>CM062809.1:1077502900-1078907900 GCA_031772625.1 Pinus tabuliformis
CATTGTCCCACACACTTTGATCGATATTAGGGTTGCCATTAATGTGATGACCAAGGACACCATGCTCAAGCTCAACCTCAAAGGTATATTGAGGAAGACCACAACAGTTCTGTAACTTGCAGACCACTCCATAGTAACTACTGAGGGGATTGTGGAGGATGTGATGGTATCCATTGACTCTTGGAAGTACCCTGCAGACTTCCAAGTTCTCTAGCCTAAGGCTAAACTTACCAGTTACCCTCTCATCCTTGGGAGACCCTGGTTGGACACTGTCGATGCTTACATTAGCTGCATAGCTGGGAACATGACCATCACTAATGGGCATATGTCCAAGCAGTTAGTCTTATACCCTCCTGCTCAGCCATCTCTATAGCATGATTTACCTTTCTTGTTGGAGGAGGAGGAAGAAGATGAAGTTTATTCTGCCCAACTTTATACTTTAGAAACAACCATGAGAGGAGGACAACAAAATGAAAATGATTTAATTGAACACATACTCCAAATTCCAACTCCCAATACATTGGCCTTAGAATATGTAGTAAAGGAAACCCAGAACAATCATCCATCTGACCTATGCTTGGCCAATTCCAACCCCCTCCATGTCAAATCCATAGAATTCAGCCCTAAGAGAACCTTGATAATCAATCCATCTCTTTTTGCTCTCCAAGAAGAGAAGTTATGCAACATCCTAAAGGAACATCTAGATGACTTTGCTTGGAGTTACAAATAAATGAAGGGAGTACACCCCTCAATGTGTACTCACCACATATACATCAAAGAGGGTTGCAAGCTAGTCCAGCAACCCCAAAGGAGGATGAATCCAGCTCTTAAAGATATAGTCAAAGAAGAACTGCAAAAATTGCTACATGCAGGATTCATTTACCTTATCTCCGATAGTGAGTGGGTCTCTCCTTTGCTGTTAGTTCCAAAGAAAAATGGTAAGTGGAGGATTTTTGTCGATTACAGGGAGTTGAACAAAGCCACAAATAAGAACCATTTCCCTCTACCCTTCATTGACCAAGTGCTAGATGGCCTGGCAGGGAAAAACCACCTTCACTTGTCCTTGGGGTATTGAAGCCTAGAAAATCGGGTCTATAACAAGGGGGATACCCACTCAGTCCAGACCTTAGTTAGTAGCTCCTTTTAAGTTTGGTATAGTGGGCCCGAATGGGGATATGGGACCAGTTTCCCAATATATGTGTGTGTGTGTGTTGAGAATTGATATTTCTTTTCTAATAATTCCTAAGTAAAATGCTTTTATTCTAAATCTAATCTAACGACATGCAATTTTATTCTAATAAACAGAAATATCTAATTCTTAACTAACCTAGGATGTAATCCTTCTGTTATGCGATCTAAAATGATTTCAAATAAAAGTTGGTAATAAAGATCATTCAGCTGCTATGAGAAAAGAATTGAATAAAGATAGACCATTTAGTATAAAAAGTTAGATGAAACAATTGTGAAAAACATATCGCATAATAAGCTACTCATATATTAAACATAAATAAATAGCTATCACTGTACAGAAGTGCCAAATCATCACTCAAGCATTCACACATTCATATATAAATAACTGAACATGAATATCACCTTAACACATAAGCAGAAATAGTTAAGAGATAAAAGTACCATTTTTAACTAGTTCTACTCATGAGCTTCAAGCAATAATGATTTATCTCTTCTTAATCCAACATCCACTAAGAGTACAAAAGTGCAACATCGGTAGTAGATATTAAATGCAGATATCAATAAATCCTGTTCCATTCATTCATCAAAACCTCCTCGGAGGGTGCAAAAGTGCATGTTCTAAGGACAAGCTTTTGACAAATTTCAGGGCCTTTCTCTAAATGCATGAGAAGGGTTTAAATGCTACTAACTAAATCTAAAAATAATTTATTACAAAAATGTAGGATGCGGTTTAAATGACCATCCTCATTTCAGGAAAAAATAAAGCAAAATTAAAACTAAAACTGAATCTAAAACTAAAACTAACAACTAACTATCTATGTATCTGTTCCTTGTAATCGCAAGTGTTCAGCATTTGCTTGAGGAGAGTTGGCTGGCCGACTTCCAATTTTAGCTGTCCTGCGAAAACGGAATCGACAAGTGCTGGCACCATCTTCTTGGCAGAATTGATGATACATTTGAGAGTCATGCACTGGCTGTGTGGTTTTACCAAGTATGCCCAGTAAGAATCCCAATTCAACTTGGTTAACCTTTTGATGGATTTTTCCCTTTCTTGAGCCTTCTATTTCCAGCTTGTCTGTAGTTGTTGTACATTCAGTAGATATCCTGGAGTGGTCTCTGGGATCAGATCTACCCTGTGTAAATTTTCATTGATGCAGTCAATGACATTATTTGCTGTTGTGGCTGCTTCTTCTGCCGCTTGTTCTACTTTCCTGATCTGTGCATCCCGCTTATTAAAGAGCATTTCTTTGTGGGTGTCATTGATTATTGGTGCGCTTGCCTTTTTCCCTTCCTCTGTTTCCTTCCAAGCCAAATATTTAGTAACTCTTTTATGAATTAAATCGTAATCATGTTGCAAGTCCGGGACTTGATTAATAATTCTATCGCTTGTTTCGCAATAACAGCTCCACTGTGATATTCTTTGGCACAATGTTTCTTGTTTTTGTAGCAATTGATCATTTAAGGAAATGGATTCTGTGATGAATTTTGTAAGCTTAGGATCATCCTTGTGCATCTCTTGCATAACCTGTAAGTGTTTTTCTCTTTCGGCCAAACTGTTCTGGTATCCTATCTGCATTTGTTGAAAGTCCTGCTATAATCTTTCAAGTTGTTTCTGTGCTTCACTGTTGGTGTTGGCTTGTTGTAGTTGTTGCTGCAAAACCTGTATTTGATCTTCTTTTTCTTTTAGTAGTTGTTCTACCTCAGATTCTTTATCAATAATTGTAGAGGCATATGCTCCCACGATCTGGGATAATTTAGTGAGATTTTCAGTGGGATCGGTGGTAGGATCTTGCCAAAGGATGTCTAATTGTTCTGCATCATGAGAGAGCACGCTTTAAAATTTCCTTTTCTTTCTTTGTCTTCTCACCACAGCCTTATGCTGCGAGCTGTAAAATAAATTAAGAGGGGGAATTTCCTTTATTTTGAGCATAAGTTTAGAGGATGGGGTAATGTGAATATGTTCTATTTCTGGGACATTGTTGATTGTTCCTATGACTATATCATTCACTATCTGTACATTACTCTCAGGTGTTTTTGTGATTTGTACCTCAATATTGATTAAGTCATTGAATGTCTCCCATTCTTTATCCAGTTTAGTTCTGACTGATGGTGGCTGGACAATGAGAGGGGGAGGATATACATATGGATAGGTCAAAACCTATTGCTCTGGGAGCTCCTTAGACTGGGCAGTGTCCCTGACTGACCCTTCGCTTTTATTATGGTCACTTTCGGACCTCTTGGAGTGTTCTGACATTTCTCTCCTACACTTAGATTTAGACCTTTCTATGCCTGAACTTCCACTGATACTAATACTGGGAGTTGGTTCCACCACGGGTTCCAAGCGTAATTTATCCAAAGGGATATTAGCTAACCTCCTTTCTTTGTATATTTTGAATTCTTGAAATTCTACTGGAGGAAATTGCATTTGGGCTGAATGCAGAACTTCTTTAAGTGTAATTTTCTGTTGGAACATATCATCAAAAAGATCATCTTCTTTAGAAAACACCTTTATTTTGATTGCAGTAGTGAAATTATTAACAATATCAGAAGGATCGAACGGTCTTCCTGGAAATTTGAACAATAGTAGACACAACATGTTGTTTACTTCTTTGAATGCATGGCCTACATCAAATAGTGAAAAGACCCCACAGGCCACAGGAAATTGTGGCCAAATGGACTTCTTCTTGTCCTTCAAATCTTTACTCAAACCTCCTTCTCCGCAGGTTTGATAAGCAATCTCTCATGCCAGTAGTTTATCAGGAACATATAAATGTAAGACATGAGGGAAAGCAAGACTTCCGAATACCCTGACATATGTGAAAAGTTCTCCGAACCATCTCGCGACAGGGAGCATATCAACCTATGCTTCGGCAGAAAATCTTGGAGCGACTTTATCATACAGCATTTTGTACAGAGGTAACATGATTCCATGAAAAATCTTGTAGAAATATGGAGTGAACTTGGAATCCCACAATTCTTTGTGATAAATATGAATGGGTAAGGGATCTTGAGTAGTCCATTTCCAACCCATTAGAGGAAACTTGGAAATATAACAGATTGCATCCATCACATATGCAGATAAGTAGAAAGGGGGATAAATTCTCTAAGAAATAGTTCTTTTAGACCGGTAATTCAAAATGGCTGTGGCTAAATTGTCAAACAATATCTTAGCCCAATCCACAATAGTAGCATTAGTGGCGGCATCCAATAATGGTAGCCATTTAGATGAAAATTTATTAACGTCTGGCTTTCCAAAATGTCTACAGAGCATAGCAGCAGCAAAGCAATATGGGGAGGTGAGAGAACCAGTACTATACATACCGTGCTTATCCTTTTTTAGTGGTTCATCCCTTCTTGACCAGTCCTTGGTGCATTCTGCTAAATCTTCATTTTCTTTAGCGAGCTTCTCCATGAACTGTTTGTTATAAGTTGCCTGTGGCTCTGGTAGATGATACATGAGCCTCAAATCTTGTGGAGTGAATGAGCCAATGAGTCCTTGACCCTGAGTCTTGAATTGTCTGTTTGTGATTTCAGCATTATCTAGTATTTATTCAGCCATGTCCGTGTATGGAAGAATTTTTGGCCTCACCACTATCCTGTGCAAGAACGAACATGCTAGTTCTGTAATAGACACCTCAAAAGACCCGTGTGAGCCTGCAGTAGCTATAACCTCCATTACCTTGGGATTTTCTTCCTCGAGTAGACTGTACATGCCTTCCCAAGTAGTAATACCGGCATCTTTGTTACAGGTGGTGTCTTTGTATAAGGGCGTCATCTCTTTATCTTCAGAACTCGGAGCTTTACCCTTATTTCCCATAATATACTGAACACTGCTATGTATACTTCTTTGCTCTTTGCTCTTGCAGTTTACGAATGAGGTGAGAATAATGATAAGAAAAAGGTGATGGGAAAGCTTTAAATGTGGAAAACATATAAAATATACCACCTTACGTGAAATGGCTCTTCGATTAGATCAAAACCATATTTCATTAGTGATTGCCAACTAACTCATTGATTAACATTAACGTGCATAACCGGGCCTCATTTTATGGAAAAAGCTTTTTCGAACAACGAGCCCTGAAGATCTACAATAAGGTGATTTTGCGTTTTGCTTCGCAATATCGCAGTATCGCAGATCGCAATATCGCAAATCAGATGCATGTGGTAATCATCCGTCAATGTGTTTTCTGCAAAATGTGATTTGCTAGTTGCGCCATCTCATATCGGTGGTTTAAGGCATTTCAGCATAAGTGATGTTTGAGGCATGCGATGTGATGAGGGTCTTTTGATTTGTGATTTCGCATCGTGATTTCACAATCTCAGAATTCCGCTTGTAGGAAGACATCCATTACCCATTTTGCGATGCGACGTGCTTTAAGGAGTGATTTTATTCCAACTTATCATAAAACTTAAGTCTTTTTAGATTTTTCGAGGGTATTCTCCTAAGTTTATGATAGTAAGTTTTATTGAAAAAGTAAATACAAGCATTAATTGATTTTTTTTTAATTTTTGAATAAGGGTCCCCACCTATTTAGTATTGGTGATAAAACTAAATAAGAAGGGGGGTTGTTGCTGGCCACAATAGGTCCTTCCTTTTGGCCTATGCAATGCTCTTGCCACTTTCCAAAGAGCAATCCTGAGTATTTTCACTAAGTTGGTCCAGGATGCGATGGAAATTTATATGGATGATTTTACACCTTATGGTTGTGATTTTCAAGAGGCTCTGTCCAACCTAGGCAAAGTACTGCACAAATGCATTGAAATGAACTTATCTCTTAGTCTTTAAAAATGTGAATTCTTGATGACTGCAAGGACCATGCTAGGTCATTGAATATCTCAGCAAGGACTACAGGTGGACCCAAACAAAATATAGATCATCCAAAGGGTCCCACCTCCTCAAAAGCAGACAGATGTCAGAAGTTTCCTATGGTTAGTTGTATACTACCGAAGGTTCGTAAAGGACTTCAGCAAGTTGGCCTCTCCTTTGTTTGGTTTGCTGGCCAAGGACTTAGAGTTTATATGGTCAAAAAGTTGTCAATAGGCCTTAGACACCCTAAAGGACAAGTTAACCACTGCACCAATTCTCCAAGGCCCAAATTGGGCCCTCCCCTTTCATATTCATGTTGATGCCTCAAACAAAGCCATAGGAGAAGCCCTAGGTCATATAGATGAAAATTTTCCTTATGTTATCTACGTTATTAGTAAGAATCTATCAAAGGATGAAGTAAATTACACAGTGACTGAAAAGGAACTCCTAGTTGTTGTGCATTCATTGAACAAATTTAGGCATTATATTACATACTATCAAACATTTGTGCATACTAACCATGTTGCAATCAAATATTTAATGAATAAACTAGTTGTGAATGCTCAGATTATAAGGTGGTTACTTTTGTTACAATAGTTTGATCTAACTATAATTTGTTGATGAGCCTAGTAAGGAAAATGTTGTTGTAGACTTTTTGTCTAGATTAAATTTTCTTACAGGTGAATAAAGAATGGTTGATGACTAGTTACCGGATGAGCACATATTTTCTATTTCAATTCTTTCTCCATGGTCTGCTGATATAGCAATCTATTTGGTATCTGCACAGTTCCCACTGAACTTGTCCTCCAAAGAGAAGAGAAAGATAGTGAGGAAGAGAGCCCCCTTCACTTGGATTGGGGGCAATCTCTTCAAACTTGGCCCAGATCAAATCTTGAGAAGGTGTGTCAGCGAGGAGGAAGTCTTTGAGGTAGCTGCCCCAGCGCAACACTTAGATAGATATTTTATGCATTCATTTCAGGATAAGTTAGATTAAAGAACTCATTTCCTTCAGATCTATTTAAGATCTGCTGTAATAGATATTTTTTAGATATTTTCTCTATAAATACCACCCTCATCAATGTATTAAGGGTTGGTTGGTTGATAATCCTCATTCTAGACTTGCGCTGTATACTTTGAGAGCATCTATAATCAAAGATTGTTGGAATGCTTGGATGAAGAACTATCTGTTGTGTTTTTTAATGGCTGAAGAGTGAATATGGAATTCTTGTGCTTCTACATGGCTCAATAAGTGTTTCTTACCTCTGTTTACAGTTTATATATGTTTATTCCACCATTGTGTCACCATCTAAATAGCAGGAAGGAAGAATAACTTAGACTTTGCTTAGCAGCACTCTATGCTCAATTTCTGTTATTTCTACATGTTTTTCTTCAGAAATAGTTATGAATATGCATACTTAAATGATCATGTTTACATTGTTTCTTTCATATATGACTATTATTTAGGAATTCTTGACTGCTCCTAGATAAACATTCATTCACCTTCCTTCTTTGTTAGCTGATGAAAGATTCTTAGTTTCCTTTCTTCTCTGACCTTCATTCCAGCTTGATATTGTTCTATGTGTAGCTATCCTACTCTGTATTCCTCTTGTGACCAAGAAAACGCAATAGCAAGCCCTAATCCATGACTCCATGCCCAATGGTTTGAACTTCTCACATTATGTATCCCAACTTTGCTTGAAAACATCATCCTTCCCACCAAAATCAAAACAAAACCCATGTACACCATAACTAGCCTAAAATCAGCCTTGAACAAAGCTAAATTATAAAGAGAGAGCCCTCTCTAATTGTAGGTAGGCTAGGACCTGCAGTCCAAAGATTGGTTTGTGGTTACCTCGGCCGTATCCATTAAGGAGCCAAGGGACAACCTGAGTGATAACATCATTGGCGACTCAACTGGGGAACAATCTCAGAAAATTCCGAAAACAAGTTAGAAGCTGGCTCCCAAGAAGAAAATTCGTAATACAAGGTCAAATCCAGACCCAAATCCCCCAGCTGTTTTTGAAAATCCTAATATAATTCCAAAGATCTCTAGGAAATAAAAACAAGAAGATCTTGTTGATTCTAGTCCTGAAACAGTTCAACCAAGTTGTTTTCCAACCCCTGTTAAAGTTTTATTCTGTTCAACCCCTAGTTCCCCTTGTTCATCATCCACCTCTCCAAGCACCTTTTCCACACCTCCATTCACTGCACATACTACCACTACTACTTCTATTATCCCAGCTGTTCCATTTCTTCCTGTTGTTCCACTTATCCCTGTAAATATGGCTAACAGATATGCACCTTTACAGTTACCTGCAAATCCAGGGGCTATGCCTCAGGATTATCAAACCAAAATCACATATTTTGATGGTATTAGTTCTTGCACAACCCTGCAACATACCAAGAAAATGCAGGACTATTTTGAGAATTATGAAATAGATGATGATGGTGTAAGAATGAAGATTTTTGTCCAAAGTTTGACTGGAGATGTAAGGCCTTGGTTTAGAGCTCTTCCTGCAAATTCCATAGCTGACCTAGAGGCTCTTTACCAAACATTTCTTAATAGATGGGAGAAGAGGAAAGATCCACTGCACATTTTAGTTGAGTATGACACTATCAAAAGAGGCCCTCAAGAGGTTGTCTTAGACTATTGTGCTAGGTTCAACAATGTTTACAGTGCTATTCCACAAAACCTTAGACCTCCACCTGATCTAGCTTTATACAAGTTCCCTGATGGATTTGATTCAGACATGGCATATCAATTGAGGGAAAGAGCCCCTCAAACCTTAAAAGAGATGCAAAATATAGCTGTTAGTGTGGAGGCAAATCTGATTGCCAAACGAAATAGAGCAAGAGCTGAGAAGAATTACTTTCAAAGATGAACCTTCAGCTTTTGAGAAGAAACTTGATGCAATAATGAAAGGCATGGACAGTATTGGAGATAGAGTGGGAACCATTAAAAGAAAAGCCTCATGGGAAGGACAACAAAACAATGCTGTCAGAAACCAAATTTTAGGAAAAATCAGAACCCAAACGTTGGAAGGGCAAGTCCTGACCATGATATAAGACCTCATTTTCATGAAAACTATGCTGAAGCATCGACATCTAGTGAGCCAACCGAGGACTCTCATATTAACTTGATGGGTTTAAAGGGTGAACAACATGTTTTCCTAACTAAAGAAGACCAAGATGACCATGACATAAATCAATTTCAGACCAAGTCTGGAGAGTCATTTGACTTCAAACAAGGTTATGATTCAGCTGTCTATGAAGTCCATAAACAATACAAATTGAGAACAAGAACCATTGATGTGTCTGATCCCATCAAGCCAAAGGATGCCAAGCAGCCTAAGAAAGTAAAAGACAAGGCCGCTATCACAAAACCTGCTGATAAAACAGACCCAAAATTAAAAGAAGTGACCATAGAGGATGTATCTGATATGCAGCCCTCTAAAAAGCGGCCTTTTGTATCCTTTCCCTCAAAAGAGAATGTGAATAGCACTCCTCAAAGCCTTCCCGAAACAGAAAAATCTCAAGAAATCACTGATAACCAAGAGAAGATCATTGAAGATCCAATTGAAAACGGAAAATCTGCCAATCACAATACTAAAACCCAATCAGAAAAACCTTTTGATTTAGAGGCAAAAATTGGTAAATTAAAGATATCTATTCCTCTCTCTGAGCTTGCTAAACATGATGTATACAGACAACAAATCAAAAGATCACTGCAAATTCTAGAGAATAGGGATGATGTTAATGTCTTAGATGATCAACCTGAGCTACTTTTCGGTCCTGAAGTCGATGGCAAAACAGCACATGGAGTTGTTCTACCCTTTTATGTCAGTTTGCACATACATGATAAAGTCTTGCAAAATGCAATGTTTGATTCAAGTGCCTCACACAACCTAATGCCGAAAGCTGTAATGGAGAAGCTAAACCTTGATGTTACTAGACCCTACAAAGACTTATTTTCATTTGATTCTAGTCAAGTCAAGTGTTTAGGCTTAATCAAAGATTTATGTGTGTCTTTAGTCCAATATCCCAACAAAACAATCCTAATGGACGTGGTGGTTGCTGACATTCCACCAAAGTATGGCATGCTCTTATCAAGATCTTGGGGAGCAAAACTCTAAGGATCTCTCCAACTAGACTTCTCTTATGCCACTATTTCAGTCTTTGGGCAACCAAAGAGATTGTATAGGGAAACACTCATGAAATATGTGGTAAGTAGTGAGGAAAAGCCCCAAAACTTTCCAATTTACTCAACCCATTCTTATATGGATTCGTTTATCTTGTTTAATGATGATATGTCTCCTCCCACTAATGATAAGTCTTTGGCTTTAGAACAAGAAACATGCATAAATGAGGAATCGGTTGCCTATACCGAAGAAACTGTCAAAACAATCAATGCAACCAGCACACAAGAGGAACTCAATAAAACAGAAAACTCAAATCTTCCCACTCCTAAAACGGTTGAAACTCTCAATACTAGTCAAGAGCAAGAAATCCTATGGTATTTGGAGTTTGATGGTTCCGTTAATAAGCTAGGAGCAGGGGCAAGAGTATGGATCCATAATACACAAAACAATCATGCAGAGGGTCATGTTTATAGATTAAACTTCAGATGTACTAACAACATGGCAGAGTATGAAGCCCTCTTTTTAGGCCTTAAGCTAATCAAATCTCTAGGAGCTGCAAAAGTTTCCATTCTAGGTGACTCTGACCTGATTATTCAATAGATGAAAGGCAACTTTGTTACAAATGACAATAGGCTAAGAGCTTATAGGACTACTGCCACTCAAATACTCAATACCTTCATAGAATCCCAAATTACCAAAATATCAAGAAGCCATAATCTACATGCACACAGCCTAGCTACTTTTGCTAGCACATGCAAGCTACCTTTTGAGCCCAATCACCATTTCTCAACTAAAATCAAACACATGCCTGCTATCCCTAATAATGTCGAAGATTGGCAAGTTTTTGAAAATGATGCACAGATCAACAATTTCCTCACTTTACAAGAAGAATTTGTAAGCCTAAACGTTGATGAAGATGCCATGGATGACCCACAACAGCAAATGAGGCAAAATGAGCAGACTATAATAGCTATGGCAGCAAATCCAATGCTGCACCCAACCATTTTTTATGACAAGAATATACAAGAGCTGAAACAATTGAATTGTGATGAAATAGCTGAAACAAAGGCTAAAGTTATTGAACTGAAAGACAACTTTCTTCCCACAAGCCTGACTCCCTTAGAAGACATTTTTGATTCAAATGATATCCCCAAAAAGCCAAAGATGCAACCATTAAATGCTGCAATTGAAGACTGTAATATTGGGACAGCTAAAAAGCCCAAAATGATTAAACTGTCCAAGTCTTTGCCTGCTGATCAAAAGCCAAAATATGTTGACCTGTTTAAAGAGTTCCATGATGTATTTGCATGGAGTTATGAGGACCTCAAGTCCTATAACACAGTGATTCAACATACCATTCCCTTAAAGCCAAATCAAAAGCCCTTCAAACAGAAACTAAGGAGAATCAATCTTGTGCTTCTCCCTTTGATTGAGAAAGAAGTGAAAAGAATGTTTGAGGTTGGTATCATAGGAGCCATTAGATTTTCATAATGGGTATCCAATCTTGTTCCCACAAGGAAGAAAACAGGTGTGATTAGACTATGTGTGGACTTAAGAAATCTGAACCAAGTCTCCCTTAAAGACCACTACCCATTGCCAAAAATGGACCACATTCTACAAAGAGTAGTGGGGTCTTCTAGAATTTCTTTGCTAGATGGCTTTTCAGGTTTTAATCAAATACTTTTTCACCCGGATGACCAAGACAAGACAACCCTTACAACACCGAGGGGAACCTTTAAATATGTGAAAATTCTTTTTGGGTTAAAGAATGTAGGTGCTACCTTTCAAAGGGCCATGGACATTGCATTTGCCAAAGAAATCCATGATTTCTTGGTAGTCTACCTTGATGACCTTACTCCTTTCTCAAAATCTGATCAAGAGCACCTTAAACATCTAAGACAAGTTTTCCTAAATTGTAGGAAATATGGCATTTCCTTAAACCCCAAGAAGTCTCTCTTCGGCCTAGAATAAGGCAAGTTTCTAGGCCATATCATTTCAAAAGATGGAATTAGAATCGATCCGGAAAGGATCCAAGCCATTTTGCAAATCCCTTATCCAAGAAACATCAAAGAATTGCAAGCATTCCTAGGAAAGATCAATTTCCTAAGGAGATTTATCCCTAATTTGGCCGAGTTGATAAGAATGCTAAATAACATGCTAAAGAATGATTCCAAGGTAAAATGGACTTTAGAAGCCAAGCAAGCCTTTGAGGGCATAAAATATGCCTTAACCCAAGCCCCTATCCTCACAAGTCCTCAATTTGATAAGGATTTCATCATTTTTTCATTTACATCTGAACATTCCATTGTTGTTGTCCTTTTGCAAAAGGATGATCAAGGAAATGAAAAGCCAATTGCATTTTTTAGCAGAGCCCTCAGAGATGCTCCCTTGAAGTACCAAATCATGGAGAAGCAAGCATATGCCCTTGTTAAAGCAATCAAATATTTCAGAGTTTACATTTTATATTCACATGTGATTGCTTATGTGCCAAATGTTGTTGTAAAAGACATATTAACTCAAGAGGGCATAGAAGGCAAAAGAGGCAAATGGTTTTCCAACATCCTTGAGTATGACATTGAGATAAAACCCACCAAGCTCATAAAGGGACAAGGTTTAGCCAAACTGATGTCCAAAACCAATTTTCAAGCCTTAGACATTAATCAACTGGACAATGAACAGGAGCTAGTGACTCCACAGATCAGTGAAGCTTTTTTGCAATCCCCATGGTATGCTAATATTTGTTTTATATTGTTAAACCTGTTTGCTCCCCCAGGGTTGTCCAGAACCAAAAAAAGATTTTTAAAGATGAAAGCATCAAAGTTTTGTGTCTTAGATAGTGCCCTGTTTTGGAAGAATCATGAAGGAATATTGCTTAATTGTCTAACTTCAAATGAAACTGACAGTGTTATGAAAGAATTCCATGCAGGGGACTATGGAGGGCACTTATATTGGAAGTCCACTGCTGACAAGATTTTAAGGGCTGGTTTCTATTGGCCCTATTTGTTTGCAGATGTGAGAAAGTTTACTGTTTCATTCCACAAATGCCAAATCTTTGAAGGAAAAAGAAAGTTGTTGCCCTTGCCCCTTAAGCCCATTTCAACCGAGAAGCCTTTTCAACAATGGGGTCTTGACTTCATTGCAGAAATCCATCCATCCTCTTCTGGACAGCATAACTGGATTCTAACAACCACAGATTACTTCACCAAGTGGATTGAAGCCATCCCATGTAGGCAAGCCAATGACTCCACCATCATCCAATTCCTTGAAACCAACATTTTATCCAGATTTGACTGTCCTGAAAAAATCATCACAGACAATGCTGCTGCCTTCAAATCCAAGAAAATGATCATTTTTTGCCATAAATTTCACATTACCTTAGGCCACTCCACAGCCTATTACCCTCAAGGTAATGGCTTGGCAGAATCATCCAACAAAAGCCTCATCAATATCATCAAGAAGGTCTTAGAGGAGAACAAAAAGAACTGGCACAAAAAGCTTGTAAATGCCCTTTGGGGGCAGACAGATTGTCAACCAAGAGATCCATTGGGATGAGCCCATATGAGTTAGTCTATGGTATGGAGGCCAAGTTCCCTTCTTCTTTGGGAATCCCTGTTATCAAATTGCTGCAAGAGATTCAGGCTGAGCCCAATGATATCCAAAGAAGAATAAACCAAACCATCCATTTGCAGCAAACAACAGAGCAAGTATATGACAGAGCTTAGACTTTACAAGAGAAGCTCAAGAAAATGTTTGACAAAAGAACTAAGGCTGAAGATTTCTACATAGGCAACAAAGTCTTAAGATGGGATTCAAGAGGAGAGGACAAAGGAAAGCATGGCAAGTTTGATTTCCTATGGAAAGTCCCCTTTATTATTTCTGTTGTTCAAGGCAACAACACATATTTCCTGAAGAGTGTGGATGGCACAGAAGCTGAAGAGGGCCCTGTCAATGGCCGAATGATAAAGCACTATCATGATCCCTTTTGATGTATATAACTCAGCTCTATTTTTGTACATTAATATTTGCATTTTCAGCATGTTTATTTACAACAATCCAATAAGGGAATAACGCAGCAAATTTTGAAGGAAGGACCAAAAGAAAGCTCCATTTCAGATCTCTGTTTTTGAAATAATTCCAAAGAAGTGCTCAGGGCAGATTTGCATATGTTTAAAGCACGCAGAAAAAAGCAAACAGTGATGTTATTTTGCAGCAAATTCAGTTAAAAAGAGTGTTGTGCGCAAGCTCCAAGATTTTAGTTAAAGCCATCAAAGAGAAGGAGGATTTTCAATCCTACAGTAGCAGTTTATCAAGGCAATCTGACTTGCTGTTCTTGGCTTTTCATCTAGAAAAGCCATCCCCAAGTGGAGCCACTATTAGCCTCCTATTGCAATAGGTTTCATATTTCATGATTGACTGTTTTAAATGCCAAATATGTCATCTTTTTCATGCTGCAAAGGTTCCATATTTCCAAGAAAACTCAGAAAAAATTAAAAAATTTAAAGAGGATATGCCCTAAAAGAATAATCAAAGGGCAAAAAGAATGAATTGGCCAAAGAGAAAAAATAAATGAAATGAACCCCAAACAAGAGGCCAGGAAAGTGTGCAAGCTCAAAAGCCACTATTTGTTCCATTTTTGATGTAAAGTTCCATTTTTGAAGGATTTCATAGTTAAGGGAAGGCCAAACAACTTAATATTGGCTTCCCTAGGTTTAAATTGCTCGTTTTAGAAGATAGAGAATGGATATCTATCCAAACTATTTAATTTTGGCAGATTTGTAGATAGGTAGAGAAGCAAGGGTGCTTAACAGCTTAATTTGAGCCCCAGAAGGCATAAGGATCGATTTAGATAGGAGGATAGCAAAAAGAAAAGTTGAAAAGCTGGGTTTGCTAGTTCAAGTGCATCCAAACCAAAAAGAAGAGAAAATGCTAGGTAAGTAGGCTGGGTAGGCAGTTTTTGAGGTTGCAGAATGATGAATTGTGATCCATTTCAAGTTTTCAAGTGTTAAATCTATTCAAATCACAAGTATAAGGCAAAAATCCATTTGGAGCAGCTCAAGAGAGGCATGTCTAATTTCCCCTTCTTCCTTTTCCCCAAATCATTCACTAACTTCCCCTAAAGAGGTCAAGATCTGCTTGACATCTCTTAATTTCATCATTTTTCATGACTTTTTCCTAAGTAAAGATCTGCTTTACTTAGGAGTGCTCACATTTCCTCTATAAGTCCTATTTCCCCTTTGAAGCCTAAGTTTGCTATACTTTGCGCTTTCTTCACCAGTTTCATATTAACTTCTAACATTATTATGTAAATCCCTTCTTATTTCCCCTTCCCCTACTAAAAATATGTTATAAATCCCTTTTATATACATATCCCCTCCCTCTGGTTGAAAAATAACCATAAGTATGCTTGGGAATTACTAAGTTTGCCTGAAACTTAGTAAGAACCCTCATTTTCCCCCTTAACCATCTTCCAAATGCTTTGGACCCCTTCCAAAAGCATAACACCCCTTTATTATTTCACAAAACCATCTTTTTTATGCTTTGGACCCCTTACAAAAGCATTAACAACCCTCCTTTTATGTTATCGAACCCTTTCGATCATACAAACACCGCTTTTTATTATAAAAAGCCTTCCTCTGATTTCCTTTTACCTTTTTTCAAAGGAAAAAAACCTTCCGATGCATGAAAACCCCTTTTTTATGCATAAACCCTCCTTTGATTGGATTCCCCCCCCCCGACATGATATCGCTGTCGGAGGTGGTCACAGTGATGGCTCTTTACATATATATGCCCCTTCCCCTTTCCTCCAATGCGATACCGCTATCGCATCCGAAGCGATATCACTATCGAGAGGTCCCCCCATCATATTTCCCTTTTATATATATATATATCTCCACATTTTTTATATAAACCCGCTTTATCGTTTAAACCTTAGTTTTTTATAAAACTTAGGTTTAACGATAAAAACTCGCATTTTTCCTTTTTTAACATAAACCCCGCCATATCGCATCGCTATCGCAATATGTATTAAGGCCCACCCCTCGGGTTTCCCCGATAGCGAAACAACGACTTAATCCTAGCCGTCCAATCGCCCCCGCCCAGATCAACGGCCCAGATCTCATCGCATCGCAAGCCCTCATCGCTATCACATTATCGCTATCGCATATGTATTAAGCCCCGCCCCCGGGTTTTCCCGGATAGCGATATTGTGATTGAATATTAACCGTCGGATCAAGCCTCAGATCTGATGGTCCAGATTTAATCGCAGCCCCCCATTTCACTCGCCCATCGCATATGTTTAAAGGCCCTCCCCAATAGTTGATTGCCGATGCGATATCGGCGATCGGCCCATCGCTGATCCCATATATATATAAAGCCCTCCACCCCCTGATAATGATATCCCCAATTTAATCTCAACCATTGGATCTGCCTCCGCGCGATCCAACGGCCAAGATTAATTCCTAGCTACAGTGCCGCGCCCGCCTATGTTTTTCACGATTTTTACGTGTAATTGGTCTTTTTCTGTGTAAATGAAAAAAGGCCTATTTCTTCATTGTTTCATGCGTAGGCCTCTACGTGCTCTAGTCAAAGAAAAGCATGCATCCTTAAGCCATTTTGGATCGCTGTAAGCCCAGTTTTGCTCCAGAAAGCTAGCCTCGGCCTTAGCACAGTCATCAGCATGCAGATATTCCTCCATTTTGTAGTCATTTCTTCAATTTTGGCAGTATTTTGATCGGCTAGTGCCAATACTCATCCAAAGCCCGCAGAGGTGCCACCACAACTATTTTTTTCCTTAAAGTGGCAGAAAAGGGGCAATTAGATAGTTAAAGAGTATCAGAGGGAGGAAAGTGGCCTGATTCAGTGTTAAAGTGTATTAGTGAAGCGACAAAGTGTATCAGTGGAAAATATCAGCGGAGATCATAAAGCCCATAGCAGATGAACATTAAAGAGCCCCCCATCAAAGTCAAAGAAAGTGGTAAAGCCATTTAAGGCTTTCAGATCAGAGTTTAAAGCATTAAAGCCACATAAGAGCAGTGGATCAGAGACCAATGCGCAGTTATGATAAATGAACAGCACAGAGCCATAAGGACACATATTTCAACTCATTTTTGAGGCAGCTGCCCCAGCGCAGCACTTAGATAGATATTTTATGCATTCATTTCAGGATAAGTTAGATTAAAGAACTCATTTCCCTCAGATCTGTTTAAGATCTGCTGTAATAGATATTTTTTAGATATTTTCTCTATAAATACCACCCTCAGCAATGTATTAAGGGTTGGTTGGTTGATAATCCTCATTCTAGACTTGCGCTGTATACTTTGAGAGCATCTATAATCAAAGATTGCTGGAATGCTTGGATGAAGAACTGTCTGTTGTGTTTTTAATGGCTGAAGAGTGACTATGGAATTCTTGTGCTTCTACATGGCTCAATAAGTGTTTCTTACCTCTGTTTACAGTTTATATATGTTTATGCCACCATTGTGTCACCATCTAAATAGCAGGAAGGAAGAATAGCTTAGACTTTGCTTAGCAGCACTCTATGCTCAATTTCTGTTATTTCTACATGTTTTTCTTCAGAAATAGTTATGAATATGCATACTTAAATGATCATGTTTACACTGTTTCTTTCATATATGACTGTTATTTAGGAATTCTTGACTGCTCCTAGATAAACATTCATTCACCTTCCTTCTTTGTTAGCTGATGAAAGATTCTTAGTTGCCTTTTGTCTCTGACCTTCATTCCATCTTTATCCCAGCTTGATATTGTTCTATGTGTAGCTATCCTACTCTGTATTCCTCTTGTGACCAAGAAAACGCAACAGTAAGCCCTAATCCATGACTCCATGCCCAATGGTTTGAACTTCTCACACTATGTATCCCAACTCTGCTTGAAAACATCATCCTTCCCACCAAAATCAAAACAAAGCCCATGTACACCATAACTAAACTAAAATCAGCCTTGAATAAAGCTAAATTATAAAGAGAGAGCCCTCTCTGATTGCAGGTAGGCTAGGACCTGCAGTCCAAAGATTGGTTTGTGGTTACCTCGGCCGTATCCCTTAAGGAGCCAAGAGACAACCTGAGTGATAACAAAAACCAAGGTAATTAAAGCAGCAACAGAGGAGAAGGTAGCTGAGTTCCTAAGGGAGAATGTATTCTACAAATTTGGGTACCCTAGAGAGCTAGTCATAGTCCAAGGCAGCCAGTTCACCTCCAACATGATTGAAGATTTTCTCATCCAGCACAAGATCAAGGATAAAACCTCTAGTCCCTATCATCCACAAGCTAATGGGCAAGCGGAGGTTACCAACAAAGCACTAGAGGGCATATTGACCAAAGTGGTAAGCAATAGCAAGAGGGATTGGGTAGCTAGACTAGTTGAGGTCACCTGGGCCTATAATACCACTTTGAAGACCACCACTGGATTCACACCCTATTAGCTAGTCTATGGGAAAAAGGCCTTGTTTTCCATTGAATTTGAGTATAACACATTAAGGATTGCAACCCAAATAGATCTAGATCTCAGCAGTGCACAAAAAGAGAGATTGTTCCAGTTGAATGATTTGGATTAGTTAAGAATGTAGACCCTCCTACATACAAAGGTAATTCAACTTCATAGGAAGCTCTGGCATGATAAGAACATCAAGGAAAAGCAATTTCAAGAAGGTGATTGGGCTTTGTTATACGATTCTAGGTATATAGACTTCAAGGGAAAGTTAAGGACAAGATGGCTAGGACCTTATGTTGTAGAAAAATGCCATGATAATGGTTCAATACAGATCAGAACCATAGATGAAGAGGCCATTCCTTTACTTGTTAATGGAAACCAATTGAAAATTTACAAGAGACCTTTGTCAAAACAAGAGTTCATTGATGATATCAATAAAACACTGATGATAGTGGAGCAAGTTTCAGCTCCTACCTCATCAAATCACTAATTAAAGGGAGGAAAAATAAGGACTCAGGTGAAAACCTCCATGAGGCGCCTAGGTCCCACTATCAAATTGAAAACCTCTTGGGGCAGCCCAATGGCATTAATAAAAAAAAAAGAGAAAAAATGAGAATAAAAAGATCCCTGGGTGAAATCCTCTCTTGATGTGCCCAGGGAAACCAGTTAGGAGGAAGACCCCTCAAAGGCAACCTAGTTGTTTTCAAAAAGGGAAAAAAAAGAGAGAGAGAGAGAAAAATCATGAAAAATTATATTTTTGCAGGTCAATACGAAGGACGATCAGAGAGCAAAGGAGGATCACCAAGAGACCTATTTCACTTACATTTTATTTTTCCACTCATTTTCATTCATCACTCTACCATTTCTCTCATTTTTTTCCACTCCTTTCCTTCAATTTACAAGGGGACTATGTTTTCTACAGGATCCCCTAAAAACCTATAGGATGATCTTGTAGGAATCATAGTGATCCAAAATTACTACAGGAAGCGACCCTAAACGAAAAAATGACCTACTATGTCAATGAAATAGCACCTCCTTCATCATCATTCCATCACCATACTTTACTCACCATCATTCCATCACCCCTGCATTCACCTTTAAAAACAAAATCAGTTTCAAAACATTTTTGACAGTCATCGAAAAGAAGGGAAACAGGGAGCAATAGAGGGCATCACCTGAGCATTCCTCATTCTCCACACTCCTAGTCTCTCTCTCCATCCATGTTACCATCCTCAGAACCCAAAAAGTTGCATGATTAAGAATTCTGAGGAAAAAGAAAGTATAAGACATCTTGTAGGAAATCCTATAGCAGACTATCCAACAGAATACATATCATAATAGTAGCAATCCTCCATCATGATGATCCAAGGATAGAAGGATCTCCAAAGCAGTAGTACCACAACCATCTTCAACAATAGGTACCTGAGCAAACAAAACGGTCATCAAAAAACAACAAGAAAGGGAAGAAGAATTGCATGCAGCCAATACACATAGCAAGCACCTCTGGTCTTCAACAACTGCAACAAGGTATTGGCACCACATGTAAGTATCCCGCTCGCTCACTCATATGCATCATGTAGTAAATAAAAATGTAAATGTTACGAGTAAGTTGGTTTATAAGCGAAAATGTGGCCAGTTAACTTGGCCACCTTCGCTTAGTCAACAAAGGGAAAACAGGGTGTCCTCTCACACATGGTAGCAGTTAACTCAAAAATAGAGAAGGAGAAGGAAAAAATCAGTTAAAGCTATGGATGCATAAGGTGGGAGTTGATTACGAGGAATGGGGAGTGATGAGGTGGTAGTGGGGACCAATGGTCCAAAAATGGAAACGTACCTCCGCTACCAGCACACCACCTCACCCCAAATGACCATAAGAGGAAATAATTGTCATCCCCATGCATTCATGCATTCACTTCCTTGAGGCTTGCTCTCACAGGTCGCTTTCGTACCTAGGCAACCTACCGAAAGCAAAACTCCATCATTTTACAGCACAGAAATTCCTACAGGATTGCACAAGAATTCCTACAGGATACACAGAGGCAGTCTACAGGATAGGCCGAGAGGAGTTGCAAAGGGGAAATCTTGGGGGTTGACCACAAAAAGCATTATGAAGAGGTAGGCTTCATAATTACATTCCTCTTTCCAAGTAAATTGATCAAAAAAATCCTCTAGTTGGAGTGAATTTGACAGTTGTGCAAGAGAATTGTCCACACAATCATTTCAATTTTTTACTTCTACATCTGAAAATTGTATCAACCATCTCATCTCCTCAAAAACTCACCAACCAAGATGACAAGAGGGTTTAATCAGAGGGAGACCACAAACACTATGAGAATCCAACAACACCCTCAGGTACTAGAAATCTTCAAAAGGCATAATTTGATGGGGTTTTCGAAAATTTTAGGGGGTATGATGATGAGTTGGCCTAAGATTTTTCTCTCTCCCTCATTCCACTCACCAGAGTCCATGCCACTATTTTGGTAAGTGGCCTCTCCATAGAACTGACCCCTTAACCCATCATTAGAGTTACCACACTTCCCCTAGGAGTACCATGGAGGAAAGAAGACAAAGGAGATAGCGAGGTTGCCAAAAGGAAATTCTTTTTAAAAGGTGAGGAACCCACTGAGGACAAAAATGGAGTAAGGAGAGAATGTTTGCCATATCCCTAGAATGAGGTAAGCTACCAACTGATCAAATACATTTCATGTGAGGGTAGGTATAGTGTGGTATATGGCTATCATTTTAGGCTTCTTGAAGAATTGAGATTTTGAGTAAAAACACCCCCTCACCACAGGCCCAACATTACCATACTTCATGCTGCAATCACTAATAGACTTAAGCATCAAAGTGCAAGAGGGAAATTTCCAACAGTTAGCTCACCATGGGTTAATTAGAATCCTTATAGAAGATTCCCTCCAAAACCTCAGAATTCCTATACAATGGTCAGTTTTCAGAGACATGCAGGCAGAGGAAGACATCAAAGCTCTCACATATGATGTTAGTCCTACTGTCAGTGAAGAGGAAGAGGAAGAGACTGAAGTAGAGGAAGAAGAAGTAGAGTAGGAAGAAGAAGAAACATAAGGAGATGAAGATGAGATGGATGAAGAAGAAGATGAAACAGAAGAAAATGAGGAAGATGAAGAAGAAGAGGAGAAAGAGAAGGAGGATGATGAAGAAACAGAGGAGGATGTTAAGGAGGAAACTGATAAAGATGATGAGGATCTACAAGAGGAAGAAGAAAGGAAAGACATAGGTGAAGAAAGAAATGGAAAAGAGGGGGCAGAAAACAAGGAGGAGTCACCTAGGGTGTCTCCAAAACCCACTAAGAGAGAGGCAACAACTTCCCTCACTACTTTTAGCACCCCCATCAAGAAAAAAGGAAAAATACAGAGGCAGACCCCCTTATATTTCAAGACAAGGAAAAGCACAAGAATAAGGCAGGGGAAACGCCAAACACTAACCAAAATTCCCATTGTGATTAAAGACTCACCTAAACAAAAGGATAAAATGCCTTCCCCTAAGTGTCCTATCACCTATGTGAGAAGGCCTATGACTAGAACAACCTCTTCTAAGGGAAAAGCAATCCTACAAGATAAACAACAGAATCTATAGGAAGTAGAAGAAATCCTACAAGATACTTTGTTGAACCTACAAGAGACACAAAAATTGGAAAAGCAGGTAGGAAAATAGCAATAAACTAAACAAGAGGACCCAGAGTCAAAATAACCTAGCCCCCAACATAACCTTGACTCCTACTACAGGTTTATTGAAGGAAGCAGGGTCATATCTTAAAAATTTTCTATTCTGTTGTTCTTTGAGCTTGAGAAGGAGAGAGCCAGAACTCACCGATGGATGTAGATCGCCAAATCCAAGGGGGTGGAAGACATTGAGCATATGGAAGATAATCTCAAGGAGATGGGCAGAGAGCTAAGTAGCTTGAGAGACAGAGAGGCCATAACAAAAAATCAACTAGAGATAGAAAATGCATGGTTGAGAGAAACAACTACAAGAAATAGAGAATCAATTGGCATGTATGGCCAATCTCTCTTTGGAAGTGATCCAGTGTAGGATTGCAGCTAAATCTTATGCCGTATAACTCAAGTAATAGTGGTTACAGTTCTAGATCAAGACCCTAGCACAGAGTCACCATGCCATTTCAGAACTACAGGTAGTTCATTGATCTTTATGATCATAGCACACTAGAAGATAGGGCCAAGATATCTGAGTTTTATTTGCACAACATAGCCTTAACAAACATGAATGTATAGGACCCTAATGCCAAGCTAGGAGATTTACAATAGATGGCTTTGGCATCATGGATGAACCATGAGGAATCAAGGGCTACAGAGATGAAGAAGATATTGGCAAGAGAGAAAATTGAACCTCTTGTGATCAGAGATGAATAGTCATATTCCATGGCCCTTATTAGTACTCATAATTTGATTGCAAATGATCCTCAGCTTGCACCTAGATATCTTGCTACCCAAGAGCAAGCAATTTCACATTTTCAGCACACGTTTAGGCTGTTAGGGGATGATAGCATACATTCTTGCCTGAGGAGATGGAGCACATTTACATACAACTTAAAGATAAGAGAGTACTGGTGAACTCCAGTATTGCAGTAATAATGTTGCAACTCCTGGGGCTCCCTACTTTACTTTTATCAACCCGGTAGTTTGTAACAAACTTGGAAGCGACGGTGCTATATGCACAAGTACTAGCTCTTACTACAGGCTGTCACTTGATCAGCTAGCACAAGTTCGCTAGGAGCTTAAGCCAACTTCTATGAGTTCTCAGAAGAAGCTTTTAACTGTGATGGAAGAAAGCTAACTCAAAAGAGGCTATTCTACTTGCAGAAAGAAGATGAAAACTGAAATGAAACGCAAACCCTAGCAAACCCTAGTTTTACCCACTAACCCTACTTTTGCAAGAAAATAGATGGAAACTACTAAAATGGATGCCATTGATTACTAAAAAGGTAAAATGCATGTATTCAGGCTACTTCTAAAAGAGGGAAAAAAATCATCTTTTTGTACTTTTGAGCATTTTCATGTAGAATTATTATGCTTGTGTTTTAACTAGTTGTGACTGTGTAGAGGTTTGGTGGGGAAGGGAGATGGAGCTAGTGTTTGCAGGAGGTGAGGAAGGTGTGGAGAGGTCCTAAGAAGCCCCTAGTACCCTTCTTGAGATTTCCATTGCAATCAGACTTCGAAAAATCACTCACATGAACTTCTATAGGAAGCTAGAGGGGATCTACAGGAGGTTTGAAGGTGAAGAAACGATGGAAAAAGGTAAATGAAGGCTAGATGGAGGTGTCAAAGGATCTAGGACTCTATCAATGAAGATCAGAAATGAAAGAGATGGTTGGATTTGTTCAAAGGTCAAGAAAGCAATTTTGCACAAAAACGCAGAAATTAGGGCAGTTTGGGAAAGTATGGCGAATGAGTGGGGGAAATCTTGAGAGATGGAATAGAGAAGGTTGTGTGATGGGAGAATGATAAGCTAGAGTGTTATACAAGTGAGTTGCACACTTACTTTTCGAAATTGTCCTAAGCAAGAACTAAAAAATATAGTTTTACCTATTTTAACTTAATTCTGACCTAAAAACCAGAAAATTGTTGAACAGAACTTTATGGACAGGAAGTTATGCAAGAAAGCCATGGTAAATGAGTGAGAACAGATATAAGCATGTAAATACAACTGATATCAACTTCTCCAACTCGAAATCTCACACTAGCAATTGCATTGGAAAGCAAAAACAGTGTTTTGGTGGCAACAAGAGTGCCTTGATCTTAAATCATGGTCCCAAGGAGGGAGAAAGGATATCAAGGCCTGCTTGGTAGCCTTTTTGGATATTTTTCTATTATTGCAGCAAACTTATCTAATCAATCCTAAAGCAAGAACAACTATTCTAATCACCAAAAGCAACCTAATTAACAAAGCAAGATTTAACCTAAACAATAGAAATTATTTCATGAATGTAAGAAAATAACATATAAATACACAAAGGAGGTGTTGGGCACTTGGGTTGGGCCCAAACCCAAGAGCTACAACCCCCTAGGAAAAGATCAGTGTTGGTTCAAAGCTGAATTCATCTTCATTGATAAAAGAAAATAGTAGTTACATCACAAAATTGTCTGCAAAAAGAGCTCGAAAATGAGCTGAGTACAAGACTGCACAAAGTGAAAAAATATACTATCAAATGGCTAAAATTTGACTAAAAAACCTGAAGCCCTAAGCCTTCTTATTTATACAAATTGGGACTCCCAACAGTCCTCCTAAAATTAAGGAACTCGGCTTCCTAGAACTGAAGATAACAACAGTCCTACTTGACTTGCTCGGCTGCCCCTTGGAATCATCAATGTGGGCCGTTGTACTCCGAGTTTCTGATGTAGAATTCGAGGTAAGGGTTCATAAATGAAGGGGAAACCCTCCTACAAATCCTCTCCCTTGTTCTTCCTTGAATTTCGCTGCCAAATGCTCATTAAACCTTTGATCTTGTCTCAAAATTGATCAAAAATCTACATAAAGCACACATTAGACTTTTTGGCATAATGACTAACCCAATTCACTCTATTAGCATAAATATAGTCAAACACATGCAATAAACTAATGAGAATGGTGGATTAAGTCGAATTAAGAGGCTAAATGAGCCCATATACTTACCCATTTCTGGGGCTCATCATCACCCCCTACTGAATGGGTTGCTCATCCTCTGAGCAACTAGTCTATATATTCATCTTTGATAACTCTAATGGATTCCCTAACATCCCATGCTTCTGATGTGATATCCTCCTCTTTATCATGGAATCTTGCCTTTCTATCCACCTCCTCCCACTGTTGTCTTTCTTCTTCCTCTTTTTCCTCTTCTTTTGTCTTCTCTGCCTCTGTTAGCTTTGCTTCCTCCAACTTTGTTTTGGTTTTCTTCTCATCTTGTTTAGTTTCTGCCTTTTTTGCTTTAGTATTTTTCTTCTCTGGTTTAGTCTTTTTTCTTTTCTATTATGGTTTCCTCCTTTCTTCTCTGGTCTTTTTCTTCTCTGTTTCAAGTTCTTCCTTCTCATCTTCTGTTTTTATTTCCTCTGTTTCAAGTTCTTCTTTCTCTATTTTGGTCTTTTCCTCTTTTCTCCAAGGGAGCCCAAGTGGAAGACCTGTGATTCTAATGATAAATTCAAGTGTAAGCTCTAGGTTCAAACCCCTGAAACTGACTGTAGCATGTGTTTTCGAATGGCGTCTTAGGGACATAAAAAATTCTTCAGTCACCTCCTCATCATGTCCATGAATTTTCTCAAATAAAGACATCCAGTTTGCCCTGGTGAAGAGGGCCACCACTTCGGGGTGCTCATGCAATTTGTTGGAGTTCAAAGGCTCTTTTCTCATAAAACCTCCTAGCATGGTGTTTAGTGGTTTCTGAAAATGCTCAGGTGAGGAAGGAGGCAATAATTTCCAAAACCAGAAACAGAGGGACAACTGAGTTTTGTTTTTCCTAACCAGAGAGGAAATTTTCCTGTGTACTTCTTCTTCACAACATCAATTTGCAATTTTTCCCTCTCTTCAAACTATTTTTAACCTGAATTTTCTTCTTGGAAAAAAAATCAATACTGTGATAGAATAGAGAATATATAACACAATGTTTTTTCTTCAAAGAGTCAACAGACTTGCAAATTCATTTATTTTTTTCACGGGCTGGTTTCTATGTCTGCATCACCTTTTTTTACAGAAGAATGTGAGGAAGAAAAAGACAGATTATGAATGTAGAGAAGAAAACGGAGAGACTGTGTAGAACTCAAAAAAACACAGGCAGACTTTTTGTGCTCACGTTCCTTGCCTTTTTCAACCCAAGACTTTGCTTCTAATTCCACCACCTTGTATAGATATATCACATGCAGAGTAGGTTCCTGAGCCTATCTCTTTTCAAGGTTGAATTTGACATAAAATCCCAAATTTTCCTCTGTGGAGCTTGTGGAGTACTAAAAAGGTATGTTTTTGATGATCATTTCAGTATCTTTTCCCTAGAACTTGCAAACCTTTTGTGTCATGAATTTGGAAAACGATAAAGAATTATAACAAAACATGTGAAATTAATATGCAAGATTAAACGCTGACAATTGTCATATTCCTCATGCAGGAAGGAGTGAAAACGAGGAGTTTCCATTCCAAAGGAAAGGACAAAGACGAGATAACTACTATCCCTTTGAAGGGAAACCGAATGCAAACAAGGCTAAGCAGATCAAAGAAAATCGGCCCTGAAAAGGAGGTGGAGACACCAGCTTGGCACGAGAGAAGAAAGAGATGATTGAGATTTAACGGTTCGGCGAATCCCTCAGGATCCTTGATCCTGAGGGATCGCTGTCTTATCTATTTTTGTACTTGGACATCTCCGCCGTCACCCTTATAAAAGGGGACAACATTGTTAGCTTAGGAGTTCGACATGATTATGTTTTTATGCAATTTCTGTTGAGATCAAAACTTTGATCATCGAGTCTCGATAAGAACTGGTTTATTGTAATTTTGTTTCATGCATTAATACAAACTTGGTGATTACTTCATCTCTGAGTCTGGATTAACCTAGGCGGTGTACCCCTGGAGGCTAAGGGCCCGGCCCTAGAGGACACTTGCTCCTGTATTATTACGATTTTGCTTCTGCGTGGTTTGCTTATCATTAGTATCTCGTAATTTGATATGTTTTATAAGGTTACATCACATGCTCTGTTTTGTTTAATTCATTAAAGTTTCCACAACCAGAACTGTTGTATTAACTCTGCATTACACTACTGTTCTTTTCATAGTTGATCTAATATTACGAGTGTTCATAGGAGACTATTGCTATTTCATTACAGAGCTTTTGTGATGCGCATCTGTTCACTTACGTTACAGAGATAATCTCAGGAATTATATGTTTCACGATTGTTGAATTGATGAGTGATGTTGTTCTATTTTAGAATATAGTCGTATTCCTTTTAACTGATATTGATGCTTATATCAGATTACTATTTGAAGTGTGCTAAGTTCGTATATGATTTCTAGATGTCGTTCCATAACTTATTAGTAAGAATTGTTGCTCCATTGATGCATACTGTTTAATCTGCTTTAAGAGTGAAAGATTTCTGTTTGATTACGATTAATGCATTTGATTTGATAAGATTAAGTTTGATTACTGCTTGTGAGACTTAGTTGTTTAGTTGTTGTTCCATTTAAGAATTGTTGTTCCATTTTGGATTTGTTGTTCCTTTACAGACTTGCTGTTCGATTTCTTAATTGTTGTTCCATTTTCTTATCTGTTGTTCCATTTACTGGCGTTTGTTATTTTGGTGTGTGAGACGATCTAAGGCTGTAGTGAGCCTTGGCATTTACTGTCTGGCTCCCAGATCCACGATCTGTCCTCTAATTTCCTTTTCCATCAGTTTCCAAAGGGATGGGTTATCGCTACCGAACCCTTGACTGATAAGTTGCCTAGTCTTTTGAGTGTGTGATTTACTCTTTTGAAGTAGTTAAGTTGTAGGCAAGCATCCGTTTACTCTTGTATTTCTGAACACTGTACTACTAGCATTACTCTGACAAATGATAGCCTCAGACTCAGACACTCTTTGAAATAATAAAACGCTCTCGGATTGACATATTAATGTGAGGTAATTAGAGGTGAAAGAGACCCTTTTTATAGCTCTGCATTTTAGCGTCGTTGCCACGGAGAGAGTGTAGCCATTTGTATTTTTTTCAGAGTAGTGTACGAACCTGCTAGGGAAGAGTTGGATCTTAAAAACGGAAGGTAAGAACCTGCGTACAGAGCATGTAAAAGCCCTACTCCCCTGTCCACTTTCCTAACAAATTTGTTGTTACTTTGTTTGGATAGAATTTAGTAGTTCATTTGAGTGCATGACTAAGCAGAAAAAACCAGAAAAAAATACCAAACCTCCACCCAAGCCAGAAAAAGCTAAGGGGCCGGTGACCCTTGGCCGAACGACCTTCATAGACGAAATCTACAAGAAAGCAGAATCTCAGCCATCAGTAGGACCCAGGAAAATAATTTCTAAACAGCCTACTAGCTCCCTTCAGGCCACAGGATCACCATCTGTAGCCTTTGCTGAGGTGCATAGTCAAAATGAAGAGCAGGACTTTCAAGAAATTGAAAATTCTACTCCAGAACTATTGCAGGAAGGGAATTTCAGCAATCTTTGTGAAGGAGAGGGAGAAACAGGGGAAACCGAGGAGCCAAGATCTCCTATTGGAATAAATCAGCCATTAAATAGCCCAGACAAGGGGAGTGCTGCGAAAATCATTGTTGAAGAAACCCAATCTCCTCAGACATCGGGCATTCTCATTATCCCAGATAGAGGAAGTGCTATTAAAACTATTCCTGTCAAAGCCATTCCCTCTCAACCTAGGAATACCCTCCTAGATATCCCAGAAGGTTATTGGCATATATTTGACCCTATGGCTCAAAATCAGCCAAACACTCAAACCTCTACATTACAATACCCTATAGTGGATTCTGCAGCAAATGCACCTATGAAAGCAATCCCTCTTCAACATATCCCTACATTTCACGGTCTCACATCAGAAGATCCGGATGCAGTTTTATTTGAATTTGATGTGTTATGCAGGGGATATGATTACACCACGACCCCCAAAAACTAAAATTATTCCCCTCTACATTAAAAGGGGTTGCTTTAAGATGGTTTATGGGACTAGGAGGTGGGGTTATAAATAACTGGGATCAAATGAAAGAATCTTTCCTAAAAAAATATCAGGATTATTGCAGGTCTAGAGAACTTAAGGATGAAATATTTCAAATGACAGCTAGACTGAATGAAACATTAGAGGAGTATGTGGAACGCTTCCAGTACAATTTACAAAGATCTCCTTATCCATCACTACCTTTACCTGATAATGTGTTAAAAACTGCATTGATAAGGGGCATGAAGGAACAATGGATCGAAACATTCAACATCATGGGAAAAGGGGATATTTATCAGGAGAATTTTGCTGACATTATTGACTTGTCTATTAGGAGTTTGAGAGGTAGCACAAGAATAAAACCAGCAGAACATGATCGGTTTGTAAGAGATAATAAAATTTCAACAGAAGGAGTAACACGTGTAGAAATTGGAAATTTATTGGAAAATTTTAAAACTGATATTCTGGGGACACTAACTACACAACTTGATATTATGCAGGCTAAACAAAAGCAAATGGAGGCAGAGCAGAATTTGGCGATCTTCTGTCCCCGATGCAGGAAAAAGCATAGTCACAAGGAATGTCCACTAGATACAGTCCAAACATGCGCCATCTGTAAAAAATAACACCTTATGGAGAGCTGCCCCTCACTTCCTGGATTGAAAGCGGTATATAAGGAGGCGGAAGAAGAACCAGAATCGGTGTATTTGATCAACCAGCGCCATTAGTGGCAGCCGAGACAATTTGGTATGTTTCTAGACCCAACTTCTTCTTTTCAGCCTCCACAGTATAATGCTCAACAATATAGTATGTGGTAAAGTCACTCCCAACCCCTGTTTTCAAACTGGTCACCACAGTCATTTCCCTCTTCAAACCCATCGATGAATCAAGCAAGCCAATCTAGTTGGCCGAATTTTCCTTATGCTCCACCATATTGGCATAGTAACCCATATCCTCCGCAATGGACTCCCCCTACTTCACAAAGTTCAGCCTGGCAGAAAAACTGGCAGAGACCGATGCATCAGCCAGTAGGAACTATTCCGCTCCCTCAACCTACACTACCAGCCCTACAACAAAATCCCTAGTCTAATCTGAGACTGCAACTCCCAGCCCAACCCAACCCCAATCCAAATAACAGACCGGTCCAATCTCTCCAAATTATAGAATCACCAGAAATAGGACCCGACTTGAAGGAGTGTAGTGATCTTCAGTTAAGATCTGGGCGTATTATTGAAACTGAGGGAGACAAGACAGTTCAGATTGAAGATCAGTTACCCAAAGAACATCTGCCACAACAAGAGGACGTGAATAGACAGCAAATTCATAATCAACCAACCACATCCTCTCCTCTGTTCCCGGAACGATTAGTCATACCTCGACCTATACAATACCCTGACTTTGACATTCTGGGAGAGTTACAAAATCTGTACATAAAAATTCCATTCCTCCAAGCCATTCAAGACATCCCCATATACGCAAAAACTATCAAAGAATTGTGCATAAAGAAACCAAGGAGGAATATAACAAATAATCCAAGAGTCCAAGTAGTCGGCACTTTATCTGACTTACTATCAGGAAAAGAAACACCCATTAAATATGAAGACCCAGGAAATCCAATTGTAACTGTCCAAATCTATGGTCAGACCCTGTCTAATGCCTTAGTTGATCTAGGAGCTGCAATTAATATTCTAACAACCACTACTTGCCAAAAGCTAGGCATTACATCTGTAGAACCCACCTCTACTTTGCTAGAATTGGCTGACCGATCTGTGGTTAGGCCGGAGGGTACTCTACATGATGTCATGGTCTCTGTTGATTCCTGGGAATATCCAACCGATTTCCTGATAATCAATCCCAAAACCCGACTTGATGGACACCCGCTGATTTTAGGTAGACCTTGGCTTGCCACTGCCGATGCCTACATTGGCTGCGGGCAGGGAAATATGACCATAACCAGAGGACCGAATATCAAGAATTTAGTTCTATATCCTCCAACGCAACCAAGTGTCACAATAATCAAAACTAATAAGCACCCTATATCATTCCTTACTGATAACATCAGATCTCCATTGACTATACAAGAGGCACTTGATTTTAAAAACCAAACAGAAGATGATGCCATTAATAATTTCATTAGTCAAACTGAATCTAAATCCTGCACACAGTGTCACATAATAGAAGCAGCATTTGATAATGAATTAGAAGAAGATCCTCTGAAAGATACACATGACCAAACAATACCTGTTACTTCTGTTGCAAATAGTAAAATTGTGTAAATTGAACCAAGAAAAATTTTAAACATCAATGCAAACCTCACACCTGAACAAGAAATGAAGCTCATCCATTTGCTAAGAAAATATAAAGAAGCATTTGCATGGGATTACACTAATATGAAAGGCATTAATCCCCAATTATGTACACACCACATTTATATAGAAAAGGATGCCAAACCTGTTCGCCAACCTCAAAGGAGACTTAATCCTCATCTAAAATGTCGTAAAAGCTGAATTTCAAAAACTTTTAGATGTTAATTTTATCTAACCTATCTCTGATAGTAAATGGGTCTCTCCGCTTGTAGTGGTACCAAAAAAGAATGGGAAATGGAGAATCTGTGTCGATTACAGGGAGCTGAATAAAGCGACAAAAAAGGACCACTTTCCTCTCCCATTCATAGAGCAAGTATTAGATACTTTGGCAGGAAAGAAATTCTTTTCTTTCCTGGATGGCTTCAGTGGATACAATCAGATTCAGATTGCCCCTGAAGACCAAGATAAAACTACTTTTACTTGTCCTTGGGGAACATTTGCCTATCGAGTTGTACCTTTTGGCTTATGCAATGCTCCTGCCACATTCCAAAGAGCTATCCTTAGTATTTTTGCAGATTTAATAAATGATGGACTTGAAGTATATATGGATGACTTTACACCATATGGCGATGATTTTGATCCAGCATTGGAAACCCTAGAAAAAGTCCTACAATGCTGCATTGCTACCAGGCTTTGCTTAAGCCACGAAAAATGTTATATGATGATGACTGAAGGACTTATTCTAGGACACTATGTTTCAGCAATTGGCATTCAGGTAGACCCGGCCAAAATCCAAATACTTTTGCTTATTCCCACTCCTACTACTCAAACAGAGGTACACTGTTTTCTTAGATTTTCTGGTTATTATAGGTGATTTATAGAACATTATTCGCACATTGTTGCACCTCTATATGCATTAACTAGTAACATTGATTTTCTTTGGACAGAAAAATGTGAACGTGCTTTCAAGGATTTAAAAAAGCTCGTATCCATAGCCCCAGTCCTTAGAGGACCAAATTGGGATTTTCCATTCCAGATCTCATCTGATGCCTCAAACACAGCCATTGGAGCAGTCCTTGGGCAGGAAGAAGATAAAAACCATATGCTATTTATTACATCAGCAAAAATTTATCTCCTGCTGAATTAAATTACACTGTTACTGAAAAATAATTTCTAGCTGTAATACATGCTGTCAATAAGTTTAGAGACTACATTACTGGATATCGTGTTATCTTGTATACAGATCATTCGCCCATAAAATATCTAGAAAATAAGCCTGTCACAAATGCTAGAATAACTAGATGGCTGATTTTATTGCAGGAGTTTGACATCACAATCAAGGATCGACCTGGCAAAGAAAACCATGTAGCTGATTTTCTCTCAAGAATGCCAAAGCCAATTGATGCAGCAGCAGTTGAGGATCAATTTATGGATGAACATTTGTTTTTTGTTGCTGTTCAAACACCTTGGTATGCAGATGTTGCCAATTACCTCGCAGTAGGTAAACTACCAAAACATCTAACCCCTAATGAGCGGAAATAGATTGTTCAAAAGAGCGCTCGATTCTCGTGGATTGGGGGCTATTTGTTTCACACAGGGGCAGACATGCATATCAGGAGATGCATTCGAGAAGATGAAATCTTTGACATTTTAAAATCCTGTCATGATGGACCATGTGGTGGACATTTTGCCGAGCGCAGAACTGGACACAAGGTGCTGCAGACAGGATATTATTGGCCCACGATTTTCAAAGATGCAAAGAAATTAGTCCAAGCCTATGACAGCTACCAACAAGTAGGACGTCCTAGTCAATCTAATGAGATGCCTCTGAAACCACAGTTAGTCATTGAACCATTCGAGCGATGGGCTCTTGATTTTGTTGGACCTATCAACCCATCATAAAATCAGAAAACATATATATTGGTCGCAATAGAATATGTCACCAAGTGGGTTGAAGCAGAAGCATTACCTAGAGCTACAGAGGACTCTGTCATACAATTCCTGTTCCACCTATTTGTACGATATGGCCTTCCAAGAGAAATAATCACAAATGGTGGACCACAGTTTGCTGGAAACATAATAGTTGCAACACTCAACAACTATCATGTCCAGCATAAAATCACTACTCCATACCATCCGCAGGCGAATGGACAGGTAGAAAGCAGCAATAAAATAATAGAAGCAATTCTAACAAAAACCATCGCATCACATAGACGTGACTGGGCTGCTAGACTACCTGAAGCACTCTGGGCTTACAGAAAAACATGGAGAAGCACCACTGGTTACTCACCTTATCAATTAGTGTTTGGAAAACAACCCATCTTCCCCATAGAATTCAAAATCCAAACATTACGGACAGCACAGGAAGTTGGTTTAGATTTAAGCGAGGCACAGATTAATCGATTATAGCAAATCAATGAGTTGGATGAAATTAGGCTCTCTGCACTTCAAAATACTGCCCTGATTCAACAGCAACGAGCTAAATGGCATGACGCTCTCATTAAAAATAAAGTCTTCCATGAGGGAGACTGGGCTCTGTTGTACGACTCCAGGTTTCAGGACTTCCCTGGGAAACTCCAGACTCGTTGGTTGGGACCATACGAAATCCAGAAAGTACATGACAATGGAACTCTTACTCTAATCACCATTGACGGTTCTAGATATGCCTTTAAGGTAAATGGCCACCGAGTTCGGCTCTACCGCAAACCACTCACTCGGGAGTCCTTCTGCCAGCAGTTACGCCGAGACACTGATATGGAGATTTTGGGAGAGGAAGAGAAGTCTTCCTCACCTATAATTCATTAAGGAATCCATTTCTTTTTACAATTTGTACATAAGTTCTTTTTCTTTGAATCATTTTTTGTACATATTTTTGAATTAACTTGGATCTTTTTCTTTATTTTGGTGTGTTTTTGATGTTCCTTTTCCAAAGGAACAACATCCTCAATTTTTGTCGTTCCTTTTTCAAAAGAATGCCATTTGTGTGTTTCTGTTGTTCCTTTTCTAAAGCAAACAACATGTGCTTTGATTTTTGCTGTTCCTTTTTCAAAGGAACGACATTTCCTTATTTTTCTGTTCCTTTTCCAAAGGAACAACATTTCGATCTTTGTTGTTCCCTTTTCAAAGGGACGGCATATCTGCGTGTTTTGCTGTTCCTTTTTCAAAGGGACAACATTTTCGATTTTTGTTGTTTCAAAGGAATGGCATTTTTGCGTCTTTTGTTGTGCCTTTTTCAAAGGAACGACATTTCCATCTGATTGTTGTTCCTTTTCCAAAGGAACAACATTTGTGTGTCATGCTATTCCTTTTTCCAAAGGAACAACATTTGTGTGTTCTGTTGTTCCTTTTTCAAAGGAACAACATTTGCATTTTTTTGCTATGTGAGGTCGCTGGTTGGCCCTTTTTCCAAGAGGAACACCACTTGCACACTTTTTCTCTCCTTATAAAGCAGCTTGTCCCTTTTGCTGATCTAAATTAAGAATGCTTATTGCTCCTATTCTTTCAAGTCTTTTAAGATACAGCTATGCATCTATGCAATGGATACAAAACCTCAATATACTGAAATCAGCCAATCATAAATCGCTATCTTTATAAGGCTCTGCATTGGTAAGAGGACAAAAGGAAGGACACACTTATTTATCATCTTTTGCTGTCATTGTTCTATTAATTTTGCTATGATTGTTCATCTTCATCATGCCGATCCCTTTTTAATCCTCTTTGATTATTACTTAGAAATAAGAGAAAAAGGTTTATATCTTCCTATTGAGATGTTAAGACTTCTTCCACCATTCCTACTCTTAAGGATTGCTGAACCACCCCTTGTGTATAAATAAGGAAAAGTACCTTATGAAAAAAGAGAAAAAGAAAAAAGTAAACATGAATTATAAGTTGTCAAATGCAGGATAAGGGGTCTCATCAAGAGCCAACCTACCATGATCATGAGGATGAAAGTGAAGTTGTGTTCCCGCTATGGCCACCACACCAGGGATATGGTCCAAAAGGTATATCAAAAAGACAAACCTTGGAACAGGAGGTCTCGTCACGAGCCGGCCTGCCCACTTTTCGCTCCTTCCTCGTGAATGGCATTATGGTTAACTGGTCACCAAGCCAGCATAATGGCCTACATTTTGACATTATATTCCCCAAGTATACACAAAGGATCATGGTTCCATGGGTGAAATAAACAACTCTGCCAAGGTTATGGACACCTGTCGGCAGCAGAGCACTGTTAATGGTATCGAAGTCACATTATTTGCACCAATAGGTGAGTTATGAACACCCTTTTGTTTCTTACACCTCAGTAATTAATCATATGTCATTTCCCGCATGCAAATCTATTATCACCAGTCATGGCAGAATAATTGACAATGACCGCAGGAGATTTAGAAAGTACGACAAATGTCCTCTCCTCTCAGCCTCGCATCATATCACAGCAACCTCTTACATAATATGCGATCCAACTCTACGCCTCGATTTCGGTAATTTGTTGTTTTTCTAAACATGGCATATTTTTATACGTTGTTCCTTTATGACTTTGTTTCAGAATGGGCGCTGCTCCTTTATTTGACGGCTGGGACAGCCTATCGCATCGCGGGGGGGAGGTTAACCTCATTATTCCCTGGATTACGTGTCAGCTCACCATTCGGGAAAGTTGTGTACTAGGGTATGGCATGGCTTAATGGGATGCTATTTTCATTTTTGTTACACAAATTGTTGTTCATAATCCATTTTTTCTATAGACTCTGTTTTTCTCAAACAAGTCTTGCGTCTACCACCCTCTCTGTGTTTCAACAGCACGAGCAGCTGCTGTTCCATTGGGAATTCACAGTGAAACCATGGGAGGAAGAGCGATCCGGAGGGAACCACAGGAGTTGACAGTCTCCGCTGCTGCCCGGGAAATCCTGGCAAGAGCAGGGTGGCTGACTTATCTTAACCGCTTGCAAGAGTCTAATGAGACAGTGGCAATCGAATTCCTGCAGAATTTGCAGGAGGATTACTCCACAGTGAGGGGGAGACAGATAACAGTCACCGATGATATAATCGCAGAAGTCTCGGGACTACCAGCCACAGGACCTGTATGGACGATGAAAAAGGAGAGATTACAGAAGATTATGGAAATCTTCCAGGACGAAGGCCAGAGCTTGGCAATTAAAGGAAAGGGCGTGCTGCCAGCAACGCTAGGAGAGCCCTGGGCAGAATTGGCAAGGACCATTCAAAGCTACATTACCTGCGAAGGGAGAAAAGACGTGGTAAGACCACGACATCTTAAACTCTTAGCTGTTCTAAAGCAGAAATGCTCTGTAAATTTGCCTGCACTTTTAAATTCGTTACTGCATGACGTTGCACGGAGCATGAAAAAGGCTCAGCATGTAGAGTCAGTTGTTAGTCATCATGGGTTAATTCGATTAATTGTTAGTCATAGCCTCACCCAGCAGCAGAGCAGCTGGGAAGAGCTAATTGCAATGATAGACGGGGGGTCGACAACACCATCTCCAAAACGTAAGCATGCCACCAGCACACCAGAGCGTCCAGAAAAACGCAGGGAAGTAGCAAAACAGAAGCATGTCACTAGTACATCCGAGCGTCCAGAAGAACGCAAGGAATCGGCAAAGCGTAAGCATGACACCGGTACACCCGAACAGCCAGAGAAACGTAGGAAATCGGTCCGGTTAGCACGAATACGAGGGAGGCTGGAAAAGCTCCAGGAAAACACCAGCCGGCCTGTAGTAATTGAAGATGAGCAACCCCCACGACCTGAAAAGGAGGATGAGCAGTCTGAGGGAGAAGAGAAAGAAGATGCCGAGCAATCTAAAGAGGAGGCCGAGCAATCCGAAGAATAAAATGAGGAAGGAGCTGAGCAGTCTAAAACGGAAGCTGAGCAGTCTGAAGCAAAAGCTGAACATTCTGAAACAAAACCCGAGCAATCTGACACGGAGGAAGAAATGGAACAGTAGGAAGGTAGCCCATTACAGGACCCAGTGGGAGAAGACGAATTGGCCGCAGTCTTGGCCAATATGGGTGAGTATGGCCAACCTTCCAGCCCATCAAACCTCCATGACGAAATGAAACCCCAAGAGGAAAATGCACCCGAAAAACCACATGCAAAGGAGGCAGAAGAAGAAAACCTGCCTGTTCATGATGAAGAAATAATAGAAGATACTGAACGGGAACAATCCGTTCATAATCAGAGAACACCCGAGGAAGCAGGGGCAGAAAAAGAAGTTGCCCAAGAATTGACAGAACCAACTAGGGTTCCTACCCCAGAACAGCCAAAGCAGAGAAATGAAGAAACACCCCCGAAGGAAGATCCAGGGACTAGTCATAGTCCAGACCACAGTGAACAGCCTGCTGTTCCTTCTAAAGAAATCTTGGAAATTAAAGAATTGCGAAAGGAACAGCAGAGATTATTGAACATAATAGTCCAGCTCCACCAGCAGATTAGGATCCTGAAAACAAGGCAGAAGGTGAAAAGGACTTCAGGAAGGACAATGGTGACCACTCCGGTAAAACCCCGCAAGGCAAAGGGCTGGAGGATTAGAATTCGTCATGTTGTTCAAAACCCTGTTGAAAACCCAACTATTGTTCCAAATGATGTTGAGGAACAGACTACTGTTCCATTTGAAGAGGAACAGCAACAGACTGATATTCACGTTAAAATAGAAATGGATGACATGATGACCAGTGATAAGGAAATCTAGATGGAGGCACCACCCTCAGGAGTGATAAGGGTTCTGAACTCAAAGCAACGCAATAGGAAAGTTCAGGTAAAACTCCCGGCCTCCACTGCTGCATGGAGAAGAGATCCAAAAATAGTAACCCTGCGCAAGGGGTTGAAGCAAGCTCAGCAAGAAGCAAAAAATCTTAGAGAGAAAACGGTCCCTCGCGAGAAGTACGAAGAGCTACAGTAGTAGCTTAGGAACATCAATCAATCCGAAATCCAGGCTTTTGAAGGTTGGCAGAAGGAACAAGAGAAATTTGCAAAGGTAACTCGTAGGCTAGATATTGTTATTAAGCAGATGGATACCTTGTGTTCTTTATACAATGACGTCTTAGCATGTAGAGCCCCTGCCAAAAATTATGCCCTGTTTCTATTGGAACGATATTTGCAGTTAAAAATAAAAGCTATTAAGGCAGGTGCCCCCATACAAATTAACACTGTCAATGATTTTATAGACTACTGTAAGCACTATGGGGTAAAAGTCCAGAGACTGCTGTGTGAATTCTATTTGCATAACCTTATATTAGACCAGGAGACTGAGCTAAACCATGGCCCCTTTGTTGGAGACATTCAAATGCAAGAATTTATCTCATTTGGTGTTAATGAGATTAAATGGCTTAAGGCCTATAATACTTTCCAGAGGCAAGAAAACGGCTTAGATTTGTGGGTAAGGGCAGAGCCTAGGAACCCAGTATAGTTGTGGAACGCACATAGAAACCTCATGAAGACTCCGGGTGTCATGGAAACATTAGGACCCATGCATAAAGCATTCATTCGATAGGGATTAGAACACTTTCTTTCTATTAAAGACATTGCCATTGATGCAGCTAAATTTCGATATCAAATCTCTAATCCGAATATCCAGCTCAGGGAACCGTTTAAGTATGAAAATTTTAAATTAGCTGCCAATCGTTTGCACCTTTATGGCGAAAGAATTTTGAGAGCAAGGCCATCTTGGTTGGGGTATAGGTTTCGGAGTCCAATTATTTGGCACCTTGCACCCGGATACCGAGCCCTGTATGAGATGCCCGAGGATCAGACAGGTCATTTCTTTGACTACCTAGTTACTCATCATGGATGTAGGCCTCCGCATGAGATTCCATCTCCAGCCTATTCTCTCACTGCCTTGCATGTCAACTACAACGTTTTCATGAGGGCATGAAATAGGGTAAGCAGGGGGGTGTGTGGAGTACTAAAAAGGTATGTTTTTGATGATCATTTCAGTATCTTTTCCCTAGAACTTGCAAACCTTTTGTATCATGAATTTGGAAAATGATAAAGAATTATAACAAAACATGTGAAATTAATATGCAATATTAAACGCTGACAATTGTCATATTCCTCATGCAGGAAGTGTTGTTGGGAAAAGTATCCAATTCGGAATGCCCCTATCCCACTCTAAGGTGTGATAGTGCCTTAGCAACAAACAAGGAAAACTATCTGAGTATTCTTCTTTATGAAATGTAAATAGAGAAGGATGATGTAACTAACCGATGTCTTCCACTAGTTTGTCGATCCAATCGCTCTCTCTTTTGTTCGTTTCCCGCTGCTTGCTCCTTCACTGGTCCAAATTCACTAAGTTCCTGCAAGATCACAAGAGAGGAAAACTACACAAAATACATGGATTTACATTCATAACTAGTTTAGGATCAGATATAAACTAAATATGCAAATATAACAAAGCATCATTGACATACAAGCATATATGAGAAACTCAAATAGCTTTATTGATATGATAACAAAGTCCAGGAGCAGATACAACCAAGTGAGTCCCGATCCAGCATCTACCTCCCAGCAAAGGAATCCCTTCCTCTCCTCCAACAAAGCATAAATCACCCAATGTACTAATCGCAATCTCAAACCAACAGCAATTCTCTGCAAAGTACAAAATTCCAGCCTCTTGAACCTCTGGGTGAGAGATCCATATATAGATGTAAGCAGAGAGGATGAGTCAGCTTATGTTTTCACTTGTGGCTTCTCTCTATCAGTTCTTGCTTCCACTTGGAGGTTGAGAGCCTCTTACTCATCACTAGTCGAATTCATTGAGGCAAGTGTCATTGGAGAAGATTCTGGAAGCTTCCAGGGTCTTTCCACCTCGTTGAATGAGCTTGCCATTTGTCATTTCCCGCTCAGCGCACCCTGGTAGTGCTTCCACCTGTGTTGCAGTGCACCTAACCAGTGTAGCCTCTACATTTCAACGCAGGCAGCTAGTGGAGCCTCTGAATTGATCCTGAATTGACCGTTTCTGAGTGGTTTTTGGTGGAGAACTTCTGGGAGAAGCTGTCATTGGTTGACCTTGTTCCTTTTGGGGGTAGGAACAACTCTTTTAGGGACTTTGGATCCCTTGGATTATGGAAATTTCATGCTCAATGCTGTAAGGCACAAAAATGTCTATAACTGTTGCCCCCTAAAGTATGAGGCCGTTTATCGGGTGAAATTCTTTATTAGGAGGATCCGAAGTTCTTCCAATGCTGGGAGGAGACCTGTAATAAGATACAATACAATACATTATTTTTCATACTGCTTTCATGATCTAGCTGAGGTGGGAATTCCCATGCTCAGCTTTATAAATTAATTTTTCTGTACATAGAACAGACAATCGTCTGATGGTAGACTGATGATTTTGATGAAATCATCATCCTTTTGGTAGGATGATTATCTGTGCTGTAATGCTGTACATGTCAATGTCTTTATTTTTCCTGAATATATATCGTAGCCCGGATGGATGAAACTAGATCCGGGGTCTTCAATCTCGTCTGATCTTCACTCTAAGTACAAGTCGATCCATGTGAGAAATGTTCTGAAGTCGAACATGGAAAGACGTCGCTTGATTACCAGTCAATGATGTAAACTGTTAACAAGCGCGAGAGGAATCACCGATAATGATAATGACCCTCAAGGTACTGCAGTACAATTCACGTGGTGTGAATAAAGGACTTGGCGTCGAACACCATGCAAAATCTTTCGGTCGAAGGTCATTGATGTATACTTGTCGACGGAAGTGAGAAACTTGCCATTGAGGCATGCAAGCTTCAAAGTACTGAAGGGGGTGTTCCTAGATCAACTTCTTGGGTAATGAGCTGATGTCGACAGGAAGCGATCCATCAAAGGAGGGCCTTAATGTATGCCACATCAGTGACATGGAACGAAGCAATTGATTTTGATGGAGGTGAAAACGATCTGATGATATATGGTTCAGGGTGGCGCTCATGAAAGGATGAAGGATAATGTATGGTAGTGGATGGGACACGGTTGACTTCTCTGGATGACTTCTCTTGAACATATCGGCGACACTTGTGTGATGGATCGGTAGCATTTACCCCAAAGGTGGATGGTATGGCGAGACCATGGTGATGTGACCGGTGAATGAAACAACCCAACCCGACTTGGGCACGGAGTGGAAGTGTCATGTTCAAGAGCGACTTGCTACCAATAAAAGTTCTTTGAGTTTCTTCCCAATTTTTCCCCAGTCATTGCTGACCAGTACCTCTTTATTTTTGTCAAGCTTGAGGAGGATAACATATGCTTGTTCTATAATTTGCCCTTCGGGCAAACCCATCGCTATGTTTTAACGAGCCTAGCGATAGTGAAACTCGTTCTCATCTAAAGACAAGTTTGTCGCTATTAATGTTTTTAACGAGTTTAACGACAAAGATAACTCGGTCCTTTTCCTTTTTAGGGAGTCTAAAAAGGAATGTAAAGATAACTCCGGAAGTCCTTTTTCGTCATCTAATCCCTTACGTCCGAAAAAGTATAAAACAATACAGAAGGGATGAGTTTTCGATAGTTTTAACAAGCCGAATAAAACAAGCGCTCGATCTTTTTGTGCAATAATCCCTCAGGTCCAAAAAGATTAAAATCTAGAGGAGGGATAGCACTTCCGGTCGCTTTAAAGAGCTGGAAGGCAAAACTCGGCAATCTTTTCATATTTTACGAGTCATATGAAAAGAGCTTAAAGAAGACTCGTCTTTTGAGGAACGAGTGATAAAACGGGTAGCAGCTAATTCCAGGTAAGGGTTGGAATTTTCCAATCACGGCAGTGTCACAAGGATGGCTAGTGAAATCACTCTTCGCAGTTGTTCCTCAAAATGGGTAAACAATCAAATGGAGGTGAATGATCGGCCAATGGAAAAGTGGAGGTGACGGTGCGAACACGACCAAGGCTTTAATGGCTGATAACGTTACATTCACGGTGGTTATTTACCGGAGGGTAGTTCATTTTTTAACGAGCTTAAACACGGAAAAACACTGCTCGGGCTTATGTTTATTTTTTAACGAGCATGAACTATGTGCTAAAACTGCTCGATTATCCAGTCATATGATAAGAATGTCTCATATAAAATGGCAACATTTAGATTTTTGCCCCACATCCTTTCTTAACGCAAGTTAGGAAATGACTAATCCAAAAAACGGATAAATAATCGCTCTTTGCTTGCACGCAAAAAGGTTTGCATGCCCCCAGGTATAAAACAGAGTTTCAAGGTCTCCCTCTATTCGAGCTGACAAAACATTCGTTTTATCAAGAAGGGTCACCCTTTATTCGAGCTGACAAAACATTTGCTTTATCAGGAAGGGTACTACCTCTTACAGGTTACCCAAGGATTGTTCTATTTGCGGTGCAAACAAAACACTTCCTCGGCGATGCCTACCGAAGCAGACAAAGGTGAGTGACAATGAGCGCCACACGCATAACTTTGACAAGAGAATCTTATTCTAGAACAACCCCTCTTCCAATCACGGACGGGGTACGGACTAGTCATATTCTCCCGCGGAAACCTATTCTATACCCGACGTTTCTCTGCCGAAGCAGACTAGGATGCATGCCCCCTGGGTTTCAGTCATATCCTTCCGGATTACTCGCGCTTATCGGGAGGACGGACTGGGACTTGAGACATTTCCTGCGTGAAGAGACCATTTAGGGACCGTATATGACTGTTTGCTATGCGTGATCCGGGAAATGAAAGCTGGTCCACGAGCTTTACCACTCTTCCTTCGTGGGGAAAACACATTACTCTAGAGAGTGAGGAGACGATGGCTCCCATGCAATATATATAGTCTCGTCCAAGGAGTAGGTTATAATCCAAGGGTCCTTGAACGACCATCACGTTCATTTGAACGGTCTTCTCTTTCAATGTTATCGGCACATTGGGGAGGATCCCTAAAGGTCGATTGGTTCCTTTATCGAAGCCTGTCAGATTTCTCATCTCAGGCAAAAGCGATGGCGAACCAAGCGCTTTCCAAGAAATAGAGGAAAGGATACTCACAGATGCCCCCTCATCAATGATGGTGCTAGCCATGACCATTCTGTATATTTGGACGATAATTCGGAATGGTATGTTTGCTGGCAACCGGGGTCTGCCTAGTTGGTTCCAGTCGAAGGATACAACCAGGTTGCTTGGTGGTGGGACCGAGTAGACGACCGGATATTGCTTTGACGAACTTCCTTCCTGCGATAAAGGAATGGGTGGATTGCCCCCGTGCTCGTCAGAGTCTATGTTGATGAAAAGAATCTGGATGGTGTCATCCTTATCCTCTTCGGTGACTGTATCATTCGAAGATAATACCTCTGAAGGCAAGACCGGGTCAACTGCCACCTCGACCTTTTGACTTTCGTCCTCAATGATAGACGCTTCAGCTGACCACTTGAGCGGGCCAGCTGGATTCTCAACTAACGAAGGACTCGGCAAGAGTTTTTTGTACCCAGGAGGAAGTCGTAACGGTGAAACCGGACGATCTTCCAAGACTCTTTTAGCCTCGTCTAAGAAGGGACAATGGTGGAGGGTATGGTTTCCTTCAAACAGTCTACAGGGAGGTCTAGTTCTCCCTTTTTGTCCTAGAACTTCACTTTCGCTAGTTGACGGTGTGCTTTCAACATGGCTATCAGAGGTTGATGACACTGGATTGTGCAAACGGGGAGACCAGTCCCTTAGTATCCGAGGGATGCAAGGACAATCTCTGTGAAAGTGGTCTCCCTTGCAGATGACACATGGTGATTTAGGCCTGGTCAGTGCTGTGTGTGGATTTTCATCAGACGACACTTGTTTTCCCTTATTTGCCTTTGGCTCCTTCTTCTTTTTCTCTTTCTTCTTCTTTTCCTTTTTCTCCTTGGGAGCTTGGTTTTTAGCTTTACCAGTCCTGTCACGCGAAGAGGAAGGAAGAGAGGAAGAATGAGAGGAAGTAGAAGGTTGGTGGGAACTTCTGGACTCGTCCAAATGTTGATTCGACTGTTCAGGAATAGTGGTGTTCTGAACGACATTGGTTGAGAAGAGCCAGACCGGTAGGCCAATTGTCAGTCCTGGAAGCGACAATGTGGCCATATGGGGCGCACCAACATCTCCCCAAGAGGAGAAGGGACTAAGATTTCCATCAAGGGGAATTCCTTGGTTGGTAGGCTCCATTTTCTCAACTTAAAGATCAACGCAGGAAAAAAGGGGTGATTGTTCCATTTAAAATAAATTTTAACGACGCTTAGACACAACTTACTTTTTCAATTTTAAAGAGTCGAGAAAAAGCTAAAGATGACTCTAGTCTCCTTCGATTTTTAATGAGCCTGAAGTCACAAGTGCTCAGATGGACCTTTTCCGTTAAGGAGTCTGAAAAGGAACGAAAGGGACTGCTCTGGAGTTCTAGGTAGAGGGTGTGCCAAACTTTTCGCAAAACCGCAAAATACTTTTTAAGGTACGGGCGGTCAATCTTCCCGAATGCTGTGTTCAGTGCATTGCGATCAGTAGGGCGGCCGACACGGCTTCCTATGGATAAAGGTTTTATGCCTATAGGGGTCTCCCAATATATACTTGACGGTACGTGGGAGCACAATCCGTACTGGTACTTATCGTCTCTCAGGAGGAATCACCCAACCATCAGTGAGGCGACCAGTGACCAGGTTTTACGACGCCGGAACACGTCTCTAGCCTAGACCTCTATGTTGTGCGTTAAGTTACAAAGCGTTGTTAAGTTCATTCAATTTATTTTAGGTTGATCTTTCTTAGAAGTTTGCCTTTTTGGATCACCACGAGATGTATGATACAATTCCTAAATGCAGTCTAAAGATGATAAGCAAGCTTTTATATCTTTTCAACAATGAAAATCCTAGCTACAAGGGGAAAACAAAGACACCATCTTTTCTCAAAGAGAAATATGCACACTGTAATGCACTTTTCCTAAATCAACATACAAACTATCAAAATGAAAATGCACATATGCATGTATTTGTTTTCACTTCCTTAATATTGATGCCTAAAAAGAAAGCTGTTGTACAAAATTTGAATTCGATTTCAAGTGAAAAACACAAACAAGTTCCTTTTTTGAAATCAAAAAGACAATTACGACACTTTATGATTTACTTGTTTCGACACTTGAAATGCATAAATTCAAACCAAAAGACAAAAGTAAAAGCGTAATCAACTGTGAACAGCAACAAACTCACTCCTAAGATCAAAACAACACTTACGACAGCTCTAGATCTAAGGGTGACAGTATGACTAGTTTACTTTTGTAATGGGAAACTGCAAATGATGTAACAAATACAAAAAGAAAAAATACAGTTTCTTTATACAACCGAGGCAGAATTGAGGCAAATAAAAGGAGTTTCAGATAGGTACACACACTGATAACAGGCTGCAAAAAACAGAGATAAAACTGAGCAAAAGAAGCAGGGAACCACAGCTGCACAAGGCAAAGGCTGATCAGCGCACCCCCAGCACAGAGAAACTGAACTTCAGTGCAGGTAGCCTTCACGGGACCTGCGTTGAAATGCAGAACCTCTTCACAGAGTCTGCGCTGAAGCAGAAACGCGAGTTGTTTCTGGGTTCTGGGTTACGGTTTGCAGTTTAATATATGGTTTTTGGCCGGATAAAAGCTATCAATTAGGTACAATTAGAGGGATGATTTAAAGGAGGACTAAGATCTATCACAAAGGGTTGTTAGAGCACTTGTGGATCAGCTGTTCATATCATAAATAGGCCCAGCGAATGGACTAGAGTAGCAGATCTCTACTTTGCATTTGAAAATGGCAAATGCAGTTCGATTCGGCACTCTTGAGTTTATGAGATGAACAACAATAGAAACACAAATAAACTAACAAGATACTCTCCCCAATGGAGTCGCCAATTTGTTGTTGGGAAAAGTATCCAATTCGGAATGCCCCTATCCCACTCTAAGGTGTGATAGTGCCTTAGCAACAAACAAGGAAAACTATCTGAGTATTCTTCTTTATGAAATGTAAATAGAGAAGGAGGATCTAACTAACCGATGTCTTCCGCTAGTTTGTCGATCCAATCGCTCTCTCTTTTTTTCGTTTCCCGCTGCTTGCTCCTTCACTGGTCCAGTTTCACTAAGTTCTTGCAAGATCACAAGAGAGGAAAACTACACAAAAGACATGGATTTACATTCATAACTAGTTTAGGATCAGATATAAACTAAATATGCAAATATAACAAAGCATCATTGACATACAAGCATTTAGGAGAAACTCAAATATCTTTATTGATATGATAACAAAGTCCAGGAGGAGATACAACCAAGTGAGTCCCGATCTAGCATCTACCTCCTAGCAAAGGAATCCCTTCCTCTCCTCCAACAAAGCATAAATCACCCAATGTACTAATCTCAATCTCAAACCAACATCAATTCTCTGCAAAGTACAAAATTCCAGCCTCTTGAACCTCTGGGTGAGAGATCCATATATAGATGTAAGAAGAGAGGATGAGTCAGCTTATGTTTTGACTTGTGGCCTCTCTCTGTCAGTTCTTGCTTCCACTTGGAGGTTGAGAGCCTCTTACTCATCACTAGTCGAATTCATTGAGGCAAGTGTCATTGGAGAAGATTCTGGAAGCTTCCAGGGTCTTTCCACCTCGTTGAATGAGCTTGCCATTTGTCATTTCCCGCTCAGCGCACCCTGGTAGTGCTTCCACCTGCGTTGTAGTGCACCTAGCCAGTGTAGCCTCTGCATTTCAACGCAGGCAGCTAGTGGAGCCTCTGAATTGATCCTGAATTGACCGTTTCTGAGTGGTTTTTGGTGGAGAACTTCTGGAAGAATTTGTCATTGGTTGACCTTGTTCCTTTAGGGGCAGGAACAACTCTTTTAGGGACTTTGGATCCCTTGGATTATGGACATTTCATGCTCAATGTTGTAAGGCACAAAAATGTCTATAACAGGAAGGAGTGAAAACAAGGAGTTGCCATTCCAAAGGAAAGGACAAAGACGAGATAACTGTTGTCCCTTTGAAGGGAAACCGAATGCAAACAAGGCTAAGCAGATCAAAGCAAATTGGCCCTGAAAAGGAGGTGGAGACACCAGCTCGGCGCGGGAGAAAAAAGAGATGATTGAGAATTAACGGTTCGGTGAATCCCTCAGGATCCTTGATCCTGAGGGATCGCTGTCTTATCTATTTTTGTACTTGGACATCTCTGCCGTCACCCTTATAAAAGGGGACAACATTGTTAGCTTAGGAGTTCGACATGATTATGTTTTTATGCAATTTCTGTTGAGATCGAAACTTTGATCATTGAGTCTCGATAAGAACTGGTTTACTGTAATTTTGTTTCATGCATTAATACAAACTTGGTGATTACTTCATCTCTGAGTCTGGATTAACCTAAGCGGTGTACCCCTGGAGGCTAAGGGCCCGGCCCTGGAGGACACTTGCTCCTGTATTATTACGGTTTGGCTTCTGCGTGGTTTGCTTATCGTTAGTATCTGGTAATCTGATATGCTTTATAAGGTTACATCACATACTCTGTTTTGTTTAATTCATTAAAGTTTCCACAGACAGAACTGTTGTATTAACTCTGCATTATACTACTGTTCTTTTCAGAGTTGATCTAATATTACGAGTGTTCATAGGAGACTGTTGCTATTTCATTACAGAGCTTTTGTGTTGTGCATCTGTTCACTCACGTTACAGAGTTTATCTCAGGAATTATATGTTTTACGATTGTTGAATTGATGAGCGATGTTGTTCTATTTTAGAATACAGTCGTATTCCTTTTAACTGAGATTGATGCTTAGATCAGATTACTATTTGAAGTGTGCTGAGTGCGTATATGATTTCTAGGTACCGTTCCATAACTTATTAGTAAGAATTGCCACTCCATTGATGTGTACTGTTTAATCTGCTTTAAGAGTGAAAGATTTCTGTTTGATTACGATTAATGCATTTGATTTGATAAGATTAAGTTTGATTACTGCTTGTGAGACTTAGTTGTTTAGTTGTTGTTCCATTTAAGAATTGTTGTTCCATTTTGGATTTGTTGTTCCTTTACAGACTTGCTATTCGATTTCTTAATTGCTATTCCATTTTCTTATCTGCTATTCCATTTACTGGCGTTTATTATTTTGGTGTGTGAGACGATCTAAGGCTGTAGTGAGCCTTCGCATTTACTGTCTGGCTCCTAGATCCACGATCTGTCCTCTACTTTCCTTTTCCATCAATTTCCAAAGGGATGGGTTATCACTACCGAACCCTTGACTGATAAGTTGCCTAATCTTTTGAGTGTGTGATTTACTCTTTTGAAGTAGTTAAGTTGTAGGAAAACATCCATTCACTCTTGTATTTCTGAACACTATACTACTAGCATTACTCTGACAAATGATAGCCTCAGACTGAGACACTCTTTGAAATAACAAAACGCTCTCGGATTGACATATTAATGTGAGGTAATTAGAGGTGAAAGAGACCCTTTTTATAGCTCTACAGAGTTGCTTCACTGGCCTTCCTATAGAACTGTTACAGCTTCCTGTAGAATGTCGATAGCAGAAAAATGACAGAGAACAATGGTTTCGAGGCTATGGAAGTGGTATAGAGCTTGCTGCAACTGTTGGGACGATGATAAAATGGAAACAAAGGTGGTGAATGAGTTCGAGGCAGAGTACTTATGTTTTCTGTGAGATATTTCCACTGATGGTGAGCTGGCTAAAATGTGTGCTGGCATTATTTGGACTGTTGCTTCCTACTGCAGTGCCATCATGAGACTTTATGCTTTCTGCCTATATTCACTTCCCATTATTTGCGTCGGAGTTCAAAACATCTGCCACTACCTGTTTTTTAGATTTCCCGTGAGTTGACTAGACACGTGTGCTATATGATTTCCGGCTCAGCATTGTAGAACTGGATGAGGTGCTCTCTGAACTGGATGAGGGTGGCCAGTTAGCTAGCCACCGATCTCGTTTAATCACAACCATCTCATTGTCCATGCAGTTTTTAAATTAAATTCATGCAATAGAGGAATGTGTTTAGTTACTTACCTGGAAGTTGAATGCGTTTGCCGTGAGGTGTTGTGGCCTTTCCTTCTGTTGCATGCCTTTATTTCTATGGATGCATGCTTTTCTGCTTGCTAATATGTGGCTATTTTTCTTATGCATGCATCCTTTGGCTGGATCTAAGCTGCAGGATTATGCTTCAACCTTCAGATTTGCACCCTCATGCTGTTGATGCTAGATTTTTGCAAGACAGTGACTTTTTTTGTCCATAGCTCCCAAACAATAGACTGGATTGACCTGAAATTTTTTGAGCATGTTTCCATCATCATTATGCACCTACCATAGAAAAACTGTGGTCAATGGATGCATGGATTTCGAGAAAAACTGAAAATGGTTGAAGGTGATGGAGGTTGATTTTTTGGAAATTGTGCACTGGAATTGGCTGAAATTGCTTGGGCAGGTTACTATAACCCATATGCATCTCCCCATGAAACAAGTTTTTAAATGGATGCAAAAATATGGAGAAAATGCAAAATTGGTTGAAGGTGATGGAGGCTGATTTCTTGGAAACCGTGCACTGGAATTGGCTAAAATTTTTTGGGCATGTTGCCATCATCCCTATACAACTTCCCATGAAACAATTGTTTAAATGGATGCACGGTTTTCAAGTTAGGGAAAAAATAAATTTTTGCTCTATGGGTATTTGTATCAGAGCATTCTGCAGCTTTTTGGATAGTAAGAAAAAATGAGCTTGAGCTATAATGCAGACTTGGAAATGATGGAAGAGAGTTTTGAAGATTGAAGGGGGGTTTATAAACCCTTTATGAAGCTTCCATGTTCCCCAAACTTCTTTTAAAATCCATTTCTAGCTCTCTATAATTTCTACAGGAGTCTCCAGTAGAAAACATAGTTTTCAGAAAAGAAGCACAGTGAGGTGGAAAGAATGTCAAGAATGATCAAGAAGGGTGAGGGAAGGCAGGATAGGTGCTGCTATTGGTTTTAGAGCTTTCTTGGCACCTGCTGCTGCTTCCTGAAGTTCTCTTGTAGACCTGCAATACAACTACAAATTCATTTTTCTTTTCTTTCTTTTTCTCTCTTTTTTTTTTTTTGAAAACAACTAGGGCGCCTCAAGGAGGTTTTCACCCTAATTACCCACCCTGGGCGCCTCCAAGGGAGGTTTTCACCCAGGTATCTTATTCCATTTTTCTTTTCTCTTCTTTCTAACCCATTGAATGCCTCATGGAGGTTTTCAATCAATGAGCCAACCTGAGGCGCCTCCGAGGAGGTTTTCACCTTAGATTTTATTTTTTCCTCTTCTTTTTCATTTTTTGCTTTTTTTTGCTTTTTTTTCTCTCCTACCCTACTTGAAAAAAAATCATTTTCAAGTATAAGAATACTTCAAATGGAGCCATGTGCACATCGAGATGAGAGACAAAATGATGTGGAGGCTTGAAATGCATGCTTTGACAGGTATCCGAATTTCAGAGACCAAATGATTTGACTTTGAAGGGATCAAGCATAGTTGAGGAAGAGAGTGATGCTACACCTTAGTGACCATCTGGAACCATATCTCAATACAGTTGTGATGTCCTTGGCCTTTCTACTGATCTAGATCATTCTTCATGCCTTCTTCTACCATGACCTTCATATCTTCCTCTTTTTGCTGATTCTTCTCTTAAATACATGGAGGATTTGATGGTAACCATGAGGGAGCTCTCTCTATCTCTCATTTTGATGTCTTCTCTTCATCAAGTGTAGCCCATGGTCCTTTGATCTCCTCTTTTGAATCTTCTTTTGTTGGATGTGGTCCTTCAATGCTATCAATATAATCTCTTTTTTGCAATATTCTTCCTGAGCTATGGTGAATATCATTGAGCTCAAGAGGAGTTGTTTGGAAGTGTTGTACCTCAGCTTTGCAATTGGGTTGAGCTACTCCAATGTGCACATTTGGAAGTGGTGGTTCCCCACTATTTCCTTGTTGGGCCTATCTGTTATTCGGTTTCGGGTTCGGTTGAGCAGGCATTTGGGGTTGCCTTAGTGGAGCAGGAGGCAATGGTTGTGGTTGAGCAGGTGGTGGAGGCAAAAGAGCGGGAGGAGAGTTGTACTGGGGCCTCCACCCCTGATGAGATGCATTCCACTGAGGCTATGGCTGAGCATATGGGTGAAATGGATGAGTAGTTGGTTGAGCATGATATTGAAGAGGATATGACCAAGGAGGGGTGTGGACCAGGAAGGATGAGCAGGGGGACCCCAAGAAGGTATGAATGTGACTTGATTGTGGTTGTAATAGGTCTAGGATGTCCCTTGCATTCCCTGTTGGTAAGGTCTAGGTCCATGTGGCCTCCTTTGGTTCATGAAATAGAGTGGTTCAGTGGCTCCTTCAGCCCCTTTGTACATAGCTTTAAATTTGGGTAAGGAAGGACACTGATTTATAGGATGGTCTTCTTCACAAAAAAAACACACTTCTACGAAGTGCAATGGACATTCGTTCCTAGGATGCTTTCTAGTTCACCTGGGACAAAAGATGGCCAAAGCCCTCTCTGCTTCCTCTTGTCTTCTTTTGATATGCATGGAAAGCATCTGCCTCATCTTACTCTTGAAATCTTCCAGCATATTCTACAATTCACTTCTAATGGATGAGTTAGAAGAAAAGGTACTGCTCCCAACATTTTTGTTTTCAGTGATTGGCTCCAGAGGAATGTTTTCTTCTTCTTCTTCCCCTAAGGTTCTTCAAATATGTCTGGCTATTACCTAAGGGTGTTTCTCGATTACAGCCACTGAAGAAGAGAGAAGGTTGGCTGTGTGAAGCAGTGGGGGTGTTGGGCAAACATTTTTCTGAATTATCTCTACTCCTACGAGGCATGAAAGAAAATCTCTTTTTGGGTGATTTTTGTTTTTTTTTTTTTTCTACTTGTACCTACAAAACTAAAATGGATTGAACAAAAAATTACAACTAATTGAAATGAACTTGCTCAAATGAAATTGCAGCATTGAAATGAAAGCAAGGAAAATACTAATCTACTTTGCTAGAATTGAAATTGCAGAATTGAAATGAAAGCAAGAAATGACTAATCTACATTTGCTGAAATGGAAATTTCAGAATTGAAATGAAAGCAGAAAATGACTAGTCTACGTTTGCTGAAATGGAAATTGTAGAATTGAAATGAAAGAAGGAAATGCCTCATCTACACTTGCTGAAATGAAAATTGCATAATTTGAAATAAAAGGAGGAAATGTCTAATCTACGCTTGCTGAAATGGAAATTGCAAAATTGAAATGAAATAAACTACTTAGTAGAATGTTGCAGTAAAAAATAGAAGAAATCAGTAATCACAAAGTACTCTGACGCATCCCTGGCAACAACACCGAAAATGTGGTGAACTCCAGTATTGCAGCAATAATGTTGCAACTCATGGGGCTCCCTACTTTACTTTTATCAACCTGGTAGTTCGTAACAAACTTGGAAGCGATGGTGTTATATGCGCAAGTACTAGCTCTTACTGCAAGCTGTCACTTAATAAGTTGTCACAAGTTCGCTAGGAGCTTAAGACAACTTCTATGAGTTCTCAAAAGAAGCTTTTAACTGTGATGGAAGAAAGCTAACTCAAAAGAGGCTATTCTACTTGCAGAAAGAGGATGAAAACTGAAATGAAACGCAAACCCTAACAAACCTTAGTTTTACCCATTAACACTAGTTTTGCAAGAAAAGAGATGGAAACTACTAAAATGGACGCCATTGATTACCAAAAAGGTAAAATTCATGTATTCAAGCTACTTCTGAAGGAAAAGGGAAAAAAATCATCTTTTTGTACTTTTGAGCATTTTCATGTAGAATTATTATGCTTGTGTTTTAACTAGTTGTGACTGTACAGAGGTTTGGTGGAGAAGGGAGATGGAGCTAGCATTTGTAGGAGGTGAGGAAGGTGTGGAGAGGTCCAAAGAAGTTCCTAGTACCATTTTGGATATTTCCATTGTGATCAGGCTTCGAAAAATCAGTCGCATAAACTTCTATAGGAGGTTGCAGGGGATCTACAGGAGGTTCTACAAGAGGAGGCCGAAAGTGATTTTTGGAGGTTTGAAGGTGAAAAAACGATGGGAAAAGTGAAATGAAGGCTGGATGGAGGTGTCAAAGGGTCTAGGACTCTAGCAATGAAGATCATAAATTAAAGAGATGGTTGGATTTGTTCAAAGGTCAAGAAAGCAATTTTGCACAAAAACACAGAAATTAGGGCAGTATGGAAAGTATGGCGAATGAGTGGGGCAAATATTGAGAGATGGACTGGAGCAGGTTGTGTGATGGGAGAATGATAAGCTATAGTGTTTTACAAGTGAGCTACACACTCACTTTTCAAAACTGTCCCAAGCAAGAACTAAAAAACAGAGTTTCACCTATTTTAACCTAATTCTGACCTAAAAACCAGAAAAGTGTTGAACAAAACTTTATGGGCAGGAAGTTATGCAAGAAATCTATGGTAAATGAGTGAGAACAAATCTAAGCATCTAAATAAAACTAATATCAACTTCTCCAACTCGAAATCTTACACTAGCAATTGCGTTGGAAAGCAAAAACAGTGTTTTGGTGGCAGCAAGAGTGCCTTGATCTTAAATCATGGTCCCAAGGAGGAAGAAAGGAGATCAAAGCCTGCTTGGTAGCCTTTTTGGATATTTTTCTATTATTGCAGCAAACTTATCTAATCAATCCTGAAGCAAGAACAATTATTCTAATCATCAAAAGAAACCTAATTAACAAAGCAAGATTTAACCTAAACAACAAAAATTATTTCATGAATGCAAGAAAAAAACATATAAATACACAAAGGAGATGTTGGGCACTTGGGTTGGGCCCAAACCCAAGAGCTACAGCCCCCTAGGAAAGATCAGTGCTGGTTCAAAGCTAGATTCATCTTCATTGATAAAAAAAATAATAGTTACATCACAAAATTGTCTGCAAAAAGAGCTCGAAAATGAGCTAAGTACAATACTGCACTAAAGTGCGAAAATAGACTATCAAATGGCTAAAATCTGACTAAAAAAATTGAGGCCCTAAGCCTTCTTATTTATACAAATTGGGACTCCCAACAATCCTCCTAAAAGTAAGGAACTTGGCTTCCTAGAACTGAAGAAAACAACAGTCCTACTTGACTTGCTCGACTGCCCCTTGGAATCATTAGTGTGGGCCTTTGTACTCCAAGTTTCTGATGAAGAATTCGAGGTAAGGGTTTATAAATGAAGGGGACACCCTCCCAAAATTCCTCTCCCTTGTTCTTCCTCGAATTTGGCTACCAAATGCTCATTAAACCTTTGATTTTGTCTCAAAATTGACCAAAAGTATGCATAAAGCACACATTAGACTTTTTGGCATAATGACTAACGCAATTCACTCTATTAGCATAAATATAATAAAAAACATGCAATAAACTAATGAGAATGGTGGATTAAGTTGAATTAAGAGGCTAAATGAGCCCATATAATTACCCATTTCTGGTGCTCATCCAACACCACTCTCCTCAAATATTGAGCGAAGCACTAAACAGGACACCGACGTACAAGCAATCTATGCAAGGGCTAAAAGTCAATTGGATTGGCCTGAACCTTAGTCCACCACTACTCTTAGGAATTCTAGAAGGAAGGAAGAAGAAGAAAAGAGGTAGTGGGAGGAGGTAGAAAGGAAAGAAGGCTTCTATGAACAAGAAGAGGAAACCACAACAGAGGCATGGGATGTCAAGGAGGCCACTAGAGCTATGAAGGATATGGATATTGATTGAGTTGCTCAGAGGATGAGCAACACTTTCAGTAGGGGGTGATGATGAGCCTCATCATTGGGTAATTATATGAGCCTTCATTCACCTCCTAACTTAGTCAAACTAATGTTTCTCACAAATTATTACATGTTTTTGATTATATTGTTTTTATGAGATCATTTAGAGCTGGATATTATGCTTATTCGACTAATATGCATTGAATGCAGGGTTAAAGGAGAAAATCAAGGAATTTTTACAAATACTAAGGTTAAAATTCAAATGGGACAAGGAAGAGGGATTGTAGGAGGTAAATCCTCTTCATTTACTTATCCTCCATTTGAATATTCCTCCATCCATCACACCAGCGCAGAGTGCAAGTAACCAAGCCATGAGGATTAGAAGGCAACTGAGAAAGTGAGAGACAAAGTGGTAGTTTATCTCGAGTGTGGGAGCTGAAACTCCTTGATTTTAAGGAAGTTGTTGGGTAATTTAGTTGTATAAGTAGAGAGGCCTAGAGCCTCATTAGGATTCAAATGTTTGTTGTAAAACTCTAAGCTATTTTCATGTTCCAGATTTGTGAAAGTGTTATTGATGTAATTTTATGTTTTGGTAATAAGAATGAGTTTTGTTTTGAGTCAGCACTGAGTTAACTCAGAGGGATAAATCTTTTGGGTTAGGGCCCAAACCTAGCATCCAAGGCTCCTCTTTCTTGTATATGTATGTTTAATTTAGTTTCATAGCTTCATTATTAATTTGCTTTTAGATGCATTTCCATTGCAAGTAGTGTAGATTGGATTGGTTGTTTACTAGTTTTATTCCATTTGTGCCTTACTTTAGTAGCAGGTTAGCAGGGATAAAAGGAGCACCACAAGGTTTTCAGTAGGTGTCTCAACATCACTTCCTCCCTCTAGGATCATGACTTGAGGAAGGGACCCTTATGTAGCCCCAAAAACACATATTTCTATTTCTTTTATAATCTTTGGAGTTTGTTGTCTTTAAATTAGTATTTGGTTAGTTTTGCAAAGTAGGACTCCATTGTCATCTTTTTCATCTTCATTTTTGTAGTATATCTCATCCATTCTTTCATTCCTTTCAGAAACTTTCCTCATGCATATTGTAGGCAGTTAGTTCATTAATTCTTCTTTTTCTATTTTATGAGAATGTTTCTTGTTTACATAGCTTTTTGGAAAATATACATGTTTTATGTAGAGCAAGTACTTCAGGAGGAGACAAATAATTCATAGCCAACAACCACCTTCCACTCCATCCACCATGGCCATCCCTTGTTTTCACCATCACCTTCACTAGTTTTCATCATTTTTCATAGAAATTCTTCCAAGCACATTGAGCGAATCCAACCATATCCTATCTTTGTTGTTGACTTTTGAGTGATCTTATACCTTCTCCCACTCCATTCCACCCATAAACCACCTTTCCTAAGCCTTCCATCACCTACAAAACCTCACATTTTACTCTTGGTTGTATCATGTAGGTTTAGAGGGAATCCTGTAGGTTTCTAGTAAATCCTGTAGGTTTTCCTGAAATGGTCTATTTTGAGGCCAAATTAAGGGAAAAAATATAGGAAGCAACCAAAAGCCTCCCAAGAGTCTCCCACACCATCCAACCATCCCCTAACCCTCCCAACCACCCTCCAACATCCTTAATTCACCTGCCACATCACCAGAAGAAATTAGTTTGCATACTTGATTTTGCATGAAAAGACAAAAAGACAAAAACAGATCTATTTCAGTCTCTTTACTTGCACATTAGTGATTGTTACGCAGTAATTTGTCACTGTCTCCCTGTCAGTCTCCCTAATGTTTCATGGAATCAAATGCACCATGCTCATGCTCTATAAACTGGCCAAATGACCCACTTTTCCAAAGTTTATTGCATCAGCACGTCTGTTATTAAAATAACCGCGCTGACGGGCGGCTGATAGTGTTACTGATGCGCTGCCAGTGCGGAAGAACACGGGTTTCCCGCGCTGGTCGAATTTTATGCGCCAGCGCACCCTATGAATGTATTAAGCCGCGCTGACACAATCTTCACTATTATTGTGATGCGCTGTCAGCGCGTCAGTTCAGTGTTACACCCGCGCTGATCCAGTTTGGGCGAATTTGTTCCAACAGCCAGCCTTCCAGATAGTTCCAGACTTGGTTGTTGGCCTTGTGAGTATGGCCCTCCTTTCTATGGCATGTCTGTTCGTCATTTGGAACCACCTTCCTTGAAGATAAGCTTGTCCTCCCCCCATTCATGGAGACTCCTTCTCTATTTAAACCTCCACCATTGCCATGAGCAGCTAGTTTGGATAGTGTGGAATTCATAGTGCTTGGATTGCTGCTGTTAGTAGGTAGTTGGTGTGAAAAGTGTGGTTTTGTTAGAGGAAGCTCAAGGAAGGTTGTGAGTATTGCTTGTGTGAGAGAGAGCTTTTGTGTTGGGAGAATCTACCTCCAAGGGTGAATGCTTAAGAGACTTGCTGGCTAGACCCTCAAGAGAAGGACTCAGCGTCAGAACATTGGTTGTACCTTTCTCTGGTATTGATTTAATAATAGATGACTACTGTTATGGTTCCATTCTCATTTGTCTTTGCAATGGTTAATGTGAATTACATCCTTTCTGACTGATGTATAATTGCTTTTATTAGATTTCACGCTTGTGTTTGTCTGTCTCTTCGCGTGTGCATGTATCTATTCATGGAGATCGTGGAAGATCGTGACCGGCCACAGCAAAGGAGCGAGAGCGGCATCTCTTCATCAAACAATAGCGTTGGAATCCAAGTAGGTGTTCTTTGCCTCTCTTTTAATTGCAATTAGGAACTTGCACAGTAGCATTGATTGATTGTTGCTAGACCCATTCTGGGCTAGTAGGGATCGCCTCTATCCGTAGAGGGGATTTACCTCTCCAACAATTTGGCGACCATACTGGGGAGCTGGCCTTTTGTCTCTTTTGTCCATCTTTGTGTTTGAATTTGATTGTTCTCTCTTTTTGAAATTGGGGATTAGTTCTCTGCTTTTAGCCCTCCTGGTTCAATCTGGGAAGTGTCTTAATTGTTTAAAGAGTTCTGGCCTTGGTTTGGGAGTTTTTGGCTTGATTTTGCCTCTTTTTTAGCCTCAGCGCGGTTTATATCAAAACAGTTGCACTGACAGCGCATAGCTGTTTCTTTAAACCTGTTGTCATCGCGCTTGTACGTAAAACAGTCGTGACGGTTCTGAAATCGAACCAGCGTGTTTAATTCGTGTCCTTCCGCGCTGACAGCGCCAAGTTTCTACGTGTGACCTCTTGTCAGCACACAGTTGCTGAGCGCTACCCGCGCTGATCCTGTAAAATTGAATTTGTTTCAATTTTGCCTCCTGAGCCTGTTGGTTTGACTATCTCCAGCTCTTTCTACTTGGTTTATGACTTGATATTTATTGTTTGAACTGTTACACACTTGCTTGCAAAGTCTTGTTGGACGAATTTCGTTTTTGTGTCTCGTGACCTAGTGCCATCATCCAGTTTCCACTGGACTGACCTTGTTTTGTCCGCTTGTTCACTTGTTCGCAAAAGTTCGTTGCTGCTTGCCTTTGCTACTGCGGAAACCTTCCTCTTTTTGCCTTCTTTGCTTGATTGGTTGAGGTGATTGTTGTTGAACCGATCCTTCGATTGTTTCACTACCCAGGCACAGATCACAGTTGCTAGGGTTCAATCGGCTCTTTTCACGCTTGTTGTGCTTTTCATTGAGTGATTTTAATTCTTTTTGCTCAGTGTTGCTGTCTCTCAAAATTCATTTTAAAGTGCATAGTGCCATTGAAAGAAAAATCAAACTAGCATCTTTTGCATCCAATAGTTAATGAAAAGAAGAGCATTTTATTGATTTGTGTTCTCAAAAGAAAATTTTCATTTCTTTGTCATTAGCTGCATTAGATTGTTTGATTGTTTGAGTTCATTTTGTTTGATTGAAAGCTCTTAACCTTCTCATAGTTAGAATTCATCGAACAAAATGGTATTCTTTGGCATGTAGTTTGCATCTAGGTAATTGTGAGAGATCATACGATAAGGCCTGAAACCGAAACTTAATTCAAGATCAACCATAAAATAAACCGAATAAATCTAAAAACGCATTGGAACTTAATGCTCATATTGTAGAGGTCTAGGCTAGAGACGTGCTCCGGCGTCGTTAAACCTAGTCACTGTTGTTTCACATTACGGTTGGGTGATTCCTCCTCTTGTGACTCGATAGTGGTCTAGCACGGATTTGAGCTCCCACGTACCGTCACGTATATAGGGGAGACCCCACTAGGTTATCGACCTTGATCCATAGGAAGCCGAGTCTGCTGCCCTGCGAGCCGTAACGCACCGAACACAGCATTCGGGAAGATTGACTGCAGTACGGAAAGTCCTTCGTTCTCATACGATTGCCAAGGTGTATAAGCAGTTTTACGGATTGCTTGGTAAACCCTTTGCCTAGAATCTCCAGAGCAGTCACTTTTGATCCTTTTCGGACTCCCTAAATGAAAAGGTGCCAGTGAGCTTCTTGTCACTTCGTGCTCATTAAACATTCGAAGGAGACTAGAGTCATCTTTTCGTCCTTTTCTCGACTCTTGAAACATGAAAAGGTCAAGTTCAATTCCTGTGTCTTAAAAATTTATTCGGCCACGATAACAATACCTGGTTAGATTTTGTATGCGTTAGTTTGAGTAGGGTCTTTGTCGTTAGTTTCCTTTAGGGTTTTGTGTGGGGTTTGTCATCCTGGCTGACCCATCAGCTCCCGGTCCAAGTGATCAAGGTTCTCCATCTGTTGTTGCTCCTGAGGTACTAGTTGTAAGCGATACTCTTCCGATTGTCCCGAGTATCCAGCCTATCAACGTACGTGCCCCGGGCGACGAGGATTACGAAGAAGATTGGAACCCTATCTGGGAGCCTGACGAAGACGATATTCCTGTTACCCCTCCCGGTATGTCGTCTCCGATGTCAACTTCCCAAATGGATGAGACATCTCCCAGCACAGGTGAGACACCCGTGGTGTCAAGTATTGAAACTCCCATTCCAGCTACTTCTCCACTTCCTCCACGGTATCAATCAATGAGGGATAGAATAGCTGCCAGAATGCCTTCTACAACTATATGGGATCCTAGTGTCATTGCCACCACGGAATCTTTTCCTTCACAACCCCCTAATATTCCTGTTACCTCAGTTCCCACAAATCCAACTGTTTGTGTAGCGTACTCAACTCCAGTCGTCAGTGCTGTGACAGCATCTTCATCTACAAACCCTGGGGCTGGTCCCTCTCACAGTCAAGTGAGCAGTGGCCAACCAGGGGTTTCATCTGGAGTCATCGATCCTGCACAAAGTGCTCAGCCCTCTTCTGGTCCTGTTCCAGGAGGGGGGCCGTATGATGCCCATGGGCAACCCATTGTGGACCCGAATTACCAAGGTCCGCTCTTTTATTATGATTCTAACGGTCAGTACCTCGAGCACGTTCAATCCGCGCCTCTTCAACCTTTCGTTGAAGTCTCGACACCATTAGACATTACTTATGATCCCGTTACTCATACTTTTCGTGGGCGCCGGGCAATTCCTGGACAGCCTCAAGGACCACCTAATCTAGGCCAGCCACCTTATGTGCAAGCCCCCCAAGGGAAACCACTTTATTGCCAGTCTTACCCAGGACAATCTGGGGGCCCACAAGGACAACCCTACTCGGGACAACCTTCAGCCATGGGAGGTCCATCCTTTTCCTATCAGAGTCAACCTTCTGGTTACCCAGGGCAATCTGGTATCCAGCAAGGTTATCCGTCTGGTCAGCCAGGGCAGCCTTACATCCAACAAGGCCAACCTGGTTTCCAGCAAAGGTATCCCATTGGACAAGCTGGGCAAAATTACACCCCTCAAGGTCAACCAATAGTCCAACAAGGGTATCCTTCTGGGCAGGGGGGGCAACCCTACGTGCAGTAGGGCCAACCCACTGCTCAGTCCATACGACCTTCTGGGCAAGGGGGGCAACCCTACGTACAGCAGGTCCAACCCACTGCTCAGCCAGTACAACCCTCAGGACAAACGGGCCAGCCCTCTGTGCAACAAGGCCAACCCACTGTCTATCCTACTCATCCAGGGACAGGCTAGTCAACCGCAAGGTCAACCAGCCATCCAGCCAGCTCGGCCATATGTTCCGCAAGGACAACCCTTGGTTGCTCAAGGACAACCTGGCACCCAGCAAGTACGTCCTTCTGGGCAAGCAGGTCCATCCCAGATTCAACCAGGCCAACCTTCCCGCCAGATGATCCAAGCCCAGTCGGTTCAAGGACATTATTCTGGGCCTCAAACTCAAATGGGTTATCAAATGCAAGGCGGGCCACAGCCCCAGCCTTCCTACCAAGCGTAGCCTGCTTACCGGGCTCAGTATGGAGCCCAGCAAATGTATGGCTACCAGCAACCCTAGGGGCAAAATCAGTTTACCTCTTACCAAAATTATCAACAGATGCAGGTCACTCCTTACCAGAATTATCAGTATGCTGCACCTGCGGGTCATGTTGCTAATACGTGGGGTGCTGGGGGGCAGACCCAGGGTCAACTGTCTGCATATGGACAAAATACATATGGGCAGAACCCCTATGGACAAGGTCCCTATGCGCCAGGCCCTTTTGGGCCAGGTCCATCGGGACAAAGTTCCTATGCGCCAGGCCCTTTTAGGCCAGGTCCATCTGGACAAAGTTCATGGGGGCAACCACCACCTGGTTGGAACCCTAATACTGCCTCGAATCCACAACCACAAATGTCCTTTAACCCTCAGTTGCCATTCTTAGCGACGTTGGAACTTCCGGACATGTCCAAGTTAACGAATGATCCCATTCTACATAATGCGTATTGGCCACCAGTTCCAACTAAAATACCCGGTGATTGTCCAAAATTTGATGGCAAAGCGGGTGAGGATCCTCAAACACATGTTATGACCTATCACCTTTGGTGTTCATCGAACTCATGGCTTGATGACTCTATCCGACTTCGCCTCTTTCAGAGAACCCTCACCGGTTCAGCCGCTAAATGGTATATTGAGCTGAATCGCGGCATGTTTCAAGATTTCAATTCGTTGGCTATGGATTTTTTAACTCATTTTCAGTTACCCATTCGATACGAGACAGGGACAAATCTCCTCATGTCTCTTAAACAGGATACGAATACGCACATATCTGATCATATACATGAATGGAGAAGGCGTCGTCGCTTGATCAAATTCTGGATTCCTGATCAACTCCTGACTGATTGGTTCACAACTTCCTTTGTCGCTAAAATTGCAAAGGACATCGCCATGGGAGCTTGTGTAACTGAAGAGCAAGCGATCGCTCGAGCTCACTACCTAGGCTTAGTATACTCTCAGTCGGGTACTCTATATGATTATTTGCCAGACGCCCCGAGGCCTGGACAGACCAAAGCTCCGCCCAAACCATCTGTTGATGGAGTCATTGGCTCTGTTAACTCGTCATCGAAGAAATCGGCCGCGAACCCTAGGAAGCAAAAACATAATGTTTCTAATGAAAATGCTCCTCAGGGCCAACCTAATCCTGGAATTACCTCCGAGGTAAACGCCGTCCAGTCCACTGCGGCGGATAAATCCTCAAAAGGGAAAAAGAAGGGAAAAGCTAAAGATAAATCTGGTCAGCCCAAGCAGGATGCCCCTAAACCTCCACCCGAGGAAGGAGCTAAATGAAAACCTAAGTATCCTTGTCTCATATGTGATGAGGATCACTACACTAAGGACTGCCCTAGGTGGTTCGAAGTTAGTCGGTTATTGAAAGGTGCTCTTGGGACCCCTGTCGTGCTTAAAGAGCCTTTCCCTTCCCAGCAGACTCAAATGGTGGCAGACCCGTCTCAATCCTCTTCCTCGTTCGGTTCTCAAGTGTTCATGGCTGGCACGATCCCCATCCATGTTTCAACTCGAGCGAAAGATTATCCATCTCGTGCCGGGAAAGAGCCGGAGGTTCCCTCCAGCACTCCTCCGTCTAGTTCTGGTCCTCTCCACATCAAAAGGCCCAACACTGAGACGATCCCCCAACCCCCTCAAAAAGGTGTACTCAGGAAGTCATCTTACAACCCTAATGCTCGTGCTGCCCAGCACTATAGCATTGTTGAGGACTTAGCTCAGGCTCCGTCTGCTATGTCCGCTCTAGAAGTCCTCCAGAGCTGCCCCTCCCAGAGGAAGTCCTTGCTATCAGCTATTGGTGGCATCGACCCGACAGATTCAGATTTGATTTCTTTCGATCTCGAGGGTTTTACACAGCGACTGCCTCACCAAGTCGCTTTCCTTATACAGGTCATCATCAATAGCAGAACGATTCACCGTACGGTTATTGATGAAGGTGCCTCAACCTGCATCATGTCCGTTGCTTGTTGGAAAGCGATTGGTTCCCCTGCTTTGATTCAGTCCCCTACGACGCTAGAAGCTTTCGATGGAAGAGAATCTCGTCCTTACGGTATCCTCCAACGCTTACCCATCTCTTTGGAAGGAAAGACCGTAGAAGTGGAGGTCGAAGTTGTCGACGCAAATTTGACTTACAACCTCCTCCTCGGACGGAGCTGGACATACGCAATGCAAGCCGTGGCTTCCTCCCTATTCCATGTCATTCGTTTCCCTCACCAAGGGAAGATTGTCACGGTCGACCAGCTCTCCTTCTTCGCCTCTTCTTCTGAAGGTAATGTGCCATTCGTGGAGCATACCTCTAAGTCACTCGTGAACGTGGGTGCTGGACTCTTTAAAGATCCCACCTTAATGGGAGTCTTTCCCCACCCACCTCCGAATCTCGCCCCTATCAACATGATCTCTGTATGCTCAGATCCGTGGGTTCTTCCTCCTACTAATCAGGAAGACTCTTGGGGTGATATGATGCCGTTGAGTCCTGCCGAACTCAACTCCATCGAGATTGTCGCTGCATCGGCTCCCCCTGATGAACCTGCTCTTCCGAGTAGTGTTCCCGATTCATATGATCATTTCCCTTGGCTAGGAGATGAGGCTACGTCGGATCCATTGAAGGAAATATTTCCTTCCGACGAAGCCATCATAGAGACCATGTCTCTCGAAGAGCTCCCTTGGTCAAATCACCACCATCGCTCTTCGTTTCTCCCTCCCCATCCGGAAATGACCGCATGTCTTAAGCGGTTTGCTTCTTGTCTCCCATCCTCGCCCCTCCAGACACCCATTCAGCTATATCAAGTGTCAGAGGGCAATATGGGAAATATCACGCAAACCCAACCGATCGACATCTCTGTCAAACCAGGGATCGTCGAGCACATTCATATCGGAGTCACTTGCACTCCTGAGGAAGTTCAGCTCTATACTGCTCTATTTCACGAATTTCGTGATGTCTTCGCATGGTCCTACGAGGAAATGCCCGGCATCGATCCTAATATAGTGGTGCACGAAATACCTACGTACCCAAGAGCTAAGCCTATTCGTTAGCGCTTACGCCCTGTGCACCCCCGAAAGGCTGCAGCCATCAAGGCCGAAGTCGAAAAGCTTCTTAAAGCTAGCTTTATTTACCCCATTCCCCTTACTGATTGGGTGTCTAATATAGTCCATGTGAATAAAAATCAGGGTACTATCCGGGTCTGTGTTGACTATCGTGATATCAACCGTGCCTGTCCGAAGGATAACTTCCCTACGCCCTTCATTGATCAACTTATTGATGAGTGCGCAGGAAGTGAAATTTACTCGTTTATGGATGGCTTCTCTGGCTATAACCAGATCAACATTGCACCCACGGACCAACATAAGACAACTTTTATTTGTCCTTGGCTACCTTCGCCTATAAGAAGCTTCCTTTCGGTCTAAAGAATGCCGGTGCTACATTTCAACGTGCAATGTCTTATGCCTTTCATGATATACGTCACATTGTACAACCTTACCTGGATGACCTTCCGGCTCATTCAGCTAAGCGTCAGGACCATCCTTCTCATCTTCGCGAGATTTTTCTCCGCTGTCGACACTACCGCATAAGGCTTAATCCTCATAAGTGTGTCTTCTGCATAGAATCTGGCTGACTCCTCGGGTTCATCGTCTCCCGAGAAGGCATTCGTCTGGATCCCCTCAAAGTTGAAGCCATCCTGAATCTTCCTCCCCCTGCCTCTTTGCAGCAATTGCAGAGCCTGCAGGGCAAAGCGAATTTCCTTAGACGATTCATTCCGAATTATGCCGAGGTAGCTAAGGGTTTCACACAATTATTAAAGCGAGACACACCCTTTCGTTGGGATGCCATCGCCCAGGAGTCTTTTGAGCGACTCAAGGACCTCCTTGTCTCGGCTCCACTCTTAAGACCTCCGAACTATCATCGTGATTATTCTCTCTATCTAGCTGCCGCTGACACCACCATCGGCATGGTTCTGGTGCAGGATGATGATGATGGCAACGAGCACGTTATCTATTACCTTAGTCGCAATCTCTTGGATACAGAAACTCGCTACGCGTATGTCGAGAAGTTGGCATTGGCAGCTGTCTGCGCCGTCCAACGATTTCGGCACTATATCCTGTTGCGCACTACGACCGTGATTTCCGACTGCAACCCTATGACCTACATCTTGTCGCATCAACTGCTGGGGGGCAAGTACTCAAAATGGATTGTCATCCTACAAGAGTTTGACCTGGAATTTACTGCTGCCAAGTCTAAGAAATCTCTGGTCTTTGCAGAACTGCTCTGTTCTTTGCCATCCCCTTCTGTACCCTCCCGTTCGGAAGAGCATATCCCGGATGAAACATTGTTTCTAATCAGCACCCTCGACCCTTGGTATGGGGACATCATAGTATATTTACAGACGTCTTCCTTCCGTCCTGATGTATCGAAAGACGCTCATCGACGGATTCGCCACCGATCCCAACCCTATCGCATTATTGGCGATACCCTGTACCGCCTCGGCGTTGATTCTGTTCTCCGCCGATGCTTGACTCTTGAGGAGGCTGAGCAGGTGTTGAATGACTGCCACTCTGGTGCTTGTGGCGGCCATATGTCCGGATATGCTACCGCCCAGAAAATTCTCCGTGCTGGTTATTTCTGGCCTTCTATCTTCAAGGATTGCATCCTTGCCGTTCGCGCATGTCATGAATGTCAGGTCTACCACCTGAAAATGCGTGCACCTCCTGCACCACTGCACCCTGTTGTTACCGTCGTTCCATTTGCCAAATGGGGCATCGATTATACGTCTTGTAACCCTCGTTCGGCCGGGGGGCATGGATATATCATCGTTGTCGTGGATTACTTCACCAAATGGGCCGAAGCGATGCCTACACTGAACGAAGACGGTTACACAGCGGCGCAGTTCTTGTTTAATCATGTCATTACTCAGTTCGGAGTCCCCCAGGCTATTGTCACAGATCACGGAAAACATTTCCGTAATCACATGATGACGGAACTAACGACCCAGCTAGGCTTGCGTCAAGATAGCTCGACGCCGTATTACCCTCAATCCAACGGCCAAGTTGAAGCCGTGAACAAAGTTTTGATCACAATGCTCCAACGTACCGTGAATACGCACAAGTCTAACTGGCATCTGATGCTGTTCCCTGCCTTGTGGGCTTACCGAACCTCTGTGAAGGACGCCACCAGTTTCACTCCTTTTCAACTTGTTTACGGACTGGAGGCCACCCTTCCTGTTGAGTGTGAGATTCCTTCGTTAAAGTTAGTTGTCGAGTTACTTCCCAACACCACTCCGGTGGAGGAACGGCTTCTCTATTTAGAGCGGCTAGACGAGACTCGTCGCTTAGTCTCTCTAGCTATTGAAGCACAGAAGAAGAGGGTTAAGGCCCACTTCGACAATACCATTCAACCTCGTTCCTTTGTTGAGGGAGATTTAGTACTACTCTATGATCAAGCTAAGGATAAGCTGGGGGCAGGTAAACTCGAATCCATGTGTCTAAGCCCCTATATCGTGAAGAGAGTTTTGCAAAAGGGGGCATATGAGCTGATCGATTACGAAGGAAATCCTCTTGACAAGCCCCGCAACGGGCTCTATTTGAAAAAATATTATGCATGATCTCACGCGCCTAGTTTGTACATACGTGTGTTCTTAGCAAGTGTGTCATGTGTGCATGATTTCTTGTTTTGCTTTGGTGTGAAGGCGTGTTTGCCTCTTATTTTGTTTTCTGCTTCTTGTGCAGATGTCTAGTACACCTTACGTTGGCTTCGCCGATGGCGCCTGCCGTAGTACTTGCAATTTGTCTTCTGCGGCGTGGGCGATCTACGATCCTCACGGCGAGTTGCTAGATCTTCAAGGCGTGTGCTTGGGCCGTACCACCAACAATGTTGCCGAATACAGTGCTGTAATTGAATTACTAGCCGAAGCAGTTGATCTTGGCATCCGTGCTTTGGTGGTAAACCTGGACTCTCAACTTGTTGTCCATCAACTCAACGGGCGATATTCCGTCAGAGACCAACGCATTCTAAGGTTGTATTTACGTGTGAGATTGTTAGAAAGGAATTTTGATTATATCACATATCAACACATTCCGAGACGATTAAATACGTTAACCGATGCATTGGCAAACCATGTGTTGGATAGACATTTGCGTAATAGATAACCATCATACAAGAAGAGATAGAAAACATAATAAGACCATAGAATAAGCATATGTAGATAATTTCTTTTTCAAGCATAGTTTGCATGTGTGCCTGCATATGTGCTTTTAAGCTTGCATAAAAATTAAAATACATGGGTCGTGTGTTGTGCAACTGATACATAGATCACATTTGTATTAAACATTTGCATAAACATATTAAAAAACATCATCACATGTGAAACGATCCATCCAAAAATAGTATATATATATATATATATATATATATCGTGTGGCGCACTGAGGCGCTCAAAAATAAGTGTATATGTCCAAAAATAAAGCCGGTGTCCTCAGTACATCCGAGACATATGTCTCTCAAAACATCAGTGGAAGTAAAACCTAGGTGACTATTGTGCTGGGTTATGCTCTCTATAGCATACAGCTCCCCGTGCCACCCGCCTCAAAAGGCGGTGCATCCTGGGTTCCACCCCCACTGTGTGGATCTGATGAGCTATGGGGACCTCCTCGACCCCCTGGTAATCTGGTACCCCCTCCAGCAAACCCTCAAGGTTGCGAGCTATAGTCTCCGTCGTGTCAACTCCTATAGGAACTAGGGCCAGGGCTCCAGCTCCTTGCCCCTCTCTCCATGCCGTTGGGGCTAGGCCAATGGGTCTCACGGGTCCCACATCTGCACACCGTGACATTTATCAAGACATCGTACATAAAAAATCAAAATCATCAAAAAATATTAAAAAGAGATCAAGTGTCATACCTCCATCATCCAAATGCTCTCCCGCGGGCAGTGGCATGTCAGGATCATTGCGGAAGTCCATGCCAGCATATGGCCATTCCTCTACGATGACAACCTGCCGATCCAGCCACTCTCGGAAATACACTCCCTAAGACACTGGGCAGTCTCCACCTCCACGTGGCATGACGCGGGCCCATCGACTGGCCCTCATCTCCCGAGGACCTCTAGGTGGATCCACGGCCATGGTCTGTAGCTGTAGGGCCGGCACCCGCTCCAGCATGAGCGGAAGTAGAAGCGACCCATATGCAAACTGCTTCGACTCTCCGCGTCGGCAGTTGTTCAGTTGCCTCTTCATGCTAGTCGTCACAGCCGCTGCCCAGTTGAAAATGGTGGGCTGTAAGCACTCCAGAGCTAGTAGTAGCTGGGTCTTTGAGGCCTCATGATTGGCCAAAGAGCCCGCTGCCCGTGTCACCAGAAAGAGTATGGTGCGAAGAGGCATGTCGTTCACCGTCGGGATACCAACCTTCCCGCTCCGTGTTTTAGCAGCTCCTGGACACACTCGAGCCATCAGCTGGTCAAGAGTCTCACCGCTGGGTCTTTGCCCCTCCAGGATGGGCATCTGGCCCCGGCGTGATAATCCGGTCAAGAAATAAATATCCGTGGAGTCAAACTCAATGTCCTGGCCACGGATCGTGAATTTTCCATCCACTGGGTTCCAAGCTCTGATTAAGAGCTCAAGCAAGTCAGGTTGCGCCCTCAGGCACGGAGTAAGGAAGAATTTCAAGAACCCGCATGCCCGCATTGCATTTCGGCATTCGGCAATTGCATAAGCAGCTATATCCTCATCATCGTGAGCTCTCTCTTGCCAAACAAAAGACATTTTTCCCTGCAAGACCATGAAAAAATATTAGGATGCTAACCGTTGAGATTTGTACGTTCATTTCTTAAAAAATAAATCTTTACGGCGCCAGCGCGACTGTTTTTAAAACAGTCGCGCTGATAATGGCGCACCGTTGTTTTTTCCTTGGGTCAGCGCGGAAGCACACGTGTTTTCCGCGCTGACCCATGAGGTGGTACGTGTAAATATAAATCGATCAGCGCGGACCCGAGCGGGAAACCCGCGCTGACCGAGAGCGCACCAACGCTCAAAAAATTTGCCCAAAGGGCCACTTCCCACCGTGGAATTGCTCCCAAAAAGACTTAAATTAAAGCGCAGGAGGAGGAGAACCTACCTGGAACAAGCTGCCGGATGAATGGTGTCCGTACGGGCTGGAAATCACTCCATCAACCTTGCAGCTCCTCAACGTTCTTCACAACTCAAAATGGTAACAATGGTAAAAAATGACTTTTACCCCCTATTTATGGTAAAAAATTCATAATTAGCTATAATTTCTTATCAATGTGGGTTTTTTGTCGTATTTTTGCCATGGATTTAGCACTAATGTCACTGTATTACGCCTTTATGCATGTTTTACTATGTTTTTACACATATCGAACAGGTTTATGCGGGTGGTGTTCTTGTGCAGGTCCTAGTAACCAGCGTGGTCATAACAATTTTTCACACACTTGGTCCCAAAAAATGTCGTCTTTAAGCTCTTTTCCGACATGAATCAAGAAAAGATGGCTGAGCTTCCTTTCGGCTCGTTAAAAGGAACGAGAGGCGGTCGTTTTTAAGCTCTTTTTCCGACCGTTTAACTTAAAAAGATTGCCGGGTGTTTGTCGTTTCGCACTCGTTATTGGCTCTAAAACGACATGCTTCCGACCGCTTTTTTACTTTTTCGGGTCAAAGCTACTATTCACGAAAAGTACTCCTCGGTCGTAATGGTCGGGCGGTTATTTCGAGCATTGTTTTATACTTTTTCGGGTTCGAGAGACACAACTTTACGAAAAAGGACCCCCCTGGAGTTTCCTTTTCCGCTGTCTTTTCAGACTCTCTAAATAGGAAAAGACGCCGAGCCCCTCCTTTGTCAGGCTCGTTAAAACTAAATGACATCGGACATCGTCAATATGATGCCTCTCCAAGCATATTCTATCCCCGTCAAGCTTGTCATCCAAAAATAACCGGGGTACCTGCCAGAAATGGTGGGGAAAATGAAACTGTAATAATGGTCGTGTCGGCAATATGTCACTCTTGAACATGGCACTCATCCGCATTCGTGTCTGGGTGACGATTTCTCATCTTGTTTTTACACTGGCCTCCATGGGTTTGGGTTATCCTATTTGACCTCTCATCTGCTCATTGCCTTGTCACCATGACCTCTGCTCATTTGATGTCAGATACTGCCAAATCCGACATGGTGCCGCCGATATGTTCAAGAGAAGTTGACCTCTGCAAGATTACCACCTCCCTCTGATGTCTCACACAAAATCTTTTATCCTTCTCTGTCTCGTGTCGATGATGTGGGAAACATTATGGCCCACCTTCGATCAAGGTTACTTCTTGTCGACTCCAGCTCATTATCCAGGAAAGTGACCTAGAGACTCCCTTCAGGTGCCTTAGAGCCTGCATGCCTCAATGGCAGGTTCTTCGTGTTCGACATGAGGTTTTCGTCATTGGCCTCCGATCGGATGATTCTGCAGGTGTTCGACACCAGCTCATTGATTCACACGCCGCGGATTGTACCTCTAAGTACCTTGAGGACCATTGTCATTATTGGTGGTACCTCTCGCGTCTGTTAACAGTTTCCATCATCGACTGGTAATCAGACGGTGTTCATGCATGTTCGACTTCAGCTCATGTATTCACATGCTTGAACTTGTACTTTGTTCGGATTGGGATGGAGTGCAAGACCCTGGTTTTTGTCTGTTGCAAACCAGGCTGCGATTTTGTGGATTGTTATTACATGACTCATTGATGGATGGCTGCGCCCATACCTGGGTCTTTGGGATGGCTGCAACCATAGCCTCTTATCTTTATGGTCTCTTCAGCTGGGTGGCTGCGTCCATACCACAGACCTTCTTCGTATGTCTTTTGGATGGCTGCGCCCATGCCTAGACTACATGTGATCGAGATATCAGTTGTACATTCAAGCAGGTCCTTCCTGGTGGTGTTCCAGTTCAGCAGTTTTGTAAAGCATTTGACCCCTCCCACTCTCTCGGGCTTTATGCTTTAGGGGGCATCTGTTACGCAGTAATTTTTCACTGTCTCCCTGTCAGTCTCCCTAATGTTTCGTGGAATCAAATGCACCATGCTCATGCTCTCTAAACTGGCCAAATGACCCACTTTTCCAAAGTTTATTGCATCAGCGCGTCTGTTATTAAAATAACCGCGCTGACGGGCGGCTGATAGTGTTACTGATGCGCTGCCAGCGCGGAAGCACATGGGTTTCCCGCGCTGGTCGAATTTTATGCGCCAGCGCACCCTATGAAAGTATTAAGCCACGCTGAGACAGTCTTCACTGTTATTGTGATGCGCTGTCAGCGCATCAGTTCAGTGTTACACCCGCGCTCATGCTCTCTAAACTGGCCAAATGACCCACTTTTCCAAAGTTTATTGCATCAGCGCGTCTGTTATTAAAATAACCGCACTGACGGGCGGCTGATAGTGTTACTGATGCGCTGCCAGCGCGGAAGAACACGGTTTCCCGCGCTGGTCGAATTTTATGCGCCAGCGCACCCTATGAAAGTATTAAGCCGCGCTGACACAGTCTTCACTGTTATTGTGATGCGCTGTCAGCGCGTCAGTTCAGTGTTACACCCGCACTGATCCAGTTTGGACGAATTTGTTCCAACAGCCAGCCTTCCAGATAGTTCTTGACTTGGTTGTTGGCCTTGTGAGTATCGCCCTCCTTTCTATGGCATGTCTATTCGTCATTTGGAACCACCTTCCTTGAAGATAAGCTTGTCCTCCCCCCATTCATGGAGACTCCTTCTCTATTTAAACCTCCACCATTGCCATGAGCAGCTAGTTTGGATAGTGTGGAATTCATAGTGCTTGGATTGCTGCTGTTAGTAGGTAGTTGGTGTGACAAGTGTGGTTTTGTTAGAGGAAGCTCAAGGAAGGTTGTGAGTATTGCTTGTGTGAGAGAGAGCTTTTGTGTTGGGAGAATCTACCTCCAAGGGTGAATGCTTAAGAGACTTGCTGGCTAGACCCTCAAGAGAAGGACTCAGCGTCAGAACATTGGTTGTACCTTTCTCTGTTATTGATTTAATAATAGATGACTACTGTTATGGTTCCATTCTCATTTGTCTTTGCAATGGTTAATGTGAATTACATCCTTTCTGACTGATGTATAATTGCTTTTATTAGATTTCACGCTTGTGTTTGTCTGTCTCTTCGTGTGTGCAGGTATCTATTCACGGAGATCGTGGAAGATCGTGACCGGCCAGAGCGAAGGAGCGAGAGCGGCATCTCTTCATCAAACAATAGCGTTGGAATCCAAGTAGGTGTTCTTTGCCTCTCTTTTAATTGCAATTAGGAACTTGCACAGTAGCATTGATTGATTGTTGCTAGACCCATTCTGGGCTAGTAGGGATCGCCTCTATCTGTAGAGGGGATTTACCTCTCCAACAGTGATGTTTGATGCTTCTTACTTCTATACTTAGATAGTAGCATTTGGTTCATGTTAATTTAGGATTATTTCAAAACATAGTTTCTTAGTAGTTAGTTAGGAACTGGTGTGATTTAGCATTGAATTTCGGCCTTCTCCATTATTGCAGTAGAGTAGCTCTCCCTTCGACTAGATTTACCTTTCTTCCATCAAGAAATAAAGCTTCTTCTAACTCTATAGAAGTTTGGTTTGAAAACCCTAGTGGTCTCTCGCCAGTTGAATAGTGACAATAGGCAGAACCATCATTTTTACTTGTGTATACAGCACTGTAACCTCCAAGTTTGTATGAACCTCGGGTTGATAAAGTAAAGTTGGTAGTCCATGAGTTGTAGCATTCTTGCTGAAATACTAGCACTCATCAGATAGCTATAGATAGATGGTCAAGGTGCAGAGAAGAGCAGATAATTTGAGGCCAATATGTTGTCAATAAGATAGTCATTGCTAACAATAGGGTGTCCACTAAGTAGATGACTGGAAATATGTTGTCAACATGTGGCACGAGTGTTAAAGAGATGTCTTAGAAAAGTAGGTTCCTGGCACAAGAATAAGGTTCAAGGTGAAAAGAATGGTAGAGATTTTGGAACCATGTTTTATACAACATATGAGCTCAAAGATTACATCAGGTCCACTCCACTAGAAAATGCTCTGAAATATCTTTCCAACAGTATAAATAAGCCTACAAATGGCCTCCTACATCAGAAGATAGAGACAGTCAAATTTGGGCCTAAAAACATCAAAGACGAGCAGAACCCTGAAACCCCAGAAGGCCTGGAAGACCGGAAGGTCGAAATCCCAAAAGTATTTGAATCCCATAGCAGTCTGTAAGTGGAAAAAATTGGAAGGATCGGATTCTCGAAAGGACAAAATCTCGTAGCTATTTATAAATCCAGGAACTACAGAACCTTGGAACCCTAGATCCTATAGCTATTTTATAATGGAATTTTTAAAAATTGCGTGGATAGGGAGATTTGGGCTTTGGAGTTGTCATTTGGTCGTTTCTTTTGTAATCTAGAGAAATGAGAGTGCTATAGATATTTTTGGGCACTGCAACCCCAATCAAACATGTCCATAAACCAAGGGCTCCTAAGTCCCTAAAAGTGTTGTTCCATCCCCTAAAAGAACAAGGTCAGCTGATTACATCATCTCCCAGAAGTTCTCCATGAAAAACTACTCAGAACCGGTCAAAACTGAACCATCTCACCTGCTCCATGGTCAAAGTGTGATGCATCCCACCTAACTGCACACACGAGGTGTGATGCATACTGAAAAGCCCTTCTATGGGGTGCGATGGGCGAGAGTGGACAAATGGCAGAGGCAGTTTGCGAGGTGGATGATCATGGAACCTTCCAGAAACTTCTCCTATGACACTTGCCTCTCTGAATTCGCCCAGGGATGAGTAAGAGATCATCAATCTCCAAGTGGAATCAAGAACTATCAAAGAGAGGACACTAATCAAATCCTAGAAGCTGACTCACCCCCCTGCAATCATCTATATATGGATCCCTCATCCCAGAGATCCAAAGGCTGGAATTTTGTATCTTGTAAGGAAGTGTTGTTGGTTTCTTGTTGGAATATCATAGTGTTGGGTGATCTAAGCTTTTCATTAGGTGAAAGAAGGGATTTTCATGCTGGAGGATGAAGCTGGGTCAGAACAATTGGTTGTAATCCTCTTTGCTACTCTTGATTATAATAAAGCTATTCAAGTTTCCTCCACATTCTTGTATGTTTCATGATATATGCATTTGTGTGGTCAATATATATCTGGTCCTATATTGTTTATGATTGTAGATCCATGTTCTTCGATAGTATTATGCTGCCTTGATTCCACAGGTGCTCTTTGAAGCTGGGTAGACGAAGGAGAAGTGGCAAGGATCTGTCAGAAGGGAGAGGAACAGAGCAAGGAACCAAGCACAAGACTAAGGTTGGTGTCCTTCATTCCACTCTCATCTACTTCTCATAAAGGAAAATGAAAGTGGTTTTAGTTTGTTTATTTCTAAGATAGCTACCAGTCTTAAAGGGACTAGCAGCTCCGAGAGGACACTAGATTTCCTGATAACAAAATGGCGACTCCGCTGGGGAGCGAATAGATTTTTTTCTTGTATATATTTGTTTGTTTTATAAACTTACAGACGGAGCCTGAAGTCAAGCCAGCTAGCCTTCGAACTATATTTGCTATGCAAGTGAAAAGTAGATCAATGCTACTTCAGTCTATCTCCGGGTTTTGTTCATAAACTGAACAATTGATTTGAAAATTTTCTAATTGCCCTTGTGGTGGCTCTATTAACCTCATTAGTTCAGCCCTTGTGATTTCTATTTACTGTACATCATTTTCTCGGCCTAAATCCATTAACTGAGTTGCAAACTGTGATCAAGAGCCAAGTAAAGTCTCGTCTTGGTACCATCACACCCTCTCTTCAAGGAAATCTGGATGCATCGCACTTCCCGTGTGCAATAGGTGAGATGCATCCTTGTTTCCCTGTGTTGCAGGTGCGATGATAAGAAAAGTTTAATTTGCCTCCAGGTCTTGGTTTTTCTTCACTCTTTTTAGCTCTATTCTGGAGTTTTGCTGTCTGTGATCAGTATACCACTATGGAAACCCCCTTCCTTTCCATCATTCTGCCTCCATTGTGCAAAGAACTGTGAATGTTTTTATGTATTTTCCACCATTTTCAGTTCTCTTTTGCAAAGTAGTAGCATAGTCGTACTGTCGTCTTTTGATTTGAAAGTGTCGCAAGTATTGTTTTCAATCAAAGAAAAGAATTCTATTGTTCTTTATGGTTGATTATACAGTTACTCTTGTATTTGATTTGAATTAGTAGTTTTTCAAGTGTCGAAAGCAGTATTCAATTCAAAATAGCAAAGTGTTGTCATTATCTTCCTTTCATTTTTGAAGAGAAATTTGTTAATACTGTCGCTTTGAAAAGATAATTCAGATTTGTACTTAGCATTCTTCTTATCATTCACACATTAAGAAAGCTGAAAAAAAATACATTTATGTGCATTTTCATTTAGACTGCTTGTTGGTTTGATTTAGGATAGTGCATCTAGTGTGTGCTCTCTGCTCTATGTTGAAAGAATACCGTCTCTCTTTCTTTAGTAGCTAGGATTTTCATTGCAAAAAGAAGATTAAACGATTGTTTATCATCTTAGATTGCATTTTAGGAATTGTACATCTACATCACGCGGTGAACCTGAAAGGAAACTTTCTTAAGAAAGATCAACTGTAAAATAAATTTAATGAACCTAAAAACGCTTTGGAACCTAACACACAACATTTAGAAGTCTAGGCTAGAGACATATTCTGGCGTCGTAAAGCCTGGTAACTGTCGCTTTCACTGTTGGTTGGGTGATTCCTCCTCTTTGAAACAACAAGTGCTAGTATGGACTTGTGCTCCCATGTACCATCGAGTATATATTGGGAGACCACAATAGGCTATATCCTTTATCCATAGGAAGCCGTGTCTGCTGCCCTATCGATCGCAATGCACCGAACACAGCATTCGAGAAGATTGAGTGTCGTACCGTAAAAAGTATTCTGCAGTTTTTCGATTGGTTTGGTAATCCCTCTGTCTAGATTTCCAGAGTAGTCTCTTTCATTCCTTTTCAAACTCCTTAAAGGAAAAGGTCCATCTGAGCACTTGTCACTTCAGGCTCATTAAAAATCGAAGGTGATTAGAGTCATCTTTTGTTTTTTCTCGACTCTTAAAAATTGAAACAACAAGTTGTGTCAAAGCGTTTAAAATTTATTTTAATCGGAATAATATCACCATTCCCGCGTTGGTCTTAGGTTGAGAAAAATGGAGTCCACCAACCAAGGAGTTCCCCTTGGAGGAAATCCTAGTCCTTTCTCCTCTTGGGGATATGTTGGTGCACCTCATATGGCCACACTGTCACTTCCAGGATTGACGATTGGCTTGCCTGTATGGCTCTTCTTAACCTCCGTAGTTCAGAACACCGTAATTCATGAACAATCGAGTCAAAAACTAGATGATACTAAAGTTAACCCCAACCTTCTACTTCATCTGATTCTCCCTCTCCTCCTTCCTCTTCGCTTGATAAAGCCGGTAAGGCCCAAAACCAACTAAGAAGAAGGAGAAGAAGAAGAAGGAGCCAAAGATGAAAGGGGGCAACCATACATCGTCTAGTGAAAATCCACACACTGCACCGTCCAAGCCTAAATCACCATGTGTCATTTGCAAAAGAGACCAATATCACTGAGATTGTCCCTGCATCCCTCGGATCTTAAGGGACTGGTCTCCCTGTTTGCACAATTTGGTGTCATTGACCTCTGACGATCATGTCGAGAGCACACCATCAACTAGTGAAAATGAAGTCCCTGGACAAAAAGGAAAATATAAATTTTCTTGTACACTGTGTGAAGGCGATCATGCCCTCCACCGTTGTCCCTTCCTAGACGAAGCTAAAAGAGTTTTGGATGATCGTCCGACTTCACCGTTACGGCTTCCTCCTGGATATAAGAAACTCTTGCCAAGTCCATCACTGGTTGAAATTCCGACTGACATGCCATTGTGTTCGGTCGAAGTATCTGTCATTGAAGATAAACCCACCAAACCCACACCAGACAAAAGTTAAAAGGTTGAGGTGGCAGTCGACCCGATCTTGTCTTCGGAAGGTCCATCTTCAGATGACACAATCACCAAAGAGAATGAGAATGACACTGTTCAAATTCCTTTCGTAAACACGGACTCCGATGAACATGGGGGTAGTCTACCCATTCCTTTACCGCAGGAAGGAAGTTCATCAGAGTCATATCCGGCCATCTATTCAGTCCCACCTCCAAGCAACCTAGTTGTTTCCTTCAATTGGAACCTACTAGGCATACCTCGTTTACCAGCTAGTGTACGATTCCAAATCATTGTACAAATATACAGAATGGTCATGGCCGGTACCATCATTGATGAAGGGGCTTCTGTGAGTATCCTTTCCTCAACTGCTTGGAAAGTGCTTGGTTCGCCATCGCTTATGCCTGAGATGAGAAATCTGACAGGCTTCGACAAAGGAACCAGTCGACCGTTAGGGATCCTTCCCAATGTGCCGATAACATTGAGAAGGAAAACCGTTCACATGAACGTAATGTTAGTCCAAGGACCTCTGGATTATAATCTACTCCTTGGGCATGACTATATTTATTGCATGGGAGCCATCGTCTCCTCACTCTTTAGAGTAATGTGTTTTCCGCACGAAGGCAGAGTGGTCAAGCTCATAGACCAGCTGTCATTTCCCGGCTCACACATAGCACATAGTCAAATACCATCCCTAAATGGTCTTTTCACGCAAGGAATGTCTCATCAATCTCCAGTCCGTCCACTTGATGAGCACGAGTGATTCGGGATGACATGACTAAAACCCAGGGGGCATGCACCCTGGTCTATTTCGGCAGGAAAACCTTGGGTATAGGGTAGGTTTTTGCGGAGTATATATGACTAGTCTGACACACCCGTCCGTTTAGGAAAATGGGATTAGACTGGAATAATATTCCCTCATCAAAGTTATGTGAGTGGAGGCGACTGCACCACTCACCTTTGTCTATTTCGGTAGACATCGCCAAGGAAGCATTTTGTCTGCAACGCGGATGGAGAGCTTTCATATGGTAGCCTGGAGATTTTTTCGCTATACTTGGGGGCATGCAAACCTTTTTGCATACAAGCGAAGAGCGACGATTTATTTTCTTAAGTTTGTAGTTTCTCAACCCTTTAAACTCGTAGGACTGGTCGTTCCTAACTTGCATAAAGAAAGGATCCAGGGCAAAGCTTTGTAAGGTGCAAGCTCCATAAAAAATGGCATCTTAGATGAGATATCCTTATTATATGACTAGTATGAGCAGTTTTTATGTGGAGTTCAAGCTCGTTAAAAATTAAACATAAGCAATGAGCAAACGTTCCCCCAAAGTTTAAGCTCATTAAAAAATGAACCAATTTCCGGTAAATAACCATTGTGAATGCATTATCATCAACTTTTGAGCCTTGGTTGTGTTCTCATCATCACCTCCACTCTATTTTAGCCGATCATTCACCTCCATTTGATTGTTTACCCCTTTTGAGGAACAGCTGCGAAGATTGATCCTGTTAGCCATCCTTGTGACACCGCCATGATTGGAAAATTCCAAACCTTACCTGGAATTAGCTGCTACCCGAAATTATCACTCGTTCCTAAAAAAAAAACGAGTCTCCTTTAAGTTCTTTTCAACTGACTCGTAAAATATGAAAAGATTGCCGAGCAATTGGCCTCTCCAGCTCGTTAAAGTGACTAGAAGTGTTATCCCTCCTCTAGATTTTAATCTTTTTGGACCTGAGGGATTATTACACAAAAAGATCGAGCACTTGTCTTGTTCGGCTCATTAAAATTACCGAAAATTCATCCCTTTTGTATTATTTTATACTTTTTTAGACTTAAGGGATTACATGACGAAAAAGGATTATTGGAGTTTCCTTTACATGCCTTTCAGACTCTCTAAAATTGAAAAGGAATGAGTTATCTTTTTTGTTAAACTCGTTAAAACCGAATAGCGACAAACTTGTCCATACAGACAAGAACGAGTTTCACTGTCACTAGGCTCGTTAAAATATAGCGACGGGTTTGCCCGAAGGGAAAATTATAGAACAAGAATATGTTATCCTCCTCAAGCTTGACAAAAATAAAGAGGTACTGGTCAGCAATGACTGGGGAAAAATTGGGAAGAAAACTTGAAGAAACTTTATTGGTAGCAAGTCGCTCTTAAACATGACACTTTCACTCCGCATCCGAGTTGGGTTGGGTTGTTCCGTTCACTGGTCATATCACCATTGGTCCATCACACCATCCACATTTGGGGTTAACGCTACCAATCCATCATGTCAGTGTTGCCGGTATGTTCAAGAGAAGTCGCTCAGAGAATTCACCTGTGTCTCATCTGCTGCAATACATTCACGCTCCATTCTTTCATGACCGCCACCCTGAACCCTGTATCATCAGATCGTTTTCACCTCAAAAATCATTTACTTCGTTCCATGTCGTAGATTTGAGATTCATTAAGTCCCTCCTACGGTGGGTCGATCAGCTCATTATCCAAGAAGTTGACTTAGGAACAACCCTTTCAGTATTTTGAAGCTTGCATGCCTTAATGGCAAGTTTCTCACTTCCGGCGACAGGTTTACATCAATGGCCTTCAACCAAAAGATTTTGTGTGGTGTTCGACGCCAAGTCCCTTATTCACACCACGCGAATTGTACTGTAGCACCTTGAGGGTCATCATCATTATAAGTGATTCCTCTCGCGCCTATTAACAGCTTACATCATTGGCTGGTAATCAGGCGATGTCTGTCCATGTTCGACTCCAGAACATTTTTCACATGGATCAACTTGTACTCCGAGTGAAGATTGAACGAGTTTGAAGACCCCAGATCTAGTTTCATCCATCTGGGCTGTGATATATTCAGGAAAATAAAGACATCAAATGTACATTTTTGCTGCACAGATGATCATCCGAATCAAAGGATGATGATTCTATCAGAATCATCAGTCTCCCGCACAGACAGTTGTCTGTCTTATGTACATGAAAATGAATTTATAAAGCTGAGCATGGGAATGCCCGCCTCAGCTAGATCATGAAAACTATTATGAAGATAATGTATTGTATTGTATCTTATTACAGGTCGCCTTCCAGCTCGAAAAAACTTCAGATCCTCATGATAAAGCATTTCACCCGATATCAAAAGATTAACGACCTCATGCTTTAGGGGGCAACTGTTATAGACATTTTTGGGCATTGCAACCCCAATCAAACATGTCCATAAACCAAGGGCTCCTAATTCCCTAAAAGTGTTGTTCCATCCCCTAAAAGAACAAGGTCAGCCGATTACATCATCTCCCAGAAGTTCTCCATGAAATACTACTCAGAACTGGTCAAAACTGGACCATCTCACCTGCTCCATGGTCAAAGTGCAATGCATCCCACCTAAATGCACATAGGAAGTGTGATGCATACTAAAAATCCCTTCTATGGGGTGCGATGGGAGAGAGTGGACAAATGGAAAAGGCAGTTTGCGAGGTGGATGATCATGGAACCTTCCAGAAACTTCTCCTGTGACACTTGCCTCTCTGAATTCACCCAAGGATGAGTAAGAGATCATCAATATCCAAGTGGAATTAAGAACTATCAGAGAGAAGACACTAATAAAATCCCAGAAGCTGACTCACCCCCCTGCAATCATCTATATATGGATCCCTCATCCCAGAGATCCAAAGACTGGAATTTTGTATCTTGTAAGGAAGTGTTGTTGGTTTCTTGTTGGAATATCATAGTGTTGGGTGATCTAAGCTTTTCATGAGGTGAAAGAAGGGCTTTTCATGCTAGACGATGACGCTGGGTTAGAACAATTGGTTGTAATCCTCTTTGCTACTCTTGATTATTAATAAAGCTATTCAAGTTTTCCTCCACATTCTTGTATGTTTGATGATATATGCATTTGTGTGGTCAATATATATCTGGTCCTATATTGTTTGTGATTGTAGATCCATGTTCTTTGATAGTATTATTCTGCTTTGATTCCACAGGTGCTCTTTGAAGCTGGGTAGACGAAGCAGAAGCGGTAAGGATCTGTCAGAAGGGAGAGAAACCGAGCAAGGAACCAAGCGCAAGACTGAGGTTGGTGTCCTTCATTCCACTCTCATCTACTTCTCATAAAGGAAAACGCAAGTGGTTTTAGTTTGTTTGTTTCTAAGATAGCTACCAGTCTTAGTGGGACTAGCAGCTCTGAGTGGACACTATATTTCCTGATAACAGAGGGTGTCGAGTATTTACACGGGGAAATAGGCCCCTGTTGACTTAGCAGGACCTGACCTACGTTCAACGTTAGTCAACCAAACAATTCCCTACACTACTAGCCCTTTCGGCATCATCCCACGGAGTGCGGACCGAAATCTCACCCGAAGCAGTATGGGGGGGATGTTGGAACCAAGTTTCCACACCCTGAGATAGTTGTGATGTCGGTTTATACCCCCTGCTCCTACCTTTGCGCAGGTCACTAAGCCTTAGGGCTTATCGCTCTACCCTTTAACCTGCCCTTCAGTACCTCCGCGAAGGTGTATGATTGACCTTCGCACAGCCCTAACCAGAGGTTGAGGTACTTTCGTGCTCCTATAATGATGTACTGTATAATTTCCCAAGTTATCTCTAGTGTTTTACTTATTTCACCAATCAATTACAGTTATCATCGCGTAAACTGATATTTTTACTTGTGTTCAATTAACAAATATAATCGCATAAATTCGCCACAGTAATTGTAGAATAATTCTCTTTATCGATATCTCCAGTTTAATACAGACTCTATCCACCCTGTGCACACAGCTACAGGGGTCCACGCACTTAGCTACTGACTTCAACCCTAGGCCTCTACGCACTCAGCTGCAGAGCCTCTACCTACATTAAGACCCGAGAACAATTATAATTCTCCACTCTACTTCACTAACTTTTTCCTTACTTAACTACTTAGAGCTTACTTAGCTCCTTTTTTATACAATCCCATGGTTCGCAGATCATGGGTAGATCTTTACAGCCGACTTGACACTTTACAAAATAAGGGTGGACAACCATTTATGACTCTTGACACCTTCGCGCTCCATGACCACAAAATGTAGAGATTTTACAACTTTATTACAAAATTATCCCAAAACATGGGCTTTTAGCCCCAAAACTTCTTTTGGGGGAACACGTTCCCAATAGGTCCTCAACATAAACATGGTGGCTCACCCTTGAGTCACTCTGCAGGCACAGAGATATTGGCACAAAGACCTCCTAGCTCGTCCTGTATGACTGCCACTTCAGTGGTGCACTACGCGGCTGCCTGATTCACGTCTTCAACCAATTTCTCTATCACTGGTCTTGAAATGTTAGCCTGAAGCTTTTGCTTAGTCACCTATAGACTAGCAAGCTTGCCTTAAATGGAGGCCATGACCAAATAGGCCTCGTCCAACCAAGGCTTCAAGTGCGCCTTCAGCACTGCCTCTTTGTGCTAAGTTCCAACTACCTATTCCTTTAGTGTTTTGGCCTCCTACAGCTTCACAAGTCTCTATGTGAGGGCGACAGTGTGCATTGTTCCTTTTACCTCGTCATAGCGTTGTTGTAGTTCTCGCGCCTCTGTCTCTAGCCACTATACATTAGGATCTCCTTGCAAGTTCGTTATTACTATGACTATTCAAACAACCGTGTTCAGTCTTCTACTGCACTATCTACTGCCGCTATATCCTCTGTGATAGCAGTTGCAAACTGCCCCTTTACTTCTGGTGGAGTTGAAGGCTGCTAGGGCCTTCAACTGCAACGCTGCAATCTGGAGGTTCAACTCCAGCTGAACCTTGGCCAACTATGTGCGAGCATCATGCACCCCTTAGCAAGTTTTTGGACCTATTCATCTGCCTTTGCATCCTTAGGAATGGCCAATTTAGGGACCATTCAGCAAGCTTCCTTCACGACCTTAATCATACACTGATTTGTGTTCGTAAGTGCCACCATGGAAGTGAGACTGGTGTCTCGTTGTAGGGCCATCTGCACATTATTGGTCGTCTGCTCACCGATCACCTACAAAGTGTGTTTTTCACGAGCCCATCCTGTAGTAGGTGGAGTGCATCACCAGAAAGCACTGCCAAGTTCAACCCCACTCCCTTGACGGTGCTGACAATGGGCTTATCAGCATCATTTTCTGTGGTCAGTGCGCCCTCTAGCAGCACTATTGCTTGGGAGTCCTTCGCATGTAGCATCCCGACGGCTTCTGAAGTATCGATGGTGAGGCTGATGGACACCGCACCAGTCTATGCATGGATCTGTAGCTCATACAGACTTGTCTAGATGGCCACCAAAACTTTTTGCTACTACTGCTCGAACTGTGGTAGTACCTCCGCGGTGACATCCAGCACTGTATCTCCAATGTCATTCAAATCTCCCTCTATTAGGTTGCTTGGGTCAAGTGACATCTTACTGGCCTTGGATTTCCTCCACGTCCCAACTGTTTCCTATTCTCTTGGACGATTGATACAGAATGACACCGTCTATGGGTCCGCTCCATTCTGCTTTGTCTGCTCGTCTATTTCTTCCTCTGTTTCGAGCGAGGGCAACCACACATCTTTGTTAGAGCCGGCCCACTTGTATGTTCTTCCGCCTGTTGTGTGGCATCACGCTCTGCCTGGGCCTTGGCCTTGACCTCCTTCCTCCTCTTCTCGGCTAGCTACGCCATCTTGAACTTGGCCTCCTCCGTTTTGTGCTACGCCACAGACTTGCTTGATCCCACTGCCGAGTCTAAGGCAGTGTGCCACTCTATTGGCCATCGATCAAGAACTTCATCGATCACGTCATGAGTTGCCAAGTAAGGAAAGTCATGCCATTTCTTATCAGGGTCCTTCCATGCCCTGATCGATACGCATTGTGTTATGAAATCAACTCATAAAAAGATAGAAAAGATAGATCAATACCTTAGAAATAAGCCTCTACGAGGGGGAAACCTCCTTTACATTACACAAATGAACAATTCTTAGATGATTCAAATGACAAAAACTTCTTACTATATATAGGAGTCTAAGGAGACATAATATAACCAAGTTGACCTAACAATAATAATATAAAGGCACAAAAATAACAATATTGGGATTATATGGGGCACAATAATAACAATATGGGGACAATAGGGGCACAACAATAATAATAAGGGATACAATGACAATAGTAATGGGGGAATCACTAGTATTATAGGGACCTAGCATGCCCCTCTCCTTCATAAAAGTGTGGTCCTCAACGCTTGAGTAGTTCATGGTGCTTCTGTATAAAATTCTCATCCTCCCATGTGGAATCTTCAATGGGTAAGTTCTTCCACTCGATGAGATACTTTGAAATTGATCTATTTTGTAGTTGTCAAGTTCTTGTTTCTTTGACTTCTTCAGGTTCCAATATGATTTTTCCTTCCTCATCAAGTTCTAGCAATATTGTTTGAACTAGAATCTTGTCACCTATAACCTTCTTTAAGCATGAAACATGGAAAACTGGGTGCACTCTAGAAGCTGCAGGAAGTTCCAATTTGTATGCCATAGTACCTATCTTTTGCAACACCTTGTACGGACCATAATACTTTGGTGATAATTTATTATCTTTCTTAGCTTGCTTGAGGGACATTTGTTTATATGGTTTTAGCCATAGGAATACCCAATCACCTACATCGAAACTTCTTTCGCTATGATGTTGATCTGCCTGCTGTTTCATTCTATTCTACACCAAGGTAACGTTATCCTTTAAGAGTTGGAGAACTTCTTGCTGATGGTCGATGTGATCTTCCACTACTTGAACCTTAGAATTTTCTCTTAAATATGATGTGATGGATGGTGGATGATATCCATAAAGTGCCATAAATGGGGTCATTTTTGTTGCAGTATGGAAGGAAGTGTTATACCACCATTCAGCCAGGGGTAACCATTTGACCCACTGTGTCTGTTTATTAGATACAAAGCAACACAGATATCCTTCCAAACATTTGTTTACTATCTTAATTTTCCCATCAGATTGAGGATGATAAGATGAGCTATGACCAAACTGAGTCCCAAGACAAGAAAATAATTCTCTCCAAACAATTCCAATGAAAATGGGATCTCTGTCACTTACAATAATCTTTAGGTTTCCATGTAGCTTTTGAATTGTTTCCATAAATGCAGTAGAAATTGTACTCGCTTTAAATGGATGAGATAATGCACAAAAGTGTGCATACTTGGTAAGTCTATCAATTACCACCATGATAACACTCTTTCCTTCAGACTTCGGTAAACCTATGATAAAATCCATTGAAACCTCCTCCCAAAGTTGGCTTGGAATGGATAAGGGTTGTAATAGCCCTGGGGTCTTAATTGTTTCAACTTTATTTTGTTGGCAAACCAAAATCCTTCTTAACCTTGTGGTAGGTTTTTAGAAATCCTGAGTGCCCTCCTAAGGGAGAGGTGTGCAATTCCCTAAGAATCTTTTGATTGAGTTGGGAATTCTTACGTAGGTATAACTGATCCTCGTACCATAATGATTCATTTTTCCACCTAAATGTATCAGATGTACTGGGATATTGTTGTATCTTTTGAATTAGTGCCCACACTTCCTCGTCATTCTTCCATTCACCCCTTGCTTTATTTATCTAATCTGGTTGGATAATAGAAATGGCGCAAAGAAACTCTTCCACATCCTCATCCTTTCTTGAGAGTACATCTGCCACAACATTTTGCTTCCCTTTTTTGTAGATGATTTCAAAGTCATAGCCCAACATCTTTGTGACTCATGTTTGCTCCTCTTCTAAAGATAATCTTTGTTCCAAAAAGTATTTAAGACTATCATGATCTGTTTTTACCTTGAAGTGTCTTCCCATTAGGTAGGGTTGTCATTTCTTAAGTGCATGTAGTATTTGTCACACGGAATCAGTCAAGGGTGCGGACACAACTGACCTTCCTAGAAGTCTAAGACATTCTAATGACAAACAAAACAAACTGGAGCTATCCTTCTCTAAACATGCATTATGATACGAGAAATCAAGTATTTCGTTCTTACCTTTGTCCAAACGCTGTTGTAGAAGTCCAAGCTTTGTTGATCTGGATGAGCTCCTCCTTTTCTCCAAAACCTACAATCACCAATAGTCAAAGAATTAAATAGCACCTGATTATAACATAAAACAAAGCATATTCAACATATAGACCAAGGAGTACATGAAATAACCCATAAACAACAAGTTATTGAGAAGAATGGACCAATTTGCATTAAAGGTAATCAAAAGGAACCATTACAACCTGAGCCTTGGTGTTGTGCAAGCTCCTTCCAGGGTCCACAAGAGTCTTCCTCTACTTTGACAAAGCTCACCCACTTCCAAATAGAACAAGCAAAGATGGCAATCTCTCCTCACAAGCTTCTAAATGGGAGTCCTTATTCCTGCAGCATTTACCCTTAGAAAATGTATAGCTTCAACCTCCCCTCCTTCTGGCTCAATGCCTGTATTTATAGTACTCAAGAGGAGGTTAATCAGGTCCACCATTAATGGGATAATCCCCTCTTTGGGTGGGATAGCTCCCTTATTGATGGGATAAGTTCCTCTTTGATAGGAGTGCATGAACCATCTGGAGGCGCCCAATACACGTCGAACAACCTTCTAGAATGCTCTAGAAATGACCACAAGTAACGTTTTAAAGATGAAACTTGCACATTCTAACCTTTACAGGAGGACGCACCTGTCCCTTTAGATACAGAGCGTCTTTGGACGCAGCTTTTGTGAACATTGGGAGCGTCCCCGCAGGTAAGGTTGAGAGAACCTGCGTCCCCAAAGATAAATACATTTATACTAGACTTTCTCTCTTTTTGGAGTTTGACATGGAGAGCAGAGGCATAAGACTTGCCTAAGAGGGTAGCATGACTGTTGCTTGAGCCATACTAACTGTAAATAGTCATGGTGACATTTTTTAGTGTAACAGATTGCCCCCTAAAGTGCGAAGCCTGGAATAGATTAGGGTTTATAATATCTAGGAAGGGTGAAGCGCTTTATCATTTCAAGGATTATCCCGTGGAGAGCCTGGTCAGAACCTGCAATTTTCAACACAAAATACATGTATAAGATTATATCATCACTGAGGTAGGCATTCCCATACTCAGATTAAAACTTTAACTAACAGACTAACTACTCTGATATAGGAATGATTTTGCAGTACATCACGATCATAGACTTTTGTAGACACAGTATGGACGCAGCCATCTGTTTATGATTAGTCTACTTAGATAATGAATACAAAACTCCTCGCAGCCTGGATGGTGGAAACTAGATCCAGGGTCTTCATTTCTACTTCCCGAATTGGTACGATTCTAGCCATGCGAATAAATGAGTTGATGTCGAACATGGTAGAAACCACTTGATTACCAGTCAATGATGTAAACTGTTAACAAGCGTGAGAGAGACCACCAGTAATGTCAATGGTTCTCAAAGTACCCAGTACAATCCATGAGATGTGAATGAATGAGTTGATGTCGAACATTTCACGGAATCCTTCGATCGAAAGTCAATGATCTAAACTGACGTCAAAGGTGAGAAACCTGCCATTGATGTATGCAGACTTCAAGGTAATGACGATTTCTAAGTCATCTCTCTAGATAATGTGTTGATGTCGATAGAAAGCGACTCGTTGCAGGCAAGCCCGCAACACGAAATCATTGTTCAAGTTGAAATGTTGCTGTAAGGACTGACTCAGGTATGGTCAAATGGATGACAAGTATTTTGTAGATGAAAGTTTTGCTTGCAGACCTCTTGAACACATAATGACACGACAGATGGCTTGGTGACGAATAACTCAAAGTTAATCCCCGGAACCCGGTTGAAGACTTTCAAAAGTGGTTTGATCAACTGTGAGGTAAAGGATTTCCCAACCCAGGTGAATGAAAAGTGTCGTGTCCAAGAGTGGTAATAAAGTTTCTTCTGAGACAAAAGGTAACAAATAGGCTCATTCTTCTCTCTTTTCCCCCACCATTTCTGGCAAGTACCTCTTTATTTTTAACAAGCTTGAGGAGGATAACATATGCTTGATTATAAGCTCATCCTTCGGATGAATCCAACCCAGTTTTGATTCGAACCCTAGGAAGGAGTGGTTCGTTCCTGTTTGTAATTGAACAGGTCCTTTACTGTGAAATGTTTAACAAGCCCAGTATAGGAGAAACCCGACGTTTTTCAATTTTAGAGAGTCTGAAAAAACTTAAGAAAACTCCAAGTTGAACTTTTTCGTAAATTTGTGTCCCTCAAGCCCGAAAAAGTATAAAATAATACCTGGGGGAACCGCTTGATCTTGCGACCAAGGAGTACTTTCATAAGTAGTGTCACTGACCTGAAAAGTAAAAAGCGATCAAGGACACGTCGTTTTATTTCCGTATCGAGTTTGAAACGACAAAAACACGGCAATTTTTTCCTGATTTTACGGTCAGAAAAGAACTATAAGGGGACCGTCTTTTAATTCCGTTTTAACGAGTGTAAAAGAAACGCTCGGCAATCTTTTCATGTTTTAGGAGTCAGAAAAGGGCTTAAAAGATGACTCTGATATTTTGTTTGTGAAAAAATGACAATTTTCCCTCTAAGTCCCTTTGTCCTGCACAAAAGCGACACATTACTCATACCTGTTTAAGATAGGCAAAAATACATCGAAAAACATCTTTCCATGGTGAAAAATGAACAAATTCATCCAAAAAACCTATAAAAAGACTTTTTACCATGTCATTTTTACCGTTTGACTGTTGAGGTTGAAAAAGGAGCTTTTGACAAGAAACTTCCCGTGGTCGCTGCGGAAAATCCGACCGTTAGAATCGAACGCTGTCTCTTCCAGGTATTTTACAACATCCTACTCTTCATTTCTATCCGATTAAAATTGTTTTTTAGGTTTTAGTTTTGTTTTTTGGGAGGGTTTAGGTTTCAAAATGCGCTCCTCGGTGGACGCAGGTGCCCTTCGGGTGACCTGCGTCCCTCGACTTTTTCCTATACAGGAAAATGGTCGGGGGACGCAACCCACCTTCAGGCCAGCTGCGTCCCGACGCCCTGTGTTCCAAACGCAGGGTGCGTCCTCCGTGGAACGCGGAAATTGAAACCCCAATCCTCACAAATAACCATTTAAAATTCCCCAAATAAATTCTAATCATCATTTCTTGGTGTGTAGGGCACTCACCATGTTGGATTGGAGAGAAAGAGAGCACGAAGAGGTTGATGAAGCTGCAATAGAACACCAACCTTCCCTGGATGCCCTAAAAGCATGCGGGTTATACAAATACTGGTCCATACCGGGCATGAGGGCTCAGGTAAGATTCTTAGAATGGCTGGTTGAGAGATGGAACGTTCAAGAGCAATGCTTTTACATAGGAGGGCACCAGCTCGAGATAGAGCCCTCGGATGTATACTTTCTCACTGGCTTGCCAAACAGAGGCGAGCAACTCAATCTAGCCGGGACTAGGCCGGGTGGCCAATCCCTTGTTAGTCTCCGGGAAGATTGGTGCACTCCTGGGGCACACCATTCGAAAGGCGTGGAGATCAAACACATCTCTCTGCGTGAACTCAAAGTTATTGCTTTCACGGTTACCAGAATTTGCGGCGTGGCCGCTTTGCACATTGCTTCTGGGTCCCAAATGCGGATGGCAATTGACTGTTACCAAGGCACCATTTTCAACTGGTGTGATGCTGTGTCGGCTAATATGAAGAGCCAACTGACTAAGGCAAAGAACGGACGACTGAAAAATTTTGGATATGGGCCTTTAGTCGTGAGCTTTGCCTTAGAGAGAGTTCCGATGCTGATCCCTCAGCAACTCACTGTTGATATCTTGGGTCCTCGGGAGCCAAAGCTGGTACGATGGGTTGTGGTGATGGCCCGGCATCCTGACGAGGGCGCGGCAGTTGTTCGATTTTCTGATAGTTACTTTCACTGGTTGGAGGACCAGGTTTTCTCGATCCAGGACTTTCCGTATGCCGGAGTAGATTTTCGACATGATCCGGACATGGTTCTTCCACAGGGAGAACAATGGGATGACAGAGGTACTTTATTTTTCACAAGTTTTCAAATTATGTATTTTTTTTGTTTTTTATATATATCGTCTCAAAACTGACAGTAAAATTTTCAAAATGCAGATGTTGGTCCACAGCGTCCAGCCAACCTCTAGCCTTTTGAGAGGAGACATCCAGTTGCACCGGTACCGGCCCCACAGGACGCGGCTGCAGAAGTACTAGCTGAGTTGGAGCATGATCTAGAGCGTCTGACGGCAGATATGCCTGAGACTACTATGGATGATATTCCTATCAGGCTTCAGCGCTTTGTAGTCGCGGTCCCTGGACCGTTTAGGAGATTTTTGCGCAAGGTAGCCCGTGCAGTGGTGTCGTATAGGGAGCACCACCAGTGATTGACTAGTCACTTTTGTAGACACATATGACATTTTTGGCTTTTTGTACTTATCATTTTTGCCGATCATAAGGTGTTTTTCAACCTATGATCGAAGACGATGTATATTTTTTGACACACTCCTATCTATATATATATCACTATTACCGGCTTATCTTGTTTAACATGTATGATGAAATGTTTTTAAATTTACTTGCATGATTATCGTAAATGTCTCTCTAACATTCGAGAAGCAATTGCATCTGCTAATGTATTTAAAGACCTTGGAATATGCTGATATTCAATGTAATCAAATTCACGTTCCAAGAGACGCACTCTCAAAAACAACCTTAATAACACAGGATTTCTAATGGCATAAACTCTATTAAGCTGTAATACAACAAGTTCAGAATCTAACCTCACTATCAAACGTCGAATTCCAAATGAAATAGATTCGGATAATAATTCAACCACTGCACTGTATTCTGCAATGTTATTCGTTGTTTGACCGAGGCTTACCCCATGCATAGAAACTAACTCGTCAGAGGGTGAATAGATAACCCAAGCTGCGGAAGAGATATTCCGTGTACTACGACAAGCACCATCAGCAAATCCAATGTATGTTTGGAGAGGCGTCGACATCTGTAATATCAAGAGTAAAACCAAGATAAGCCAGAATAACGACGAAAAACACACTCACTAAGCTAAGCACACTGACTATCATACTAGCTAGAAAGAAAACCTAACCTAACTAAAAATTCTCCATACCCACCATTTAAGCATAATACCTCTTTAGGTAAAGTCCATTTCTGGGTTTACCCAAAGAGTCCCCATCAAAATCTACCAGCTCATAAGCCCCTTTTGCTAGCTTTCGCTTTACAATATAGGGTCCATGCCACATAGGAACGAATTTTCCAGCACCTAGCTTATCGTTAGCTTGATCATATAAAAGCACTAGGTCTCCCTCCGAAAAACTTCGAGGGGTCACATTTCTATCATACTGAGCTTTCATTCGCTTCGCGTGAGTCTCGATTGCCAATGCAGCGTCACGTCGAGTCTCATCTAATTTAGCTAAGTACAATAAACGTTTCTCCTCTTCGGAAGTAGCTGGGAGTAATTCGACAGCCATTTGAAGTGATGGGATTTCACATTCAATGGGTAACACTGCTTCCAAGCCATAAACTAGCTGGAAAGGAGTGAACCCTGTTGAGGTTTTCACTGAGGTTCGGTATGCCCATAGCGCCGAAAATAACATGTTGTGCCAATTCGACCGATGAATACCAATGGTTCGTCGGATCATGATAACCAGAACTTTGTTGATAGACTCAACCAAACCGTTGGCTTGCGGATAATAAGGAGTAGAGCTGTCGTGGCGCAAACCAAGCTGGCTTGTAAGTTCAGTCATCATGGTGTTTCGAAAATGGCTCCCATGGTCAGTAATGATTGCTTGTGGGACACCAAACCTAGTTATTATATGATTGAATATGAAAACTGCAGCTGTTTTGCCGCTTGCGTCGAATGTAGGCATCGCCTCGGCCCATTTAGTGAAATAATCAACCGCGAGGATGATATACGCATGCCCCCCGGCCGAGTGAGGGTTACAAGTAATAAAGTCGATACCCCATTTGGCGAATGGACCAACGGCAATTATAGGGTGGAGAGGAGCAGGTGGTGCGCGCATCTTTCGATCAAACACTTGGCAGTTGTGGCACTTCCGGACTGCAATGATACAATCTTTAAACATAGATGGCCAGAAGTAACCAGCGCGCAACACCTTCTGAGCTGTGGCATACCCAGACATATGACCGCCACATGCTCCAGAGTGACAATCATTCAAAACTCTCTCAGCCTCTTCGTGAGTTAGACAACGTCGAAAAACTAAGTCTGCCCCCCGGCGATAAAGTGTATCTCCAATAATTTTGTATGGCTGGGATTGAAACCGAATTTTTCGACGTTCCGCCTTTGAAGCTTCAGGCCGAAAGGTTTGGGTTTGGAGATAGATGATTATATCCCCGTACCACGGATCTAAAGTACTGATAAGAAACAAAGATTCGTCCGCAATGGACTCCTCTGCCACAGTCTCTGTGTCAGTACACGGGAAATCACACATCAATTCCGCAAAAACTAAGGATTTCTTAGACTTGGACTTCTCGAACTCCAAGTCGAACTCTTGCAGGATAACGATCCATTTAGAGTACTTGCCCCCTAGCAGTTGTTTTGTCAAAATATAAATCATAGGGTTGCAATCCGAAATAACTGTAGTTTTACGGAGAAGAATGTAGTGACGAAAACGCTGGACAGCTTGAACGGCTGCCAGGGCCAATTTCTCCACATGCGAATATTTTAACTCAGTGGGATTTAAGGTCCTACTAAGATAATATATCACATGTTCCGCTCCGAATTCATCTTCTTGAACTAACACCATTCCAATGGTGGAATGCGAAGCTGCGAGGTATAAGAAGTAGTCCTGGTTGTAGTTGGGAGGATGCAACAACGGTGCATGGGTCAACGCGTGTTTAAGTGCATCAAAAGATTGTTGGGCAATCTCGTCCCAAAAGAATTGAACGTTCTGTTTCAACAACCGTGTAAAACCTTTAGTGACCTCGGCGTAGTTTGGGATGAATCGGCGTAAAAAGTTCGCTTTCCCTTGCAAACTTTGGAGTTGGCGCAAACTCGAAGGAGGAGGCAATTTGATGATAGCCTCGACTTTCGAGGGATCGACGCGAATGCCGGCTTTTGAAACAACAAATCCCAGCAATCGACCTGTTTCTATACAGAAAACACACTTGTGGGGATTCAACCGAATTCGATAATGCCTACACCTCATAAAGATTGCTCGTAGGTGGACAAGGTGATCAGCTCGACGTAAAGAATGAGCAGGCAAATCATCGAGATACGGTTGCACAATGTGCTTGATGTCGTGAAATGCGTAAGACATCGCCCGTTGAAAAGTGGCCCCGGCATTCTTAAGCCCAAAAGGTAATTTGCAATAAGCAAATGTCCCCCATGGACAAATGAATGCCGTTTTTGGTTGGTCGGCAGGTAGAATATTGATTTGATTATAGCCCGAAAAACCATCCATGAAGGAAAACATTTCACTTCCGGCACAATCATCAATAATTTGATCGATATAAGGCGTAGGATAGTTGTCTTTTGGACAAGCTCGATTGATATCCCTATAGTCGATACAGATTCTTATTGTTCCTTGTTTCTTATTGACCGGAACAATATTCGATACCCAATCCGTTAACGGGATCGGATAAATGAAACCTGCTTTCAACAGCTTTTCGACTTCTGCTTTAATCGCAGCCGCTTTTCGAGGGTGAATCTGACGCAACCGTTGCCGGATGGGTTTAGCATCCGGGTAGGTCTTTATTTCATGAACAACAATGGCAGGATCGATTCCCGGCATTTCCTCGTAAGACCAGGCAAACACATCGCGGAATTCTTGGAATAGGGCCTTGTAAGTTTGGATTTCTTCTTCTGTACATGCGGCACCTATATGAATGTTCTCCTCAATTCCGGGCTTCACTGAAATATCAATGGGAATAGTACGAGAAATATTCCCTAAATTCAACTCTGAATCAGAATGTTTCGTTGGATCCTGAGCGTCTTTGACATATTCAGCGGTAAAGATAGATGAAAAATCATTTTCAAATGCATCATCCTTAGGTAAAAACGAAGATCTGTGATGGAGATCCTCCCATGGTAGATCGTCTACACTTAGGATTTCGCGAAGTTGTTCGTCAGATGACACGACTTCGGGAAACGCTATCCGTTCTAAGGGTGAGGTGAAAAGTGACTCTTCACTGACCACATTCATTTGGTCGACCTCGGTTGAATGAAAGTCGGTAAAAGACATGAGAGCTTCATAAGCAATTTCATATGGACTCAAGGGCATAGCATTACCGAATGAGTCTATCTCAGAGTCAGATGGGACAAACCAAGGATCATCATAAATAATGTTTTCTGATGTAATCATATGAATTGTTGCAAACGAAGGTTCTACGCTGAGTGGAGGGAGAGGAAAAGTTCCCAGTAAACCGGAATCCTTAACTAAACCTACACCAACGTCCCTATAAGGGATTGTCGTCTTACCGACATGCTGGATACTCTCTGAAGAGGCTGGGTCGGATGAAAAGTATGTCAGCTGATCAATAGTCACGATCTTACCGTTATGTGGAAACTTAATTACTCTGAAGACCGATGAAACGACCGCTGTCATAGCATATGACCAACTTCGACCCAAAAGAAGGTTGTAGTCTAGAGGGGCATCAACCACTTCCACATCCAGACTAACGGTTTTACCTTCTACCCCTATAGGCAATTCTTGTAGAATACCAAACGGACGGAACCCACGGCCATCAAAGGCCTTAAGGATGGTGGGGGATTGGTTCAACGAAGGAGAACCAAGGGATCTCCAACATTGAATCGACATAATACACGTAGAAGCTCCCTCATCAATCACAGTCCTATGAATAGGCCTGTTTTTGACTATCACTGGAATTTGGAAAGCCATTTGATGGGGGAGACGCGGTGTACTATTTTCTAGATCGAAGATCATTAGATTCGGATCCTGAACATCAACAGCTCCTATAGCCGACAAAAGCAATTTTCGTTGTGCTGGGCATGATTGCAGCACTTCTAACGCCGACATTGCTGAGGGTGAAACAGCTAAGTCCTCAACAATGTTGTAATTCTGGGCCGCTCTCGCATGTGGATTGAAAGCAGACCTTCGAAGTACACCCTTGGCGGGCGGTTTAATTACTAAGTCTGGGTTAGGTTTCTCGATCTGTAGTGGATCGGAACCAGGAGCTGAGGTTGATGGGTTAGAGTGAGAAGATTCTGCTTCCTTACCATCAACAGGATTCTTACTACCATAATCTTGCGATCGAGTCGCAATCCTCACATGAGACATCATCAAAATGGGTTCTTCACTGGCATTCGAGGAAGAACCTATCATCTTATTCTCCTGCTCCGGAAATGGATTTTTTAACACAGCAGGAGTGGGAGAACCTTTGACTATTTTCACTACCTCGGCCCGATGAGGGCAATCTCTCGTAAAATGATCCTCTTCACAAATAAGACAAGGATATCGAGGTTTGCGCTTTTCGTCATTGGTTTCCGACTTTTCAGTTTTCTCCTTCGGAGCCTTGTCTGCTTTAGCCTTCTTCTTTCCTTTCTTCTTTCCACCGTTTTTTGATTTGGCCGTAGATGACTCTACAGCGTGAATATCGGCGGTAAGTTCAGGAGAAGACTCTCCTGTCGGGGAATCGGGCAAAGTGATAATAGGAGTAGTTGAAGCCTTGGAAGACTTCTTCTTGCTCTTTGTATTCACGATACCAATCATACCATCAGCGGCATGAGATCCCGAAGGAGCAGCAGCGATTTGATTCGACTTTGGAAGATCCGGAATCTTCTCGTGTAATGTACCCGACTGAGTGTAAACTAAGTCAAGGTATTGTGCCTGAGCAATGACTTGCTCCTCAGTAACTACTCCGGCCTTAGCTACATCTTCAGTAATCCTTGGTAATAATGATTTAACAAACCATTCAGCTAAGATTTGGTCCGGGATAAAAACTTTCACTAGCCTTCTTCGACGTCTCCACTCATGAATGTGATCAGAAATATACGTGGAGGTTGATTGTTTTAGTGAAGTTAATAACTCCGTACCGTTATCGTATCTGACCGGTAACTGAAAGTGAGTTAAGAACGAGGTAGCTAACTGGCTAAAATTGTAAAAAGAGGCCCGTGGTAACTCAATGTACCACTTGGCCGCGAGACCAATGAGTGTACGCTGGAAAAGACGTAAGCGGATCGAATCATCCGAGATGGAATTTGAAGCACACCAGAGGTGGTAAGTCATCACGTGATTGGACGGATCCTCTCCAGACTTACCTTCGAACTTGGGTATATCGCTGGGCAACTTATTTGGCATTGGCGGCCAGAACGGAAGATATTGAATTGGATCGTTCGTTAGGCGCGTCAAGTCTGGTAAATCCAAAGTTGCGATAAACGGTAACTGCCGGTTAGGATCTCTAAAACTCTGGGTCACAATACCGGCCCCAGGAGGAGGATATCCAGGATAACTAGGAACAGGAGTCGCATTTGGGATATTATATCCTCCTGGAAAACCAGGATTAACCGGACCGTACTGGGGTTGCTGAGGTTGTTGATAAGTGTACCCAGGATACGGTTGATACTGGTAAACCGGTTGTTGGACAGCTTGCCCAGGTTGATACTGTCCCTGGTACGGAGGTTGAACAAATTGAGGTTGAGTAGTAACAACCGTACTTATACCAGGTTGGCCTACAGGCATCTGGACTGTGGTTTGAATCGTAGATCCAGACAACGGTAAAGATGTCTGAGGAGTGGTTACAGAGACAGTAGAAACCGGAGCCGTCGATACTCCAGAAGTAAGTATGGTAGATGTGGCGGTAGTTGCAGCAGCCGTTTGAGATGGAGTACTAGGTGCAATTGGCGGCTGAGTAACTACCGAAGTTACAGAGGTTTGAACACTTGACTGGACAGGTTGCGGTTGCTGGGGTGGACCAGAAACTACAGGTTGTCCAGCTTGAGGTACCGACTGCATACTTGGCTGCAACATCTGTTGACCCTGTGAAGGATCCCACACTAACATTCCAGGGTATTGACCCATAACAGGTTGAGGATACTGAGATCCATAGCCGGATTGAGGATAGGATTGATAATTGTAAGGTGCAGTTCCCATACCTTGACCATATGATTGACCTTGAGGTGGTTGATAACCTTGACCTGAGTATTGACCTTGAGGTTGATAACCTTGAGGTAAATACGGGTACTGGGGTTGACCTTGACCTTGAGGTTGGTATCCTTGAGGTTGATACCCTTGGGGTTGATACCCTTGGGGTTGCCATCCTTGAGGTTGCCATCCTTGAGGTTGATATTGATACTGAGGTTGACCTTGGGGTACATATTGAGGCTGGGGTTGACCTTGAGGTATGTATTGCCCCATAGGGGCGTACTGACCTTGAGGTTGCCCCCCAGACACGAATGAAGTACCTTGAGGTTGCCCCCCAGGCATTAACGGAGGCTGCCCCCCAGGCGGTAATTGGCCACCTTGAGGTTGGGAAACGGGAACTGAACCTGACATCATGTAAATGTCTCCTACACCCAATGGTACATTACCACTGTTTCCAACTAATAACCCATGATCAACGGGTTGAGGAGATGCTCCCGCAAAGGTACCAGAAAGAGATTGATACCCAGTAGGAACAGAAGGACCGCCATGTAAAAAAGATTCAGGACTTTGTGTAAACACAGATGACTGACCAGACATATTTACAGGAGTATGAATACCTCCAGGTGGAAAAGGAGTACGAGGTGTAGAAAAACCTAGCCCAAAGTTGTCTAAATAATTGGTTAACGAAAGGTACCAAGTAGTACTTCTAGGAGGACTGTAAAAGATAGATTCACGCTCCCTTAGATCAAGGGTAATTTGATCTTCAAGATCAGAGACGCCTATTTCTTCCTCTGGAACAAGTTCTTCAATAGCAATCAAACCAACAGGAAGATTTTCGGTGATAATTCTTTCTATTCTCGGTGAATCAGGAACACTAGGAGTCGGAGTAACAGGTTCGGATATTTCTGGTTCTTCGCCTGTATCACTAGCAGACGAAAAACTACCAACAAGCTCAGAAACTGTAACAGCTTCGGGATTATAACCTGTCTCTAAACTTTGGTAATCTGGATGGACTACCAAGGAAGATTCTCCTTCTTCAGGTGAACCTACTCTACTGCCACTAGGAGGAGTTACAAGGACCTTTAAACCTTCTAGATGACTGGACTCGTCTTGAGGAGGTTCACCCCTAAGTCTACGGGATCTTCTCAACAATTCGGCCACAGAAACAACTTCAGGAGACTGGCCCCGAAGTCTACGGGACTGTCTCGGTAATTCCGCCACAGCTAAAAACTTTTAACTACTACACACGAAAACAAAATAAAATTTCAAATCAAACCACCTAAAGTCTCTAAAGAACCAAACAAATTTGAATCACACGCCTAAAGAATCTAGGGCGTCAAACCAAACACAAACAGTATTCTTCCGGACCAAAAGCGCTAGTTGGTGATGAAGCCCAACCTCGCTGGATTCAGTACAGAAATGGCGGGTGGAACAGTTACCCCGACAACCTGCTTAATGAATAGACTGGACCAAGTTCCTCCACTTTAACCGTCTCGAGTGAAGTGAACCCCCCAGAAAATCCAAGTGAGTATAACCGACGTCTGCTCCAGGTACAGTGGGACCTTCCCTCCACCGTCACCTCGGTAGAATCCTAAAGATAATGGCCACTAAGGTTACCAACCGCAACAAATGCACCTGGGGGAACAGTCTAAACTCCGACAGCACGCAAGGGCAGAGTAGCAAGCTCAATCCCCTTGCCGGCTCCTTGACAATAATCCAAGGTTTACCGACAAGTGACCCCTGGCTCCTCGACAATGGTTAATCCGAGGTTTACCATTTGTAATACGTGCGTGTCTGGCGTCGTTCCCAACGAGGGGGGAATGATCCCCTCACTGGTTCGGACACGAGCTCGTGCTTCTCCTTTAAGAGGAGCTTTCCCAGAGTACAAGTGAGACAATTGGATTTATTCTATCACAAGATAAGCTACTTGTTTGGTTTTGTTGTCTTGGAGAGTTAATTACTCACCTACTCCAAGACACTAGCCTGATCTAAATTGGTGCTTCAGAGCCCTAGTAAATAAAAGTTACTATTTCAATTTTACTTTAAGCGTTACTTTTATGGTTGTTCTTTAAAGTCACAAGGTAATGGAAGTGAAACCAATGGTGTGTAGACTCGACTCCAACCACTACAAAGATGCACCTAAGATGATTTACACTACTTTGCTTTTTCAATGAAATTCTTAACTAAGAGAGTTGAGAGAATGCAAATTTTAGAGAAAACAACTTCCTTAGAAAAGACAATCAAAGAAACAATTCTCTTTTTCTTTTCAAGCACACAAACATGACCACTCTTTACTTGCACGAAAAACTCTTTTTCTTTCAAAACTTTCAAAGCTACTTGAAACAAGACTTTTAAAGAATATGTTTTTGTATTTTTCTTTTAATAAAGCAAATAAATCTAATTTAACAAAAATCAATCTTAACAACTATTAAAACCTACGAAAATTCACTCACAAGCAAACTAAAAGGTAAATTTACTCTAAGCAAACTTAACGAGGCCAAAACCTACAAGGATGTTTCTAGGTTGTTTTACTTGACCAAAATCAAATCAAGGACCAGCTATTGCAGAATCAAGAGCTGATCAAAACAAAACTCAAATCTTTTTGTTCTTTTTGTAAAATGGAATTCAAGACTCAATCAACAAGCACTTTGAAATTTGACCAAAGAGACAACTCAACAGGTTGGTTGCTCACAGGGGTAGACTTACGACAGATCCGACTCTTAAGAAGGTTGACCAAACCAGAGAGATCTAAGGCTTGACAACTTCCACCATTAAAGTCACTACATGATCTACTCAAAAATCAAACCCTAGGCTTAAATTTCAATGAAATCCACTAAAACACTTAATGCTATGAAAACAAGTTCAGGTGAAGATTCTTGGCAAGGGACTAATGAATCTGGGCAGAAAAAACTAAGAAAAAATAAAATCTAAGAGCAAAAAAAGAAAAAAATGGAGTTTTCTCAAATTTTAGCAGGGGGATGCAGGCAACCCGTTAGCACAGGTGCGGGTCCGCTCTGTGCACATAGCAAAAGTGCGTCCAAGGACGCACTGTGCAGCACTCAGAGGGTGCGTCCTACTGAAAAACTCAAGAAAAACCAAAATAAAACTAATGCTAAGCTAACCCACCCAAAGACAGAATCACAGAGCCAAAATCAGAAAAATAAACCAATTTTCTCAAAGCAAAGTTCACACAAAAGAAAAGACTCTTCTCATCAATGGATTCCCCAGCGGAGTCGCCAATTTGTCACACGGAATCAGTCAAGGGTGCGGACACAACTGACCTTCCTAGAAGTCTAAGACATTCTAATGACAAACAAAACAAACTGGAGCTATCCTTCTCTAAACATGCATTATGATATGAGAAATCAAGTATTTCGTTCTTACCTTTGTCCAAACGCTGTTGTAGAAGTCCAAGCTTTGTTGATCTGGATGAGCTCCTCCTTTTCTCCAAAACCTGCAATCACCAATAGTCAAACAATTAAATAGCACCTGATTATAACATAAAACAAAGCATATTCAACATATAGACCAAGGAGTACATGAAATAACCCATAAACAACAAGTTATTGAGAAGAATGGACCAATTTGCATTAAAGGTAATCAAAAGGAACCATTACAACCTGAGCCTTGGTGTTGTGCAAGCTCCTTCCAGGGTCCACAAGAGTCTTCCTCTACTTTGACAAAGCTCACCCACTTCCAAATAGAACAAGCAAAGATGGCAATCTCTCCTCACAAGCTTCTAAATGGGAGTCCTATTCCTGCAGCATTTACCCTTAGAAAATGTATAGCTTCAACCTCCCCTCCTTCTGGCTCAATGCCTGTATTTATAGTACTCAAGAGGAGGTTAATCAGGTCCACCATTAATGGGATAATCCCCTCTTTGGGTGGGATAGCTCCCTTATTGATGGGATAAGTTCCTCTTTGATAGGAGTGCATGAACCATCTGGAGGCGCCCAATACACGTCGAACAACCTTCTAGAATGCTCTAGAAATGACCACAAGTAACTTTTTAAAGATGAAACTTGCGCATTCTAACCTTTACAGGAGGACGCACCTGTCCCTTTAGATACAGAGCGTCTTTGGACGCAGCTTTTGTGAACATTGGGAGCGTCCCCGCAGGTAAGGTTGAGAGAACCTGCGTCCCCAAAGATAAATACATTTATACTAGACTTTCTCTCTTTTTGGAGTTTGACATGGAGAGAAGAGGCATAAGACTTGCCTAAGAGGGTAGCATGACTGTTTATTGAGCCATACTAACTGTAAATAGTCATGGTGACATTTTTTAGTGTAACAGTATTGCCAACATTTCCTTCTCATAAATAGATTTTTGTAAATACTTTCCTTTGATTGGACGACTTTCGAAAGCAATGGATCTTTGTTATTGCATTAAAAAAACACCAATTCCATTTCCTGAGGCATCACATTCCACAGTAAAGGTTTTTGTGAAGTCAGATGTAGCTAAGACTGGTGCTTGGCACATTGCCTCTTTAAGATGTTCAAAGGCCTTCGTTGCTTCTGGAGTCCATGAGAATGCATCTTTCTTCAATAATGTTGTTAGAGGTGTTGCTATTCTCCCATAATTCTTAAAAAACTTGTGATAATACCCTGTCAACCCTATAAATCCTCTTAGATGCTTTATGGATGTGGGGATTCTCCATTCCTTAATGGTTTTAATTTTGCTAGGGTCTACCTTAACACCTTCATGAGATACAATATGACCCAGATATTCCACCTCTTGTACTCCAAAGAAACATTTGGACATTTTTGCATATAATTGTTTCTCCTCCAATAGTTTGAGCACCATGTCAACATGTTGGACATGATCCTTCCAAGACTTGCTCTAGATTAGTATATCATCAAAAAATACTAACACAAGTTTCCTAAGGAAGAGTTTGAAAATAGAATTCATCAAACCTTGAAATGTAGAAGGTGCATTAGTAAGGCCAAAAGGCAGGACCAAAAATTCATAATGACCCTCATGAGTTCTAAATGTTGTTTTTCGAATGTCTTCAATCTTCATTCTGATTTGATGATATCCTAAACGAAGATCCAACTTGGTGAAGTAAATTGATCCATGCAATTCATCCAATAATTCATCAATGATAGGAATGGGAAATTTATCTTTAGTAGTGAGCTTATTGAGCTCCCTATAATCTAGACACGTGCGCCATGATCCATCCTTTTTGTGAACCAATATGACTGGAGCAAAGAAAGAACTTTGACTAGGTTGAGTTATACCAGCCTCTAGCATTTCTGCAACCATACGTTCAATTTCACTCTTTTGGACATAGGGATATCTGTAAGGCCTGATGTTTGGAGGAACACTTCCTAGAATCAAATTGATAGCATGATCATGATCACGAATATGTGGGAGGCCTTTGGGAGTCTCAAATACCTTGGAATGATTGTCTAATACTTTTTGGAGATCTGGAGAAATGGATGATTTCGATGTGGGAACCTCTAGTGAACATAATTGTGCAATTATGCCTCGTTTTTCTTTCTTTAGAATCTTTGTCATTCCATTAGAGTTGATTATCTTTCTTAGTTTCCCTGCGATACCCCTTAATTCAATTTCCTTTCCTTCTAAAGAGAATTTCATGAAAAGTTCTTGAAAATTAAAAGCTATTGTACCCAAGTATTGTAGCCATTGGACTGCTAGTACAACATCAGCACCACCCATTGGAATGGAAAGCATTGGGCTATTCAATACATATTCTCCCATGGATAACTTGATCTTATGGCACTTTCCTGAGCAATTTATGGTTCCTCCACTTGCAACCATCACTTGACACTCTGGTGCTGGATATAGGAAGCAATTCAATTCTTTAGCTATCTTATAATGAATAAAATTATGGGTACTTCCCGAATCAATCAACACTATTACCTTTTCCTTCTTGATCTGCCCTTCTATCTTGATAGTTTGAGGAGTGATAATTCAAGCCAATGCATTACCAGATATGGCCAGATTCATTTCTTCTTTTTTCTAGTTTTTTTTCCTGGTGTATATCCTCTTCTTTTGATGTTTCTTGTTCCTTTTCTTCCTCCTCTTCAGAATCTATGTAAAATAATTTCTTCTTGGCATACTTATGATATTTAGCGTATTTTCTATCACAACTGTAACAAAGCCCTTTTTCTCTTTTTTCTTCTAGTTGTTGTGGTGTCAACCTTGTAGGTTGTGGATGGCTAGGGGCGGCAACACTTTCAGCTTTATGATTGTGAGCGGTAAGCTTCCTTGTTGCCATAATTTTGCTTTCCATTTTTCTTGCCAACTTGAATGCCTTCTCCAATGAATCTGGTTCCCAAAGGTGAACCTCATGTTGGATGTTATCTTTTAAAGTCCCTATGAACATATCAATCCTATGCTCCTCTGGGAAATCTTTTACCCTTATATTCCATTTTTGGAAGTCCTCAATGTGCTCCATCATTGAACCCTTTTGTTTGAGATTCATCAATTGGCTAAAAAAAGTGTTGCTTTTTGTATCCTCATAATGTGTTATCATTACATCCGTAAAAATATCCCAAGTGACAATTTGTTTATGAGAGAAAAGCCATCAATACCATACAAACTGATTTGGTTCCAAATATAAAGTTGCAATGCGTAACTTTTGTGCATTTTGCGCATTATGGAGATTGAAAAATTGCTTCATCTATAGTATCCATGTTCCAGGATCCTTACCATCAAACTTCCTCATATTGATCTTTGGAACATGGTGGTCCTTTGATCCAATGTTAGAGTCTACGAAATCATCATTAACATTTATTTTGTTCTCATCATTAGTTTCCTTTACTACCCTTTTTCCATTAGTAAGCATTTCTTGTAGAAACTTTCTCAAATCTGTCTTCAAATCTTCCAGGCCTGTCTTCAAATCTGTCTACAAATTGTCCATCTTAGTTTCCAGTCCATCCATCTTAGCTTCCACGCCATCCATCTTAGCTTCCATTCCATTCATATTAACTTCCACTCCATTCATCTTAGCTTCTACACATTTCTTTAAACCATTCATATTAGCTTCCATGCCTTTCTTTAAACCATCCATCTTAGCTTCTACGTCTTTCTTTAAACCATCCATCTTAGCTTCTATTACTTTTTGTGTGAGTGACATTTGTTGTATTTGGTCTTGTAATTTTGATATATCATGTTGCATTTCCTCCGCTTCTTCATGAGTCATGCTAGAGCTTTCAGGTTACTTACTAGGTGTTTCCATTTTCTTTCTTCGGGGCATCAATTATCGATAATAATGCTTCACTATGCCCTTTGAATTCCTTCAAACTAATTTTTCAAACCAAGCTTATGCAAAAATCGAAAAAACAAAACTACACACCTTTTTTTTTCACTTTGTAGGAGCTTGATATTGAATCTGATGTATTTCTGTGATTTCAGCTCTTCTAGTTCTAAAATCACAACTTTTTGTAGCCCTCTGTGTCCTCTTTCCAATGCCCCCAGTCTGATTGAAATTGGATTCTCTAAGAAAGATTTATGCACAATCTCCCAAGATGACCTGATTATATACCTTTTCAGAAGAGGTAACTTGTATGAAGTGCCACGTGTTCCTCATTTGACCTCTAGATCTGAAAAATATGTACAAGAAACTATAGTTCGTCATCTTTCTATAACTTCTTATGAAATTTCAATCTGATGCTCAGACAGGTAGTTATGACAATTTTCCCATGGTGACCTGTTTGGAAAGTAATTCGGGGGTCTGCACAAACCCTAACTTTCTCAGACTATATCTCCAAAAATATAGCACGATAGGATTTGAAATTCAGAGCCGAGGTTGTGACTGATTTCTTCTCAAATGGTTTTTTTCAGCTTCAGAAACTTTGTAGCGAAAGATTTATAGTGAAAATCCCACGATGTCCTGTTTTAGCTTCAATTCTGGAGCTTGCAAAAACCCTAACTTCCTTAGATCATATCTCCGAAAATATAGCAAGACAAGCTCCGAAATTCGGACCCGAGGTTTAGCATGCTTTCATCTCAAATGGTTTTTTTTCGCTTCTGAAACATTGCAGAAAAAATTTATAGCAAAAATTCCATGATGACCTATTTGGAGCAGTGAAACCCTAGAATCCAAAGCTCTGATACCAAATGTTATGAAACTAGCTCACAAAAAGATAGAAAAGATAGATCAATGCCTTAGAAATAAGCCTCTTCAAGGGGGAAACATCCTTTACATTACACAAATGAACAATTCTTACATGATTCAAATGACAAAACCTCCTTTCTATATATAGGAGTCTAAGGGGACACAATATAACCAAGCCAACCTAACAACAATAATATAAAGGCACAAAAATAACAATAGTGGGATTCTATGGGGCACAATAATAACAATAGGGGACAATAGGGGAACAACAATAACAATATGGGATGCAATGAAAATAGTAATGGGGGAATCACTAGTATTATAGGGACCTAACACGTTGAACGTCTACCTTGAACTCCACGTACTCCTGCAGTTTGGCAAACACAGTAGGTGACAATCGCAGCTTGCAGTTGATAGCCATATGTATATTCATTTCAATCAAGATCCAAAATATCTTGTTATCCTTGATGCACTGAGCATCCTTGGTTGCCCACAGCGAAGCATACTTCGCTTCTTCTGGCAGGTCTAGTGCGACCGAGGGGAATTGATTCTCATCAGGAAGCTCCCAGGCTACCAGCACAATAGACAACAAGAGCCACACATGGTGGAAGGTCTTGCTGAGCTCCTGTGCCTCACGAAAGTTTTTGAGGAACTCACTACAGAGATAGGATGCCCAATTAAACTGGACTCTTTCTGCTCATTGGGCCATTACAGTGACGATGGGTGCCAACACTTTCTGCACGACACTTCCACATAACTTTTCATTCCAAAATCTGCATGGCCACCTTGACCACAGCATCGCACATATGCGAGATGGAATAGCGTCGTGGCTTCTTCACGAGCTTGAATTTCTCCTTCATGGCCTCCATGAGGGCATGCTTGTCACCTTTTCCACCAAACATCATGGCCAGATTTTCCCTAGTATAGGGCAACCGCGTGATCCTACGGATCAACCTATCAGTGATGGGTATCGGCTCCTCCAGCCACAGACACCCATCATGAACCAAGCATAACATCTGCTTGATTACCAATATTGTAATGGGTGTGTAGTTATAGTGCGGCGCCCATAGCAGGTTGAGAAGACACGTTTTTGTTTCCATGGTTCCAATGTAGTCATCTCAGTGGTTGTATGAACAACGTGGTGCATTAGCTGTTATGTTGCCAAGTGAGGGAACTTCTCAGTGTCAGCTAAGTCCCAGTCTTCCAATTTCAACAGTGAAACCCGCCCCAAGCACGGTCCTTCAAAGACAATCTCGTCCGGCAGCAGAGGTATGTGTCATGTGACCTTGCTTTCATCAATGTCCTTTGGCACCTTGATCTTGCCCTTTCATGGAGGGACGTATTCGGGCAACTTCGTAATAGGGCTAGAACCCTTGAATTCAATGTCCTCCACTTCCACCCCCAAATCCCCATCATCCATTGGGATGTCCCCAATCTCTTCTTCCTTCGGCTCCAAGTTAATAGTTTTACCCTTTTCCTGTGCGGGGGGCTCATCCTTCTGTTGGTTTCTTCTAGGCGATGCATGCATGGGTGTCGTAGCCTTCTTGCCCTTCTTATCCTTCACACTCTCCTTGGTCAAGGTAGGCTTTGGTCTAGGTGCCCATGGTGACTTGGGGAATTCAGCTAGTACCTCTGGAACTTCCAGAGCAACTCCTTCTATCTCCATAATAGCCCCAGAGGCTGTCATTGCTTCGGCATCCATAGCTTCTGATCTAGGGATAATGCCACAGATGAAATTGCATTCGAACTCTAAAAATCGATCAAATGCTGGGCAGTCAAGAAATTCTTCAAAAAATGTGTGGTTCATGCACATTTGAGAGCTCACCAATTCAATGCTCAAAATGCCAAGTATTTTTCGTTGGGCATCCACATGTAATTTATAGGCCATTTTGAATTCAAATCTGACCGTTCCCCCCAAATTTGATTCATTAATGCCAGATTGGTGGCAAAGTTTCAAGGATCTTATCCATAAATTCCATCTTAAATGTCGGTCACCCACTCCATTTGGCCACATTCTCATCGTCAAATCATGAACAGTGACTTTAACAGCCACTTTCTAGTTAATCTATGCGGTTTTTCCTGGGGTAGCATAGCTCTCTCCATGCTATTGTGAACCCTTTGACATCTCCTCGTTCCACACAATCCCCAGATCACGCATTTTCCCAACTTGGAAAGTGTATTTTATAGTCCTGCACCTCCTTTCAACTGCCTGGAATGCTAAGACTATGCTACCTTCATATAGTCACCTAGCCTGATCACCGTTGTATGGCTTCAATTGGCTACCATTCACCTTTCTTGGGAAGGGATCTCCATTCGATTTAACCAACTAAACTGATCCACTGTCAGTAATATCCTTAATGAAATAGGGCCCTCGCCAATGCATCCTAAATTTCCCTGGAAATTTATCAAACTTGCTTTCATATAAAAAAACCAGATCATTTACCTTAAAGGTGCACAGTTTAATGTGTCGATCATGCCATGCTTTTTCGCACTGCTTTTGGACCTGTTGGTGAAATCTAGCTAGAAACCTTTCTTCCTCATGCTCAGTAAGCTACACGAGTCTCTCTTCCAGAGCTCTGCAGTCTGTCATATTCATGAGTGTCGCTATGCGCAGAGTAGGCAGAATGTATTTCATTGGCATCACTGCTTCAACACCATATACAAGGCTAAAGGGTGTCTGTCCAGTCAACTTTTTGCACGTCGTTTGATAGGCCCATAGTACTACGGGTATGCACAGGTCCCAATCACTTCCCTGAGCATTGCAAACCTTGGTCATCGTGTTCTCCAGTACCTTATTGAATGCGTCCACCATCCCATTAGCCTGTGAGTGATAAGGCATGATTTTCTGGTGATATACCTGAAATCCCTCCATCAGTGCGCTGATCATTTCATTTAGGAAGTGCGTACTGCGATCACTCATCAAAATCTTTAGAAACCAAAATCACGTCAATACATACTCAAAGAGAAACTTCACGGCGGTCGTGTATGTGCAGTCCTTCATAGGTTATCCCTCTTCCCATCGAGTTAAATACTCAGTCATGGTGATAATGTACCATTCATCTGTCTTCTTTCCTTGAGGCTGAATGGATCCCACAAAATCTATTGCCCATTTCTCAAAAGGTTGTAACGTCATCTATGGGCTCAGAGGAAGCTCATCTCTCCACGATGACCTGCCAGTCCTTTGCCACACATCGCACGCCGTACAGTAGGCTCTTGAATCCTGATGGAGGTGTTAACACTCAGGTTGTTCCCTTTGACTCCTAAGGGAATACGGCCGAGGTAACCACTAACCAATCTTTTGGCCACAGGTCCTAGCCTACCTGTAACCAGAGAGGGCTCTCTCTTTATGATTGAACTTTGTTTTGATAAGGTTTTAGGCTAGTTATGATGAACAAGGTTTTGTTTTAAATTTGCTGGATGACGATTTAAGTCAGAATAGGTATGTTTTTGCAGGGTGATCTAGGCCATTGGGCATGGAGTCTGTGATGTTTAATTGCTTGATATGTCTGTCTTGAAACACCAGTGATGCTACAGAGCCAGATAAGTGTCTATGGAACAATTCTTTAAAACTGTGATTGGATGGGATGAAATCAGGGCGTGAAAGGCAACTAAGGATCTTTCAGTAGGCTGATATGGTGAACAGTGGGAACATTACTTAGGAGCATTGAAGAATTCCTGAATAACATTCACGTTGATAGAACCAATACAAACATGAGCAACTAAGAATTCATGCTTATGATTAATTCTGAAGAAAACGTATTCAACAACAGAGATTGAGCACAGGGTGTAATCAAACATTTCCTATACCATTCTTTTTCTCTATTGTCAGACTAGTGAAACATGTATATGACTTAAGTAAACATAAGAAGACAAAACATAGTTCAGGATAACTTATTGTTCCATTAGACAGCATAGGAATTCTGTAACAGCACGCAGAGCATCATTGAGACATCAAACCTTCAAGATAGAATGAACTTTTCCAGCTTTTTGCATTAGATCATCTGAAAATATACAATATATTGTCCCAGAGAGAAAATCACCAACCCCAAATACGTTACAAGGGGAGGTATATATACAAAATTTAGATACAAAAATATCTAGCTGATGAATTAATGGCTCATAAATAGTATGCCAACTCCTGAAGAATTACAGCTGAGAGAATAAATGTTGTAATAACTGCTTAGTGCATTAGCTGTCCAAACTGTCAGAGAATTTTGACTTTGTGACCCACTGAGTCGGTTGGAGCCATGTCGCCCAAAATCTGCGCGTTTCCTTTGTCTTGGCTTGCTGTCGTAGTATTACGCTGAGTCACTTCTTTTATCCGCCCTGCCTGCTGTCTCCACGTTGCTTTTTGACTTTGGTTGACTCAAAGCTGATTAGGATAGACCAAACCGAGTTTATTGAGGCAAAATTTGCAGCATTGCCTGCCACCAATCTTCCTTGGGCAGTTGGTGTCTTCGTATCTTTATCAAGGTTTCATCCGCTTCTGTATACCTGTAAAAATTTGGTGGGACCTCAAATAAGTGATTAATTTCATGCTCAATGTAGAATAGATTCTCAAGCTTGTCATAGAGGCTCTGCCCTGATGGAGGTCCTGTTTCTTCAGAAGTACTGGCGGATGCTGTGATCTGGTTTTCAATAAAATTTGTCATCCTAGTGGCATATTGCTCACGGGTGAGCAGTCTTCCTGTGCCGGTCAATAGGCTGGGCAATCCTCTGTCTTGCAATGCTCCCATTTTAAGCTTGTAGTCATCCACCTCAGCCTGCATTTCATGACATTTTCTCTCCACAGTTTGCACAAAATTTCTGAGGGTCAGCACTTTTTTAACTGTTAGGACAGCATCTGTTCTGTTGATGATGTTTAGGGCTGCCAGCTCCTCCTTGGTCTGATTATTGAGGAAATGTATCATCCTGTTGGCCTGCTCAGGCCTATTCCCTAGTGCTGTTCTGGCCTTCTGGCTTTCAACTTGTGCTTGGCCTATTAATTCCATCTGTTCATGCACTGTTTTGATTGACTTCCACTGTCTAGTAATGGAGTGGTCAATCCGGGCCCACAGAATCCTTTTTATCTCTGCCAGAGTATTTTCTAATTTTAGTTCCTTCTCTAAGGCCTTTATTTTGTCCTTTAGGGCCTTAATCTCTCTGGTCTGCTCTGCTACTGTCATTTTGGATTTGTCATACTTAGCTTCCAGCTCTGCCAATTTCTCCTTGGCTTGTTTGATCTCTGTCGCCTGAAGCTCCAGCTCTTTGATAACTTTTGTCAATTCATCCATGTTTAAACTAGACTCAGGAGCTGTTGTTGTTGCTGCTGCCGCATCTGTTGTTGTTGTAGCCGTTGCAGGGGGCTGAGGAGGTTGGGAGGTTGATTCTCCCTGTTTGTCCTGGAGTGCCTTTTCTAGCTCCCCTTCCAGATCAATCACTCTTTGGTTCAGCTGCATTATTAGGTCCAATTGATCCTCAGCTTCCTTTTCTTTCTGCAATTCTCCTGTTTGAGGGTGCTCAGTAGGAAGCAATTTCAGTCTCTTCTTCAACGCAGCAATGTCATCATCTTTTTTCTTCATAAGGGCCCTCACACCCTTAGGATCCTTAGGATCATGTCCTAGGTCCACAATAATGTCCTCCAGTGTTTTGATTCTGTTGTCTTTGGCCGTGGAGGACATTCTCTCCAAGTCCAGCTGAGTATTGGTGTTCTTCAGAGATTCTTTTAATTCATGGGCCATTGTGGCCCTGTCTACCAGTGTGGCATAGACCATTTCCCCTGTTTGCTTATGCAGCTCTATCTGATCCATGGGGTGAATGTCTTTTGCCATGACCTCCAATTTTGTTTTAACAAAATCCGCAGCTGACTGAGGCTGCTGTACCTTGGGCTGAAAATGGGTGAGGATCATCTTTTCCTCTTTGATGTCATATGCTGCCATCAACCTTTCTTGTTTGGCAGGTGTTGCCTTGAGAAATTGTTCATATATCTGCTTTTTCAGCAGCTCATTCTGTGCCTTAATTTCTTTGAAGGAGGCCTTGGTGCTGGATGGCTTCTTGCTTTGCTGGGTGGAGGAGGACACCTCCATGCCACGCTGTCCTCCTTGCTCTTGTTGAAAAGAGCTTGTGGCTGTCTGCTGGCTGTCCTCTCTTTCTTTCCTTGGGCTCTCAAGGATCTCCTCGCTAATTTCTTCTATGACCGGAGAATCAACCCTTTGCCTTTTGGCTTCGGGTTGCTGAGCGGATCCACTAGCAGGTGTGGACTCCTCTCGGTCCCGTTTCTTGCCCCTTTCCTCATGTGCAGGGGTCTGTAAGGCAGGCACTGTTGGTGCCTCTGTTTGTGGTGGAGGAGTTTGCTCTTGCTGCTGCCCAATTGAGGAGGTAGGTTTTTCTGTCACTACTTCTTTTTCTGCACCCATTATCCCCTTGCCTTTTTCTGTACCTGATGCTGATGTAGATGGCCCGTGGGTGACTGGTGCGGTTGCAGCAGTGGATGTACCTTCTCCAATTGGATGTGGCTGCTTGAAAGTTACCTGCTGCACAGAATCTAAGTCAAGAGTTTTTTCTAAATCCTTGACATTTCTTTCCATTATTTCTTCTTGAGTTAGTTCCTCAATTAATGTGCCTTGCAACCATTCATCTTGGTTGGCATACTGCTCAATTTGTGGATATTTACAGTGCTCATATCCTAGCAGCCTATATTTGACTCTTCTAGCACTGATGAAGCCTTCGGGGTCATAAGGGACCCACCAGAAGCTTCTCTTTAGTTTGTATTTATCTCTGAGAATTTGGTCAGCCTCTTGCCAACCCTCTTTCTTATTCATGATAAAGGGGCCCATGTGGTCTTTGAACTTGAGATGGGCTTTCTTCTTGGCACTATGAAAGTGGGTGAGGTCAGAGTTAATGAGTTGCCTATAGTATTCCAAGGCGAACATTCTCATTGGTACATATCTTGGGAGCCTATATGGACAGAGTTCACAGCCATAGATTCTGATGACTGTATGGTTTTGGTATAGGTACCAATCACCTATTTTATAGTTCTTGGACAGCTGCAAAGTTTTCTGGATTTCAAATGATAGTCTGGGAGGAGGGGATCTCATTAATAGGCAAGAGACCGGGTAAACAAATTGGTCAATAAATTCACAGTAAGTATATGGTGAATCTTGGACTTGGTGGAAAACTGATGACCAGAAGATGACAGACCTCCTCTCTCCCCTAGAATCCAGTTTCTTGATGGGGCATTGAAAAACCTCAGACTGATAATACATGAACAAGTGGTAGATATATGATGAATATTTGAACACACCCTCCCTATCCACTTTCAAGAGCTGGTCATGTATTTTGTTGGCTATAAACTTGGCAAAGTTGTATTTGTAGGCAGGAGGCTGGTCTGGGCTGTAAGCAGCTAATAATACCAGCATTGTCTCATAAATGTGCTCACTGGTTTTGTAGCCCAACACATAGGAGACCATGTCAACTAGGAGCTTGCCTACATCAGTGAAATGGACATACAAGAAAGGAGGTGGCCCTGTAGGCTGGCGGTCAGCCCTCATGAATGTCTTGGTGACCTTATCAATGTCAGCAGTGGAAAGTTTGGCGCCTGCATCTAGTAAATAGTTCATGGAGAAGGGAAACAGTAGCTAAGTTTGCTTGAAGTTGAGCATTTGGTTGATGGAGTCAGGATTGATGTGGAAGAGTATGCTCCCAGATGGAGACTTGACAGTTCTCTGAGTTGGATCATAATTCTCAGCATATAAGCGGATGATTTCTGGAAAAATATTAACATATGGAAGAAAATAGTAAGGCAGATTGGACTCCCATATCCCATATGTGTCATTGTTGCTCAAATAGCTGTCTCTCAATTGGCGAAAGGTCTGTAAATGGTTCCTGTCACCTACAAGGTCTTGGATGAGGTAATCTCTGTCAGCAAGAGGCATGGCCTCAAGCTCCTTGTTTGGTGGATTTATAGGAGTGACACTGAGAGCTGATGGTGTAGCCATTGGAAAGCTTTCAGGTGTTGTCTTTAGAGTGCAGTTCTTCAGTATAATCAGTCTGAATATGACAGCTTATGAGGCTTAGATGTGAAGTGGCAGAATGAATGCAGCTGGGGTCAAATTTGCCTTTTGGAAGGAGCAACTTGGATGAGTTGACTTAACTCTGGTTTCTTCTGGTGAATTCTCAGGATTTATGGACAGTGAGGGCAAATTGCAGAGGAGAGCAGGATTACAATCTGGTGTAATGAAGTCTTTAAATTATACACTCGGCAAAAGGGAACAATGCCGGGCAGTTGGGGGAGTACGTCGAAAATTAAGCCCGAGAACGACTGTGCAACAGTGAATTTTGAACATAGGGTGCTTTAGATCTTTTTAGGCTAATCATTAACAGGCCAACACCATTAATTTAGGAGTTCTTTAGGTAATTCAGTGGCAAATTTGCAGAGAATGGGAAGAACACGGCAAACGGGTTGGTTTTGGCAAAATACCTGGATAAACTAGCGCCGAGGGCTGCCGGGTTGATCGACGGGCGAAGAATGTCGTTGAATTTGCAGGTGGCGGCGTCCGAATCGTTTAAATTCGAAATCTGGAGGCAATTTGGCATAAACGAGCAGAACAGCGCACTCGAACTTTCCAATGAAAATGACCCAAAACGGTCCATTTCCGTGTTTTTAACGATAAATTTGGCGCATATGGCTTTTGGCGCTTTCCCGCGATGACGTCAGCATGATGTCATCAGCGGGCCCCGGGTACGGACGGTGACGTGGATGCTGACTGGGATGACAGCGTGGCGGGACACGGTGGCATAAAGTGGGGGCGCAAAGACAGCGTGGAGGGCGACGTGGCGCAGTGGCGGGGGCCTCGGGTGTGACGTCACAGTGACGAGGGGCTGACGTAACGGGGGTGGCGGTTTGCGGGAGGTGGTTTCCGGTTTCCCCGCACCGCCTTTGGGGGAAGGTGGTTTCGGGGGGGAGGGCTCCGAACAACCCCGGCTGCCGACACGTGGCCCGTGTACGGGGGCAAAACCGCCCGCTCCCCGGACGTTAAATGTCGACACATCCGCGGCCCAGATCACCCGCCCACCGTTGGATCAGGCGCGGCGGGAGATCGACGGTTGGCGGGCGCTCCGACGCGGCGTGCAGGTTTGGGGCGGGACCCGCCCATTATTTAAATAATATTTCATTGCTGCGGGTTTAAACTTTAGTCCTGGTGGGTTTTGGGGGTTTCAAATAGACGCGGGTTAATGCGACAGGGTTTAATAAAAACATTTAAACATTGGGTTTAACTGCGGGGGTGACTATTTTGCAAGGGTTTTCGGGTGAATGGTGGTTTTTAGGTTATTAATTTAACCAGGGGTTAGATTAATTCCTGGGTAAGGGTTGACTATAGTCCCAGATGGACTAATGTCTCCCATGATAATGTTACTTAGCTATAATGCTAAGGGGGGGGAATATTTACATATTTTTTTGGGTTTTTGCATAAAATGCTATAATAGTAAGGGGAAGGGGGGGACTTAGGGAACTATATAGTAAGTTTAGAAGTTAATATGAATTTGGGATGTGAAAGAGGAACAGAGAGCTAAGTTTTAAGGAGTAAACTTAGATTTAGAAGCAGATGAGAGTGAGAAATGATTTTAGACAAGAAATGTGGCTTCTTTTCGGAGAAGAAGGTCACAACTTGTCATGAATTTCACAAATGAGAAATGCAAGGAGGACTGTTTAGGCAGATCCTAAAGTCCTCAAGGGGATGTTAGTAAGGAAGCTTTTGAAGGGAATGAGGGAAGTTAGACATGCTTGATGGTTTGCCATATAGATCATTGTTCTTGCCCTTCTCTTATTGGTGAGATCAGATATGATTTTCCATATATCATGTGTTTAGATCTTGTTTTCTGCAACCTCCAACTGCCTACCCTGCCTAATAGGCCTAACATTTTTTCTTCTTTTGGATGGGTGCACTTAGCCTTGCAAACCCTGATAATCCTCTTTTCTTTTTGCTGCCCTCCTATCTAAATCTACCCTTATGTCTTCCAAGGGCCCAGATTAAGCAGTTGGGCTCCTTCCTTTCTCTATCCAACTAGTCATCTGCCAAGCTTGAACTGTTTGAGCAGGTATTCTCTCTCTAGTCTAGAACAGGCAATTTAAAACATGGCATGGCCCAGCTTGAACTGTTGGGCCATCCATCAAGATAGCAGTGGCATTTTGGTTAGCCACTTTCATGGTCTTTGTTTGGGGTTCATTTCAATTATTTTTTCTGACCAGTTCATTTTCTTGCCTTTTGCTTATTCTTTTAAGGCATACCCTCTTTACATTTTTTAACTGTCTGCTTCTTTCACAAAAATGGAACCTTTGTATCATCAAAAGATGAACATTTTTGGCCCTTCCATTGTCAATCATGAAAAATGATACCCTATTGGTATAGGAGGCTAACAGGAGGGTTGGCCACCACAACCATGCACGTAGAATGTTCTTCGCAGTTGCCCTTCCTACATAATGGCCTCCTGCGGCACCCCCATGAAAGTCCACGAGGATACTGCTTCTTTCAAACTTCAGTACATATCGCCACAATACTTCATCAAACCCCATTTTGTATAAATGTCAGCAATGACAGAAAATTCTTCCATGCGCACAACTAACTCCTTTTTATGTTGGGTGGTGTAGCCTTCCAGCGCATTTCCGGTAGTTAGGGAGTGTATGATGTCTTCAAAGTGACCATTTGTGATGCGCACTACAAATAGCTACACGTCAGGTAATCCTTCCTCCAAATTAGTGGGCTCTTCTCCTGTTTCGATGCGCGATAGATGGTTTGGTCCCGCGTTCAGTCATCTAGGATTCATAATAACTTCAAAACCATACTTCTAGAACAATAACAACCACTTGCAGATTATCCCCCCCAACACAGCCTTATTGACCAGGTATTTCAATACAAAATGATCTGTATACATCTTAAAATGTCCACCCAAAAAATAGTGTCTAAACTTCTAGAGCACGTATACCATGGCTAGTCCTTCACGCTCGGTGGTGGAATAGTTCTTCTCAACCTTGGATAACCTCCTTCTTGCGAATGATATAGGATGGTCCAATTCTCCTTTGCCAGCCTATGTCAGTATTGCTCCCAGTGCTATACATGACGCATCTACATGTACATGAAATTCCTTCTTCCAATCCAAGAAGACTAAAATCACCATGGTGACCATTTTTTCTTTCCGCATATCCAAGATTTTTTGACAATCCTGCTTCCAACAAAACGTGACATCCTTTTTCAACAACTTCTCCATAGGCGCGGTGATCTAGGCATAGCTGTTGATAAACTTCCTATAGTACCCAGTATGTCCTAATGTTGCACGTAGCTGTTTCACACTCCTTGGCACCTCCAGGTTAATTATCATTGCGATCTTCGCGAGATCTACCATCAATCCCTGTCTACATACCACATGACCCAGTAGAGTCCCAAAAGGGACACAAAACAAACATTTCTTCAGATTGAGCACAATCTGGTACCTTCGACAAGTATCTAGCATTAAGCGCAAACTTTCCACATGGCATTTTACCAACCCAAACACAGTCCAGTCATCAAATTAAACCTCTAGAAACTTATGAATGAAGTCTTTGAATGTAGCAATGACTACGCGTGAAAAAATTGCAGGCAAATTATTTAATCCGAAATACATTACAGTGTACTGAAAACATCCCCATTTGATGCGAACGTCATCTTGCTTCTATCTTCAGCAGTGATTTTGATTTGAAGGTACCTAGAGAATCCATCAGTGAAGGAGTACACTTCATAGCCACCTACATTATCCAATACCTCATCAGTGAATGGAGTCGGGAAAGGATCATGCACGTAAGCATCATTGAGCTTCCTAATATCTACTCATATCCTTATTTCATCCTTCTGCTTCTTTTCCTGTACCACCATTGTGATCACCCAATCAGATTATTCTACAGGCTCAATGATGCCTACTGCACACATCTTATCTAACTCTATGCGGACCTTCTCCTCATACTTCAGATTGAGACAATAAGGTCTTTGCTTAACCGGCTTTGCGTCAGGTTTTAACGTGATCTTCATCACGCCCAGGTCTCCTATTATCCCCTTTAACCCAATAAACTTGGTAGGGAACAAATCTTGGTACTTGCGGAGAAATTTGATGACCTTATCTACCATCACATCATCCCAGTAATCTCCAATATTTTCGAATTTGGGCTCCGCCTACATGCCAATATTTATCTATTTAGTTTTCAGCAGTGCGGTTATATCAAGATTCTCGATCGGCAGCCCCTCGACCTCGCAGTGACCCTCAATTTCAGGGATATTAATCTTTCGGGGGTCCTCGTCTTCTTCTTCAATAGTCACATTATAGCATTCTAGCATGTGGCTCAGCTGAGTAGTCCAATAGGGTTGAATCAAATCCAAAGGATCCTACGATATTCTAAAGATCGTTACTTTAACTTCTTGTAGCACTTCGTCAATATAGTCAAACCTATATTTGAAGCTGAGTGTCATTATCAACCCTTCATGCAAAATATCCCATTCTCCTATGCCATGGCGAAGCTCTGTCTCCAAGTACTAGTTTATCGGGATGACATCCAGGGTGTGACAAAACAAGTGTATCCATTCAGGTTGGGGCTTCGCTCCATAAGCCTTAGCCCATTTGACCAAGTGTTTGTGTGGATCATCCTTCCCGTCATACTTATCCTCCACTTGTACCTTCATCTTCCCAAAGTGTGTTCTCATCATCCTCCTATACTCACGCCAATCATAAAAACTACCTTTGTGCATACCCTACCATCTCGCGGGCATAGTGCACAGTGCCCAGTCTAAAGCCTGGAAGCACTACTTCTCTAGTCCTTCCCTCTCAAATGCATCCAAAAACACATCCACATTATTCAATCCATCATAAGTGGGCAGATTTCTTACCTCTGATGGCACACAGTATAGGGAGCAGGTCATCATGTTACAACTCAGCATAGTTACTTCATGTAGCCAATTATGCCAGCTCTCTAATTCTTCATCTGAGTTTGAGGTTGTTGGCTTATTGGGCCCTGAACCAAGTTTGGAAGAGTTATTAGTCAAACAAATCTCGCACTACCAGCCCTTTCGACAACATTCCGTGGAGCGCGGACTGAAGTCTCACCTGAGGTAGCAGGGGAGGGCGTTGGAACCAGGTTTCTGCACCCTTGGGATGTCTAGATGTGTTTGAGAGGAATTGTGAATCGATCTGTGCCCTCACATCACTCTTCACTACCGTCCAACTTCCGCGTAGGTCCCTGCCTCAACGCTTCTTAATTCTTATTATTACTGAGTATATTGTAGATCAAATCTGATTCTTAAGGTCCTTAAGCAAACATTTAACAGTAGTAACCAGTGCGCACAATCATACAGAAGCATAAATTATGAACATAAGCATATAAATCATATAGATGCATAAACTAGGATAAAGCTAGATCCACAATATTTCATAATCAACTTATCTTTATTAATGTTCTTGCTTCAGTACAATCCACTTCTTACCCTGTGCACTCAGTTGCAGGGGTCCACACACACAGTTGCGAACTCTACTAGGCCTCTGCACACACAACTGCAGAGCCTCTATCCACCTACTAACACCCTCAACTTGGACTTACAGATGTAGAAGGATTATTGCCTTCATAAACCCATAGCATTCCAGATCTTTCAAAATCCTACCTCTACCCTTAGAGCCTCGCTCTATTTATACATTCCCATGGTCTGCAGACCATGGGCAGCCCGACTCACTTTCTATTTTCTTACATTATTTTCAGGTGGACAACCCTTTGACTTGACTCATTACAATTCGCACCCCGTGCATCTCGCGGAGCCTTTACCATACTATTGCCAAAATTATGGGCTTTGAGCCCCAAAACCCTTACGCGGGGCCCCCACTACCCAACAAGCCCCCAACACAATCATCATGAATCATCTCGAGTCACTCGGCTGGTGCGACAATCTTCGTGTAGAGGTTATTCAACAACTTATGCACTTCACTAACACTTGCAACAAAATCTTCTGCCATCTGTTGTACCTGTTCTACGTGAGACACAAATGCATTAATATCTGTTTCAATTGTTTGTCCGAGTTCATATACTGCCTACATGTGTGCCATCTTTCGCTCGATGGTGGTAGAAACCACAAATGCCTCATCAAGCCAAGGCTGGATGCATTCTTTAATCACTACTTCCTTCTGCCGAGCGGCATTAGCTTGTATTTTGAGAGCCTGGGCCTTCCTCATCTTGGCCAAGCTCTGCGTAATAGAAACTGTCTACGCGGTCCCTCTGACATTATCATAGGCTAGTTGTAACTCCCTTGCTTCTGTTTCCAACCGCTATAAGGTTGGGTCTTCCCGTAATGAAGTGAACGTACTAAGTGACTGATCCAAAAATCCAATGCACTCCTGCATGGCACGTGCTATTATTTCCCGCCAAGATTGAATGATGCCTTTCTACTGCTCTGTAACCTCTGGTGGTGTAGAGTGTTTTCGGTGCATCTATTTATAAGTTCCTATAACTCCTTCACAGCCTTTCTATCTCGCAACAACTTCATGCAAGTATCTAGAAAGGTCGTAAAAATGGAAGGGTCCATTTCCTGAACAGATTTATCTCAGCTCCCTGAGGTAGAGGCCTCAGTGAAGCTCTTCTTTGCTTCCATGAACATTTCGCGTGCGTGCTCCAAATCAAATTCAACCTCCTTATTTAGAGCTTTGCGAACCCACATTTTGTCTTCAAGTTGTTTCCCCTTATCAACACCAATTGCAATTCCACTTCGGAGCACTATATTCACATTCAGATCTTCTTCGCAAGGCTTAGCCCTCATCATCTACAGGTTTTGAGTTGGTTGCGGAGGTAGCACCCCTTTGGTGTGTATCCTTGCTATCAGTGTAGGACAGCCCTCAGTCTCATGATTAAACTAAGTGCAATATTTGCACGATGGATGCGTTGGGTTAGTGCATTCACAAGCATAGTGTCCTGGTCCTCAACAATTGTAATAGATCAACTGTCCCCAACCTCTACCAAGTCCCCCTATACCTCGGCCTCGTCTTCGCCCTAGAAAGCCTATCTGCGCCATCCTAGTGCCCTGGTTAGGAGGCCGCGTTTCTGCCTGAACTTTATAGGTGGGTGTTCTATCCATCATCAATTCATAACTTTGGTAATTGCACTCATCATGCCATACCAACCTGCAAAAATTGTAGAACAGTTGTTGCAGTGTTTGTACAAACTTCTGTAGTAAATGACAATTATCAGTCGCATGTTTCCCTACTACCTCACATAAAGCACACCACAATGCAGGCCCTGCGCTCGACCCTACTTGGGCTTCGCTTCTGGCGTCAAAGGCATTGGTCCTCCTCCTGCAATATAGTTCGCAAAGACCGAGCAGTGGTCTTTGTCATGCCCCTGACCTTTACATTTCAAGCACCATATCTCTTCATGCACCTTCGATCGAACTATTCTGTACTGCTTCAGAATTTTCATCTCGAGGCAAATATTTTGCAACTATGCATGGATCTGTTGAACCCCCATATTCAGATCTTGCATTGGTGTTTCATGCAATATTATTGCAATCTCCAAGGCCTCTTCCTGAGTCCTAATCTTTCATTGTGATAGAGCAACCTTTAGGTGAGGCAAGAGCGAAACCACGAACCATTCGCAATCTTGCCCATCCATTAGATTCATATTAGCTTCATGAATTTTACACTTCAACCTCTGATCCAACTCCCAAGGTGTCTCACCAAGTTTCATCGTAATTTTCTTGAACTCCATATTAGACTGCACCTCACATTTATGCCTACTGAACACTTTATTCAACATGGTCAAGATCTCTACCAGCGCAGCATTTGGGTTATCATTAGAGTACTTGATGTACCAAGTTAGCACGTGATCTTGCAAAGCACTAACCAACGTTTCCTTCTTCATGTGATCATCTGTGACGCCCTGAGCTTCCCATACAACTTTTACGATGAACCAGAACTAGTCCAGGTCCTCATTTCCCAATCCCTTAAACAAAGGCAGCTTCACTGAATTTTCCATGTTGAACTATGGTGGAGGTGGTGGTGATGTGGGTGAAGTCAAAGATGATGGTGGTGAAGGTGGAGGTGGTGTAGGTGGAGGTGGTAGTCGTGGGAACCCTTGTTTTATCAACTGAACTGCACTTCATGGAGAAGCTTGCACTACTTCCTCTTCATCACTCAAAGGAGGTGAAATTAGCGGGCTATATTCAGGACCCTTTCTCCCTTCTTTCATGTAAGTCTTTCCACTTCGTGTAGCTCCAAACATCAAGGTAGCTTCATAACCCGCTTTTCGCACAATAACACCATAATCCAAGTATTTAAAGATTTCAAGTACTTACCTTGCAGACCTTTGAAAAAGCGTCGCTCTCCCTCACTGTTACTGACTGAGGTATTGACTGCGAATTCAGTCACAAATCCTAGTATGATACGATTGAGCCAATGATCGACAGCACGGGAAATCTTATTCCGAGAGGCTTCGAGTCTCTGCACTAACTCCGGGGTGTAGATAATAGGACCGTCAAGCCTCCACCTTCCTTGGCTATCCGCTAGCTTTGTGATACATTTGTATAACTCAACTAGAAAGGAATAGAAAAATATCTCGTGGATTTCTGTATACAGGTACTTGTCTAGCCACTGTTCCTTTGTCAGCCACAGATTTTTGTTCTCCTATGCTGTGAATTCATGGATCTTCATATCCAACCAGTCTTCGATATCTTTCTTAGTTAGATTCTAGTTATACGACATCACACATCTCTCATGCAGATTCTAATCCCGACAACGAAACCATTTGTTGGCTTAGTGGGCCCTAACCCAGGTTCAGCATTAGTCAGCCAAACAAATCCCTACACTACTGGCCCTTTTGGGATCAGCCTGCAGAGCACGGACCGAAGTCTCACCCAAAGCAGTATGGGTTGGATGCTAAAACCAAGTTTCTGCACCCTGATATGGTTGTGATGTCAATTTATACCCCCTTCTCCTGCCTTCGTGCAGGTCACTAAGCCTTAGGGCTTATCATTCTACCCTTTAACCCACCCTTCAATAACTCTGCAAAGGTGTACGATTGACCTTCGTGCAACCCTAACCAGTGGTTTAGGTAATTTCGCACTCCTATGATGATGTATTGTATAAGTTCCCAAGTTATCTCAAGAATCAATTACAGTTATCGTCGCGTAAATTGATATTCTTACTTGCGTTGAATTAACAAATATAATCACATATATTCGTGCATCAAATAAACATTGTAATATAAACCCAGATTGTAACGCAATATAATTAGATGCATTAAAAGATACTAAACATACAGTAATTGTAGAATACTTCCCTTTATTGATATCTCCATTTTAATACAGACTCTATCCACCCTGTGCACACAGTTGCAGGGGTCCGTGCACTCAACTACGGACTTCTACCCTAGGCCTCTATGCACTCAGTTGCAAAGCCTCTAACTACGCTAAGACCCGAGAACACTTAGACTTCTCCACTCTACTTTGCTACTTTTTTCCTTACTTAACTACTTAAAGCTTACTTACTTAGCTCCTTTTTTATACAATCCCATGGTCCACCAACCATGGGTAGATCTTTACAGGCGACTTAACACTTTACAAAATAAGGGTGGACAACCCTTTATGACTCTTGACACCTTCACGCTCCGTGACCACAAAATGTAGAGACTTTACAACTTTATTACAAAATTATCCCAAAACATGGGCTTTTAGCCCCAAAATTGCTCTTGGGGGAACCCGTTCCCAACAGCTCCAAACATGACCCTGAAGGGCTTAGCACCTAAGTGCTCAGCTGCCAGTCACAAGACCTGCTCACATGAGGAAAACTCTCAACACTTAAGGAAAATGGGTTAAGGACTAAAATAGGTGGATTTAGACAACATTAACAGTGTAAAAGATAAAGGCTCGACGAAGCTCTATGTAGTAGTAAGGCTATTTTTAGTGATATCAATAAGTTAAAAATCCTTGAGCTTTGGCATGGAAAGTTGAGATGCTAGCTATTCTTGGCAGCATGATCTCGATAGCAGCATGGATGGGTCGATAACTATTTTTGGAGGTTGTTCTTGAAATAACTACTTGTTAAGATTTTTTTTATGGACTTAAAGTGAAGGAGGCAGTTTTGGCAGTTTTTTCCAAGTTTGGAAGGTCGCCAACTTTGGCTAATCTCAACTAAATCTGTAAAAGAAAAAAATTGATTGAAACTAGTAGAAAAATTCAGAGGAAAGGTTGATATTTGGAGAGGACCTTAACATAACATGAAGAGAAGATTTAGAGGACCAAATTGAACAGGAAAAAGGAAAAAATAAGAAAAACATGCAAAGTATCAAAGGAAAAGTTAACCACAAAATAAACCAAAATATCAATCTAGAATTCTGTAAAAAGAAGAATTTGAGCCGCAGAGTGATGTAGACAATTGCAATAGGTTGTGAAGAGGAAATAGGTTGCAAGAGTTCGTGTGAAAGAGTTTGTAAGGTGGAGATGCCAGTGTTCTCATTAATCAAATATTGTTGAAGGTATTGGTGAATGAAGAAATTGTTTAATTTTGAAGGAAGAATTAGCAGTCAATGCTCATAATATGAAAATTGATGAAGATGAAAGAATGAGTGTTAATGAAGTTGTAGCTTACATATTAGGGCTTGGTGCTCCTTCCAGTGGGTGTTGGAAAATATTTTGGGTTGTAGATTGATTCAGTTGTAGTTGATAAATCAAAGAGTTGTAGATTCATGTTGATTGTAATAAGAGAATTGTAACAAGAAGTTTTATCTTTCCCTAGGAATGAATTGAAGAGTAGTTTTCAAAATTTACTTGTTTCACACATGTATTCCATTGAGATTGTTGATATTGATTCCTGTTATTCTTGTTTAAATTAATTGCTAAAGTATTTAATGGTGTCTCAATATTCTTGCACAAAGTAACAAATTTTTTCAATTGGTAGCAAATATAGTGTGTGAAGGTGTTGAAAATGTCTATGAAGTGAGAAGAACAAATGGTTGAAGCTAAATATTGCAATGAAACATCATATTTCAGATTAGTGTTGTAGTTGTTGTAGAAAAAGTTGTTTGGAGAAGCATAATCTTGAGGAAAAGGCCAATGTTTGAGAATGGTTTGAATAGAGGATCTATTGCATGATTTGAAAATTGTTTTGAAGGGGTTTCTAGTGCATATGGAAAAATGCCATATTATTTTTATGTTGCTGATATATAAAGGGTCTGATGTATTTGTTGGTTGTTGTAGGTTTTTTTTATTGGAGTTATGTATGGTTGTTGGTTAGTTATGGTTATGAGTGTTTTTGTTTTGATTTGATGAGATTGTCTTGTCGCTAAGACTTGGATTGCGGAGTTGAATGCTTGTTTACTAGAGTGTCTTGGGTCCAGTGTGAAAATATATGAAATGAGGGATGCATAGTGTAAAGGAGCAATGACTTCATGAGAGTGGATAAGTGATTTCAAATCTTTAGTGAAAGGAACAATTTCTACATCCAACCAGAGTTGGAGATTCGAATTGGAGTTAGGTGAGGATCATTGATCGTGGTGACTTTTAGTGGATGGTAGTCCATAGATCCGTGTGAGAACATAGTCTTCCGAGTTGATCAGTAGAATTGAGTCTCCTAGCTGATGGCAGACATCTTATTGTATATGAGGTTGAGTCTCTTGGATGATAGGAATCAATTATCTATGTAAAAGATTAATTGCTTGACATAATAAAGATTCAAAGTAGTGCAACAACAACAAAAATGGTTTTTTCTCCCAGAAGGGTTTCGACCAGATATCTTGTGTCTCATGTGTGATGATGTGATTGTGTGAATTTTTATTGTTTATGTTGTTGCTTATGTTTTTTAGTTTATGCTTATATGGTGCACATGTTATGATTTGTTATTAGTTGTTGGTTAATATATTTTTGATTCAGTCAATATGTTCTAAAATGGTAAAATTGATAATAAGTCACACTACTAATTCACCCCCCCCCCCCTCTTAGTTGTGCTCAAAGGTTTCCAACATGTTGATTTCAGTGTACATGCCAATTCTGGTTTACCAGAGCGTCTTGGGTTCAGTGCGAAAATATATGAAACGAGGCATGCATAGTGTAAAGGAGAAATTACTTCATGAGAGTGGCAAAGTGATTTCGAATATTTAGTGAAAGGAACAATTTCTACATCCAACTAGAGTTGGATATTCGAATTGGAGTTAGGTGAGGATCATTGATCATGGTGGCTTTTAGTGGATGGTAGTACGTAGATCTGTGTGAGATCATAGTCTTCCGAGTTGATCAGTAGAATTGATTCTCCTAGCTGATGTGAGTCATCTTATTGTCTATGAGGTTGAGTCTCCTAGTTGATAGGAATCAATTATCTATGTAAAAGATTAATTTCTTGACATAATAAAGATTCAAAGTAGCAAAGCGACAACAAGAATGGTTTTTTTTCTCCTGGAAGGGTTTCCACCAGATATCTTGTGTCTCATGTGTGATGATGTGATTGTGTGCATTTTTATTGTTTACGTTGTTGCTTATGTTTTTTAGTTTATGCTTATATGGTGCACATGTTATGATTTTTTATTAGTTGTTGGTTAATATATGTGTGATTCAGTAAATAAGTTTTAAAGTGGTAAAATTGATAATAAGTCACACTACTAATTCACCCCCCTCTCCCCTCCCCCCCCCTCCCTTAGTTGTGTTCAAAGGTTTACAACATGTTGATTTCAATGTACATGCCAATTTTAATTTCTATCTCTATTTAATGTCAATTAAACTTTCATTTTTCATTTCTATATCTACATTTATTTCCATTACACTAAAATCAACACATGTACACTGAAATCAAGTTTTCTTAGAATTAGAAAGATCCATTGACTTGCACATATATGTATACTTTTTAATTGTCAAAGAAACATAAATGATATTCTCACATGTAAATATACTAATTGGTATTCATGAGATTTAACAAGATTGTATCTACAATTGGTTTTCATTTTCCTTTTCAGTTTCTCTATATGTCAATTGTAGCATTGCTAATCTATGTGATGAGGTGAATCATATTGGTAGATTATATCCAAAAGATAATGGTTTTCTGGTTCTAATTCCTCTTGTTAGGATTCAAACTCCATAGCATGGTTATATGTCACTGAGTTTTCTCGAGAGTACTACAAAGGAGGGTAAGATCAAACATATCAAGAAGTAGTAGGTCTAGAACAAATATAGGGCCAGAACCCAATGACAAAGGGGCTAGATAGGACACATTCTTATACTGTTTGTTCTCATCAGTGAGAAAGGTACAAAGTTGATGATTTAACTATTTGGACATCTCCACATCAGAAGAACTAGTATGTGGGTCCTTATTTCCATAATGAAATGAACTAAAGACTATATACGAAGGTATCAACAAACGGCAACACATATCTTCATGTCGTTAGAAATATTCTCAATCCCTCACCTCATGTCCGAGGAAACCTAAAAACACCTAATGTAGGGAAAATACTTGAACTATATTATTTATTATTTAGATTTCTAAAAATATTGTTTTTTGAAAATAATATACAATTTATATGTAAAAATCAATTAAATATACAATATATGGTAATTAATGACACATATATGTCATGTCGAAGATAAGAAATTAAATATCCTACAAATATTCTGCTATGTTCAGTCTGAGTGATAGGTATGTGATAGCAATCAAATACTTCATTTCCAATACATGTGTATCCAAGCAATTAACTTTGCATTATAATCCATATTTTAGTATTAACAAAAATATACCATTTTACATGTGTATCCAAGCAATTAACTTTGCATTTTAATCCATATTTTAGTATTAAGAAAAAAAAGCCATTTTAATTTCATTTATATAAGAGTATATATTCCTAAAATTTATTTTAAAAAATAGTTTTAATATGTACAACTCTTTTTTCTCATACAAGTATATCTCCAATTAAAACTTTTATAGTTGTCATATTTTAAATACAACATAAATGTTAAATAATTTATCAAAATACAAATTTATTTTCTTGAAACAAACTTTCAATTTTTTTAAAACATTATTTATAAACTATATTTAATTTTCACAAGTACATAAATTTTTATTGTTTAAATAGTCACGTATTTACTTCAACAAATGTATAGACACTTCCACAAATGTATTTATTACTTTTATTACTTTCCCCACACATATATTCGTCTTAAATTCCATTCATATCCATTATATTTTTCCTAATACATAGACGTAATAATTTTTCCCTTAAGTCATCTTTAAATTTTCTTATTTTTTATAACAACATATCAAAGGAATGCATTAATGTTAACAACAAACTCTGCTACAAGGGTTGGAGATGGAGAGATTTTTTTGTCTCATTGTAAAAATTCTATTTACTTCAAATCAATAGTGGAAGATTATTATTCTATACTAGTATCTAATGGAAGTAGTACGTTACAAAGATTATTTACTTCAATGCTAAGATGATATTGCACATCATCTCAAGGGGGTTCAACTAAACAATTTCATGTGTACGTCTATCCTAAATAGCAAGAATGTCTTCAAGCTACTTGCTTTGTACTCTGCCCTTTTTTTGCTTGTTTGACATTTATTTCTTGGTTTATTTCTCTCAAATTTATTTGTTTTGTGATTTATGTTACCCGAGCTTTCTCTTACAAAAACAGAGGGTCTAAAACGGTTTGTTTTATATCACATTGTGACAATAAGGTTTGAATAGCATAAGAAAGGTATATGTTTCACGGTAGGTTTAGGCTGGAAATGTGATAATACTTGTATTAGTAGTGATGAAATGAGATATGGATTTGTTATATATCATTATTTCAATTACGATGTAGATAATTTGATGGGGATTTAAATTAGGAGATAGTGTATGAATTTTCTATCCAAGTAAGGTAGAGAAGCAATGGCAAATAGTGATATACATTTTTCATATATATTCGGTGGAAATGTGAAATTGGGTTATACTTTTGTGAGAATTGGCAGTCTAAATTTTATCATTATGCATTTTGGACCCAACTATTCTATTTATCGGCTAAATCAAGTATTTTGTTTCAGCTGAATTATTTTTATTTTTCAGTTGAAAAATTAAACATAACATTCAGCCAAAAATTTGAACGTTAAAGTTAATGACAACCTGCAACAAATTTTTGGCTAATGGGGAAATCTGACCAATTAGTATTTCGATCAGAATAATTTTTCGGCTAATTTACTTTCTTGGATGATCTATTTTTTTCAGTCAAACAAGTTTTTAGCCAAAAATTTAGTTCAACCGAAAAATTGTTTATATATATATGGGCCATGATCCCATTGCAAAGTTTCGCTATGTCTTTTCTACTGAAATTTGTTTACGCACTGTGACCAACTCCAAGATTGCAGGTCAGGTTGATGTTTATCAGGTCACGATCCGTTGCAAATTTTCATTGTCTTTTTTGTTGAATCTTGTTTGTGCACTGTGACCGGCTCCAACATTGCAGGTCAGGTTGATGTTAATTTTTTGGTATGGTTTTTTTTGCAAATTAGTTAATTTTTTTTTTGGCTTTGGAGGTTTCCCTAGCTAGAGAAGCTCGGCGCTAGAGGATATCAACACTGGAGGAGTTTGGCTCTGGACGAGTCCGACGTTGAGGAGTTCGACTCTGGATAGAGGAATACTGTCGGGCACTGGAGGTTGGTATGAATAATGCCCAAATTATTGTTAATTAATATTTTGTGATAATTTGAAGCTGCTAGGGAATAATAAGGTTGAATGGTGTTTGTACTTGCATTGTAAATTTGATTAAAATATAATAGCAATTATAATAATTATAAAATTTCCTAGTGCTGACTATATGGGCTGTAAGATTTATATGCTTGAGAAAGAATTAAAATAAAATGATCCATTAACATTGATATTAAATCAAAACGATACTACAAACACATAGGTATATACGACTGATCAGATGAAATTCAACATAACATAGCCAACAATTGAATATCATGCCACCCACACAAATTATGGTTTAAATTATTGTAGAAAGCCAGTGACAAAGCAATAGAAGAAAACTAGTGACAGAAAATAGAGGAGCAGATTCATGAATCATCATCCTAGTATCATGTATGATGTATCCCCACTGTTATCTTTGAAATTGATCTTGGATGCATTTGTAGTCCATGCTTTTCTTGTCTTTGTATGATGCATCAATTGCTTTCCTAGTCATTTCTTTCTTGATCCCTCTATTGTTTATCTGTATTGGGTGATTTGATAATAGTGGGTTGGTTGGGTCCTGATGTTTGCATATAGTCGGGAGCTAGATTTTGGAGTTGAATTTGGTTTCCTATTTAGATATTCTATTTCAATGCTATAGTACATAGAAGTTGACTCTTTACATGCAACCATTGTTAGCTTAATCTAACATAGAATACAATTTGAGGGTACATTAAGCTTTCTAGAAAATCATTCACTCTCGAGGCCCTAAATTGGAGATAAGATAAGGTAAAGTGAATGTAGACTACATCTCCACTTGGGGGAGAGTGAATGTCAAAATGACCAACAACTGTATCAACTATTTTTTGTGAGTTCTAGGGAACTTCCTTTATCAATGGGTGAATAACCAGAAAACTATTAAGAGCTCTGCAGGTGAACTTGCACTAGATAGATATATTTTATATACATACTTATAAATTTATCACCTTACACCTTTATTATTCTCTCTTATCCATAGTTAGGAACATGTTCTTTTACATTGCATTGATTTTTATGGGTAAATAGTTGTTGTTCTATGACAATACGGTGTTTTGAAATTTGTTTTTATAGCGATGAAAACTTTAAAAATTGCATTTTAAAATATTTATGAATATGTAGTTTAAGATGTAATCTAGTTTACATTTCAATATATATTAATATTCTCATAGTAATGAAAACATTATATATATATATATCTATATATATATCTATATATATATATATATATATATATATATATATATATATATATATATATATATATATATATATATAACCTCTTATGTAAATCTAAAAAGACCCTTTTCTACCTTTTATCTAGAGTGAAGCCTTTGTTGCATTAATATGAAAAGTTTCATGAACTCTTTTCTTTTCCATATATCAATTCAATACTCAAGAGAAACATGTGAATTTTACGCTTAGTATAGCTACAACCTTGTAATATTTTTCTCCACACTTATCTATACAAATCTTGGATAGTTAGTACAACTACCATTCTTTCACTGTGATGCATTAATACAAATAGTTTCTTGAACTCTGTCCTTTACCATATATATCCAATTCAACGTTGGCCAGAGATGTGAAATTCTTTAAAATTTTCATTTTAAAATATTTATGAATATGTGGTTTATAGGGTAATCTAGTTTACATCTCATTATATCTTAAGATTCTCATATTAATGAAAATTATATATATATATATATATATATATATATATATATATATATATAAACCCTTTTCTATCTTTTATCCAAAGTGAAGCATCTATTGCATTAATATGAATAGTTTCATGACCTCCTTTCTTTCCATATATCAATTCAATACTCGAGAGAAGTATGTGAAGTTTACGCTTAGTATCTAGATACAACCTTGTTAATATTTTCCCAAACATTTATCTATTCAGATCATGGATAGTTAGTACAACTACCATTCTTTCACTCTACTGCATTAATATGCACAATTTCTTGAACTCTATCCTTTACCATATATATTCAATTCATTGTTCGAGATAAATGTGAAATTTACGCTTAATATAGATACAACTTGTTAATATATTCCTAATATTTCTTTCACTTTTATATAGTTAGTATAACTTCCATTATTTCGTCTTCATCAAATTATAGATATAGGAACTATTTCTTAATGATTGGTAAAGTTGCTCCCATTTTTTAAAATTGCTCTTACTAACTAGAATGAATTAGATTTTATAATTGAGCTTTTATGTGTGTATTAAACAGCCTCAATTAGCTTTCCTTTCAATGTTAAATTTATAAATACATTTTTTTAAGAAAAAAAAAATTTATTTTATGTAAATTTAAAAAAACCTTCTTGTAGCGCCTACAACCACCCTCCAAAAGTTTTCTTATGCTTTGATTTTGGAGCCTTCCTTTCTATCCACAGGAGCTTATCTTGTATTTGTTGTCAAGTACTCGTGACTTGACTGAGACATTTATTTTTAATTTGTGCTATTGTTTGCTCATTTTACACTTACCTAATATTTCTAAGTCATAAGCTAGCATCTTGACTTAGTCACACAGGAATTTTGGGCTTGCCTCCAGAAACTGCGCAATCCTTGAGGGAAGTCAACCTTGATGATTGGAATTGCACAGTTCGGACCAATAGTCAACCTTGAGCACAGAAATTGTGCAGTCATGGAAGCAACCCAACACTGAGCCCAAAAACTACGCAAGCCCTCACTAAGCTTAGAAATTGCACAGTGCACTGAGCCAGAAAATTGCCCATCTCCCTAGAATCGTGCAATATTTCATGGTATTGTGCATGGTAGGTTTCCTAAAAAAGCAAAAAGAAAAAGATAAAATTGAAAAAGCATCCCTAGAAAATAGAGATCCATTATTAGTTTCCCGAAGGTTGCACATCGTTATTTTTAGAAGTTTCCATCAAGTGTCGCTTTTTCCTTAATTTAGGCATGCCCATCATAAACCCTAATTTTCTCAAATCTAGTTTATTGACACCTCTCAAGGAGATCAAGGAGATCAAGGAACCTTCGGTGGATTTGTTGTCACTTTTCCAGCTGAGTTTTACTTTTATCACCGTTTGCCACTTTTTCTATCACTTTTTTCATTTCGCTGGTGTGAGTGTTTTTTTGCTAGTTTCTCTTCATGGTTGCTGGGGTTTCAACATATTTTAGCTTGTATAAGTTTTGTTTCAGTTTTTTGTTTACCTTTCACAAGTGTTGCATTGGTTTTCCTATTTTTACGTTGATGGTAACCATTTCGGAAACTCTCCTCGCATATTTGTTTTTCCTTCCATCTGTTGAGTTTCTGCACATGATTCACATTGATTTACCTGTACTTAGTTAGATCCACACTCAAGCTCGCCTCATTACTCAGATATTCTTGTTTCCCACACCTTCACCAGGAAGATATGCACTTTCCTTAGCCATTTTTCACCTTGCCCAGTTGGGCATTGCATAATACTAAGGCTCACGTTGAGAGCTTGGACTTTGAGACTGTGCAATATGCAGCACAAACTAGCCCAAATGCGCATTGTACAGATCGAGTGCTTAGTCTTCTACCCTTGGTCACTGAGACTGCATAATACGTAGTCTCTCCCAGTCTCTGCCCAAGTTGAACTGTGCATTACAAGGTCTTAAGCCTCAGGCTAAACCTTTGGTTGTTGGGACTACGCAATGCGTAGTGCCCATAGCTAGCCCCCCTCACGTGTTCATGGAAACTACACAATCACTCTCACTAGTTTCCCAGTTTGCTACTTGATCATGCTTTAAAGTTAGATTTGCAAAAGCTAGTGTTTGCTTGCCATGAGTTCATTTTATGTCCCACGAGTACCACAATTGTTGAGCACTTCTTTGCAACAAACATTTTTACCATGGCACCTAAGAGAGATTCTTCAAAAGATACCACTAAGAGAAGTATTGGGGAAGAAGTTGATAAAATACTAGTGGCCTTGTCAGTGTATGCAACCACTCAAATGTTTGTAGGAAAGGATTTAGATCTAACATGGGACAAGGTTAACAAATATTTTCGTCAAGGATATTCAAAGAAGATCTAGAAAATAGAAAAGTTTACATCAATGTTCAACAGTCGATATTACAGAGGATTTCTTGCAGGTATCCAACCTTCCCATGTGCATATGTCATCAATTTATGGTCCAAGGAAGGAAAGAAGTCACAAGATGAAAGCGGATCATGTTGTTATGAAAGTGGATTTAGCAAGTGAGGCAAAGAGGAAATAGAGGTTGCAGAGAGATGAAAGGAGGAAGATATAAGAACAACGGAGTAGAGTGGATGAAGAGAAGAAAAAGCAGGAGGAATAAGAAAGTAAATGCACAATAGTGGTAGAAACAAAGCAGAAGCAAGATGAAGAGCAAGAATAGAATCGAGTAGCAGCAGAGGAGAAGAGAAAACAGATGCAGGACAAGGATATTTCTCAGTAGATTGAAGAACTGATTGAGATCGACGACATGGAGGTAGAATTGGAGCCATAGAATGAATATGTAGACATAATTCCAAGCACACCATAGGTCCTAGTTCAGTCTCCACCACCTCCAATAGTAGAGTTAGCTCCAACTAAGGAAGGGGAAAATTATCCTCTTGATGATGATCGAGTAATGGGGCTTGTAAAATTTTTTGTATGATGAAATGCAAAAGAATATTATGCAAATACGAAGAAAGAATTTTTTGGATGGCCTCGAATCACCTACATTCATTAGAGAAAGGGTGATAGTGGCAGACACTAGGAAGAATCCAAATACCATTATCGAAGCCAACTTGGCCTTTATAGGAGAAGTAAGATCAAATATTCAATATTTGATGGTCAAGAATAAGCAATTGGCACGGGACTTACAAGTTTCCAGGCAAGATGTAAGATAGCTCCATGCAGCAACACATAATGTAGCTTCTGCAAGGGTCCACTTGGAGGAGATGAGAAAAGTGATACTTGTTGAAGTATCAATAATCGGAGAGATCATGTGGGACCTCTTTGAGGAGCTCATTACCATACATAAGGTAGTTTTCTGCTTGCATGGCTTACATCAGCGAAGAAAAGACTTCATCAAAACTCTCAAGAATACACAAATTTCCATCGCATCTGTGCATGAATGGATAATGTGATACAAAGTGGCACCGCTTGACTTGGGAAATAAAATGAAGCCATAGGAAGAGCTAGAGAAAGTGAAGTTTCGAATGTTGATTTAGAACAATAGGCATCTTGTGTCCTTCAATTCGTAGTATTTATGCCTCATATGCACAGTTATACAATAATTTGTATGTCTTGGTTAATGCACACAAGATCCCATCAGTTGGCTCACTCACCAAAGCTAAACCCAGGAACTAGGTCAAGTAGGAGATCAAAGAGTACTTGGAGTAGCTAAGACAGATTGCCACCAAGGAAGATTCGAAATTGATCAGACAGAACATGCAGAAGTACATCGGTGGTCCTGTCCAAATTAGAACAATTTTGCTAATGCTTCAGAAGGAGGTTGAAACTAGTTCCAAATCATTGTACTTGGATTCCATGGAGGAAAGAATCCACTTCTAGCCATACACCTTTACGCAGCTTGGGGATGTCATCGCACAGTACCGAGCTTGGAACCAATATGTGACCAAGAAGCATCAAATGGAAGTTGTTGAGCTAGAGTTTCCCCAAACTCAAGCATCGTAGTGTTTTGTCTTGTTAGGATGTCAAGTTTTCTCTACCCTAATTTTTCTTATATGGGTACAAGTGTAAAATGTAACATTATGTGTAATTATGTTGTAAGTGAAATTCCAAGTGTCAATATTGGAATATGAAGATTCATGATGTAATTTAATGAGTCATTTTGTAAAGAACTTAAAGAGTCATGAAGGTAGTCCAAAGGTCACAAAGGGGAGTTGAAGAGACCCCCTCTTGTTATAAATAGAACCTCATAACTCATTTAAAGGGATTTTGGGAGCCAAGATTTTGGCTAGGCTTAGGCTTAGATCTTGGGAGTATTGTGAAGAGCCTTGGCTTCTCTGTAGCATAGAGCAAGTAATAATTCTTTGGAGGAGCAAATGTTCTTGACTTTAATGTTCCACTATTGGGGCTAGTGGTCTGTCAATGGTGTATGTATGAATGGAACTTTCACTTGTATTAAAACTTAGAGCAAACACACTTTCATGCATATGTTGTGAATATGGTAGGACTATTCTTGTTGTATTTGAAATGTATGTTATTTAACTTATGCTTATGCTTATGAACTACTTTGTTTGCATTTTTATGAATCTTGTTGAATGTGTGTTGTTGTACTAATTTGTCACCTTAACTTGTGGAATATTTTGCATGTTAGCTCGTGATGTCATTACGCTCATGTGTTCCTTTCAGTTTGCATAATGTTACAGGCTTCCAAGTGGCGCACTTAATTTTCCCTTCGTGTGTTAGAAACTCCTTGCATCACACTTAAATTTCCGCAAGGTCACACACTTTCTCTCACCAAAGTTATCGTACTTCACTTTCCGCATTTTCATAGTCAAGGCATAACATTACCACCCATCGTTGAGACTCCTACTCAAAACAGTGTGACGTCTAGTTGGGATTTCATTTTGGGGAGATCCCCTGAATGTTGGCAGGTCTAATGCACTCATTTAATGACTTCTCCCCAAATCATAACCCCGACATGTTTTTCCATACACACAAATCTGAAAGTGATGGCAAGAATTATTGACGACTTGTCAAATTTGAAATTCAATGGCAAGGGTGAAACAACCTTATTCAAGCACACCACCCATTTTCTTGATTTATGCACAAAGCACAATATCCATTGTGAGGATGCTAGTTGTAGGTTGTTCATTCTCACGTTCGAAGGGGGCGTATGTGAATGGTGTAATACACTTCCTAATGACTCCATACACTCCCTCGAACACATTGTCTTAGAGTTGTTACATGCCTTTGAAATGTATGATCGTAAAACTCTGTGCAAGAAAATTCTCAATTTTTGAAAGGCACCTGATGAATCTATCCAGGATTTCCACGATCATTTTATTCGTTTTTTCTTTGAATTTCTAGAATATGATGCTGATTGGTATTTCTTGGTACACAAGTTCCTATATCTTGTACACATTTCAAAAAATATGCACGAGCTTGAATCTTTTGAACCTCTCCCAACATACCTCGGTATTGAGCTTCTAAATCCACGACAGATGAAGTTTTTGTTCCAAGTGACCCTCCGTCCCCTTCTCATAAAAAATATCTAGTTTCAGAAGTTGAGGTGGGAGAACTCGAGAATTCATTTGCTAATCTACCATCGTCTTCTCCCACTGCACATACTCATAATTTCATCATAGGTTTAGACTTCGAGTCTAATGGTTATGATGAAGTGTTATCTCCATGTCCTCCATCCTTTGGTCCCTCTAATCCTCCATATTGTGACTTTTTGTGTTCACCTATTTCGAATCTCTTTTGATGTTCATGAGGATGAAGTTTTGGATGGAGTTGGCGTTCAGTAGCCAACCTACGATATCATGTACGATGATCATGTGTGGGAGCCCATAGATGAACAAGAATTTTTTATGGAGAATTTTCTTCCTTCCGCACCTCTCCCTTGTCATCCTGACATTTTCCATGATTCTGTCATTCCTGTTGAATCTTGTGAAAAAATAGTTTTTGTTGATGTTACTACTTCTGATCATTCTTAGAACACATGGAATGTCATTTTTTCACCTGAATGCAGAGAGGACAGATCTTTTTTTACTGATCCTCTGAATCTCTCACCTTATCTTTCTCAAAATGTGGAGGGTGAAATTTATCATTTTCCATCTTCCCCTCTTTGCGATTCATCAGATCATGAGGATGCCTCTATTTGCAATCTTAAAATTTCTAATTGTGGTTCTCGTGACCTTTTCATTAATTCATTTTTTCATGATCCTGATTCTTCTACTCTTAATCTTTCCAAGCCACCAAACTTTGGTGATCCATCTTCTGAGGTGTTGTAAATTTCCCAAGTTGTCGAGGCACTTCAGCTTGAGTTGATGGTTATGTCAGGTTCTCATAGTCTTGAGGTCAGTTCCACTTCCGATCAAAACTGTGTTCAATATTTTCAGGATCCTCATCATTCTTTTGCACACATTAAAAATAATTTTATTTTACAATTTTCGCATCCTCCATCTATATCACATGATCCTATCGTTTAGTCATTGGAGTATTCATACGTGGCGAGCATGATTGTAAAACGAAAATTTTCTTCTTTCTTTACGTTCGCCCGTCTCTGCAGTTCAAAAGTTTTTTCTTGTTTGTCTTCAAGTCACAGTGTGTCCAAACACCACAATGCACCTGCAGAATGTCTTCCATGTGCATTTTCTTCTTAATTTTCTACGTGTACTTCCAAACCTCGAATGTTTTAGTTTGCATTGTTTTATATTTTTTTTATTGTGATGCTTATATATCTTTCTTGACATGCATTCCCTCGCATACGTAGGCCAACCAATGCATCGGTGGCTACATTGGAAGTATCATTTCACACGATTCTGGACTATTCATTGTTAGGTAGGCATAGGAGTAGTTGTTTGATTTTCTTTTTCACTTTCCTGGATTCACTTTCATTTACTTTCCACTCTGCCTTTTTCCTTTTGTTTGTTTTCTTTTTAGTCATAGGGTAGCTTCCGCATGAGACTGTGTTTGGCTTCTCAGATAAGCAGGGTGAAGTCCAAGAGGAAGTTTCACTAGTATAAACACTTGGTTATCTGTTTATTCGATCTCTTTATGTGAATCTTGCATTTCTTTAGTCAATGATACTCTGATGGAAAATACATTCATTTAGGAGAAAGTTACAATCAAATCATGATGCTTGCACTTTTCACTAGTACCTCCTACTCTCTTCTATTTTAGGTTAATCCTTGTCAACTAAGTCGAGTAGAGTAAGGAGGGGAGGAAAACCTTAAAAGGTATGTCAAAGGTGTATATAAACATCCTTCTCTAAAGGGGAAACCTCTTATGCTCTCAATAAGTTGGGATCCCTCTTCCACCCCCATGAAATAAATAAGTTCCTATGCATAGTTATTTGAGAAAATAAAAATGAAAAAAATGAAAAATGAAATGAAGGGCGAAAGAAGAGAAAGGCTTCCTGTGCTAATAGGTGAAGCAAGTAACTTTTATGGGGTACTATCCAGGCTTGCTGGCAGTGGAGCAATGCTTGTGTTCTTGAAGTGACTCCATCAGGGTACCGTCCAGGCCTACTGGTAGCAAAGCAACACTAGAGATGAAAACTAAGACATTAACATTTTTTTTAGTTTTGCATTTATATACTTAACATCACCAATCCAATCAGATCAATCTGACTTGGCTTGGTATGTGTGTTGTCGATGAAGAGAATGGTAGCGACTATATCTTTAACTCAAGTTGTGACAATCAATGAACTGGATAATACTTCTGGGAGTGCTAGACCTATTTTGCATGAGACAAGATCCATACAGAGAGTCGAAGTTCTACTAGTTTGCTGCCAATGTTGTAGTGGCTACAATCACCCTCCAAATTTTTCCTATGCTTCGACTTTGGAGTCTTCCTTCTTATCCACATGAGCTTATCTTGCAATGTTGTCAAGTACTCATGATTTTACTGAGATTTATATTTTTCATTTGTGTTTTTGTTTGCTTGTTTTACACTTAGCTAATCTTTTTAAGTCACAAGCTAAGCTCCTGACTTGGTCACACAACAATTTTGGGCTTGCCTCCAGAAAATACGAAATCCTTGAGGGTAGTTAGCCTTAATGATTGGAAATGTGTATTTCACACTGGAAGTCAACCTTGAGCTTAGAAAATGCACAATCATTGAAGGAAGCCCAACACTGAGCCCAGAAACTACTTAATCCCTCTGTGAGCTCAGAAACTGTGCAATCCACTGAGCTGAAAAGTTTCTCAGTTCCCCAAAATTGCGCAATATTTCCCAACAATGTGCATGGAAAGTTTCTCGAAAAATCAAAAAGAAAATCTAAAAGTGAAAAAGCATCACTAGAAAACAGGGATCCATTATTAGTTTCCCGAAGGGGGCACATCACTATTTTTAGAAGTTTCTGCCAAGTGTCTCTTTTTCCTTGAATTTAGGCACACGCGTCAGAACCACTAATTTTCCCAAATATGGTTAATTGATTCCTGTAGAGCTCATTTACGCATTTGATCTTGGAGCTATAACATTCCTGAGGATATCAAGGAAGCTTTAGTGGAGTTGTCGTCATTTTTCCTAGTGAGTTTTGCTTTTATCCCCTTTCGTCGCTTTTTGTTGCTTTTTGTCATTTCAGTTGTGTGAGTGTTGTTTTGTTGGTTTCTCTTCATAGTTGTTGGTGTTTCAACATATTTCAGCTTGTAAAAGCATTGTTTCAGCTTTTTGTTTTCCTTTCATAAGTGTCGCATTGGTTTTCTTGTTTTTGCATCGATGGTCATCGTTTTGAAGACTCTCATCGCATATTTGTTTTTCCTTCCACTTGTTGAGTTTTTGCACATGATTCACATTGATTTATCTGAACTTAGTTAGATCCACACTCAAGCTCACCTTTCACTCATATATGCTTGTTTCCCACACCTTCACCAGGAAGATCAACACTTTCCTTAGCCAGTTTTCACCTTGCCCAGTTGGGTATTGCACAATTCTAAGGCTCAAGCCGAGAGCTTGGCCTCTGAGACTATGCAATACATTGTACATGCTAGCCCAAATGTCCATTGTGCAATTCCAGGGCTCAGTCTTCTACCCTTGGTCATTGAGACTGTGCAATACGTAGTATCTCCTAGTCTCTGCCCAAGTTGAACTGTGCATTACATTGTCTCAAGCCTCAAGATGCACCCTTGGGTACTGGGACTACACAATGCGTAGTGCCCCAAGCCAGTCCCCCTCACCTGTTCATGGAAACTGCACAATCACTCTCAGTATTTTCCCAGTTTGCTACTTGATCGTGCTTTGAAGTGGGATTTGAAAAAGCTAATGTTTGCTTGCCATGAGTTCATTTTATGTCCCACACGTACCACAATTGTTGAAAAATTCTCTGCAGCAAACATTGTTACCATGGCACCCAAGAGAGATGCTTCAAAATATACCACTGAGAGAAGTACTGGGGAAGCAGTTGAGAAAATACTAGTGGACTTGCCAGTGTATGTGAACACTCAACTGTTTGTAGAAAAGGATTCAGATCTAACATGGCACAAGGTTAACGAATATTTTTAGCAAGGAGATTTGAAGAATATCTAGAGGACCGCCAGGTTTACATTAGTGTTCAACAGTCGGGATTACAGAGGATTGCTTGTAGGTATTTATTTATTTATTTATTTATATACACAATTGATTATTCTTATTTATTTATTTCGTTCATTTACGTTGTTAAATAAATACATTTAACACAAGGATTATATTTGTTGGTCTCAGTAAAAATAGGAACTATCTTATCAAAGATTAGTCCTTCCATTCATTTTTGTATGTGTGATTTATCAAACATGTTTTTTTTTGTTGCCTTCTTCGAGCATGTGTTTCTTTTTCTGTGGATGGTTGGAAGTTTCATGATTATTCCTTCCATTTTTAAGTGTTTTTACTTTATTGCAAGTGTATTTAATTTCCTACAAACAAATTTATTTGTCTACAAATGTGTTTACTTTTTTGTAAAAAATATTAGTCATTTTACTTTTGAATTTATAAAAACTTCCCAAGCTTGTAAATGTTCTATACATCATTTGCAAAAGCAACCATTGATATTACAACTATAAAATAAACTAATGAAAGTAGAGAGTCTAATATGTATATATAATTCATGTAATTCACAAGTTCCTTACGAGCTCTAGACTAACAATTAGATGCATAGTCATTTGGTTGTGTTTATGAGAAATTAGAAAGGTTCATTAGATGATTAACATTCATAAAGATCAGAATTGTTGTACTCAATTCTGACTAAAATAAAAGAATTTTTTTTCTTTAGAAGTATTTGAAATATAAATCTAATTTGGATATATTTATTTTAAGAAAAAATGTTTTTTTATTCAGCCTCTTATATCACAAAATTAACTAATTTTATGGCATGTAATTTTGAAATTATATATATATATATATATATATATATATATATATATATATATATATATATATATATATATATATATATATATATATATATCTCTTATTTAGAAGTATTTTTTTTAAATTGCAACTTGCTACACACTTAAAGTTATTACTAAAATTAGAGTAACAAGATAAAGTGGTGATACATATGAGGTGGATACCAATGGTTTGTTTAGGGTTTCATTTGTCCAAGATCATAGGTTCAAACTTCACGAGACTCCTGAGAGGGATTCACATGGAAATCACTTTGAGAGATCTTGGTGATAATAAGCATCCCATTGAATTTCCCCAACCTAAACTCAGCCTAATAAAAAATACCAAAAAAACAATACAAATACAAAGTGGTGATATGTATCACAAAATGTTATAAAAAACATCCATATAGTGGTGATATGTCTCACAAAATGTTATAACAACATCCATATAGCGGTACCAACATGTGCCATCAGTAGTAGTTTTCATAGAATGTGTCAAAATGTTTAAAACGGAAATGGTTTTAACAAAACCAAAAACAATACAAAGTGGTGATATGCCTCAAAAATATTATAGCAACATGTATATAGTGGTACTAATATCTGCCTTCAATAATAGTTTTCACGAGATGTGTCAAAATTTTGAAAATGGGAATGAAAAACACACACAGAGGCTAAAAAACAACGAAAATCAATAATGTTCGAAAGCTGGAGATACGTCATCGTATCAAATTTTGATATTTATGCCGACTCATTACAAATCACTTCAATTGAATAAAAAGCTGCTATGAATGAGTACAGATATCTTAAACTAACCAGAAAGATTCACGGATTATAACTCTGGTGATATATCATATCCAAATTATAATACTGGCTATTGCCAACTGAGTACTAATCAATTACTTTTCTTTTCCTTTTTTTCAGTAACAAAAAAGCAATGAGATTTCTATTATAGCCAAATATCAGTACATATACCATTAGGTCCAATGCATAATGCATCTGCTAAATATGTTTTAGTACAGATAATATCCACATATAGTCCCAAAATAAATCCCAGAAGCATCAACAGGAGTATAAAGTAAATCTAAGATATAAAAACCTTCCATCATGTACACATCCTCAGCAAAAGGAAATTGTCCACAGAATATGAAAAAGACAATAGCTGACATAAAAACATGAAAATGATAATACTAAAGAGTACTTCAACCCTTTAACTATATCCTGGAAAAGGAAGAAATCCAGCATCAAGGGTGGTGCCTCATGCAACGGACATGGTTGATTATAGACTATGAATCCTTATATATGTGGATGGAGGGAATGCACCGGAAAGAAATGAACCAAAGGAGCCCCCACAAAGCCATGGCCTCCGCTTTCATGTTAGTACCACTATTGGCCCCCCAGTGTACCCAGTACTATAGTTCTAATGAGATCATGATCCAGAAACCACATCCACATCTACCCCCTTGAGTGGCACCATAAAAAAAACCAACCGGATAATCTCGGGTCCAGCTGTCGGGAGAGTAGACCGATCAAGTCTAATTGGAGTAGAAAAAATAGGAGTTGACCACCCTACAATGTGGTTAACAAGCGACGCCATATCCCCCATCAATCCTTGAAAAATAATATGATTCTGCCATCTCCAGATTTCCCAAAAGTATGTGAGGGGAATGACATGCCACTGGGGAGATTTGCGACTCCACTAAGACAGATAATCAGAGATAGTGTCAAAAGGAACAAAAGGGAAATTTAACCAGCCAGATAACTCCATCCAGATCTGATATGAAATTGGGCATTTTAGAAATAAATGAAAATTATCTTTCGCCTCCCTCCTACACAAAATGCATATACTAGGTCCCTGCCAATTCCTCTTTTGTAAATTATCCCATGTTAATTTTTTGTTTTCCTAGACTAGCCAGACAAATAATATGATTTTGATTGGAATCCTAGTTTTCCATAACTTAAAAAACCAGCATACCTCATTTGTCTTGTGATAGTAGTGGTATATGGTTTTGTAGCAGTTAGCAATCGATATATCCCCACGATTCATCTCCCCATGCCATCCCATCCGGTCGCCCTCTCCCCCCAACATATGTCGCACAAGTGCATATCTCTTCTGATATGTTCCCATTTTAATGCTTGCAAAGCCCTAAGGCCCATCTCCCCCTCCTCCTTTCGAATTGGGATATTCCCATCCCAAGATTTGATAGCCTGGATCCAGAAAAAATATCCCTAGCCACTAATATAGTGAATAAGCATGTCCGCAGTGTGAATTTTTGGTCTCACTCCCAATATGTGATCTAGTCCAATGAGAATATATGTACCAAGTCCAAAAGACCAGCATATCCCCTGTAGGAACGAGTGCCAGATTTTTTTCAAGCTGAGCCATATGGTCGATCCCATTTGTAATCCAATAAGCTCCCTGCACATCTAGTATGATTTTTTTTTCCCTTGAGTTATTTAATTCTAATGATGTCCAACTAGATTTCATTCCAGAAGATGTCACGCCACAGTTTTGATCAGCAGAGCCCATCCAAAATTCCACAGGTCTAGAATACCCCATCCCCCCATGCTTTTGGGAGTAGTGATGGAGTCTAGTCTAGTCAAATGGTATTTATTCTTGGTACCCAAACCAAACCAAATGAACTTTGCCATGATTCTGTTAAGCTTCATGATGATAGTACATGGAAGACAATAGAGACGCGCCCAGTAAACTACAAACTGGGTAATGATAGACTATGTGAGAGTGAGGCGGCAACCCAAAGAAAGACATTTATGCTCCCACCCCAAAATCTTGCTATAGAAATGATCCACCAACCACATCCAATCATTTACCTTGTAATTGTTGGGTTGGATATGAAAACCCAAATATTTCATTCCCCCCTCAATACCTTTAGCATCCACTCCAAATAGTGATTTAATGTATGCAAAGTCCTCCTCGTCAGCCCGACCATAAATAAATATGGATTTATTTTGATTCATATAAAGGGTTGTAGCATTGCCAAACTTGAAGAAAATGTGGTAAAGCATAAGCCATGCAAACCTAGTAATCATGCCCATGATAAGAACATGATCCACAAAAAAAAATTGTGAGATCTTAATGTTTCGCCCCAACTTGAGGGCCTGAAATTCTCCCGTCCCAGTAGTCTGTTTAATATGCAAACTGAGTCCATCCATTACCAAGATAAATAACAAAGGAGATAGATAACACCCCTATCTCAAACATCGTCCTGCCGCAAAATACCAAGTGGCATAACCATTAATGATCATAGCATATCTTACATTGGAAACATAGGCCATGATCCATTCTGTGTTTCTAGGATGTAGTCCAATTTTATGCAAGACCAATTGCACATAGCCACAGTAGAGGCAGACATATGCCTTCTGCAAGTCAACCTTCATGACTATCGCATTTATCTTTTTCATATGGATGGAGTGAAGGCACTCTTATGCGGTAGCCACTGCATCATGTATCTGTCTATCCTGTAGAAAACCAAATTTCTCGGGTGATATATACTTTGACAAAATATGCTTGATTCGGAGAGCAATAATATTGGCAATTAACTTATATATGAGATTGCACAAAGATATGGGTCTATAGTCAAGGAAATACCCAGTAAGCCACCTCTTGGGAATGAGAGAGATATAGGTGGAACTAATGTGCAGGTGTATATATCCATGTAGTCGATATTCCTCTACCATCGCCAACAAATCACCATAAGTAATATCGAAAAAAATGTATAAATATCTCCACAGTCCACCCATCTAGTCCCAGGCATTTGTCCATTTTAAAATATTTAACTACCTCCTATACTTCTTCCTTTGTGACACACTTGAATAGTGTGTTGTTTGACTCCTCATCAAACATAGTAGGGTATAAACCCACTCCCCAAATCTGGTCTTCAATGCAATCCACCTCCCTACTCCTATATGCCCTTTCAAAAAAAATTATCGCCTCCCGTTGTATGTCCTGGAGAGTCTGAATCAGGTTCCCGCCAGAGTCCTTCATATCCAAAATGATGTTAGTCTTCCTTCTGTGACATGCATATCTATGGAAAAAAATTGTATTCCTATCCCCCTCCTGAATCCATAATGACTACTTTTTAAGTGTCACGTGACCTCCTCGATGTGCGGCAATTTTTGTCTTTTTTCTTCCAACAACATGATGGATGACAACAGTTCCCAAGTACGGTGCCCCTTTTGCAATTGCAGACCCAGTCTGTCCAATTCATTTGAGATGTCCTTGCAGTCTTTGTTAATTTGTTTTTTCTTCTTTCTCTCCCATCTTGTTACCACCGATTTAATGGCATGTAGCTTCTCAATAATGACCTCCATAGGAGATTCCTACTTTGTCGTATGTTATGACCAAAACTCCCTTACAAGTGTGTCAAATTCCAGGTCCTCCAGCCACACCTAATTGAATTTAAATGGCACTCATGTTCTAAGGTCATCCCTTTTCCATTTTAATGAAATGGGTATGTGGTCAGATATAAAAGAGTTTATGATCCTCGAGTGAATCAAACCCAACATGTTTATTAAATTCGCGTGTAATAGAAATCTATCCAACCTCTTTGCAACATGTAGGTCACCCGACCTACCATTATCCCATGTAGGAGTCAATTTAGTAGGGAGAATGTCCACAAGATTATGGTCACTGATGATATCTTTGAGCCAGTCTACAATAGGATCCAATCTGCATGGACTCCTCCCCCATATCTTATTCAGCCCAATTGTGATATTGATATCCCCCACCATCAAGAGAGAGACCAGGCCAAAGATCCCCATATCCACTAATTTATCCCAAAAATAGGTCTTGTCTCAGTATGGGGCATAAATGTTGAGAATGTGGATGTACCCTGGAAGTCCTCTGATCTTCCCTACTAATAGAATACCAACAAAATAAGATTAAGCCTAAAAATTCACACATCTCGGGTTCCATAGTGAAACTAAACCCCCAGATATTCCACAGGAGTCCGTAGCCATAATGTGCCATTCAGGAAGCATTTTCCTTAAATATGTCACTACCTGTTGGGCAAGATGCATAGATTCCTGGAGAAGTGTAATATAAGGTTTTGACAAGAAAAACAAGTCTTTAAGGGCAAGAAATTTGTGAGCGGCCCCCAATCCACAAATATTCATAGAAAGGACTAGATTCAAGATGCCCCTAGGAAGGCCTCATTTTCTCTAAGTGCCCTCGGATTGGAGGAAGACGTAATTGAAATATCAATAAGTGAATGTGAGTCAGAAGGGGAGAAAGGGAGGGTTCTAGGTGGAGCCCAGAAGTGTCAGTTATCCTATCTATGTGTGCGATGAACCGTGATATTTCCAACCAAGGTGGTACTGATACAGGGCGATGAAGATTGACGTGGTTTATGGATAGTAGGGGTGCAAAGGTCCAATGTCTTTTTATGGAGAAAGTAGTTAATATCAATGTCAACTAAGTTCCTGGTAGAGGATATGAGTAAATTCGATGTTTGTGACTGATGACCCATCGCAGGTGAAGCATGGGAATGCAGTGGGGGGGTGGTTGATAGGTAATATGGCTAGGAGTAATAGCATCAAATTGCTCTAGTGTCAGGAATAGGGTTGGCCCAAAAAAGGGCGGGTCACTACAAGGAGGAAAATTGCCCATATCAAAGGATGTAAGGGTCATGTCAACAGCAATAGGGGAAATAATCTCATTGGACGTCCATGGGGAGGAGGGAACCTCAACCGCAGAATTAATAATATAATTGTCATGATTACTATTATAGGAAAGGTAAGTGAAATGACAAGGAGGAATAAATGTAGGATTATGCTTCAAACTCGCATCCAAACTAATCGCCCCGTCGTAACCAACCAAAACATCATGTCCCACCATAATACCCATCGACCCATGTAGCACCCTCCCATGGGAATGTATACGACCCCCCATTCTGCGCGAACAGTAGGCCATAACATGGCCAGTGTGATGACATATAAGGCATCTGAAGGGAATTCCCCAGAAATCCAATCACTACAATAAATGTGTATTCTCCCAGTGCAACTCAATGTGGTCCGGGAAGCCACCCATATACTCTTTCTCTATCAGAGTCTAGGAAATTCGCTTATCCCTTGCCCCCAGGAACTGAGGATCAACATAGACAAATTTACCAATAGCATTACCAATCTCCATAAAGACCCGCCTCATCCAAACTTCAATCGGCAATCCAGGAAGCTTGACCCAGATCAATCTGTTCCTGAGAATTTCCTTCAGTGAGTTGAAACCAATATACCATGGGTGTAAATCCAAAAAAATCCAACCCCGAATCCATGGCAAACCCCTGATCCTTCCAAAATATTCCTGACATGGGAAGTGAAAACTATACTGAGCATTCATCAGTCTAACCACTGTAGGCATGTATCCCAATAGATATTTCCACTTAATTTCTACCCAGCAACGCATCTCATCCTCCTTAAGCTCGGAAAAGTGCCATATACCAACAATTTTTCATTCCTCAGAAAAGGCGTCGAGGTGGTGATATCAACTGCACGTTTATTCCTCCTATGTCACGAGCCTCTATGAATACCACATTGTTCCCCATGGGATCGAGGTATTGCATGTGTGCCACTTGGAGAATCGCCAATCAAGCCGGTCACATTCTTTGTGTCCCATCCAGATGGCCCACCACCTATACCATCCACGTGGCCACCAGAGTGGGTCCATTCAACCTCCAACATGGCCCTAATATATGCCTCATGGGCTAATGTGTCTGATGCAAGAGTGTCCGAAAATGTCATGATAAGACAATGATTTGGGATAGTGTATTAAATAAAGCCCGGTCAGCATACCAATCTGTTGGTAGGCAGAAAGTGAAATCCACCAGTAAACAGAGATATTAAATATAGTACGTCAGCAGCCAGTGAAGACAACATGGTCCATGCAGTCAACTAGATTAAAAAAGCCATAGCCATCCCCATGAACACAAAATCCTCACGCCACATCCCACCTACATGCCCACATACCTAGATCCTCATTGTCGGTGCATAGCCCAAAATAGTAAAATAAATGTAAATAGAATATATGTAGATATTTGCCCGATCCAAAGGCATGTTGGCACCCAAGTCAAGATAATCAGTTTACAGTTTCCAATTACTTTCAATGATTAAGAAAAAATAGAAAATACCCTTCCTAGATATGTGAAGCTAAGGTCATTAGGAAAATCCATACAAAATTTGAAAAACAGTTGCAATCTTATACATCATCCCCGGAAAAATTATCGGGAAGAAATGGCCACCCCAATACCCCATGAAAACTAGGTTGAAGCAGTGATAGTGAATGTCATAGTGAATGCCCAATTCCAACCAGTGAAACATAGTGATATCCTTATCCCTCACAACAGCAAAAACAACAACATCCTAAACATGTCCACCACCTGTTACAAAATCTAAAACCAAAATATTTTCATGGTCTGGAGATTATAAAAGCATCCACCCACCTATGCCAGAAGGTAGAGTCGTTAGTAAACTACAGACAGGAACCCTCCTCCTGGGTTCGATTTGGGTAGGAAAGTTCTAATATAGCAGTCCAAATAGGCATGTGGCCTCCTGTGGTACGAGGAAAATTGATCCTAAATCATACAGAGTAGAATATATACTGCAATGATAAAGATAAGCACAATGTGAAATATCTCCGAGTATATAAAATGTATCATGCCTATAGTCAATAATGAAAATATGGAAACCACATTCAAAGACTCAAAAAATAGTATCGCCCCAAAGTCACCTCCATGCCAAAACAAGAGCTCAGAGAATACCAATACTAAACTATCCCCCAATGCAGAACATATAGATCACCTAGTAAAGTGCGAGTAAGGTCATACATACCATGTCTACAGTTCTTATCTTGATTCTATTTGCACCTCCATTCACCAAGTTAGTAGTAGCACCCTTGATGCTTTGGTTCCATTCACCAATGCCCACTCAAGCCAAACTTAATTAACATATATTCTGAAGAGAATGGTAATTAGATTTTGTGAATGATCGAATTATATCAGCCTTTTGAACCACCGACCCAGAGAGATCATTCCTACCATTAGAAAAGATATCTCGCACAGTTCAAATTTAAATATTCGATAACACTCCCACCCTCGCTTGAATCCACACTTACCATTTGTTACAAGTCCAATAACAATTATATTCAGTGGGGTCCCTGGAAATTAAAAAATACCTAAACTTCAGTTTCTATCTTTTACCCTAGGTCACGAGGTCGAAGTGTGAAACCTTGATGCTTTACTCCATGATGGTAGAGACATATGCCTTGTCAATTACTTTTCTTATTTATATGGTAGAAAAAAATAAGGGCCTACTTATGTCGGGATTCATAAAACAAAAAAGGGACTACTTCTTATATAATTGAGAAGATCGTATGTACCAGGGTGAGCAATAGTAGGACAATTGTCGCAGGCAAAGCTAAAGCTTTCCACTACAATGAGAAATAATCCCACACAAGCTATGTAATCTAGACCTTCATTTTATTTTTGTAATTTGCGTTCACTTATTTTCTCAGTTCATCAAAGAAATCTTGCTAGACATTTTGTTATGACAATCTTGGTGCAAAGATTATTGTCTCCCTCTTATTGTGCGAACACTGCCCTTTCATGGCCATACATTTTATTACGGAAGTTCCGGTGCATATAGTACTTTGTATTTTTCTTCTTACTTCTATGTTTCCACTTCAATGGAGTTGCAAAAACTTTTCCCACCTTTTATTTTTCAGAAGAAAAAAACAGAAACATGTCTTCATTAGAAGTGAAGATTATTTTACATTAGAATACCTATATTTCAGGTCTTTCCCAAAATGGATTATAAACTCCAAAGTATAAAGAAAATTGGACCACTGATATGCCATCATAATATCACAATAAGACTATAAAAAATATTACTCACATTGAGAGAAAAAACATAATAAAACAGAGGTAGACAGACAGAGTACTAAAATGTTATGCTCTTAACCTGCAAGACGATACCAGAATACCAAATATGCGAAGAAATATACCCAGAACATATAACAATGAGAAATAACAACAAGTATTTTACTATTCAGAAAGCAATGTTCACTTGCCTCTTCGAGGGGGCAACCCCTAGTAGAGCTGAGCTCAATTACAAAATAAGACACGATGCTCCTCGAGGGGAGTTGGTGGGCTCCAGTATTGTAGCAATAATGCTACAACTCCTGGAGCTTCCTATCTCTAATTTTATCAACCCGGTAGTTCGTACAAAATTGGAAGCGACGGTGCTGTATGCACAAGTACTAGCTCTTGTCGCAGCTGTCACTTGGTCAGCTGGCACAAGTCCGCTAGGGCTCAAGCCAACTTTTATATGCTCACAGAAGAAGCTTTATGAATGATGGACGAAAGCTAACTCAAAGGAGACTAGTCTATTTGCAGAAAGAAACTGAAAGCCAACAAAGCATGAAAACCCTAGTAAACCCTAATTTGACTAGCTAGACCCTTACAATGCAAAACTGTGAATGAAACCACTACCAATAATGCCATTACTTGCAGTGAACTGAAATACATGCATCTAAGCTACTTGCATCTGAAAAGACATGTTTTTGTATTTTTTCATTAAGTGGTTGGATTTATTGTGATGATGCTTTTGATTAGGGTTTGGTTGTGCAGGAGCGGTTTGAATGGAAGGAAAGCATGGGCAAGGTCAGGATGGCTAGGGGAGGTCCCAGAGGGTCTCTAGCATCAGTCCTCAGAAGTCTACCACGTTCGGATGCTCAGCAACCGAGTTTGCAGGCTTCTACAGGAAGTCTGCAGGGGATCCTACAGGAAACTCAGGGATTCTACAGGAAGTCTGTGCAATTCTACAGGATGTTTGACCGTGGGAGTTTTGGGAGATGGTGAAGTGTTGGAGTGGTGTGGGAGGATAGGTGAGATGGAGATGGAACTGGTGATGGCTCAGGAGCAGAGAAGTCAGATGGAGGAAGAGTGCATGCAGTGGGTTGATGGCTGGAAGGATGGGATTATCAAAAGGTCAAAAAGATGAAGCTACGTGGCAGTGGATGGATTGGAGGGTAAACGAGCTGGACAGAGGCTGAGTAGGTGGCTTGAGGAGAGGTTAAGAAGAAGAAGAAGGAAGTGGAATGATATGGAGCAGTGTAAATGAAACAAATGACTTATGTCTTGCACCAAAAATGAGAATTCATTAACCTATGATACATGTGCCATTAAACCTATGAACAGCAATGTAAAACCAAGAAAAGAAACCATGCATGGAATGAAGAATGTAGAAGTATGGTTCAATATCAAAAGTGCATGGATGGATCTTCAACGAAAATGTCTATGTTGCAGCTTGCATGAACGTGAGAAGAACTGCGTTTCTTTTTGGTGGTTGATATGGACTGCACCCCAATCCCTAAGCAGAGATGGCAGTGAGCTCTAACAACCTTTTTCTGGAGCTCCAATAAATTATAACGATCATCTTCTAACCTAAGCAACTGGAAGCAAATTCACCATAAACTAATCCTACTCAATCTCATGAAAAAGACTAAATTAGCAGACTGTAAATTCGAATTGCATGTCAAAGTGCTGGAACGAAATGCAAATAACATTACAACCTTTTTCGGCTGCTCACTGTTGGCTCATCATCACCCCCCAGCTAAACTATTTTCTCATCCTTGAGCAACTTTGCTCTGGCTCCTCGTCTTTGGCCAAGAACTAGAGCCCGGATCATGCTTTTCCTTTCCTGTTTTTGGCGGCCCTGCCTTTGCTGCCACTGGTGGTGACGAAGGTTGTGCTTCTTCCCCCTTCCCCATTTCCTTGAGCCGGGCTTCGGAAGGCGATTGGCCTATTTTTCGTGTCCAGGAAGTTATTTTTGGACTTCCCTTCTCGGGGGTGGCTGATGTTTTAGAGGGGGTTCTTGCACTGGGTGAAGTAGGGACATCCCCTAAAATGGTTTGGCTGCTGGGTGGAGGCTGTGGCTTGCCCGTGTTTATCCTCTTGCTTCTCCTGGCTTCAGATGGTAGAGGGGTCTCCCTCTCTCTCTTCTCCTTCGTCTTTGGAGGTGTACTGAGGGCAGCCAGCGCCGCTGCTGCCTCCTTTTCGAGAATACCAGCCTTCTCTTTCTTGCGTTTTGCTCTCTCAGAGCTCCTTGTAGAGGGCCCCTCCTTTTCAGATTTCAGCTTTCCTGTAGAAGACCCTGCTTTGCCCACTTCCGGGCCTCCTGTAGAAGCTTCTTTCTTTCCCGATTTTGGGCTTCCTGTAGAAGACCCGGTTTTAGCCACCTCGGGCTTCCTGTAGAAGCCCCTGCTTTGGTAATCTTCGGGCTTCTTGTAGAAGCCCCTTTCTCTGTCTTCAGGCTTCCTGTAGGAGCCAGTTTCTCAATGACTTTCGGGCTTCTTGTAGAAGCCCCTGTTTCCAATTTCGGGCTTCCTGTAGAAGCCCTTGTCTCTATCTTCGGGCTCCCTGTAGAAGCCTGTTTCTGCAATTTCGAGCCTCCTGTAGAAGCATTTGTCTCTGTTTTTGGGCTTCCTGTAGAAGCTTGTTTCTCAACGATTTTCGGGCTTCCTGTAGAAGCCTGTTTCTCAATTATCTTCGGGCTTCCTGTAGAAGCCTTTGTCTTTGTTTTCGGGCTTCCTGTAGAAGCCTGTTTCTGCTTTCCTGTAGACACAGGTGTCTCCACCTCTGCTTGCTTGCCTGCCTGAGTTTTGCTTTTTGCTTTGGTTGCAGGTGCTGTTGAGGTACTTGGGCTGACGTGGCCCACCTCAGCTTTGTCCATTCTGCTCTTCATCCTCTTTTCTCTTGCTGACAAGATGGGTGTGCCACCTTTTTCTTTGTCCTCCTTTTCCTCATGCTTCTTCCTTTGTTATTTCTTCTGCACTGTGGTCGGGGTCTTCTGGCCTTCTTCTCTCTGTTCCTCGGCCACTGCCTCTTGTTCCTCACCGCTGGAGGAACCCGTTTCTTCGATCAACATTTTAATGTCTCCATCTTTTGTCAAATTCCGGAAGGATTCCCATGAGAGGGGGACCTTATATGAGTGCAGCGCATCCTCCACAAGAAGCTTGATCAACCCATGGTGGGCTATCTGATCTGGTATGCCCTCTTTCAGCTTTGTGGCACACTCCATTAGAGACTGCAATAGGAAATAAGGGATGCTCAATTTTTGTTCTACAGGAAGATCAATTCGGTGCCTCAATTCAGTGAGTAGCCGAAAGTGATATGCATACACGATGCTAAAACGGCCTTCACAAGTGATATATTTCATGATTTGCAAACTGACTTCATTCCATGGTGGCAACAGGCTCGTTCTTCGCACCCCATTTTTGTCCTCCGAGAATTCTTCCTCAGGTGGAAAGAATTCTTTCTTTGCCTGTTGGCTCAGCTTTCTTTCTTCCTTATCCCACGGCAAACCCATAGGAAGTTCTGTGATCCGGCTGATATGTTGTGGGGTGAGCTTGAGGCTTAGACCTCTGAAGTTCACTGTGGCCAGTGTCTGGGATTTAGGCTTCAGAGCCTGCAAGAATTCTTCGGCCACTTCATCATCGTAACCCTGCAGCTTATCACAAAAAGGCATCCATTGTGCTCTGGTGAAGAGCTCTACCACTACCGGGTTTTCCCTTAATTTGGTTGAATCAGTGGGTTCCCATCTTATAAACCCACCCGGCATGATGAACACGGTTGTTTTAATTAAAAGTGGCAAATGTGAAAGAGATTTGGTCTATTAAGACAGAGCATGCACATAATCCATAAAATTCACACAGTCTAATTATACTGACATCCTGTAGCACGACAGTATAGGCACAGCAAACAACAATTTCACCGATATCTTTATGACCAGACTGTGGACAATGGTCTTGCCACCCTTACTAACCAGTTGCATGAAGAGTTCAGGGTTACCTCTTTAATTGGCCACCTTTTTTCGTGAGGCACCCACTTCCCTGTAGAAGACTGCGTTCCTGTAGAGACTGCGTTCCTGTAGAAACTGTGTTCCTGTAGGAGCAGTGCGCAAATTTCGAGGAGGACTGTAGTTGGCCTGCGCTCGAGGTGTGCTTCATCGGTGTTCTGGTAGCCAACAGCTCGGCGTATCAAAGTGCAGAGGAGATCAGAATAGCCACCCGAGTTTGAAGTGGTGGTTGATAAATGCATGCGCATGATCTAGCCGATTAGATTTTGAATCGGCGCAATCCGTGGCGCGGGGATGAGCTGTCCCCGTCGGACCGTTGGGCGACGTCATCCATCATTCGCCTGCGTATTCACTTGCTGCCGCATCCATTCCCACAGATCTGCCGCCGCCTTTTCCTGTTAAACTCTTGCTTCCGACGAGAGTGTTCTCATGTGCGTGCCGCTCATTCTCTTTGTCGTGGCCGCCACCCAAACATCCAATTACACCATAACTCGCTGACATGGCCAGTCGACTGGCCATACGGCCGCTCAACCATTCACTTTTATGCCATGCAAACAATTCAAAGTAAAATTCATGCGATTTGATGGAAGGAAGGGTCGAGACACTTACTTGCGTGGTTGCACATGATTTTTCCAGTCTTTGGACGATGGTGAGTGGATCTACCTGCTGCATGCGAACTTACACAGACCCGGAGGCTCGTGGTTACAGGCTGCCGACGATGGAGTGGATGCTTGGGTTGCATGCGCCCGCGTTTCATTGCAGATGGCGGTGCTGTGAATGGTATCCACTCTAGCAGGTTGAACTGTTACAGGATTCCCGCGAGGTGTCTCGTAACAGTTCTTCCTCCTTGGGTGCATGCTGCATGACGGAGGATCTGGCCTTTCAATCACGTTCCCGGAGCTTCTGATGCCTATGGTATGAGATCTCAGCACTTGTTTGTCTTCGAAAATGGCTTTTCCCGCGAGAACTCATCGATCTACTTTGTTGGTGCAGGGAACTTGGTTGCATGTCGACAAGGATGGTGGAGCAAGGTAACAGCAATGTGCAAGGGTGCCAACAAAGGCTTGCATGCATCCAAACCAATCCGTAGTCGCTAAATCTCCCTTTAAGATGAATTCTGGCCGTCCCAAACTTCTACAGGAAGTTTCCTGTAGAACACAGAGCTTCCTGTAGAAATTTCGGGCTTCCTGTAGAAAGTCTGCACTTTCCTGTAGAAAATCTGTGTCTTCCTGTAGAAAGACTGCATCTTCCTGTAGAAAGACTCAAACCATGATAAAATTGCACATACCTTGAAAAAACATGGGTACCCTTGGAGGAGGTGCTGGTGAGGTCTCTTGACAGCATGATAAGGACCCTTGGCTTTGAGTTGAAGGGCTTCCTCTCCTCCATAGAACATCTGCAACCTGCATGCAATTTTACCATATTTTGCTTATTGTTTTTTTCTTTTTTTTTCTCTTTTTTTTTTTTGAAAGATAACAGGGGCGCCTCAAAGAGGTTTTCACCCGTGCCATCTGCCCTGAGCGCCTCAGAGAGGTTTTCACTCAAGGATCTTTTTCAAACCTTTTCTCTTTTTTTTTGAAAGACAATAGGGGCGCTTAAATGAAGTTTTCACCCCTACCACCTGCCTTGGGCGCCTAAGAGAGGTTTTCACCCAAGGATCTTTATTATTTTTTCTTTTTTTTTTTCTTTTTTTTTTTTTTTTTTTTTCTATATATACCTCAGGGTATGCTAGAAGTAGAGGCAGAACCCCTCTCTAGGACCAATACAGATTTCTCCATAGTTTTGATGAACTCTTGTCTTGAGAGATGTCTCCTGTAGATCTTCAATCGATGCCCATTGACAAGCATGGGAATGGCTTCCTCATCAATGGTTCGGATGAGGATAGATCCATTGTCATGGCATTTTTCCACTGCATATGGTCCTAGCCATCTGGTTCTCAGCTTCCCCTTGAAATCTTTGTATATGGAGTCATACAACAAAGCCCAATCTCGCGGCTGAAATTGCTTGTCATGGAGATGTTGGTCATGCCACACCTTTCTCTGAAGTTGAACCACTTCTGAGTGAAGGAGGGCCTGCATTCGGTGCTCATCCAGGCCATTCAGCTGCAGTAGCCTTTCTTGTTGTGCATGGCTGAGATCTAGGTCCAGCTGAGCTGCCATCCTTAAAGTGTTGTATTCAAACTCAATGGACAACAAAGCTTTCTTCCCATAGACCAGCTCATACGGTGTGAAGCCGGTGGTGGTCTTCCAAGTGGTGTTGTAAGCCCATGTGGCTTCAACCAGGCGATCTGCCCAGTCCTTTCTGCTGCTGCTCACCACCTTAGTCAAGATCCCTTCTAATGCTCTATTGGTGACTTCCACCTGCCCGTTTGCTTGAGGGTGATAAGGGGTGGAAGTCCTATGCTTGATCTTGTGATGGGCTAGTAGATCATCAACCAGGTTGGAGGTGAACTGGCTCCCTTGATCGGTGACCAGCTCTCTTGGATAGCCAAACTTATAGAAGATGTTTTCTCTTAGGAACTCGGCCACCTTTTCTTCTGTTGCTGTTTTGATTGCTTTGGTCTCTGCCCACTTTGTCAAATAGTCAGTACACACAATGATGTAAGTCCTTTGCCTCGAAGAGGGGTTGATTGGGCACACAAAGTCCATGCCCCACTTATCAAATGGCTCAAGAGTCACTTGAGGTTGGAGAGGCATCTCATTCCTTTGGGTCGGTTTCCCCATTCTTTGGCATTGGTCACACTGACTGACATATCTTCTGACATCTTGATGAAGTGTAGGCCAATAGTAGCCTGCCTGCAGGATTTTGAAGGCAATTCTCTTTGCTGCAAAATGTCCTCCATAAGGCCCATCATGACAAGTGAGGAGGATATCAAAGACTTCCTCCTCCCTTACACAACGCCTTAAGATCTGATCGGGGCCAAGCTTGAACAGATTGCCCCCGATCCAAGTAAATGAGGCACTTTTTCTCATGATTCTGCTCTTCTCTCTGGAAGATAGGTGTGGAGGGAACTGTGTTGAAACAAGATAGTTTATTATATCAGCAAACCATGGAGAGAGTACTGAAATAGCAAACAGATGTTCATCGGGCATCTGGTCATCCACTGTTCCATCCTCATCTGCAGACAAATCCAATCTAGATAAAAAGTCAGCAACAACATTTTCTCTACCTGGTTTGTCAACAATGGTCAAATCAAACTGCTGCAATAAAAGTAACCATCTAATAATACGAGCATTCACATCTGGTTTATTCATTAAATATCTAATTGCAGCATGGTCAGTATGTACAAAGGTCTGGTAACCAATAATATAATGTCGGAACTTGTTCAGTGCACGGACCACAGCCAAGAATTCTTTCTCGGTTACAGTGTAATTCAGCTCAGCTTTGGACAAGTTTTTGCTAACAAAGTAAATGGCATATGGAAGTTTTTGCTCAACTTGTCCTAAAGCTGCACCTATGGCTTTGTTCGAGGCATCAGTGTGGATGTGGAAAGGTAGGGCCCAGTTTGGACCTCTCAGGATTGGGGCTGACACCAACTTGTCCTTCAATTCATTTAAAGCCCTCTGACAATCGTCAGTCCAATTAAACTCCACATCTTTTGCCAACAGGCCAAACAATGGCGAGGCTAGCTTGCTGAAATCTTTAATGAATCTCCGGTAGTATCCTGCTAATCCCAAGAAACTCCGGACATCCCTTACCTTTTGAGGAGGTGGAACCCTCTTGATGAGAGCAATTTTGTTAGGATCCACCTGCAACCCTTGGCAAGAAATGGTATGGCCTAGCACGGTCCCTTCAGTCATTAGGAATTCACATTTTTCAGGACTAAGGGACAAGTTCATCTCGGTGCATTTGGTTAGGACTTTTCCCAGGTTGGACAATGCTTCCTAGAAGTTGGCCCCATAAGGAGTAAAGTCATCGATATAGATTTCTACCGCATCATGGACCAGCTCCAAGAAGATGCTCAAGACAGCTCTCTGGAAGGTAGCAGGGGCATTGCATAGCCCAAAGGGAAGGACTCGGTAGGCTAAGGTACCCCAAGGACAAGTGAAGGTGGTCTTATCTTGGTCTTCCAGGCTGATTTGGATTTGGTTGTATCCGCTAAACCCATCCAAGAAAGAGAAGAACTTCTTTCCTGCTAGTCCATCCAACACTTGATCTATGAAAGGTAGAGGGAAATGGTCCTTCTTGGTAGCTTTGTTCAGTTCTCGGTAGTCCACACAGATTCTCCATTTCCCATTTTTCTTGGGAACCAACACTAGAGGGGACACCCATTCACTATCTGAGATGGGGTAGATGAACCCGGCATCCAATAGTTTTTGCAATTCTTCCTTGACAATGTCCTTAAGGGCTGGATTCATTCTCCTCTGAGGTTGCCTAACCGGTTTACAATCCTCTTTGATGTATATATGATGGGTACAGACCGAAGGATGGACTCCTTTCATTTCCTTATAGCTCCAAGCAAAAGCATCTAAGTGATTGGCCAACAGACTACACAGCTCCTTTTCCTGGGAAGGAGATAGGGAGGAGCTGATCTTCAATGCTTTCTCAGGGCCGAACTCCACATTCTTGACTCTGGGAGTAACAGGGTTGGTTGTACAAAGATCCACTAAGGTGTTGGCTTGGGTGTCCTCCACCAATCTCTCTAAGGGTAGTGCACTGGAAGGTGGATTTCGGATCAAGGTCTCGATCAAGTCATCCTCGGTTGGGGGGTCTCTTCTAGTGGTATCTAAGGTGCACAGAGGTGCTGAGTACACCTCGTCTTCCTCTCCTTCTTCCAACCAGAGTGGTAAGTCATGCTCTAAGGAAGGTTGGGCAGGAGGGTATAGGACTAGCTGCTTGGACATGGGACCATTTTTTATGGTCATGTTTCCTGCACGACAACTTATGTAAGCATCTGCAGTAGCTAACCAAGGCCTTCCCAAAATGAGAGGATATCCAGTAAGCTTGGCCTTTGGTTGTAGAACCAGGAAGTCTGCAGGGTATTCCCAAGAGTCAATAGAGACCAAGACATCCTCCACAATCCCTTCGGGAGTCACGGTGGAACGATCTGCTAATTGCAGTACTGTCGAGGTCTTCCTCAAGGAACCCTGAAGATTAAGTTTAAGCACGGTATCCCTGGTCATCACATTAATGGCAGCCCCCAGATCAATCAAGGTGTGAGGTATAATGGTGCCATTGATGTGAACATCTACTACAGGACTTCCAGGATCTAGGTACTTTGGGCAGATGACTTGTCCTAACATAAGGTCAGACAGTTGTCCTATGACATTGATAGTTGAAGCATCTTTCTTCCGTCTGCCTGGGTGTTTGAAACACTTCTCCTTAAACAGTTTGTTGTATATTGGCACATCCTTGATGGCTTGGAGAAGTGGTATTTTTACACACAACTGCTTGAGCTCACCCAGAAGCTCATCATCCTCTGGGTTGGGTTGTGTGGTGGTTGTTAGTCTCTCAGGAAAGGGTGGAATAACCTTCGGTTCACTTTCCTGTTTATCTTCCTCATCCTCTGGGGGAGGAGGTTGGCGATCTGGTAGAGTCTTTCCAGATCGAAGATTGATCTCCTGGATCTCCACAGCATAGGTAGGGCATGAGGTTTCCCCAGTGTATACCTGTTGGGCCTGTCTATTGTTGGGGTTCGGGTTCGGTTGAGCAGGCATTTGAGGTTGCCTTGGAGGAGCAGGAGGTAATGGCTGAGGTTGAACTGGAGGTGGAGGCAAGATGGCAGGAGGAGTGTTGTATTGGGGCCTCCACCCCGACTGAGGTGCATTCCATTGAGGCTGTGGCTGGGCATGTGAGTGATATGAATGAGAAGTAGGTTGAGTGGGGTACTGAGGTGGATAAGACCATGGAGGAGGCATGGACTATGAAGGATGAGTAGGGGGACCCCAGGAAGGCATAGGAGTCGATTGGTTGGGGCTGTAATAAGCTTGAGATGCCCCTTGCATCCCCTGCTGATAAGGTCTAGATCCTTGTGGCCTCCTTTGGTTGAGGTAATAGAGAGGTTATGTGGGAGCTTCTGTCCCTTGGTACATGGCTTTAAACCCAGGTAGGGTTGGACACTGATTTGTGGGATGGTCCTCCTCACAAACGAAACACACTTCAACCGAATGCAATGGACATTCGTTCTTAGGGTGTCTCCTTGTGCACCTAGGGCAGAAGACAGCCAAGGCTCTCTCAGCTTCTTCTTTCTTTTGCTGAATCCTGAATGTGTCAAGCTGCATGGCAATGGTCTGTCTCACCTCACTCTTAAGATCTTCTAATTGATTTGCAAGCTCATGTTTGGAGAAAGGGACACTCGTTGAGAGGTGGTTTTCTCTACCTCATTTCCGAGCTGCCCTGGAGTGGTTTCTAAACACAGTCTTGATGTCCTCATAAGGCAGTTGGTAAATGTCCCCCCCAGCTAACATGTGAAGGGTATCTAAGAGGTCTTCAGGGACTCCTCGGAGCAGGACCAACTTGAGGGATTCAGGGTCAAGTGTGCACCTGGCCCGCTTATAGCTTAGTTGGAACCTCTCCTCATAATCCTCTAAGGACTCATCATTTCCCATGGTCATCCGAAAGATTTCCCCCTTTGTTTCCTTGGACCTACAGTAATCCCGGTACTTGGTATTGAAAGCTTGCTGCATCTGAGCCCAAGTGGTGATACTATTCCCAGGTAAGCCCATGAACCAGCGTAGTGCTGCATCCTTAAGAGTGGAAGGGAAAAGTTTCAGCTTTTGCTCATTTTCAGTATAGTCATAGGTTCTACAAAGGACAGCAAACTCAAACAGGAAGGTATCCGGATCTTCAGTGGTCAGCCCATGGAAGTGAGGTAAGGCGGAGGGGCTAATGTTCTTCATTTTCATCTCTCCATTGGTCTCTCGGATGGGGAAGGCACCTTCTATTCTCTCATCTTCTCTTCTATTGTCAGCCATAGCTTCAGATGGAGTGGTCTCTAACTCTTCTTCTACTATAGGATCTTTTTATATCTCAAGATGTTCACCTATAGGTTCCTCTGGGTCACTGTCACCGAAGAAGAGAGAAGGGTGACGCAGTGATGTGGTGGGGGTGTTTGGTAGGAATTTGCCTGATCTATCTTGGTTCCTATGAGGCATGAAATGGAAAAGACTTTCTTTTTCTTTTGATTGTTTTTGCTTTGCTTTTCTTTTGGTACCTGCAAAAACTGAGATAGATTGATCTACAACTAACTATGAAAGATGCAGAATTAAACTGAAAGCAGGAAAGGACTATTCTACTTTGCTCAAATGAAATTGCAAGAATGGAAATGCTAGTCTACGCTTGCAGAAAGGAAATGCTAATCTATGAAAGCAGGAAATGCTAATCTATGAAAGCAGGAAATATCTATGCTACTTTTGTAGAATGGAAATGAAGTAAACTACTTAGCAGAAGGCAAGAGTAAGAAAGTAGAAGAAAAGCAACAATTACTAATACTCTGACGCTTCCCCGGCAACGGCGCCAAAAAGATGGTGGGCTCCAGTATTGTAGCAATAATGATACAACTCCTGGAGCTTCCTATCTCTAATTTTATCAACCCGGTAGTTCGTACAAACTTGGAAGCGACGGTGCTGTATGCACAAGTACTAGCTCTTGTCGCAGCTGTCACTTGGTCAACTGGCACAAGTCCGCTAGGGCTCAAGCCAACTTCTATATGCTCACAGAAGAAGCTTTATGAATGATGGACGAAAGCTAACTCAAAGGAGACTAGTCTATTTACAGAAAGAAACTGAAAGCCAACAAAGCATGAAAACCCTAGTAAACCCTAATTTGACTAGCTAGACCCTTACAATGCAAAACTGTAAATGAAACCACTACCAATAATGCCATTACTTGCAGTGAACTGAAATACATGCATCTAAGCTACTTGCATCTGAAAAGACATGTTTTTGTATTTTTTCATTAAGTGGTTGGATTTATTGTGATGATGCTTTTGATTAGGGTTTGGTTGTGCAGGAGCGGTTTGAATGGAAGGAAAGCATGGGCAAGGTCAGGATGGCTAGGGGAGGTCCCAGAGGGTCTCTAGCATCAGTCCTCAGAAGTCTACCACGTTTGGATGCTCAGCAACCGAGTTTGCAGGCTTCTACAGGAAGTCTGCAGGGGATCCTACAGGAAACTCAGGGATTCTACAGGAAGTCTGTGCAATTCTACAGGATGTTTGACCGTGGGAGTTTTGGGAGATGGTGAAGTGTTGGAGTGGTGTGGGAGGATAGGTGAGATGGAGATGGAACTGGTGATGGCTCAAGAGCAGAGAAGTCAGATGGAGGAAGAGTGCATGCAGTGGGTTGATGGTTGGAAGGATGGGATTATCAAAAGGTCAAAAAGATGAAGCTACATGGCAGTGGATGGATTGGAGGGTAAACGAGCTGGACAGAGGCCGAGTAGGTGGCTTGAGGAGAGGTTAAGAAGAAGAAGAAGGAAGTGGAATGATATGGAGCAGTGTAAATGAAACAAATGACTTATGTCTTGCACCAAAAACGAGAATTCATTAACCTATGATACCTGTGCCATTAAACCTATGAACAGCAATGTAAAACCAAGAAAAGAAACCGTGCATGGAATGAAGAATGTAGAAGTATGGTTCAATATCAAAAGTGCATGGATGGATCTTCAACGAAAATGTCTATGTTGCAGCTTGCATGAACGTGAGAAGAACTGCGTTTCTTTTTGGTGGTTGATATGGACTGCACCCCAATCCCTAAGCAGAGATGGCAGTGAGCTCTAACAACCTTTTTCTGGAGCTCCAATAAATTATAACGATCCTCTTCTAACCTAAGCAACTAGAAGCAAGTTCACCATAAACTAATCCTACTCAATCTCATGAAAAAGACTAAATTAGCAGACTGTAAATTCGAATTGCATGTCAAAGTAAAGGAACGAAGTGCTGGAACGAAATGCAAATAACATTACAACACCGAGGAGATCTATTGCTCTCAGGTTGGGCCCTAACCTGAGAGCTATAGCTCCCTTAGAAACTCAGAATGAGATCAAAATCTGACTGCCTTTATTCATAAACAAAAATCTGATGTCATGCCAAAACTGGCTTACAAAAAGAACCAACACCGAGCTGTAGCTCGTACTTCCAAATTACAAGAGTAATGCCAAAGTTAAAAAAGCTCCTATCCAAGGCTACGGCCTCAGTATTTATGCAAAATGATAGTCCAACAGGTTTCCTTGATTTGTGGAGCTTGGCTGTCCAACTGAAGGTTAAACTGCTGATCCTGTAGAACAGTTGTAACTGCTGTTCCTGTAGAACAGTTGGCTGCCTCTAAGCTCGGTGGGGAGATTGGTTGGAGCTTGGAGCTATGGTGGGAATCATGAGGAAGGTCCCCAAGACTGTGGACATCCTCTCCTAAAAACCAGCAGTGCCACCTCATTGTCTCCTTGTCTCCTTTCTCGTGGTCTTTGCTCCCTTTTAATGCCAAAAACCTGAAATCATCATGTATTAGTCACGTAGATAGAATGCCTACCCTTCTTCCTACAAACAACACGAATAAACCAAGAAATGAATGCATAAGCAATAAAAAATGAATGGTTTGAGCAGAGCAAGTAGGCCAAATGAGCCCAAATTGTACCAAAAATTGGGGCTCATCAGGAGTCTCTATCTTTTATATAGGATTCATACATGCAATACCATGGGGAAATACCATGGTTCTTATGAATACCATCTATCTATTACCATGGCCCATTTGCAACTAATTGTGGTCCCTTCATTAAATGCGGGTCAACCACTTACAATTATTAATATGGGCTTTATTGACTCTTTACTGAACTATAACTATGACTCAATCCTATTACATAAATAAGGGAGTTAGGGTTGGACCCTAACATGTCCTCCCCCATAATAATAGCCTTTTCCTTAAGGCTAAAGCTGCGGAAACTGCTGAAGGATAGTGGTTGGTTCCCAGGTCGCATCTTCTAGAGAGGTGTCTTTCCACTTGACGAGGACTTCCTTGATCGTGCGACCGCGCAGGTGCCGTTCTCGTGTGTCAAGAACCTATTCAGGTTAGAGCCAGATTGACCCTTCTTCATCCACTTCAGGTATACTGGTTTGAATTTTGCAATGGTTCCCAATCACCTTCTTGAGGCATGAGACATGGAAGAATGGATGGATTTTTGCAGTGGGTGGCAAAGCTAGCTTGTAGGCAACTTCTCCAATGCGCTGAAGTACTTGATACAGTCCATAGAATTTTGGAGATAATTTCTGACAACCCTTGTCTTTGAGCGATGTTTGCTCATATGGTTGTAGCCTCAAAATTACCTGATCCCCTTCTTGAAATTGGTGTTTTGAGCGATGTTGATATGCCTTTTGCTTCATGTGGTTTTGGGCTTGACGAAGATTCTCTCTAAGGTGGGCCAGCATGGTTTTGCGGTTTTGTAGGAGTTGATCCACTGCTTGTACCTTCGAGCATCCCTTGATATAAGAAGTAGGGGAAGGAGGGAGTTGACTATAAACTGCTTCATATGGAGTCATTTTGATGGTGGCATGATAGTTTGTGTTATACCACCATTCGGCTAGAGGTAACCACTGTACTCAGAGATGTTGCTTTTCTGAAGTGAAACACCTAAGGTAGGTCTCCAGACATTTGTGACTACTTTAATTTGACCATCAGATTGTGGATGATAGGAAGTACTGAGTTGTAGTTGGGTACCTTGTAGCCAGAAGAGTTCCTGCCAAAAGTTACTGGTGAAGATCGGGTCACGATCAGACACAATGGAAGTGGGCATGCCATGCAATTTGAAGATCTGATCCATGAAAGATTGAGCGACCAAAGTCGGTGTAAAAGGGTGGGGTAGGGCGCAAAAATGAGCATACTTAGAAAGTCTGTCCACAACCACCATGATGACTGACTTGTTTCCTGACTTTGGAAGACCTATAATGAAATCCATAGAAACCTCCATCCAGATTGAGGCCGGGATGGGCAATGGTTGTAATGTGCCTGGGGATTTGACTGTTTCTCCTTTGTGGCACTGACAGATGTCGCATTCAGCTACAAAAGTAAGAATGTCCTTTTTCATTCCTATCCAAAAAAATGATCTTCGAGTGCGAGCATACGTCTTCTGAAAACCTGAATGTCCTATAGTAGGAGATGAGTGCAACTTTGCAAAGTGCGGCTTTTGAGGGTGGATGTTGGTGATATTACGACTTTGTCCTTGTAGTGAAGAATCTCATCCTGCCACGAGTAGCCTACTATGGAATTTGGATCCGCCTGCAATTCATTAATGAGTTGGGAGAGCCAGGGATTTGAAAACCATTCCTTGTGAGCCTCTTCAATCCAGTTTGGAATGGGAAGGGAAATTGCGAGCAGGGTGCTTTCCTCCTCAAATTGGCGTGATAACGCATCTGCTACAATATTTTCGTGCCCTTTCTTATAAATTATCTCATAATCATATCCCATCATTTTGGCGATCCATTTATTTTGTTTTGGTGAGGATAGGCGTTGCTCCAAAAAATATTTAAGGTTTTGATGGTCTATGCGGATTTGGAAACGTCACCCCAATAAGTATGGTCGCCAGGTATCTACTGCATGTAAGATGGCCATCATATCCTTCTCATAGGTAGATTGTCCCAGATTCTTCCCACTTAGTTGTTGGCTCGTGAAGGCCAAGGGTCAACCTTCCTGCATTAAGACTGCCCCAATACCCATACCAGAAGCATCACATTCAATCACAAAATATTTGGTGAAGTCGGGTAGTGCTAAGACTGGAGTGGAACACATGGCATGTTTGAGAGCTATAAAGGCCTGTTGTGCTTCATCATTCCAGAGGAATGAATTTTTCTTGAGGAGTTGAGTGAGGGGCCTAGCAATGTGACCATAATTGCGGACAAATTTGTGATAGTAGCCTGTGAGACCCAAAAATCCTCTCAAGCTCTTCAAGGTCTTTGGTTGAGGCCAATCCTACATTGCCTGGATCTTTTTGGGGTCCACCCTGACACCTTCACGCCCCACAATGTGGCCCAAATACTCAACTTCTTCCATGCCAAAAGAGCACTTGGACATCTTGACAAATAATTTATGCTTGCGGAGCAGTTGCAAGAGTAGATCTACATGTTGAAGATGTGTGGCCCAGGTGCGACTATAGATGAGGATGGCATCAAAGAAAACAAGGACAAATTTTCTGAGATATAGTTTGAGGAGGTGGTGCATAAGGCTCTGAAAAGTGGATGGGGCATTACAAAGACCAAATGGCATGACCAAGAACTCATAATGGACTTCATGAGTTTTGAAAGCACTCTTTGGAATGTCTGCTTCTTTCATACGATTTTGGTGATAGCCCGAGCGAAGGTCGAGGTTAGTGAAGAATTGAACCCCATTTAGTTCATCCAACTAATCATCAACAATCGGGATGGGAAATTTATCTTTGAGCATCAACTTATTGAGGGCCCTGAAGTTTGGACACATATGCCATTCCCCATCTTTCTTGAGCACCATGACCACCGACGATGAATAAGGACTAATATTGGGACGAATGACACTTGCTTCCAAGAGTTCCTTGATGATTTTTTCAATTTCATTCTTTTGGACGAACGGATATCTATATGGGCGCACATTTGGTGGTTGGGCCCTTGAGACCAAAGTAATGCTATTATCATGTTCCCCTCTCGAGGGTGGAAGCTCATGAGGCTTGTCAAAGACTGGCAGATGGTTGTTTAAGATCTGTTGCATCTCAGGATGAATATGAAGAGAATTGGGTTCGAAGGCCTAGATGGCATTAAATTGGGATATAACTCCATGGTGGTCCTTTTTTAACAATTTTTCCATCCTATGTGCGCTGATGATAGAGGGAGCTCCCACCTGGAGTCTGCAGAGGGTATGTGTGTGGTTGTTATGCTTAAAGCTCATATATAACTCTTGGAAATCCATTGTGATTGGGCCAAGTGTGCGAAGCCATTCAGCACCTAGGACAATGTTGCACCATCCCATGTGTATGGAAAACATGTGGGTCTTTAACTAATAATCCCCCATTTGAAGTTTGACATTTTCACAGTGACCTTCACATTTCATTGTCCCCCCATCAGCAATTTGGACCTGGAAGTTAGAAACTACTCGGAAAAAACAATGCACTGCTTCCGCAACTCTTTGATGGATAAAGTTATGTGTGCTGCCACTATCAATCAAGACTACTACCAGGCGATGCTTAATAAAATCTCTGATTTTGAGAGTCTGGGGAGAAGAAATCCCTGCCAAAGCATGCAACGAGATAATTGGTTCTTCAGGTACATTGTCCTATTTTTTGTCCTCTTCTTCCTCCTCTAGTTCCTCAAGTGGTGGGGCTTCCTCCAATGAACAGTGATCAGTAGCATCAATTTGAAAGAATTTAGGCTCCTTGCATTTATGCCCGGGGGAGTATTTCTCATCACAGTAGTAACACAATCCTTGCTTTCTTCTTTCTGCCATTTCTGCTGGTGACACCTTTTGAACCTTGAGTGTTTGGGTAGTGCTTTGAGCCTAGGTGACGTGACCCTTGGCTATGAAATTTGAGCGATTGGACTGGGCTGCTAACGCACGTTCTACTTCACGAGCTATCCTACAAGTATGCAGCCATGAGATAGGGTGTTGCAGTTGGACGTGGGCTTGTATGGCTTCTTTGAGACCACTGAAAAAACATTCCAAGTAGAACTCATCGTGTAGACCTCTTGAGCGGAAAGCTAAGGCTTCAAAGGCTATAATATATTCGTTCATTGTTTCTGTCTATCGGAGCTTAGTGAGACAACCCAAAAAGTTAGGTTCATGGTCAAAGCGATTCGTAAGAGCTTTTTTGAATGTCTGCCAAGTCAAGGGCCTTCCATAGCAATGTTGATGCCATTGCCACCATTGCCATCTTTCATTGTCCAAGTACATGCTACCTACACTAAGCTGAGTTGCATCATCCATGATGTGATTCACTGCGAAATATTGCTCCATTTGTGCTATCCATGTGGCTGGGTGAGAACCATCAAATTTATACATGTCCAGCTTGGGTGGTCACAGCTGGGATTGTTGGTGGGTGCCAAAGAGGTGAAGAGACCGACTATACTCGCCCTCAATGTTTTCATTGCCAATATATGCCTCTGCGCGTTCCTCCATCTTGCCCTTTGAGGGTGTTTCATGTAAGCTCTTCAATTGCAACAATACATCGTTCAATGTTGATTCAAGGTTGTCAATCCTCTCATTGGCCATAGCTTGAGCTCTAGTTTGTACCATTCACCGATCTGATGCACTTGAAATTTGGGACTGCTTGAAATTTTTGGCACTTACAATTATATGGTACCACCTTGGTCAGCTCCTCGACCTGATTCTTATGGGCCAGGACCGATAAATCCCAATTTGATCAGCCTATCCCAAGTCAAAATGCGGTTGTGGATGGTTAACCAGACAAAGAATTTTAATTTCAAAGGGACATGCCAACTACACATATGTTCAGTCCAGTCAGCATAAGGAAGGGGCATGATGAATGAAGAGATGAGTGTATATGCTTCCTTGGCACAAATCCTCCCATTCACTATGTGATCGTTCCATACAAGTTGATCCCTACGTTGTGACAGTGTGATGCCCGCTTGGCAGAGTAGGTTTTGATAGCTTTCCCACTCCTCTTCAAAGAGATGAGGAATACCAAGATGCCATGCATGGGGCCATACCAGGGTGGACAACGAGGTATAGTCCCCCATCCACATGCTGGCCAGAGTATCAATCCCCTGTTGATTTAGGAAATGAATCAAAGGGGCTAAGAGAATATGGCATCCAGATACACCCTTAATGGCATCCCTTCCAATTAAAATATTTTATCCATTCCCCACTAGCCAGCGAAGGTTACTGCATAACCATGGGATCACCTTCTTGAGGCTTCACCATATGATAGAGGAACAAGCATTCGAGGGTGCCCCTGCTCTAACCCATTCCTCCATGCTATGCTGGAAGATGTATTTACCAAAACAAATTCTCTGCCATAGGCCATCTTCATTGAATACCCTCCATAAGTTTGTTGCCAAAAGAGCCAGATTGAACCTTCTGGAATCCAAAATGCCCCATCCACCCAAATGTATCTTATAAGATGTATCTTGCTAGAGTTATCGGAACCAAACCAAAGAAATTTTGAGATGAGGGTGTCGATCTTGTGTATGATTTCCTGTGGGATGTGAAAGAGGTGCATCCAATATACAAGAATACCTTGTAAAACAACCTTAATCATTATGACTTGACCTCCAAGGGAAAGCCACTTATGTTCCCAGTAGTGAAGTTTCTTTTCAAATTTTGAAAGAAACCAATCCCAATCCTGATTTTTGCGCTTATCTTCTTTTAAAAAGCATCCCAAATACTTAAAGTCAATGTGTAGGGGGCGAATTCTCACTCCAAATAAAGCTACAATATTTTGGATATGTTCTGAGTCAACCTCATCTGTGATAATCTCTGATTTGTTGTCGTTGATGTGAATAATGGAGGTAAAATGATTAAAAAACTTGGTGGAAATATGTCCATTCCTCTCTGTTTTTCATCCCCACACAGAGGATGTCATCCACAAATAATATATGAGACATTATGCAATTGTTGGTGGCATTACAACCCACAATAAGACCAAACTCCATCTTGGATTTTATACCTCTACTGAATGCATCCATTACAAGTATGAAGAGTAAGGGAGACAATGCACAACCTTGACAAAGCCCCCTATGTATCTTGAAGAAAGGAGTGGGTTCACCATTGATAAGGACTGCCATTGAAGCTGTGGAGAAACATGCCTTAATCCATTGAACATGCCTATGTGCAAAGCCAATTTTATATAAAATCATGATCAAAAATTCCCAATCCATGCAATCATATGCCCAATTGAGATCAATTTTCAGCAGACATGCTTTTAATTTTCTGGATTTTATCGAGTGCATGCACTCCTAAGCAATAGCAACAACATCTTGGATTCTTCTGTTAGAAAAAAAGCCAAATTTCTCCAATGAGATGTGAGGAGACAAAATTTGTTTGATTCTATTGGCTAGCAGTTTGGATATCATCTTATATACAAAGTTACATAATGAAATGGGTTTGAATTCATGAAATGAAAGAGATTTAGATTTTTTGGGGATTAATGTTAGAAAAGTAGAATTGAATGCACCTAGAATTTACCCAGAAATTCTAATAGCTTCCTCCATTCTGACCAGCTCAGGACCCATCAGCTCGAAAAAGTGCAGGAATATGTCAACAGGCCATCCATCAGGCCCGAGACTCTTGTCCTTGGCCATTTCCTTAAGAGTTTGATGCAGCTCCTCACTCGAGATTGGATCATCCATCATAGTTACATTCTCCTCACTTACCATCTGTGGGAATAAATTGACCAGCTCCATTTTTTCTTCCATGTGATTGCCCTCTGCTTCCTTGAAATGATTGTTGAAATGTTTAAAAGCTTATTTTTTTATTCCTTCAACTGTGGAGAGAATGATCCCTTTGCCATTTTTTATTGTCCATATAGTATTCTTTTGTTTCTTTTTAGATGCCACCCGATGGAAAAATTTGGTATTCCTGTCTCCACTTTTTATCCATACCAACCTGCTTCTTTGATGTCATTCCTCCTCTTGTAGTTTGAGAATTTTCTCTTTTCTCATTACCAAGTTTAATATAGATTTATGTTGATGGTCAGAGAAATAGCCAGGAGCTATTGGGTCCATTAGACTAGCAATTTCACTTTCAATATCCAACAGTTCCTGATTATACTCCTTTTTGTGTTTCCTCAACCATTCCCTTACCTATGTTTTCATTCTCTTAAGCTTGAAATGAATCTGTTGTATAGGATCAGAAATATGTAATGGAATTGGTAGGGACCAGTTCATGTTGACCAATTCTTGGAAATCAGGCTCATTTAACCAAACAGGGTTAAATTTAAATGGAAACTTGGTTGGTTCTTGATCGGCCTGCCATTCTAGTATTATTGCTTCATGGTCCAATACCTCAGAGAAGAAGTTCCAGGACTGTAAGTTCTTCATCCTCTAGCACCATAATAAATCCACAAAAAATCTATCAATTATTTTTTCTATGCCCTCCTCTCCAATGCGCCCATTACGCCAAGTCGGGCAAAGAGGAAAGGGGACAATGTCTATAAGAGCTTTGTGGTCAAAGAGCTCCTTGAAATAGTCCGCCAAGGGATCCAAGATTACTTTCTGACCCCAGACTTCCTTCTCACCAGTAGTAAAATTTAAATCCCTGACAATTATAATTGGGTGAATATCCAGTATGCCAGTTGAATCTACCCACTCCCAAAAGGCCTTCTGATTATTGTATGGTGCATATATATTCAAAATATGGAATTTGTGGGTGATACCCAGACCATATCCTGACAATAAAATCTATGCACATGACTGATAGACCTGGAAAGAAACTATAGAGGGATCATATAATGATGTCAGCCCCCCTGAGTTTCCATTCGCACTTATAGCACACACACACCATGAAGGGAAATTCTGAGGAGAATATCTAAAGCTTTCTCTTTCGATATCATTGTTTCTTGAAGAAGAAAAATAGATGGATTTTTTGATTTGATGTTGTGTTTTAGGGATCTTATTGTTTGGGAAGATCCCAACCCTCTGATGTTCAACGACATAATTCTCATTGGGAAGAGTTTGTCGCGGGAAACGGTGCTCTAAGGTCCCGGAGGGTAGTGAATATAGGGGAGTTGAAAGATGTAGTTGAAGGGACAGGATCAATGGCCATTTATAGTGTCTCTTCCAACACTTCCGAGAATCGAGAATTTAATTCAGACTCCAACTCTCCGCTTGGTGTAATCTTCCTGTATTTTGTTATCCTTTTCCTTCTATTGCTAGGTTCAACTCTATCCCTTCCCCTGTCATCTACCATCTCCATGTTATGGAACATATTTTTCCTTATTGTTATAGGTTCAAGCTCTAGTCTTGGATCTTCTGCAAGGGCTAATAATTCCATATCAGTCAAGATTGGAGATGAGGAATTTTCCTACTCAATGTTGTTGCATATCGGAGATAGTAATGAGTGTCTACTGGCTTTCTTGGCCGATTTATCACTAGCAATGCCTTTCCTCTTTGTTGGAGTCTGAGTGGCCATATGTTTGGATTTTTCACTTACTTGATTTATTCCTTTGTCAGCATTTGACTCCAAATATACACCATGTGCCACCCTTGTCTCGCTTTCTAGATTTGTTTCCACAATAGGGGAACCATTAGAAGAAAACTCTATAGATATTTTAGGTATACTTTCTTGTATCCCAATGTTGTGTCATCCAGTAGGAAGCCTCTATTCAGGATTGAGTTTCTCTGTTATCCCCCTCTTTCCTCTAAATCTGAAGGGGAAATTTTCCAACAAGTGACTAGTTTGATGACATTCCAAACATCTAAAGGGTATTCCCCAGTAATCAACTTGTTGACGGATAGAGAAAGTAGCCCAATAGATGTCAATTGCCACTGGTAATCCACCTGCAAGGTTCACCTCCACCAGGAACCATGCTACTTTCTTATCAAGCAACCCCATACACCCTTCATCTACATAATATAGTTTACCTATTTTGCTGGCAATTTCTTGAATCGCCCCCTTTGTCCATAGTTCTATAGGAAGGCTAGCCAGTTTGGCCCAAATTATTTTCCTCTTGGGAACCTCCATCACTGGATCAAACCCAACTTTCCAATTCTAAAGAACCAGAAAACCTCTTCCTTTGACCCAGGGCAATGCAACGATCTTTGTTGCATCTTCTTCTTTGAGAAAATGAAATCTAAACCACCCATTTACCATAACACTAACTTTGGGTCTATATCCCAGAAGGGAAGACCAACTTTTTTGAATCCACTCCTTCATTTGAACCTCGTTCATCATGATGAACTCCCATCGCCCTACCAGCATCCTTTTTCTTAGACGGACCACATTTTCCCAGTAAAGGTCAACTCCTAATATTAATTTTTGAACTTCCTCCATTGCTTTGATAGGCTTCTTGCCCTTGTCTCTGCCTCTGGCATTCAGATAGTGGAAATTTTGTGGAGGGAGCTCTGAAGTTGTGTTCAAATTCTTGGAAAGGAGGATTCCTTTGTCCAATCCAGTTATGGGTATTGTCTTTGAATTTTCCTTCCTGCTTTCTATTAATAGCTTCACAACATTCCCCTGTTTTGGCTTATACTTATGACCTCGCATGGCTGAATCCTATTTGGTCGCCACCGTAACATCGATTAAGTTGTCCACATCAAAATCCATTTCATCAAATGGAAATTGGCTCTCCATTTAGTGTAAAGGTCTATTGATAGGCTCAATTGATGTGGATTTATCCAGATTTGGTTGGTGGAGCTCCCTATAAATAATGTCTGATGGACGATCCTCTAATCTGATTCAATGCAGACGGACTCGACAACATGATCAAGCCTGGGTATGGATGTTTGTCCTTGATCTGAGGAATGCCAATCTTTGTATAATATGAAATCATAGAGTTATCTCTTGGGTGTGTTATATAGAGAATGGACAGAAAAATAACCAGATATTAGGCTCAACCTGACATCAGAATTAGATGGTCAACTCGTCCTTCAAAGGAATCTCATTGGGCCATTGATATGCCAACCCATATGGCGAAATTTCTCGGCAAGTGATTGGAACACCTAGAGGGCGGGGAGTAGAAAGGTATATCCCAATTGGTTGGGTCCTCGAAGTCCACACCTACACCACTCTATGTCACCATCTACAATCTTATTTTAATTGGTCGATTAGACCGAGGATCCCACCAAACTTCTGCAGTTATTGAATGTCACCTGTGAAAATATCCAGAGGGGACAAGCTCCAAGGAGTCAACCCACCAACTGTCAATCACCCACTCCTTTGATTGAGTAAATATTTACTAAGGAGGACGGAATAATCTTATGGTCGATCCAACCAAGATGGGCTTCAGATTTGATCAGCCCTAGGATCAAAGAGTAGGGGTACTTTCAGGCTATATTTTAATTGTTATCATATTCCTCCACTGTCGATATCTATGAGCTTGTCTTGTTAGCACCAATTTGATATATTTTGATGGTGCTCTTTACTTGTTCCACAGTAAATGAGACTACACTGCAAAAATTCAAATTTATCTACTCCACCAACCAATCTTTATTGCGTATGGAAGCCATGGAACCTGCAAACTTCACAGATTGGGTCTGGCAATGGGAACCAATGTTTCATCTGCAATCTAACAACGAAAAATTGGTTGTATAAAGCTTCCATATAATTCCACTTGTGATCTGTTATCAGAGATCTTAAATATCTGTTTTTAAGAACATATATCCTGAAGCCAACAACACCATATTTGACACCACCAAAAACTGCATTTGATCCACTTATCTACAATTCTATATTTAAAATTGCCAGTACTTTGTTCTTCAATTTTCTCACCCTCCTAGTTTTCTTCTAAGAATTGTTTTAGTGTTTTAGTTGGTTGCATGTCTGATAATTCACATGTTCCATAAAATATTTGTCTAGAAGATTCATCTATGAGTGGAGCCAACTCTGTCAATAACTCAGAAAAACAGTTCGACAAGCTACAAGAGTTTGATAGTCTCTTTAATTGTCGCTTGCTTAAATCTCAATGATTTCAGTGATTGTATAAATATCTAGTCATTTTATGCAAGATTATGATAGCGACAATAACCAAAGCTGCCAACCATATATATTCGACTATTTCATTGTTGTCCATCAGAATCAGTTGGGTGACTTACCTCCTTTCCACCTTATAGCTGCATCACATAGTCAAATTAACCTCTTCCCTAGTAAGCATCATAGTTATAAATAAGCACAGAATACTTCCCACAACAGCCAAGACATGAGTTTGAAAGGGGTAGAAACACACGAGAGTCTAAATAGCAGCCTCGGATAAGACTGGAAAATAAAAAACCATGACTCAAAAAAAAATCTACTTCACAATAGTTGTTGGAAGATCACATAAGCATACGAGATGATGACCTACAGAACCCGCTCTTCCCTTCCACATCTCTAACATCTTTAATACATGAAATTAACCGTCATATTTCGTTTCTAAATTTCTATTAAATGATTTATTATGATAAATGTCTCTAAGAAATGTTTTAATATAATAAATGCATATAGCTTAAAGTTAAAAGATCGAGTAATTATGAAAATATACATAAGTTAAAAGTTTAAGTAATTATGAAAAAATTCAAAATATAATGAGTGTATATAGAAAATATGCTACATAGTAATCATAAATCCCAATTTAAAATAGCCTTACATATAATATCATATTTATATCTCTTAAAATTAAAGGCCTAGATCCATCTCAACCCTGGATCTATAAGTGTCCAGAGGGATCAAATCTCTTTTCATAGTAAAAGAGGTTTGTATGTCAAGATATTTCATAGATAGATCCGGATTAAGATGGATTTAGGTTGGTATTAATATTAATATTTTAATACTAATATAGATTTTTTTTTACATGGCATGATAAAAAAATTAATATTTTCAAATATTACAACTTTGATGAGGAAATATTGACATGATAACAAAATTAATATTTTCAAATCTTACAACTTTGATGAGGAAATATTGGCATGATAACAAAATTAATATTTTCAAATATTACAACTTTGATGTGGAAATATTTACGTCATTAAATATTTTAATATATATACAATATGGTTTTTCTTTTAAATATTTAGATTACAAATATTTAATTAAAATAAATATTAAATTACTTTGAAGCATAATTTTTTGTTCTTTGTGTTGAATTGTATTGTAGTTTTTCTTTTTCTTTTAAATATTTAGTTTACAAATATCTAATTAAAGTAAATATTAAAAGGCTTTGGAGCTAAATTTTCTATTCATTGTGTTGAATTGTATTGTAGTTTTTTTTATCCATAGCTTATTTTCATTTTTATTTTGGGTGGACATTATTTTATTTTTATTTTTATTTTATTGGAGCCGTGACAGAATGCAATTATTATTATTATGTAAAAAATTGTGTTTAAAATTATTAATATATAAATTTTAAAATGCAACATTAATATTCTTCATACAAAAAAACATAAAAAATAAATAAATGAAATATTGTCTAAATAAATAAATTATAAATAAAATTTATTTAAAAAGAAATCTAAATGGTCTATGCAAATAAATTAATTAAAATGAATATATGTTGTTATTTATTTTATATTAAATCTATTATCTAATTATTAATTAAAAAATTTAAAACTCTCAAATTAAAAATAATATAATATAATATAATATATGAATGATTATATTTATTGTCTTGTACATTTTTATTACTAAAACTGAAAAAGTGAGGTGTAAAAAAAATTACTAAGCATAAACATTTAGATTTGATAGGTGTACTATTTATTATTATGACACTTGGTTTGGTACTCAGTACAATGACAATTCATTTTCATAAATATTTAAATTTAATGTGTGTACTCATTAAATGTTATGACACTTGGTTGAATACAATGTTATTTTTTGTTTTTTTTTTAAATAATTTTTTCTCTAAAAATTCAACTTTAAACCACAAGAAATTAGTCATCTCATGTGACATCAAAAAGTTTATTTTTTATTTTTTAATAAAATAATTTTAAAAAATATTAATTTATTATTATCTAATTTAATAATATATGTTTTTAATTCAAAATCCGGAATTAAATTTTTTACCCAAATCGTAATATTTAAAATGCTTTAGAATGAGGGCTTAACATGTGGCTCTCTGCATAGGCCGACAAACACTAAATAATTGGATGCATAAATTTTTAATTTTATTTACGGTAATGACCATTGGTAATTTTTAGGAATTTATTTATTAATTACTATAGTTAATTAAATGTTGTTTTAAAAGTTGTGGGCCTACATGGCTAAGACAACAACAAGTATATGAGAATATATGTTTTGATTTTGTCTTCATGATATAACATTTTACTTGTGAACTATGATTAGGAAGAAATGCTAGAGTAAGTATACCTTAGGAACTTGGATAGTTGTAGGTAAGGTAGTTACTTACTCAAATTTTTGGAAATAAAAATCTCCCAAAAAAAAAAGGGCCAAGAGGGTATGATGAACTTGAGACATGAGGGGAGAAGAAAGTACAGAGAAGAACGAATCTAAAATTGGTTGGCCAGTGGAGTCTGTCTGGAGTTGTGAGCTCAGACTGGTGAGCTCAGACTGGTGATTTATGGCTAAGTTGGGTAGTGACCAGATAGCTTGGAAGGAATTTGAAAACATTGTCAAGAGAAGATTCCCTAGGGTAAAACTATTACCCTAGCTCAAGGGGAGGCGCAATGGAATGACTGACCTCAAGGTTGGGAGGAGCATTGCTCATCTTGGTGGTTTGTAGTTCACAGGAAAGAAAAGACTTAAATAAGTTCCTATTTCTGTTAAAATATTATGTGCTCTGGTCAGTAATGGACTTAAGTTTCTGTTGTTTAATTTAAACAAATGCAAGTGTGTTTATTTAAAGTGTTACATGGGAATTGTACAGTAGTATCTACAGTAAAGTAGTAATATTCATGCAATATTTAGGAACGTAACAGTTATGATTACACTCTAAAGAGAAAACTGATAGTCATGATTATACTCTGAAAAGAAAACAAGGTTGTGGATAGAAAATCAACAGTAGGAGACAGTACTTACTGCAAAGATATATTGTACCACAATACAGGTCAATGAGCTCATCAGTGCTCAAAAGAAGGGAAGTTTGTGGTGTTGGGAAACACCAATTTTCCATTAGGAGACAGTACTTACTGCAAAGATATATTGTACCACAATACAGGTCAATGAGCTCATCAGTGCTCAAAAGAAGGGAAGTTTGTGGTGTTGGGAAACACCAATTTTCCATTAGGTTTAGTGGTTAAATTATGTTAAATGGGAATTTATGTCAGACCTGCATAAAGGTTGTAATATCCCAACTAGCAGAGGAAGGGTTAGTTTCTAGAGGCACCAAAGAGTACTGGTAAACCGAAACAATCCCTTCACTGCTCAACTAGAGGAATTAAACTAATACATTACCATAAAGACAAACTATATAGAGCGATATGATTTAAATGCTTAATACCAAGTAAATACACCAGAAACTAGAAGTAATACGAAGCAAGGAAAATTAAACAAAACATTTGTAACTAGTTGAAATCATGAATAAGGTTGTGCCGAGTTATTAAACCGTAGTGAATGTTATGATGATACATTGCAAGATTCATACATTAAACAGAAAATAAAGGCACCCATAGGTTCATATCTATCATACTTTATCAAATAGACCATATCGAGAGTCATTGTTACATAATACATATGTATAAGTTAAAACAGAGAGGAGAGTTCTTGTTACACGACACAGTCGATTCATGACAAAATTACTAAAATGACAGTTCTAGTGGGCTTGCCATTGAAATCCAGCCTTATACATCAAAGCAGTAGTATTGCCAAGCCTAACCATTCCAGCCAGGGGATAATTAATTTAAAAATTAAAGCAGGGAACCAAGAGATTAACATAGATTTCCAGATCTTGCTAACAAGGGTTCCTTTCCCAATGGAAGTCTTAAAGAGAAATGACACACCGAGAGAGGCAAGGAAGTCGGTCATCAGGCTAGACAAGGGTTGTCTCGCAAAAGGTAGTATTCGGGTCCAGGTTAGAACATACCTGCATGATAAAACCCATAGTTATTAAAAGAAATACTATGGCATGTCTTTAAATCAAAGAAAACCCAGATTCACTTATACCCTTCGTACCTGTAGAGGAATCGAGTGGAAGAAACCCTAGGTAGTTGGGGTTCACCTGTAAAAGAATAGCCGCCACTTCTCAGGTTTAAGAACTGGGTGCTAGAATAAACCACTGAAATCCAATGAAGGGGTAGAAATTAAAACTAAACCTTTGAAACCCTCAACCCAGAATGTTGTTGGTAGCTGTGCAATCGAGTCATATGTTCCTGCAGCAAAGTAACGAAAAGAAATTAAGTTCGTGTACAATGAAAACTAGTGGCGAAACAGAGAACAATGTGACCAAAATTAACTAGTTTCAAAACCATAACCTTACCTCGAATGTGATTGTGGGTAAATTCAGGCTTGTTGGACCGATTGAAGTTCCAATCCTCACCGTACGGGTTGTGCGGCATAATAATCCAACCCTGAGACTGTAATTTCTAGTATCATACCCTAGATGCAGATAGACCTCCGAAACATAGAAGTGTGAATGGCGTCGAGCAAGAGGGGGAGATCAAGAGTTAGTTACTCTCAAACCGTCCAAATAGATCCCCACTATCAGATTCATGCATTCACTGGAGGTCATAGATCCAAGTGCATATCCCGAGAAAGGGCTGCTAAGTGGATGATCATGATTCATCATCGAGATGTTTCCCAAGTTAAATACACTACTAGAATATTTATGTGTCAGTAACTATGTATCTAATCAATAAAAATAAAAGTTCAAGCTTATTCATAAAGTTGAAGGCTTTAGTCGCATAGGTAGAATGTTTCATAAACACATATGTGTAGACGTGATTGTAAACCTTTGTTATAAAAATTATGCCATAGAATTCAGTGTGATAAGTTATGAATTGAACTCTGAAATAAAAGTTAAAACCATGTTTATCCTAGCTAACTTTACATATATATAGATAAAGAGAAATATTGTGTGGAAAAGTTAATTATTTTATTCCTTGGTAAAAAAAATTGTCTTGGCTTTAGAGGGATGTTACAGATGGTATAAAAGCTTAAGGTTCTACACTGAGCACCTAATTGGATGCAACAAAAATTGTCTTGTGTGTGTTCACAAAGAAAGAAATATCATCATGAGGAGAAGAGGTGGACATGTTTCCACACCATCAGCAAGACCCACCACTAAGCGCGAGGCAATAAACTGGTGGAAGAAACTAATCCTGAGCTATGGATTCAATTAGACAGTGAATCCTGTAACAGATCTATCGTAATGATGGAAACAATCCAACAACTTCAATTGAAAATGGAAATCCTTCAAACTGAAATGAACGTCTTGTACGCGAACAAGAACGCATTATGAAGAGCTTGACAGATAAACAAAACTGTCGAAATATGAAACCGAGCTCTGATAATCATAACCGAGGATAATATCACCAAAGAAGATATTATACTATACCAAAAGAAAGTCAAGCACAAGAATCCAGAAGGAGCTAGAAAATGCAAGGAAAAGAGTCTGGAGACACATTTGATAGTGAAAAGAAAAAGAAACAGAAGGTTGAGTTGGAAGGTGAATTTAAAAAGATCCATCCTCCAATTTATGATGGTGAAACTGAGAAATCAACAGAGTCTTGGTTAATAAACATAATGAAGTACTTTTAGATCTATGATTATGATAAAAATTTGAAAGCTCGACTAGTTTTTTACCAACTTTGAGGAAAGCCTATCTTGTGGTGGGAGGAAATAAAAGCAGTGCATGTTGTTGATGATAAATCAATTACTTGGGACGCGTTCCAAAAATATTTCAGGAATAAATATCTGACAGAACGGTTTTATGATGACAAAGCTAAAGAATTTCATGAGTTACGGTTGGGGCAGTTGACTATGGATGAATATGTGGCCAAATTTACCTCTTTACTATGATATGTACCATATTTACAAGAGGAGAAAGCTAAAGTGCAAAGGTTTGTTAGCAGTTTTCCAATGCACATGAAGGAACAACTTGAGTTTGATTATCCTAAAACTATGGATGACATTGTAAGGAAAGTGTGAATTTGCTATCAACAGGTTCAAAAAAAAGATAATAGTAAGGGTTGGATTGGTAAGAAGGGACAAAGAATTGCACATGATAGTAGAAATAACATAACAGTTAATCCCATAAATACTTTTAAGGGACAACTGGGAAAAGACATGGAGAAGAATCAACAGAAATTCTGATTTCTGAATGAGAGCAGACCAGTGGATCCATCTACGAAGTCTGAGGGTAATCAAGAACAAAAACCACCCCTGTGATATTGGGGTTGTGGAGAACCACACTACATTTATATTTTCCTCATTGTGGGAGATTGGAACCAATAGAAAACTTACAAGAGGCTTCAACAATGGGCGATGTAGTGAGAATGATACCAAAAATCAACGTAGCTTTGGAAGATCGTTAGGAAGATTATCAACCCAGCATGATCGAAATAGAAGGTAAAATGTTTAAGCATATTGTTTCAATTTTGATAGATCTTGGTGCCAGTTTAAGTTACATAAGTCCTAGAATAGTAGAACTGTGTTAGTTACAAACCAGGAAATTTAAAAATCCTTGGCTAGTTCAACTAGCCATAGGAGCCAAGAGATGAGTAGGGGCTAAAGTAGAAGATTTCTCTATTGAATTAGTAGACCAAACCATTAAGGTGAACTTGAATGTCTTGCCTTTGGGATCTTATGACATTATAATAGGAATGGATTGGTTGGAGGCTCATTGATCTTTGGTGAATTGAAAAGGGCACTCTGTTAATTATTTGAATGAGGCGGGTTTAGGAGTAAAGTTCAGGGTATTAAGAGACCGGTACAGTTGAGGCCCATTACTGCCTCTTAGATGGGAAAATGTTTATGGAAAGGTTGTCGTATCTATACAGTGCAAGTGTGCTATGCTAAATCTGATGAGGTGACTTTTGAACTAAACAACCTGTTGACAATCCAAGAGTTTGCAAGTTTATTTCCTAAGGAAATACAGGGGCTACCACCAAAATGATATATCGATTTCACTATTGAGTTAGTTCTGGGGACAACTCTGATTTCAAAAGAAACTTATAGAATGAGTGTACCTAAGCTCATAGAATAAAAAATGCAACTTTAGGAATTGTTAGATAAAAACTACATACGCCCCAATGTATCTCCATGGGGAGCTCTAGTGTTGTTTGTTAAAAATAAAGATGGCACCCTAAGACTATGCATTGACTATCAACAGTTAAATAAATTAACTGTTAAAAATAAATATCCACTACCTAGAATTGATGATCTGTTCGATCAAGTCAAGGGCGCCAAAGTATTCTCGAAAATTGATCTAAGATCAGGGTATCATCAAATCAGAATAAAGGAGGAGGATATAGGTAAGACTGCATTCAATACCTGTTATGGGAATTATGAATTTGTAGTTCTTCCCTTCAGGATGACCAATGTCCTGGCTACATTCATGAGTCTCATGAATGGGATATTTCATCCATATCTTGACAAATTTGTATTGATTTTTATCAATGACATTTTAATTTATTCTAAAAGCTTAGAAGAACATCATAAGCACTTACAAATTGTGTTGCAGACCTTAAGATAACATCAATTGTATGAGAAATACAGTAAATGCGAATTTTATAAGGAAGAGATATAGTATTTAGGGCACATCATCACACAAGAAGGCATAGCAGTAGACCCAGAGAAAATCAAAACCATCATGGAGTGGCCCATTCCCAAGAATGTGGTGGATTATCGATCCTTCTTAGGATTGGTTGGGTACTACCACCACTTTATAAAAGGATTCTCTAAGGTGGCCTACCCCCTAACATCCTTGCAGAAAAAGGGGAAGGATTTTAAGTGGACTGAGGATTGCCAACAAAGTTTCGAACAGTTAAGGCATCTACTAACTACAACACCAATTCTAAGGATAGTAGATCCAAAGGAGTTCTTGGTTTGTACCGATGCGTGCCAAACTGGAATTGGGGTGTACTCATGCAGGAGGGCCCGGTAGTGGCATATGAGTCATGAAAGTTGAAGGACCATGAACAATGTTATTCAGCCTATGACTTGGAGCTCACCACAATAGTTCATGCACTGAAATTTGGCGACATTATCTGTTGGGAAAGAAGTTTGTTCTCATGATATATCATAGTAGCCTAACAAACTTCTTTCATCAATTGAACCTAAACACCTGAGAAACAGAATGGAATGCATTTCTAAGTGAGTTTGATTTCGATATTAAGCATTTGAAGGGAAAGGAAAATTAGGTAGTTGATGCTTTAAGTCGAAGACTGAACTGTATCTATGAGATTTCTTTTAGCAGGATCAAATTTGATTTTTCAAATCAGATAAGATAAGTTGCTCTAAAAGATCTGGAATACCAATTTTTATGGCAACAAGAAAAACAGGAAAACAGTTCTGAAAGAAAATTAGGCTATGATGTTAACAGTGAAGGCATGTTGTTATACAAAAATTTCATTTACATACCAAATCAGCAAGTTGTTAAGCAATTTATTTTGGATGAATATCACAAAAATCCATATACTGCACACCCAAGATATCAAAAATTAATTACAAAATTAAGAAAAGTTTACGTCTAGTTGGGTATGAAAATAGAAATAGGCCAATATGTGGCATAGTGTTTGGAATGCCAACAAGTGAAAACAGAACATTAGCATCTAGCTGGCCTGCTTCATCCTCTACCCATTCCTGAATGGAAATGGGAGATTGTGACCTTAGAATTTATTACTGGACTGCCAAAATAAAAAAAGGCAAAATGATTCTATAATGGTAGTAGTAGACAAATTGAGCAAAGTTGCTCATTTTATTCCAGTCCAATTGACTTACAAGTTTGTAAAAATTGCTAACATCATCATGAGAGAAATTTTCAAATAACATAGAATTCCTAAGATGGTTATCTCAAATAGAGACGTGAAGTTCACCTCCGTGTTTTGCAAGGCTCTATTCACTAGCTTGGGCACTTAGGTACAATTCAATATTACCTATCATTTGTAGACAGATGGACAAACTGAGTAGTTAAACTAGGTGTTGGAGGATATGCTTAGAATGTATGTAATGCAGTAACCCACAAAATGGGAAGAATACATACACTTGGTGGAATTTTGTACAATAATTCTTACCATGCATCATTGAAAATGAGTCCATTCAAAGTGTTGTATGGGAGGAAGTGTCAAGTACTAGTCAATTGGAATAGCCCAGAGAATAAACTAATGTTAGGGCCTGACATGCTTAAAGACATGGAAGCTACAATAGAAAAGATATGATCCAATTTAAACGCCACTCAATATCGGCAGAAGAATTATGTTGATCAACGAAGATCATATCGAGAGTTTTAGGTGGGAGATCATGTATACTTAAGGGTGAAGCCCAAATGAAGCACCTTAAGATGGAATGGTTGCTCTAAACTAGCCCCACGGTTTTGTGGTCCTTTCCAGATTATTGCACGAGTTGGTCCAGTAGCTTATCAATTAGCTTTACCCGGTCATATTCATGTTCATAACGTATTCCATGTCTCTTTACTAAAAAAATACATACATGATCCTAGACACATAATTCAGTGGAAAGATGTTCAGGTAGTGTAATAAAGGAAATTTATTATTTCTCTCTCTCTCTTAAATCATGCATTATATATTTAATTCTAAAAGTGTTTGAATGTAGGTTGAATCAGATGAGGAATTCATGGTCGAACCCCTGTATATTCTTGATCGAAGAGAAATAGTATTGTGGAGACGAGTTATCCCCCAAGTTAAGGGGAAATGACAACACTTTAGCTCAGAAGAGGCCACCGGGGAGGATGAACAAGTTATTCAAGAACCTTATCTAGACCTATTCCGGAGGGAAATGAACACTGAGGATGATGCTCCACTCAAGGGGGGGAATCTAATGACCCTTGGTAGCTTTTAGGAATTGATTTATTAATTACTGTAGTTAAGAAAATGTTGTTTTAAAGTTGTGGTCCAACATGGCTAAGACAAGAATATGTATATGAGAATATATGTTCTGATTTTGTCTTCATGATATAACATTTCACTTGTGAACTATGGTTAAGAAGCAATGCTAGAGTAAGCCTACCCCGGGTAGTTGGACAATTGTGGGTGAGGTAGTTACCTACCCAAACTCATTCCTCGAAATAAAAATCTCCAAAGAAAAAAGGCCAAAAGGGTATGTGAAGCTAAGGCAGGTGGAGAGAAGAAGGTATAGAGGAGAAAGACTCTAAAGCTAGTTGGCCAATGGATTTTGCCTGGAGTTGTGAGCTCAGACTAGTGATTTATGGTTAAGTCTGGTAGTGACCAGATAGCTTGGAAGGAATTTGAAAACACCATCCAGAGAAGTTGCCATGTGGTAAATCTAGCTCGGGGGGAGGTGCAGTGGAAAGACTGTTCTCATGGTTGGGAGGATCATTGATCATCCTGGTGGTTTGTAGTTCACAGGAAAGAAAATACTCAGGTAAGTTCCTAGTTGTGTTAAACTGTTATGTGCTTTGGTTAGTAATGGACTTAAGTTTCTAATATTTAGTTTAAACAAATGCAAGTGTGTTTATTTAAAGTGTTACATGGAAAATTTACAGTAGTATATACAGTAAAGTAGTAATATTCATGCAATATTTAGGAACTTAATAGTTATGATTATACTCTAAAGAAAAAACATATAGTTATGATTATACTTTCAAAATAAAATAGGGTTGAGGAGAAAAAATCGACTATAGGAGATAGTCATTACTGCAAAGATATATTGTAGCAAGATACATGTCAATGAGCTCATCAGTTCTCAAAAGAAGGAAAGCTTGTGGTGTTAGGGAAACACAAAGTTGTAGTTAGGTTTAGCGGTTAAATTATGTTAAAAAGGAATTTATGTTAGACCTGCATAAAGGTTGTAATATCATGACCAACAAAGGGAGGGTTAGTTTCCAGAGGAACCAGAGGGGACTGGTAAATCGAAACAATCCCTTCACTCCTCAGCGGGAGGAATTAAACTTATACAGTACCATAAAGACAAACTATATAGTCTGATATGATTTAAATGCTTAATACCAAGTAAATACACCAAAAAACAAAAGTAACAAGAAGCAAGGAAAATTAAATAGAACATTTATAACCAATTCAAATCATGAATAAGGTTGAGTCGAGTTATTAAACCATAGATAATGTTATGATAATACATTGCAAGATTCATATAGTAAACAAAAAATAAAACCACCCAAATATTTGTATCTATCACAGTTTATCAAATAGACCACATCGAGAGTCCTTGTTACACAATACATATGTACAAGTTAAAACAAAGATGAGAGTTCTTGTCACATGATATACATATATAAGTTAAAACAAAGATTAAAATCCATGGCACAGTCGATTCATGACAAAATTCCTAAAATGACAGTTCCATTCAACTTGCCATGGAAATCTAGCCTTATACATCAAAGCAATAGTATTGGAAACCCTAATTGTTCCAGCAAGGGGATAATTAATTTAAAAATGAAAGTAGGGAACTGAGAGATTAACATAGATTTCTAGATCTTGCTAACAGTGGCTCCTTTCCCAATGGAAGTATTCAAGAGAAATGACACACCTGGAGAGACAAGGAAGTCGATCATCAGGCTAGACAAGGGTTGACCCACAAAAGGTAGTAACCGGGTCCAGGTTAAAGCTTACCTACATCATAAAACCTAGAGTGATGAAAAGAAATACTATGGCATGTCTTTAATGCAAATAAAAACTAGATTCATTGATACCCTTAGTACTTATAGAGGAACCGAGTGGAAGAAACCCTAGCTGGTTGGTTTTCACCTGTAAAAGCACAGTCGCCACTACTTAGGTTTAGGAACTCAATTCCAGAAGAAACCGCTGAAAGCTAATGAAGGGGTAGGAAGTAAAACTGAACCTTTGAAACCCTCGACCCAGAATATTGTTGGTAGATATGTGTCTGAGCCATATGTTCATGTAGTAGAGTAACACAAATAAATTAAGTTCGTGTATAATGAAAAATGGTGGCAAAATAGAGAACATTGTGACCAACATTAACTTGTTTCAAAATGCTAACCTTAGCTCGAATGCGATTGTGGGTAAATTCAGTCTTGTTGGATCGGTTGAAGTTCCAAGCCTCACTGTATGGGTTGTGCGGCATAATAATCCAACCCTGAAACTATAATTTCTAGTACCATACCCTAGACACAAACAAAGCTCCAGAAGATAGAAGTTTGAATGGCGTTGAGTGAAAGGGGGAGGTCGAGAGTTAGTTACCCAACTATCTGAATATATCCCCACCGTCAGATTCATGCATTTGTTGGAGGTTGTAGATCCAGTTGTAGATCCTAAGAAAGGGCTGCTAAATGGATGATCATGATTCATCGTCAAGATGTTTCCCAAGTTAAATACACTACTAGAATATTTATATGTCGGTAAATACGTATCTAATCAATAAAAATCAAAGTTCAAGTTTATTCATAAAGTTGAAGGCTTTAGTCACATAGGAATAATGTTTCATAAACACATATGTGTAGACATGATGGTCAAACCTTTGTTACAAAAATTACATCATATAATTCAATGTGATAAATTATGAATTCAACTCTGAAATAAAAGTTAAAACCATGTGTATCCTCGCTAACTATATATATATATATATATATATATAGAGAGAGAGAGAGAGAGAGAGAGAGAGAGAGAGAGAGAGAGAGAAATAGTGTGTGGGAAAGTTAATTATTTTATTCCTTGGTAAAAAAAATTGTCTTGGCTTTCGAGGGATGTTACATTTACACTAATTTTATTAATCCAGGTATCTTTATCTATGCATCAGAGATAGGAACAACCCTCCATCCGCACGTAAAGGTTGTAGGGCTTATTTCCCTGAAGTAAGTGTGAGGTAAGCGGTCATGCCCGACTTCACTACTTACGTGTTCAGATTAATTTCTCTCAGCAAGAGATAAATGGATGAATAAAATTTCAAAAAAAATTAATATTGAAAAAGAATGGAATACTAATTTTATTCATCTAGCGAGATCTGTTTACATGTTAGAGGTAGGACCAACCCTCCATCCTCACAAAAAGGTGGTAGGACTTATCACCCCATATGAGGTAAGGGTTGTGGGACCTACACCTAAGTATTTCAATGATGTCATTGAGGCTCATGTCACATATATAAAGGTGCTGCTAGGAAAATATATTGAAGGTAACCAACTACATGAAATCAAATTATGTGATTGTTTTAACATTTGGTTATAAATAATTTATAATAATATGAATTTGTATTAAAATTTATGAGAATTTTATTTTCATTATTTGTTTGTATCATCCTAGATCCATTTTAAACTTGGATCTATCAAGCATCGAGAGGAATCAAATATCGCTTTAAATATATTTGTATCTAAGCTAGTTTCTATATATAGACATACCATATGTAGGATGGACTCGTTTCTCCCTCTCTCTCCCTTCACTCGCTCTCTCCCCTTCTCTCTTTGTCTTCCTTCCCACTCTATTCTCTCCCTCACTCTCTCTCCATATCTTCCTTGTCACTCTCTCTCTCTTTCTCTCTCCACCTTTATCTCTCTCTCTCTCTCTCTCTCTCTCTATATATATATATGCTTTCCTCCCTCTCTTTTCCCTGCAAACTCCATCTCTCTTTCCCTCCCTCTCTCTTCACCTCTATCTCTCTATGTATTTGTTCTTCCCTCTCTCTCTCTACCCCCCTCCAACTCCATCTCTCTGCCTCCCCCTATGTTTCTCTCTCTCCCCTCTCTCTCCCTCTATCTTTGCTTCCTTATCTCTCTTCCCTTGCTCTCCCTCCCTTTATCCTCTCATTCTATGTGTCTTCCCTCCTCTCCTCACTGCTTCATCACTCTCCATCTCTCCCTTTTCACTTAGTCTCTCTCTAACTCTATCTCTCTATGTCTTTGTTCTTCTCTCCCTCTCTCACTCTCTCCAATCCATCTCTCTATTCTTCGCTCTCTCATTCCCTTCCTCCCCTCCTCTCCCTCTCCTCCCCATCTCTCTCTATCTCTCTCTCTCAAGATCTATCACTATTCTACCCCCTTCCCCTACCGTCCCCCCATCAGTATTATGGAGAATTGTCATTCTATATAATCAATGATAACTTTAATGCCTAATATATTTTACATGTTAATTTTTTTTATTTTGAAATGAGTTATGGTTTTTGGGCATGTGGTATTGATAAGCCATGGAATTGGACCATGGTATGTAACAAAAGCTATTTACAAGTTAATAGCATCTATGGTAAAGTGGGGGTGGATATCCATGGTTAAGAAACTTGTTATACTGTAAGTTTATTGTAAGTATTAAGTTTTTATGTGCTTATTAATTAAACTTTAAAATATGGTTATGGAATCATTATTAGTTGATCACTATTAGTTTAGCATTGACCAATGCAAATTATAATGGTTAACTTTAAAAAGAAAATATTTATATTTTAATATTACTAAAAAAAATAATTTTCAAACATTTGATTCAACCATAACTTGGAGGTCTTACTGTAGTCATTGCACAATATAGCATTTTCACAATATAGTTCCATGTGGATAATTGGGTTACATATTTATGTCATAATTTATGGATATGGTTGCAATATTCATACATGATTTTTAGATATTTGTCAAGTGAATATTTATTCTAACGTTGTGCAAGAAAACCAAAAATAAAATATTTGAAAATAGCTTATATTCAAGTAAATAAAATATTTACCATCAATTACTTCCCACCATAAATTAAACAAGTCTTTGCATAAAAAATAGATAGGAATAAGATGTAAAAGATATAGTTACTGAAGTTACTTCTCTCCATTATTTATGTTTTCACTTATGTAGAAGTAAAATAATAAATGTGTAAACTTACTAGTGGTTACTACCCACCAAAATTTATGCAAGTTCTTGTGGTTGAGCACGCAATTTACTTATCCACTTCACATCTTAGTTTACTAGTTTCTACCAAAGAAAGACAATAGAATGGTTTGTTTATAGACCATTATTAATTTAGCATTGACCAATGTAACTTAAAATTATTTATGCAATTTTTCCTTGTTGGAGGGGCTAAGTTTGCCTGCAAAACAAAATTATAATATAACAAATTGGTTTTTATTATTTTTATTACTTTTAACTTTTTATTATTAATCGACCCAAGATTTAAATGATACACTCGTTTACAAACAATAAAACATCTCCCCCATACCATCTCTATATTACTTTTATTTTATATTTTTTAATTGAACCAACCTATAAATGTTAAATTCTAAATATTTAATCCGACACATCTACCCCTATACTAGGTTATAGAGGGCACTAGGTAGACTTTTTGGAAGCTTTTCTGGTGGATTTTTTAGGTGTAATTTCTATAAAATCTGGCAGGAATTCATTGAAACCACAAGCTTCATAGGTAACCCCTGCACAATAGAAGTGTCCCCTAGGGTTTTTCACATTGAAACCACAAGCTTCATAGGTAACCCCTACACAATAAAAGTGTCCCCTAGGGGTTTTACAGGGTGTTGAATCCATATATACAGTCAAAGAACTAGTTTAAATAACACAAATCAAGATTTCACCTCAAAATTTTCTTTCCAATTACTGCCTTGGCGTAATAAAAAAATTAATGAAATCAAATTATATGATTTACTTGATATATATATATATATATATATTTACTTAATTTTTTTATATATATTAATATTTTTATTTAATTCAAATATATAATTTAAATCAAAATTATTTAACATTTATTTATATGCTCAAAAAGAAGTGAGAGAAGGGTTCATAGGTCATCATACTTAAAAGGTCAAGAAAGAAGGTTGGTAGTGTAATAGATATTTTGAAAATTAAATCGAATGTGGATATAAGATGGACAATATAAGAGAAATTCTTTTTCATCTTCAACCCTCTTAGGGTCACAAAGGTGACAAACTCTTTCATCCCATGGCATTTTGCTTATGAAGCTCATGATGATTACTTCTAATCTTGGCAGTGTTTATTTCCTTCTTAACAATAGTCAAGTTAGAAAGATAATTTTGGTATTCAACATTGGGGTTGATCACCTCCTTATGATATCGTAGTTTCCTCTTTCCCTCCAGCTCTTTATTTCCCCACAATTTCTCATTAAATTTGGAAGTAATAATATTTTTAATATTATCCAAATTCTGCAAGATGATCTCCTCCTTGATTCTCAAGCGGTCCAGTCAAGACTTGGCATCCTTATGTCACCATCGCTTGACTTGAATGTGAGGGTTTTGGCTACAGTTAAAAGAAATTTTGGGAAGCTTAATCATAGTCATGCTTTCAATGGGGGAAAGACTTGCTTCAATAAGGAGGATAGGGTAGGGAGTATTTCCGTTAATCTTGAGGTCGTAGGTCATAAATTATTTTTTGATGTACTCAATCTTCCTCCATGACTCTCCAAATAGATTGCAACACCGAACCTTACATATATATAAAATAATGGGAATGATGAGAGTCTCAAAGAAAAGATTTTTTATCCCAAATCCAAAAATGTGTCGACTTATTGATCCATAAATTGTCATGGATATTCCACTAGATAGTTTACAGATCATATTGGTATTATAGCAAGATTATTTTGGTATAATATGGATATTTGTGAGGGATCTAGATCAACAAGCCATAAGTCATAAAACCCTAATCATGGCTCAGGAATTTGTGAATAACCCTCCTGATCTTGCAAAGGAGAGATTTTCGCAGTTAGAAGCATAAGTTTCATATATAATTCATAGTTTGAATATCCTCGTGTCGACCTTAAACAATAAGCTTGGGCTACTCAAATAATATGGGGGCTCTAATGTAGAGGATAAATTATAGAGGAGATCAAGAGATTAGGAAGAAATGGAGAACCAATCGAAGAAAGGACCTAAAATAGATCAACCTAGTTTGAGTGTCATGAACCATCCACGATCATTATTCAAAATGGAAGAAAAGGTCAATATCAAGCCATATAAAGGTGAGATCGACACTCTAAATCAAAATCACTAGTTGTAACAACTAGAAGTGTATTTAGTGTCCATCATATTGAGGAAGAACAAAGGATTTCATTTGTGTGGCTCAAATAATAGGATCATGCCTTGACTTGGTGGTAAATCCACGCAGATACCTTCAGGTTGGAGGGATATCCTCTAGTGACTAAGTGGGAGGACTTTAAAACCCTCATAAAGTCACAATTTTACCTTATTGGGCATGTAGAGGACCAATGGATCTGATGGCACTACTTCAAGTAGAAGCAAGGGCAAAGTGTACAGGAGTACACCACAGATTTTGGAAAGATGGCCATAATGTTAGGTATCTCCCCAAAGAACCTAGATGTACTCGTCAAGTATTTAGGGGGTTTACACAACCATATTTGGAAGAAAGTGATGTTGCTTAAGCTCATATTGGTGGATGAGGCTTGTGTATAACCACAGTGCCTAGAGAAGATATGCATGAGGAAAGGGAAATCAAGTGCATACAAGTAGAAGGAGAAAGATGGCACTTATAAGTAGGGGAAGAAGAGGTGGAAAGGGGGAAAGATAAGAAGATGAGAGCCATAACACACCATTGCAAATATACCAACAATAATTACGAGCATTGCAACATTTGCGGTTATGCATAGGAGAAGTGTTCAAAGTTGCATCTACGACTTAACTTGAAGAAAAAAAAGAAACACAATAAGAAGAAGAATCTCATGGCCACCAATTCGAGCAACTAAGTTGAAATTAGCTTAAACATGGATGAGAATATCGTTTGTATATCAGTATATAAGGAGGTGAATTTGGGTAGCCTTCAGCAACAAGAAAAGAAAGAAATGACCAAACTCCTCCACATAAAGATACAAGTCAAGAAGACAAAGATTGATGCTTTGTTTGACTCAGGATTGAAGGTGAATCTCATTGCGCATGTTGGCATTGTAGTGTTCGCAGTGATTTCAATAGGTTGGAGGTGTTTCTTGTCATGTGCATGAGTGATGGATGTTTGGTGATGGTCTTGTTGGTTGGCATTGATGTCAAATTAGTTATCACATGACTTAGTGGAGGAGATAGATTCCAGACATGTTGAGTTGATGCTGATGCAGGAGATTGAAGTGCTGCTCTAAATGTCCCATATGTCTCTACATGTCTTAGAGACATTGTATATGCTACTACATGCGTTGATTAATGGTTTCTAGTGTTGGAGATGCCTCTATTAGTGATGGAGGAAGTTAGATGACTTGATAATGTTATTGTAAGTGTTGAGGTTGTTGCTGTAGGAGTTGGAGATGATGCTATAGTTACAGGAGGTGTTTAGAGATGTTGAGGTTGATGCTTAAGGAGATGGAGGTGTTGATATTGGTAGAGTAGGTATTGCATGTCACTAACTTATTCTTGGCTTATGTCATCACTTGCAAACTTATCATAGAGGCTTGTAGGAATGTCATATGTTGAACAAGATGGTCCAATAAGTGGCAAAGGCTATGGGCTAAAGAATTGATGTTTTATTGATATTTTTCCCTAGTCGCATGGAGGAAGGGTCATAAGTATGACTGGAAATCTCCAGTCGCAAGGAGAATGGGTCATAAGTGTGACTGGAAAGCTTCGGTCGCTTAGAGGCAAGCCCATGTGAGTGACCAAAAGGTCTAGTCAATTTCGGGTAGGCCCGTGCATACGATCGGGCCATTTCATGAGTATTTCTCCGCATTCATCACATTATTTAGTTAATTTTTATGTTGTGGCAACGTTGTTGATCGAAAACTTTCGATTTATGGTGAGAAAAGTTTGTGGGAACTCCAGAAGCTAATTAAAGTTGAAAATATCAAAAAGGCTAGTGGATTTAGTGGTTGATTGAGTCAATGAGTTGAATCCATATCAAATCAAGCATATGAATAGACTTATGAATCCCATTAGTTCATTGTAAATATTGATTTTAGCACTTGAGTTCATCCATATATTGGAGGAATCTCAATGATAGTTTTGTTAGATGAGTGATGCGTTGAGTGAGTGTGTGTGTGGAGAAGAGTGTGAAAACTATGTGAGTTATATTATATAAAATTTCTGAAGTAGTCTGGAGTTGTAGCAGCAGTGAGCTAAAGTATGTCCTAGCCATCAGATAGGTGCAGTGTGTGAGAATATGATGTGTGTATTAGTGTAGTATTTTGAGGATCTGTTTTGCAGCTTGTGTGGAGAATATTTGTGGATGTTTTTCTGGAAACTAGTGCTGCAAATTTGTTATTTGTTTGAGCTTTGATGCTATGTTGTTATAGTTCTCATGTTGAGAAATTTTATGAGTCCAATCTAAAAATATATTAAACGAGGCTCACATGGAGGAAGTGAAGGCACATAGGATTCAAAGTATATAGTGACTTGGTGGATTCAATAGAAGGAATAGATTTCTCCATCCAATAGGAGTTGGATAGTCCAATGGAAGTTGGGCGAGGATCATTGATCGTGGTGGCCTTCAGTAGATGGTAGTATGTAGATTCGAGAGAGAAACAATTTCCCATTTGAAAGGGTCAATATACTGTGAACGAAGTTGAGTCTTCCGGCTATGGGTGTAGCTAATCCATGTACAATTTTTTCAGCTATTTAATAAAAGAATTGAGAAACACAACAACAACAGGGTGGTTTTTTCCCTAGGGAGGGGCTTTCCACCAAACATACTTGTGTTCATTGTGTTGATTGATTTTATGGTTACATGTTTATTTTGATTCTTTGACCTATGGCTTTATAATCTATTTTGTGCATCGTAAAAAACTATAATTTGGAGAAAAAAATTATATGTGCTTTCACTACTGATTCAAACCCCCCCCCCCCATCCTCCTCTCAATAGTGATCTAGTTTCCAACAATTAGTATCAGAGTGGGATTCTCGATTGTTTGATCACTGGAGAGTGGATCTTGGAGATTTTGACATAAATTTGCAACAAAAAAAAATCAGAATGAACTCTCAAAAAATTCCTTCTCTTACTACTGCAAATTTCAAGGTTTGGCAAGAAACTATGAAATATAAGTTATTTTCTTATGGCTCTAATGTGTGGAGTTCGGTTTGTGAAGGGTGTGATGATGATTTGCCTTCATCTAAGAATAAGAAGTTAAATGCACAAGCAAGGCGAATTATTCTTCAAAATGTCCATAATGCAGATTTAGAGAAAGTTGGATATTTAAAATATGCCAAGGAAATTTGGGATAGTTTGCATGCATTATTTGGAGCAAGTTGGAGTAGTAGTGATGAAGAGGTTGAGAAGAGAAACAAAAAGAAGAAGAAGAAGAAGAAGGGATCTAATAAGAACAAAACTCTAGTTGAACCATTTATACAACAGGACAATAGATATGAAGGTATAAGCCACATTGATTTACTTTTCAGTTATATGTTTAATAGAAGTGGTGATAATAATTCATATCTAGTTAGTGAAGAAAATGATGATCGTAATTATTTTTTCCTTAAGGTTGAATATGAATCTGCCATGGTTATTATTAAAGAATTTTCTAGCGATATGTTGAGGCCTTAGAAATATATGGGATAGTGGCTCCAACTGGATATGATGGGACCAGTTTCCTAATGTTTTGGGTTTATATCATTTGTGGGATTTTTCTGATGGTTTGCAAAAGAATAATTAGAAATTAACACAGCTTTATTCTAAGATGTAAAACTTTGAATTAAATCTATTTTAATATAACCCAGGGTATTGTTGGTTTTATGCAATATAAAAATATGTCTATGTAATCTACGATGATATAGATCAATCACAGATTATATATAGTTAATATATTATAAGATAATTCCTTTGAGAAAAGAGTTAATCAAAAGAATTGTGAAAAACATATTGCATATTTTAATGATCACGTATAAAACAGACCATTCTCTATTCTGATATCATACAATAGCGCAACTGATACTTTAAACAAAGATGACAGATTTCATATACAATTCATGAAGTATAAACTTATCACTAATACTAGAACAAAGATTTAGCAAACATGATAATAGTACCAGATGTGTACCGTTCTACTCATTTGACTAATGACAATAGGCTATAATCAATCTTCTACCAACAAGTATCCCAAAGAATACAATAGTGCATCAAAAACGATCAACAAAAATATATTTGATTGAAAAGACCATGTTCCATGATTCCATCAAGGCATCTACAAACTTACGATAACACATTCTTTGTAAATGTTCTTAATAAAATTTTGGACCCTTCTCTAAATGCATGAGAAGGGTTTAAATATTATTCTTAATTAACTAAAAATAACTTATAAAAAATATCTATGAGGAGGTTTCAAACAACCTTCCTCGTTCCTAGTCCAACTTTCCAAAAATAAAACTGCTCAAAAATGACTCAGGTCTTCATTGATTAATCACAGCAGCGAGCGTTGCCTCTCAACTCACAAATATCAGACATTGGCCTGACTTGTGGTGGCATCCCGAATTGTGTTCTTAAATGCCCTACAAATATAGCATCATGTAGAGGTGGCAGCATTCTTTGTATTGAATCCAACGAGCAATTCAAGGTGATGATCTGACTGTGTGATTTGACCAAAAGTTGCCATACTACTTCCCAGTCGATTTTTGACAACCCCTCAATTGTTTCCTTCTATAGCTGACTCTTATTCTACCAATTATCGTCTAATGCTTTAAGATCAGGAAGTGTTTTTGGATCACTCTCCTTTATGCAGTTGGAGGTGCGCAACATGTGATTTATTTTTTTAATAATGCTTTTTGAAATATCCGATGCTCTGGCTATTGCTAGTTCGGCCTGTTTCACCTGTGTCCCAATCAACGAATAAAATATCCTTATGTCTTTCATTGATTTTCGGGAGACTTGACCTTTTCCCTTCATATGAATCCTGCCATTCAATATAATCATAGATCTTAGAATTGAGTTCATTGAACTCAATTCTTTGAGCAATAATGATGTTTGTTAACTGTTCACTAGTATTAAGAGGTGTTGTAGGGAAAAGTATCCAATACGGAATGACCCTATCCCACTCTAAGGGTGATAGTACCTCAGCAACAACCGAAGCAAAGATATCTAAGATTTCTTCTTTATGAAAGTAAAATAGGGGAGAAAGAGGTCCACTAACCGATGTCTTTCGCTAATGGTTGATCCAATCTTCTCTCCTTGCTGCTTGCTCCCAGCTCCTTGCTCTTTCACTGGCCCAGCTACACAAAGATCCTGCAAAAGTGCAAGAGAGGAAAACTACAAGACGCATACATTCATAATTGATTCAAGGATTAGAATAAATCAAATACACAAGTATAACAATACACCATTGAGACACATGCATATAGAAGAACCTCAAATGCTTTATTAATGGAAGAAGTAAAGTTCTGAGAGTGTTACAACCATAAGAGGCCCAATCCAGCAACACCTCCCAGCAGAAAGAAATCTCCTCTTCACCTCCTTCAAAGCAATCACCCAATAGCTCTAAACTCAAACCAACAGCACTTCCTTACATTCACAAAATTCCAGCCTCCTTAGACCTCATGAGAGAGCTCTATATATAGGAGTTTTGGAGAAAGGATGAGTCAGCTTGAGAGCTGACTAGTGTCCTCTCCCACTTCAGTTATACTTCAGTTCTTGAGTCCACTTGGAGATCCTTGCTTCCACTTGGAGTTTAAGAACCTCTTACTCATCACTAGGCGAATTCCCTGATCCAAGTGTCATTTTGGAAGCTTCCTGGGCATTGACACCTTGAAGAATGACTGTGCCACTTGTCCAATCTTGCTCAGCGCAGGTAGCCTTTGTTGGATTTGACATTCAACGCAGGTACAGAGAGGGGCAGTTGACATTCAGCGCAGATGCTCAGTGGAGCAGTTGACATGATCCCGAAATTGCTTGTTTTTGAGTGTTTTCAGGTGGAGAACTGATTTTTAGTGCTGTGGTTTGCTGACCTTGTTCCTCTAGGGGTAGGAACAACATGTTTAGGGACTTTGGATCCCTTAGATTATGGACATTTCATGCTTCATGCTGTAAGGCACAAAAATGTCTATAACAGTTGCCCCCTAAAGTATGAGGTCGTTTATCGGGTGAAATGCTTTATCCAGAGGATCCGAAGTTCATTCAATCGCTGAGAGGTGACCTGTAATAAGATACAATACAATACATTATTTTTCATTCTGCTTTCATGATCTAGCTGAGGCGGGCATTCCCATGCTCAGCTTTATAAATTCATTTTGGTACATAGAACAGACGATCGTCTGATGGTAGACTGATAATTCTCTGCTGAAATTATCATCCTTTGAGTAGGATGATCATCTGCTGCAATGATGTACATGACAAATGTCTTTATATTTCCTGAATATATATTGCAGCCCGAATGGATGAAACTAGATCCGGGGTCTTCAAACTCGTTCGATCTTCACTCTAAGTACAAGTCGATCCATGTGAGAACTGCGCTGAAGTCGAACATGGAAAGACATCGCTTGATTACCGGTCAATAATGAAAATCGTTAACAAGTGCGAGAGGAATCACCGATAATGATAATGACCCTCAAGGTACTGCAGTACAATTCACGTGGTGTGAATAAAGGACTTGGCATCGAACACCACGCAAAATCTTCTGGTCGAAGGTCATTGATGTATACCTGTCGCCAGAAGTGAGAAACTTGCCATTGAGGCATGCAAGCTTCAAAGTACTGAAGGGGGTTGTTCCTAGATCAACTTCTTGGATAATGAGCTGAAGTCGACAAGAAGCGATCCGTCAAAGGAGGGCCTTAATGAATCCCACATCAGTGACATGGAACAGAGCTAATGATTTTAGTGGAGGTGAATACAATCTGTGACATATGATTCAGGGTGGCGATCATGGATGGATGAAGGATAATGTATGGCAGTGGATGGGACACAGTTGACTCTTTCTGAACGAAATCTCTTGAACATATAACGACACTGATGCGATGGATTGGTAGCATTACCCCAAATGTGGATGGTTTGGCGAAGACCATGGTGATGAGACCGGTGAATGAAACAACCCAACCCGATGTGGTACGGAGGAAAAGTGTCATGTTCAAGAGCGACTTGCTACCATTAAAGCTTTGAGGTTCTCCCAATTTTTCCCCAGTCATTTCTGACCAGTACCTCTTTATTTTTGTCAAGCTTGAGGAGGATAACATATGCTTGTTCTATAACCTACCCTTCGGGCAAGCCCATCGCTATGTTTTAACGAGCCTAGCAATAGGGAAACTCGTTCTCGTCTAAAGACAAGTTTGTCACTATTTAATCATTTTAACGAGTCTAACGACAAGGAAAACTCGGTCCTTTTCATTTTTAGAGAGTCTGAAAAGGTACAGAAAGTTAACTCCAAAATTCCTTTTTCGTCATCTAATCCCTTAAGTCCGAAAAAGTATAAAACAATATAGAAGGGATGAGTTTTCGGTACTTTTAACGAGCCGAACAAAACAAGCGCTCGATCTTTTTGTGCAATAATCCCTCAGGTCCAAAAAGATTAAAATCTAGAGGAGGGATAGCTCTTTCGGTCGTTTTAACGAGCTGGAAGGCCAAAACTCGGCAAACTTTTCATATTTTACGAGTCAGTTGAAAAGAGCTGAAAGAAGACTTGTCTTTTGAGGAACGAGTGATAAACAGGGATAGCAGCAGATTCCAGGTACAGGTTGGAATTTTCCAATCATGGCAATGTCACAAGGATGGCTAGGTGAAATCACTCTTCGCAGCTGTTCTTCAAAAGAGGTAAACACTCAAATGGAGGTGAATGATCGGCCAAATGAAAAGTGGAGGTGATGGGCAAACACGACCAGGGCTTTTATGGCTGATGAATTTACGATCACAATGGTTATTTACCGGTTCATTTTTTCTGGATGAGCTTGAACTCTAAGGGAAAGCCTGCTCACAATCTTATGTTTATTTTTTAACGAGCATGAACTATGTGCTAAAACTGCTCGGATCTTGCGTTTATTTTTTAACGAGCATGAACTTTATGCTAAAACTGCTCGATTACATGGTCAAATTTTGATTTTTACCATTACTAGCTTTTCTCTTTTCAAAGATAATACTGCATTTTCAATTGCTGCAACAAACTTTGTTAGAAATACATAATCATGAGACAAAAACCCTAATATTTTGCTTTGAACTACGTAAAAAGTCATTAAAAAGAGTTTTTACCTCTCATTTTACCATTTCTTTTGCATTTTGTTTGTTGGAGCTCTGGAGGTGCCTCTTTCCCCTTGATTTTCACCAGCTAATTTCGGGAGATTCTGTGGACGATTCTTGGCGCCGTCTGGACCAGGTAGGAGCTAAACACTAGCTCTTTCTTTTCATGGTTTCCTTTTCCTGTTTTGTGCCTGTTTTCCCATTCTTCTGAGCCCCAGGAGTTTTGCCAGGGCGCCCTAGCTTCAGCGCAGGTTCCCCATTCGAAACCTGCGTTGAATGTCAAGCTGCCTTAAGGTAGCCTGACCTTCAACACAGGTAGGACCTGCGTTGATCTCAAAAAACTGAGTTTTGGCACACTTTTTTGATGAATTTTCGCCAGTTACTCATCAAATTCAGGATCTCACTCATTCTCTTGGTTGTTTTGCAGGAACCTTTGAGAAAATGTCCCTTACATGGCGAGAATGAGAACATGAAGAGGAGGACATGATTTCCCTCCATGACCCTGTCACAGTGAACGCGCTGCGGAACTGTGGCTTGCTGAAGTTTTTCCGTATCTCTAGCATGAGAGCACAGATCACTTTGCTGCAGTACATGCTTGACGCTTGGGATCCTATTAACCAAGTGTTCCAGATTAGGGGAAAAATCATCCCCTTGACCATAGTAGACATTTACTTCTTGACTGGGTTGTCAAGGCGGGGTACCCCCATTTCTTTGTCAGGTTCGGCCCGAGGGAATGACTCCGTGAGAGACTATGTTCGCCAGTACTGTAGGGAAGGTTCCCAGCCGAGCAAAGACGACAAGGTTGTTATCCGTGAGATTACTGATAGGGCTCTCAGGTCCATTCTGTATACCATTGGTAGGATGGCTGGTAGCGCATCTCTACATGTTGCCAACAGGTCTTATGTGCAGCACGCCTTGGAGTGTCTCCAACCGAAAGTATTCAACTGGTGTGATGCAGTACTTGTTCAGATGAAAAGTCAGTTGACCAAGGTGAAGGACGGGAAGCTGAAGAACTTTGGATTTGGTTCTATTCTGACTGCCTTCGCCTTGGAGAAAATCCCACTGATGCAGCCTCAGTATATCATACTCGACTTGCCTTCTCCGACCGAGCCACGCATGCAGAGGTGGGTTGATCACATGTCTAGGCATGCTGGTCAACCTCAGATTACTTTTACTGATGCCTTCTTTAGGTGGTTCGAGCACCAGGAGATGGTCTTTTCTGAGTATCCATATGTGGGTATGGATTTCCGAGGTGATCCGGACTTGGTGTTACCGGATGGCGAGCAGTGGGGCGCTATTGGTAAAATCTTTGACCATATCACTTTTTACTGTTTTTATTCATAATGTTGCTGTGCTTTATTCTATCAAGACTTTTAATCAAACTCTTGGGTGCATGCAGATGTCGGTCCTGTTCGTCCAGCAGTTCGTCCGCGATCGCCCATTGTTGCCCCGGCAGCAGAGCCTGCTAGGAGAGTTATTCTTCGCGATCTTGACGACACTGAGACCCTTACAGTTGTGCAGGAGCAGGTGGAGAGCCTTACTCTCGGTATTCCGGATGTACGGATCGATGAGTTACCTTTATAGTTGCAGCGGCATACTACTGGCGTACCTAGACGATGGACTCGTCTCTTGCGCATGATTGCACAGGCCGTGACGTGCTATCATGAGCACCATTAGGCTAGGGTGCCCCCTAGCACTTTTGAGTTTTTGGGTCATATGACCAATTTTGTCTTGGTTACAGAACATTATGTACAAACTATAAACAGCTTTATATATTTTGATTTTCGAGGTTTATTCTGGTTGATTTTGTGATCCACTTGCATAGCACTGATGCATTTCTTTTTATAAATGTCGTAAATGTCTATCTAATACATAGTTTGCTAATGAATCGGTTAATGTGTTTAAGTTCCTGGAAATATGCTGGTATTGAATTGAATCAAACTGTCTTTCCAAAACCTTAACCCTTAGAAACATTCGATAAATAGCTGGATTGCGGACCGAATATATACCATTGAGTTGTAGTATTACAAGCTGTGAGTCTAGCCTGACGATTAGTCGGCGTATACCATGGGCGATGGTATCAGAGAGGAGTTCTATCAACGCGCTATACTCAGCGATGTTATTCGTTGATTGCCCAATACACACACCTCTGAAACTCACTAACTCGCCGCTTGGATCAAAAATGGCCCAGGCTGCCGAGGATAGATTCCGCGAACTACGACTCGCTCCGTCGGCATATCCCACATATGTCTCAGAAAAATTCGACATCTGCAACAAACGAAAAAGGTGGATTACTCAACCGAAACAAACACTTTAGCGAAAACAAAATACAACAAAAGCACTCAGGTTACTACTTAGGCATAGTAACACTTGAGGTACAACCCATTGCGGGGTTGCGCCAGTGGTATTCCATCATAATCCATTAACTCGTAGGCTCCTTTTGCTAACACTCGTTTAACAATATAGGGACCCATCCATAAAGAATTAAATTTTCCTGCTCCCAACTTGTCGGATTCTTGGTCGTAAAGCAAGACCAAGTCACCTTCTTGTCGAACTGCGCCTTGACTCGTTTCTTATGGGCTTTGTTTGCCAGAGAGGCGTCACGACGGGTTTCATCCAACTGGATTAACTCCAAGAAACGAGCCTCTTCTTCTGAAGTTCCGGGGAGGAGGTTAATTGCGAGTTTAAGAGACAAAATTTCGCACTGGATTGGTAAGACTGCCTCTAGGCCATACACCAGTTGAAACGGTGTGAACCCAGTGGCATTTTTTACCGATGTTCGGTAAGCCCACAAGGCTGAGTACAGGATTAGGTGCCACCTTCTTTTGTGAACCCCGATCATCCTCTGCAACATACGCTTTAGGACCTTGTTGATTGCCTCAACTTGTCCGTTGGCTTGTGGATAATATGGGGTAGAGCTGTCGTGAGATAGCCCTAGCTTGGCAGCTAATTCAACCATCATGTGATTGCGAAAATGCGATCCATGATCTGTAACTATATCCTGCGGTACGCCGAACCTGGTGACTACATGATTGAAAAAGAAAAGGGCAGCTGTTTCACCAGTGTTATCCAATGTAGGCATCGCCTCGGCCCATTTGGTAAAATAGTCAACGGCGACTATAATATACCCATGCCCCCGGTCGAGGTGGGGTTACATTGCATGAAATCGATGCCCCACTTGGCGAAAGGCCCAACAGCAACTATTGGCTGTAAAGGTGCGGGTGGTCTTCTGGTTTTGCTATCAAAAATCTGACATGCATGGCAACTTCTGACTGCGATTATGCAATCTTTGAACATGGTTGGCCAGAAGTATCCTGCTCGTAAGATTCTTTGTGCTGTTGCATATCCAGATTGATGCCCCCCACACGTGCCTGAATGACAATCATTCAGGGCTTTTTCGGCCTCCTCATGGGTAAGGCACCTCCTCAGAACTGTATCGATACCACGACGGTAAAGCGTGTCACCGACGATCATGTAGTCTTTAGATTGGTATCGTATACGTTTCTGTTCAGAGTGTGAGGTGTTAGGCCTGAATTTTTGGGTTTGGAGATAAACTATGATATCTCCATACGACTCATCGCTTGTAGATATTAGAAACAAATTTTCATCCACGATTGACTCTTCTGATGTTTCATCGTTGGACGACGATGGGAGATCGCACAATAATTCCACGAAAACTAGAGCTTTCTTTGATTTGGATTTTACAAATTCCAGATCAAACTCTTGAAGGATTGCTGTCCATTTTGAATATTTGCCCCCCAGCAACTGTCGCGACAGTATATACGTCATGGGGTTGCAATCTGATAAAATGGTAGTTTTCCGAAAGAGGACATAATGTCGAAACCTTTGAATCGCTTGAACAGCCGCAAGCGCTAGTTTTTCAACATAGGAATATTTGCTTTCTGTATCATTTAAGTTTTTACTTAAATAATAAATAGGATGTTCAATTCCATCGACTTCTTGCACTAAAACCATCGCAATGGTTGTATCTGCTGCAGCTAGATACAGGCTAAAATCTCTTTGATAGTCTGGGGCGTACATTAATGACGCTCTTACTAGAGAATCTTTCAGAGCCTCAAAGGAAGCTTGCGCGACCTGGTCCCAGACAAAAGGTACATCCTTTTTCAAAAGACGAGTGTAACCTTTAGCAAGTTCTGCGTAATTTGGAATGAACCTCCTCAAAAAGTTTGCTTTCCCTTGGAGTTTCTGAATCTGAAGCAAATTTGAAGGTGGAGGCAAATTAATGATTGCCTGAACCTTACAGGGGTCGAGACAAATCCCATCCTTAGAGACTACAAAGCCAAGTAAACGACCAGAACCGACGCAAAACACACACTTGTGCGGATTGAGTCTTATCTTGTAGTGTCGGCAACGTAGAAATATCGCTCTCAAATGCTGCGGATGATCAGTCCGCTTTCGCGAATGAGCCGGAAGGTCGTCGAGATATGGTTGAACGATGTTCTTGATGTCATGGAAGGCATAATTCATTGCCCTCTGAAACGTCGCCCCTGCGTTCTTTAAACCAAAGGGTAATTTTCGATAAGCGAATGTGCCCCACGGACAAATAAATGTAGTCTTAGACTGGTCCTGTGGGTGGATATTTATTTGATTATACCCGGAAAATCCATCCATAAATGAAAAGATTTCACATCCGGCACATTCATCAATTATCTGGTCGATGAAGGGTGTAGGGTAGTTGTCCTTTGGACAAGCTTGGTTTACATCCCTATAGTCGACACACACTCTTATCGTCCCTTGTTTTTTCATAAAAGGGACGATATTCGATACCCAATCGGTTAGAGGAACCGGGTAGATGAATCCAGCATGGAGAAGTTTCTCAACTTCTGCCTTAATGGCAGCGGCTTTCTTAGGGTGTACCTGTCGAAGCCGTTGTCTTACTGGTTTGACATCAGGATACATTTTAATTTCATGTTCAACGATGCTCGAGTCAATGCCTGGCATTTCATCATATGACCACGCAAAGACATCTCTAAATTCGCGAAAAAGGGCGTCATATATTTCCAGTTCTGAAGAGGAACAACTTTTGCCGACATGAATATTCTCTACAACATCAGGTTTTGTCGAGATATTTATGGCTATAGTCTCTTCAATATTGGATAGGTTTCGCTCAGAATCCACTGTATTTACAGTATTTGTTAGGAATTCAAAAACTGAAGGGTGGTACAGGTCGTGTTGAGTATCTTCTTCACATTCCGGAAGAAGGGAACGATGGTGGTGATCATTCCATGGTGTCCCCTCAATCAACATTGATTGTACGATTCCTTCGTCAGTCCCATGCACTTTTGACCAAGGATCTAATGGGGTACCATATTCTGCGGACCTATCTACCCAAACGCTTGACGAGCGTTGACTCGGGTTCGCCTCCCATGCCCGAAACATTGATTGCTACAATATTTCTATAGGGCTTGGTGGCAAAACCATCGAATGATCCATGAAGACTTTGTCTTCTGTGACTTTCAAAGAAGATATCATGTTGCATGTTGCTACAAATGGGATATTTCCTATATGGATAGGAGGCGGAAATGCGAAAGCTCCCATCATTGTGGGGTCTTTCAATAGGCCTACTCCGATATCTTGAATTGAATGGTCGCTCCCATGGATCATGGGAATGCTTCCTGTAACTTGTGAACCATTAGGGAGGAAGTTCTGTTGGTCGACGATCGTAATCCCTCCTTCAAATGGGAATGCGATCTTCCTAAAATAAGTCGATACTACAGCTGCCATGGCATATATCCATGGTCTTCCCAGTAGGATGTTATAGTCAAGATTGCCATCAATGACTTCAACATCAATTTCCACTGTTTTTCCTCCTAGTTCAACCTTCAAGTTATTTAGGATGCCGTACGGGGTGTACGTCCTACCGTCGAATGCTTTTAATGTCGTCGAAGATCGCGACAAGGTTGGAGATCCGAGAGTTTTCCAGCAACTCATCGACATGATACATGTCGATGCCCCCTCATCAATAATTGTTCTGTGAACAGTTTTGTTGAGTGCTTTCACTTGAATAAGGAAAGCTAGTTGAGCTGGTAACTGAGGATCGTATCCTTTGTGATCAAAGGATACAAGATTGGAATCCTTAGGATCCACTCCACCAATTGCTGATAACAACGCCTGCCTTTGGGATGGGCAATTTTGCAGTACCTCAAGAGTTGACATAGCGGATGGCGATTGGGCCAAATCTTCCACTATGTTATAATGCTGCGCCGCCCTGGCGCGAGGATTAAACGTCGACTTGTGTACTACTCCCTTTGGCGGTTTTATTGTTAACTCATGCGTGATGGGGGGTACAACTTCTGCCGAAGTTGTTGTCGAACTACTAGGTTGATCTTTACCTTTGTCGTTCGACACCTGTGGATTCCCGTAATCTTTACTCCTTGTCGAAATCAAAGCATCATTTTGCTTAGAGACCGATAACATTAGCACTTGCGACGGGGAAGCATTTCCACTATCAACCATATTTTGACCTGGGTTGGGAAATGGATCAGTTAACACAGCTGAGGTTTGGGAACTTTTAAAGAACCTCTTTAACTCAGCTTTGAATGGGCAATTCTTTGTGAGATGATCCTCCTCATCGCATATTTGACAAGGAAATTTCCTATTTCCAGGAGGGTTCGAAGAAGTTTTTTGAGGGGATGACTCACCCTGTTTCTTCTTCTTCCCTTTGTTTTGCTTCTTCTTGCTTCCTGGTTGATTGGAATTTTTGCCTTTATCCGCAGAGATGGCGTTTATTTCTGAAGCAAGAATTTCTTGATTTGCTTTTTGATTTGAAGTCTTACGGGCTTTCTTATTCGAATCCCTTGTCGACTTTGCGTTTGCAGTGCCAATCACACCGTCGCTGGCATGAGAGTCACTATTTGATCCAGGAGGAGGAGGGATTGAAAATTCGGGTCTGGGGGCATCAGGTATCTTGTCATAGAGCGTGCCAGACTGAGTATATACTAAGTCTAAATACTGGGCACGAGCAATAACCTGCTCCTCTGTTACGACCCCTCCCTTGGCCACATCTTCTGTTATAGCAGGAAGAAGTGACTTTATAAACCACTCAGCTAATAGCTGGTCTGGTACATAAGTCTTCACCATTCTGCAACGACGACGCCACTCATGTATATGATCGGATATATGTGTGGCCGTTGTCTACTTGAAATTGGTTAAGATCTCTGTTCCAGTTTCGTACCTTATAGGTAACTGAAAGTGGGTTAAGAAAGTCGTGGCTAGGGAACTGAAATTGTCGAAAGAGGCTCTAGGTAATTCAATATACCATTTAGCCGCCGGACCAGTCAATGTCCTCTGGAAAAGGCGAAGCCTTATCGAATCATCATTCAAGGTATTCGACGAACACCACAGATGAAAAGTCATCACATGATTCGACGGGTCTTCACCAGGATTTCCATTGAATTTAGGAATGTCCGATGGAAGCTTGTGAGGAATCGTTGGCCACCAATGGGCATAGGCGATTGGATCGTTCGTCAATCGATGTAAATCTGGTAATTCTAAAGTTGCCACGAATGGTAACTGTTGATTCAGGTTTGGCGAGGCGTACCCAGGATACGATGGAATCGCCTGAGCAGTAGGCCTTTGCATACCAGCATAATGCAATTGATGCTGGTATGACTGGTATGGCTGGTGGACTTGACCACTGTAAAGTGGTTGATTTAACCCGTTTTGAATATAGGGTTGTCCACTATTCACAAAGATCTGTTGCTCAGATCCTTGGTACACCTGCTGGAACTGTGGTTGTTGGTACTGCACCATCCATGGCTGTGAGGCCATGTTTTGTTGTGCTATACTAACCGACGGACCAAGATGCGGGGTAATCGTACCCGTTTGGACCTGTGTCGTCCCGGCAGTTGGCGATTGCGGTTGTGTTGCAGGGTCAAGGGACTGTTGCATTACAACTTGGGGTTGACATACAACAGGCATCGTTTGAACCTGCGACATGGTTACAATAGCTGGCGTCGTCGGGATGCTAGACATGGGTACACATTGTTGCATAGAATACACAACTCTTGGCTGTTGGGGTAACATAGGTACCCAACCACTTGTCGTAACTTCAGTCAAACCTGAATGCTATTGAGAACTGCCGTATGGGTATCCTCCCGGAAGGGGTAATGAAAGGGCATATTGCCCCCCATACGATAACAATCCGGAGCTCAAGGGTATGGATTTCCTTTGAGGACTAGATGGCCCAAATTGACCTCCATAGGGATCAATTTGTCTAGTTTCAACATAAGAATTACCGGGTATTATACCGGAAGAACAAATTGGAACAGACCAAACTGTCGAAATAGTCCCTAGGTGGACTCCTTCTAGCTGTTGAGAGCTAGTTGGGACAGTTGGTACGCCGGCAAACATCGTTGGAGTGACAGCAGGGGCTTCTGCCGTCGCTGTGTCATTTGACACAGTCCTAGATGTCGACGGTTGCTCAGACATTTTAAGTCTATCCAATAAACTGCCTAGCGATTCTACAGGAACCTCCACTGGTGATGGACAAACTTCTGATGCAGAAGGAAAAAGAGTGACACCTACTCCAAAATGAGTTGGAGTATTTGCTTGCGGGTCCTCTACGATTTCCTCTATTGCAATCAGACCAGGAGGAAGAGGAAGACCGTCAGGTCCGTAAAAGATTTCTGGTGCCGAAGAAGGGGTTGTTTCGACAACGACAGTTGTTTGAGCAACAAGACTCTGTGGACCGGTTACAGATGGAACTGGTTCAGTTATGCAAGTACTTGTTCTCAGACCAGGATCAGTGCTACTGTCCCTCTGTGGCTGTTGAACTTCTTCAATAGAGGCAGGGATTCCAGAAATACTTGGAGTGACCGGGATCTCAGATGTTGTTGGAACTGTTGTTCTAACTTTAATGGGAGATTTTGACCCGGTCAAGCGAGTTCGCTTTGTCCGTACTACTTTCGATTCCGGAGACAAAGACGGTTGACTCGCAAGCCTCCGCGAACGACGAGGTTTCAATTGACTTTCTTCCACGGTTGCGGATTACTCGATCAACTAAAATACAAAAAGGGGAATTATGTTTCCGTATTGAATGAATTTTATTAGACGCTTTTAGACACAACTTGCTTTTTCAGTTTTAAAGAGTCAAGAAAAAGCTAAAGATGACTCTAGTCTCCTTCGATGTTTTAACGAGCCCGAAGTGACAAATGCTCGGTTGGACTTTTTTAGTTATAGAGTTTGAAAAAGGCCAAAAGAAACTGCTCCGGAGATCTAGGCAGAGGGTGTGCCAAACCTTTCGCGAAACCACAGAATACGTTTTACGGTACGGGTGGTCGATCTTCGTGAATGCTGTGTTCACTGCATCGCGATCAGTAGGGCGGCCAACACGGCTTCCTAAGGATAAAGGATAATTGCCTATAGGGGTCTCCCAATATATACGCGACGGTACGTGGGAGCACAAGTCCGTATTAGTGCTATCGTCCCTCAGGAGGAATCACCCACCTTCGTAGAGATCGACAGTCACTACGTTTAACGACGCCGGAACACGTCTCTACCTAGGCCTCTGCTATGAGCGTTATGTTGCAAAGCGTTGTTAGGTTCATTCAATATATTTTAAGTTGATCTTTTTAAAGTTTGTCTTTCAGGATCACCACGAGATGTATTGGTACAAATTCCTAAATGCAGTTTAAGATGATAAGCAAGCTTTATAATCTTTAAACTTTGAAAATCCTAACTACTGAGGGAAAAGAAAGACATCATCTTTTCACACAGATCACAAAGCACACACTAATGCACTTTCTCCTAGATCAACATGCAAACTTATCAAAAATGCAAATGCAAAATGCAAGTATTTCTTTTCTCTTTCTTAATGTTGATGTATTACAAAAAGAAAGCTGTTGTATAATTTCGAATTCAATTTCAAGTGAAAGCAAACAAGCTTGTCCAGAATCTAAAGACACCTTAAGATTTACTTGTTTCGACACTAGAAATATATAAATTCAAACCATATGACGAAAGAAAAAGCTCAATCAGCTATGAACAGCAAACAAACTAACTCTTAAGATCACTACGACACTTATCACAGTTCTGGATCTAAGAGGCCACAGCAAGACTAGTTCGCTTTTCGTTATGGGAAACTGTAAATGATGTAAGAAATACACAAAGAAAAATCACAGTTTCTTTATACAACCGAGGCAGAATAGTGGTAAGGAAAGTTGGTTTCAGATAGGTACATTGACTGGTAACAGGTTGCAAAAACAAGAGTGAAAACAGGGCAAGAAACAGCAGGAAACCCCAGTAGCACAAGGCAAGACTGGTTCAGCGCAGGTAGCCCCTTCGGGAACTGCGCTGAAATGCAGACAGCCTTCACACAGCCTGCACTGAAGAACGAAACTTTCGTTTCTCTTGGTTTCCGGGTCACAGATTGCTAAAAAATTCACAGTTTTTGGCCAAATCAGAAGCTATCAGTCAAGTACACACTAAAGGGTAATTAGGAGGATGAAAAGCTATCACTAAGAGCTGTTCAGAGTCCTTGTGGATCAGCTCTTTAGATCATAAACATGCCCAGAAACTGAGCTAGAGTAGCTGCCCTCTACTTTGCATTTGAAAGATCCAAATGCAGTTCGATTCGGTACTCCCTGTGTTTATGAAATGAATAGCAAAAACACAAACAACCAACAAGATACAATCCCCAGTGGAGTCGCCAATTTGTTGTAGGGAAAAGTATCCAATACGGAATGACCCTATCCCACTCTAAGGGTGATAGTACCTCAGCAACAACCGAAGCAAAGCTATCTAAGATTTCTTCTTTATGAAAGTAAAATAGGGGAGAAAGAGGTCCACTAATCGATGTCTTTCGCTAATGGTTGATCCAATCTTCTCTCCTTGCTGCTTGCTCCCAGCTCCTTGCTCTTTCACTGGCCTAGCTACACAAAGATCCTGCAAAAGTGCAAGAGAGGAAAACTACAAGAAGCATACATTCATAATTGATTCAAGGATTAGAATAAATCAAATACACAAGTATAACAATACACCATTGAGACACATGCATATAGAAGAACCTCAAATGCTTTATTAATGGAAGAAGTAAAGTTCTGAGAGTGTTACAACCATAAGAGGCCCAATCCAGCAACACCTCCCAGCAGAAAGAAATCTCCTCTTCACCTCCTTCAAAGCAATCACCCAATAGCTCTAAACTCAAACCAACAGCACTTCCTTACATTCACAAAATTCCAGCCTCCTTAGACCTCATGAGAGAGCTCTATATATAGGAGTTTTGGAGAAAGGATGAGTCAGCTTGAGAGCTGACTAGTGTCCTCTCCCACTTCAGTTATACTTCAGTTCTTGAGTCCACTTGGAGATCCTTGCTTCCACTTGGAGTTTAAGAACCTCTTACTCATCACTAGGCGAATTCCCTGATCCAAGTGTCATTTTGGAAGCTTCCTGGGCATTGACACCTTGAAGAATGACTGTGCCACTTGTCCAATCTCGCTCAGCGCAGGTAGCCTTTGTTGGATTTGACATTCAACGTAGGTACAGAGAGGGGCAGTTGACATTCAGCGCAGATGCTCAGTGGAGCAGTTGACATGATCCCGAAATTGCTTGTTTTTTAGTGTTTTCAGGTGGAGAACTGATTTTTAGTGCTGTGGTTTGCTGACCTTGTTCCTCTAGGGGTAGGAACAACATGTTTAGAGACTTTGGATCCCTTAGATTATGGACATTTCATGCTTCATGCTGTAAGGTACAAAAATTTCTATAACAAGAGGTGGAATGATATTTGATATATGTTGGAGGAAGAGCTGCTCTTGCTTTGTCAGTAAAGTATTCAGTGTCAAAGCTTCATTAATGAATTCATCTTCAGTAAGAATATCCTTATACTTTGCTAGGTCACTGTTTAGCTCCTAGATTTGTTTGTTTTTAGTAGATAATTCATTTTCATGACTTATTTTCAGTACTTCCATATCCTGATGTAGCTTATGCGGCTGCTCCTCTACTTGACGGTTCATGCTACCTCTTTCTTCATCTAACTGTCACAGTAATAGTGTGATTTGGTCGTCCTTTTCTTTAATCAAAACCGAGACTTGGGTTTCTTTTTTGATTGTTGTTGTAGCATAGGCTCTAGCAAATTGAGGTAGCCGAGTCAAATGTTCAGTCGGATTTATTTGTGTGTCCTTCCATAGGACATCCATAAATTCATGTTCTAAAGGAGTTTCAGTTCTCCTCCTCTTTCTCTATCTTTTTACAACATCTTTATGAAGAGGGCTGTAAAGGACGTCGAGAGGAGGGATATATGTTACATTCAAGACAATTTCATTAGTTGGATCTACAGGGAGTACCTTTGTTTCTTGGAAACTCGTTTTTGGACCTTCATTGGTCACTACTGCTATTTGCCCTGGCGGGGTCTAAAATCCTGTGGTTTCTTGTGTTGATGATACCTTACGAGTATCCTGTAGTTTGTCATTGAATGCATCCTAGACATTTTCTAATTCATCTGTTCCTACTTCCTGCTCTCGTGATGTGCCTGGATTATTCTTCTTCTGAGACTTAGTTTCAATTACATGATCAGTAATCCAAAATTCTTGCGGGAGGTATTATAACCCATGTCCTCTAAACTCCTGGAATCTTCTGAATTTATTTGGGTCGAACTTTGTCTTGGCTGCATTCAATATCTATTCAAAATCCTCGGCTAATTCCAGTAAATATTCAAACTCATCTACTGTATGAGTTATATGTATGATTTTAACTGAAAGGGTGAATTTGTTTGCTATTTGTTGTGGATCAAAAGGCCTTGCTGGTAGAATGAGGAGCTTTAATAATTGCATATTCTGATACTTTTTATCCACATGACCATAATTAAGAAGGGTAAATGACCCACACTAAAGGGGAAAATTTGGCCATAGGGATTTCTTCATTTCCCTCAATGTTTCTGTGAGGCCATTTCCTTTTGTTTGGTATGTTACTTCTCTTGCCAATAATTTATCTGTTACATACATAGGGAGGACATGTGGGAAAGCTTGGCTACCAAATATCCTGATATAAGAGAAGGACTCTTCAAGAAAATACCTTCCGATTGCTTGGAGGTTTGTGATAGCTTCTTTTGTGAATCTCGGACATCTTTTGTTGAAAACTAACTGATGTAAGGGAAGAAAAACTCCCTGGAATAATTGGTGAAAATGTGGAATATAATCTTATTCCCACATTTGCTTATAACTTAGGAAGATAGGAGTAAGATCATTGGTAGTCCATTTCCAACCCATGGTTGGAAAATGAGTGCAGAAACAAATGGCATTGAAGATATATGCAGACATGAAGAATTGGGGAACTGCTCTAGAGGAGGAAGCCCTGGTTTGGTGATATTCAGTAATCACTTTAGCCAAATTCCCAGACAGAATGGTTTCCAAATTCATAATGTGAACACAAGCCTCAATTAACGGAACCCAATTGATCGAGAATTTCAAATTATCAGGGTGGCCATACAATCTACATAGCATAGAGGCTACAAAATTATAAGGATTGGCCAAAGAAGCAATGGGGTACATAACTGCTTTATCATGTTTGAATATATTGTCTCTTCTCCTCCATTCCTATATCATTTGAAATGGGTCTTCATTTTCCTTTACAAACATTGCAACAAACTGTTTGTCATAGATGTCCTGGGCATTGGGTAGCTTGTACATTTTTTGTAAATATTCGGCTCTCAAAGAACCCAAGACTGTAGTTTTAGCTGTCTTGATAAGTCTGTCTTCAACTTCTGTATTATCTACTACCCATCCTATCATATCTTTGTATGGAAAGAGTCTAGCCCTTGTTTCTATTCGGTGAAGGAAAGAGCACACAACATCTCTGAACTGCACTTTTGACGGTTTTGTGTTGTCAACTGTTGGTCGAACATTTGTTACTTCAAGGTTTTCATTCTCTAGCATATTATAGATAGTCTGCCATGCAGTGGCACCTCCTTCTGCAGTGCATACTATATCTGTAAATATGGAGAACGTCTATGTGTTTTCAGTTTCTATGATAGACTACTTGGTATGCTTCCGCATCACCTTTCGAATGGACACTGCTTGAGCGGAGTTCCTGTTAAAACCAACAACAATTAATTGTTGCATAAAATAAAAGATTTGATGAAATGACTGCACTTTGAAAGGAAATATCTGGGAGCAAGTTCAACATTAATCAACCATAACGAACACCATGATTACATGCATAGGGATGATAACCATATTAAATCATTCTGACCTAACTCGTGTCCAGCTTAAAAACATAATTAAACATCTGTCAAATCCGTCATGTTGGATATTTAAGTTATAGCATGAATGAAACTTTGTTTGATGGATCTTGCGATCTGCGATATGCGATATTGCAAAATCGCAAGATTGCAATATCAGGATATCACAATATCGGGGTTTTGATAAGTAACAATCAAGTTGCTGACATAATATCCTCTGATGTATGATATGCGATTGGGATATCGCTTACAAAGTTTAATCGCAAGTCACATATCGGTCTTTTTTTAATGTGCTTAAATTTACTACTAAGGAATCATGTGATTTGTGATTTGCAATGAGTACTTTAATATGTTTTAAGTTAGGTTAAAAAGGGCTTTTTGAAAAGTGACAATTTTCTAAAAGTTGGCATTTTATTCACAAAGAGGGGAAAAATTCAATTTAAAAGGGTCCCTATTTGTATTATACATAATAAAAATGGTGGGGTTGTTGCATAGCACAACAGGATATTAGTAGACTAACAAATGTATGCAATGAGCATGAGAAGAAATTGTACGTTTGTGAAGAAAAGGAGAAAAATATCAAGGAAGAAATTACTACCTTGAGAACACAGCTAGCAAAATAGAAAAGATTAGAAGAGGTCAATTACAACAAGCAAAATATAGGAAGGATTATGTTGAAGTGCTTGAAGGTGTGATTAACAAATTGAGAAAGGAGATTGAAGAAAGTAACCAACAGTTGGAGAAAGTAAAGAGCACCATAGCAGTAAGTAAAACTAGCAACAATCTTCAAAAGTGTGAGACAAGCATGCATGCATGAAAGAATAACAAATTTGAACCAACGAAGCCTGCAACAAAGAATGTGAATAATAGTAGCAGCAAGAAAGGATATTTCACATCTAGAAAACCGTTTGCACCTATGGTTGAAGGTAGCATTTTTTAGAGGAGAAGTCAAAAATCCTTTTCCCCCTTGATGGATGAGATCGTGTGCTTCAATTGTCACAATTTTGGTCATGTGGTAGTTGATTTTAAGAGGAGAACGCACACTTCCATGAAACTGTATGATCAGCTAAGAGGAGGACCTACACTTAGGTATAAAATTTCATTCAATGGTCATTGTTTTGTTTGTAACATATTTTAGCACAAAGCCATTGATTGCTTGACTAGCATGAAAAGATGGAGGTCTAATACGAGAAGAAAAATACTAGACCGTTTGGCTACATATCTTGATCACATAGAGTGTTATTTGTATCATAATTTTGGGCACATGGCTGAATATTGCAATATTCCTAATCCATTGAGGCCATTTGTTCAAAAGTAGGAGTCAACGGAGAATGTGCATCCTAAGAACACATGGAGAAAGAGAAACAACTAGGAAGATGTGGCATTGCACTTTGTTCTAGTGATGAGGATGACATGTGGTGTATAGATGACTTATGCTCATGCCATATGTCAGGAGATAGGAGAAAAAATCATTTTCTCAATAAAACCAAGAATGGTCATGTTGTGTTTGAAGGCAGTGAGACAACCAAAGTTTGGGAAGTGGTAAAGCCAATCTTGGTGAGAAGAGGACAAGTGCAAAAGATGTTTGGCTCATTGAAGGTCTAAAGCATAATATCTTGAGTGTGAGCCAAATGTTTGATGGAGGAAAGGAAGCAATTTTTAACTCCAAAGGTTGCATCATCCGAAAAGAAGGATCAAAGAGAGTGATTTCTAGAGTAATCAAGACCCCAAATAATGTGTATGTGTTGAAGGGAAGAGATAAGACTAAGAAGAGACCAAGAGAGTAATATTCCTCATCGTATTCAGAATAGATGAGATCAGTCCCTACTGTAGTCCATTCTTGCTTGTTAGATCTACTTAACTATAGTAGTATGCATGAGAGTTGCATGGTCTCAGGTGGAGTGTTGGTAGCTTGATTCAGTTCCTTCATGAAATTTCATATCAGCTCTATCACTTCATATGAGGTATATCATGCACAGGGGGAGCTATGTTTTTCAAGGATTGATTCTTTAAGTTTATCCCTTTTCACTCATTTATTTCTCAGCTAGTGTATTTATTGTATAAGAGTGGAAAAGACATGTTTATCAACCTTGTTATAGCATTCATTAATTATTTTTTAACTATATTGTTACTAATGGCATTTGGAGCAGATACATGTTGAGTTCTTGTGATATTATTGGAGATATGACAACCACATGGTTGTACTATGCATATGGTCAAGGTGTGATGGAGGATCACACATTCAAGGGGAGCATATGTGCTTCCTAATGGATTTGCAGAATATTGACATTGTTATATCCAGGATTATTTTTATTACTGTTGTCACATTTTGCTAGTTGGATCATCAAGAGTTTGTGTACCTCATTTCTTATGTTTTCACTTCCATATGAATCATGAATGCTCCTGATATATTTTAGATGGCTAAATATGACGCTTCTTATGATGTATTTCACATTCATTTGGTTGAGTGATGTTGATTCATATGGCTAATTACTTTTGGAGAGATTATTGTTGCTCATGATGAGGATATGTGTTTATTGATGATCTTCTTGTATGTCAATCGCAAGTCACATATTGGTATTTTTTGAATGTGCTTAACTTTGCTACTAAGGAATCATGCGATTCACGATTTGCAATGAGGAATTTAATATGTTTTAAGTTAGGTTAAAAAGGGCTTTTTGAAAAGTGATAATTTTCTAAAAGTTGGCATTTTATTCAGAAAGAGGGGGAAAATTCAATTTAAAAGGGTCCCTATTTGTATTATACATAATAAAATAGCGGGGGGATGTGGCGTGGGGGTTTGTTGCATAGTAAATCAATTGGCGATTCACTTGGGAGAACCAGCCATCTCTGATTAGTTTCTTTGACATTTCTCAAACTTTCAAAACAAGAAAAGTTGCTAAAAAATAAGAATTGTATGATTCATAAATCAAACAGTGTTTCTATGGAATATAAAGTATTCACCTATCTCACTTCTTTTCTTACTCAACTCTTTAGGTAATAAAACATAAATTTCTGTATCAGTCAGTACTTAAATTTATAAAGATAAAGTAGGTATTCTCTTAGAATTGGCTTTATAGATTTTTACTCATTTATCATGGATAGAGCCTCTGGTGCCAGCAGGCATTTATAGCCTTGACAAGGTTATCGTTTAACTAACAAAGATTCATAGTCCCATCTGAAATTGATTCCTAATTTCAAAATTTAATCAATTTTTTTTTCAATTTCCTTCTACTTGGAACTTGTTTCTTTTTTATGGTACATTTTACTTTAAATATCCTTAACATCCATTGTCCAGGCTTGGTGACCTGATGGTAACAATGTCATTCACTCGTTTTAATTTAAACTGAACAAGCTGACTCGTGATGAGACCCCTTGTCTTTTGATTGTTTTAATCAATAGCTATTACCCTGTTATGATATGCAATATTGGTAATATCAGTCTAAATTATTTTCCTATGATCATGATAAACAAGCTCGTGATGACACTCATTATCTTTTAAGTTTTCTGAATATTTTTAATTACATTGTGAAAAGGAAAATTTTATCATATAGGGTGAATCATTGGCTCATTTAAGAGTTATGGACGATAATTATAGAGTCAGTAAATACCTTTTTGCAGAGAACCCTTGCTATATTACTGGTTCTTTTCTTGACTAGTACAAAAACATATATACTTTATAAAATCAAGAGTATTTTCAGAAACTAAATGTCTTTAGTAAATTCAAAATTTTCCAAAATAAATAAGGTTTATTTAAATACCATATTCATAATTATATTTTTACTCTTCTTATTTATAGAAGTGAGAAAAATCAAGTAAATTATCAGAAATTTGAAATTTTGAACAACCAAAAGAGATACTATTCATTCTTTATTTTCTAAAACTTAAAATTTCAAAACTAATGTTTAACTGCTAAGAAAAGTATTTTTTAATAATTTGCCTGTTTAAAGGTAAAGAGTCTTTTCTACCGGACAAATCTTGTAACAAAAAGGTGGATGGGCCTAATTTCTCTATTATTTGAAATGGACCAAGCCACAATCTTTGGAATTTGGTATGTTTACCTTTTTCCTCATGTGCCTTATCCCATTTCAAAACAAGATCTCCAATTTAAAAAGTTCTTTGGCTGGTGGATGTTGTATCAAATGAAGCTTTAACTATCTGTTGATGATGAGCATGTGTTGCTTTGGATTTCTCCCTCTGTTCTTCTAATTTAAGGATTTGACCATGTCTAAGTTGAAGAGAAGAAGAAGGGTTTTCATCAATAAACTAAACTAAAGCAAGAGATGGTATTGTTATGTTTGTGGGTAGAATTGCTTCTTTCCCATAAACTAATACAAATGGAGAAGTACCTATTGAGGCCTTTTGAGTGATTCTATCTTCCTAGAGAGCAAATATTAGTGCTTTATGCCAGTTCTTATGATTTTTCTCTATGGTCCATTTGATAATTCTAATCAGGTTCTTGTTTGTAGATTCAGCTAATCCGTTGCCTTGCGGATAATTGAGTATTCCAGTTTAAAACCTCTTTTCAACGCAAACTCTACCATTGCATTTCCGGAAAAGTAAGATGCATTATCAAACATTAAAGCTAATGGGAGAGAAAACCTAGTAATTGTAAACTGATCAATGAAATCCGTAATGTTTTGGGTGTTAACTACCTTTAATGGGATATCTTCTACCCACTTTGTAAAATAATCAGTTGCAGTTAGAATATAATTATGTTGTTTGGAGGAGGTTGGAGTTATTTCACCAATAATATCTAACCCCCATTGTTCAAATGGTTGTTGTATATTTACTGGCTGCAACGGGAGTGCTGCTTTCCTTTCTCTTCCTGCTGTGGTTTGACATACTTTTCATTTCCTCGCATATTCATGTGCATCTTTAAAAAGGGTTGGCCAATAGTACCCGGCATGCAGAATTTTATGTGTTGTGGTATTTCCTCCGAAATGACCTCCAGATGGCCCGTCGTGTAATTCCTGCATTACCTTTTCAGCTTCAGGTTTCTCTAAACATCTTAATAATACAACATCATAGTTTTTTCTAAATAACACATTATCAATTAATTGATACTGATTTGCTTTAAGCCTTAGAGCACGCTTAGCTGTATAATTGAGATATAATGGAGCATGTCCATTTTTCAAGAAAAAATTCAGATCAGCATATTGTGATTCAGAATCGTTGAGGCTTACCTCAGATAATTTCACTTTAGTAGATTGATCATCCTCTATTGGTAAATGAGATTCTCTTGTTAGCATTCTACAAAAACCTTGACCTCTAATAATTTTAGCAGGATGTATTTCTACATCATATTCCTAAAGTGCAGTAATCCAATTTTCTCTCTTCTCTCCTACTTCTTGTTGGATTAACAGCTGCCTTACAGCAGGGTAGGGAACTATTTTCTTAGTATGTGTTTTTAGGAGAAAAGGTCTGAAATGTTTTAAAGTTTTAAATACAGCAAAGGCCTGTTTCTCCACAACTGAATAATTTAACTCAGCACCTTGTAAGTTAGAACTAAAGAATGAAATTGGTGCTTCAACGTTCTGATCATTTAGTTGTGTCAAAATTGTCATGTAAGAGGTATCAGAAGAGAATGTGTATAATACAAATGGTTTTAGGAAATTGGGAGTTGTTAAGGAAGGAGCCTCAATGATGGCTTTCTTTATTAACTCAAAAGAATCTTTCTCACCTTTTCCCCATTTAAAAGTTGCATTTTTTCGGATCATTGACTATAGGGGTAAGACGATTTGAGAAAAATCAAGAATACATATTTCTACGAAATTAATTTGTCCTAAAAATGATTGCATCGTTTTTTTGTTATGTGGCAGGGGAATGTTTTCAATTTCATGAATCCTATCGGGATCGATATAGATTCCTTTCTTAGATACCACGAATCCTAATAATTTACCTTCTGCCAAGGTGAAATAATATTTTTTAGGATTCAAAGAAATGTTGAATCTCTCACATCTCTCAAATATTTGTTTTAGGTGACTGGTATGGTTGTGTCTATTTTTAGAATAGACAATGATGTCATCTAACTATATTACGACTGAATTGTTGATTAGTCCTCTAAAAGCTATGTCTATAGCACATTGAAATGTAGCACCAACATTAATCAATCCAAATGGCATTTTTTTTATATGCATATGTTCCCCACATGGTTCTAAATGTAGACTTTAATCTATCATCTGGATGAACCATAAACTGATTGTAACCTGAAAATCCAGCAAGAAAAGACATCAATTCAGAACCTGCAACTGATTGCAAAATCTGCTCCATAGTAGGCAAAGGAAAATTATCTTTTTGGCAAGCTTTATTCAAATTTCTAAAATCTATGCAAATCCTAATGTCTCCATTCTTTTTTCTCATAGGAACCATGTTTGACACCCATTTTGAATGCCTAACAGGGAAATTGATTTTGGCTTTGAGCATTTTATTGAGTTCAGACTTAATTTGACTTTCTAAGTTTGGGTGGATCTTCCTAAGATTCCATTGGACAGGTTTGTCATTTGAAATCATGGGTATAGTATGTTGCATTATAGAAGTATCATATGTTCTCATGTTCTGAATAATCCCAGGCAAAGACACTTTTATATTTTCTTAGCAATTTAATGAATGACATCCTTTCATTGGGTGTTAAGCCCAAACCTAGGTTTATGTTTTGAGGCTTATCAAGTGTACCAAGATTAATCAACTCAAATCTTAGAGTAGAACTCAATGTTTTTGAATTGGTAGTCTTTTTAAACCTATCTTTTAAATCATATAGATCTTCCATATTGACTACAAATTTGGGAATTAGATTTGCATCCTGCTTATTTTGAATCTGTAAGCCATTTTCATGTTCGTCTACGATTTGACCTTCATAAGATCCATTTGATGAAAGAAACTCAATTATATCTGTATCATCATTAAACACTCTCCAATTTGTTATGTTATCAAGAATGAAAGGCCTAAAAATCAACTCAATCGAAAATTTATTTGGACTAAATTCTTCTGACGATATCAATTTAGATGCTACATTGACAAGTAAATTAGCACTTGCATTTTGTAACCTAGGGATTGTCGAAATATTAAATGCAGTGAAATGAGAAGTGAGGTTCTAAGCTAATGCTTGATAATGTTTCAGGTTTCCAGAAATACAATGGATTGTGTTCCTAACTTGCTTAACAATTATTTCAGAGTCCCCACATACCTGCAAATATTTAACATTTAATCCAATGGATTTTTACATGCCTTGAATCAATGCCTCATATTCGACAATATTGTTTGTGTATTGAAATTCAAGTCTGAAAGCTAACATTGTTTTCTCTCCTTGCAGATTGATTAAAATGCAACCTGCTCTTGCACCATCATCTGATTTTGAACCGTCAAAGTATAGAGTCTAGAATAAATAATGATATAAAGTTTTATTACTAAAATTAATACATTTAGAAATGTCTGTTTGAGAAAAAATTTCAACCTGAGAAGTAACAACAAAGGTGAGATTTGGGCATTGAACGAGCCAAGGAGTGATTCAGTAGAATAATTTCCAATAATATTATTAGTAAAAATCACAGGCTCGTTTGGTCCTTCTAATTCATTGACTATATGTTTCATAAATTTTTCACGATCAACTCTAATTTGATTTGATTTACCATTATATGGTAACCACATGCGTGACCAGTTGGTTGCGAAATATCCATGTAGTTTCTCAGACCAATCCCTGCTTAAAATAAGACCATAAAATTCAAGAATGTCTGCCACTAAAACATCAATCACTTGTAGCACCTTTTGGTTGGATGATAATCTAATTGATAGTGATAACATTTCTCCAACAACCTCGACTTTTTTTCTGTCTAGTGACTATATGCACAACAGACTTTCGAGGGATAAAGTTAAGTCTCATGCACACAGATCTTGGCATGATATTCGAAGAAGCTTCTGAATCAATGAGACAATTATGAACATTTTTATTAAAAATTTCATAAGTCAAAAGGAAAGGAGGAGTTTGAGACTTAGATCTATCACCAATCAACACAAGATCGTTTGGTTTTACCTTGTTTGAAGGTGACGGGGGTTTTCCCATATCTTTGTCAGCTTCGGCTATAACTGGTGGTGGTATGGGATCTACAGGAACTGCCTTGAGTTCTCTCAGTAAGATTTTCTGCTGCTGTTTTAGTTTGGTCATTTCATATAATGAAATGTTTGCTTTAGTCTTTTTCATGTCTTCAACTATATTGTATTCCACTGTATCTGAAACTATCAAAGTTTTAGAAGTATCTAGGGGAATAGGATCAGTTTGAAAAGTTTTAGATTTTTTATTCACTGTTTTCTCCTTTGTGGGAGGAGATTTCTATTTTTGAACTGGTACAGTTGAGTCAGCAAATTTTTTTATCCTTGTATATTGTTGGTCGATAAAAGGTGCCTTTTTAAACTCCTAATTATCCTCACATTAATTATCAATCCGGGCAAGTCTTCTTCTTTCAAGAGTGTACATAGTGTGTGGCTGCTATTTAACTCAGAGAGTATTGTTTCTAAATTGTAGTATAGATCTTTTAAATATAAGAGTAAATGGATGCATCTAGTAAATTCCAATTGCAATTAAGGAAAACTCAACCCTTTAACTAAATCAAATCTTACATTCATCAAAGTAACAACAACATCAGTTGAGAGTACAGTAATAATAACTCATCCCTCTTTAATTGATTTAATCTAAATCAAACTCGATCCTCAATAATTAATTTGAATAGCAAATGAATATCAATCTGAGATTTTCAACAACAATAGTTAATACTCTTTACAGTTGATTATATAAAGCAGAATATTTATGTAAGAAACCTGATTGGAAATGAAATCAAATTGAATCAATGACAATTCTGCAAATTATATAAAATAAAGAGATTCTGTCAATACTGGAAAATAATAAACAACACAGCGATAAAATCACAAAAAGCAAGAATACTATCAAACCATCAAACTTGCGAGAATTGGAATTGTATGACACAAGAAGAGCAGTTGAATCCACCAGAGGTCGGGCCCTTAGCCGCCAGCGAAACATTGCTAAGTTACTTCAGGAAACGCGAGGGAACAACAACTTTACTTATATATTAATCATCAAACTGAATGAGCATTGCAAATGAGAGTATGTGAATACATTTACAAATACAATAATACCAAAATTCCTTCCCCTTTCTTCTTACAAAAACATCTCTTTTATAATCGGAAAGGCTACAAAGATAAGTGATAAACGCGATCCCTCAGGATCTCTCGATCCTGAGGGATTCGCACAGTTTTCCATCTTCAGATATTGTTTCCTTTCTTGCGTTGATCCTGCTAATTTGCTTTTGGATGTATCTGTAACTGCTGTGTTCCTTCCTTAGCTTGGCGATGTTTGTTGTTTCTTCACAGGGAACAACATTTGTCCCTTTTGTTTTTTTCCTGCAGAAAGGAAGGTAATAATAAGCCAAAGCGTAACTGTAGACAATTTCTGTATTTTTTACCATAATTCCTTAATAGATTAGCCCATTGAGATATAGAAAGGATAGAATAAAGGAAAAGGATAATAAGTTAATAGTAAATGCATACCTTTTCCATCACCCAACATACTCCCCTACTTACCCTTTTTCATGTCCTCATGAAAACCATGTAGTTCGTATGCAGAGTAGTCAAGGAATAAGATGGAGAAGGAATGTCGTAAAGTAGTCTGAAACCATGATTCTTGGCCAAGAGCTCAAAGATGTGCCTTGTTTTTCCTTCAGGCAGTTCATATATAACTTGTACCCCTCATCAGGATACCAAATAATAAGGTTGCGGAACCGATAGCGTAGCCAATAAGGACCTTCCCTTAAGATGAGATTACTATAAGTGACAAAGCATTATGCAACCAATTTAAATTTTTTATAATTAAATGGCTCTCTATTATGTACATTGTTATTGGAAATTTTCCATCTGAACTTGGCTGTGGCCAAGGAGCTTTCCTGAAAGGAGAGGAAGTATTCTACTCCCTTCTGGACAATTTCTATCTGAATAGGCCCCAGAATTTTGATTACTCCTGCCCTCTTCATCAAACTTTTTTGATTGGCCAGCATTTGTAACGGGTGTTTTGGTTCACCTCTGACCTAAAGGTCCAGTCCATTTTCCTGCCTCTAGAACGTGTTATGAGCCTTGAATCATTTTATTTGATTAACAACGAATGAAATAAAATCTTGAACTTGCACATCCCCCACAAAAGGACTGAATTTCTTTTCAGTTTCTTCCTCTAATACAAAATTATGTAAATAAAATTCACACAACAGTCTCTAAACTTTTACCCCATGATGTTTGCAACAGTTTATGAAATCCTCAATTGTTTTTAATTCTATAGGTTTTCCAGCCCTGACGACTTTGATTTTCAGCTGCAAGTATCTTTCTAGAAAAAATAAGGCATAATTGTTGGCAGGGGATCTGCATGCCAAGACATCAGTGTACAGTGAGAAAATAGTATCCATTTGACTCATGACCTTCTCTAATATGAACTTCATTTTCTCAATTCTTTCCTCTACCTTTTGGTATTTATTGAAGGTCTCACTTTCTGATGTATTCATGTCCCGAAGTTGCTTCTATAATTCCTGGTATTTTTGCTGGGATACAATTTCCAACTCAAGTCGTTCTATGGTAAGCCGAGCCTTGGCTAAATCTTCTTGAAGATTCACTATACTGCGGTCGTTGCTCATTATGATATTTTTGGCTTGAGTATTTGTTTGTGTAATCCTGCTGTGAGAATGGATGCCTATTGTTTGTGTTTCTTTGTTGTGGGAGGCCCAAGCCTCTATCTGGGTGGCCGTGCTGTAGGAGGGTACCATCTTTGTCTTAATGGGTAAGTCATGAGAAATTATAGCCTCTGTTTGGGTAGCTGTTTCTGCCAAAATTGCATGTTGTTCCCTAAAAATTTCAGTGAGTATGGGCTCAGTTTGAGTCCCTATAGCTTCTATTTTATGTAATTTAGTTTGGACAACTGCGTTTATTGTTTTTGGGGTTTTGTCTAGAACCTTCCCCGCTGTTAACTTTCTTATTTTTTCTTGAGCCTTTTTCTTAATTTCTGCAGCCTCTATTGTTCCTTCCTAAGCTTTTCAATTTGTTTTTCTGCTTTCTAGGAGGAACAATTGTTCTTCTAATGGTCTCTGCTCCTAATGAGCTCGGTTACTCATCTTGTTTTTTTTCTTCTAGAACTGTGTCCACTCCCTGGTTTGTTTCTATTTCTCCTATTTAGCCTACATTCTCTGCATCTAGGCCTTCCTGACTGGGTTCTTCTGGAGGCATATCACCAAGTTGGTTTACCTCTTCTTGAGTGGTCTCTGCCCTTGTTTCTGCTTCACAGCTTATGTTTTCTGATATAATTCTATCGTGGCCAGAGTTCCCTGCAGATTAGGTTGCTCCAATGTTCAAATTGAGTGGGCTTTCGGGTTGTATGAAGTCATTCAAATTGGCCAAAATCTGGGCCAATTCAATATCATGCAGTAAATCACCTGAGGGGCTTGATGTTGAGGGGATTTTTGATTCATCTCTTTCTTCTTATACATAATGCATTGATTCTTCCTCATGGTCCGACTCAGGGTTCTCCTGGCCTTCTATCTGTAATTGTTGTTCACTTCCCAGGCTAGATAATTCTATGGGTTGGTTGATACTTCCCTAGGGGTTTTCAGCTGGTTCTAGGTTTGTCCTCACCCTAGCGGAATGTCTACGCTTTTGAGGAGTGGTTGATGTAAGGGTAGTCCTTTTCCTTTTCGGAATAGAGTTAGGCGCAGGTAGAGCTAGGCCCACTTCAATGGAAAATACTAATTCTTCTCAACTTGATTGCTACTGGGCGAGGTTGTAACTCACTATTCGCCTAATCAAGTAGTGGTAGCTCACGACTATTTCTACATGCCAGGATTTTTTTATGCTTCGAGCGGTATCATGCAACAAAAAATTCAAATATGCAGGCAAATTCATAGAACATTTTTGTTTTAGAACAACTAGGAGTTTAAGTTGACGTGTCCTTACCACGTCTTTTCACCCATCACATATGATGTAGTTCTGGATGACTCTAGCTAGTTCTGCCCACGGTTCTCTAAGGGATGATGACCGAACTTCTTTAGCTTTGATGATTAGGTCTCGTCCCTCGTCCTTGAGAATTGCAATAACATCCTGCAATTTTAGTCTTTTATTAGCCCATATGGGTCCTTCTGTTGGTAATCAGGACACTTCATATATCATTGCATCTGTTACTGTGATTTTCCTTCCTCTTATCATAGATTGCCCGTTCTGTAAATTTTGTAGAAATCCAATAGAAATTGCTTTGTTGGGTTTTTGAAACCGTTTGAAATATGTAATCCACCTGGCTCTAGCGAGAATTTGTCTGGCTGCATCAGAAACAGCCAGTATTAGTGGTTCCCTACGCACTGTTATTCCTCCCATACTACCTGGATTCTAGAAATAGTTAGTGTAGCAGAGATATCACAGCAATAGACAGAGCTGAGCTATCGAACAACAAGTTGTTATAATGGTTATTTTCAGATGATACTTTACAAGAATGAATACCTTTAACTAGAACATGCTATTGTACCACTTACTCTATAATGATGGAATGTTGTATTGCCCTGCAAAATCGAATAAAGGACTGACACACATACATAAATACATTGGATGTTGCTCCTCTCCCCCCTTTAAAATGATAGGTCGCCTTCAACCGAATGAGTAAAGGAATGACGTGCTGGAAACGAAGTACAGGGGTGATAAAAGTGGCAAGGTACACATATTAATGATAAGATCACAAAATATATCGAAGTGCTGAAATCAATGCATATAACAAAAATTATCAATAAGTGTGGAGATGCCGTAAGATGATTTGAAAAGGAAAAAGGACATCAGGCGCAGGAAAGATAATTTGCGTCATCATTCCACTTAAACTACTATGATTGATTTTTAAAGATATCTCATGCATAAAGGTTCAAAAATAGATTGGGAACATAATCTCTCTATAGTAAAGGTAAAAAAATAAGAAAAGGGAGTTATAATAACTATTGATGTTAAAAATAAGACTCCAATACCATCAGCAATGCTTTTGTTCCCCGCAGGTGTTTATAACCTCGATAGAGTTGCTTTTTCACATTTTGGAACCAAGATCCTCTATGTATAATTAGGAAAGTGCATTATGATGCCAGGGTGGAGACCAACGTACTGGCTTAGTAACTAGATGAATACATTGCCATTCACTGGGAAGGAGCGAAAGGTGGGCAGGCCAGCTCATGATGAGACCTCCTGTTCCAAGGACTTTATTCTTCGGATGCATCCATTGGATCATATCCCTGGTGTGGTGGCCATAGTGGGAATGCCACTTTGCTGCTTCCTTATGATCATGGTAGGTTGGCTCATGATGAGACCCCCTATCCTCCATCTGAAAAATCACACAATTGTTAGTATATATATATATATATATATATATATATATGTATATAGACAGCAGTCCCTATTTATATATAGAGGGTGGCTCAACACTCCTTAAGAGTAGGAATGGTGGAAGAAATCTGAATATATCAATAAAAAAAAGTATGCCCTTTACCTTATTTAATGATAATGAACATAGAGAATTATGGGGGTTAGGGAAGAACCAGCATGGTACAAATAATCAATCAATTTGATTTATATTGAAAATAAGGATAGTGAAGTGATATATATGGTTGTGTCCTTCTTCTTTGATTAATACAAAGCAATCTCATTAAAGATGATAATATTCGATTTGCTTGTTCCAGTAAACTTCAAATTTTGTATCCTTCCATATATATTAAGTATACCTGTCCTATAAAGGATTATAAAGAGTGAGCAAAGGAAAGAGATGATATTCACAAAGTGCTTATTTCCTAAAGGAAACAATAAGAAAATAGGAACAACGAGAAGAAAAACTGCACACCAAAATTGTTGTTCCTAAGAGGGAACAATAGCTATTCCCTGTAGGGAACAACAAAGGAAATACATACTGAAAAAAATCATTGTTCCTTAAAGGGAACAACAGTTGTTCCTTAAAGGGAACAACAGTTGTTCCTTATAAGGAACAACAAAAAGAAAGAAAAAATTGGACGCAAAATTGTTGTTCCTTAGAGGGAACAACAGCTGTTCCTTAGAGGGAATAGCAAGAAAAAACACACATGAAATTGTTGTTCCTTAGAGGGAACAAAAACTGTTCCTTAAAGGGAATAGGGAAAAAACAAATACACATGGAATTGTTGTTCCTTAGAGGGAACAATAGTTGTTCCTTAAAGGGAACAACAACTGTTCCTTAGAGGGAACAACAACTATTCCTTAAAGGGAACAACGGAAAAACAAATCCATGTGAAACTGTTGTTCCTTAGAGGGAACAACAGTTGTTCCTTAGAGGGAACAACAGTTGTTCCTTAGAGGGAACAACAGTTGTTCCTTAAAGGGAACATCAACTATTCCTTAAAGGGAACAAGGAAAAAAAACAAATACACGCGAAACTGCTGTTCCTTAGAGGGAACAACAGCTATTTCTTAGAGGGAACAACAGTTGTTCCTTAGAGGGAACAACAGTTGTTCCTGAAAGGAAACAACACGGAAACAAATACACGTGAAACTGTCGTTCCTTAGAGGGAACGATAGCTGTTCGTTAGAGGGAACATCAACGGTTCCTTAAAGGGAATATCAAGAAGAAAATCCATACAAACATTGTTGTTCTTTAGAAGGGATAGCAGTTATTCCTTAAAGGGAACAACAACTGTTCCTTAGAGGGAACAACAAGGGAAAAGTATAAAAACAAGAGAACTTATATACAATTTGTACAAAGAAATAGAAAGAAAAATTTGTGTACAAATTTCAAAAACAAATGAATTATTCATTGGGCCGATGCTGAGGACGGGTTTCCCTCCTCAGCAAGAATTTGTATGGTGGAATCTTCTCGTAATTGTTGGCAAAAGGACTCCCTGGTAAGCGGTTTGTGATAAGGTCGTACTCCATGTCCATTCACTTTAAAAGAGTATCCAGACCGATCAATGGTAGCTAATGTGAGGGTGCCATTATCATGCACCTCTTGTATCTCATAAGGCCCTAACCATCTGGTCTGGATTTTTCTGAGAAATCCTGGAACCTAAAATCATACAGGAGTGCCCAATCTCCTTTGCAGAAGATCTTCTTTTTGATAAGGGCATCATGCCATTTCGCTCTTTGTTGTTGGATCAGTGCAGTGTGCTAAAGAGTTGATAGCCAGATTTCATCCAATTCATTGATTTTATGTAGCCTATTAATCTGTGATTCATTTAAGTCTAAGCCCACCTCCTAAGCTATCCTCAATATCTGGATTTCAAATTCAATTGGGAAGATAGGTTCTTTGGCAAACACTAGCTGATATGGGGAATATCCCGTGGTATTTCTCCATGTCGTGCGGTATGCCCATAGTGCTTCTATAAATCAGGTAGCCCAGCCACGTCTATGTGATGCAACTGTCGTTGTGAGTATTGCCTCAATTACCTTATTGGTGCTTTCTACTTGGCCATTTGCCTACAGGTGGTATGGAGTCGTGATTCTGTGCATGATATGATGATTCTTTAATGTTGCAATGATCTTATGGCCTTTGAATTGTGGCCCTCCATCCATAATTACCTCTCTAGGCAGGCCATATCACATGAATAGTTGGAAAATAAATTGGATTACCGAGTCCTCTGTTGCCCTTGGTAATGCTTCTACCTCCATCCATTTAGTCACATATTTTGTTGCGACTAATATGTATGTCTTTTGATTAGATGATGGGTTTATTGGACCAATGAAGTCTAACGCCCATTGTTCAGAAGGTTCAATGACCAATTGCAAGTGCAAGGGCATCTCATCACACTGCCCAGGGCATCCCATTCTTTGGCAACTGTCGCATGCCTGGACGAACTTCTTGGCATCTTTAAAAATGGTGGGCCAATAATAGCCCGTCTGCAAGACTTTGTGACCAGTCCTACGGTCTGCAAAATGACCATCGTAAGGCCCATCATGGCAAGCTTTTAGGATGTCGAAGACTTTCTCTTCCCTGACACATCTTCGAATGTGCATATAGGCCCCTGTATGAAATAAATATCCTCCGATCCAAGAGAACGGAGTGCTACGCTGTACTATTTGTTTTCTTTCATTAGGCATCAGGTGTTTCAGTAATTTTCCCACTACTAGGTAGTTTGCGACATCCGTGTACCATGGTGTTTTAATGGTGATAGCGAATAAGTGTTCTTCAGGGAACTGGTCTTCTACTGTTTCCAAGTCGTCTATCTTTGGCATTCGTGAAAGGAATTCTACTACTGGATTTTCTTTTCCTAGTGGATCTTTAATAGTGATATCGAATTCCTGCAAAAGGATCAACCATCTTGTCACTCTTCCATTTGTAACTGGTTTATTAGCTAGATATTTAATAGCAGAGTGATCAGTATACAAAACCACAGGGTATCCTATTATATAATGTCTGAATTTATTGATAGCATATATTATAGCCAAAAATTCTTTTTCAGTAACAGTATAATTTAATTCAGCAGGAGATAGATTTTTGCTGATATAGTATATTGCATATGACTTTTTATCTTCCTCCTAGCCGAGAACTGCTTCAATGGCTGTATCTGAAGCGTCGGATGAAATCTAGAATGGCAAATCCCAGTTTGGGCCCTGTAATACTGGGGCTGTTGATACAAGCCGTTTTAAATCTTCAAAAGTGATGTCACATTTGTTAGTCCAGATGAAATTTCCTATTAATGCATATAATGGTTCAGCAATTTGAGAAAAATTCTTTATAAATCTTCTATAATAGCCAGAAAATCCCAAGAAACTACGTACCTCAGTCTGTGTGGAAGGGGTAGGTATTAAAAGAATTATCTGAATTTTTGCTGGATCTACCTGGATTGCAGCTGCTAAGGTATAGTGACCCAAGATGAGGTCCTCGATCATCATCATGTGGCATTTTTCATGGCTTAAATAGAGCCTGGTAGCAATGCATCTTTGCAGAACTTTTTATAATGTTTGTAATGCCGGCTCGAAGTCATCTCCGTAAGGTAAAGTCATCCATGTACACCTCGAGCCCTTCATTTATCGGATCTGAAAAAATGTTGAGTATAGCCCTCTGGAATGTGGCAGGTGCATTGCACAGCCCAAAAGGTAAGACCCTGTAAGAAAATTTCCCCCAAGGGCAGGTAAAGGTAGTCTTGTCCTGATATTCAGGGGCAATTTCTATTTGATTGTAGCCAATGAAGCCATCTAGAAAAGAAAAGAATTTTTTTCCTGCCAATGTGTCCAAGACCTGGTCACTGAACGGAAGGGGAAAATGGTCTTTTTGGGTTGCTTTATTAAGCTCTCTATAGTCAACACATATATGCCACTTTCCATTCTTTTTAGGCACCACTACTAAAGGAGAGACCCATTTGCTGTCAGATATAGTGTAGATGAAATTTACATCTAACAATTTTTGTAGTTCATCTTTAACAATGTCTTTAAGATGAGGGTTTAACCTCCATTGAGGTTGTCGAATGGGCCTGGCATCTTTCTTTCTATAGACGTGGTGCATGCATAGTTTGGGATCAATCCCTTTCATGTCCGGGTAATCCTATGTGAAGGCCTCTTTATATTTTCTCAAAAGTTGAACAAGCTTCTGTTCCTGTTCAGCAGTCAGGTTTTTGTTAATATTTAAAGTTTTTCCTGCTTCAATCTCTAAGGTTTTGCTGTTATAAATTGAAGTTGTTGGTATTGACTGGTCGTTAATATCTTTTAAGGGACCTTCTTCTATTTTGTTATCGATGGCTGTTTCGATCATGTGACATTTTAGATGGGATACGACATCTGGTTGGTTAATGTAAGTATTAATCATGTCATCTTCTGTTTGATCCTTGAATTCGAGAGCATCTTCTATAGTTAGTGGTGATATAATGTTTTCAGTTAGATATGATACAGGTTTTTTTTTGGTTTTGATTATTGTTAAACTTGGCTAAGCTGGAGGATATAAGGCTAAATTCTTCACATTGCTTACTCTTGCTATTATCGTGCTGCCTATTTGATGCTTATGTAAGCATCCACAGTTGCTAGCCAAGGTCTGCCTAAAATTAGGGGATGTCCATCGAGTTGGTTTCTAGGATTGATGATCAGAAAGTCTACAGAGTATTCCCAGTGGTCTACAGACACCATTACATCCTGTAATGTGCCTTCTGGTTTGACTACCGATCAGTCAGCCAGTTCCAACAAGGTCTTGGTTGGGTCCAAGGATGTAATGTCAAGCTTTTGACAAGTTGTTTTTGTAAGAATATTGATTGCTACTCCTAAATCGACTAATGCATTGGGGAAGGAGCATCCATTTGTTTGCACAATGACTATTGGATTTCCTGGGTCCTCATATTTTACAGGTGTTTCTCTACCTGATAGTAAATCAGATAAGGTACCAACTACATGGACAGTTGGGGTTATTTTTATTTTCCTCTTTGGCTTTTTTGTACAAAATTCCTTAATAGTTTTTACATAAATTGGAATGTCCTGAATAGCCTGGAGGAGAGGTATCTTTACACAAAAAAATTTCAATTGTCCTAGAAGATCAAAATCGGGATATTCTATTGGGTGGGGTATGATTAATCTTTCTGGGAATGGTGGAGAAGAGGTGATCATTTCATCATGAGTTTTATATTTAACCATGTTCTCCACTTGTGGTGCTTGTTCTATAGGTAACGGATCTTCAATTTGTTTATTTTTATCCCCCTCTGATTCTATTATCTGCCCAGACCTTAATTGAAGCTCATTGCACTCCCTCAACTCAGTTTCTGGCTCAAATCCTTCAATAATGTGCACAGATTGAACTAGTCTATTGTTTGGGTTCGGGTTGGGTTGGGCTAGGAGCTACGGTCGTAGATTGGTTTGGGGGTTTTGTTGCAATGTGTAGAGTGCTGGCAGAGTAGGTTGAGGTAGGTGGATTTTTCCTGTTAGCTGATTTGTAGGTCTTTGCCAGCTTGACTGCCAGTTCTGACTCTATGAGGTGGAGGATGACCATTGAGATTGATATGCATTATTTTGCTAGAATGGTGGGAAGTAAGGGGACTTTGGCCAATTGTTATTTGATTTGATTGTTTTGGCCAAGGTGGCATAGGGAATGGTTTTTGTGACCAATTGGAAAAAGGTGGATGGTTATGCCACATAGCTCCTGGGTATTGTTGTGAATTATATTGCGAGGGTTGAAAGAAAGGAGACGGATCAGTAGGCATACATGTTTGTCATGGTTGCCATTGGCGACGTTGATTTAGTAGGTAGACTGGTTTTGTTTCCTCTTCTGCCTCCTTATAGATTGCTTTTAACCCTAAGAGTGATGGGCATCTTTCTGTGGTATGATATTTAGTACATATAGCATAGGTTTGCACCATATTTAGTGGGCATTCTTTGTGACTACGCTTCTTCCTGCATCTAGGACAGAATATCACCAAGTTTTGTTCTGCTTCAGCCTGCTTTTGCTTGGATTGCATAATGTCCAACTGTGTTGTCAGAGTTCCCAAAATATCTGTCTTGAAATCCTCTAGCAGGTTGCCAATTTCTACATGAGTTATACCTCCACCAGAGATTTTGTTGTCCCTAGAGGTCATGTCACATTCTGCTAGTTTCAATCGCGTACTGCCTCTTGAGGACCTGATACACAATTTAATAATGTCTACATATTATTCTTTATATATATCACCTTTACCCATAATATTTAATGTTTCTATCCATTGTTCTTTCATCCCTTTAATGAGTGTAGTTTTTAGCACATTATCAAGAAAAGGTAGAGTTACATAGGGCGACCACTAGAGGTTATATTGAAATTGTTCCACATATTCTTCTAATGTTTCACTTGGTCTTGCTACCATTAGGAATATTTCGTCTTTCAATTCCCTACATCTGCAATAGTCTTGATATTTTTTTAGGAAAGCGGTTTTCATTTAATCCCAATCATTTATTGTGTCTCCAAATAATCCCATAAACCATCACAAGGTTGCTCCTTTTAATGTAGAGGGAAATAGCTTTAGTTTTTGGGGGTTGGTGGTATAATCATGACCCCGAAATAATACATCAAACTCAAACAGGAATGCATCTGGATCCTCTGATGTTAGTCCATGAAAGGTGGGAATATTTTGGAGAGGGATAGCTTTCATGGGTGCGTTGACTACTGTGTCAATGATGGGATACTACAATGTAGAGGTCTGGGGTACTTGTGGGTTGTTGGCCATTTGATCAAATATATGCTAGTATCCTTTCGGGATCTCTAGAGAGTTATTCCTAGGATGATTAGAAGGGGTGGGAATGATCTTAATATCACTCCCTCGATCTGGGATACTAGGTGTTCCTTCTTGAATTACTACCTGAGGGGATCTCAGTTCCTCTGTTTCCCCTATTTCTCCTCCTCCTTCACGAATATTACAAGAATTCCCTTCTTGTGAGGAAATTGGGCGTGAATTTTCAATCCCTTGAAAACTCTGCTCAGTTCCCATTGTTTTGTTGTGGACCTCAGCGTAGGCTAAAGATGGTGATCCTATGGCCTGAAAGGAGACAGTAGGTTGTCTGGAAGCAACGTTTCTGGGACCTACTGATGGCTAAGATTCGGCTTTCTTTAAGATGTCATCTATGAACATTGATCGTCCAAGGGTCACCAGTCCCTTAGATTTGTCAGGTTTGGGTAGTGGAATTGGATTGTTTTCAGGTTTTTTCTTCTTAGTCATTCATGCAAACAATTCAAATGTTTATCTCTACCCTAAGTTCCTAACAATTCTACTGGAAAGCGAGCGGGGGAGCAGGCATTTTATGTGCTCTGTATGCAGATTTTTACCTTTCATTTTTAATATCCAGTTCTCTCTCAACAGATAAGCAGCAAATACCTGCTCCAGATTTCTGTAATTGTGCTAAAAAGCTGGTGGAGGAGCAAGCACTTTACTTTCTCGTTATGTAGGTTCTTACCTTCCGTTTTCAATACCCAATTCTTCTTCAACAACAATCATCAGATGTACATTACTCTTTAGAAATGGCTACACTCTCCCTGGCAACGGCGCCAAAATGTTGGTCGATAAAAGGTGCCTTTTTAAACTCCTAATTATCCTCACATTAATTATCAATCCGGGCAAGTCTTCTTCTTTCAAGAGTGTACACAGTGTGTGGCTACTATTTAACTCAGAGAGTAATGTTTCTAAATTGCAGTATAGATCTTTTAAATACAAGAGTAAACAGATGCATCTAGTAAATTCCAATTGCAATTAAAGAAAACTCAATCCTTTAACTAAATCAAATCTTACATTCATCAAAGTAACAACAACATCAGTTGAGAGTACAGTAATGATAACTCATCCCTCTTTAACTGATTTAATCTAAATCAAACCCAATCCTCAATAATTAATCTAAACAACAAATGAATTTCATTCTGATAGTTTCAACAGCAATAGTTAATACTCGTTAAAAATTTTTTTTGATCAAGAGTGGTGCCTTATATTAAACCTAACAAAATGTACATAATTTACAAAGGGCCACACCTGCTCTGTGAGAATTTAACAGTCTGCGAGGCAGGCCAAACATCACCCAAAACTGAGAGAAACACGGGAGAACCTCCTATCAAATCGTCTAGCAGACAATCAGAGCTACTACACAAAAAAAGCCTCAACGATCTTGGAGGGCAAGTCCTTGAATCATCGTAGGACCCTAAGCCAAACAAAAACTACCTGACGGACCCGAAGGAGTTAAAAGAAAAATAATCTGAAATAATTTTCGGATCCGCCCAATTTGCACAAACAATCCCCACCATAGATCCAAAAACTGAGATCCAACGGTCATCAAGAATATCAGAAGGACAAGAAGCACAAGAGTTAGCCGCCTGATACGGGTGGTTTTCTCTCTCCTCGCCCCGTGATGTGTCATTTAAAGAGTGGAATCGGAGCCGAATACGGAAAAACCGGAAACCATGCGGCCCCCATCCGATATACCGCCAGTGGTTTTGGAGTGGTTGACGTGTGGGAAAACCTACATTCCTTTTTTCCATGTGTTGTCCCATGATTTCTTGCAGTGGACAGTCCTTGAGCCAATCCCGTTGTCGCACTAGTCAAACAGAAAACTGACAAACGGACCCGAAAGAAATTAAAACTTTTTTTGGGTCCAGAAAAAACAAACCAACAATCACCACCGTTGATATAAAACCTAAGCTCCAATGGTCATTGGGAATATTGCACGGATGAGAAGCGTGAGATTTAACTGCCCGATGACGGGAGTTTCCTCTCTCCTTGCCCTGCGACATGTCCCCGAAAGAGTGGAATCGGAGACCACCACAGAAAAACCGTAAACCATTCAGACCCCGCCCTATATACCGCTTGTGGTTTTGGTGCGATTGACTCGTAGGAAGACCGACACTTCCTTTCGCCATGTGTTCTTCCTTGATTACATCCAGCAGGCCGTCAATGAGCCAATCCCTTTCCCCTGGAATCTTCTTTAGCCACCAACTTCACCAAATGACACTGGCTACTCCATCCTGTGAAGCTGTCCTAGTCACGCCTTGCATCATGAAATCAAGAGGAGTCCGGATTGTGGAATTCGTCACCCTCCCTCTGGTCTTCAGGATCTCTATGTTCCAGCCTGTTATTCCATATGTCCATATCCTGGGTAGCTTGACAGAGACAGTCCCCCCACAGTTTACCTGGGGGAAGTGAATCCCAAGCATATCTAGAATCTATGTCCCTTTTTGTGACTCCCTCATTTTCCAAACGATCTGCTAACATGTTATCCTTCCTTTTCACATGAACAAAACCGATGGTTTTAATGGTTCTCAAGTGAGATTGGATACAGTAAAAAACTTGCAAGAGCTTCCAATCATTTGACACTTTATCTGGAGAGGTTCCATTGCTGATTTTCTTAGCTGCTCTAATAATTAATTCTGAATCCGCTTCAATTATGACATTGTGAGAGCTTGAATGCACCAGGATTTCCAAGCATTGCTCTAATGCCATGAGCTCCGCCATGTTATTTGTGGCCTTCCCAAAATGGAAGACCATCTGAATTTGACCCTGTTCATCTCTTATGGCACCCCCAAAGCCCACTAATCCTGGGTTGTCCTTGGCTGCTCCATCAATATTCACTTTTAAGAAACCATAGGGAGGAGGTTTCCATATGGTAGCACACTTGTTTAAAAGGCTTCCTGTATCGACTGTTCCCAAAGGACCGATATTCTGGAGATCCACATGAAGTAAAATTCTCACCTCATGAGGCATGGGAGGATCTTTAGGGAGAGCTCTCAGCAAGCCTCTTACTGTGTCTTTGTTCTGCCTTAGAATTTTCTCCATAATATGTTGAGGCCTGCTAGCTTTTTCTTTTGAAGATGCGATTGTTTCATTCTTTCCACACATTCCAGATGACAAAACCTAGAATCAGAATCCAGGCTTTGTTCATGATCTCATTTCCTATGAAAACCTTTCTCAGTTCTTTAGAGTATTGAATATTCTGAGCCTATCCCTATCGGTTTGTTTGAAAATAGTAGCCACCCAGTCCCACACTATTGAAGTGAAAGGACATAGGTTGAGAAGGTGTTGAATCGTCTCCTCATACGTGCCACAAAGGTAACACCTGGAAGGACCAATGAAGCCTTTCTTGAGGAGATTCTCCCAAGTTAAGATCTTATTTTGATGCACTAGCCAAATGAAAAGCTTTATTTTCATCCAATGCAGACTTTGCCAAAGTTTCGTCCATATTTGATCAGGATTCACAAAGTTAAATCTTGTGACTTCCTGTTTCGCCTCTTCGAGGTTAAGGTTTCCTTCAGTGTTCTTTCCCCATCTTAACTGATCCGGTGAGGAAGAGACAAAAATCCTTCTGTGCTCGAGCTCCTGGGTAAGGGCTTCTGCCTTGTTTTTCAGCTGGTTTTCGTCACTATATCCTAACTCCTTCCATTCCCTCCATTTTCCATTGTTCCTTCCTTGATCCCAGAATTCCTTTACCAGAACCATACCTTTGCTATCTATGTCATTTATGAGATTTTCAAATTCATCCTTGTAAATGTTGGTTTCCTGTTGCTAGTTATCCTCCCAAAATCGAGCAAGATCCCCTGCCTGAATTTCCGAAAAACAATGTTGTTGTACAATGTTTTAATTATCCCAGGCAAGGTTCCAAATGTGGGAGCCCCTGATTTTCCCTGACATTCTAATATGATCTTTTTCCTGCTAGTGCTTGGCATATTTTTGTTTCCAAAGCTTAGCGCAGGTTGCATTGGTTCCTTAATCCATCTCCACCAAAGCTTAGCTCCCGAAACTTTGTTGAGGGTCTCAGGATCATGAAGCCCCAAACCACCATGGCTTTTGGGTTTACAAAGTTTGTCCCAGGCCACTAAAGCCCACTTCTTTTTCTCTTCCCCTCTGCCCCACAGAAAGTCCCTTTGAATGTTTCTTATTAGCTGCTTAATACCTTGAGGAGCAGGAAGAGCTGAAAACATAAAAGTGGGAATGGCCTGCAAGACCACCTGTGTGAGCACAAGGCGTCCTGCCAGATTTAGCGATCTGCTTGTCCATTTTCTGATCTTGTCCTGAAGTTTATTTAAAATAGGTTCCCATACTTTCTTGCTTAGCGGTTTGTCAGTAAGGGGAATACTAAGATATTTGGAAGGTAGCTGTTCTCTTTGAAATCCAAGAATTCTGGTAATATTTTTCTAAATAGAAATATTAGTATTAAAGAAAAAGACTTTGGATTTGTTAAGGCTTACCTCAGTGCCTGCTACCATGGCAAAGTCATTTAAGATATTTTTGATTACTTTGGCCTCCCTGATAGTAGCTATTCCTTGAAGCATAGTGTCATCTACAAATTTTTGATGAGTGCTGGCCTCTCCATCCGCAGTAAGTTTGATACCATGAATTCTTCCATCAGCATTTTCTATTTTAATCACCCTACCTAGCTCATCCATCATGAGGATAAAGAGGAGTGGTGAAAGCGTATCTCCTTGTCTAAGCCCTCTGGAGGGAGTGAAAGTCATAGAAGGAGCTCCATTAAGCAATATGAAAAAACTAGTTGAGGTAACTAATGCCATGATCCATCTTATCTAGTTCTGATCAAAACCATAGGGTTTTAGAATTTCTCTTATGTAAGCCCAGCTCAATTTGTCATAGGCTTTTGCGATGTCCAACTGAATGATCATGCCAGCTTGTTTGTTGCTTTTGAGAGAGTGTACCACCTCATGAGCTTGGATGATATTGTTGAGGATTTGTCTTCCCTCCACATAGCCGGCTTGTTCCTCCGATATGAGAGAGGGTAGAAGTGGTTTGAGTCGATTGGCTATTACTTTGGAGATAATTTTATACACCACATTACATAAGGCTATGGGCCTAAAACCATCCGGAGTCATGGCATTTTCCTGTTTTGGAATTAGAGCTATGAAGGATGCATTCAGAGCCTTTAGTATCTTTTTGGATCTTCTTGAGTCTTCCACCACCTCGAGGATATCATGTTTGACTGTTTCCCAACAGGCCTTGAAGAAGTCTACATTGAAACCATCCGGGCCTGGTGCTTTTCCACTCTGCATTTCTTTAATTACTTCACTGACCTCCTCTTCCGAAACTGGCCTGTTGAGATTGTGGTTGTCCTCTCTAGTAACCAGCTGAGGGATATATTGAGTGAAATGTTCAATGAACCTAGATCTATCCTCCAGAGGCTCCTTTGCAATGCTGCAGAAGTGCTGAACAAGGACCGATTCCATATCACTATGAGAAACTAGCTCAATACCTTGAGAATATTTGATCTTTGTGATTCTGTTGTGTGCCCTGTGAGCTATGGTGGTTTTGTGGAAGAATTTTGTATTTCTTTCTCCCTCCTTAATCCATTGTATTCTTGATTTCTGCCTCCAGAAAATATCTTCTTGTAGGCATCGATTCTCCCATTCTTCCTTCAGAGAGTTAGTTAATTTTTGCCTCTCTTCGGTGAAGCCATCTATGATGATGATTTGATTGATTTCCTAGAGCTTCAGTTCCGTTTCTCTTTTGGCCTTGAAGATATCTCCAAATTCATTTTTGTTCCAAACTTTAAGACGGGACTTTATATGTTTAAGCTTTTGTTGGAGCATATACATTTTTGAACCCTGAATGTTCAACTCCTCTCTCCACCATGTCTCAACATTACTAGTGAAATTAGGATGTGAGAGCTAGGCATTTTCAAACCTGAAAGGTATGTTTCTCGGAGTGCCCATAAAGGTGGCCTCCAGCTGAACAGGCCAATGATCTGATCCACCAAAGGGTAGAATGGAGGCTGTTATGGTAGGTCCTGAGAGGAAGAGGTCCTCTGAAATCATGAATCTATCAAGTTTGGAAGCAACTTGATGGGGCCCTCCCCTTTTGTTGTTCCAAGTGAAGGTTCCATTTATTGTTTCAGTATCCACTAGCTTCATGTTCCTAATGAAGTTCTGGAAGGCCATGGAGTCTCTGCCTAGCTGCCTAGTGCCTCCTTTTTTTTCTGAAAGAGATCTTATCATATTGAAATCTCCTGCAATGATCCAGGGTAGAGTGGGATGTCTTTCTCTAAGTTCCTCCAGGGAAGTGAGAAGCTTGATCTTGTCTGCTAGCTTTTGAGGTCCATAAAAATTCATAATCATGTATATCTCCTTGTCCCCTACGGGTTGACATATCAAGGAAAGGTAGTTCCTGGATGCTTCCACATCCAGAATTCCCAGTTTTTGTGGGTCTCACAAAGTGAGAATCCCCCCCGTCGAATGATCGGCCTTGACCTCTAAATACTCATAATTGAATAACCACTTATTATGAATATCTCTTATCTTTTCTATTGAACATTTGGTCTCCTGAATAAAAACCATGTCTGGTTTTTCTTCTTTCATTCTCTTGCTAGGATTTCTTTGTTTCCTTCTATTACCTATTCCTCTAATGTTCCAGGTTGTGAACTTCATTAAGAAATATTGGTAAAGGAATAACTGGTAAGATCTTTCATCTTACCTGAGTTGATCGACAATTTTCCACATTCGTTCAACAGTTCATTCTGCCTCTTTCTTCCTCTTTTCTTGCTTGATTTCTTTGAAGATTGTGCCTGAGGATTCTCCATCATCTTGACCCCACTTGGCTCCTGGTTCTCATGATTTCTTTTCACTCCCGCTCCCTTTGCTTGTGACCTCCAGAGAAAGAATTGTTGTACTCTATCATAGTCCTCTTTTTGCAGGGAGTCCACCCCTATTTTTTTCCTTGTTCCAGAAATTTCTCTAGATCTAGAGTTTCTCTATCTACAATCTCTTGTAATTCATGGTCCTCTGTTCCTGCTTCACTAGGCATCATCTCCTGGTCCCTACTGAACTCCATTAGGCTTGGTAGATCTTCCTTTTGTTGGTTGTCTACTCTGATATCCTCCATGTCAGCTACCCTGTCCTATTCTTTTGTTACATTCCCCATGTCCTGGACTGCCTCCTTGTTCTCCTCTTCTTCCTCTAGGATCTTGAAGCTGTTTTGTCTTGTGTATTTGTCCTCATTTGCCTTCTTGTGTGGACACTTACCTCCTTTTCCTTTACTTCCAACTTTGGTGAAACCCTCGTGGTCTCTCTCGACAGCAAATTTTTTATTATCTTCCCTGTCGATTGTAGAGAAGTCTCTATATAGATGCCCATGTTCATGTCATTTGTGGCATCTGAATGGTATGTGTTCATAGTCCACTGTCTACACCCATTCTTCATCATATACTTCTAAAATTATCGCTTCTGGGAGGGATCCATATAGATCCATTTCCACACATATCTAGGCAAAGGAGGTGTAACTCCCTTTCAGAGTTGCCTCTAAGATTTTTAGAAAATGTCCCAGTTTGTTGCCTATGGTTTTCAAAGATTTTGGCAACCAATAATCCAAAGGAAGGGAATATAGTCTGATCCAAACCGATACTGAAGTGAATGTTTCATGTTCCAGGAAAAAGTTCATCATCCATGGCGACATGTAGAGTCCTGCTGCAGCATAGAAATAGGGCCCCCCTTCAAACACTCTGTCTTTGTCTTCTAGGCTTGTGAACACTACTGTGAAAAAAACTTTAGAACCCAGATGTAAATGTATTTCCCCCTTTGGTTTCCAATGGCTCCTTATCTAGACATGTTAAATCCCTTTCCATTGGCCATAACCCCATGAACTTGCATATAATTGCATGCTCCGTCATATGTTCTATGTGAGATTGTATCGTTGGGTCGCTTAATACGACCCGAGGAATAGTGCCTAACTTGGGCTTGCAGACTCTAGTAGACTTTCTGGAAGTTGGTTTTTCACTACTACCTCCAATCTCCTTTTCTTTTCTTGTTTCCTGTTGATCCCCTTCCTGATCCTGATCTCCACTTCTTCCAGATGTCCCCTGACTTTTGGTTTCTGAGATCTTGTCTGGAGGTTTTTTGAAATGTTTCTTTCCCACGTTCTGATTTCCTCCTGTGACTACCTGGCTGTAGGAGGGAGTAGCACTCCCCCCTGCACTCCCCACCATGGTACCCTAAATCCAAACCCTGTCTTCAACTCCAACCCTAGCTTCTCCGCTGTCGGTTCCATCCCTTGCTTTCCTACCACCAACCTAGTTCTCAACACTTCATAAGATATTCATTACTTATGCATAATACTCTTTACAATTGATTATATAAAGCAGAATATTTATCTAAGAAACCTGATCGGAAATGAAAGCAAATTGCATCAATGAAAATCCTGCAAATTATATAAAATAAAGACATTATGTCAATACTGGAAAATAATAAACAACGCAACGATAAAATCACAGAAAGCAAGAATACTATCAAACCATCACACTTGCAAGAATTGGAAATGTATGACACAAGAAGAGCAGTTGAATCCACGAGAGGCCGGGCCCTTAGCCGCCGGCGAAACACTGCTAAGTTACTTCAGGAAACGCGAGGGAACAAAAATATTACTTATATATTAATCATCAAACTGAATGAGCATTACAATATTTCCATGTTCTTCTCCATAGCGAGAGTCTGTGAATACAATTACAATTACAATAATACCAAAATTCCTCCCCATTTCTTCTTACAAAAACATCTCTTTTATAATCGGAAAGGGTACAAAGATAAGTGATAAACGTGATCCCTCAGGATCTCTCGATCCTGAGGGATTCGTATAGTTTTCCATCTTCAGATATTGTTTCCTTTCTTGCGTTGATCCTGTTGATTTGCTTTTGGACGTATCTACAACCGCTTCATTCCTTCCTTAGCTTGTCGATGTTTGTTGTTTCTTCACAGGGAACAACATTTGTTCCTTTTGTTGTTTTCCTGCAGAAAGGAAGGTAATAATTAGCCAAAGCACAACTTCAGATAATTTCTATATTTCTTACCACAATTCCTTAATAGATTAGTGCATTGAGATATAGAAAGGATAGAATAAAGGAAAAGGATAATAAGTTAATAGTAAATGCATACCTTTTCGATGACCCAACATATATGTGGGCATAGCCTCTCTTTCTTCTTCGATGGGAAGAATAAGTCCCATAACCCATTCAATTCAACTTCTTCTTCAGGCTCTGTTCCTTCTTTAGTTGTTGAGGCATCTTCAACATCTCGATCTGATTCATCACTTGAAATCACATTCGAAGGCTGAGAGGGTGAAGCAGGACTTCTATTATATGGGTGATATGGTTTCTTAGGAACTTAAGATTTAGCTACTTGTTTCTTTATTTCAATCATATCATTTGACATAGTTCTCAAGACTTTTTGGAGACCTCCAAGATCAAATGGATCCTTTGGGGTTTTCTTCTTTGTTTCTTGGCTAAAAGTCACTTTTTTAGATTTCTTATCTTCCATCTCATATCGTTTTTCTAAGGCTAAAATTCTCTTTTCTATAGACAGGGCTTCTTTCATGTTTTCTGAGAGAGTAGCCTTACTGGCTCTATCTACAAAAATGGCTATATTAGAAGGTAAAGTAGAAATGTACCACTCTATTTGTACATCAACAGTAGGTTTAGAAGTAGCTGGGATTTTGTTTAATAACTTGTTAAATCTGGAGTTGAAATCTTTGATCCTTTCACCCGAATTTGTTTTCAGGTTAGAGAGAGCATTGATTAAAGATGCCACAGTTCTATCATCTCCAAATTTTGCAAGAAACAATTGTTCAAAAGTTACCCAGTCTGTTATAGTTCCCGCTGGAAGAGAAAAGTACCAGGATCTTGCAAATCCTTTAAGAGTATAGGGAAAGAATCTTACTACAATATCTTCATGCCCAACCCCATTCAAATTCATGGCCAACATAAAATTGTTGATGCAACATGGCACCAGGATTAGTCCAAGGCTAATTAGCCATAGCTTAAGTTAGGATTTGAGAAGATATAGAAGCAGATCCAGAAGTAGTGGGTATGGATGTAGAACTTACAACTGGACTAGTACTACTTGTGGTAGCAATAATAGTTTGAGTAGAAGAAATGCAAAGATGAGAGGATGTGAATGGAGATGTAGTGAATGAATGAGTAAATGGAGGGGAATTTGATGTGACCTCACTTGTATCTGATTTAGATCTAGACACAGGAACTTTCTTACGTTGTGAATGTATTAGAAACTCAAAGGGAGGTATTCCAAGTTTATCACTTTTTAATCGCATTAGGATACCAATTTCTCTAAACAAAGAAGTAATAATTTCTTTAGAAACTTAAAGTTTATCAAGCTTCTCAGCAGAAATAGATATTCGTTCTAATTTATTAACTAAGGATTGAACTTCAGGAGATGAGGGGGAAGTTTCTACAACCTCTGATTTCTGAGTGGGTGACTTAGAACATGATCGAGAAGCGGTAGTATTTTTTGAGGGGGATTGACTCTTGTGAAGGCTTCAAGTTTGAGATATAGATTTATATACCATTCATACTCGGGGCCCTCCTTCTAGCACCAAAAATGTTAAGGTGTCAGAAATATATGGCAACACCAAGGGGATAACCAGCTGGTCTGGACCTTAGAGTAGCTCCTTATTTATTTTGGGTTAGAGGCTCCGAATGGATATGATGGGACCAGTTTCCCAATTTTTTGGGTTTATATGATTTGTGGGATTTCTTTGATGGTTTGCAAAATAATAACTAGAAATTAACACGGTTTTATTCTAAGCTGCAAAACTTTGAATTAAATCTATTTTAATCTAACCAGGGTTTTACTGGTTTTATGGGATATAAAAAGATTTCTATGTAATCTATGATGATATAGATCAATCGTAGACTATATAGAGTTAATATATTATAAGATAATTCCTTTGAGAAAATAGTTAATCAAAAGAATTGTGAAAAACATATCGCGTATTTTAATGATCGCATATAAAACAGACCATTCTCTATTTTGATATCATACAATAGTGCAATTGATACTTTAAATAGAGATGACAAATTTCATATATAATTCATGAAACATAAACTTATCACTAATACTAGAACAAAGATTTAGCAAACATGATAATAGTACCAGGTATGTACTGTTATGCTCATTTGACTAGTGACAATAGGCCATAATCAATCTTCTACCAATAAGTATCCCAAAGAATAAAATGGCACATCAACAATGATCAACAAAAAGATATTTGATTGAAAATACCATGTTCCATGATTCCATCAAGGCATCTAAAAAATTACGATAGCACATTATTTGTAAATGTTCTTAATAAAATTCTGGACCCTTCTCTAAATGCATGAGAAGGGTTTAAATACTATTCTTAATTAACTAAAAATAACTTATACAAAATATCTATGAGGAGGTTTCAAACAACCTTCCTCGTTCCTAGTATCCAACTTTCCAAAAATAAAATTGCTCAAAAATGACTCAAGTCTTCATTGATTAATCACCGCTGCCAGCTTTTCCTCTCAGCTCACAAATATCAGACATTGGCCTAACTTGTGGTGCAATACCGAATTGTGTTCTCAACTGCCCTGCAAATATAGCATCATGTAAAGGTGGCAACATTCTCTGTACTGAATCCAAGGAGCAATTCAAGGTCATGATCTGACTGTGTGGTTTGACCAAAAGTTGTCATACTGCTTCCCAGTTGATTTTTGACAGCCCCTCAATTGTTTCCTTCTGTAGCTGACTCTTATTCTTCCAATTTTCGTCTAATGCTTTAATATCAGGAAGTTTTTTTGGATCACTCTCCTTTATGAGGTTGGAGGTGTGCAACATGTGATTTATTCTTTTAACAATGCTTTTTGAAATATCCGATGCTTTGGCTATTGCTAGTTCGGCCTATTTCACCTGTGAGTCCCAATCAGTGAATAGAATATCCTTATGTCTTTCATTCATCTTCGGGAGACTTGACCTTTCCCCTTCATCTGAATCCTTCCATTCAATATAATCAGAGATCTTAGAATTGAGTTCATTGAACTCAATTCTTTGATCAATAATGATGTTTCTTAATTGTTCACTAGTATTCAAAGGTGGAATGATATTTGATATATGTTGTAGGAAGAGTTGCTTTTTCTTTGTCAGTAAAGTATTCAGTGCCAAAGATTCATTAATGAATTCCTCTACAGTAGGAATATCCTTATACTTTTCTAGGTCACTATTTAGCTCCTGGATTTGTTTGTTTTTAGCAGATAAGTCGTTTTCATGACTTATTTTCAGTACTTCCATATCCTGTTGTAGCTCATGCAGCTGCTCCTCTGCTTGATAGTTCACACTGCCTCTTTCTTCATCTAACTGTCGTAGTAATAGTGTGATCTGGTTGTCCTTTTCTTTAATCAAAACCGAGACTTCGGTTGCTTTGTCGATTGTTGTTGTAGCATAGGCTCTGGCAAATTGAGATAGCCGAGTCAAATGTTCAGTCAGATTTATTTGTGTGTCCTTCCATAGGACATCCATAAATTCATGTTCTGAAGGAGTTTCAGTTCTCCTCCTCTTTCTTTGTCTTTTTACAATAGCTTTATGAAGAGGGTTGTAAAAGACGTCTAGAGGAGGGATATCTGTTACATTCAAGACAATTTCAATAGTTGGATCTGTAGGGATTACCTCTGTTTCTTGGAAACTCATTTTTGGACCTTCAGTGGTCACTACTGCTATTTGCCCTGGCGGGGTCTGAAATCCTATGGTTTCTTGTGTTGATGATACCTTAGGAGTATCCTATAGTTTTTCATTGAATGTATCCCAGAGCTTTTCTACTTCATCTATTCCTCCTTCCTGCTCTCGTGATGTGCCTGGATTATTCTGCTTCTGAGACTTAGTTTCAATTACATGATCAGTAATCCAAAATTCTTGTGGGAGGTATTCTAACCTCTGTTCTCTAAACTCCTGGAATCTTCTAAATTTCTTTGGGTCGAACTTTGTCCTGGCTGCATTCAGAATCTGTTCAAAATTCTCGGATGATTCCAGTAAATCTTCAAACTCATCTACTGTATGAGTTATAGGCCTGATCTTAATTGAAAGGGTGAATTTGTTTGCTATTTTTTGTGGATCAAAAGGCATTACTGGTAGAATGGGGAGCTTTAATAACTTCATATTCTAATAATCTTTATATGCATGACCATAATTAAGAAGGGTAAAAGACCCAAACTGAAGGGGAAAATTTGGCCATAGGGATTTCTTCATTTCCCTCAATGTTTCTATGAGGCCATGTCCTACTCCTTGGTATGCTACTTCTCTTGCCAATAATTTATCCGATACATACATAGGGAGGACATGCGGGAAAGCTTGGATACCAAATATCTTGATATAAGAGAAGGACTCTTCAAGAAAATACCTTCTTATTGCTTGGAGGTTTGTGATAGCTTCTTTTGTGAATCTCGGACATCATCTGTTGAAAACTAACTGATGTAAGGGAAGAACAACTCCTTGGCATAATTGGTGAAAATGTGGAATATAATCTTGTTCCCACATTTGCTTATAACTTAGGAAGATAGGAGTAGGATCATTGGTAGTCCATTTCCAACCCATGGTTGGAAAATGAGTGCAAAAACAAATGGCATCAAAGATATATGCAGACATGAAGAATTGGGGAACCACTCTAGAGGAGGCAACCCTGGTTTGGTGATATTTAGTAATCTCTTTGGCAAAGTTCTCAAATAGAATAGTTGCCCAATTCATAATGTGAGAATTAACACAAGCCTCAATTAACAGAACCCAATTTATCGAGAATTTAGAATTCTCAAGGAGGCCATACAATCTACATAGCATAGAGGCTACAAAATTATAAGGATTGGACAAAGAAGCAATGGGGAACATACTTGCTTTATCTTGTTTGAATTTATTGTCTCTTCTCCTCCATTCCTGTATCATTTGAAATGGGTCTTCATTTTCCTTTATAAACTTTGCAACAAACTGTTTTCCGTAGATGTCCTGGGCATCAGGTAGCTTGTACATTTGTTGTAAAACTTCGGCTCTGAAAGAACCCAAGGCTATAGTTTTAGCTGTCTTGATAAGTCTATCTTTGACTTCTATATTCTCTACTACCCATATTATCATATCTGTGTATGGCAAGAGTCTAGCCCTTGTTGCTATTCGGTGAAGGAAAGAGCACGCAACATCTCTGAACTGCACTTTTGACGGTTCTGTGCTGTCAGTTGTTGGTAAAACATCTGTTACTTCAGGGCTTTCATTCTCGAGCATAGTATAGATAGTCTTCCATGTAGTGGCACCTCCATCTACAGCACATATTGTATCTGTAAATGATCCAAATTCTTTTGCTTATAGATGTGTTAAAAAATTACAAGCATAAATTGTAGCTTAACAGAGAAAACTTAATGTGAACATGCGACAAGAGGAGAAACACATAAAGCATGAAAGAAGACAAAAAGACTTGATAACAGAGTTCGTCCATCTTGGACTACGTCTCTGGGCCCTGCTCGATCAATGGGGAGGCCTTCATTCATTAAATGGCATGAAAAGGTCAAGCATCAGTTACAAAAAGGAGTCTTATACCTCCATACTGAAAAATGGCCGAAAAATGTAAAAATTTGATGGAGAAATGGATAGCGCCATCGCGTTCGTGGCATCGAGAAGTGTTGAAACCATATAAAATTTGTTAAATTCTCACAAAGTGAAAATTTGGCCCTCCTGCAAAATTCTACCTCGAAGTACTTGCACTACATCCTCTGCTTGAGCGCACTGAAAAATTTGTTTTAAATAAAAAATGGGTGGTAGATTTTCCCAAGTTGTCCATTATTGGAGTTTGTTATGATCCGGTTTAATAGGGAGGAGGTCAGGAGGTCAAACCCCACCTCCTCCTTTTTTCATACCCACAAACAAAATTTGTTTTTTAAAATTAAAAAAAAATGGTTGGGTCGGGCCTGCCTTGGGTGGCCTGCCCACCCTACCTCCATGCTCCATATTTTTTGTTGCAATAAATGGTGGTTGAGAGTTGGGTTCGTGCCCCAAGGACCAGCCCACGCAGTACGTGCCTTGTTTGTTTGATGTGTGGGACGGTTGTGGGGTGGCGGGGTCATGACCGCCCACCCCCGTTCGTTTCCGTTGTAACCATTCCATGGGCGGCGGAGGGGTCGGGGGTCGTGGCCCGCCCCTCCTTTGTTATGTGTACATTGTGGGGTGACGGGGTTGGTGGCCGACCACCCCCTTTTCTTTAATTTTTTTTGTTTATATAACAACCATTTTTTTTTTGAATTTTCGGTTTTGGACCGAAGGGGTCTTTTTAAACAGGCAACAATTTTTCCTAGAATCTGGTTGGACTTGGCCGTATTCCATCTGCCAGAAAAGGCCAAATTGTGTCTTTGTTAAGCTTGCCTAGTCATCAGAAAGTCAACCAAACTTTAACTACCTTTATCTCCTTCATCCGGGTTCAGATTGGATTGTCGTTTGCAGCATTGGAATCAGGGTGACGAGCACTTCGATTTGATGTCAAGTTCATCACCTTTCCACCACTTTGAATTTTGAGCTTTTCCCATGCCACTGTGTCTGAAGATCCACCTAGATCAATCCTCCCCATTGAGGAGCTTTTGGATCGCCAAAAGCTTTATTAGTCAATTGGCAAGTGAGGGAATTCTTCCCTCACTCTTTCTTTTTCTAGCCATTTTTCCTTGCTAGGGTGCATCCCCTTGAAACTAACTCGAAGGTATTCACATCTCCCCGTCATGAAGTCTTGGTTCTTCTGTCAAGAATGATGTCTTTAGGTGACTCATCGAGATACTCTGGTGCAAAATCATCAACTGTAGGAACTGTGCCCACCTCTTCGATGTCCATAATCAACGATGGCTCATATAGCTTTAAGTTTTCCACATTCATTATGGAGTACATCTGCATATATATCGGCAAATTGAGATGAAAGGCATTGTTTCAAATCTTCTCCAAGATGGTGAATGGACCATACCGGATTGGTCGCAACTTCTTCCCTTCTCCCTTCATCCTGTCCTTTCTGATATGGAACTACACTTTGTCACCCACTTGAAATTGATGGTCGACTTAGTGTTTGTCATGTCGAGCCTTGTACTGGGATTGACTTTTGTCCAACTGCTCCTATACTTCTTGGTGAATCAATTGGATCCACTAAATGAACTACTGTGCTTTGTCCCTATCATCACGTCCACCGGAGTCATCTTCCCTTCCAAAGACCATATCAAAAGGGTCTTTTGGCAGGTAGCCAAAACATGTCTCGAATGGTGAACGATGCATAGATGAGTGCACTGCTCGGTTGTAGGATTGTTTCACATATGGAAGATTCTCATCCCACAACTTAGGATGTTTCCCACAATAGCCTTGCAACAAATGTACCACGATGCAGTTGACAACCTCTGTCTGTCCATCAGTCTATGGATGAAATGTCGTGCTTCTTTTCAACTTGGTGTCTATCATCTTCCAAAAGCTAGTCCAAAACTCTCCGAGAAAGGGAGAGTCTTGACCTGACACAATCGATGTGGGCAACCCAAAATGGACCCAAACACGCTGAAAGAAAATATGAGCAGTCTGCTCTGTAATGATCTACATTTTACAAGGCATTAAAATACACATCTTACTAAAACGGTCAACGACGACATACAAATAGTCGTGACTTTTTCTAGACAAAGGAAAACCTCCTACAAAATCCATCGGCACACTTTCCCATGGACGATTCAGAATAGGGAGTGGTGTGTAGAGCCCGAGTTTTCTATTAGAGGGATTTGAAATAGAACACATCACACAACCCTTTACATAGCGAGTCACAATGCTCTTCATATGAGGCCAAAAACAAAATCTTTGTACATGACACAGTTTTTTCAACACCAAAATGACCAGACACAAGGGAGGTGTGGGCCTCCCAGATTACATGTACCCTTTCTCCTATGGGTATGCACAATTTTCCAAGGTGATACAATAGTTTCCCCTGCAAGTGATAGTTGTCCACATGTGAACCATGGGTTAGTTTTGCATAAATCTCCTTAAAGTCATCATCATTAGCATATTGTTTAGCATAACTTTCAAAAGATAACGAAGCATTATGAAAAATAACAGAATCAGAAATAGGAGGGCGAGATAGCATATAAACCACTTTTTTGCTAGTACCCTTCTCATACTTTATTACCAAATGAAACTGCTGCAGAAAACCCATACACCTGAAATGACGAGATCGCTGCATCTTGGTCTGTGAATGAAGATACTGCAAGGTGTTATAGACATTTTTGGGCACTGCAACCCCAATCATAAATGTCCATAAACCAAGGGCTCCTAAGTCCCTAAAAGTGTTGTTCCAACCCCTAAAAGAACAAGGTCAACTGATTACAGCATCTCCCATAAGTTCTTCATGAAAAACTACTCAGAACTGGTCAAAACTAGACCATTTCACCTACTCCATGGTCAAAGTGCACTGCATCCCACCTATCTACACACAGTAGGTGTGATGCATGTTGAAAATCCCTTCTATGGGGTGCGATGGGCGAGAGTGGACAAATGGCAGGGTCAATCTGCAAGGTGTAGGATCATGGAATCTTCCAGAAACTTCTCCTGTGACACTTTGTTATAGACATTTTTGGGCACTGCAACCCCAAGCATAAATGTCCATAAACCAAGGGCTCCTAAGTCCCTAAAGGTGTTGTTCCAACCCATAAAAGAACAAGGTCAACTGATTACGACATCTCCCAGAAATTCTCCATGAAAAACCACTTAGAACTGGTCAAAACTGGACCATTTCACCTGCTCCAAAGGCAAAGTGCGTTGCATCCCACCTAAATACACACAGTAGGTGCATTGCATGTCAAAAAGCCCTTCTATGGGGTGCGATGGGCAAGAAGGGACAAATGGCAGGGTCAATCCGCGAGGTGGAGAAGCATGGAATCTTCCAGAAACTTCTCCTGTGACACTTGCCTCTCTGAATTCGACCAGGGATGAGTAATAGATCATCAATCTCCAAGTGGAATCAAGAACTATTAGACGGGAGACACTAATCAAATCTCAAAAGCTGACTAACCTCCCTTACAGACATCTATATATGGATCCCTCATCCCAGAGATCCAAGAGGCTGGAATTTTGTATCTTGTAAGGAAGTGTTGCTGGTTTATTGGTGCAACATCATAGTGTTGGGTGATCTAAGATTTTCATGAGGTGAAGAAGGGCTTCTTGTTGAGAGGATGATGCTGGATCAGAACAATTGGTTGTAATTCTCTTGGCTCTTTCTTGATTATCAATAAAGCTATTCAAGTTTTCCTCCATACACTTGTGTGATTGATGTTTTATGCATTTGTATGGTTAATATACATCTGATCCTATATTGTTTATGATAATAGATCTATGTTCTCGTATAGTGTTATGCTGCTTTGATTCTACAGGTACTCTGTGAAGCTAGGTATACAAGAAAGCAAGTAGCAAAGGACTATCAGAAGAGAGAGGAATCGAGCAAGGAACCAAGCGCAAGACAGAGGTTGGTCTCCTTTATTCTTCTCTCATCTATCTCTCATAAAGGAAAATGAAAGTAGTTTTAAGTTTGTTTGTTTCTAAGGTAGCTACCAGCCTTAGTGGGATTAGCAGCTCTGCATAGACACTATTCCCAGTAACAAAATGGCGACTCCACTGGGGAGCGAGTAGATTGTTTGTTCATCTACATTTGTTTACTTTATAAACTTACAGACAGAGCCTGAAGTCAAGCCAGCTAGCCTTCAAACTGCATTTTCTATGCAAGTGCAAAGTAGATCAATGCTGCTTCAGTCAATCTCCGGGTTTTGTTTATGAATTAAACAATTGATTTACAAGCTCTCTAATTGCCCTTGTGGTGGCTCTAGTAACCTCCTTAGATCTACCCCTGTGATTGATTTACTGATTACCACTTGCTCGGCCAAAATCCCTGAACTGAACTGCAAACTGTGACCTGGAACCCAATCAAAGTCTCGTCCCTGGTCCAGTGCACTATCTGTTCTGTGAACTTCAAATTCAGCGCACTTCCCGAGTGTAGTAGGTGCGTTGCATTTCAGTTTCACTGTGTTACAGGTGCGCTGATCAGACAAGGCCTTGTTCCTAAATTTTGGTTTCTGTGTTCATTCTTTTCAGATCTATTCAGGAGTTTTGCTGCCTGTAGTCAGTACACCTCTGTTTGAAACCCCTTTCCTTGTTGTTATTCTGCCTCCATTGTGCAAAGAACTGTAAATGTTTTTATGTATTTTTTGAGTCATTTTCAGTTCTCCTTTACAAAGAAGTAGCGTAATTGTACTGTCGTTTCTTGATTTGAAAGTGTCACAAGTGTCGTTTTCAGTCATAGAAGAGAATCTGATTGTTCTTGATAGTCGATTATCCTGTTACTCTTGTATTTGATCTGAATTAGTAGTTTTTCTAGTGTCGAAAGCAAGTTTTCAATTCCGAATCGCAAAGTGTTGTCATTGTCCTCATTTTGTCTTGAAAAGAAACTTGTTAGTAATTGTCGCTTTGAAAAAATAATTTAGATTTGTGCTTAGCTTTCTTTTTATCATTTACACATTAAGAAGGCTGAAAAAAATATATGCATGTGCATTTGCATTTAGACTGTTTGTTGGTTTGATTTAGGACAGTGCATATAGTGTGTGCTCTTTGCTCTTTGTTGAAAGAATGCCATGTCTCTTTCCTTAGTAGCTAGGATTTTCATTTGCAAAAAGAAGACTAAACGACTGTTTATCATCTTAGATTGCATTTTAGGAATTGTACATCTACATCACGCAGTGAACCTGAAAGGAAAATTTCTTAAGCAAGATCAACTATAAAATAAATTTAATGAATCTAAAAATGCTTTGGAACCTAACGCACAACATCTAGAAGTCTAGGCTAGAGACGTATTCCGGTGTCGTAAAGCTTGGTAACTGTTGCTTTCACTGTTGGTTGGGTGATTCCTCCACTTTGAGACGATAAGTGCCAGCACGGACTTGTGCTCCCACGTACCGTCGAGTATATTTTGGGAGACCACAATAGGCTTAATCCTTTATCCATAGGAAGCCGTGTCTGCTGCCCTATCGATCGCAATGCACTGAACACAGCATTCGGGAAGATTGACTGCTGTACCGTAAAAAGTATTCTGCAGTTTTGCGATTGGTTTGGTAATCCCTCTGTCTAGATTTCTAGAGTAGTCCCTTTCGTTCCTTTTCAGACTCCTTAACAGAAAAGGTCCATCTAAGCACTTGTCACTTCAGGCTCATTAAAAATCGAAGGTGACTAGAGTCATCTTTTGTTTTTTCTCGACTCTTTAAAATTGAAAAAACAAGTTGTGTCAAAGCATCTAAAATTTATTTTAAACGGAATAATTATCACCTTTCCTACGTTGATCTTAGGTTGAGGAAAATGGAACCCACCAACCAAGGGGTTCCCCTTGGAGGAAATCCTAGTCCCTTCTCCTCTTGGGGAGATGTTGGTGCACCCCATATGGCCACATTGTCACTTCCAAGATTGAAAATTGGTTTTCCCGTATGGCTTTTCTCAACCTCCGTCATTCAGAACACCGCAATTCCTGAACAATCAAGTCAGCAACTAAACGATTCCAGAGTTACCCCCCAACCCTCTACTTCGTCCAATTCTTCCTCTCCTCCTTCCTCTTCATTTGATGAAGCTGGTAAAGCCAAAAATCAAGTACCTCAGAAGAAGAAGGAAAAGAAGAAGAAAGAGAAGAAGAAGAAGGAGCCAAAGGCGAAAAGGGGCAACCAAGCATCGTCTAGCGAAAATCCACACACTGCACCGACCAGGCCTAAATCGCCATGTGTCATTTGCAAAGGAGACCACTATCATCGAGATTTTCCTTGCATCCCTTAGATCTTAAGGGATTGGTGTCCTCTTTTGCACAACCCGGTGTCGTCAACCTCTGATGATCATGTTGAAAATACACCGTCAACTAGTGAAAGTGAAGCCCCTGGATAAAAAGGAAAATGTAAATTTCCTTGTAAACTGTGTGAACGCGATCACGATGTCCACCGTTGTCCCTTCTTAGATGAGGCTAAAAGAGTTTTGGACGACCGTCCGGTTTCACCGTTACGGCTCCCTCCTGGATATAAGAAACTCTTGCCGAGTCCATCACTAGTTGAAAATCCGGCTGACACGCCCTTGTGGTCGGCCGAAGTATCTATCATTGAAGAAAAACCATCTGAATCCATTCCAGACGAAAGTCAAAAGGTCGAGGTGGCAGTTGACCCGGTCTTGCCTTCAGAGGTTCCATCTTCAGATGATACAGTCACCGAAGAGAACAAGGATGACACCGTCTGAATTCTTTTCGTAAGCACAGACGCCGATGAACATGGGGGTAGTTTACCCATTCCTTTACCGAAGGAAGGAAGTTTGTCAGTGTCGTACCCGACCGTCTATTCGGTCCCACCTCCAAGCAACCTAGTTGTTTCCTTTGACTGGAATCTACTAGGCAGCCCCGTTTACCGGCTAGTGTACCATTCTGAATCATTGCTCAAGTATATAGAATGGTCATGGCCAGTACCATCATAGATGAAGGGGCTTCTATGAGTATCCTTTCCTCAACTGCTTGGAAAGCGCTTGGTTCACCATCGCTTTTGCCTAAAATGAGAAATCTAACAGGCTTTGACAAAGGAACCAGTCGACCGTTAGGGATCCTTCCTAATGTGCCCATTACATTGAGAGGGAAAACCGTTCACATGAACGTAACGGTAGTCCAAGGACCCCTAGATTATAATCTACTCCTTGGACGAGACTATATTTATTGCATGGGAGCCATTGTCTCCTCACTCTTTAGAGTAATGTGTTTTCCGCACGAAGGAAGAGTGGTCAAGCTCATAGACCAGCTTTCATTCCCCGGTTCATGCATAGAAAATAGTCATATACCATCCCTGAATGGTCTTTTCACGCAAGGAATGTCTCATCAATCCCCAGTCCGTCCACCTGATGAGCGCGAGTGATTCGGGGGACATGACTGAAACCCAGGGGGCATGCACCCTGGTCTGCTTCGGCAAGAGAACCTTGGGTATAGGGTTGATTTCCACGAAGGATATATGACTAATTTGGCGAACCCATCCTTACAGGAAAATGGGAACAGACTGGAATAAGATACCTTCGTTAAGGTTATGTTGGGTGACACCACTCCCCTTTGCCTATTTCGATAGGCATCGCCGAGAAAGAATTTTATCTGCTACGTGGATGAAACTTTCTTGGTAACCTGGAAATTTTTCTCTATACCTGGGGGCATGCAAACCTTTTGGCGTGCAAGCGAAGAGTGACTATTTATTTTTTAAATTTGTAGGTCCTCTAACCCTTTAAACTTGTAGGATTAGTCATTTCCTAACTTGCATAAAGAAAGGATCCGGAGCAAAGCTTTGTAAGGTGAAAGCTCCACAAAAATGGCATCTTAGATGAGACATCCTTATTATACGACTGGATCGAGCAGTTTTAACACGGACTTCATGCTTGTTAAAAAATAAACATAAGAAATGAGCAAGTGTTTCCCCCAGCGTTTAAGCTCATTTTTAAATAAAAAATGAACCAATTTGCGGTAAATAACCGTCGTGAATGTAGTACTTCAGCCTTTGAAGCCTTGGTCGTGTTCTCATCATCACCTCCACTCTATATTGGCCGATCATTCACCTCCACTTGATTGTTTACCCCTTTTGAGGAACAGCTGCAAAGAGTGATCCTGTTAGCCATCCTTGTAACACTGCCGTGATTGGAAAATTCCAAACCTTACCTGGAATCAGTTGCTACCCGAATTTATCACTCGTTCCTCAAAGACGAGTCTCCTTTAAGCTCTTTTCAACTGACTCGTAAAATATGAAAAGATTGCTGAGCCATTGGCCTCTCCAGCTCGTTAAAGTGACCGGAAGTGCTATCCCTCCTTTAGATTTCAATCTTTTTGGACCTAAGGGATTATTACACAAAAAGATTGAGCGCTTGTTTTGTTTGGCTCGTTAAAAGTACCGAAAATTCATCCCTTCTGTATTATTTTATACTTTTTCGGACTTAAGGGATTAGATGACGAAAAAGGATTTTTGGAGTTTCCTTTATGTCCCTTTTTAGACTCTCTAAAATTGAAAAGGACCGAGTTATCTTTGTCGTTAAACTCGTTAAAACCTAATAGCGACAAACTTGTCCATAACAGACAAGAACGAGTTTCACTATCGCTAGGCTCGTTAAAACATAGCGATGGGTTTGCCCGAAGGACAAATTATAGAACAAGCATATGTTATCCTCCTCAAGCTTGACAAAAATAAAGAGGTATTGGTCAGCAATGACTGGGGAAAAATTGGGAAGAAAACTTGAAGAAATTTTGTTGGTAGCAAGTCGCTCTTGAACATGACACTTTCACTCCGCATCCAAGTCGGGTTGGGTTGTTCCATTCACTGGTCACATCACCATGGTTCCATCACACCATCCACATTTGGGGTTAATGCTACCAATCCATCATGTCAGTGTCGCCGATATGTTCAAGAGAAGTCGCTCAGAGAATTCACCTGTGTCTCACCCACTGCAATACATTTATGCTCCATTATTTCATGACCGCCACCCTGAACCTTATATCACCAGATCGTTTTCACCTCCATTAAAATCATTTGCTCTGTTTTGTGACATTGATGTGGGATTCGCTAAGGCCCTCCTATGACGAATCGCTTCTTGTCGACATCAGCTCATTATCCAAGAAGTCGATCTAGGAACAACCCTTTCAGTACTTTGAAGCTTGCATGCCTCAATGGCAAGTTTCTCACTTCCGGCGATAGGTTTAAATCAATGGCCTTCGACCGAAAGATTTTGCGTGGTGTTCGATGCCAAGTCCCTTATTCACACCATGTGAATTGTACTGCAGTACCTTGAGGATCATTATCATTATCGATGATTCCTCTCGCGCCTGTTAACAACTTACATCATTGGTTGGTAATCAGGCGATGTCTTTCCATGTTCGACTCCAGAACATCTCTCACATGGATCGACTTGTACTTTGATCGAAGATCGAACGAGATTGAAGACCCCGGATCTAGTTTCATCCATCCAGGCCGTGATATATATTCAGGAAAATAAATACATCAAATGTACATCATTGCTGCACAGATAATCATCCAATCTAAGGGATGATGGCTCTACTAGAATCATCAGTCTACACTCAGACGATTGTCTGTCTCATGTACATGAAAAATGAATTTATAAAGCTGAGCATGGGAATGATCGCCTCACCTAGATCATGAAAATATTATGAAGATAATGTATTGTATTGTATCTTATTACAGGTCTCCTTCCAGCTTGAAAGAACTTCGGATCCTTATGATAAAGCATTTCACCCGACATCAAAAAGATTAACGACCTCATGCTTTAGGGGGCAACTGTTATAGACATTTTTGGGCACTGCAACCCCAAGCATAAAATTCCATAAACCAAGGGCTCCTAAGTCCCTAAAGGTGTTGTTCCAACCCCTAAAAGAACAAGGTCAACTGATTACAGCATCTCCCAGAAGTTCTCCATGAAAAACCACTTAGAACTGGTCAAAACTGGACCATTTCACCTACTCCATAAGCAATGTGCATTGCATCCCACCTAAATACACACAGTAGGTGTGTTGCATGTCAAAAAGCCCTTCTATGGGGTGCGATGGGCGAGAAGGGACAAATGGCAGGGTCAATCCGCGAGGTGGAGAAGCATGGAATCTTCCGGAAACTTCTCCTGTGACACTTGCCTCTCTGAATTCGACCAGGGATGAGTAAGAGATCATCAATCTCCATGTGGAATCAAGAACTATCAGAGGGGAGACACTAGTCAAATATCAAAAGCTGACTCACCTCCCTTACAGCCATCTATATATGGATCCCTCATCCCAGAGATCCAGGAGGCTAGAATTTTGTATCTTGTAAGGAAGTGCTGCTGGTTTATTAGTGCAACATCATAGTTTTGGGTGATCTAAGCTTTTCATGAGGTGAAGAAGGGCTTCTTGCTGAGAGGATGATGTTGGGTCAGAACAATTGGTTGTAATTCTCTTGGCTCTTTCTTGATTATCAATAAAGCTATTCAAGTTTTCCTCCATACACTTGTGTGATTGATGTTTTATGCATTTGTATGGTTAATATACATCTGGTCCTATATTGTTTATGATAATCGATCTATGTTCTCGTATAGTGTTATGCTGCTTTGATTCTACAGGTACTCTGTGAAGTTGGGTATACAAGAAAGCAAGTAGCAAAGGACTATCAGAAGAGAGAGGAATCGAGCAAGGAACCAAGCACAAGACAGAGGTTGGTCTCCTTTATTCTTCTCTCATCTATCTCTCATAAAGGAAAACGAAAGTAGTTTTAAGTTTGTTTGTTTCTAAGGTAGCTACCAGCCTTAGTGGGATTAGCAGCTCTGCATAGACACTATTCCCGATAACACACTTGCCTCTCTGCATTCGCCCAAGGATGAGTAAGATATCATCAATCTCCAAGTGGAATCAAGAACTATCAGAGAGAGGACACTAATCAAATCTCAGAAGCTGACTCACCCCCCTTGCAAACATCTATATATGGATCCCTCATCCCAGAGATCCAGAGGCTAGTATTTTGTATCTTGTAAGGAAGTGCTGTTGGTTTCTTGGTGTAACATCATAGTGTTGGGTGATCTAAGCTTTTCATGAGGTGAAGAAGGGCTTTCTTGCTGAGAGGATGACGCTGGGTCAGAACAATTGGTTGTAATCCTCTTTGCTATTCTTGATTATTAATAAAGCTATTCAAGTTTTCCTCCACATTCTTATATGATTGATGATTTATACATTTGTGTGGTCAATATATTTATGGTCCTATATTGTTTATGATAGTAGATCTCTGTTCTTGGATAGTGTTATGCTGCTTTGATTCTACAGGTTCTCTTTGAAGCTGGGTAGACGAGGAAGCAAGTGGCAAAGATCTATCAGAAGGGAGAGGAATCAAGCAAGGAAAACGAAAGTGGTTTTAGTTTGTTTGTTTCTAAGGTAGCTACCAGCCTTAGTGGGACTAGCAGCTCTGCATAGACACTAGATTTTCCGATAACAAAATGGCGACTCCACTGGGGAACGAATAGATTGTTTGTTTATCTACATTTGTTTACTTTATAAACTTATAGACGGAGCCTGAAGTCAAGCTAGCTAGCCTTCGAACTGCATTTGCTATGCAACTGCAAAGTATATCAATGCTGCTTCAGTCTATCTCCGGTTTTTGTTTATGAATTGAACAATTGATTTACAAACTCTCTAATTTCCCTTGTGGTGGCTCTAGTAACCTCCTTAGATCTACCCCTGTGATTTATTTATTGATTATCACTTGCTCGGCCTAAATCCCTAAACTGTGATGCAAACTGTGATCAAGAACTGGATCAAAAGTCTCGCACTATACCATCGCACCCTCTCTTCAAGGATATCAGTATGCATCGCACTTCCCGTGTGCTGTAGGTGGGATGCATACTGGAATCCCTGTGTAACAGGTGCGTTGATCAGAAGAGGCTAATTTTGCCTCAAGACTTTGGTTTTTCTTCACTCTTTTCAGCTCTATTCAGGAGTTTTGCTGCCTGTAGTCAGTATACCTCTGTTGGAAACCCCCTTCCTTGCCATTATTCCGCCTCCATTGTGCAAAGAACTGTAAATGTTTTTATGTATTGTGAGCCATTTTCAATTCTCTTTTACAAAGAAGTAGCGTAATTGAACTGTCGTTTCTTGATTTGGAAGTGTCGCAAGTGTCGTTTTCAGTCATAGAAGAGAATTCAATTGTTCTTGATAGTCGATTACACTCTTACTATTGTATTTGTTTTGAATTAGTAGTTTTCAAGTGTCGAAAGCAAGTTTTCAATTCCAAATCACAAAGTGCCGTCATTGTCTTCATTTTGTCTTGAAAAGAAGCTTGTTAGTAATGTCGCTTTGAAAAATAATTCAGATTTGCGCTTAGCTTTCTTTTTATCATTCACACATTAAGAAGGCTGAAAAACAAATACATGCATGTGCATTTGCATTTAGACTATTTGTCGGTTTGATTTAGGACAGTGCATATAGTGTGTGCTCTCTGCTCTATGTTGAAAGAATATCATCTCTCTTTCTTTAGTAGCTAGTATTTTCATTGCAAAAAGAAAATTAAACGATTGTTTATCATCTTAGATTGAATTTTAGGAATTCCAGCAATCATATCAAGGACCTGAGCAACAAGTCTTTGTAAGTAATGGGCAACCGCATTTCCAAAGCGGTTATCAACAACCATACTATAATGGTTATGCCCATCAACCTTATCAAAGTTACCAGCATCAAATACATTATGTTGGTATGCAAAGACCCACTGCTTAGGCGATTTCATCTTATCCTGGGTATGCTTTGCCTAACCTGAATCAACAGTTGCCCTTTGTAGCAACTCTAGAATTACTAGATTTAAACCGGCTGACGAATGATCCAATTGCTTATGCCCCTTGGTGGCCGGCGATTCTGCATAAATTTCCGTCAGATATTCCTAAATTTAATGGAAATCCAGGTGAAGACCCGTCGAATCATGTGATGACCTTTCATCTGTGGTGTTCATCTAACACTCTAAACGATGATTCGATTAGGCTTCGCCTTTTTCAGCGAACGTTAACTGGTCCGGCAGCAAAATGGTATATTGAATTGCCTAGAGCTTCATTCGATAACTTCAATACCCTAGCCACAACCTTTTTAACCCATTTTCAGTTACCCATAAGGTACGAAATGGAAACAGAACTTCTTACCAATTTCAAGCAGACAACGGCCACTCACATATCTGATCATATTCATGAGTGGCGACGTCGTCGCAGAATGGTGAAAACATATGTTCCTGATCAGTTGTTAGCTGAATGGTTTATTAAGTCATTGTTACCTTCTATTACAAAAGATGTGGCAAAGGGAGGAGTTGTCACTGAAGAGCAAGTTATTGCTCATGCACAATATTTAGACTTGATCTATACTCAGTCTAGCACGCTTTACAATAAAATACTTGATGCTCCTAGACCAGAATTTTCTGTTCCTCCCCCTCCTAAATCAAACAAAGATTCTCATGCCAGTGATGGCGTGATAGGTACGACAAGCACGAAATCGACAAAGGCTACATCTAAGAAAGCCCGTAAGATTTCTAATCAAAATGCAAATGAAGAACTTCTCGCCTCGGAGGTAAATGCCGTGTCGACCGACAAGGGCAAACAATTGAAGCAACCAAGGGGCAAGAAGAAAAATAAAGGGAGAAAAAAGAAGCAGGATGAGTCATCTCCTGAAAAACCTTCTGCAAACCCTTCTGGGAAAAGGAAACCCCCTACGGGGTGTCAGATATGCGATGAGGATCATCGGATGAGAGATTGTCCACATAAAGCTAAAGTTAAGAAACTCTTTAAGAGTTCAAAAACCTCAGCGGTATTGACTGATCCATTTCCAAACCCGGGAACCAAACTGGTTGCTAATCAAAATGCTTCCCGATCCCAAGTGCTTATGTTGTCCATTTCAAAACAGCAAAATGATGCTTTGATATTGACAAGGAATAAAGATTACGGGAATCCACAGCTGTCGAACAACAAGGCTACTGATCAACTGAGTAGTTCGACAACAACTTCAACCGAAGTTGTGCCACCCATCATTCCTGAACTAATGATAAAGCCGCCAAAGGGAGTAGTACACAAATCGACATTTAATCCTCGTGATAAAGTAGCACAGAATTATAATATAGTAGAGGACCTGGCCCAATCGCCGTCCGCTATGTCGACACTTGAGGTACCGCAAAATTGCCCCTCCCAAAAGCAGGCTCTATTATTAGTCATAGGTGGGATTGAGCCAATGGATTCCAATCTTGTATCCTTTAGTCACAAAGGATATGACCCTCAGTTACCAGCTCAACTAGCTTTCCTTATTCAAGTGAAAGCCCTCAACAAAACTGTTCATTGAACAATTATTGATGAGGGGGCATCTACATGTATTATGTCGATGAGTTGCTGGAAAAATTTAGGCTCACCACCCTTGTCGCGATCGTCAACGATGTTAAAATCATTTGATGGACGATCATACACTCCATACATGATTTTAAGTAACTTGCAAGTTGAACTGGGGGGCAAAACAGTAGAAATTGATGTTGAAGTAATCGACGGAAACCTCGATTACAACATCCTACTGGGAAGGCCCTGGATATATGCCATGGCCGTAGTTGTGTCGACCTACTTCAGGAAGATTGCATTTCCCTTCCAAGGAGAAATTACAATCATCGACCAACAGACATTTCTCCCCAACAGTTCACAAGTTACGGGAAGCATTCCAATGATCCATGGAAGCAATCATTCGCTTCAAAATATTGGAGTAGGCCTCCTAAAAGAACCTGCCTTAATGGGTACTTTTGCCCTACCGCCTCCGAGTAATCTGGCGGAAGTGGCCACAGTGGAAACCTGCAACATGAAATCTTCTATATCTAATGGATTCGGAAGATTCTTAAACATTTTGTCAGCATGGATCATCGCCATTTTAGAAATATTGTAGCAATCAATTTTCTTGGCCTGGGGGGTAAACCCAAATCAATGCTCATCGAGTGTTTGGATAGATAGGTCTAAGGAATATGGCACCTCTTCAGATCCTTGGTCGCATGTACATTCTACAGACGAAGGAATCATTCAATCAATGATGATAGGAGAGGCACCATGGGAAGATTACCACCATCGCTCCCATCTTCCGAATTACCACGAAGATTATTCCAGCAACCTTAATCATCCTTCAGTTTTTGATTTTCTATCAAATACTGTAAATACGGTGGATTTCGAGGACGGTTCTTATCTCGTGTCGACCTCGTTAAAAAATGAAACAAGGAGTCATGAGGATAGTTCTTTTACTGTGCCAACCTCATTAAAAAATGAAACAACTCCCTTTCCAAATCGAGTCTTTGATTATGATCTCGTAAAATCCAAGTCAAGACTTTCAAAGATCTCGGAGGTAAACCTTCATTCCAACCACCGTTTTGAATGCAATGAAGCTTGGGGGGCATGCACCTCGATTTGCGTCATTATGCTAGGGGCATGCAAACTTATCATGAGCAGTGTTACCGCAGGGTTAAAGCTCGTCAAAAAATAAACCTGCCTCGAGCAATTTTAATGCGGAATTCAAGCTCATTAAAAAATAAACATAAGCAATGAGCAAATGTTCCTCCAGAGTTTAAGCTCATTAAAAAATGAACCAATTTCCGGTAAATAACCATCGTGAATGTATTATCATCAGCCTTTGAAGCCTCGGTCGTGTTCTCATCATCACTTCCACTCTGTATTGGCCGACATTCACCTCTATTTGATTGTTTACCCTTTTTGAGGAAAAACTACGAAGAGTGATCCTGTTAGCCATCCTTGTGACACTACCGTGATTGGAAAATTCCAAACCTTACCTGGAATTAGCTGCTACCCAAATTTATCACTCGTTCCTCAAGAAACGAGTCTCCTTTAAGCTCTTTTCAACTGACTCGTAAAATATGAAAATATTGCTGAGAAATTGGCCTCTCCAGATCATTAAAGTGACTGGAAGTGCTATCCTCCTTTAGATTTTAATCTTTTTGGATCTGAGGGATTATTACACAAAACGATCGAGCGCTTGTTTTGTTCGGCTCGTTAAAATTACCAAAAATTCATCCCTTTTGTATTATTTTATACTTTTTCAGACTTAAGGGATTATATGACAAAAAAGTATTGTTGGAGTCTTCTTTACGTCCCTTTTCAGACTCTCTAAAATTGAAAAGGACCAAGTTATCTTTGTCGTTAAACTCGTTAAAACCGAATAGTGACAAACTTGTCCATACAGACAAGAACGAGTTTCACTATCGCTAGGCTCGTTAAAACATAGCGATGGGTTTGCCCAAAGGGAAAATTATAGAACAAGCATATGTTATCCTCCTTAAGCTTGACAAAAATAAAGAGGTACTGGTCAGCAATGACTGGGAAAAATTGGGAAGAAAACTTGAAGAAACTTTATTGGTAGCAAGTCGCTCTTGAACATGACACTTTCACTCCGCATCCGAGTCGGGTTGGGTTGTTCCGTTCACTGATCATATCACCATTGTTCCATTGCACCATCCATATTTGGGGTTAACGCTACCAATCCATCACGTTGGTGTCGCCGATATGTTCAAGAGAAGTTGCTCAGAGAATTCACCTATGTCTCATCTGCTACAATACATTCACGCTCCATTCTTTCATGACTGCCAACCTAAACCTTATGTCATCAGATTGTTTTCACCTCCATTAAAATCATTTGCTCCGTTCCGTGTCATTGATGTGGGATTCACTAAGGCCCTCCTATGATGAATTGCTTCTTATCGACATCAGCTCATTATCCAAGAAGTTGATCTAGGAACAACTCTTTCAGTACTTTGAAGCTTGCATGCCTCAATGGCAAGTTTCTCACTTCCGGTGACAGGTTTACATCAATGGCCTTCGACCGAAAGATTTCGCGTGGTGTTCGATGCCAAGTCCCTTATTCACACCACGTGAATTTTACTGTAGTACCTTGAGGGTCATCATCATTATCGGTGATTCCTCTCACGCCTGTTAACAGCTTACACCATTGGTTGGTAATCAGGCGATGTATTTCCATGTTCGACTCCAGAACATCTCTCACATGGATCGACTTGTACTTTGAGTGAAGATCAAACGAAATTGAAGACCCTGGATCTAGTTTCATCCATCCAGGTTGCGATATATATTTAGGAAAATAAAGACATCAAATGTACATCATTACTGCACAGATAATCATCCAATCTAAGGGATGATGGCTCTACCAGAATCATCAGTCTACACTCAGATGATTGTCTGTCTTATGTACATGAAAATGCATTTATAAATCTGAGCATGGGAATGCCCACCTCAGCTAGATCATGAAAATATTATGAAGATAATGTATTGTATTGTATCTTATTACAGGTCGCCTTCCAGCTAGAAAAAACTTCGGATCCTCATGATAAAGCATTTCACCTGACATCAAAAGATTAACGACCTCATGCTTTAGGGGGCAACTGTTATAGACATTTTTGGGCACTGCAACCCCAATCATAAATGTCCATAAACCAAGGGCTCCTAAGTCCCTAAAAGTGTTGTTCCAACCCCTAAAAGAACAAGGTCAACTGATTACAGCATCTCCCAGAAGTTCTCCATGAAAAACTACTCAGAACTGGTCAAAAATAGAACATTTCACCTGCTCCATGGTCAAAGTGCGCTGCATCCCACCTATCTACACACAGTAGGTGCGATGCATGTTGAAAATCCTTTCTATGGGGTGCGATGGGCGAGAGTGGACAAATGGCAGGGTCAATCTGCAAGGTGGAGGATCATGGAATCTTCCAGAAACTTCTCCTGTGACACTTGCCTCTCTGCATTCGCCCAAGGATGAGTAAGAGATCATCAATCTCCAAGTGGAATCAAGAACTATCAGAGAGAGGACACTAATCAAATCTCAGAAGCTGACTCACCCCCCTTGCAAACATCTATATATGGATCCCTCATCCCAGAGATCCAGAGGCTGGAATTTTGTATCTTGTAAGGAAGTGCTACTGGTTTCTTGGTGTAACATCATACTGTTGGGTGATCTAAGCTTTTCATGAGGTGAAGAAGGGCTTTCTTGCTGAGAGGATGACGCTGGGTCAGAACAATTGGTTGTAATCCTCTTTGCTATTCTTTATTATTAATAAATCTATTCAAGTTTTCCTCCACATTCTTGTATGATTGATGATTTATACATTTGTGGGGTCAATATATATCTGGTCCTATATTGTTTATGATAGTAGATCTCTGTTCTTGGATAGTGTTATGCTGCTTTGATTCTACATGTGCTCTTTGAAGCTGGGTAGACGAGGAAGCGAGTGGCAAAGATCTATCAGAAGGGAGAGGAATCAAGAAAGGAACCAAGCGCAAGACAGAGGTTGGTCTCCTTTATTCCCCTCTTATCTACTTCTCATAAAGGAAAACGAAAGTGGTTTTAGTTTGTTTGTTTCTAAGGTAGCTACCAGCCTTAGTGGGACTAGCAGCGCTGCATAGACACTAGATTTCCCGATAACACAAGGGCTGATGATCCGTATGGATGATGGTCTCCTTGCCGATTAGGTAGTGTTTCCACTTTTTCACACTCTAGACCAAGGCATATAACTCCTTGTCATAAGTGGGATAGTTTATCATAGACGAAGAGAACTTCTTTGAATGGTAACATATCGTCTTCTTTTGCTGCATCAGTACAGCTCCCATGGCATATCTGCTGGCATCTGCTCGATCTCGAATGGCTGTTGGAGATCTGGTAGGGCTAAGACCGGTGCGGTGCTGATGTTTTCTTTCAATGTTTCGAAGGACTTCTGCTGCTTTCCTCCCCATTGAACGACTTGCATTACACTTGTCAATGCATGTAAAGGTGTTGCAATAATAGAGAAATTCGCAATAAATCTCCTCCAATACTATACTGCACCCAAAAAGGTGCAAACCTTGGTTACACTAGTAGGTTTATGCCAATTTACAATTGCTTCAACTTTAGAAGGATAAATTTTTAGCTAGCCATGACCAACAATATGACCTAGGTAAACCAAAGAGGTTTTCCCAAACTCACACTTTGACAATTTCACATAGACTCAGTTTTTCATTTTTCAATACATCAAGCACTTTCTTCACATGGCATACATGTTCATTCCAAATTTTACTAAATGCAATGATATCATCTAGATATACAAGAACAAATTCATCAATGAAAGGCCTAAAGAGATCATTCATGACCCTCATGAAAGTGGCTGGAGCATTGCAAAGTCCGAATGGCATCACCATACATTCAAACAACCCATGTTTGGTCTTGAAGGCAGTTTTCCACACCTCCTGCTTTGAAATTTGGACCTAGTGATAACCACTATGCAAATCCAATTTGATGAAATAGATAGCATTCTTTAACTGATATAATAAGTCATCAAGGCAGGGAAGAGGGTAACGATTTTTCATTGTGATTTTATTTAGTGCACGATAATCCATGCACATCCTCCATGTGCCATCTTTCTTCGGCACTAAGACAATTGGTGAGCCACATGGAGAAGTGCTCGGTCTGATGACCCCTTGGTTCAATAGTTCCTATACCTGCTTTTTGATATCCTCCATCTCAATGGTTGAAATCCGTTACATGCCAATATTTGGTAAAGGAGCATCATGCTACAAATGGATCTCATGTTGGATTTCCCTCTTCGGAGGTAATCCCTTTGGTTCTTGAAACATCTCATCATAGTTAGAAATTAATTCACATAATTCCTTTTTATGCACATGATCACAACCCTGGAAAGCATTGGATAATTCTGCATCTTTTCCCCTTATAATCATAAGCATGCAACCTTACTGGAATTCACCAACCTCTTCATTTGTCCTGCACTTACAAGGTTTGCACTGACTTTAGTTTGATGAGCCCTTACAATATATTTTACCCCATCTTTTGTGATTTGGTATTTGTTTTCATGATGGAAGAAGATTTCCTTTCTATCATATAGATATGGACTCCCTAACACCATGCCACAGATATCCAATGGTATCACATTAAGTTTTACCTCATCCACTAACTTAGAAGCAATCACAAATTTAACCTTACACTGCTTAGTTACATTCAGTTTTGCTTTATCATGTATCCATCCAAGGGGGTAAGTTTTTGGATATGGTTTGGCTTCCAAGCCTAGCTTCTTTACCAAGGACTCCGAAATTAAGTTTGCTTGGGATCTGGTATCAAATAGAGTTTCCATTTTTGTATGATTTATGATAACTCCAATATGAAATAGCTCAATTCTCTTTCGTTCATTAGGAAGAGACTCATCTATTGAACTAGTGCCTTCATGTGATTCAGAATTAACATGAGGTGTAAGAGTACCTTTTGTTCCTACTATTGTGATCAATGCTTCATCTCCGAAATTGGATCCAAGGTCTTGTTGCATAGTTGCCACTGTCTTCTACTTGCCTTTGCCTCCATACTTCTTTGGTCCTTTTCCAGGTATTGTTTCCAACAATGATCGTCGTCATGACCTTCCTTTTTACAGTGATTTCAATAAGGTCTTTCTCCTTCATCTTTCTTCGTTAATGCTGTCCTCTTCTCCTTTCCTTTTCCTTTCACTTTGGGTTTGCCATTTGGAGGTTTGAAAGGTGGTTTCTTGGAATGATCATCTCTTTCATTTTTTCCCCTGTTCTTAAGATGGATTGCCTTCACACTGGTAGAGTCAATAGTAGTTGGTTCAAACAATAATAATGAATGTCTAAGGTAACTATGTAATGATCCAGTATACTTAGTTACTACCTCAAGTGAGTCAAGTGCAATTTCCAAATTAAGTGCGTATTTTCTAAATTCCTCTTTAAAGCTTTGAACATCATGACCTCTACCTTGCCTTAAGTATTGCCAATCCATTAAGGCTTTTTGTTTATAACCCAAGGGATAGAATTGTTCCTTTAATGTGAAAATGAAACTAGGCCATGAGGAAAGAATATTACCCACACTCTTACTGCTTCACAATTTTCTCTCCCACCAAACGAGAGCGGTGCTACTCAACTGAAGAGAGGCCAGCTGAATCTTTGCCTCGTCCTCATCGATTTGTTGAATCCTGTAGTAGATTTCAATCTGCCTAATCCAGTTATTAAGCTTTTCTGCATTACTTTCACCGTTAAACATGGGAAGATAAAATTTGACATCTAATTTAAAGAAAGGTTTCTTAGATGCATCCCTTGAATTTCTACAATTATGGTGATGAGAGGAAGAAGAAATTTCACTCGTGGAAGGAGAAGGAGGGGGTTCTTCTCCACCATTTCTATGCACTGAAACTTGTTCTTCTGGATTTCTCTCTTCTGCTTTCTCAAGCCTTGAAAGCAGCTGACCAGCATTCTCTGCCATTGTATAGAAGGTTTTGTTGAAATTGCGCTCCTCTTCATGACGAGCCCCTTCATCTGCCATGTTTCTCCTTCGATGTGCACACCCCGCTTCGGGGTCGAAATACTTTAGTTTCCCTTTGCCTCTTTGGAGCCTGTTTCTTGTTAGCATACAATCATGCAATTCACATCTAAAAATTATTTTCTCTAATACCACTTGATCCAAAATCTTTTGCTTATAGATGTGTTAAAAAATTACATGCGTAAATTGTAGCTTAACAGAGAAAACTTAATGTGCACATGAGACAAGAGGAGAAACACATAAAGCGTGAAAGAAGACAACAAGACTCGATAATAGAGTTCATCCGTCTTGGACTATGTCTCTGAGCCCTTCTCGATCAATGCGGAGGCCTTCATTCATTAAGTGGCATGAAAAAGAAGAGTGCAAGCATCAATTACAAAAAGAAGTCTTATATATCCATACTGGAAAATGGCCAAAAAATGAAAACTCTAATGGAGAAATAGACAATGCCATTGTGTTCGCGGCGTCGAGAAGTGTTGAAACCATATAAAATTTGTCAAATTCTGACAAAGTGAAAATTCGGCCCTCCTGCAAAATTCTGCCTCGAACTGCGTGCACTGCCTCCTTTGCCTGAGCGCAATGAAAACTGTGTTTTAAATAAAAAATGGGTGGTGAATTTTCCCAAGTTGTCCGTTAGTGGAGCTAGTTATGATTCAGTTTAATAAGGATGAGGTTGGGAGGCCAAACCCCGCCTCCTCCTTTTTTAATAGCCATAAACAATTTTTTTTTTTTAAATTAAAAAAATGGTTGGGTTGGACCCGCCTTGGGCAGCCCACCCACCGTACCTCCATGCTCCATCCTATTGGTTGCAATAAATGGTGGCTGAGGGCTGGGTCTATGCCCCAAGGGCCGGCCCACCCAATATGTGCCTTGTTTGTTTGATGTGCGGGACGGTTGTGGGGTGGCAGCTTCATGGCCGCCCACCCCCATTCATTTCTGTTGTAACCATTCCATGGGTGGGGAGGGGCTGGGGGTCGTGTCCTGCCCCTCCTTTATTATGTGTATATTTTCAGGTGGCAGGGTTGGTGGCCAGCCACCCCTTTTTTTTTATTTTTTATTTTATATAACAAACATTGTTTTTTTCGGAATTTTTGGTTTTGGACTGAAGGGGTCTTTTTAAACAGGCAACAATTTTTCCTGGAATCTGGCCAGAGTTGGCCGGATTCGGTCTGCCGAAAAAGGCCAAATTGTGTCTTTGTTAAGTCTGCCCAGTCATCAGAAAGTCAACCCAACTTTGACTGCCTTTATCTCCTTCATCCGGACTTGGATTGAAGTGTCATTTACACCATTGGAATCAGGGCGACAAGTAATTTGATCTGATGTCAAGTTCATTTCCTTTCCACCACTTCGAATTTTGAGCTTTTCCCACGCCACTGTGTCTAAAAATCCACTTGGATTAGTAACGATGGACAACATCTCTGTGTTTTCAGTTTCTGCAATAGAATTCTTGGTATGGTTCTGCATCACCTTTCCAATGGACATCACTTGAGCGGAGTTCCTATTAAAACCAACAACAATTAATTGTTGCGTAAAATAAAAGATTGGATGAAATGACTTCACTTTGAAAGAAAAGATCCAGGAGCGAGTTCAACATTAATCAACCATAATGAACACCATGATTACATGCATAGGGATGATAAAGATATTAAATCATTCTGACCTAACTCGTGTACAACTTAAAAACATAACTAAACATCTATCAAGTCCATCATGTTGGATATTTAAGCTATTGTTATGAAACCAGCTCAAGAAAAAGATAGAAAAGATATATCAACACCTTAGAATTCAGCCTCTTCGAGGGGGCAACCTCCTTTACATTACATAAATGAACAATTCTTGGATGATTCAAATGACAAAACCTCCTTTATATATATAGGAGTCTAAGGAGTCACAATATAACCCAACCGACCTAACAATAATAATATAAAGCCACAAAAATAACAATAGAGGGATTCTATGGTGCACAGTAATAACAATATGGGGATAATAGGGGCACAACAATATTAATAAGGGGTACAACTACAATAGTAATGGGGTAATCACTAGTATTATAGGGACCCAACATGCCCCTCTCCTTCAAAAAAGTGTTGTCCTCAACGCTTGAGAAGTTCTGGATGCTTCTGTATAAAATTCTCATCCTCCCATGTGGAATCTTCAGCGGATAAGTTCTTCCACTTGATAAGATACTCCGAAATTGATCGATTTCGTAGTTTTCGAGTTCTTGTTTCTGTGACTGCTTTCGGTTCCAATATAATTTTTCCTTCCTCGTCAAGTTCTGGCAATATTGTTTGAACTGGGAGCTTGTCACCTATAACCTTCTTTAAACATGAAACATGGAAAACTGGGTGCAATCGAGAAGCTGCAGGAAGCTCCAATTTGTATGCCATAGTACCAATCTTTTGCAACACCTTGTATGGACCATAATACTTTGGTGATAATTTATTATCCTTCTTAGCTTGCTTGAGGGACATTTTCTTATATGGTTGTAGCCATAGGAATACCCAATCACCTACATCAAAACTTCTTTCGCTACGATGTTGATCTGCTTGTTGTTTCATTCTATTCTGTGCCAACACGAGGTTATCCTTTAAGAGTTGGAGGACTTGTTGTTGATGTTCGATGTGATGTTCCACTGCTTGAACCTTAGAATTTTCTCTTAAATATGATGTGATGGATGGTGGTTGATACCCATAAAGTGCCATAAATGGGGTCATTTTTGTTGCTGTATGGAAGGAAGTGTTATACCACCATTCAGCCAGAGGCAACCATTTGACCCATTGTGTCTGTTTATCAGATACAAAGCAACGAAGATATCCTTCCAAACATTTGTTTACTATCTCAGTTTGCCCATCAGATTGAGGATGATAAGATGAGCTATGAGCTAACTGAGTACCAAGACAAGAAAATAATTCTGTCCAAAAATTTCCAGTGAAAATGGGATCTCTGTCACTTACAATAATCTTTGGGTTTCCATGTAGCTTTTGAATTGTTTCCATAAATGCAGTAGAAACTGTACTGGCTTTAAATGGATGTGATAATGCACAAAAGTGTGCATACTTGGTAAGTCTGTCAACTACCACCATGATGACACTCTTTCCCTCAGACTTGGGTAAACCTGTGATAAAATCCATTGAAACCTCCTCCCAACGTTGGCTTGGAATGGATAAAGGTTGTAATAGACCCGGTGTCTTAATTGTTTCAACTTTATTTTGTTGGCAAACCAAACATTCCGCCACAAACTTTTGAATATCTGATTTAAGGCCATCCCAAAAAAATTCCTTCTTAACCCTGTGGTAAGTTTTTAAAAATCCTGAGTGCCCTCCTAAGGGAGAAGTGTGCAATTCCATAAGAATCTTTTGTTTTAGCTGGGAATTCTTACAGAGGTATAAGCGATCTTTGTACCATAACGAATCATTTTGCCAGCTAAATGTATCAGACATACTGGAATCTTGTTGTAACTTTCGAATAAGTGCCCACACTTCTTCGTCATTCTTCCATTCCTCCCTTGCTTTGTTTATCCAATCTGGTTGGATAATAGAAATGGCGCACAACAATGCTTCCACATCCTCATCCTTTCTTGAGAGTGCATCTGCCACCACATTTTGCTTCCCTTTTTTGTAGATGATTTCAAAGTCATAACCCAACATCTTTGTGACCCACTTTTGTTGCTCTTCAGAGGATAATCTTTGTTCTAAAAAGTATTTAAGGCTATCATGATCCGTTTTTACCTTGAAGTGTCTTCCCATTAGGTAGGGTCGCCATTTCTTAAGTGCATGGAGTATTGCCAACATTTCCTTCTCATAAATAGCTTTGTGTAAAAACTTTCCCTTGATTGGACGACTTTCAAAAGCAATGGGTCTTTCATCTTGCATTAAAACAGCACCAATTCCATTTCCTGAAGCATCACATTCCACAATAAAGGTTTTTGTGAAGTCCGGTGTAGCTAAGACCGGTGCTTGGCACATTGCCTCTTTAAGATGTTCGAAGGCCTTTGTTGCTTCTGGAGTCCATGAAAATGCATCTTTCTTCAATAATGTTGTTAGAGGTGCTGCTATTCTCCCATAATTCTTAACAAACTTGCGATAATACCCTGTCAACCCAAGAAATCCTCGCAGATGCTTTATGGATGTGGGGATTTTCCATTCCTTAATGGCTTTAATTTTGCTAGGGTCTACCTTAACTCCTTCATGAGATACAATATGACCCAGATATTCCACCTCTTGTACTCCAAAGAAACATTTGGATCTTTTTGCATATAATTGTTTCTCCTCCAATAGTTGTAGCACCCTGTCAACATGTTCAACATGATCCTTCCAAGACTTGCTGTAGATTAGTATATCATCAAAAAATACTAACACAAATTTTCTAAGGAATGGTTTGAAAATTGAATTCATCAAACCTTGAAATGTTGAAGGTGCATTGGTAAGGCCAAAAGGCATGACCAAAAATTCATAATGACCCTCATGAGTTCTAAATGTTGTTTTCGGAATGTCTTCAATCTTCATTCTGATTTGATGATATCCTGAACGAAGATCCAACTTGGTGAAGTAAATTGATCCATGCAATTCATCCAGTAATTCATCAATGACAGGAATGGGAAACTTATCTTTAATAGTGAGCTTGTTGAGCTCCCTATAATTCGGACACATGCGCCATGATCCATCCTTCTTGTGCACCAATACTACTGGAGCAGAGAAAGAACTTTGACTTGGTTGAATTATACCAGCCTCTAGCATTTCTGCAACCATACGTTCAATTTCACTCTTTTGGGCATAGGGATATCTGTACGGCCTGATGTTTGGAGGAACACTTCCTGGAATCAGATGAATAGCATGATCATGATCACGAATAGGTGGGAGACCTTTGGGAGTCTCAAATACCTTGGAATGATTGTCCAAGACTTTTTGGAGATCTGGAGAAATAGATGATTCCAATGTGGAAACATCTAGCGAACATAATTGTGCAATTACACCTCTTTGTTCCTTTTTTAGAAGCTTTGTCATACCATTAGAGCTGATTATCTTTCCTGGTTTCCCTGCAATACCCCTTAATTCAACTTCCTTTCCTTCCACAGAAAATTTCATGAAAAGTTCTTGAAAATTAAAAGCTATTGTACCCAAGGATTGTAGCCATTGGACTCCTAGTACAACATCAGCACCTCCCATTGGAATGGAAAGCATTGGGCTAGTCAATACATATTCTCCCATGGATAGCTTGATATTATGGCACTTTCCAGAGCAATTTATTGTTCCTCCATTTGCAACCATCACTTGACACTCTGGTGCTGGATATAAGAAGCAATTCAATTCTTTTGCTACCTTACAATGAATAAAATTGTGGGTACTTCCTGAATCAATCAACACTATTACCTTTTTCTTCTTGATTTGTCCTTCTATCTTGATGGTTTGAGGAGTGGTAATTCCTGCCAATGCATTACAAGATATGGTCGGATTCATTTCTTCTTTATCTAGGCTTTGTTCCTGGAGTATATCCTCTTCTTTTGACCTTTCTTGCTCCTTTTCTTCTTCCTCTTCACAATCTATGTAGAATAATTTCTTCTCAGCACACTTATGACCTTTAGTGTATTTGCTATCACAACTGTAACAAAGCCCTTTTGCTCTTTTTTCTTCCAATTGTTGTGGTGTCAACCTTATAGGTTGTGGAAGACTAGGGCAACAACACTTCCGTCTTTATAGTTGTGAGTGGTATGCTTCCTGGTTGCCATAATTTTGCTTTCCATTTTTCTTGCTAACCTGAATGCCTTCTCTAATGAATCAGGTTCCCAAAGGCGAACATCATGTTGGATATTATCCTTTAAAGACCCTATGAACACATCAATCCTATGCTCCTCTGGAATATCTTTTACCCTTATGTTCAATTTTTGGAACTCCTCAATGTGCTCCATTATTGAACCCTTTTGTTTGAGACTTATCAATTGGCTAAAAAAAGTGTTGCTTTTTGTATCCTCATAATGTGCTATCAATTCTTTCGTAAAAATTGCCCAAGTGATAAATTGTTTACGAGAGCAAAGCCATTGATACCATACAAACTGATTTGGTTCCAAATATAAAGTTGCCATACGTACCTTTTGTGTGTTTTTCACATTATTGAGATCGAAAAATTGCTCCATCTGTAATATCCATGTTGCGGGATCCTTGCCATCAAACTTCCTCATATCGATTTTTGGAATATGGTGGGTCTTTGATCCAACATTAGAGTCTATGGAATCATGATTAACATTTCTTTTGTTTTCATCATGAGTTTCCTTTACTACCCTTTCACCATTAGTGACCCTTTCTTGTAGCAACTTATTCATATTTATCTTCAATTCTTCCATGTCTGTCTTCAAATCTATCTTCAAATCATCCATCTTAGCTTCCACGTCATTCATCTTAGCTTCTACACCTTTCTTTAAACAATCCATCTTAGCTTCTACGCCTTTCTTTAAACCATCCATCTTAGATTCTGTTCCTTTTTGTGCAAGGGACAGTTGTTGCACTTGGTCTTGTAATTTTGATATATCATGTTGCATTTCTTCCTCTTCTTCATGAGTCATGCTAGAGCTTTCAGGTTCCTTACTAGGTGTTTGCATTTTCTTTCCCAGGGCATCAGTTACCGATAATAATGCTCTACTATGCCCTTTGAATTCCTTCAAAATAAATTTTTAAACCAAGCTTAAGCAAAAATTTAAGAAAATCTACACACCTTTTTTCACTTTGTAGGAGCTCGATATTGCCTCTGATGTATCTCTGTACTTTCCAATCATCTAGTTCTGAATTTGTGACCTGAAGTATCCCTCTATGTCCTCTTTCCAATGCCACAAGTCTGACGCAAATTGGATTCTCCAAGGAAGAGTTATGCGAAATCTCCCACAGTGACTTGATTATAGACTAGTTCAGTAGAGAGAACTTGTACGACTTGCCACGAGTCACTGTTTCAACCTTTGGATCTAAAAAATTCATACAAGAAACTATAGTCTGTCCTTTTTCTATACCTTCTTACAAAATTTCAATCTGATCCCCAGAGAGAAAGTTATGATGCTTTTCCCCAGGTCACCTATTTGGAATGTAATTCAGGAGTCTGCAAAAATACCAACTTCCTCAGATCATATCTCCGCAAATATAGCATGAAAAGCTCTGAAATTCGGACCTGAGGTTCAGCACGATTTCTTCTCAAATGGGTTTTTTTGGCAACTTCTGAAACGCTGCAGAAAAAACGTTATAGCGAAAATAACACGATGACCTGTTTGGAGCAGCGAAACCCTAGAATCCAAAGCTCTGATACCAAATGTTATGAAACCAACTCAAGAAAAAGATAGAAAAGATAGATCAACGCCTTAGAATTCAGCCTCTTTGAGGGGGAAACCTCCTTTACATTACATAAATGAACAATTCTTGGATGATTCAAATGACAAAACCTCCTTTCTATATATAGGAGTCTAAGGAGTCACAATATAACCCAGCCGACCTAACAATAATAATATAAAGCCACAAAAATAACAATAGAGGGATTCTATGGGGCACAGTAATAACAATATGGGGATAATAGGGGCACAAAAATATTAATAAGGGGTACAACTACAATAGTAATGGGGTAATCACTAGTATTATAGGGACCCAACAGCTATAGCACGAATGAAACTTTGTTTGATGGATCTTGCGATCTGCGATATGCGATATCGCAAAATCGTAAGATTTCAATATAGGGACATCACAATATCGGGGTTTTGATAGGTAACATTTAAGCTACTGACATAATATCCTCCAATGTACAAGATGCGATCGGGATGTCACGTACAAAGTTCAATTGCAAGTCGCATATCGGTATTTTTTGAATGTGCTTAACTTTGCTTCTAAGGAATCATGCGATTCATGATTTACGATGAGGACTTTAATATGTTTTAAGTTAGATTAAAAAGGGCTTTTTGAAAAGTTACCATTTTCTAAAAGTTGTCATTTTAGTCACAAAGAGGGGGAAAATTCAATTTAAAAGGGTCCCTATTTGTTTTATACATAATAAAAATGGGGGGGGGGGTTATTGCATATCATAACACGATATTGGTAGACAAAAAAATGTATTCAATGAGCATGAGAATAAATTGTAGGTTTGTGAAGAAAAGGAGAAAAATCTCAAGGAAGAAATTACTACCTTGAGAACATAGCTGGCGAAATCGAAAAGATCAGAAGAGGTGAATTACAGCAAGCAAAATATAGGAAGGATTATGTTGAAGTGATTGAAGGTGTAATTAACAAATTGAGAAAGGAGATTGAAGAAAAGAACCAACAGTTGGAGAAAGTAAAGAGCACCATAACAGTAAGAAAACCTAGCAACAATCTTAAAAAGTGCGATACAAGCATGCATGCATGAAAAAGTAACAAATTTGAACCAAAGAAGCTCGCAACAAGGAATGTGACTAACAATAGCAGCAAGAAAGGAGATTTCACATCTAGAAAACCGTTTTCACCTATGGTTGAAGGTAGAATTTTTTAGAGGAGAAGTCAAAACTCCTTTCCCCCCTTCATGGACGAGATCGTGTGCTTTAATTGTCACAATTTTGGTCATGTGGCAGCTGATTGTAAGAGGAGAATGTGCACTTCCATGCAGTATGATCAACTAAGAGGAGGACCTACACTTAGGTATAAAATTTCTTTCAATGGTCATTGTTTTGTTTGTAACATATTTTAGCACAAACCCATTGATTACATGACTAGCATGAAAATATGGAGGTCTAATATCAGAAGAAATAGACTAGACCCTTTGGCTACATATCTTGATCACATAGAGTGTTATGTGTATCATAATTTTTGGCACATGGCTAAATATTGCAAGATTCCTAATCCATTGAGGCCATTTTTTCAAAAGTATGAGTCAAGGGAGAATGTGCATCCTAGGAACACATGGAGAAAGAGAAACAACTAGGAATATGTGGCATTGCACTTTGTTCTAGTGATGAGGATGACATGTGGTGTATAGATGGTGTATGCACACACCATATGTTAGGAGATAGGAGAAAAATTCATTTTCTCAATAAAACCAAGAATGGTCATGTTATGTTTGAAGGCAGTGAGACAACTAGAGTGTTGGGAAGTGGTAAAGCCAATCTTGGTGAGAAGAGGAAAAATGTAGAAGACATTTGGCTCACTGAAGGCCTAAAGCATAATATCTTGAGTGTGAGCCAAATGTTTGATGGAGGAAAGGAAGTAATTTTTAACTCCAAAGGTTGCATCATCTGAAAAGAAGGATCAAAGAGAGTGATTTCTAGAGTAATCAAGACCCCGAGTAATATGTATGTATTGAAGGGAAGAGATAATAGTAAGAAGATACCAAGAGAGTAGTATTCCTCATTATTCAGAATAGATGAGATCAGTCCCTACTGCAGTCCATTCTTGCATGCTAGATCTACTTGAATGTAGTATTATGCATGAGAGTTGCATGGTCTCAGGTAGAGTGTTGGAAGTTTGATTCAGTTCCTTCATGAAATTTCATATCAGTTGTGTCACTTCATATGAGGTATATCATGCTCAAGGGGAGCCATGTTTTTCAAGGCTTGATTCTTTAAGTTTATTCCTTTTCACTCATTTATTTCTCAGCTAGTGTATTTATTGTATAAGAGTGGAAAAGACATGTTTGTCAACCTTGTTGTAGCATTCATTAATAATTTTATAACTATATTGTTACTGATGGTACTTGGAGCAGCTACATGTTGAGCTCTTATGATATTATTGGAGATATGACAACCACATGGTTGTCCTATGCATATGGTCAAGGTGTGATGGAGGATCACACGTTCAGGGGGAGCATATGTGCTTCCTAATGGATTTGCAGAATGTTGACATTGTTTTATCCAGGATGATTTTTATTACTATTGTCACATTTTTCTAGTTGGATCATCAGGAGTTTGTGTACCTCATTTCTTATGTTTTCACTTCCAAATGAATCATGCATGCTGCTGATATATTTTAGATGGCTAAATATGATGCTTCTTATGATGTATTTCACATTCATTTGGTTGAGTGATGTTGATTCATATGGCTAATTACTTTTGGAGAGATTATTGTTGCTCATGATGACGATATGTGTTTATTGATGATCTTCTTGTATGATTTATATGATGAGTATATATTTGTTGTTGCATATATGATACATTTCCATGTTGTTGCTACTATGAATTTATTGTTGATGGACATTTGGAGTATGGTGGTGGTTGCTAGTGGTTTCTATGATCTTACTCTAGGATCAACATTGTTGGGATGGTGATGGCCAAGGTGTTGAGTGGCCAATCACTAACACATGATGTTGTTAGTGCCTCTATTGTTGTTGCTACACATTGACACAATATATCATTTCTCATGGAGGCCATATGTTTTGATGCACTTTCCATGTACTTGTGCTATTTCATATTTTTTGCATGTATAGATGAGAGCACATTTATGTGCATATGTAAAAGCCATGTATTGTCATTGTGTCATATTTTGGGTGTATTTATCATGGAGAGACCCATGGTATATATTATGTCTTTAGTTATGTATGGGTCAATGGGAGTACAACTCATGTTTCATGTTGTATATCTTTGATGTAGCCCTACATATTGCATGCATGATGTACTTGGGTCCATAGAGTCATGGTTTGCAATAGGAGAGTTCATAGATGATTCATATTTGAAACCTGTGTATTTGTCACATCCATGTATTTTCTCCATGAAGCATTATATTGTATTGTAATGTATTGTATATCACTTTGTCATTAATTTCAAAGGGGGAGAGAATTTGGATGGATAGTTGTAGCTTCATTATATGGATATCAGCCTCACATGTTGTTGAGATTAACATCAATGTCGAAGGGGGTGTTTATTGGAATTGTAGCATTGGAATTGATGTTTACAAGTTGGAGGTATTGTGTCTCATGTGCAAGAGTGATGGATGTTTGGTGATAGTCTTGTTGGTTGACATTGATGTCAACTTAGTTATGGCACGACTTAGTGGAGTAGATGGATTCCAAACATGTTGAGTTGATTGGAGATGCTGCTATTTCAGGAGATTGGAGTGTTGCTCTAGATATTCCATATGTCTTTACATGTCTTGCCAAAATTTGATTTGCTGCTACATGTGTTGAGTCATGGCTGCTAGTGTTAGAGATGCATGTATCAGTGATGAAGGAAGTTGGATGAATTAATGATGTTGTTGTAGGTGTTGAGGCTACTACTGCAGGAGTTGGAGATGTTGCTATAGGTACATGAGGTTTTTATAGATGTTGAAGTTGTTTCTTAAGGAGTCGGAGGTGTTGGTCTTGGTGTTGAGATTAGAAGAGTAGGTCTTGCACGTCACTGACTTGTTCTTAGCCTACGTCATCACTTGAAAACATTTCATAAAGGCTTGGAGGAATGTTTAAATTCTATAGAAGATGGTCCAATAGGTGGAAGAAGTTTTGGGCTGAAGGAATGATGTTTTTACTGAGATTTTGCACCAGTCGCATGAAAGATGGGTCATCAATCCAACTGAAAAGATCGAGTCACTTGGAGATGGGCCCATGCGAGAAACCATAAGGTCCAATCAATTTCAAGTAGGTTTGTGCATGTGACCAAGCTATTTCGTGATTTTTTCTCCACATTCCTCGTGTTTTTTAGTTATTTTTATGTTTTGGAAACATTCTTGATAAAAAAGTTTCAGTTTATGGTTGAAAAATTTTGTGGGACCTCCAGAAGCTGATTAAAGTTGAAAATATAAAAAAGGATAGTGGAGTTAGTGGTAGATTGAGTCAATGAGTTGAATTTGGATCAAATCAATCATATGAATAGAGTCATGAAGCCCAGTAGTTCGTTATAATTATTGAGTTGAGCACTTGATTTCATCCATCTATTAGAGGAAGCTCAATCATAGTTTTGTTAGATTAGTGAGTGTATATGTGGAGAAGAGTGTGTAGATTTTGTGAGTTATATTATGAATAATTTTTGAAGCATTTTTCATTTGTAGTAGTAGTGAGCTGAAGTATGTTTTAGCCATCATATTGGTGCATTGTGAGAGAAGATGATGAGTGGATTGGAGTAGTATTTGACAAGTTGTTTTGCAGCTTGTGTGTGTTACCACTCAGAAATTTTCCCTAGAAGTTATCATAAGAAGGAAAAGACCGAGGTAACCACAAACCAATCTTTTAAGTATAGGCTCTAGCCAACCTATGACTCAAAGAGGGCTCTCTCTATATGATTTAGCTTTGTTTGCTGAGATTTTAGGCTAGTTCTTAAAGTTCAGGGGGTTTTGATTTATATTGAAGGTTGGATGGTGGAATCCTTAAACTAGATGGAGAGAATGATGTCTCTGGGCTATTGGTCTATGGAGTTAAAGAAGGACAACAGAACTAGAATTACTTCATTAAAGGGAGTGTTCAAAAAGCTAGCAGAATAAAGTGCAGGTCTTTGGGCTGAATGGGTGAAATGACCTTAACCAGGGTGAGAGAGAATTTAAGAATTCTCAAACCAGGATTAAAATGAGGAACAGAGGATAATCATGAGGAAAGGGAGATTAAGAATCCTTTACTATAGATTAGAGGGAAACTACCTGAACTAAGGAGCAATCAAGAATTCATTAACTTAGATAATTAGCAGAAAACATTAAAATGCATAATAGTTAAAACAGAGTGCAATGAAGAAAATTCTAAGATATCATTCCATATTATAGCATTCAGATTTTAGATACATTAAATATTATGGAAAAACTTATAAAGAAAGATAATAACACGAGAGAAAATACTTTTCTGTACTTCACACTACACATGAATCCTATGAAATGTCTTGGCTTTATTCATTAATCCAACTTGCTAGTCCAAACAATGATACAATAGCTTATAGTCTTTGATCAAGAAATTCTATAGAAATGTCTAAGAATAGACCCTACATACTTCAAATTTTGAAGTATTGATACAAAAAATTAGTACAAAATATCTCAAACTAACTTGAGATTTAATTTAGGAAATACAAATATCTTCTTGCAAGAAGATAGAGACAACTAATGAACTATTTCATGTTGCCCCTTTTTATTTTGTATTGCTAGCTTTTATGGTTGGATTTGTAGCCCTTTGTGCTGGCTTGCAGTTCTTTTACGTTGGAATCTTTGTCAACCTTTTATCTTTCAGTTGATACTCTTTGACCCTGATACTCTTTGACCATGCTATCATGTTTTCACCCTTTTACCTGGTTGTTCACATTTCTACTGTACAATAACTTTTTATTGAAAATTTTTCACAGTAAATCAGTCATCTTTTCCCACCATTCTACATCAAGTAATTTGACATTCATCATCCTTCTATAGATTTCATCAGCTTCATTATATTTTGCAAAATTTGGTTTGGTGAGAAATAAGTGTTTTATCACATACTCAAGAAAAAACAAGTTTTCAAATGTGTTGTACAAAACTTTGCTTATTGCCAGTGCTTTTATGGATGAAGAGCTAGCTTCTTCCTTAGTCAATTGTCTAAGTTTATTACCATAGTCCAACTATGTCATGAGTTTGTCATTGATAGCCAAAGGATTGGGCAGACCCTTCTCCCTCAAAATTTGGAATTTAGCCATGAACCTATCAATGGCTACCTACATGTTGTGGCACTTTTCTTCTAAGTTAAGCACGAGGTTCCTTTTGGAAAGGACCTTCCTTATTTCCAAAATGGTCTTAGTCTTATCTTCTATATTTAGCTCATGGAGCTCATACCTATTCTTTTTTTTGAGGTAGTGGATGAGTTTATTGGCGTCCACAGGCTTGTCTCCCAACTCCTCCTTTACTTTCTCGATAGCTTCTATAGCTATCTTTATTAACTCTGTTTGTTCAAAAATAACTTGAATTGATGGCAAAATATCATTGACAGAGTCAATGATATCTACCCACAACATTTCCTTGGTTTTCCCAAGGGGTTTCTCCAATGTTAAGTCTTTCTCTAAGGCTTTGATTCCTTCACTCATTCTTTGGGCCTTTTGTGCTTCTTCCTTTTGCTTAAGCTGAGCAAGTTTGTAGTCAGTTTCAAACTTTCCACCTCTTCTCTTAGTCTGTTCATCTCTGAACCGTGGATAGACATCTCTTCCATGGCTTTAACCAATTTTGTTGCTTTCTCTCCTGATGCACCTGTTGTTGTAGATCCTGCTGTGACTGGTAATGTTATGGTAGGGGGAGCTGTAGGTGCCAATGAAGCTGCCAGTGTAGAAGGGATTGTTGTGGATACTGTAGGGATGACATCTTTAGAAGTTGTGGCCAAGTAACTTTGCTTCAATTAAATTAAAGCATTTAACTCCTTTTCTGTCTCCTTTAATTGATCATTCAGCTTTAGGACCAAGTCCATCTACTCCTCATGTCTGGTTTGGCTCTCTACAACTTCTAGAGTTTGAGGATGTTGCAGCTGTGGTATGTTTAATTACCTCTTAAGTGATGAAATATCATCATTTTTCTTCTTTATAAGCTGCTCTGTAGCTTTTATATCCTTGGGATCATGTCCCAATTCAATCACTAAGTCCTTTAAGGACTTGATCCTTGTATCCTTGGCCTATGAGGAGGCCTTCTCTAACTGAAATTGTTCTGAGATGTTGTTTAAAGAGTTTTGTAGCTGACGAGCAGCTATGACATTACCTATCAGGGTGGAGTATATCATCTCTCCAGCTTGTTTTTGTAGTTCAATCTAGTCTATGGGATGAATATCCCAGGCCAACACTTCAAAATCAACCTTTTTGAAATCAGATGTTGTCTTGGGCTACTGATCTATAGGTTTGATGAAAGACATTTGTAACTTTCCCTCTTTAATATCAAAGGTTGACATTAGTCTTGTTTGATTTGTAGTAGTCAACTTTAGGTACTGAGCATATGTTTGGCCCTTAAGCCTCTCATTTCTCACTTTGATTTCCTTGTACCTGTCTTTTATGTCCTGATCTTTTTCTATAGGCCTACTGAAGGATGGCACTTCCACACTAAGCTTCCTTTCTAGCACCTGAGTTTGTGATGTGGAAGGCTCTTGCATGCCTTCAGATGGAGTAGTGGACCTACTTCTTTCTACTTCTGTGTTTGTAACCTATGTTGATTCTTCTGTGTATTCCTGTTCAAAGGCCAGATTGAGCCTTTGCCTCTTGCTTGTTTCCTGTTACAAATTTGAGGTGTCCATTCCTAAAGTGGAATCTCCCTCTCTATTTATTTTTGAATTTTCTCCTCATTCTGAGGAGTCTGAATGACTGGAGGGGTACTCATGGTTCTTTCTTGTTCTTCTAGTACTTGTATAAAAGAGTTGTCATCAAGCTGCTTTTCCAAATCAATCAAAGCATTTTCTACATATACTCTGGTGTTGTCTCTGTCTACTAGAGTACCTTCCACCCATTCTATTTGATTGGCATATGCCTCTATTTCTGGTATGGGGTGGTGGATGAAAGGTCCTAGCTTGACCTTTTGTCTTTTCTTGGTAATGAATTCCAAAGGGTCATATCTCCATACAAAACTCCTTTGGAACTTCATTCTTTGCAGGATTAGGTCTGCCTCTTTCCCTGCCTCTCTGGAATTGCATATGAAGGGACCTAATTGATCTTTGATTTTGAAATAGGCCTTCTTCTTGGCATTGACGAAGTTGACTTCATCTGCATTGATGATTTGTTTGTAATACTCTAAGGCAAACAACCTCATGGGGAGGTATCTTGGCAACTTATATGGTGCAAGCAGGCAACCATATATTTTGATTTCTGTGTGGTTTTGGTAAAGGTACCAATCACCCACTTTGGTCTGCTTGGAAAGCTAGAGGACTCTCTTTATTTCTGGGCTTATCTTAGGTGGAGGATTCCCAGTGAGCATGGTAATGACTAGATGTACAAAAGAATCTATAAAGTCTAAGTAGGTATATGGTGATCCAAACTCATGGGAAAGTGGGGTCCAAAAAATAACAGATCTGGGTTAGCCTCTGGTGTCAAGCTTTTGAAGGGTAAAAGGAAACTTCTTTGACTGATAATACAGAAATAGATGGTATAATACAGAGGAGTATTTGAACACCCTCTCATTTCCCATTCTTGTGAACTGCTCATGCATTCTATCAGCTATGAATGTGGTGAAGTCATATATGGTTGCAGGAGGTTGTCCTAGGCTATAGATGGACATGAAATCAAGAACTATTTCATCAATGTACTCACTTGTGGTGTAACCCAAAACACATGATATCATGGCTACAATGTTCTGGCCCCATGGAGAGAAAATAGTTGATACATATGGAGGGGAGTCCTTAGGGATGTGTTTCTCCTCCCTAATGAAGGTTTGGAACAACTGGGCCAATTTTGTAGGGCTAAGCTTGGGATACTAGTCCAACAGGTCTCCAATTGAGAGTGGGGTTAGGTTTGGCCCTGGTTGGAACTGCAACATTTCATTAATGGACTCAACTATGATAGTGAATAGGACCTTCTAGTCGTGAGACATTATGGTTCTTTGGTTGGGGACGTAGCATGCATAACACATATGAACAATTTCTGGAAAGATGTGAAGTTGGGGGGACTTGTATTTGGGAAAATTTGACTCCCAAAGGCCGATCTCATCAGCATGGTTAAGGTAGCTGTCCCTACTTTGGCAATGCAATTTGAGTAGGGGCTCTAGGGTAGTAGTGTCTGTTATTTGGAAGTCCTTGTCAGCCAGGGGAAGGTGGTCAAGGTCCAAATGAGGAGTGGTAATGGGTCTTACATCCATGGTGATGGGGGCAACCATAATTCAGTTCTTGTGGATTTGAGTGTGGGGGGTAATTTGGAGTGTTTAGGGAAACAGAGGTCTTGCAGATGGTTATGGCTCAGAGTGTTAAAATTAAAGTAAATTTGATATCTTTTACTTAATTAATAGTGTTATGAGGGTGAATTTACTTGGAATTTGACAACGGAGTTGGTATTCCAAGGTTAAATACCTCTAATGGGGTGAAGTTGACCGTAAATGGTGGTTATGACAGCTGCAGAGGCTCGTATGGTTTTGGTATGGACTAATGAATGAGCTGGGCTGTCTGCAACGTCTGTGGAGCAATGACGGAGGTCTATGAGCAAATTCGTTGTTTGCAGGGGTCGCAACGGCTTTCTGAGTTCTCAATAGAAAATGCACAAAAAGAGTGAAAAGAGGGGTAATTGGGCTTATATAGAAAAAAATTTAATTTTGGCGGGTTCATTAATTGATGAACAGTGGGCAGTTTTTTCAATTATACTGGAAGGTGGTTTAATGGGGTCATCGCACCGCTTTTGAGAGGGAAGTGGTTTTGAGGGGGGCTCACCCAATCTAGTCGAGCACGTGACACGTAGCATTCTAGGGGTCGAGGAAAACCGCCTTATCGGGTGGGTAAAGGACGGACATCGGGCCAGACCGATATGGACGTGAGCTGTAGGATGAGGGGGAGGGAGATCGTACAGGAGTCGGGTGATGGATTTTCACAGCGATTTAGACAAAAAAAATTCTGGGGAGGGGGGGGCATGGGTGTAATTGCGAGTGGTATAGGATTAAATTAAAACTTAATCTCATTGGGGGCACTTTAATATAGGATTAAGGACTGAGGGCGGGGTTTTAATATATTTTGTGGGATATGGGGTAGTCATATAGTTTATAAATAAACTAAGGGGTGGGATTACTTTATATAAAGGAGTTAAACATATATGAGCCAATGGGTTTTTCGAGAATTTTATATATTTAATTAAAAAGTTAATATGAGGTGAAATGATTGGAAGGGGTATTGTACTTAGGTATACAAAATATTATGCAATTTCCATACACTTAATACTTAGGATAAATGCATTTGGTTGGCTTTTGCATAAAATATGTTTATCATGCGGTTTTCCTAGGCAAAAAGGTGTTTAAGCCTTAAGAAAAGGGGTTTTCTTAGGTTAAGTGAGGGGAAATGGACTCTTGTGAAGGGGGAATGTGTTTTTATGAAGGTGGTTTCTAGTACTTGTCCCCCTAAGCCATTAAGCCGAGGGTTCGGTCCCTCCAAAAGTCAGAGAAATGCTCTGAGCCTTTTTGACTTGTAGGTTTTAAGTACTAGAACTTATTTATGGGAAATTAGTGAAGTGAATGGGTGAAATAAATGAGGGGGTGTTAAATAAACCATATCGTGAACCAATGTTTTTTCTTTGTCTACTACTTATGCATATTTGAAAATTGCATTTAAGATAATGACATAGGTGCTTCTATATAATCACATGGTATTTCTACAACCTTTCTACTACTTACCCATTTACTCACCCTTCCATTTTTCTTCACTTTATTAGGGTGCATTTAGGCTGGCAAACCCTCATCAATCTTTTTCTTTTCTTTACAAAGTAAACTAACTAATTCTAACCTTATATCATCCAAGGGCTCATATTAAATTGATGAGCACCTTTTATTTAATCTACCTATCTAATGATTTGCCAAGATTACATTGTTTGGTCAAATTGTATTCTCTAACTATAAATATAAAATTCAAAACATGAAATAGCCAAGTTTAAACAATTTGACTATCATGGATTATGGCATGAGTAACAAGCTGCATAATATTTTATTATGCATAAAAGAAAATAGTAGTGGCATTTTGACTTGCTCACTTTCATGGTCTCTTTTTTGTCTTTTGGGGTTCATATATTTTCATTTTTTTGGACCCTATTCTTATTCTTTTTGTCCTTTGTTTATTCTTTTATAACATACCCTCTTTACATTTTTTTTTTAAATATGGAAAACATTTGCAGAAAGCAAAGGTATGTACAATATTACAAGGCTTAATATTAGTCATTCAAAATTATGAATCCTATTGGTATATGAATCTAACAGTGGCTCCACTTGGGGATCGCATTTTCTAGTGAAATGTCAAGACCTTTGTAGATCAGTAGCCTTTGAATTGTTGTTGATGTTACCTTGCCAAATGTTCCTTTGTGCTTCTGCATTATCAGTACTTATGACAGTGAAACTTTTAAAGCTTAGGGCCTTCTTTTCAGGCTTCAACTTCAAAAAATCTCCATCCAATCCAATCTAGACTTTTGAAAATAAAATATGCTCTAATGCAAAGTGAAAATTAGTAACCAGGTTCAAAATAGTGTTTGAGCATTCAAACATTCATTGGCCCACCTTCTACTTTTGTGCCATCCATTTCTCTTAGGAAGAAAGCATTATTACCTCTAAAAGCATAAATTACATATGGGCCTTTCCATAGAAAATCAAATTTCCCATGTTTACCTTTGTCTTCCCTCCTTGAATCCCACTTGAGTACTTTTTCACCAAGGTAGAAATCTTCAGCCTTGGTTCTCTTATCAAAAATATTTTTAATCCTTTCCTGCACAACTTGAGACCTGATATATACTTCCTCCCTGGTTTGTTGAAGATGAATTGTTTGGTTGATTCTTCTTTGGATACTATTTGGTTCAACCTGCATTTCTTGAAGCAACTTCATCACTGGTGTTCCCAAGGAAGATGGAAAAACAACGTCCATCCCATAAACTAGTTGATAGGGAGAAGTACCAATTGATTTCTTAGTGGTTAGTCTATCTTCCCATAAGGCATTGACTAGCTTTTTATTCCATGTTTTCTTATTTTCCTCTAACAACTTTTTGATGATGTTTACCAGGCTTTTGTTTGAGGATTCTGCCAGTCCATTTCCTTGAGGATAATAGGTTGTGGAATGGCCTAGGGTTATATGATACTTGTTGCAGAAATCTATCATTCTTTTGGATTTAAAGGCTGCTGCATTATCAATAATGAGCTTAGTTGGACATCCAAATCTTGACAGAATATTGGTTTCAAGGAAGGTTATGATAACAGTGTCAGTGGCTTGCCTTGAAGGTATGGCCTCTATCCATTTTGTGAAGTAGTCTGTGGCAATAAGGATCCATTTGTGTTGGGAAGAGGAGGGTGGGTGAATTTCACCAATGAAGTCTAAACCCCATTGTTGAAAAGGTATTTCAACAGAGATTGGCTTTAGGGGTAAAGGTAAAAGATTTTTCTTTCCCTCAAAAATTTGACATTTGTGACAGGAGGTCACATATTTCTTGACATCAAAAAACAAAGTAGGCTAGTAGAAACTAGCTCTAAGAATTTTATCTGTAGTGGTTTTCCAGTAAAGGTGTCCTCCATAGTCACCTGCATGAAACTCTTGCAACACCTTGTCAGCTTCATATTTTAATAAGCAATTGAGAAGAATTCCTTCATGATCTCTCCAAAACAAAGCATTGTCTAATATACAAAATTTTAAGGATTTCATCTTTAAAACCCTACTTTTAGTCCTAGATAATTCCGGAGGAGCTTGTAAATTCAATAAAACGTATATAAAATCAGCATACCATGGTGATTCAATATAGGCCTGGCTGATTAGTGGAGTTTCCATATCCTCCTCATCATCTATTGCTGTAATCAAGTTTATATCCAAGGCTTGACAGTTCAATTCAGCCATGAGCTTGGCTAAACCTTGGCCCTTGATTAACTTAGTTGGTTTGATTTCTATGTCATATTCCAAAATAGTAGCAATCCGCTTTCCTCTTTTTCCATCTAGACCTTCTTGAGTTAGGATGTCTTTGACTACTGAATTAGGAATGTAGGCCACTATATGAGAATATAAAATGTGTACCCTAAAATCCTTGATGGCTTTGACCAAATCAAAGGCTTGTTTTTCCATTATGTTATATTTCAAGGTGGCATCTCTCAGGGTTTTTCTAAAGAAAGCAATAGGTTGTTCATAGCCCTGGTCATTTTTCTGTAGTATGACTGCAATAATTATGTGCTCAGAAGCAGAGGAAAATAAAATGAAATCTTTGTCAAATTTTAGACTGATTAACACTGGTGTTTTAGTTAAGGTTAGTTTAATGTCTTCAAAGGATTTCTTATCCTCAACAATCCATTTTATGGTCAAACCTTTTTTCGGCATATTATTTAGTGATCTAATTAATTCTGCTAAATTAGAAATAAATATTCTAAGAAAGTTAATTTTCCCTAAGAAAGCTTGCAATTCTCTAATGTTCCTGGGATGTTGTATCTGTAAGATGGCTTCTATTCTTGCAGGGTCTATTTGGATACCATCTTTTGAAATTATATGACCTAATAACTTTCCTTCTTCTAACCAAACAAAGACTTCTTTGGGTTCAAAGAAATTCCATATTTCCTGCATTTAATAAAGACTTGCCTTAGATGATCCAGATGTTGATTGTCAGATTTTGAAAATACAGTAATGTCATCTAGATATATCACAAGGAAGTCATGAATTTCTTTAGCAAATGCTATATCCATAGCCCTCTGGAAAGTGGCTCTTGCATTTATTAGTCCAAAAGGCATTTTCACATACATGAATGTGCCCCAAGGAGTAGTAAAGGTAGTTTTGGATTGGTCATTAGGATGAACTAAGATCTGATTGTAACCAGAAAACCCATCCAATAATGAGATTCTGGATTATCCAACTACTCTCTATAAAATGTGGTCCATTTTGGGGAGAGGGTAATTATATTTTAGTGACACTTCGTTGAGGTTTTTGAGATCCACACAGAGTCTGATCTCACCAGTTTTCTTCCTAGTTGGCACCAAGTTTGAGACCCAATCATAAAATCTGATTGGTGCAATTATTTTAGCATCGTACATCCTCTGAATTTCCTTTTCAATTGTAGGTAATAAGACATGATTAAACCTTCTAATTTTTTGTTTGAAAGGCTTTTGATTTTATTTTATAGGAATGGTGTGTTGTATGATGTTGTTGTCATAGGATTTGAGGTCCTCATCACTCCCAGTGAAGACATCTTGAATTTTTTTTAATACTTCAATGTATTTCACTTTTTCAGTTGGAGGTAATGATTTTGAAAGTTTGATCAATTTTGGATTTTCATCAGTGCCTATATTACACTCCTCTATATCAGATTTCAAAGGTTCCATTTTGGGTTTCCTAGGAACATCATTTGAATCAAAAAATATTCCAAAGGGGTTAATCCCTTAGGTAAGAAATTATCTTTGAGATTAATTACTTTAGCATCTTCGTTAATTATTTCATCAATCTCAACTTGCTCTAGGTTTTCAACATCTAACTTAGTAAATTTAGTAGGATGAAATCTATCTACTTCTTCACCTTCTATCTAATTTAGTTCTATCTCATTTTTAATGTTAGGATCTATTGAGGTATCAGTATCTATATTGCTATTTACAAATTCTTCTTCTGAGATTAAAAAGTTGTTTATCTGCTTGTCATCAGAAAATATTTTCCAGTTCTTCAAATTATCTGGAATTGCAGGTCTGTTCCTAACTTCAGCAGTGTACTGATGGTTAGGTTGGAAGGGTAACTTGCAGGTGCTAGCAAACATTGCTAAACTATGAGCCTGCATATTGTGTTTTCTGGGAATTACTGCAAGCTTGGTTTCTAAGAAAGTGTTAAGTATTTCTACAATGGTTCCTCTATAACAACTTAATCTAGGGTCTTTTGTCATATATACAACATCAATCTATTTTATAACTAGTTCAGAGTCTCCCATGACAAAAACTCTTTTAGCTCCTAGATTCCTAACTAATTTAAGACCTAAAATTAGTGCTTCATACTCGGCCATATTGTTAGTACATTTAAAATTCAATCTGTATGCATGGCCTTCTGAGTGATTATTCTCCATATTGTATATCCATACTCCTGCTCTTGCTCCAAACTTATTGACTGACCCATCAAACTCAAGATGCCACAAACTTTCATCATCTGGTGCAACAAACGTTTCCTCATTTAAAGCAATTTGGCTACCTTGTTTATTGGAAAGTTCTAAAGTTTGGTTAGTTTCGTTTTGAATAGAAACTACAATTTCTTTTGGTTCTATATCAATACTGTCTAAAAGAGTTTCTTGTGTTTGATCCACATTATACATGATAAATGATCCGAATTGGATCCATGAAGATTATCATAGTACCATGACTATATCAAATCAGGACAAAACTTGAAATTTAAGAGCACAAAGCGATCAGGAAGGCCTCTAAAACAGTGGCAGTTTGTAGCCAGCAAGGAACGACGAGGACCTCGGTCAAAGCGCGCTGACCGAGGCCCATGGAGACCGCGCAGGAGGCAAAACTGGCCGTTGGGAAGCCCGGATCGGGAAATAGAGGGCATTTCTGAAGCACTCGGTTGCATGGAAGTCAGGAAAACTGTGGGGAAAGCGCTAAGGTGATAGGCGGGTCCTGCGCTCCAAAACCAACAGTATATCAGGGGCACCCTTGGGCAGTAAGCGGATTTGGAGAAAAACGAGCGATTCCATTCAGTGCCCGATGCATGGCAAGCAGATGAGAGATAAAATCACCGCTCATCACATGCTAACGGTCGAGCAAGTCAACCGCGCAAAATGAGTGAATGTCATAGGATCTGGGGGATCTAGATCTGACAATGGAGATCGCACCCAATGGAGGAACTAGATTTGACAGGGGATTTAGTCGTGGCAAAAAGAAGTTTGACGTCTGATTTGACCACTGATTTGGCAGATGACTCATTCCACAGTGTAACCGAAAAATCAAACCGACAGGGAAGAGCTGGCGTAGTTCGCGAAAGGACAAGTGGCCACTCCCTTCGAGCCGTTGACGATGACGCAAAGACAAGGAACTCCAAGCGAGCAGCAATAGGCAATCTGACGGAGGTGGAAGAGGAAGCGATCAATCATGAGATCGATTGGTTTTAAGCCATGGGCAGAGACAGAGAACATAACACGAACAGAGGAAGAGAAGATAACAAAGATAGAGAGAGCAAGAGCAAAGAAAGGATAGTGAAGCAAGAAGCAGAAAGACAGAGAGCCAAGCTGACTTGCAGCATAAGGCAGCATCGAGCAATACCTGAGAGGATCTATCGGGAATTGAGTTCCATATTGGGCTCCTCCCATTAAAGACCAGAGAGGTCAAGACTTGGATAGGAAAAGAGTTTGTGCACTCTAGTGGCTTGGGGAATCCAAGAACCACCCTGCCAAGAAATTCTGTTATGGAGACTCAGATTGAGCTCCTCATTGTAATTCTCTGCTTTAAAGACAAAATAAAAGAAGGCCACCACTAAAAGTTGGACTAGGGACATAGCCTTGGGGGATAGGGTGAACTCCTTATTAATTGTTGTGTTCTTGTATTTGCTTACTGTGTTTCTCTGTTGTTTTCCATTCTCCAGTGTCTATGTATTTTGCAGTCTGATCGATTCGTTGCCTAAAATCACATAGACACACACCAACACATGAGTATGTAATACCTTCATTCATTAATAACTTAACTGAGGTCACTCAAGAGTGATTTTCAGATCAAGTGGTATCAGAGCTCTAAGCTATTAAGGTTAGATAAGCTTGTGTTGGTTTAGTTGTTGAATGCTCACTAGATCAAAGCTCAAATTAGGAGAAGGAGAGTTGGTTGAAACTAATCTTGAAATTGGGAGAGTCTATCCTTGGAAGACAATGTTAGAGAAAGGATAAATGGGGCGAGACCCTCAATTCATAGAAAGTTTCCTAGCCATAAAGTCCATGGTAGAAGAAATGTATAGGGACTTTAGAAAACATAAGGATGAAGATTCATCAAGCTCTAAACAAGAAAAAGGAGGAGATGAGTCTCACTTCCATGACCACTCAAAAGGAAAAGGAAAAGAGGAAAGCTTTCTCACACCTCCTGATAGCCCTAAAAAGAAAGCATCTTTGATCAACCTAGATGTTAAATTTGATTTACCTATATATGATGGAGAGTTAAATGCAGAAAAGCTGGGCAATTGGATTAGACAAATTGATGTTTATTGCAGAGTGCAGAACATCGATACAGACAAGATCAAGATTCAGCTGGCAAGCCTACGGCTTGGAGGCACTGCCTTGGTTTGGTGGGAAGGAAGAACCCAAGCTAACATGAAAAGACATGGTAAGACTATCTCTGTCTAGAGTGAATTTGTTTCTACAATCAAAAAGCAGTTCTATCCATTAGCCTACATGCAGCAAGCCATGATGAGTTGGCAAACTCTTCGACAGTTGAAAGGGAAAAGTGTGCAAGGGTACACTCAAGAATTTAGAAAGAGAGCATTGATTCTAGGAATCTCATTAGACTGACCAGAGACTCTGTTGAAGTATATTGGTGGTCTACATAGCTACATGAGGCACACCATCCTCATGTTTAATCCCACTAGTATAGATGAGGTATCTATACAAGCTACTCATCTAGAAGCTAGAGGAAAGAATGGAAATCCAAAAGTTGGGGGACCACCCCAACCCACTGCATGCAAGAACAAGGAGAAAAGAAAGTAGAAGTGGAAAGCAAGGAAGGCTAACACTGCACAGAAAAGCAAGGCTTCATGCACTCACTGTAAAAAGGACACGCATGATGATGAGCATTGTTGGATTCTGCATCTAGAGCTAAGAACTAAGAAGTTCGAGGGCAAGAAGAAGAAGACTGCTGCAGCTATTCAGAAATATTTGGGGTCAGACTCAGGAGATGAAACAACCATTGCAACCATAGGTATGAAAGGTAAGAATTTTGAAGCATCTACTAGTAATTCTGCACAATCTACCATTGATGAAGAAAATGAGAGAAAAAGACATGAGATTTTTCATATTCGAGTTATTTCCAAACATCAAAAGATTGATACTTTGTTTGATAGTGGCTCACAAGTAAATTTAATTTCTGAAGAAATTGTAAAGAAATTGGGATTAGCAACTACACCTCACAAGAAACCATACCCATTAGGATGGTTGAATGATAAAGCACAACTACAAGTGACTAGAGAGTGAAAACTCAAGTTTTCTTTTGGGTCAGCAGTTGTAGATGAGGTTGAGTTAGACATAATTCCTTAGGATATATGTGGAATTGTTTTAGGAAGTCCTTACTTGTATGATAAAAAAGCTATTTTCTATAGAGCTTAGAACAAGTATCTACTTGCTAAAGATGGAATCGAATGCTTTGTAAGAGCTCGTAAGCTCAAGAATAATTATACTCTCATAAACTCAGGGCAGATGAAAAGAATGATAAATTCATGCAAACAATTCTTACTGATGGTTGTAAAGGAAAAGAAACCTGATAAAAGCAATGTATTTGAGGGTTGTAATGCTAAACAACAAGCTGATTTAGAAAAGGTTGTTTCAGAGTATGATATCTTGTTTCAAGAACCTAAAGGTCTGCCACCCAAAAAGGAAATAGTACATGATATTATTTTGCAACAAGATTCTCCTTTGCCTAACATTGGAATGTGTACGTTGTCTGCTTTAGAGAATGCTGAAATAAAGAAGCAGGTGCAAGAGTTGCTCAAGAAGGGTTTCATCAGGCCTAGCACATCACCATGTGGGTCACCAATCATTTTGGTGAGAAAGAAAGATGGTTCGTGGAGAATGTGCATTGACTACTAAGCATTGAATAAGATAACAATAAAAAATTGTTATCACCTTCCTCGTATAGATGATATTTTAGATCATTTGAAGGAAGATGTTTATTTCTCCAAGCTAGACTTGCACAGTGGATACCATCAAGTCAAAGTTGCAGAACAAGATTCATGGAAGACTACTTTCGAAACAAAGCAGGGATTGTATGAATGGCTGGTTATGCCTTTTGGCTTAACTAATGCTCCTGGTACTTTCATGAGATTAATGAATGATGTACTCAGACCTTTTCTTGATGATTTTTTTATTGTGTATCTGGATGACATTTTGGGGGAAGAACACTTAAAGCATGTTAAGCAGACACTAGATGTCTTGAAAAGAGAAAAACTTCATGTTAAACTCTCAAAATGTGAATTTGGAAAAACATCTCTAAATTATTTGGGTCATATAGTATGGGGTGGTGAATTGAAGATAGATCCCTCTAAGGTGGCCGTCATTGTAAACTGGCCTAAACCCAAGTCTGCTACAGAAGTGAGAAGCTTCTTAGGGGCAACACAATATTGGAGGAAGTTCATTTCAAACTTTTCCTCAATTGCAGCTCCCTTACATGCTTTAACAGGATTGAACAAGGTGTTTCAGTGGGGACGCAAATAGCAGAAAGCCTTCAACACCTTGAAAGAAAAGATTAGTACAACACTTGTATCAGCACTGCCTGATATTCAAAGACCATTTGAGATCTAAACAGATGCCAGTGACTATTCCATGGGATCAGTGTTAACACAGCACGGTAAACCCATATGTTATCATTCTGAGACTTTTAATCCTGTAGTAGTTAACTATCCTACATATGATAAAGAATTGTATGCATTAGTACAGAGTGTGAAAAAGTGGAAACATTACTTAATGGGCAAAGAGACAGTAATACTTACTGATCATCAACCACTTCAATATCTACACTCCCAAACTAAGTTGCAGCAATCAAGACACTACAGATGGATGGGTTTTCTACAACAGTTTCATTTAGGCATTAGATATAAAAAGGGCATACATAATAAAGTTGCAAATATGTTATCTAGACCCATTATAAATGCATCTACTATACTTAAGCATAATTCGGTGCTACATGAAAGCTACACTGGACAATATGCTCAAGATATAGACTTTAAAGATGTATATGCAACTTTATGTCAAGGAAAACGAGTAGAAGAATTGTATTATCATGTAAAGGACCGACTCTTATACCATTGTAGGAAGTTATGCATTCCACAAACTGAAAGAGTAAAGATAATTAGAGAGGCACACACTTCCCTGATATCAGGTCACTTTGGGGTAAGTAAAACAGTTGCATAGCTACAAATATTTTGTTATTGGCCATAAATGAATGATACAGTTTCTAGATATGTAAGAGGGTGTACTATGTGTGCTAAAAGCAAGCCCAACAATAGAAAAATAGGCTTGTACACTCTGTTACCAGTTCCTTCTCACCCTTGGGAAAGTGTTTCCATGGATTTTGTTGGAGGACTGCCTAAATCTAGGAAAGGTCATGATTATCTATATGTTGTTGTGGATAGGTTCAACAAAATGTGTATTTTGATACCTTGTAGTAAATAGATTACAGCTGAACAAACTGCAAAACTGTTCTTTGAACATGTATGGGTTCATTTTGGATTACCCACTTCCATTGTATCTGATCGAGACACACAATTTGTGGGGAAGTTTTGGTCAAGTCTGTGGGAACTGATGGACACCAAACTAAAGAAAAGCACAACTTTTCATCGACAAACTGATGGCCAGACAGAAGTAGTTAACAGGACAGTGATCCAATTACTTAGAGGATATTACAGCAAACATCCTAAGATTTGGGATGAACATTTGTGTTATGTGCATCATGCTTACAACAGAGAAAAACATTCTTCTACACAGAGATCTCCTTTTGAGACGTATTTTGGTTTCACCCCAAGGTCTCCTTTGGATTTTGTCTTTGGTAAAGATACCACAATTGAGGGACACAGGGATGTGGACAAGGCAACTAGGTTCATTGAACAAATCCAAGAGATCCACCAAGCAGTATAGGAACAGCTGGAAAAGAGCCAAGCCAAATACAAGGCAAGGCATGACAACCATCGGATGGAGCATAGTTTCCAAGTTGGTGACTAAGTCTGACTGTATATTAGCAAGGACAGGATGCAAGGTGAAGGTAAAAAGCTAAAGCTTATCAGGTATGGACCTTTCAAAATACTTGAGAAGATTGGTGAGAATGCTTTTCGCCTTGACCTACCAGCTTACATGCACATCTACTTAGTCGTAAATGCAGATTGCTTGAGATTTTTTGAACCCTCACTAATTGAGGATCTCAAAGAGGAGAGCCAATTACCTTCTATTGATGACCTGCTACCTAAATATCTTAATGAATTGCAAGAAGACACAGTTCTGGACAGGAAGGTGAGGACGACGCACAGAGGAGATGTTAAGTGCCTCAAAATTGGACTCAAGGGTTCAAAGCCAAGCAGTGCAAAGTGAATAGAGATCGGACAAGTGAGAAAATTGTACCCTCACTTAGTCGATGCTTGAAAACCAACTTTTTATGGTCCAAACGCTTTTTCAGTGGAAAGGCCGTGATCCAAATTGGATCCATGAAGATTATCACAGTACCATGACTATATCAAATCAGGACAAAACTTCGAATTTAAGAGCACAGAGTGATCAAGAAGGCCTCTGAATAGTGGCAATTTGCAGCCAGTGAGGAACGACGAGGACCTCTATCAAAGCACGCTGACCGAGGTCCATGGATGCCGCGTAGGAGGAAAAACTGGCCGTTGGGAAGCTCGGATCGAGAAACAGAGGGCATTTCTGATGCGTGATTAGCACCATTAATCGTGCATCGCTGGGTAAAACCCCTTGAGAAGGAAAGGCCTCGAAGTGCTTGGTCGCATGGAAGCCGAGAAAACCATGGGGAAAGCACTAAGGTGAAAGGCGGGTCCCGCGCTCCAAAACTGGCAGTATATCAGGGGCACCCTTGGGCGGCAAGCAGATTTGGAGAAAAATGAGCGATTCCATTCAACGCTCGACGCGTGGCAGGCAGATGAGAGAGAAAACCACCGCTCATCGCACGCTAATAGTCGAGCAAGTCAACCGCGTGAAATGAGTGAATGTCGTAGGATCTGGGGGATCCAGATCTGATGGTGGAGATCACGCCCGATGGAGGAACTGGATTTGACAAGGGATTTAGCCGCGACAAAAAGAAGTTTGACGTCCAATTTGACCGTTGAGTTGGAAAATGACTCATTCCACAGTGTAACCAAAAAACCAAACCGAAGGGGAAGAGCTGGCGCAACTCACGAAAGGACAAGTGGCCACTCCCTGCGAGCCGTTGACGATGACGCAGAGACAGGGAACTCCAAGCGAGCAGTAGCATGCGATCCGATGGGGGCAGAAAAGGAAGCGAGTAGTCATGAGATCGATTAGCTTTAAGCCATGAACAGAGACAGAGAACAGAACACAAACAGAGGAAGAGAAGAGAACGAAGACAAAGAGATCGAGAGAAAAGAAAGGACAATGGAGCAAGAAGCAGAAAGACAGAGAGTCAAGCTGACCTGTAGCATAAGGCAGCATCGAGCAATCCCTGAGAGGATCTGTCAGGAATTGAGTTCCACATTGGGCTCCTCCTATTAAAGACCAGAGAGGTCAAGACTTGGATAGGAAAAGAGTCTGTGCACTCTAGTGGCTTGGGGAATCCAAGAACCACCCTGCCGAGAAATTCTATTCAGGAGACTCAGATTGAGCTCCTCAATGTAATTCTCTGCTTTAAAGACACAATAAAAGAAGGCCACCACTGAAAGCTGGACCAGAGACATAGCCTTGGAGGATAGGGTGAACTCCTTATTAATTGTTGTGTTCTTGTATTTTCTTACTGTGATTCTCTACTGTTTTCCATTCTCCAGTGTCTGTGTATTTTGTAATCTGATCGATCCGTTGCCTAAAATCACATAGATACACACCAGCACATGAGTCTTTAATATTTCATTCATTAATAACTTAACTGAGGTCACTCAAGAGTGATTTTCAAATCAATAAAGGAATCAATCTCTGAATGTACGGAGTACATAGGAAAGTTTTGAGGCTGATCCTAGCTACTTACCATGTATTTCATTAAAGTTTCTTGGTACAACTTCTTAGGTTGTCCAAAAACAGAGATTGTTGCATATGACATATCAAGTTGTAAAGATCCCTGAAGTTTGGCTCCCCATGATCTGGATAATAGCATGCCATACTTCGGTGGGATGTCAACAACCACAATATCCATAAGGATGCTTTTGGCAAGATATTGAACTAAGGTAACACATAGGTCTTTAATCAATCCTAGACACTTTACTTGACTTGAGTCAAATGAGAATAAGTCCTTGTAAGGCCTTGTAATGTCTAGGTTTAATTTCTCCATTACTGATTTGGGCATTAAGTTGTGGGAGGCCCCAAAATCCAACATTTCATTGTGTAGAATTTTGTCATGGATGCTAAGGCTAATGTAGAAAGGTGGTACTCCTCCTTCTAGTGGTTTGCCATTAACATCTAGACCAAATATAAGTTCCAGTTGGTCATCAAACAGGTTGACTGAATCCTCATTTTCGACAATGTTTAGAGTCCGGTTTATCTATGTCTTGTAGGTTTCATTCTTGATTAGTTTTATTAAAGGGACTGAAATCTTTAGCTTAGCTACCTCTGCTCCCATATTAAATGGTAAAGAGGCTTTCTTTGTTTGAGGGTTTTGAATTTTCATAGCAGGGATTTGAGTGGGATGGTCTTCTTTTCCTTTATTGGGGACCTCTTTTTGTGGGTTTTCAAATCTGGTGTTTTGAGGTGTGTCCACTGGTTTTTTAGGGGGAATTGAAGTGGATGGTTGATCATCAAAAGGTTGATTAGGGGTTATATCTACAATTGTGGGGCCAAAAGGATTCTGGTTTTGTCTGGGGAGAATCTGGAGGATTTTAGAAATCGGGGCTTCTTTAATTTTCTTGGGTTGATTTGACACTATTTTCTTGGTTTGATCGGGGATATCAGAGTTCTTTTTACTCATTAGGTTATACTGCTTATACACTTCAAAGATGACAGAATCATATCCTTGTTTATAATCAAATGACTCTCCGGACTGGATTTACAATTGCTGCAGCATATGCAGTTCCTGCTCATCTTGGGTTAGAAAAATAGTATCTCCATCATCTAATCCCATCAGGTTAATTTGTGTGTCTTGTTCTGGATCATCTAGGTGGGATGTTTCTGCATATTTTCTTGAAAGGGAGGCCTAATATTCTGATCAGGTCCATTTTTTCCAGTGTTTTGGTTTAGGTTTTTCCTAAAACTTGGGTTTCTAACTAGAGGTGCTTGTTCGTTATCCCATTGAGGTTTCCTCTCCATATTGTCTATTCTATCCATTAACTTTTCCATGCCTTTATCTAAGCTATCTATTTTAATGTCAGAGGGTGAAGGCTCATCTTTAGCAGTTCCTCTCCTTTCATTCTTAACTCTAGCTCTTTTAGCTAATAAATTAGCCTCTACACTTACTGCTACACTTTGCATATCTTCTAGGGTCGGGGGCTTCTTTCCCTAGGCTAGAATGCCATGTATGGGTCAAAACCATCATGGAACTTTATTAATGCCAAGTCAGGTGGGGTTCTAAGATTAATCGGGATGGCATTATATATACTGTTGAATCTAGTGAAATAATCTTAAACAGTTTCATTAGTCCCCCTTCTAATATTTTCATATTCTGAAAGGATTTGTAGAGGATTCTTTTTATTTTCCCATTTGTTCAAAAATTTCCGATGAAATACTTCTAAACTATCAATACTATTATCAGGCAATGATCTAAACCATTTCCTAACATCAACAACTAAATTCTGAGCAAATAGTCTCATTTGGACATCCACAATATCAATTTCATGTAGTTCAAAGTAATCTATCATCTTATTGACATGGTGTTGTACAATTTAGTGTCTTATTCCATCAAATCGGACAATTTTACTCTAGTAGTCTGCTGGCATAGCACCAAGTGGGGCACGTAAGACAACAGGAGCATATCTATTGGCCATGGCTGTAAGTTGGGAGTGCCTAAGATGTGGGGTTGAGGTACTGGAAGATGATACAGTCGTGGAGGATGAACCAGTACTAGTAGATGGTAAATGAGTAATGCTAGGTTGGTGAAGGAGTGAAGGTATAAATGGTGGTGGAAAATGGACTTTAGAAGTTGAAGGAAACAATGGTGAACTAAGAGTAGTGGAAAATTGTTCAGAAAGCTCAAGGATCTTAGTAGTACTAAGGGATGATTGTGGAGAATTCAGAATGTATTTATCAATTGAATGATTGACTTGTTGGACTTCAAGGACTACAATGAAATCAGGGTCTAGAACAGTATCGTATATTCCACTTTCAAACTTTGATTTAAATAATGACAATTCAAATTGCTCATCAAAGGGAAGATCTTCTAAAAAAAACCACTCATCAGGACATGAATTAGCTTTAACTAAGGGTGTGTGATTAGCTGAACTTTCTTTCTTTTTGGATTTTTCTGAAATCACGTTGGGATTATCAACTACTGGGGAAGGGTTTGGATCTGGGTTAGCCCTAGTATAATGAGTTCTCCTTGAAACCAGAATTTCAAAAAAATTCTAATTGTTTTCTTTTTGTGAGAAATAACTTCTAATAAATTACTTTAAGAGGCTCACAATACAGAATTAAAAATTTCTTAAAGCTTTATTAGGACTGAGGGTTTATATCCCTAGTATGGTTGCCACTATGTTACAACTTAGAAATTTTCTCTAGAAGTTATCAGAAGAAGGAAAATACAGAGGTAACCACAAACCAATCTTTTAAGTATAGGCTCTAGCCAACCTATGACTCAGAGAGGGCTCTCTCTATATGATTTAGCTTTGTTTGCTGAGATTTTAGACTAGATCTTAAAGTTCAGGGGGTTTTGGATTTGAATTGAAGGTTGGATGGTGGAATCCTTAAAACAGATGGATATAATGATGTCTCTAGGCTATTAGGCCATGGATTCAAAGAAGGACAACAGAACAGGAATTAATTCATTAAATGGAGTCTTCAAAGGGCAAGCTAGCAAAGTAAAGTGCAGGTCTTTGGGCTAAATGGGTGAAATGACCTTAACCAGGGTGAGAGATAATTTAAGAATTATGAAACTGGGATTAAAATGAGGAACATAGGATAATCATGAGGAAAGGGAGATTAAGAATCCTTTACTATAGATTAGAGGGAAATTACCTGAACTAAGGATCAATCAAGAATTCCTCAACTTAGATAATTAGAAGAAAACATTAAAATTCATAATAGTTAAAACAGATTGCAATGAAGCAAATTCTGAGATATCATTCCGTATTATAACATTCAGATTTCAGATACATTAAATATTATGGGAAAACTTATAAATAAAGATAACAACACAAGAGAAAATACTTGTCTATATTTCACACTACATATGAATCCTATGAAATGTCTTGGCTTTATTCATTAATCCAACTTGTTGGTCCAAATAGTGATACAATAGCTTATAGTCTTTGATCAAGAAAGTCTATAGAAATGTCTAAGAATCCACCCTACATACTTCAAATTGTGAAGTATTTATACAAAAAATTATTACAAAATATCTCAAACTAACTTGAGATTTAATTTAGGAAATACAAATATCTTCTTGCAAGAAGATAGAGACAGCTAATGAACTGTTTCATGTTGTCCCTTTTTATTTGGTACTGCTGGCTTTTATGGTTGGATTTGTAGCCCTTTGTGCTGGCTTGCAGTTGTGATATTTTACACTGGAATCTTTGTCAACCTTTTATCTTTCAGCTGATAATATTTGACCCTGATACTCTTTGACCATGCTGTCCTATTTTCACCCTTTTACCTGGTTGTTCACATTTTTACTATACAGTAACTTTTTACTATAAATTTCTCACAGTAAATCAATCATCTTTTCCTACCATTCTGCATCAGATAATTTGACATTCATCATCCATCTATAGATTTCATTGGCTTCAGTATATTTGGCAAAATTGGGCTTGGTGAGGAATAAGTGTTTTATCTCATGCTTAACTTTTCAAATGTGTTATGCAAAACTTTACCTGTTGGCAGTGATTTTATGGATGAAGAACTAGCTTGTTCCTTAGCCAACTGTCTGAGTCTATTACTATAGTCAAACTGTGTCATGAGTTTTTCATTGATAACCAAAGGATTGGGTAGACCTTTCTCCCTCAAAATTTGGAATTTAGCCATGAACCTATCAATGGCTACCTACATGTTGTGGCACCTTTCTTCTAAGTTAAGCATGAGGTTCCTTTTGGAAAGGACCTTCATTATTTCCAAAACGGTCTCAGTCCTATCTTCTATACTTAGCTCTTGGAGGTCATACCTATTCTTGTTGTTGAGGTAGTGGATGAGTCTATTGGTGTCCTCAGGCTTGTCTCCCAACTCCTCCTGTAATTTCTAGATAGCTTATGTAGCTATCTTTATTAACTTTGTTTGTTCAAAAATAACTTGAATTGATGGCCAAATATCATTGACAAAGTCAATGATATTGTCCCACAACATTTCCTTGGTTTTCCCAAGGGGTTTCTCCAGTGTTAAGTCTTTTTCTAAGGCTTTGATTCTTTCACTCATTCTTTGGGCCTTTTGTTCTTCTTCCTTTTGCTTAAGCTGGGCAAGTTTGTAGTCAGTTTCTGAACTTTCCACCTTTTCTCTCAGCCTGTTCATCTCTGTAGCCTGGATAGACATCTCTTCCATGGCTTTAAGCAATTATGTTGATTTCTCTCGTGATGCACCTGTTGTTGTAGATCCTGCTGTGACTGGAAATGCTATGGCGGGTGTAGCTGTAGGTGCGAGTGAAGCTGCCAATGTAGAAGGGACTATTGTGGATACTATAGGGATGAAAGTTGTGTCCAAGTCGCTTTGCTTCAATTGAATTAAAGCATTCAACTCCTTTTATGTCTCCTTTAATTGACCATTTAGCTTTATGACCAAGTCTATCAACTCCTCATGTCTGGTTTGGCTCTCTATGACTTCTAGAATTTGAGGATGTTGTAGCTGTGGTATTTTTAATTGCCTCTTCAGTGCAGCAATATCATCATTTTTCTTAATTATAAGGTACTCTGTAACTTTTATATCCTTGGGATCGTGTCCCAATTCAATCACTAAGTCAGTTAAGGACTTGATCCTTGTATCCTTGGCTTGTGAGAAGGCCTTCTCTAACTGAAACTATGTTGAGATGTTGTTTAAAGTGTTTTTTAGTTGATGAGTAGCTATGGCTTTACCTGTCAGGGTGGAGTATATCATCTCTCTAGACTGTTTGTGCAGTTCAATCTATTCGATGGGATGAATATCCCTGGCCAACACTTCAAAATCAACCTTTTTGAAATCAGATGTTGTCTTGGGCTGCTGAGTTGTAGGTTTGGTGAAAGACATCTGCAAATTTCCCTCTTTAATGTCAAAGGCTGACATTAGTCTTGTTTGATTTGTAGGGGCCAGCTTCAGGTATTGAGCATATGTTTGGGTCTTAAGCCTCTCATTTCTCACTTTGATTTACTTGTACCTGTCTTTTATTTCCTAATCTTTGTCTACAAGCCTATTGAAGGATGACACTTCCACACTAGGTTGCCTTTCCAACACCTGAGTTTGTGATGTGGAAGTCTCTTGCATTACTTCAGATGGAGTAGTGTGCCTACTTCTTTCTACTTCTGTGTTTGTAACCTGTGTTGATTCTTCTGTGTATTCCTATTCAGAGGCTCGATTGAGCCTTTGCTTCTTGCTTGTTTCCTGTTGCAAATTTGAGGTTTCCATTCCTGAAGTGGAAGCTCCCTCTCTATTTCTTTTTGGAATTTTCTCCTCATTCAGAGGATTCTGCATGACTGGAGGGGTACTCATGGTTCTTTCTTTCTCTTCTAGAACCTGCAGAAAAGAGTTGTCATCAAGCTGCTTTTCCAAATCAATCAGAATATTGTCTACATCTACTTTGGTGCTATCTTTGTCTACTAGAGTACCTTCCACCCATTCTGTTTGATTGTGATGCAGGAGCATCGGAACTGACCAGCAATGTGGAAAATTGTCCACATGTTGTGGTCTGACTGGGTGAATTTTATTACTGTTTGTTCAAATCTCAGTTTTACTGTAGAGGTCGATTCTTCATATAGTTTGTTATTTTAGTGATAAATGCAACTGTTTTATTGAGATTTTTCTCTAATAGTAGGAGATTATGTTAGCTGTTTGTTAGAGCAATTAGTGGAGGAGATATATAAAAAAAAATGTAATAAGCAAAGAGATTTTGGGGGAAAGGGTAGCGTAGGTGTGGTGTGGCTGTTTTGTATGGGCGAAAAGCTCCAATTAAATAAGTAGACTGTGTTGTTGAATAAAAACTGGAGATCGTCCTTTGTAAAAGGACGCCAAGCTAAACTCTGTTTCATCACTGGTTATGAATAAAACAAATAGTGTTTGCGCCAACGTGTTATGATTGCTCTGCGTTATGAATGGAATGTGTTAATGACATGCAGACTTATCCGTTGACAGTCCTCTAAATCAGTTCGAACTGTGGTTTCATGACCCTAAATATCGCATCAAATCCTGGAAGTTGTTGAATGTTAGTGAGATCTTAATTAATTGATTGAATTGTTGTGCAGCGAGGAGTGATCGGTGGCGAAAGGATAGACGGAGTACTCATTAGTTGCGTCCAACAAACTCCAACAATTGTGAAAGGGAGAATCGAAACAAAACGCCGATTTACTCTGGGCCAGATCGAGAAAGACACATAGTTAATTTCGATGGGCGAAAGATCTGATCGATCCTGCTTGTTTATGTCTGTAGTGATAATATGTTTTGAATTGCAGATTGAGAAAGCGCGGAGGGTCCCCGGTTAATTGAACACTGAAGTTGGTACCACGTGTTCCAGGCCAGCGAAGTCAAAAACATAGATCAAGTGGAAAAGCGTTTTCTGGGCATAGATGTATGGTAGAAGAGCGTTTTTAACGCAGATACAAAACAAGATTGGTATTGTTTATGTTGTTTCAAGTGGTAATAGATTGTGTTGGATGGATTCAAGCGATAAATGGTCGCTTTAATTTGCTAATTGCGATTACTGAAACGCAGGTGGGCCGCAAAGGTCTTTGCTTGGTTTGAAACCAATGGCTGGTCCCTAATATATTATGTAAAAAAACTAATTATGTGGCTGCGCCCTGTATGAATTAAGAAAAGCATCCAGTTTCTATATTTAAGTCTGAACAGAGTTTCTATTTTGGTAGTTCGCTATTTCAGAAGTCAATAAGATTGATTTGAATAAAAACTGAAGTCTGTTGCTTGTAACCGTAGCGGATTTCGCCCAGCATTTTTAGGTTCTTCATCATTTTTGGTATCAGAGCCAAAAGATACAGGTGGTTGCAGCCAAGATGCCGCCAAGGCGAGGAATTGGTCGGGGAAGACCAGAACCAAATGCAGTCCTGATAGAAGAAGTGCGAAGACTGCGTGAACGAATGGAGACAATGGAAACAGCCCAGAGAAGAGCACCTGATGAGGGAGCTGAAAGTTCTTCAGAAGAATTTGAGGAAGAAGCGGAAGCGGGAGAAGAAAATGAAATTGCCAAAGTCCTCAAGATGCTGGCAAAAGTTGGAAGCAAACCCAAGATAGAAATTCCTATGTATGAAGGGAGTTTAAATGCCGAGGAGCTCATGGATTGGATCAGATCCATAGATCAATATTTCGATTATGAAGAGGTTGAGGAGAATAAGAGGGTGAAGTTTGCAGTCACTAGACTGAAGGGCCATGCAGCCATTTGGTGGGACGAGTTACAGACTGTTGGTCGCTCTAATTGTTTTCACAATTCGAGCTCCACATAAATTGTCAACCCGAGAAGGTCTTTTTATTCCAAAGGTAATAGCGCACTGGATATGCTCAATTTCAAAAGCGGGATCAATGTTGTAGTGAAAGAAAGACACACATATGTTAAATTCATCAATTTATCAATTCACACTCTACTTAATTAAAGCTGAAGTTAATTAAATTATAGCAGAAACGAATTCTCTGTTACAGCAGAGGAAAATCAATCTACAAGAAAAGAAATCATTCAACCATAGCAGGAACAGGACCCTATTCCTTGGTGAGGAACTTCAGCACCTGCTGCCTGGCACTAATCACACTGTAAGAAAAGTACTTCAAGAGATCAAGACCCTATTCCCAGGAACAGGAACCTTCAGCACTTGTCCTCTTGTTTCTAATCACACTGCAGGCAAAGGAAAGCAATCAATGGGAGCAAGACCCTATCCCTTTATGCAGGGATCTTCAGCACATGCTCTCAACATCATTCACTCGTGCATTCAATACGTGTAGCGCTAAGAAACAGAGTATTGCAAACCATGTAACTAGTGTTTCAACAACAGAATTAAGAGAAGTGCAAACATATAAATAAATAAACAAACTACAGGAACCAAAGGGGTGAATCTTGTGAGGAAGGCGGGCCCTTTCCTTCTCACAAGATTCCCCAGGAGAAAGAATTAAGCTGGAACGCTCAAAAGAAGTTTTTATTCATTTGTCAAGAAACTGATACATTACAGAAGGAGACTAGCTCCTGTTCTCACACAATACTGTTCTGTGACTTACAATTCAATCCCCCTCTAATGATGATGTCTCCTCTTTTTAAAGAGGAGACATCATTTACAATTTACATGAGAGCGAATATCTCGATTCTGTTCAAAACAGGACTATTCTGTTCTTTAAAAAGAGATACTGTTACAACCGAGACAACAGAAGTGCTATCTTCAGGATGATCCAGGTAACCGTATCTTCGGGCTGTTGCTACTATTGCACAAAAAGTTCTTCCAGAATCGCAAATTACGCATGACGGGATTTGCGTGCTGACGGCTGTTTCAGCAACTGAGTTAGCTGTTTCAGCAACTGAGTCAGCTGTTTCAGCAACGGTCGCTCGTTCCAACATAACAGGATTTGCGTGCTTGACGGCTGTTTCAGCAACTGAGTTAGCTGTTTCAGCAACTGAGTCCTGTTTCAGCAACGGAGTCAGCTGTTTCAGCAACGGCCGCTCGTTCCCACCAAGGCATATACATATCTGCGATCTTTGGCTTGTGTTAGCAACAATGCACTTCAATAAATGATAAAATATAAGAGTATTGTGGAATTAAATGTAAGACAGATTAATCATATAATAAAGAAGAGGTTTCTATATACCTTGGGATAAAGTGAATGAAAAAGACATTGAGGTTCATGGTTTTAAGAGTAAAGTGATGTCAAAATATATAGCAAAAATGGTACATAGTGGAGTCCTAACATCCCCCCCAGCTAAAAATGTTGCATGTCCTCAGGCAACCCCTCGTCTGAATCAGAGTCTGAGTACTGAGACTGAGCATGCAAATTACTCAAGCAGTAGCTGGAGAAGGTGGCATCTGTAGGAGCTCGGAATCCACTGTTGGTCTGCAACTGTTGCCATGCTGAGGCTTCCTCTCTGTCAGTCAACTGATAATGACATTGATAATTGTCTGAAGGCAGCCATAACATTGGAAAACGGAAATGATACCCAATCCAGTTTACTCCACAATGTTGAATGCAATCAATATACTTAGGGACCCTAGATAATGCAGCTTGAAGATTGAGAGGGTTAAAAGGATGATAATCCTGTCTTTCCTTACATGACTGCTGCCAAAAGATATCATTGGCCTTCAATGCAGCAGGACCCTTCATTCTAATGTGCTCTTGACACTTAAAAAGAATTGAAGCCTGTAATTCCTGTATGTGCTCGTTCATTCCTGGCTTCTGCAAGAATTCATAATACTGTGCTACAAACGTGGCTGGGCCTACAGGCTCTGGTCTAATCCACAGGAGTTTATTCTCCTCATTATGACTGCTTGCAGTGAACGCAGTCTGCCAAGTGAGCTGGTTAGACAGAAATGAAGCAAATGCCCTTATTTGTATATCGCCTGTAATTGGAATAAGATTAACTCTCCTATCCTCAGGAATGGCCTCATTGTGAAGGTAGAGTTCGCACAGCAGATGCTGGTCACTTTCAGGGGCCTCCTTAAAGGTCTCAACAAATTTCTCTGAAGTCATTAATTCATGTGGTCTGCCATTTGCTATTGCTTTTAATTGAAAATAAACTAATCGTTCAGTAAGAAAGAGAGAGTAATTTACAGAGGGTTTTCGTGTAACCATCAATTTCCGCACTAATGAAAACATCAAGGCTATCCGTTCCTTAGACTGTCTGGCTTCCTTCTTATATTCCCTGTGCTCTTGCAGTATTTGGTCCCAGCTATCCCAGTTAGCATATGCATAGTTCTGCCATTGCAACTTATGCTGTCGTAATATTATACCTTGTTCTTCAGCATATTGCTGCTTCCATCTGTTCATTTGTTCCAATGGGTCCCATGGCAGAGTCTGTGTCTTTTTGGCAGAAGTAGTGGGTTGGGACACTATTTCCTCTGTCTGTATAGCTACATCAGAAGTAGTGTGTTGGGGCAGTATTTCTTCTGTCGGGATAGCTACATCAGAAGTAGTGTGTTGGGGCAGTGTTTCTTCTGTCGGGATAGCTGCATCAGTAGTAGTGTGTTGGGGCAGTGTTTCTTCTGTCGGGATAGCTGCATCAGTCCACAAAGGATGAGATATCTCTGGTTTGATTTCTTCTTCTTCTTGCATCATAGGGGGTCCTACTGGTTCTTGTGGAGCAGTAGGGCATTCCTCTTGTATTCCATCTGTCGTAATTGTTTCAGGGAGTGGAATTTCAACTACTTCATAGCCTGCATTCTGATAAATGGTGCCACACTCCTTGCACATATATTCCATACATGGCTCCCTGTTTTGCATTGAGGCTACATGTGCTAATGTATGGAGATTGAGTTCTTTTTCAAAAGCCTCTCGAGCCATGGCTAATTCAGCTCTGTAAGCTTCTAATTCAGACTTCAGGAACTCATTTTCCTGCAGTAGAGATGTCATAGTATGTGGACCTTGTATGCTGATTGTTTCTGTTGGAATATTTTGTTGATGCACAGTGGTAGCTGGTTGTTGCACCACAGTGGGTGGTTCTTGTGTTTCATCCACCGGGCCAGGAATGGATTCTTGTTCTCCAGTGACTAGTTCTGATACCACAGTGGGTGGTCCTTGTGTTTCATCCACCGGGCCAGGAATGGATTCTTGTTCTCCAGTGACTAGTTCTGATACCACAGTGGGTGGTCCTTGTGTTTCATCCACCGGGCCAGGAATGGATTCTTGTTCTCCAGTGACTAGTTCTGATACCACAGTGGGTGGTCCTTGTGTTTCATCCACCGGGCTAGAAATGGATTCCTGCGCCTCAGTGACTGGTTCTTGTGTTTCAGTCGCTGGGCATTTCCCACTATCATCCTGCTTGGTAAATTCCTGTGTTTCAGTGACTGGTTCTTGTGGAGCAGTCACTGGGCATTTCTCACTATCGTCCTGCTTGGTAAATTCCTGTGCCTCAGTGACTGGTTCTTGTGGAGCAGTCACTGGGCATTTCCCACTATTGTCCTGCTTGGTGTATTCTTGTGCTTCAGTGACTGGTTCTTGTGTTTCAGTCACTGGGCAAGTGACTGGTTCTTGTGGAGCAGTCACTTCTTGACCCATAAACAATGTCATATTATCCCGAGGCACTGGTTCTTGTGTGACAGTGCCTTCGGACGAGACAGGTTGGGAAGTTTGGGATGGGGATAAAGGTTTTAGTAGAATAGTGGCAGGATTAGGGAAAATGGAAGTGGATTTTGTCTCAACAGTCTTTGTCCTCTTTCTTTTTGATAGGAAGGCAGCAAAATCGCTGCCCTTCCTTTTCTTTGAAAGGGAGGGCTTTTTCCTGGGGACAGGGTTTTCCGGAGGGGTAAGAATTTGGGATGTGGACCTTGTCCGTGGTCTGGAGCCTGTGACTGCTGAGGTTTTCCTCTTTTTCTTAACGGGTGAAGAAGGGGGTGTTAGAGAATCGTCACTAGGGACAGGAATAGTAGAGGCCGTTGGCTCTGCTAACCGAGGCGAGCTCGGGGTTGGGTTGACTGGGGAATGCGGGGTTTCCTCCTGTTGTTCTTCATGAGGAATCTCTAGAATGTCATGAGGACTTTCAGATGGTTGGGGCGTTTGGTCCTGCTGAGGAATTTCCGGAATATCCTGGGGATTTTCGGGTGGTTGCAGAGGAATTTCGGCCGGCTGGGGAATTTCCAGTGTTTGCAGAGGGATTTCAGGTGATTGGGGAATTTCTGGTGGGGCTTGCAGAGGGACTTCGGGTAGTTGGGGAATTTCTGGTGGGGCTTGCAGAGGGGGATTTTGCTGCGCAAAACCCCTCTGTATCAGCAACTGGCATAAACGGTGATGGGTAAGGGATGACATTGGAGATTTGGCTCGTTTACAATAATAAGACATGTTTTTAATACAACCAAGCAGAAAATAAGGGATATTAATTAGTCGTCCATTCCTCAAGTGATTCAGCAAAACAAAATCATGATTGTACACTACCTGATAACGCCCCTCACATGTTAGGTAGTGTTTGATGAACTCTGCCACTGATGGCCATGGTTGAGGAAGTGAGTGCAGACTAACCCCGCGGCCTCTGGGTTCCACTTGCTCGTCCGGGCGCAGAAATTCTTGCTGCGCGTTAAGAACGACCTGCTTCCTGCTAAACCAGCGAATGCCCTCAGCTGGCAACCCTGATACCTGAACTATGTCATCCTCTGTCACTGAAATGCGAACCCCTTGGACCACTGAGAAATTGTCTTCAAGGTTTTGTGCAAACTCTAATACTTGCTCCGGGTTAAATTCCCCCAACCTTTCAAAATATACTGTCCATCCCGCTTGTTGGAAGATCTGATAAACTTCAGGAAACAACTGAAGAAGACTTATGGAGCCGGGCTCATTTCTAATGGCCGATCCTCCCATGGCTATAGCTTTGAGTTTTCCGCAGAGGCACCAATACAGTAAACTCAGACCCTGATCGCACTAGTTGTTGCAACAGAGGCTGCATAGTCTAAATGACGGCAGAAATGGATATGACAACGGGCGGCTGCTTGGTTCATGCGAAATAATTACTCAATTTTCGGAATTCCCCCCCTACGTATGGTGTAATAATGATTGGACGTGTAAAGATATGCAATCATTATGAAATGAAATCCTCTCTTTAATATGATTTAACCGAATTACATTAAAACCTTATACCTTACATTTTACCTTTGATTTAATAATTCGAAGTGTCGGTTGCTTCAAAATAGCTCTAATATACATGGAAGAATTTGTTGATTTTTAGAACAGAGTGTAATTGAATCTGGTACATGCTGAATAGTTTTCACCAAAAGGATCTGAAGTATAATCGTGAAGAACCAGAAAGCTTATATGAGAGCAAAGAGGGATACTGTTTTGATGATAACCAGTTGCTGAGACTGGTGTTTAAGCAACTGAAAAATGAACGATACGTTGCTGAAACAGGTGTTTCAGCAACGGGAGAAATCAATGATACGTTGCTGAAACAGGTGTTTCAGCAACGGGAAAAGTCAATGATACGTTGCTGAAACAGGTGTTTCAGCAACGGGAAAAATCAGAGAAATGGGATAAGTGAGTTAGGTCCGTGAATGATAAGGGATTATTTCAGCAGTAAGGGGTGGGAAATACTGACTGAAGGAGGATATTTCAGGAGTGGTGGAAATGATAGAAGTAATGTGGGTATGGAGGGATATTGCTTTAGGAAAGAGGGTAAAATAATGGGAAGAAGCTTCTTGATTTAAAGCTTCAGATCTTCTCATGATGAATCTGTCCTCCTTATTGCTTTTCCAGAATCTGCAAAATTCAATTGTAATATGCCAACCCTTGACAGGGATTATTAGTGCTAAATCTAATCTAGTATTAAAAATATAGTGCAGAAAATTAAGTGCTGTGAGGAGCAGAAGACTCCCCTAGAAAAAGATAATGAATATCAGTCATGCAAGCAGTCTTGAAATCCTCTTTAGAAACAGGGCGCTTATATAAACGAAGCCTATGGCCATTGACTAGTAGAGGTGTTTTAGCATCATCAATTGTTACAAGCCTTACCGTTCCGTTTGGAAAGACATCATCTACTTCATATGGTCCAAGCCAACGTGTACATAGCTTTCCCTGAAAATTTTCAAACCGAGAGTCATATAGCAAGGCCCAATTACCTTTTTGGAACTGCTTGTGTTTGATAATTTTGTCATGCCACTTCATCCTTTGTTGCTGAATCATGTTTGTTTGATGAATGGCATCCAATCTCTTTTCATCCAACTCCAAAAGCTGCTGCAATCTAGCTGTCTGCACATCATTCAGATCAAGATTAACAGCTAAAGCAGTCCTTAAAGTTTTAATTTCAAATTCCACAGGAAAAACAACATTTTTACCATAAACCAATTCATAGGGAGAAAAACCTGTAGTGTTTCTCCAAGTAGTCCTGTAAGCCCATAATGCCTCAGGGAGCCTTTGGGACCAATCCTTTCGGTTGTCCTTCACTGTTTTAGTTAGAATGGCCTCTAAAACTTTGTTTGTGCTTTCCACCTGCCCATTGGCCTGGGGGTGGTATGGTGTAGTCATTCTATGTTGAATATGATATTTGTGAAGGGTAGATTTAAAACCATGAGAATTGAATGGAGGTCCTCCATCAGTAACCAGCTCTCTGGGAATTCCAAATCTAGTGAAAATGTCTTCAAACAAGAAGGCTAGAACAGCCTCTTCATTGGCTCTAATAAGTGCTTTGGCCTCCACCCACTTAGTCATATAGTCTGTGCAGACTAGTATATAGGTTCTTTGATTGGATGGAGGGTTGATGGGTCCTATGAAGTCCAAGGCCCATCTTTCAAATGGTTCAGAAACTACCTGGGGGTTTAATGGCATTTGGTCTCTATGATTGGGTTGACCCATTCTCTGGCAGCTGTCACAAGCCCTTACATACTTCTTTGCATCCTTAAATAATGAGGGCCAATAGTAACCCATCCTCAGAATTTTATGTGTTGTTCTTTTATCAGCAAAATGGCCTCCACAAGGGCCATCATGACAAGCTTTCAATATGTCATACACTTCATCTTCTCTAATGCATCTTCGGATCTCCTGATCAAGCCCAGTATAGAAGAGACACCCGCTTATCCAGCTGTACCTGGCACTTTGTTGAACAATTCTTCTCTTTTCTCTATATGACAGGTGTGCTAGTAGTTTTCCTGCAACCAAGTAATTAGCAATATCTGCATACCATGGGGAATGAGCAGAAACTGCAAACAAATATTCGTCAGGAAAACTATCATCTACTGGAATATCATTGTCAGTTTTTAACCGTGAAAGAAAATCAGCCACCACATTTTCTTTACCAGGCCGATCTACAATTGTAATATCAAATTCCTGCAATAGTAATAGCCATCTGGTAACTCTAGCATTTGTGACAGATTTGTTCATTAAGTATTTAATAGCTGAATGGTCAGTGTGCACAAAAGTAGGATAACCAGTAATATAGTGTCGGAATTTATTAATGGCATAGATTACTGCAAGGAACTCTTTCTCGGTAACTGTATAGTTAAGCTCAGCAGAGGTCATATTCTTACTGATAAAGTATATAGCATAAGGAAGATGATTTTCCTCTTGTCCCAAAACTGCTCCAATAGCAATGTCTGAAGCATCAGAAGATATGTGAAACGGAAGATTCCAGTCAGGCCCCCTCAAAATAGGAGCAGTAGACAGCTGATGCTTCAGCTCTTCAAAAGCTTTCTGACAAGAATTAGTCCACTTGAATTCAGCATTTTTCATAAGCAATACAAATAATGGAAAAGCTATTTTAGAGAAATCTTTAATAAATCTCCTATAATAACCAGCATGTCCTAGAAAACTTCTCACATCAGTTTGAGTTTTAGGAACAGTAAGATTCTGAATGACTAATATTTTAGATGGATCTACCTGAATACCTTGAGATGAAATGAAATGTCCAAGCACTATTCCCTCACTCATCATCATATGGCATTTTTCGGTACTTAAGGAGAGGTGAGCTTGAATACATCTTTTAAGTACTTTCTCAAGGTTTTGTAATGCCTCTTCAAAAGACACACCATAGGGGGTAAAATCATCCATAAATATTTCCATACAATCATTCAGCATATCGGAAAATATTCCTATAACAGCTCTTTGAAAAGTTGCTGGTGCATTGCACAATCCAAATGGAAGAACTCTATAGGCGAAAGTTCCCCAGGGGCTGGTGAAAGTGGTCTTGTCTTGATCCTGGGGTGCAATTTTTATCTGATTATACCCACTGAATCCATCTAGAAAAGAAAAGAATTTCTTCCCTGCAAGACTGTCCAACACCTGATCAATGAAAGGTAAGGGAAAGTGATCCTTTTGAGTAGCTTTGTTTAAAGCTCTATAGTCAACACATACCCTCCATTTCCCGTTTTTCTTAGGAACAATTACTAACGGGGAAACCCATTCACTGTCAGATATGGGGTATATAAATCCTGCGTTAAGCAGTTTTTGAAGTTCTTCTTTAACAATTTCTCGTAAATTAGGATTCATTCGTCTTTGGGGTTGACAAACAGGTCGGCATCCCTCTTTAATGTAAATTCTGTGAGTACATAATTCAGAAGAAATACCTTTCATGTCCGTGTAATCCCAGGCAAATGCCTCCTTATATTCGTGTAATAACTTCATTAGCTGCTGTGTTTCAGCATCTGTTAGATCAGGATTTATGTTTAATGTCTTACCGGGTTCAATTTCAACTGTTATGCTTTTAGATGAGATCGTGGTTAAAGTTTGAGATGAATTTTCAGGTTCAATCTTTTCTTGTACATCAGTTTCAAAAATTGCAGTTAATTGATCGTGTGTTTCAGCAATGACAGAAGAAGGTTCACAAATAAAATTATTGATTATCTCATCCTCCGTATTGTCTTTAAGAGTTAAAGCTTGTCCTATAGTTAGAATCGGCTGAACAGCATTATCATCATAATCCATCCATATAGAATCTTCATTATTGACTACTGGCGTAGCGTGAGGATAAAGAGTTAATTGTTTTGTTTCATAACCATTAGAAATTGTCATTGAACCAGATCTGCAACTAATAAATGCATCAGCTGTGGCCAACCATGGCCTTCCTAGAATTAAGGGATGTCCCCCCAGCTTTGTTTTAGTTTGCAATACAACAAAATCAGCTGGATATTTCCAGGACTCAACTAAAATGAGCAGGTCTTCAACAATCCCTTCTGGCTTAATTGTGGAACGGTCAGCTAACTCTAAGATGGTGGGTGTATCTCTGATTGTGTTATTCAGCTGTAACAATTGTGAAGTTTCCAGAGTCATTATATTAATTGCTGCACCTAAGTCTACCAGAACTCGGGGAATCATTGCTTTACCAATCTGAACTGTGACAGTAGGATGGCCAGGATCACCATATTTTACAGGAGGGGCTTTTCCAGACATTAATGCAGACAAGTCTCCCATCACATGTACTGTAAGGGGATCCTTGGTTTTCCTACCAGGTTTCTTAACACAAATATCCCTTAATGTTTTGGCATAAATTGGTACATCTCTTAATGCTTGTAAAAGTGGAATTTTAATATACAAATTTTGCAATTCCCCCATAAAATTAAAAGCAGGTGTTTCAGCTGTTTTGGTTAAAACCAAACGCTCGGGGAATGGTGGTTCTGTTAATTCAACATTTTTGTTAGGAGGTGGTTGAGCTTCTTTTTGTTTTTCGGTTTCATTTTTATCTGAATCAGTTATGTCATCAATAATAGGCTCTACTATTCTTCCAGATCTCAAATGAATATCATTACATTGCATAGTAGGAAATATAGACTGATTTTGAATATCAATGACTTGCACAGCTTTATTATTGGGGTTAGGATTTGGTTGCGCAGGTAGTTGGGGTCTCATTTGGTTGTTTGGTGGAGCATTTGATGGCAGAGAGAGTGATTGTTGGAATTGAGGCATTTGATTTGGGTACGGGAGTGATTGACTATTCCAACTTGGGTTCCAAGGATTGAAAGGAGGTGGTTGCTGTGGAGGCCAAGGAGTCCACATTGAAGGGTCAACAAAGGGAGGGTTTTGCATTTGCATGGGTGGGAAATTCATTTGATTGAAAAGTGGGTATTGCATTTGGTTGAAGGGGGGGTAACTTGTTTGGCCAAAAGCAGAATAATTGTTCCAACGATTAAATGGCATACCAGAGTTCGTACCTTGCCCTTTAGGTTGCCATTGTCTTCTTTGAGTTAGCAGGTAGACTGCTTCAGCTTCTTCCTCCGTTGGCTGCAACGCTGCTTTTATTCCTGGTAGAGATGGACACTGTTCTGTCTCATGATCTTTCTCACAAAGGGTGCAAACTGGTACTTTATCTCTTGGACATTCCCTTAGTGGATGTTTGTCTCTACATTTCGGGCAATAGACAGCCAGAGTTGCTTCTGCTTCAGCCTGCTTCTTCTTAACCTGCAAAGTGTCAATCTGTGAAGCAAAAGAACTTAGCATTTCGGTTTTAAATTCTTCAAGTAAATTACCTATTTCTGCGCTTGTTGCTCCTCCATTGGCTGATTTCTGCACCCTTGAATAGGTGGAATCTCTTATTATGTTTCTTGCAGCTCCCCTAGAGCACCTTTTAGCAAGTTCACAAATCTCATCATATGATTCTTTAGATATATCTCCCTTAGCAAGCATATTTAACATATTTAAACAATCATCCCTTAAACCTCTAAGTAATATTGTTTTACGAATTTCCTTACTTATATCTGGGTGATCGGATCTCTGTATGTTGTATTGCAGCCTTTCTATGTAATCCTCCAGACTTTCATCCGATTTTTGTGCCATATTGAATAGTTCATCTTTCTTCTCTCTCGTCCGGCAGTAGTCTTGATATTTAAGCAGAAATTTTTGTTTCATTTGCTCCCATGTTGTGATTACCTGACTTCCAAGGCTCATGAACCACCTTAAAGCATTCCCTTTTAAGGTAGCTGGAAACAGTTTCAACTTTTGAGCATTAGTAACATAATCATAACTTCTGCATAAAATATCAAATTCAAAAAGAAATTCGTCAGGATCCTCAGTGGATAAACCATGAAAGTTAGGTAGGGCAGACAATGGGATATTTTTCATTGTTCCTGCAGGAAGATCACTCATGGGAAATCCCAAGGTAGAAAGGGAATTTTCATCCCTTCTTTCTTCTTCAGGACCTGCACGTCCTCCTCCAAAGAGGAATGCATCATTATTATCTTCCATTGTTGGCCCTCCTACTGCGCTTTCTCGATCGTCAGAATCCTCTATTGGTTCTTCAATGTTTTCTACCGGTCGTCCAGCACTTTCTACTATTTCCTCAATGTGTTCTACTGATCTGCTAATACTTCCCTCTGACTCTTCAGCGCTGGCTGCTGGTTCTTCTGTATTTTCAGGACCCACAACTTCCTCTGTTCTGTAATCTGACTGAGGAGAACGCTGAAATTTTGATTTCCGAGAACTTAATCTTTGTGATGATTCAGCCTTCGATACAATCTCGTCAATAAACGTTTTTCGTCCTCCCCAGCCCTTGCCACCTGTGCGGTTATTTTTCTTCTGGTTTCCTCGTCCTCTCATACAATCTGCACATTAAAAGTAAGAAAAATGAATGCTTTTGAAATCTATAATTACCTTCCCCGGCAACGACGCCAAAATGTTGGTCGCTCTAATTGTTTTCACAATTCGAGCTCCACATAAATTGTCAACCCGAGAAGGTCTTTTTATTCCAAAGGTAATAGCGCACTGGATATGCTCAATTTCAAAAGCGGAATCAATGTTGTAGTGAAAGAAAGACACACATATGTTAAATTCATCAATTTATCAATTCACACTCTACTTAATTAAAGCTGAAGTTAATTAAATTATAGCAGAAACGAATTCTCTGTTACAGCAAAGGAAAATCAATCTACAAGAAAAGAAATCATTCAACCATAGCAGGAACAGGACCCTATTCCTTGGTGAGGAACTTCAGCACCTGCTGCCTGGCACTAATCACACTGTAAGAAAAGTACTTCAAGAGATCAAGACCCTATTCCCAGGAACAAGAACCTTCAGCACTTGTCCTCTTGTTTCTAATCACACTGCAGGCAAAGGAAAGCAATCAATGGGAGCAAGACCCTATCCCTTTATGCAGGGATCTTCAGCACATGCTCTCAACATCATTCACTCGTGCATTCAATACGTGTAGCGCTAAGAAACAGAGTATTGCAAACCATGTAACTAGTGTTTCAACAACAGAATTAAGAGAAGTGCAAACATATAAATAAATAAACAAACTACAGGAACCAAAGGGGTGAATCTTGTGAGGAAGGCGGGCCCTTTCCTTCTCACAAGATTCCCCAGGAGAAAGAATTAAGCTGGAACGCTCAAAAGAAGTTTTTATTCATCTGTCAAGAAACTGATACATTACAGAAGGAGACTAGCTCCTGTTCTCACACAATACTATTCTGTGACTTACAATTCAATCCCCCTCTAATGATGATGTCTCCTCTTTTTAAAGAGGAGACATCATTTACAATTTACATGAGAGCGAATATCTCGATTCTGTTCAAAACAGGACTATTCTGTTCTTTAAAAAGAGATACTATTACAACCGAGACAACAGAAGTGCTATCTTCAGGATGATCCAGGTAACCGTATCTTCGGGTTGTTGCTACTATTGCACAAAAAGTTCTTCCAGAATCGCAAATTATGCATGACGGGATTTGCGTGCTGACGGCTGTTTCAGCAACTGAGTTAGCTGTTTCAGCAACTGAGTCAGCTGTTTCAGCAACGGTCGCTCATTCCAACATAACAGGATTTGCGTGCTTGACGGCTGTTTCAACAACTGAGTTAGCTGTTTCAGCAACTGAGTCCTGTTTCAGCAACGGAGTCAGCTGTTTCAGCAACGACCGCTCGTTCCCACCAAGGCATATACATATCTGCGATCTTTGGCTTGTGTTAGCAACAATGCACTTCAATAAATGATAAAATATAAGAGTATTGTGGAATTAAATGTAAGACAGATTAATCATATAATAAAGAAGAGGTTTCTATATACCTTGGGATAAAGTGAATGAAAAAGACATTGAGGTTCATGGTTTTAAGAGTAAAGTGATGTCAAATTATATAGCAAAAATGGTACATAGTGGAGTCCTAACACAGACCTCAAGAACGAGGAAGGGAAAATCTAAGATCAAGCAGTGGGATAAAATGGTAAGCAAACTGAAAGCCAAGTTTTTGCCTAAAGACTATCATTTGAATCTTTTTAAGCAGATGCAAAATTTGAGGCAGAAGGGAATGTCTGTTAAAGAATATACTGAAGAATTTTACAGGTTAAGCATCAGAACAGGGCATGTAGAAGATGATCTAGAGAAAGTAGCCAGATATGTTAACGGGCTAAGGTATGAGATCCAAGACGAGATTAGCCTGTTAAGTTTGAAAACTGTTGAAGATGCTTATCAAGCAAGTTTGAAAGTAGAGGAGAAAATATTGCGGAAACAGAGTCAAAGAAACAGAGGAAAGAGCTCAGCAAGAGGTAGAGGATCAGCCAGATCCAGAGGAACACAGCATCAGTTTGAAGCAGGAAGTTCAAGCAGCAGATCACCATAGATGGGTGAATCTAGTAGGGGGAGATTCGCACCCAGAGGAAGAGGGCAAGGAAGAGATGTTAGGTGTTATACCTGTGGAGAATGGGGACATATGTCGCGGGACTGTCCTCATAACAAATCAGCAAGCCAGAGGGGTGCAAATGTGGCTGAGGCAAAGCCGGAACCACCTCGACTTGTAGAGAAGGAAGAACCACCAGAGGAAGGTGAATCATTGCTGCTCAGAAGAACTTTGCTAAGATCAGAAAAAGAGATTGGAGAACCTGCGCAAAGGAAGAACTTGTTCAGGACTACATGCAAATCAAAGGGTAAGTGCTGTAAGGTTATAATTGATAGCGGGAGTACTGACAATCTTGTGTCTACAGAGATGGTGGAAAAGCTTGGGTTAATAAAGAAAGCGCATCCTGCACCTTATAAAGTATCTTGGCTTCAGAAGGGCCATCAAGTCACCGTGACAGAACAATGTAATGTGGAAATGCAGATTGGCACATACAGAGATGTGATTTTATGTGACATAATGCCCATGGACGTATGTCACCTGTTATTGGGGAGACCATGGAAATTTGACCAGAAGGCGATTCATGATGGAAGAAGAAATACCTACACCATAGAAAAGGATGGAGTTAAGCATACGTTGCTGCCAGTGAAGAATGACGCTGATAAAGAGCTGCCTGAAAATAATATTATGCTGATCAGTGGCAAAGAATTTCTACAAGAGGTGGATAAAAGCGCAAAGATGCATTTCGCTATCGTGGGAAGGCCAAAGGTAATTTTAACCTCCACAAATTTACATGATTTTCCTGAAGAAATTCAATCTGTGTTAAATAGTTACATGGATATCATTGTGGACGAATTACCAAATGAATTACCACCGGTTAGAAGTATAAGTCACCATATCGACTTAATACCAGGAGCAAGTCTACCTAATAAAGCTGCATATAGATTAACTCCTCATGAAAATGCAGAAGTTACAAGACAGGTTCAAGAGCTGATGGACAAGGGGCTGATTCGAGAAACTCTGAGTCCGTGTGCTGTGCCAACGGTGCTTAGTCTGAAAAAGGGAGGAGAATGGCGCATGTGCACCAATTCCAGAGCTATCAACAAGATAACAGTGAGGTATAGATTTCCTTTGCCTAGGATGGATGATTTAATGGATTGTTTAAGTGGATCCAGGTACTTTACTAAGATAGATCTGAAAAGCGAGTATCATCAGATTAGAATTCGAGAAGGCGATGAGTGGAAAACAACTTTCAAAACCAACAGTGGATTGTATGAGTGGTTAGTGATGCCTTTTGGGCTCACTAATGCGCCCAGCACATTCATGAGACTAATGAATGAGGTTCTGAAAGAATATACAGGTAAATTTGTTGTTGTTTACCTTGATGATATTCTAGTTTTCAGCAAAAGTAAAGAGGAACATTTGGAACACTTGAAGTTAGTTTTGAAAACTCTGCAGAAAGAGAAACTACTAATCAATCTGAAGAAATGTAGTTTCATGAAAGAGGAGCTAGTATATTTGGGATTTGTGATTTCCAGAGACGGTTTGAAAATGGATCCGGAAAAGGTACAAGCAATCAAAAACTGGCCTACTCCTAGGAGTGTCTTTGAGGTAAGAAGTTTCCATGGACTTGCTAGTTTCTACCGAAAATTTATAAAGGGATTTAGTCAAGTTTGTGCACCAGTCCTTGAGACAATCAAGGAGGTCAATCAGCCATTTCGATGGACAGAAGCAGCTGATAGGAATTCTAATTTGTTGAAAAGAAAGATAACAGAAAAGCCTATTCTAGCCTTACCAAATTTTGAGAAAGTCTTTCAAGTGGAAACCGATGCAAGTGGAGAAGCAGTTGGTGCGGTGCTAAGCCAAGAGAAAAGGCCGATAGCATATTTCAGCGAGAAGTTAAATGATGCAAAGAAAAAATATTCTTCTTATGATAAAGAATTTTACGCTATTGTGCAGGCATTAAAAAAGTGGAGGCATTACTTGCTACCGAAGGAGTTCATCTTATATTCAGACAATCATGCTTTGTAGTTTATTAATAACCAGCCAAAGCTAAATCAGAAGCACGCCAAGTGGGTGGAATTTCTGCAAAGTTTCACTTTTGTAATAAAGCATAAAAGTGGTAAGTCTAACAAAGTGGCGGATGCATTGAGCAGAGTAAGTTTTCTTTTGCAAGAACTTAAAGTGGGTGTTGTAGGATTTGATGAAATGATAGAAATGTACAAGGATGATGAGGATTTTAAAGACATCTACACAACAGTGCAGAATCCGGTGAGCAATAACAGAAGTCAATGGATGGATTACCTTGTTCAAGGAGGCCTGTTATTTAAAAGCAACAAATTATGCATTCCTAAATGTTCAATGAGAGAGAACATCATTAAAGAGAAGCATAGTGGAGGATTGTCTGGTCATTTTGGACAAGACAAAACTTTCGCCCAGGTGAATGCTTTTTATTATTGGCCTAAAATGCAAACTGATGTTAAAAAGTTTGTTGAGAAATGCAGGGTATGTCAGTATGCCAAAGGAAGGAGTCAAAATACCGGACTATATCAGCCATTGCCCATACCAGATCGACCATGGGATGCAGTGAGTATGGACTTTGTTTTGGGTTTACCAAAAACTCAGAGAGGAAACGATTCTATTTATGTTGTTGTAGACAGATTTTCTAAAATGGCTCATTTTATTGCTTGTAAAAAGACTAATGATGCCACACACATAGCAAATTTGTTCTTTTTAGAGATTGTAAGATTGCATGGTTTGCCTGTAAGTATTGTATCAGATCGAGACACTAAATTTTTAGGGCATTTCTGGAGGACACTTTGGAAAAAACTGGGAACTAAACTCAGTTTAGTTCAGCTTACCATCCTTAAACAGATGGTCAAACTGAAGTTGTAAACAGAAGTTTGGGGAAGATATTAAGAAGTTTAGTACATCAGAATCCCAAACACTGGGATTTAGCATTAGCTCAAGCTGAATTTGCTTACAATGACACACCAAACCGAAGCACTGGAATGAGTCCATTTCAGATTGTCTTTGGAATGCATCCGAGAGGAGTATATGAGCTAAGAGACTTGGGGAAACAAGAAGCCAGAAGTGCAAGTGCTGAAGATTTTGCTGAACAAATGTAGAAGCTACAGGAAGAGGTTAAAGGTAAACTACAGGAAAGCAGCAAGAGATACAAGCATAGAGTAGATTTGAGAAGAAGAGAAAAAGAGTTTCAGATAGGAGATTTGGTCATGGCATATTTGAGAAAAGAGAGATTTCCTACAAAAACTTACAATAAGCTGAAACTGAAGAAGATAGGGCCATGTAAAATCAAAAGGAAATTTTCAGCCAATGCATATGAGATTGAGTTGCCGGAAGGGATCAGAATATCTCCCATTTTTAATATTGCAGACTTGTATCCATTCAGAGAGGCAGAAACAGAATTGCAGACTGAAGCTACAGGTGATGAAGTTCAAACTATGGATTGGAAAGAACAGGTACCAAAAACATTCAAGAAAAAAATTGAAGCTATTTTAGATCAGAGGATATCCAAGAAAACTCGAGAGCAAACATATTTTCAGTATCTTGTTAAGTGGAAAGTGTAGCCAATGGAGGATTCCAGTTGGTTGACCGCAACTGAATTGCAGAAATACGACATAAATCCTGAAAGTTTAAAGAACCAATCTTTTCTTCTCCGGGAGTCTGATGCAGGAGCATCGGAACTGACCAGCAATGTGGAAAATTGTCCACATGTTGTGGTCTGACTGGGTGAATTTTATTACTGTTTGTTCAAATCTCAGTTTTACTGTAGAGGTCGATTCTTCATATAGTTTGTTATTTTAGTGATAAATGCAACTGTTTTATTGAGATTTTTTTTTAATAGTAGGAGATTATGTTAGCTGTTTGTTAGAGCAATTAGTGGAGGAGATATATAAAAAAAAATGTAATAAGAAAAGAGATTTTGGGGGAAAAAGGGTAGCGTAGGTGTGGTGTGGCTGTTTTGTATGGGCAAAAAGCTCCAATTAAATAAGTAGACTGTGTTGTTGAATAAAACTGGAGATCGTCCTTTGTGAAAGGACGCCAAGCTAAACTCTGTTTCATCACTGGTTATGAATAAAACAAATAGTGTTTGCGCCAACGTGTTATGATTGCTCTGCGTTATGAATGGAATGTGTTAATGACATGCAGACTTATCCGTTGACAGTCCTCTAAAGCAGTTCGAATTGTGGTTTCATGACCCTAAATATCGCATCAAATCTTGGAAGTTGTTGAATGTTAGTGAGATCTTAATTAATTGATTGAACTGCTGTGCAGCGAGGAGTGATCGGTGGCGATAGGATAGACGGAGTACTCATTAGTTGCGTCCAACAATTCCAGCAATTGTGAAAGGGAGAACAGAAACAAAACGCCGATTTACTTTGGGCCAGATCGAAAAAGACACATAGTTAATTTCGATGGGCGAAAGATCTGATCGATCCTGCTTGTTTATGTCTGTAGTGATAATATGTTTTTAATTGCAGATTGAGGAAGCGCGGAGGGTCCTCGGTTAATTGAACGCCGAAGCTGGTACCACGTGTTCCAGGCCAGCGAAGTCAAAAACGTAGATCAAGTGGAAAAGCGTTTTCTGGGCATAGATGTATGGTAGAAGAGCGTTTTTAATGCAGATACAAAACAAGATTGGTATTGTTTATGTTGTTTCAAGTGGTAATAGATTGCGTTGGATGGATTCAAGTGATAAATGGTCGCTTTAATTTGCTAATTGCGATTACTGAAACGCAGGTGGGCCGCAAAGGTCTTTGATTGGTTTGAAACCAGTGGCTGGTCCCTAATATATGATGTAAAAAAACTAATTATGTGGCTGCGCCCTATATGAATTAAGAAAAGCATCTAGTTTCTATATTTAAGTCTGAACAGAGTTTCTATTTTGGTAGTTCGCTATTTCAGAAGTCAATAAGATTGATTTGAATAAAAACTAAAGTTTGTTGCTTGTAACCGTAGCGGATTTCGCCCAGCGTTTTCAGGTTCTTCATCAGATTGGCATATGCCTCTATTTCTGGTATGGGGTGGTGGATGAAAGGTCCTAGCTTGACCTTTTGTCTTTTCATCGTAATGAATTCCAAAGGGTCATATCTCCATACAAAACTCATTTAACTTCATTCTTTGCAGGATTAGGTCTGCCTCTTTCCCTACCTCTCTAGAATTGCATATGAAGGGACCTAATTGATCTTTGATTTTGAAATAGGCCTTCTTCTTGGCATTGATGGAGTTGACTTCACCTGCATTGATGATTTGTCTGTAATACTCTAAGGCAAACAACCTCATGGGGAGGTATCTTGGAAACTTATATGATGCAAGCACGCAACCATATATTTTGATTTCTGTGTGGTTTTGGTAAAGGTACCAATCCCCTACTTTGGTCTACTTGGAAAGTTGGAGGACTCTCTTTATTTCTGGTCTTATCCTAAGTGGAGGATTCCCAGTGAGCATGGTCATGACTGGATGCACAAAAGAATCTATAAAGTCTGAGTAGCTATATGGTGATCCAATCTCATGGAAAAATGGGGTCCAAGAAATAACAGATCCGGGCTAGCCCCTGGTGTCAAGATTTTGGAGGGTAAAAGGAAAATTCTCTGACTGATAATATAGAAATAGATGGTATAATACAGAGGAGTATTTGAACACCCTCTCATTTCCCATTCTTGTGAAATGCTCATGCATTCTATCAGCTATGAATGTGGCGAAGTCATATATGGTTGCAGGAGATTGTCATAGGGTATAGATGGACATGAAAGAAATAATTATTTCATCAATGTATTCACTTGTGGTGTAACCCAAAACACATGATATCATGGCTACAATTTTCTAGCCCCATGGAGAAAAAATAGCTGATACATATGGAGGGGAGTCCTTAGGGATGTGTTTCTCCTCCCCAATGAAGGTTTGGAACAACTGGGCCAATTTTACAGGGCTAAGATTGGGATACTAGTCCAACAGGTCTCCAATTGAGAGTGGGGTTAGGTTTGACCCTGGTTGGAACTACAACATTTCATTAATGGACTCAGCTGTGATAGTGAATAGGACCTTCTGGTCGTGAGATATTATGGTTTTGTGGCTGGGGACGTAGCATGCATAGCACATATGAACAATTTCTAGAAAGATGTGAACTTGGGGGAACTGGTATTTGGGCAAATTTATCTCCCAAAGGCTAATATCATCAACATGGTTAAGGCATTTTTCCCTACTTTGGCAATGCACTTTGAGCAGGGGCTCTAGGGCAGTAGTGTCTTTTATTTGGAAGTCCCTGTGATCCAGGGAAAGGTGGTCGAGGTCCAAATGGGGAGTGGTAATGGTTCTTATGTCCATGGTGATGGGGGCAGCCATAATTCAGTTCTTGTGGATTTGAATTATGGGGGATAATTCAGATTTTTTAGGGCAACGAAGGTCTTGCAGATGGTTATGGCTCAAAGTGTTAAAATTAAAGTAAATTTGATATTTTTTTACTTAATTAACAGTGTTATGAGGGTGAATTTACTTGGAATTTGACAATGGAGTTGGTATTCCACAGTTAAATACCTAGAATGGGGCAAAGTTGACTGTAAATGGTGGTTGATGGTGGCTGCAAAGGTTCATATGGTTCTGGTACGGACTGATGAATGAGTTGGGCTATCTGCAGCGTCTGTGGAGCAATGGCAGAGGTCTATGAGAAAATTCATTGTTTGCAAGGGTTGCAACAACTTTTTGAGTTTTCAATAGCAAATGCACGAAAAGAGTGAAAAGAGGGGTAATTGGGCTTATATAGAAAAAACGTTAATTTTGGCGGGTTCATTAATTGATGAACAGTGGGCAATTTTTTAGTTATACTGGAAGGTGGTTTAATGGGGTCATCGCACCACTTTTGAGAGGGAAGTGGTTTTGAGGGGGGCTCACCCGATCTAGTCGAGCACGTGACACATAGAATTCTGGGGCTCGTGGAAAACGGGTTGATCAGGCGGGTAAAGGACGGACATCAAGCCGGGCCTATATGGATGTGAGCCATAGGATGAGGGGGAGGGAGATCGTACAGGAGTCAGGTGATGGAGTTGCACGACGATTTACACAAAAAGTTTTTGGGGGGGCCATGGGTCTAATCACCGGCGGTATAGGATTAAATTAAAACTTAATCTCATCGGGGGCGCTTTAATATAGGATTAAGGACTGAGGGCGGGGTTTTAATATATTTTGTGGGATATGGGGTAGTCATATAGTTTATAAATAAACTAAGGGGTGGGATTACTTTATATAAAGGAGTTAAACATATATGAGCGAATGGGTTTTTCGAGAATTTTATATATTTAATTAAAAATTTAATATGAGGTGAAACGAGCGGAAGGGGTATTGTACTTAGGTATACAAAATATTATGCAATTTCCATACACTTAGTACTTAGGATAAATGTATTTGGTTGGCTTTTGCATAAAATATGTTTATCATTAGGTTTTCCTAGGCAAAAAGGTGTTTAAGCCTTAGGAAAAGGGGTTTTCTTAGGTTAAGTGAGGGAAATGGACTCTTATGAAGGGGGGTTCTAGTACTTGTCCCCCTAAGCCATTAAGCCGAGGGTTCGGTCCCTCCAAAAGTAAGAGAAATGCTCTAAGCCTTTTTGACTTGTAGGTTTTATGTACTAGAACTTATTTATGGGAAATTAGTGAAGTGAAGGGGTGAAATAAATGAGGGGGTGTTAAATAAACCATATTGTGAACCATTGTTTTTGCTTTGTCTACTACTTATGCATATTTGAAAATTGCATTTAAGATAATGACATAAGTGCTTTTGTATAATCACATGATATTTCTGCAACCTTTCTACTACTTACCCATTTACTCATCCTACCATTTTTTCTTCACTTTATTAGGGTGCATTTAGGCTAGAAAACCCTTATCAATCTTTTTCTTTTCTTTACAAAGTAAACTAACTAATTCTAACCTTATATCATCCAAGGGCTCAGATTAAACTAATGAGCACCTTTTATTTACTCTACCTATCTAATGATCTGCCAAGATTACACTGTTTGGTCAGATTTTATTCTCTAACTATAAACATAAAATTCAAAACATGAAATAGCCAAGTTTAAACAATTTGACTATCATGGATTGTGGCATGAGTAACAAGCTGCACACAATCTTTTATTATGCATAAAAGTAAATAGTAGTGGCATTTTGACTTGCTCACTTTCATGGTCTCTTTTTGTCTTTTGGGGTTCATATATTTTCATTTTTTTGGACCTTATTCTTATTCTTTTTGTCCTTTGTTTATTCTTTTAGGACATACCCTCTTTACATTTTTTTTTTAATATGGAAAACATTTGCAAAAAGCAAAGGTATGTACAATATTACAAGGCTTAATCTTAGTCATTCAAAATTATGACTCCTATTGGTATAGGAACCTAACAGTGTGGAGTCTTTGTGTAGAGGTTTTGATGGCATCTAGTGCTGCAAATTTGTTATTTATTTGAGTTTTGATGTTATGTTGTTGCAATTCTCATGTTGAGAAATTTTATGAGTTCAATCTGAAAATATATGAAACGAGGATCACATGGAAGAAGTGAAGGAATGGAGGCTTCAAAGTATACAGTGACTTGGAATATCTAGTAAAATGAAGATATTTCTCCATCCAATAGGAGTTCGATAGTCCAATGGAAGTTGGGTGAGGATCGTTGATTATGGTGGCCTTCAGCGGGTGGTAGTCCATAGATCCGAGAGAGAAATAGTTTCAAGACTGAAAGGGTCAATATACTGCGAAATAAGTCGAGTCTTTTGGCTATGGGTGTAGCTAATCCATGTATGATTTTTTCAGCTATTTAATAAAATAATTGAGTAGTGCAACAACAACAAGGTGGTTTTTTTTTCCTAGGGAAGGGTTTTCCACTAGACATACTTGTGTCCATTGTGTTGATTGATTTCATGGTTGCATGTTTATTTTGATTCTATGATCTATGTTTTTGTGTTTCTGTTTGTGAATTGTAAAAGATTAATAATATGGAGAAAAAATTTATATGTTCTCTCACTACTTATTCACCCCCTCCCCCCCCATTAGCGATCTAGTTACCAACACAACAAAGCTAGTCAACAAATTAGGATAGGAATTTTTTTATCATCAACCCATGTACCCATTGGGATGGGTAAATAAGGATTTTGAGTTGAAGGTAACAAAACAGTGCAAAATTAGATTTGTTATTAGTGTTGTTTTTATTAACGAATTAGAAATAGATGTTTTTCCCCTTGTTGTATGAGGAGTGGTGTTTGGAAATTCCTACATGTACATGCAATATGCAATATTCGCCCAAAGAGCCAACCAATATTGGATCATCAAGGATGGATAATCATTCACCATCAATGTGCACAAAGACAAGTCGAAAATTTTGCCGTAAGTGCCAACCAAGCCAAGAACTTGATCAACTCTAATAAGAATTATTATTTTAAGAGAAAATCAATTTGTAGAAGAGTTGGTAAGAGGTGAGGCATTCCTAGAGGGGTGTACTAAGAACAAAAACAACAGCTGGAAGAGTTTATACAAGCATATAGGGATGTATCCTAGGAGCCTAAAGGGTTAACACCGAAGTGAGAAGTGGAACACGAGATATATCTATTACCATAATCCTCATTTCCAAACATTAGAATATAAAAGTAGTTTATTATAGAAGTAAGTAAGGTGAAGAAATATTTTCAACAACTATTTTGATAGGGTGACATTAATGCAAGTATATTACCATGTGGGTCACCCATCATCATTTTACCAAAGAAGGATGGGAATTAGTAGATGAGTATTGATTAAAGGAATTGAACAAAATCACACTCAAGAACAAGTACCTCCTACCCAGAAAGGAATTAAATTCTAGATATCATTATTGATTTTTCAACCATCCTCTAATCTGAAAATTACTTCTTATTATTTATCTTAGGTTAATATTTCTTACATTCATATTCATCATAAAGAAATTATACATAGGATCTCAATAGTAAAAAAAAATTCCAGTAGCATCGTAAAAAAGACAACAAAACCAGAACAAAACATTTACCCTTGAAAAGCCAGATGGGGAAAACCTAATAACCTTTCCATAGAGAAATTCTTCAGTTCAACAAGAAAAACACCTATATCTTCTTGTCATTAACAAGGCCAAATTGAATAGCAAAGAAACTTGGACAAATATGGTTTAACTACCTCCTATTAAAGTCATAAGTGTGCCCAACAAACTCAGTCTGATATTATTTCCATAGGCTGAAATTTGGTCTCCTTTTACACCTTAAAATTCGATCTAATGTCTTCCATAGAGATTTGGTTTTTCTCTCAGAAGTTTGGTCCTGCATTTGAGCCTCAAATTTTTCTTTCAACAAGCCTCAGATTCCTCCTATTCCTTACCTCAAATTCGTCCTATTCCTTGCCTCAAATCTATTGTTTACTTTCTACCTCAAATGATCCAAAATTCTTGCTTGAGAAGGAGGACAAAATTTTCTTTATATATATGTGTGTGTGTGTGTGTTTGGCTAGATGAATGGGTGCCTCTTTGACTGAAATGACTTGACTCAGAGGAGGGATGACTTGGCTTATTTGGTGCCAAAAAATGAAATTTCAAAATTCAAAATTTCTCTTTTGAAAAGGATATGAACAACATACTTTATATTTATCATCACAAATACATCAAGGGGTGAAATGTTAATTATGAATACCAACCATAGCTACAAAATTCAACACTCCCTCTTAGCTAGGGAGGTATTCAAAATGATTATCTAGATGTTCTCATGTTGAAAATTTTCTCTAAGAAAAGGCTATAACAACTCATCATCGGCATCATCATTATCAACATCATTCAATTACCATAATCATGGTCAACAACTGTGACACCTGGAAAATCATCAATATTAATAGGTTACCATAATTACAGTTCATACCTCTAACTTATGGTGCATCATCACCATAATCCTGGTCTAACAACCTGACACATGGTACATCATTAGCATCAACTAGTCACCATGATTCTAGTTGGTGCCTCTGACCCATGTGTTGTAACTGCTACAACCACCCTCAAAATGTTTGGTTATGCTTCATTTTGGAGCCTCCCTTCTAAATCAAAGTAGCTCATCTTGCACTGATCCAGGTACTTATGCTTTGATTGAGCCTCATCCTTTCCTCTTGGCTTATGTTTTCTTACTTGGTTTAATTTCTAAACCACAAGTCGATCTATTGAATTGGTTTTCATCCAGTTTCAGGCTTTCCTTAGAGAACTGTGTAATCCTTGAGGCAAACCAGGATTTCTCTTAGGAATTGTGCAGTCCAAGATGACAGTGAGCCTTGAGCTCAATAATTGCATAGTGCTAGATGACAGCCAACCTTGAGCAGGGAAATTGTACAGAGCATGAGACGCATCCTAGAGCCACTCAACCTAGAAATTGCACAAAAGCATTTCTACTCAAAATCTGCTCAGTGCATGAACCAAAGAGTTGCTCGGTTCCTCCCAAAACTGTGTAATCTCTCTAGGCAATGCATGAAAAATTTTCTCGAAAAATAAAAAAACCATAAATTGACAAAATCTATTTAGTCGACGTTGCTAGAGCTCATTTTCATGTTCGATCTTGGAGATTTGGCATTCTAGATGAGATCAAGGAACCTTCGGTGTGATCATCGTCACTTTTCCGGGTGAGTCTTGCTTTCTAGTCTTTTGCCATTTTTTCTGTCTCTTGTTGTTGTTTAGCTTGTGAGAGTGTTGTTTCTTTGAATGAATGTTGATGTTTTAACTTTTCTTAGCTTTTAGAAGTGTTGTTTCAAGTTATAGATTGCCTTTACCAAGTGTCGCATGTTTTTTCCCATTTTTGCACCAACGGTCGTCGTTGCGGTGACTCCCTTCACATGTTTCATTTTCCTTCAGTTTGATTGATTCCTACACTTTTTTTACTTACATGCATCATCACTTAGTCATATCTGCACTCAACATCACATCATCCTTCAAATATGCTCAATTTCACACTCCCCTTGGGCAGATTTGGGCTCCCCTTGCCCAAATCTTGTATTTCCTTGCATGCACAGTGCATTCTGGGAGCTCAAGGCCTCAATCTTGACTTCTGGAATTACATAGAGGCTTTCCTAACCTAGCTCCAACTATGCACTACACAGTTCTAGGAGCCAACCTCCTAGCTTGGCCACTAAGACTACACAATGCACAGTCTCTCTTAGCCCTTTGCCCTAACTAAACTATGCATTGCGTAGTTCCAATCAGTAAGCTTCTTAACTGACTGTTGGGACTGTACAATGTGTAGTTCCCACAGTCATCCTATGACCTTTGCCAACTAGAATTGTGCAGTCCTTCCCATCTTGAGCTTGGTTTGTTGGTTGATACTGTCTTGAATTTGATTTGGTTTTTGAGTTGACATTGCTTGCCATGAGTGTCCTCTCTATCCCACAGGTACAATAGTTTTTAAGCATCTCTCAAGCAATTACAGTTAACATGGCACCCAAGGGAGTTGCATCAAGGGAAACCGCTGAGAGCAGTACTAGGGAAGTAGTTGAGAAGATATCTATTGATCTACCAGTTTATTCAGACACTCAACTATTCATTGAGAAGGGAACAAAGTTGACACGGTAGAAAATCAAGGATACTTTTGCAGAGGACATCAAGGAAGAGTTAGAGGACCAGTAGGTATATATCAAGATACCTTGAAGAAACCCTCATTCAAGCCCTTAACAGGGTTAAATAAAGGCTTGATATATCTTTAAAGCTCTATCTAGCTGCCTATAGCTCGATCTAGCTTTAAGGCTTGATCTAACTTTAAGGCTATATCTAGCTTTAAGGTTCAATGGTGTTAGACTCTCTCATAAAACAATAATAAATCCAAAAATTAATTAAAAATTCCAAGTTAGGAATTTGTGCCTAACTCTTGGGTTGTTCCTCTAAGATAGGAGTTAGTTTAGGTAACTCCTATATTGGTGTGTCTGGTGAGAAATTATCTCAACCAAAGGTGTCCAAGATAGCACGCACTATCTTGAGACCAATATCTCTCATCTATTTATTTGTAACACTATTTCAATTATTTTGATGTAAGAATGAGAGTGAGAGAATACATGAGGCTTCAGCCTTTTTCCGTCAATATTGTGTCTCTGGTTTTTATATGTGATTTATATATTTTTCTGAGTTAATGTCATTTTCATCATGTGGTATCAGAGCGTAGGATCAGAGGCCTGTGTGTTGTCTTGTGATAAAATTCCTAGAGCTGAGATGCGCTTGCGTTCAAGAGCTGTTTGCTGTGCGTTCTGGACAGCGTATTCTCCATTTTTTTAAAATTGCTGCCAGTGAGTACATTTGAGGGACTGTGTATCTGCATAAGCCCAGTAAACTGATATTGCAGAGGGTAGAGTCAGTGTAAAGACATACATCGTTGCTGCTGTCCATCGATCTATGTGTTCCAAAACGTGTTTTTAGCTTCAGTCTTAAAATCTGCGAGAACACTGTTCAATTACAGCTCAATTCAGATTGACCAGGAGGAATTTCTGTGTCGGGGAGGCTTCATTTATCTTCGCAATCTTCGATTTTTTATTCCATGAATCGTCGCCATGCCTGACTGTTGGCCGCAAGACAGTTCGAGTTGACGAGTGTTGAACCAGCTTGGGAGATCAGCGAATCAACGTGAAGGAGCTTTCATAAGGCCTCGGAACCTGGAGCTTGCAGAAGGCTTTGTAATCTGCATGTATTTAAGATCTGATTGAAGGACGCTGGAGAAAATTTGAGGCAGCTAGAGAATCGATTGAGTCAGTGTAGATTGAGTCAGTGCAGGCAATTTTTTGAAGACAAGTTGCTTTAAGCATAGTTAGAAAGCGCCATTATGAAGCTATCTCCAGCGTAGCAGAAGCGTGGTAAGTTCACTAAAAGAAACCCCTTGATGGTTCTTTATAAATGTCTACATTTCTAGCGAAGCCAACAGATCTGGTTCTTTGAGCGTGTCCTATTATTCTTTGACCTGTGCTAAGCGACAAGAAGCTGTTGGATGGATGGAGTTTTCTTATTCGTTGCATAATTAATTGCATTTTGTTGTTTGAGATAGAATTCCACTGTTAGCTGTTTGCAGAAATGACATAATTATTACAGAGATTCCATCTGAAAGAAATACCAAACCAGTTTTGATCCATGTGCACCACGCTCTGTGACAAAATAAATCTCGACTGAATCCCCAAGCAAATCTTGCCAATTTTTTGAGTGAATTTCCCAACATAATCCTCTTGGTGGTCCTCAGTGTCTATCCCTGTGGTTCGATAGTGTCTCACTTGTATGAAACAGTGGCTTACAGTTGGTCGATTCCTAGTGTGGATTTCTGGTTATTTGTATTCTCAATTGATGTTGTTAAGAGTGTTATTCAAGCAGGCCTTCGAACACACCCCCGTACACACCAAACATAACAACATTTCCAGGTACTTCCCTTTGTAAAGTCAGAATAAGACCCTCGAACAACCCTCTGGCGTATCTGAATCCACAGTTATCATTGCATTTGATTATCTGTCCAGAAAGCTATTGTGGTGTGCAATATTTTTGGCCCTTGAATTCTATTCAAGTATTGTCGAAATCCATTTATGTGTCTGCCAAAAGACCGGTTTTAGAATCATCGAAAAAGAAGTCACATATTCTCCAATTACGCATTTGAAAGAGTTTTTAAAAAATATTTAATGGCACCATAATGTGCTAGAATGGAAGCAGAACCACCGTCGACATGTGACTTCTAAGCAAGGAAGCAACTTTAAAGGATCTACGTGGATTATAGAACCTGCGCGGGCAAAGCGGTAGCCTGTTGTGGAAACAACTGTTAATTCTTTTTATGTCCCAAGTTGCTTGGAATTGAAATTTCGAGCATCAGCGGTCAGAAATAAAACAGCTTGTAGAACCTGCGTGGAAAAGAAGCCCTGCTGAAGAGTTTTGCCTGAAGGTCTGTGGAAGGTTCATGAAAATATGCGTTAAATTTGTTGTGGTGAAAGTATTCAACATGGAGGAGCCAGCATTAAACACATGATCAATCGCAAAGTTCCATTTGGTGTGAGTGGGAGTGGAGCGTTCAATACATAAGCTCAATGCTCCTTTCTAAGAAGGTAAACGAATTCTTTTTAGCGTGCATAATTGACCTCTCAATCATTTACATACATAAGCATATCATGGGGTGTGGTTTATAATTTTTATATTTGCATGTGAAACGTAAATTCACTTTTTCATAAAGTGATTTTATAAAATCCATAAAAAAAACTTTAATTGAAGAGAGGTATCAAAGTGAAACTTTTGTAGTGGGGAATAATGTATATTATTTAAATGAGTGATTTTATGGAGAGATAAGGAGCGGATAAAATCATTTATTTGTAAGGGAGAAATAAGGTGTATATTTTGTAATCTTGGAGTGATAAAGTTTTTTTCTTTGAAGTAAGAAGTGATTTTGTATTTGGAGTGATAAGTGGATTTCTTTGAGAGAAATTTCTTTTTGTAATCCAAAATAATATTTTACTTTGAGAGGGATTTTGAGAGTGAGTGAGTCCAAGTAGTTTTTTGAAGACAATTTTTTTCTTCAAAAAGTTCTAGAACTTTGATTCCAAGAAGATGTTGTGAAGACTGAGCGATTATGTACTCCAAAGTTTAATAAAGACATATTTTTTTGTGGTGTTTGTGTCCTAGATCCGCCCGAAATTGAATAAGGGGATCTTAGGTACACGAAGAGTGTGTTGATGATGGTGCATGCTTCATGTTTTTTGCTTATGATTTGTGTCTAGTTTTGACACATAAATGATCTCATTTCATGCACACATAAAATACAAAGAGCAAGCACAACACCTATATCGAAATAATTGCAAGGAAGGATAATTAAGCTCCACACATACAACAACTCATCAAAGTTTTCAACATCGACATGCTACTTCAACAAGCAAATTCAATCAAGTTAATGAATTTGTAAACTTCATTGTTTCAAAGCAAAGTCTACATCAACATTCTTGCAAACAAATTTAAGAACTTGTGAATCAAATTCCAATTGAATTGTACGGGTGCATTCTCGGTTGAAACCGACACCCACGTCTTGATTTGATCAGAAGTCAAGCACGTCAATTCTCTTCAACTTAGTCAAATTAAGACAAGTGAATTCCTTGTTTTATGTGAGTCATTCAAACCATTGTAAGCTTTTTGGGTGCATTTTCGACAGTGTTCGACACCCTTCCTTTAAAGCACAATCAAGTGAGTCCATGAGTTTTAATTCCTTGAAACAACCATCACAGCAACCAAAACAAGTTCAACTCTAACAAGTTGAGTTCGTCATCAAGCGAGCGTGAATTCCAGAAAGTTCTAACAAGAGTTCTCAGCAAGTACAATAAGCAACAAATCAAGCAAGTTGAGATCAACAAATCAAGCGAGCGTGACAGTCAAGTCCCATAGCAAGCGAGCCTGTCATTCAAGTAAAGTGCAACAGTTCAAAGCACAACATCTACAACAAGAGAGCCTGACTTCAAGTGAGCAAGTTCAGATGGCGCAGCATATTCAGTTATTAAACATTCTTCACAGTTTGATCATCTCCAGTGATGAAGACATGGTGCACGTCAGCAAAGAAACTCTTGCTGATATTTCACGGCATCTACAGCAAACACATGAAACCATTGAGTTTCTTCAGCTTGAGTCCCAACTTCAAAGGAATGAATTGCAAGAAAAGAGTGATACTTTCAAGTCTTTGAACCATCCAGATGATAAGTCATTCATCCCAACAACTTCAAGTGTCGAAGTTGTTCATGATCAAATTCAAATTTCTTCCAAAGCCATCATCAAGCCCTGGGAAGAAATTCAAAATAACAAGAATAGACGTGGCTTAGGATATGTCCCTGATGACACCAACTTACAAATCCCAGATTATTCCAAGCCAATTAAGTTTGTGAGTGCAGGATTTCTTGAACCACTCACCTCAGCAGGTTCTGAGAAAGTTGTAGACAACCGAAATTGCATGCAACCTGAAGTTCATGTTCAACCGAAATGCTCTCATTGTCAAAGAGTCGGTCATTTGGAAGATCAATGTTTTGATCTCCATCCGTGTTGCCATTGTGGCAAGCCCAATCATTCCTCAGAAAAATGTCGCAACCACCAAAAATCAGGCAGATTGAAGATACATTATGACTGGATTGATCCTTGGGAATGGTCATCCACAGTCAAACGGTTGTCTCAGTTCTACAACCGACTACAATCTTACATAGTGCAGCCAGCAGTGAACAGATGATGGTACTCTCATGCAGTTGAATGAGGGAGTACAACAGTGAAACTCTCCTACACCTGAAGGGGGGGAGTTCAAATATATTTTGGAGCAGATTGTCTCTCCTTTCAGCTGACAAAGGGGGGAAAATGTCAATGAAATTGACAAGTGGTTGTCAGACTGAAAGTCTCGACAACATCAGCGAAGCAGCCAGTGGGCATCTTCATCAGCCAGTGGGCATTTGTCATCAGCAGTGAGCATCAGCAAATTCGCCAGTGGGCGATCGACAGCCAAAGCAGCAGTGAGCAGCTTTCATCATAGCAAAAGCAACATTGAGTTGTTTTTCGACATCTTCAGCCAGTGGGCAATCATCATCAGCAAACACGCCAGTGGGCGTTCCTCAAATTGTGTCAGTGGACACCGGATGCTGTTTTGAAGCAAAGGACAGTTGGATCCTTTTGCGGCTTGGCACATGATGGAGTTGTCAAGCGTCCTTCAGAGATGAATCAAGCATGCAGCTGACTCAGTCTCTTCATTTTTCGGTTTGTTCAGCATCCAGATTTGGCGGTTTTTTCAGGCAATGTTTTTGAGGATCAACATGAGAACTTGGAAGATGATTCCTCGTTCTTATTTTGGATTTATCATTGAAGGGGGGAATGTTAGACTCTCTCATAAAACAATAATAAATCCAAAAATTAATTAAAAATTCCAAGTTAGGAATTTGTGCCTAACTCTTGGGTTGTTCCTCTAAGATAGGAGTTAGTTTAGGTAACTCCTATATTGGTGTGTCTGGTGAGAAATTATCTCAACCAAAGGTGTCCAAGATAGCACGCACTATCTTGAGACCAATATCTCTCATCTATTTATTTGTAACACTATTTCAATTATTTTGATGTAAGAATGAGAGTGAGAGAATACATGAGGCTTCAGCCTTTTTCCGTCAATATTGTGTCTCTGGTTTTTATATGTGATTTATATATTTTTCTGAGTTAATGTCATTTTCATCAAATGGAGCAACTTTTTTTTTAATTCCATGCATAGGTTGTATTGCGGGAAATTTCAAAAACATGGCTCGATCGAGCCACTAGATCAATCGAGCTCCTAGATAACATCGGGTTAAATTGTTTAAGCCCTTAAATAACTTGATCGAGCACTTAAAAAGGACTCAATCGAGTGCTTAAATGGCTTGATTGAGATATCGTTTTTTCCACCCAAATGCATCCTCTCTCACCAAAAAGTGTAACCCAACTCCATGCTTTCACCCTATATTAAAAATACCAAGATGATATGTTTTAAGCATATTTTAGGATTATTCGAGAAGCCTAAATTCCCTAGAACATATCTCCAAAATTGTAATTAATCCAGGTATGAATTTTTAATCACTATTAAACTAAAATATTCTATATGTATCCTCAAAGTTTCATGTTTTGAAACATCTTAAGAAAAGAGTTTAACTGAAAATTCCAAACTAACATGTTTGATGAGAATTTAGGAATCCTAAATTACTTAGACCATATCTCAGTGAAATTATAGTGAATCAAGCTCTGTAATTTGAACCAAAGTAACATGAATATTTTATATCTATATCATCCATGTTTCACATTCTAAAACATCCCAAAACAAAAGTTATAGAAAAAATGCTAACATGACATCTTTGATGAGTATTCAAAAAGGTTGAATTTCGTAGACCATATCTCCAAAATTATAGTGAATCAAGGTCTGAAATTTGAACCATAGGTGCATGAATATCTTCTCTCTATATCCTGCAAGTTTTTCATTCTAAAACATCCCAAAAGAAAATTTATAGCAAAAATTCTTAGATGATTCATTAGCCCCATAAATCACATTTTTGCTTCTACCTGTAGACTCCAAGAATCACCCCAAAAAATATTCCTCAACCTTTTTGGCATCAAAATGATCTCTTCTTTTTTAGATTGTATGCATATTAACTCATATGCCATTTATTTATAGTGTTTGTAGATTCTCTTATCACGTTGACTTGTAAAACTGGTTGGGTTAGCCTCCTTCTACTTGGTTGCGTCATACTAATTAAATGTTTCAAGTCTCTTTATTCCTATGAAATTATAGGGAGTTTCATATATCGTTGGAAAGGTCTCATAATAACATTTCCAACCATATATATTATGCTCCAATTTGAGCTGTGAAATTAGAGTATAAATTACTTCAAAGATATGGCATCCAAATTAGGTATCAAATTCCAAAAAAATATTTGGACATATATAGTCTCCCCATGCCTTTGACATCAATGACAATAATATTTCCAATAGTTCCTTTCTCATTGTTGATGTACTTTTGTTGTTACAACTTGGATGCTACAACTTAGCGATGAAATGCAGTTGCTGCAACTATGGAGCATTGTTGCCGCAACTTTGGAACCCTGATGATGCAACTCAATAATGAGATGTAACTGCGACTTTGGAGCACTATTGCCACAACTTTTGAATTGTATTGCTTCAACTGTGAGACATTGGAAAGACATTTAGGTTTGTATCATTCTTCCTCATCTTTTTCCATTTATCGAGGTTTTACGATCTCTTCAGTTTGGAGGGTACCATTACCTTTGCATTCCATAACATTCCTTCACCATTCTTATTCATCTCCAGTCCAATATCCTTGCATGAGAAAGATTCAAAGCTACCAACAGTAAAAGACCATGTTACTGCTACACAAGAACCAATAGTAAAAACAATAAAAGTCCTCATTGCTACCACACAAGAACCAACAGTAAGAATAATAGAAGGCCTTACTGCTACCACACAAGAACTAGCAATTAGAAAGGAAGAAGATGTTGTTTCTCCACAAGAACCAAAACTGGAAAAATAAGAAGCTAAAATGGACAATACACATTTATTAATGACATATCTTTGTTGCTTTATCCATGAGCATCTTCAGATCCACATTTTTAAGCAGTATATCCAACAAATCATAACTCATTTTTAGCTTGGGGGAAAGGGAAAACTATCATCTAGAGAGAAATAGGTTACCCTCCAAGAACCTATAGCAAAAGAAGCTACTATAGATTCCATTCCTACAAAATAATGTGTTTTCATCCTTGAGTTTCAGTATTTACAACAATAGTTATCAGTTTTTTTAGTATTCAAACAACAACAAGGAAATCAAAGAGCAATAATAACATAAAAACTCCCTATTATTGTTACAAAATAACCAATTAGAAGCCTTATTGTTACCGCAACTCCCTTCCCAACATAGTATTGCAACTCTAGTGTAGCAACTCCCTATTGTAACTTTGGTGCCACAACCTACTGCTGCAACTTTGGTTCTACAATTCTTTTGATGCAACTCTTGGAATTGTGAGTTGACGAAGAAACCATGAGCCAACAAAACCTTGAGAAAATTGGAAACTTGAACTAATGTTGTTACATAATTGTTGTTCTATTATTTCAATTTGGATCAATATTAAACATGATTAATTAAGTTGTTAATAAGTATTTTGGAATTATGTATGAGTTGTTTATTGTTTGCTAATTATTAGTAAACCACATGATAAACTTACAAAAACATATTTATTGTTTGTTAATTGTTAGCAAACCATATGAGAAACTTGTGGCTCTCATTTATTGATTGTTATTTTATTTTTAAACAAAAAATATGTATAAAAAGAATTCCTCTTTTCATTCTAATGGAGGATTTTTAGAGCAATATTTGAATCATAATGAAATAATTTAATTGTTAAGCTCTTATTTTAATTGTAATTTATAATTTATAATTTAATTTCTTTCATTTTTTAATACTTATTTCCTTTGCATGTTTATGAGATATTAATTTTTAATTACCTTAGTTAATTAAATTAATATAATAATTGTTCATAAATATTAATACTTTGTTCTATGTAATGAGGGCTTATTCATAAATATGAGAATTGATGTACTCAATCTTAACTAAAATAAAAGATTTTTTCCTTTTTAATTATTTGAAATATAAATCTAATTTGGATATACTTATTTTAAGAAAAAATGCTTTTTTGTTCCAACCTCTTATATTACAAAATTAAAGAATTTTATAGCATGTAATTTTGAAATTATATATATAAATAATTTAAAGTTTTTTTTTTTTTTTTTTTGATATTACAACATGTTACAAATTTAAAGTAGAATTAGAGTCACAAGATAAAGTCGCGGTGGAGATACCTATAAAGTGGATACCAATGGGTTTGTATGGAATGTCATTGGCCCAAGTTCATAAGTTCAAACCTCATGAGATTTATTAGAAGGGTTCACATGGAAATCACTTTGGGAGATCTAGGTGATAAAAATCATCTTATTGTTTCTTAACTACCTAAACTCAGCCTAATAAAAATATCAAAAAATAATACAAAGTGGTGATCTGCCTCACAAAATGTTATAACAACATCCATATAGTGGTTACCAATATGTGCCATCCATAGTAGTTTTCATAGAATGTGTCAAACAGTTCAAAATGGAAATGGTTTTAGAAAAACCAAAAACAATACAAAGTGGTGATATGCCTCAAAAATATTATAGCAACATGCATATAATGGTACTAAGTGCCTTCAATAATCGTTTTCACTGGATGTGTCAAAATGTTGAAAATGGGAATGAAAAACACACATAGGCTAAAAAAACGACAATCAATAATGTTCGAAAGCTGGAGATACGTTATCGTATCAAATTTTGATATTTATGTCCACTCATTACAAATCACTTCAATTGAGTAAGTACAGATATCTTAAACTAACCAGAAAGCTCCGTGGATTATAACTCTGGTGATACATCATATCCAAATTATAATACCGGCTATTGCCAAGCAACTACTAATCAATTACTGGTCTTTATTTATATGGCAGAAAAAAACAAAGGACCTACTTATATCTGGATGAATAAAACAGAGAAGTGACTACTTATATGTTGGAAGAATAAAACAGCGAAGGGGCTACTACTTAAATGTCTGCATAGCTGTGAAGATCGTCTGTGCCAAGGCGTTGAACAGTAGGAAAATTGCCGCACCCGAAGCTACAGCTCTCCAGCGCGGTGAGAAATAATCCCGCACAAGCTCTGGATACTGGAGCTGGACCCTGATTTGGTTTTCGTAGTGGTCATTCACTCTTTTTGTCAGTTGGTCGAAGGCATCTAATAGATTCACAGGGGCAGCCTTCTTTAGACCCTTGAAGAGGTCCACAACCTCTTTGTCTCTCCCAACCCAGTTTCCAAGGACGCCCATTCTTATTAGCAAAGCCACGTCCTTTTCCGAGTCGATCAAGTTGTCCATGAGATTAACGTAATAGCTCACGTAATTGATTTCCACTGGCTGGCACATCTCAAAAGCGATTAGGTTACGGAATAGTACTTCTGTCATATGTGTGATACGGATGGGAGGAAGAAAAATTGTGGCGCTATGAAACTCAATATCCTGGATCCCCCCATAGCATGGTTTAAAATTGATCCCAGCATTTCTTAATTCCACTGCAGGACGGATTCTTTGGACGTCATTCCCTGTTTTTTTGAATCTGTCTTGAAACTTCATGAACCATGGACTAGAACAACATTTAATGCATTGCCTACCACAACCTTTAATGTAGATGCTACACTCACCTCCATCTAAACGGTGACGCCGATGGAATATTGGTGGAGATACAATGACTCTGTGCAAGAAGCCTAGAAGATGATGAAGTTGTTGAACTGGTGCTAAATTTTGTCTAGCTGGTACTGACAAATCTAACCATTCTAACCATTTGCTTATATCAGATATTCGATCGTCGAAATGTTTGAACAAACCCCATGTAGTTTTCACCAGGAGAGACAGAAGCATCTCCTCGACATGATCAACGGCCGGGTTGGGCTGCAATTGTAGTAGCTTTAGGAGAACAATGAAAGGAACTTGATTTTCAAGCATCAAAATGTCTTTTACTGTATCGGACGCAGCAAACATTATCTTCTTTTCCCTATTAAGAGGGCTATACCATTCCCACGCTACGTCTCCAGCAAGTCCGTTCGGACCCAGACTTCTCAATACTCTTAGAAGAAAGCAACCGTCCAAACACAGCATCCGAGCCAGGCTCTGTCCATTGCAATCGATGCTTTCTTCGTAGGTGTACCTGATTTCGTTCTCCAGCAGTAGGATCTCATCGCTTGCACGATTGGCGAAATCCACATTGGTATTGCACATACTGCACCTGGTCATTGTACGCAGGGCTCTTCCCTTGTGATGGCCCATTTCAGGAAGCTCTGCACTTCCGTGATGATATGGACCCAAGGAAACCCTTTGAGGTTCATATGCTTCCTTTTTTGTGTCTTTCAGGAACTTGGGAACTGTAAATATTGACGTGGACACAGCAGACGGCGGTCCGAAAGGAACATCGGTATCCGCTTGAATATAGTTAGCCCATTCCATGTCGCTGATCAATTGCCTCTGCTGCGCTGCATCCTGCGGCGCAGCAGCATCCTGCGGCGCTGCCCGGAATAAGCGTCTCATAAACACCATCATTGTTACAAAGAAGCACAGAATACTTCACACAGCAGCTAAGACACGAGTCTGAAAGCGGCAGAAACGCATGGGAGAGTCCAAATAGCACCGTGGGATAAGACTGGAAAATAAAAAACCAGCGTCTCAGAAAACAGTCTACTTCACAATAGTTATTGGAAGATCATATAAGCACACGAGATGATGACCTCCACAACGCGCTCTCCCCTTCCACATCCTTAACATCTTTAATAGATGAAATTAACCGTCGTATTTCGTTTCTAAATTTCTCTTAAATGATCTAATATGATAAATGTCTCTAAGAAATGTTTTAATATAATAAATGCATATAGCGTACAGTTAAAGTTAAAAGTAATTATGAAAATATACATAGCGTAAAAGAGTTTAAGTAATTATGAAAAAAATGAAAATATAGGAAGTGTACTTGTGGGTTATGTCAGAGTAATTGATACATAATTTATATTAATTTAAAAATTTTAAGTTAAAAAATTTGAAGTGAAAAGTAGTTGATAATTCTTTTAAAGTAGTTTAAATGTTTATAAATTTAAAATTAGGTATATATAAAATAGGTTATATAATATTCATAAATCCAATTTAAAATAGGCTTACATATAATTTTCTATTTATATTTTTTTTAAAATAAATTATTATTATTTAAAAAAATATTATAAATTATAAATATATAAAGTTTGAAATAGAAGATCAATATTTTCCATATAAAAAATAAATGGTTTAAATAAATAAATTATATTTAAAAATAATTCTAAATAATTTATGCAAATAAATTAATTAAAATGAATATTGTAACTTAAAATATTTTCTTATTTATTTTATATTAAATTTATTATCTAAATATTAATTAAACATTTAAAAAGTGTCAAATTATTTAAATAAGATAATATATTATATGAATGATTATATTTATTGTAGTGTATATTTTTATTACTAAAATTATGTAGTAAAAATAAATATTGAAAAGTGAAGTGTAAAAATAAATTACAAGGGATAAATATTTAGATTTGATAGGTGTATTATTTATAGAGTTCAGGCTTCTGTGATCCATATCAAGTTTGTGAGAGATTTTTCAGGCTTCTGTATTCCTTAAAGCTTCCAAGAATTCTCTGACTAAAAGGGAACCAAAGGAACGAATTCAGGTGTCCATATTCCATATGTTCAGGGGTCACTGATAGAATTGGTAGGATTCTCAGGAAGCATAGTATCCCTGTGACTTTTAGGCCCCTGAACACCATTCGTATGTCCCTCAGATCGGTGAAGGATCCTATCGACCCTAAGGATATGAAAGGTGTTTATATGATCCCTTGTTCGTGTGGGACCCCCTATATTGGGGAGACTGTGTTATAGACATTTTTGTGCCTTGCATCACTGAGCATGAAATGTCAATAATTAAGGGATCCAAAGTCCCTAAACATGCTGTTCCTACCCCTAGAGGAACAAGGCCAGCAAACCACAATAGTTTACAAAAATTCTCCACCTGAAAACACTCAAAAACAAGCAATTTCTGGATCATGTCAACTGCTCCACTGAGCATCTGCGCTGAATGTCAAGTGCTCCACTCTGTACCTGCGCTGAATGTCAACTGCAAAGAAGGCCACCTGCGCTGAGCGTACTTGGACAAGTGGCAGACTCATTCCTCAAGGTGTCAATGCCCAAGAAGCTTCCAAAATGACACTTGGATCAGGGAATTCGACTGGTGATGAGTAAGAGGTTCCAAATCTCCAAGTGGAAGTAAGAATCTCCAAGTGGACTCAAGAACTGAAGTGGGAGAGGACACTAGTCAGCTTCATGCAAGCCTCAAGCTGACTCATCCTTTCTCCAAAACTCCTATATATAGAGCTCTCTCATGAGGTCTAAGGAGGCTGGATTGTATTGCAAAGAATTGCTGTTGGTTTGTGGTTGGATCATTGGGTGTTTATGCTTTGAAAGGGGCTGAAGAAGGAATTCCATTATGCTGGGAAGGAGATGCTGGGTTGGAACCCCATGGGTTGTATCTCTTCCTGAACCTTGTTTATCAATCAATAAAGCTTCTCGGTTCTTTCCTATATGCTGGTGTTTATTGTATGATTTGCATTAGTGTATTTGATTTACTTCTAATCCTGAATCATTTATGGATATGTATATTTGCCTTTGTATTGTGTCCTTCTCTTGTTGCATGTAGCTGTTCTCTTGTCACAGGTAGTTGTTCTCTTGTGATCTTGTGGGAGCAAAAGCGAGGAGGCAAGTAGTTGTGGACACACAAAGGGGAGAGGATTTAGATCGAGGGACAACCGAAAGATAACGGTAAGTCTACCAATCTCCTCTCTTTCATATTTCATAAAGGAAGAAACCGAAGTAGCTGCATTCGTTTGTTGCTAAGGCACTATCACGCCTTAAATGGATAGGATCGTCCTGCATAGGCATTTTTTCCCCACAACAAATTGGCGACACCGCTGGGGAAGAACTTTGTTTTAAGTCATTTTGTTTGAGCTTGCATCATTGTTTACTTCATAGACTCAACGGCAACAATCGAACTGCTTTGCAAAGTAGAATGTTGCTGCTTTGATCCTTCACTGGGTTTTTGTCTATGATCTTAACAATGGACTCATAAATGACTTGATGATCCTTTGTGATAGTCTTTAGTACCCTTTCAAAGTATCCCTCTGTTTATACCTTGCTTGTGTTTCTGATTTGGCCTGAAACAGTTGATTTTTGAGCATTTTATGACCTGGAAACCAAGAGAGACGAGAGTTTCTCCTTTTAGCGCAGGCACTGTGAAGGCAGTCTGCATTTCAACGCAGGTCCCGTGAGGGCTACCTGCGCTGAATGTCAAACTGACAGTGTTGCACCTGCGCTGAACCAGTGTGGCCTTGTGCAGCTGGGGTTCCTTGCTGTCTTTTGCCTGTTTTGATCTCTGTTTTTGCTGCCTTTAACCAGCATAGGTGCCACATCTGAAACCCCTTTTCTTTGCTTGTATTCAGCCTCATTTTTGTACAAAAAGACTGTAAGTGTTTTTATGTGTTTGTGGCGTCATTTACAGTTTTCCTTTGCATGAGCGAAATAGTCATCCTGTAGCCTTGATTCAGATCTGATTGAGTGATTGATTGTGATCTTAGAAGAGAGTTCATTGGCTGTTTGCAGTTTGATTTATCATTTGCTTTTGCTTATTGGTTTGAATTTGTCATTTTTAAGTGTCGAAACAAGTATTTCTTTCGAAAAATCGCAAAGTGATTGTAATCTCTTCTACCCTTGCTGATTTGGGAAAAAATAAACTTGTTTATTTTCAGTCATTTAAAAGCAAATTCGAAGTTGTGCAAAAAGCTTTCTTTGTAGGCATTTATACTAAGAAAGTGAAAACAAACACCTGCATTGTGCATTTGCATTTTGATAAGTTTGCATGTTGGATTTAGGAAGAGTGCATTAGAGTGTGCTGATTGCTCTTTGAGAAAAGATAGTCGCTCTCTTTTCCCTTAGTAGCTAGGATTTTCAAAGTTGAAAGATTATAAAGCTTGCTTATCATCTTAGACTGCATTTAGGAATTTGTACCAATACATCTCGTGGTGATCCTGAAAGACAAACTTTAAAAAGATCAACTTAAAATATATTGAATGAACCTAACAACGTTTTGCAACATAACGCTCACAGTAGAGGTCTAGGTAGAGACGTGTTCCGGCGTCGTTAAACATAGTGACTGTCGATCTCTACGAAGGTGGGTGATTCCTCCTGAGAGACGATAGCACTAATACGGACTTGTGCTCCCACGTACCGTCGCGTATATATTGGGAGACCCCTGTAGGCATATATCCTTTATCCTTAGGAAGCCGTGTCGGCCGCCCTACTGATCGCAATGCAGTGAACACAGCATTCACGAAGATCGACCACCCGTACCGTAAAACGTATTCTGTGGTTTTGCGAAAGGTTTGGCACACCCTCTGCCTAGATCTCCAGAGCAGTTTCTTTTGGCCTTTTTCAGACTCTATAACAGAAAAAGTCCAACCGAGCATTTGTCACTTCGGGCTCGTTAAAACATCAAAGGAGACTAGAGTCATCTTTATCTTTTTCTCAACTCTTTAAAACTAAAAAAGCAAGTTGTGTCTAAAAGCGTCGTTAACAATTTATTTTAAACGGAACAATCACCCTTATTCCCGCATTGATCTTTAGGTTGAAAAGATGGAGCACACCAACCAAGGAGTTCCCCTTGGTGGGAATCCTAGTCCCTTCTCCTCTTGGGGAGATGTTGGTGCGCCCCACATGGCCACATTGTCGCTTCCAGGATTGACAATTGGCCTACCTGTTTGGCTCTTTTCAACCAATGTCGTTCAGAATGCCACCATTCCTGAGCAGTCGAGTCAACAGTTAGATCAGACAAGAGTTGCCTCCCAGCCTTCTACTTCATCTTCCTCTCCTCCTTCCTCTTCGCTTGACGGAACTGGTCGGTCAAAGAACCGAGTTCCTAAGGAGAAAAAGGAGAAGAAGAAGAAAGAAAAGAAGCAGAAGGAGCCTAAGGCGACTGGGGGCAAACAATCGTCGTCTAACAAAAATCCACACACTGCACTCGTAAGGCCTAAATCGCCATGCGTCATATGCAGGGGAGACCACTTCCATAGAGATTGTCCATGTATCCCTCGGATACTAAGGGACTGGTCCCCCCGTCTGCACAATTCGGTAGCATCGACCTCTGATAGCCATGTCGATTGTTCACCATCAACTAGTGGGAGTGAAGCTCCAGGACAGAGCGGGAAAGCTAAATTTCCCTGCAGACTGTGTGAAGGCGTGTTATAGACATTTTTGTGCCTTACAGCATGAAGCATGAAATGTCGATAATCTAAGGGATCCAAAGTCCCTAAACATGTTGTTCCTACCCCTAGAGGAACAAGGTCAGCAAACCACAACACTGAAAATCAGTTCTCCACCCGAAAACACTCAAAAACAAGCTAATTCTGGATCATGTCAACTGCTCCACTGAGCATCTGCGTTGAATGTCAACTGCTCCACTCTGTACCTGCGCTGAATGTCAACTCTAATGAAGGCTACCTGCGCTGGGCGAGATTGGCCAAGTGGCACAGTCATTCTGCAAGGTGTCAAATGCCCAGGAAGCTTCCAAAATTACACTTGGATCAGGGAATTCGCCTTGTGATGAGTAAGAGGATCTAGATCTCCAAGTGGGAGCAAGAAACTCCAAGTGGACTCAAGAACTGAAGTATAACTAAAGTGGGAGAGGACACTAGTCAGCTTCATGCCAAACTCAAGCTGACTCATCCTTTCTCCAAATCTCCTATATATAGAGCTCTCTCATGAGGTCTATGGAGGCTGTAATCTTGTGAATGTAAGGAAGTGTTGTTGGTTTGAGTATAGAACTATTGGGTGATTGCTTTGAAGGAGGTGAAGAGGAGATTTCTTTCTGCTGGGAGGTGTTGCTGGATTGGGCCTATTATGGTTGTAACACTCTCAGAACTTTACTTCTTCCATTAATAAAGCATTTGAGGTTCTTCTATATGCATGTGTCTTTGTGGCGTATTGATGCTTGTATATTTGATTTATTCTAATCCTTGAATCAATTATGGATGTATGCTTCTTGTAGTTTTCCTTTCTTGTGCTTTTGCAGGATCTTTGTGTAGCTGGGCCAGTGAAAGAGCAAGGAGCTGGGAGCAAGCAGCAAGAAGAGAAGATTGGGTCAAACATTAGCGGAAGACAACGGTTAGTGGATCTCTTTCTCCCCTCTCTTACATCTCATAAAGAAGTAATCTTGAATAGCTTTGCATTCGGTTGTTGCTGAGGTACTATCACCCTTAGAGTGGGATAGGGTCATTCCGTATTGGATACTTTTCCCAACAACAAATTGGCGACTCCGCTGGGGATCGTATCTTGTTGGTTGTTTGTGTTTTTGCTATTCATTTCATAAACAAAGGGAGTACCGAATCGGAACTTCATTTGGATCTTTCAAATGCAAAGTAGAGGGCAGCGACTCTAGCTCAATTTCTGGGCAAGTTTATGATTTGAAGAGCTGATCCACAAGGACTCTAATAAGCTCTTAGTGATAGCTTTTCATCCTCCTTGTCATCCCTTAGTGTGTCCTTGACTGATAGCTTCTGATTTGGCCAAAAACTGTGAATTTTTTAGCAATCTGTGACCCGGAAACCAAGAGAAACGAAAGTTTCGTTCTTCAGTGCAGGCTGTGTGAAGGCTGTCTGCATTTCAGCGCAGTTCCCGAAGGGGCTACCTGCGCTGAAGGTCAAACTGCCTGTGTACCACCTGTGCTGGACCAGTCTTGCCTTGTGCTACTGGGGTTTCCTGCTGTTTCTTGCCCTGTTTTCACTCTTGTTTTTGCTGCCTGTTACCAGTCAATGTGCCTATCTGAAACCAACTTTCCTTGCCACTATTCCGCCTCGGTTGTATAAATAAACTGTGTTTGTTCTTTGTGTATTTCTTGTATCATTTACAGTTTCCCATAACGAAAGTGAACTAGTCTTACTGTGGCCTCTTAGATCTAGACCTGTGATAAAGTGTCGTTTTGATCTTAAGAGTTAGTTTGTTTGCTGTTCATAGCTGATTGAGTTTTTGCTTTCATCATATGGTTTGAATTTACATATTTCTAGTGTCGAAACAAGTAAATCTTAAGATGTCTTTTGATTTTGGACAAGCTTGTTTGCTTTCACTTGAAATTGAATTCAAAGTTATACAACAGCTTTCTTTTTGTGTCGCACAAACATTAAGAAAGGGAAAAGAAATACTTGCATTGTGCATATGCATTATGACAGCTTGCATGTTGATTTAGGAAAAAGTGCATTAGTGTGTGCTCTATGATCTGTGTGAAAAGATGTTATCTTTCTTTTCCCTCAGTAGTTAAGATTTTCAAAGTTGAAAGATTGAAAAGCTTGCTTATCATCTTAGGCTGCATTTAGGAGTGTTATCATACATCTCGTGGTGATCCATAAAGGCAAACTGCTAAACAAGATCAACCTTAAAATAAATTGAATTTACATAACAACGCATTGAAACATAACGCAAACACATAGAGGTCTAAGCTAGAGACGTGTTCCGGCGTCGTTAAACGTGATATCTTAGCGTTGAGTGGTTGGGTGATTCCTCCACGGTGAAGCGATAAGTATCAATACGGACTTGTGCTCCCACGTACCGTCGCGTATATATTGGGAGACCCCTATAGGAACAAAGCCTTTATCCAATAGGAAATCGTGTCGGCCACCCTACTGATCGCAATGCAGTGAACACAGCATTCACGAAGATCGACCACTCGTACCGTAAAACGTATTCTGTGGTTTTGCGAAAAGTTTGGCACACCCTCTGCCTAGAACTCCAGAGCAGTTTCTTTTGGCCTTTTTCAAACTCTATAACTGAAAAAGTCCATCCGAGCATTTGTCACTTCGGGCTCGTTAAAACATCGAAGGAGACTAGAGTCATCTTTAGCTTTTTCTCGACTCTTAAAAAGTGAAAAAGCAAGTTGTGTCTAAAGCGTCGTTATAAAATTTATTTTAAACGGAACATAATCACCTCCTATTCCTGTGTTGATCTTTAGGTTGAGAACATGGAACGCCCCAACCAAGGAATTCCACAAGATGGAAATCCTAGTCCTTTCTCCTCTTGGGGAGAAGTTGGTGCGCCCCACATGGCCACATTGTCGCTTCCAGGACTGACAATTGGCCTGCCAATCTGGCTATTCTCAACCAATGTAGTTCAGAACACCATGGTTCCTGAACAGTCGAGTCAACAGTTAGATCAGTCTAGAGCTGCCCACCAGCCTTCTACTTCTTATAACTCTTCCTCCAATCCTTCATCTTCGCAAGGTAGAGCCGGCAAAAGCCAAGCTCCCATGGAGAAGAAGGAGAAGAAGAAGAAAGAGAAGAAGAAGAAGGAGCCTAAGGCGACTGGGGGCAAGCAAAAGACATCTGACAAAAATCCACACACAGCACAGACCAGGCCTAAATCGCCATGTGTCATATGTAGAGGAGACCACTTCCATAGAGATTGTCCCTGTATTCCCCGGATACTAAGGGACTGGTCCCCTCGGTTGCACAATTCGGGAGCATCAACCTCTGATAGCCATGTTGAATGCTTACCGTCAACCAGCGAAAGTGAAGGTTCAAGAAAAAGAGGGGGAGCAAGATCCCCCTGCAAACGGTGTAAAGGCGATCACGCCATCCACCGTTGTCCCTTCTTAGACGAAGCGAAGAGAGTTTTGGAAGATCACCCGGTTTCACCGTTGAGACTTCCTCCTGGATACAAAAAACTCGTGCCAAGTCCTTCGTTGGTTGAAAATACAGCTGGCCCGCTCAAGTGGTCAGCTGAAGCGTCAGTCATTGAAAATGAACCTACTGGATCCAGACCAGACGAAAGTCTAAAGGTCGATACGGCAGTTGACCCGGTTCTTCCTTCAGAGGTTTCATCTTCAAATGACACCATCACCGAAGATTCATCTTCAAATGACACCCTCACTGAAGAGAATAAGGATGACACCATCCAGATTCTTTTCATCAACACCGACTCTGATGAGCATCAGGGCAATGCGCCCATTCCTTTATCGCAGGAAGGAACATCATCAAGGTCATATCCGGCCGTGTATTCGGTCCCACCACCAAGCAATCTGGTTGTATCCTTTGATTGGAACCAACTAGGCAGACCCCGGTTACCAGCCAGTATACCATTCAGAATCATAGTCCAAATTTACAGGATGGTAATGGCTGGAACTATCATTGATGAAGGGGCATCTGTGAGTATCCTTTCCTCTATTTCTTGGAAAGCACTGGGTTCCCCAGAGCTTTTGCCTGAGATAAGAAATCTCTCGGGTTTTGATAAAGGAACCAGTCGACCATTAGGGATCCTCCCCAATGTACCTGTTACGTTGAAAGGGAAGACCGTTCAAATGAACGTGATGGTTGTTCAAGGACCCTTGGATTATAACCTACTCCTTGGACGAGACTATATATATTGCATGGGAGCTATAGTCTCCTCACTCTTTAGAGTAATGTGTTTTCCACACGAAGGAAGAATGGTCAAGCTCGTAGACCAACTTTCATTTCCGGGATCACGCATCGCAAATAGTCACATACCAACCCTTAATGGTCTATTCACCCAAGAAATGTCTCCACCGCCAGTCCTCCTTCCCGATGAGTGCGAGTGATTCGGAAAGATGGGACTGGAACCCAGGGGGCATGCATCCTGGTCTGCTTTGGGCAGAGAAAACCTTGGGCATAGAGTAGATTTCCGCGGGAGAATATGACTAGTCCGTACCCCGTCCGTCTAGGAAGAGGGGTTGTTCTGGAATAAGATTCTTTTGTCAAAGTTATGTGAGTGAAATAATCTGTTTTTCACCCACCTTTGTCTATTTCGGTAGACATCGCCGAAGAAGTGTTAAGTTTGAAAGATTAACAGAACAATCTTTGGGTAACCTGAAAGAGGTAAGCCTCACCCTTTAAAACAAATGTTTTATCGGATAAGTAGGCAGCCTTGAAATTGTATTTTATACCTGGGGGCATGCAAACCTTTTGGAGTGCAAGCAAAGAGCGGTTATTTATCTGTTTTTTTGGATTAATCGTTTCCTAACTTGCATAAAGAAAGGATGTGGGGCAAAGGTCAAAATTTGCCAAATTAGGAGCATAGCTTCGTGAGATAAAGCTCCATAAAAAATAGCTATCTCACAGGAGACATTCTTATCTTACGACTGGTATAATCGAGCAGTTTTACCGCGGAATTTATGCTCGTTAAAAAATAGAAAAGCGAGATCCGAGCAGTTTTAGCACATAGTTCATGCTCGTTAAAAAATAAACATAAGATTGAGCAGTGTTTTGGCGCATTCAAGCTCTTTAAAAAATGAACCCAGTGCTGGTAAATAACCATTGTGATCGTAAATTTATTAGCCATGAAAAGCCTTGGTCGTGTTTGCACCCGCCACCTCCATTCCATTTGGCCAATCGTTCACCTCCATATGATTGTTTACCTATTTTGAGGAACAGCTGTGAAGAGTGATTTCACCTAGCCATCCTTGTGACACTGCCGTGATTGGAAAATTCCAACCTGTACCTGGAATCTGCTGCTATCCCTGTTTATCACTCGTTCCTCAAAAGACGAGTCTTCTTTGAGCTCTTTTCATCTGACTCGTAAAATATGAAAAGTTTGCTGAGTTTTGGCCTTCCAGCTCGTTAAAATGACCGGAAGAGCTATCCCTCCTCTAGATTTTAATCTTTTTGGACCTGAGGGATTATTGCACAAAAAGGTCGAGCGCTTGTTTTATTCGGCTCGTTAAAGTTATCAAAAACCCATCCCTTCTGTATTGTTTTATACTTTTTCGGACTTAAGGGATTAGATGACGAAAAAGGAATTTTGGAGTTAACTTTCTGTACCTTTTCAGACTCTCTAAAAATGAAAAGGACCGAGTTTTCCTTGTCATTAGACTCGTTAAAATGATTAAATAGCGACAAACTTGTCTTTAGACAAGAACGAGTTTCCCTATCGCTAGGCTCGTTAAAACATAGCGATGGGCTTGCCCGAAGGGCAGGTTATAGAACAAGCATATGTTATCCTCCTCAAGCTTGACAAAAATAAAGAGGTACTGGGAGAACCTCAAAGCTTTAATGGTAGCAAGTCGCTCTTGAACATGACACTTTGTCCTCTGTATCACATCGGGTTGGGTTGTTTCATTCACCGGTCTCATCACCATGGTCTTCGCCAAACTATCCACATTTGGGGTAATGCTACCGATCCATCACATCAGTGTCGTTATATGTTCAAGAGATGTGTTCAGAAAGAGTCAACCGTGTCCCATCCACTGCCATACATTATCCTTCATCCACCCATGATCGCCACCCTGAGTCATATCTCACAGATTGTTTTCACCTCCACTAAAATCATTAGCTCCGTTCCGTGTCACTAATGTGGGATTCATTAAGGCCCTCCTTTGACGGATCACTTCTTGTCGACTTCAGCTCATTATCCAAGAAGTTGATCTAGGAACAAAACCCCTTCAGTACTTTGAAGCTTGCATGCCTCAATGGCAAGTTTCTCACTTCCGGCGACAGGTATACATCAATGACCTTCGACCAGAAGATTTTGCGTGGTGTTCGACGCCAAGTCCTTTATTCACACCATGTGAATTGTACTGCAGTACCTTGAGGGTCATTGTCATTATTGGTGATTCCTCTCGCGCTTGTTAACGGTTTACATTATTGACCGGTAATCAAGCGATGTCTTTCCATGTTCTACTTCAGCGCAATTCTCACATGGATTGACTTGTACTTAGAGTGAAGATTGAACGAGTTTGAAGACCCCGGATCTAGTTTCATCCATCCGGGCTGCGATATATATTCAGGATATAAAGACATTTATCATGTACATCATTGCAGCAGATGATCATCCTACTCAAAGGATGATAATTTCAGCAGAGAATTATCAGTCTACCATCAGACGATCGTCTGTTCTATGTACCAAAATGAATTTATAAAGCTGAGCATGGGAATGCCCGCCTCAGCTAGATCATGAAAGCATAATGAAAAATAATGTATTGTATTGTATTTATTACAGGGCACCTCTCAGCGATTGAATGAACTTCGGATCCTCCTGATAAAGCATTTCACCTGATAAACGACCTCATACTTTAGGGGGCAACTGTTATAGACATTTTTGTGCCTTACAGCATGAAGCATGAAATGTCGATAATCTAAGGGATCCAAAGTCCCTAAACATGTTGTTCCTACCCCTAGAGGAACAAGGTCAGCAAACCACAGCACTGAAAATCAGTTCTCCACCTGAAAACACTCAAAAACAAGCTAATTCTGGATCATGTCAACTGCTCCACTGAGCATCTACGCTGAATGTCAACTGCTCCACTCTGTACCTGCGCTGAATGTCAACTCTAATGAAGGCTACCTGCGCTGGGCGAGATTGGCCAAGTGGCACAGTCATTCTGCAAGGTGTCAAATGCCCAGGAAGCTTCCAAAATGACACTTGGATCAGGGAATTCGCCTTGTGATGAGTAAGAGGATCTAGATCTCCAAGTGGAAGCAAGAAACTCCAAGTGGACTCAAGAACTGAAGTATAACTAAAGTGGGAGAGGACACTAGTCAGCTTCATGCCAAACTCAAGCTGACTCATCCTTTCTCCAAATCTCCTATATATAGAGCTCTCTCATGAGGTCTATGGAGGCTGGAATCTTGTGAATGTAAGGAAGTGCTGTTGGTTTGAGTATAGAACTATTGGGTGATTGCTTTGAAGGAGGTGAAGAGGAGATTTCTTTCTGCTGGGAGGTGTTGCTGGATTGGGCCTATTATGGTTGTAACACTCTCAGAACTTTACTTCTTCCATTAATAAAGCATTTGAGGTTCTTCTATATGCATGTGTCTTTGTGGCGTATTGATGCTTGTATATTTGATTTATTCTAATCCTTGAATCAATTATGGATGTATGCTTCTTGTAGTTTCCCTTTCTTGTGCTTTTGCAGGATCTTTGTGTAGCTGGGCCAGTGAAAGAGCAAGGAGCTGGGAGCAAGCAGCAAGGAGAGAAGATTGGGTCAAACATTAGCGGAAGACAACGGTTAGTGGATCTCTTTCTCCCCTCTCTTACATCTCATAAAGAAGTAATCTTGAATAGCTTTGCATTCGGTTGTTGCTGAGGTACTATCACCCTTAGAGTGGGATAGGGTCATTCCGTATTGGATACTTTTCCCAACAACGAGGCGATCACGCCATCCACCGTTGTCCCTTCTTAGACGAGGCAAAAAGAGTTCTGGAAGATCGCCCGATATTACGAGCAAATCTTCCTCCTGGATATCAAAAACTCTTGCCATGTCCCTCACTAGTTGAGAATCCGGTTGACCCGCCCAGGTGGTCAGCCGAAGCACCTGTCATTGAAGATGAACCGTCTGGATCCATGCCTGACGAAAGTCAAAAGGTTGATACGACAGTTGACCCAGTTTTGCCTTCAGAGGCTCCATCTTCGAATGACACCATCACGGAGGAGAATCAAGACGACACTGTCTAGATTCTCTTCATCAGCACTGACTCTGATGATCAAGGGGGCAATGCCACCATTCCTTTATCGCAGGAAGGAAGTTCATCGGAGCGCTATTCGGCCGTTTACTCGGTCCCACCACCAAGCAACCTGGTTGTGTCCTTTGATTGGAACCAACTAGGCAGACCTCGGTTGCCAGCCAGTGTACCGTTCATAATTATTTGTCAAATATACAGAATGGTAATGGCCAGCACTATCATTGATGAAGGGGAATCTATGAGTATCCTTTCCTCTATTGCTTGGAAAGCGCTTGGTTCGCCTGCGCTTTTGCCTGAGATGAGAAATCTATCAGGTTTTGATAAAGGAACCAGTCGCCCTTTAGGAATCCTCCCCAATGTGCCAATAACACTGAAGGGGAAAACCGTTCAAATGAACGTGATGGTCGTTCAAGGACCCTTGGATTATAACCTACTCCTTGGACGAGACTATATATATTGCATGGGAGCAGTAGTCTCCTTACTCTTTAGAGTAATGTGTTTTCCACATGGAGGAAGAATGGTCAAGCTCGTGGACCAACTTTCGTTTCCCGGATCACACATCGCAAATAGTCGCTTACCATCCCTAAATGGTTTATTCATGCAAGAAGTGTCTCAACCCACGGTCCGTCCTCCTGATGAGCGCGAGTAATTCGGGAGGACATGACTGGAACCCACGGGGCATGCGTCCTGGTCTGCTTCGGCAGAGAACTTTGGGTATAAGGTAGGATTTCCGCGAAACAATATGACTAGTCTATACCCCGTCCATGGAGGAAAGAGGGTTGTTCTAGAATAGGATTCTTTTGTCAAGGTACGTTGGGAGAGACGGGGCCCGTCTCCCATCTTTGTCTATTTCGGTAGGCATTGTCGAGGAAGTGTCTTGTTTAACGAAACAATCTTTAGGTAACCTAAAAAAGGTAGGCCAAGAAAGTGTTTTATCTAACGAGATAATCTTTGGGTAACCAGAAAGAGGTAAGCCTCCCTCAATAACACTAATGTTTTGTCTTTGAGTAGTGTTCTTCTCTTGCATTCTTGCGAAAAATCTATTAAAAGTCGGGCTAACGAGAAGACAAGTATCGTATAGACCCGTTAAAATTAACGAGAAGACAAGTATCGTTAAACTGAACTAGCAAGACGACAAGTAGCTGTGAACACCCAAAGAAAAACAGAAGTGAGAAGGAGGAGGGGCAACCTTGAAATCATATTTTATACCTGGGGGCATGCAAACCCTTTTGGAGTGCAAGAAAAGAGCGGCTATTTACCTGTTTTTTGGGTTAGCTGTGTCGGAACCGGTTATTTATCTATTTTTTGGGGTTAGCCGTTTCCGAACTTGCATAAAGGAAGGGTACGGAGCAGAGCGTAGTGAGATGAAGCTCCATAAAAAATAGGGATCTCACAATGAGACAATCTTATCATATGACTGGTATATCGAGCAGTTTTAGCAGCATAGTTCATGCTCGTTAAAAAATAAACATAAGCTTCGAGCAATTTTAGTAGCATAGTTCATGCTCGTTAAAAAATAAACATAAGCTTTCGAGCAGTTTTAATAGCATAGTTCATGCTCGTTAAAAAATAAACATAAGCTTTGAGCAAGTTTAAGCTCGTTAAAAAATGAACTTCCCGGTAAATAACCATTAAGAATGTAACCTGATCAACCATAAAAAGACCTTGGTCGTGTTTTGTGCACCTTCACCTCCACCGTTCATTTGGCCGATCGTTTACCTCCATATGATTGTTTACCCATTTTGAGGAACAGCTGCAAAGAGTGATTTCACCTAGCCATCCTTGTGACACTGCCGTGATTGGAAAATTCCAACCTGTACCTGGAATCAGCTGCTATCCCTGTTCATCACTCATTCCTCAAAAGACGAGTCTTCTTTAAGCTCTTTTCAATTGACTCGTAAAATATGAAAAGATTGCCGAGTTTTGGCCTTCCAGCTCGTTAAAGGACAGGAAGAGCTATCCCTCCTCTAGATTTTAATCTTTTTGGACCTGAGGGATTATTGCACAAAAAGATCGAGCGCTTGTTGTGTTCGGCTCGTTAAAAGTACCGAAAACTCATCCCTTCTGTATTGTTTTATACTTTTTCGGACTTAAGGGATTAGATGACGAAAAAGGAATTTTGGAGTTGACTTTATGTACCTTTTCAGACTCTCTAAAAATGAAAAGGGCCGAGTTTTCCTTGTCGTTAGACTCATTAAAATTATTAAATAGCGACAAACTTGTCTTTAGACGAGAACGAGTTTCCCTATCGCTAGGCTCGTTAAAACATAGCAATGGGCTTGCCCGAAGGGCAGGTTATAGAACAAGCATATGTTATCCTCCTCAAGCTTGACAAAAATAAAGAGGTACTGGTCAGCAATGACTGGGGAAAAATTGGGAAAAATCGAGAAGTCTTTGATGGTAGCAGGTCGCTCTTGAACATGACACTTTTCCTCCGTATCACATCGGGTTGGGTTGTTTCATTCACCGGTCACATCACCATGGTCTTTGCCACACCATCCATATTTGGGGTAATGTTACCGATCCATCGCATCAGTGTCACCATATGTTCAAGAGAAGTCGTTCAGAAAGAGTCAACCAGGTCCCATCCACTGCGATACATTATCCTTCATCCATTCATGACCGCCACCCTGAATCATATATCACAGATTGTTTTCACCTCCACTAAAATCATTAGCTCCGTTCCGTGTCACTGATGTGGGATTCATTAAGGCCCTCCTTTGACGGATCGCTTCTTGTCGACATCAGTTCATTATCCAAGAAGTTGATCTAGGAACAACCCCTTCAGTACTTTGAAGCTTGCATGCCTCAATGGCAAGTTTCTCACTTCCGGCGACAAGTATACATCAATGACCTTTGACCAGAAGATTTCGCGTGGTGTTCGACGCCAAGTCCTTTATTCACACCACGTGAATTGTACTGTAGTACCTTGAGGGTCATTATCATTATCGGTGATTCCTCTCGCGCTTGTTAACGGTTTACATCATTGACTGGTAATCAAGCGATGTCTTTCCATGTTCGACTTCAGTGCAATTCTCACATGGATCGACTTGTACTTAGAGTGAAGATCGAACGAGTTTGAAGACCCCGGATCTAGTTTCATCCATCCGGGCTGCGATAATATATTCAGGAAAATAAAGACATTTGTTATGCAGCAGATGATCATCCTCCTCAAAGGATGATAGTTTCGCCAGAACTATCAGTCTACCATCAGACAATCGTCTGTTCTATGTACCAAAATGTATTTATAAAGCTGAGCATGGGAATGCCCGCCTCAGCTAGATCATGAAAGCAGAATGAATCATAATGTATTGTATTGTATCTTATTACAGGTCTCCTCCCAGCAAATGGATGAACTTCGGACTCCCCTGGATAAAACATTTCACCCGATAAACGGCCTCATACTTTAGGGGGCAACTGTTATAGACATTTTTGTGCCTTGCATCACTGAGCATGAAATGTCAATAATTAAGGGATCCAAAGTCCCTAAACATGTTGTTCTTACCCCTAGAGGAACAAGGCCAGCAAACCACAGCAGTTTACAAAAGTTCTCCACCTGAAAACACTCAAAAACAAGCAATTTTTGGATCATGTCAACTGCTCCACTGAGCATCTGCGCTGAATGTCAAGTGCTCCACTCTGTACCTGCGCTGAATGTCAACTGCAAAGAAGGCCACCTGTGCTGAGCATACTTGGACAAGTGGCAGACTCATTCCTCAAGGTGTCAATGCCCAGGAAGCTTCCAAAATGACACTTGGATCAGGGAATTCGACTGGTGATGAGTAAGAGGTTCCAAATCTCCAAGTGGAAGTAAGAATCTCCAAGTGGACTCAAGAACTAAAGTGGGAGAGGACACTAGTCAGCTTCATGCAAGCCTCAAGCTGACTCACCCTTTCTCCAAAACTCCTATATATAGAGCTCTCTCATGAGGTCTAAGGAGGCTGGATTGTATTGCAAAGAATTGCTGTTGGTTTGTGGTTGGATCATTGGGTGTTTATGCTTTGAAAGGGGCTGAAGAAGGAATTCCATTCTGCTGGGAAGGAGATGCTGGGTTGGAACCCTATGGGTTGTATCTCTTCCTGAACCTTTTTTATCAATCAATAAAGCTTCTCGGTTCTTTCCTATATACTGGTGTTTATTGTATGATTTGCATTAGTGTATTTGATTTACTTCTAATCCTGAATCATTTATGGATATGTATATTTGCCTTTGTATTGTGTCCTTCTCTTGTTGCATGTAGTTGTTCTCTTGTCACAGGTAGCTGTTCTCTTGTGATCTCGTGGGAGCAAAAGCGAGGAGGCAAGTAGCTGTGGACACACAAAGGGGAGAGGATTTAGATCGAGGGACAACCGAAAGATAACAGTAAGTCTACCAATCTCCTCTCTTTCATATTTCATAAAGGAAGAAACCGAAGTAGCTGCATTCATTTGTTGCTAAGGCACTATCACGCCTTAGGTGGATAGGATCGTCCTGCATAGACATTTTTCCCAACAATAGACTGGTGGCTCCATTAATCAAAGGATTAGCGAGCATGCAGCGAACCTTAAGCATAGGAGAGCTAAGTCTTCCGCTTTAGCTAAACATGCTGAGAAAACCAATCATCATGTTTGTATTGAGGAGGCTAGTGTTATTGCTAAGCTTTCGCATTTCCATCATCGTAAATTTAGGGAAGCATTGAAAAGAGGCCAAGCAATCTCAATAGAGAGGATGGCTGGAAAATCAGTAGGTGTTGGGTACTCCCTTCCTAGTCGTTTTTCTGCCCTTCTCCTTGGTTGTTTTATTTATTTATTTATTATTATTATTATTTTTTATTTATTTATTTTATTTTATTTTTATTTTTATTTATTTTTTATTTTTTTTATTTTTTTTAGAGTGTTAATTTTCTCATTTCTTTTAACTTATAAGGTCCTTTGGTACTAGCTTTCTTTTAATTTTATAAATATTCCCCCTTTTCAATTATTTTTTTATATATATTTTATTTATGCATATAATTTATTATAAGGTCTTTTACATAACTAATTTTCCAATTAAATTCTAATCAACTTATACTTTTTACATATTTTTCTAACTAACCTAGCATCCTTCTAATATTACTTTATTTTATTCTGATATTATAATGCCCTTTATATAACTAATTAACTTATAATAATTCTTTTAAGTAAAATTATTTTATATTTATTCAATTTATTCATATATTATAAGGTCCTTTATTTAACTAAATTTCCTTTAAATACTAATTAACTTATACTTTTTATAATATTTTTTAACTAAATACCCATTAAATTTTATATATTTATATATTGATCCCAGAGATTACTAATTAAATTAATAAAATAATTTTGACCCCGGTCCTAGAGTCAAACTAGCCGTTGGAGGCTCTGCTCAGATTATTTAACTTGCTAGGCTGGATCGGTTTCTTCAACTTGTCTTGACGATGAACCACACTAGTTGGTTCGAAATGCATCGACAAATGGTATTCCATGTGATTTTCGCCGAAAAATCTCTCACAAAGGTGTATTATTTATTAAGTATTATGACATTTGGTTTGGTATTTGTAGAATGATTATATTTATTGTACTGTATATTTTTATTACTAAAATTATGTAGTAAAAATAAATATTGAAAAGTGAAGTGTAAAAATAAATTACTAGGGATAAATATTTAGATTTGATAGGTGTATTATTTATTAAGTATTATGACATTTGGTTTGGTGCTTTGTACAATGACAACTCATTTTTATAACTATTTATATTTAATAGGTGTACTGATCAATTTTGAATAAAAGAATTTTTTGACTTTTTTTTTTTAAATTAATTTTGTTTGACAATTCAATTTTAAACACCAGGAAATTAATCATTTCACATGAGATAAAAAAATTATTTTTTATGTTTTAATAAAGTAATTTTTAAAAATATTAATTTATTATTAACTAATTTAATAATATTGGTTTTTAATCCAAAATCTGGAATTACAATTTTTTACCAAATCTTAAATTTCTGTTATTTAAAATGCCTTGGAATGAGGGCTTGGGATCTAGTCTGCATAATGGACCAAACACTAAAATAATTGGATGTAGAAAGAAAGAAAGAAAGAATTTATTTTAATGTCCACGAGGCTAAAGATAGTCTATGGGACAGATTGCTTCTTCATCTGTATTCGACCCTTTTTCTATGAAGCTTCACAATAAATGCGCCATTTTTCTGTGAACCCCTAGCTAAATAGATTATCCCAAGAGCTAGCTGCTAGCATATCTGCATAACTTTCACTGTTGTCTTTGAAGGCCTCGCATTCTAAAATGAAATGTTTTTCTATTCTTTTCAAGAAGAACAAAAATGCATACCCTTTCCTCCCACACTTTGGCCTTTTCCATCGCCCTGTTTCACAACTGAGTTGATGAGAATTAGTCTTTAATTGAGCAATAAGAATTTTGCTGTAGTCTAATCATAGAAATTTCGGTCATATTTTGATAAAATCCGGTAGGAATTTTTCTAAATCCAAATTATAGATGTCAATTACAATATTTTAGGTGTTTTAGAGGTTTTTGATGGTGCTGAATCTATTTCCACCCTCAAAGACATGATTCAAACACTGCTAATGCAAGATTTTTTGAATTTTTTTTGTTGTGGCCACTTTTGACCATCCTCACAATTCCTCCACCCAATTCCTCTGCCGCCATAAACCACTCCTAAAATTTTAATTTTATTCGAAATTCGAAAATTTTGTCTTGCAATGAGGGCGGGCTCAACATCGGACTTTGCATAGTGTACCAAACACAAATAATTGGATGCATAAAATTTTAATTTTACTTACATTCATTTTATTAATCCAACTATCTCTGTCTGCCTGTGAGAGATACGCTCGAACAGCCCTCCAACCGCGCCTAAAGGCGGTTGGACTTATTTCCCCTTTACATAACTAATTTTCCAATTAAATTCTAATCAACTTATACTTTTTAAATATTTTTCTAACTAACCTAGCATCCTTCTAATATTACTTTATTTTATTATGATATTATAATGCCATTTATATAACTAATTAACTTATAATAATTCTTTTAAGTAAAATTATTTTATATTTATTCAATTTATTCATATATTATAAGGTCCTTTATTTAACTAGATTTTCTTTAAATACTAATTAACTTATAATTTTTATAATATTTTTTAACTAAATACCCATTAAATTTTATATATTTATATATTGATCCAAGAGATTACTAATTAAATTAATAAAATAATTTTGACCCCGGTCCTAGAGTCAAACTAGTCGTTGGTCAAGTTAGTCGTTGGAGGCTATGGTCAGACTATTTAACTTGGTTAAAAACGTATCGACAAATGGTATTCCATGTGATTTTCGCCGAAAAATCTCTAACAAAGGTGTATTATTTATTAAGTATTATGACATTTGGTTTGGTATTTGTAGAATGATTATATTTATTGTACTGTATATTTTTATTACTAAAATTATGTAGTAAAAATAATATTGAAAAGTGAAGTGTAAAAATAAATTACTAGGGATAAATATTTAGATTTGATAGGTGTATTATTTATTGAGTATTATGACATTTGGTTTGGTACTTTGTACAATGACAACTCATTTTTATAAATATTTATATTTAATAGGTGTAAGATCAATTTTGAATAAAAGAATTTTTTGACTTTTTTTTTTTAAATTAATTTTGTTTGACAATTCAATTTTAAACACCATGAAATTAATTATTTCACATGAGATAAAAAAATTATTTTTTATGTTTTAATAAAGTAATTTTTAAAAATATTAATTTATTATTAACTAATTTAATAATATTGGTTTTTAATCCAAAATCCGGAATTACAATTTTTTACCAAATCTTAAATTTCTGTTATTTAAAATGCCTTGGAATGAGGGCTTGGGATCTAGTTTGCATAATGGACCAAACACTAAAATAATTGGATGTAGAAAGAAAGAAAGAAAGAATTTATTTTAATGTCCACGAGGCTAAAGATAGTCTATGAGACAGATTGCTTCTTCACAGATTGCTTCTTCATCTGTATTCGACCCTTTTTCTATGAAGCTTCACAATAAATGCGCCATTTTTCTGTGAACCCCTAGCTAAATAGATTATCCCAAGAGCTAGCTGCTAGCATATCTGCATAACTTTCACTGTTGTCTTTGAAGGCCTCGCATTCTAAAATGAAATGTTTTTCTATTCTTTTCAAGAAGAACAAAAATGCATACCCTTTCCTCCCACACTTTGGCCTTTTCCATCGCCCTGTTTCACAACTGAGTTGATGAGAATTAGTCTTTAATTGAGCAATAAGAATTTTGCTGTAGTCTAATCATAGAAATTTCGGTCATATTTTGATAAAATCCGGTAGGAATTTTTCTAAATCCAAATTATAGATGTCAATTACAATATTTTAGGTGTTTTAGAGGTTTTTGATGGTGCTGAATCTATTTCCACCCTCAAAGACATGATTCAAACACTGCTAATGCAAGATTTTTTGAATTTTTTTTTGTTGTGGCCACTTTTGACCATCCTCACAATTCCTCCACCCAATTCCTCTGCCGCCATAAACCACTCCTAAAATTTTAATTTTATTCGAAATTCGAAAATTTTGTCTTGCAATGAGGGCGGGCTCAACATCGGACTTTGCATAGTGTACCAAACACAAATAATTGGATGCATAAAATTTTAATTTTACTTACATTCATTTTATTAATCCAACTATCTCTGTCTGCCTGTGAGAGATACGCTCGAACAGCCCTCCAACCGCGCCTAAAGGCGGTTGGACTTATTTCCCCTTTACATAACTAATTTTCCAATTAAATTCTAATCAACTTATACTTTTTAAATATTTTTCTAACTAACCTAGCATCCTTCTAATATTACTTTATTTTATTATGATATTATAATGCCATTTATATAACTAATTAACTTATAATAATTCTTTTAAGTAAAATTATTTTATATTTATTCAATTTATTCATATATTATAAGGTCCTTTATTTAACTAGATTTTCTTTAAATACTAATTAACTTATAATTTTTATAATATTTTTTAACTAAATACCCATTAAATTTTATATATTTATATATTGATCCAAGAGATTACTAATTAAATTAATAAAATAATTTTGACCCCGGTCCTAGAGTCAAACTAGTCGTTGGTCAAGTTAGTCGTTGGAGGCTATGGTCAGACTATTTAACTTGGTTAAAAACGTATCGACAAATGGTATTCCATGTGATTTTCGCCGAAAAATCTCTAACAAAGGTGTATTATTTATTAAGTATTATGACATTTGGTTTGGTATTTGTAGAATGATTATATTTATTGTACTGTATATTTTTATTACTAAAATTATGTAGTAAAAATAATATTGAAAAGTGAAGTGTAAAAATAAATTACTAGGGATAAATATTTAGATTTGATAGGTGTATTATTTATTGAGTATTATGACATTTGGTTTGGTACTTTGTACAATGACAACTCATTTTTATAAATATTTATATTTAATAGGTGTACTGATCAATTTTGAATAAAAGAATTTTTTGACTTTTTTTTTTTAAATTAATTTTGTTTGACAATTCAATTTTAAACACCATGAAATTAATCATTTCACATGAGATAAAAAAATTATTTTTTATGTTTTAATAAAGTAATTTTTAAAAATATTAATTTATTATTAACTAATTTAATAATATTGGTTTTTAATCCAAAATCGAGAATTACAATTTTTTACCAAATCTTAACTTTCTGTTATTTAAAATACTTGGAATGAGGGCTTGGGATCTAGTTTGCATAATGGACCAAACACTAAAATAATTGGATGTAGAAAGAAAGAAAGAAGGAATTTATTTTAATGTCCACGAGGCTAAAGATAGTCTATGGGACAGATTGCTTCTTCATCTGCTCTATGTATTCGACCCTTTTTCTATGAAGCTTCACAATAAATGCGCCATTTTTCTGTGAACCCCTAGCTAAATAGATTATCCCAAGAGCTAGCTGCTAGCATATCTGCACTGTTGTCTTTGAAGGCCTCGCATTCTAAAATGAAATGTTTTTCTATTTCAACTTTTCAGGAAGAACAAAAATGCATACCCTTTCCTCCCACACTTTGGCCTTTTCCATCGCATTGTTTCACAACCGAGTTGATGAGAATTAGTCTTTAATTGAGCAATAAGAATTTCGCTGTAGTCTAATCATAGAAATTTCGGTCATATTTTGATAAAATCCGGTAGGAATTTTTCTAAATCCAAATTATAGATGTCAATTACAATATTTTAGGTGTTTTAGAGGTTTTTGATAGTGCTGAATCTATTTCCACCCTCAAAGACATGATTCAAACACTGGTAATGCAAGATTTTTTGAATTTTTTTTGTTGCGGCCACTTTTACCCATCCTCACAATTCCTCCACCCAATTCCTCGGCCGCAATAAACCACTCCTAAAATTTTAATTTTATTCGAAATTCGAAAATTTTGTCTTGCAATGACGACGGGCTCAACATCGGACTTTGCATAGTGTACCAAACACTAAAATAATTAGATGCATAAAATTTTAATTTTATTTACACTCATTTTATTAATCCAACTATCTCTGTCTGCCCGTCAGAGATAGGAACAGCCCTCCAACCGCGCCTAAAGGCAGTTGGACTTATTTCCCCGAGGTAAGTGTGAGGTAAGGGGTGCGGGTACTACCATATGCGTCACACTCGAGGTAAGGGGTGCGGGTACTACCATATGCGGTCACACTCGACTTCAACGATTTAATCGCTGCTTACGTATCGCTGCATACCTGTTGAGATTAATTTCTCTGGGAAAGAGATAAAGGGATGAATAAATTTAAAAATAAAATAAAATTGAAGAAGAATCGAACGCTAATTTTATTCATTCAACGAGCTCTGTTTACACGTAAGAGGTAGGACCCGCCCTCCATCCTAGCGTAAAGGCGGTAGGACTTATAGACCCGTATGAGGTAAGGGTTGCGGGACCCATCCTAAGTATTTCGACTATCTCATTGAAATTCATTTCACATATATAAAGGTGCGTCTCGGAATCAATCAACTACACGAAATTAAATTATGTGATTGATTTAACATTTGGTTATAAATAATTTATAATAATAGGAATGTGTATTAAAATTTATGAGAATTTTATTTTCATTATTGATTTATACTATAAATAATATAAATTTTAATATAAATTCATGAGAATTTTATTTTTATTATATTTATTTATATCACTATATCAGCAGCGTAAATTTATTTAAATTTGGATTTATAAAGTATTGAGAGGAAACAAATTTTACTTTAAAAAAAATTATATCTCGAGAGATTTGATCCCTCGTAGTGCTTGATAGATAGGAAGTTAAGATGGATTTACGCTAGTTTTTATATGTACACATACCATATTTAGGATGGGTTTCTACCTCTTTCTCCCCTTCTCTCTTTGTCTTCCTTGCCACTCTACTCTCTCCCTCACTCTCTCTCCATATCTCCCCTCTCTCCCTCACTCTTTCTCCATATCTCTCTTGTCACAAACTCTCTCTCTCTCTCCACCTTTCTCTCTTTATATATTTCTTCTTCCCTCCCTCTCTTTGCCCCTCTAACTCCATCTCTTTTTCCCTCCCTCTCTCCTTCGATCTTTTCTCTCTTTTCCTTCCTCTCTCTCTCTCTCTCTTCCTTCCAACTATGTTACTATCTCCCTCTCCCCTTTTGCGCCCCCCTCCTCCCCCTCCATCTCCTTCTCTCCCCATTCCTCTCTCTCTTCCCTCCTCTCATCTCTCACACTCTCTCTCTCCATCTCTCCCTTGTCACTCCCTCTCTCTCCACCTCTATCTCTCCATGTCTTTTTTCTTCCCCTCCCCTCTCTCCCCCTCCAACTCCATCTCTCTTCCTCCCTCGCTCTTGCTCTCTCTCCCCTTTCTCCCCCTCCATCTCTATGCCCCCCTCTCTCTTCCCTTTCTCTCCTTCCCTCTATCCTCTCCTTCTATGTGCATTCCCTCCTCTCCTCTCTCCGTGGTAGCTCTCCATCTCTCCCTTGTCACTCCCTCTCTCTCTATGTCTTTGTTCTTCTATCCCTCTCTCTCCCCCTCCAATCTATCTCTCTCTTCTTCACTCTCTCCTCTCTCTCCCCTTCTCTCTCTCTCCTCCCCATCTCTCTATTACATGTTAATTTTTTTATTTTTAAACGAGTTATAGTTTTTGGGCATGTGGCATTGATAAGTCATAGAATTGGGCCATGGTATTGTAACCAATCCTATTTACATGTTAATAATATCCATTGTAATGCGTAATATATTTGACATGTTAATTTTTTATTTTGAAATGAGTTATGGTTTTTGGGCATGTAGTATTGATAAGCCATGGAATTGGCCTATGGTATTGTAACAAATCCTATTTACAAGTTAATAATATCCATGGTAAAGTGAGGGTGGATATCCATGGTTAAGAAACTTGTTATATTGTAAGTTTACCTCAAGTATTAAGTTTTTATGTGCTTATTAATTAAATTTTAAAATATGGTTATGGAATCATTATTAGTCGATCACTATAATGTTTAACTTTAAAAAATAAATATTTATTTTCTACTATTATTAAAAAAATAATTTTCAAACAGTTCATTGAACCATAACTTGAAGGTCTTACTGTAGCCTTTGCACAATATAATTTCATGTGGATAATTGGCTTAGATATTTTATGTCATAATTTATGGATATGGTTGCAATATTCATACATGATTTTTAGATATTTGTCTAGTGAATTTTTATTAACCAAAAATAAAATATTTGGAAATAATTTTTATTCAAGTAAACAAAATATTTACTATCAATTACTTCCTTCCATAATTTAAGCTAGTCTTTGCATAAAAAGTAGATAGGAATAATATGTAAAAGATATAGTTACATGAGTTACTTCTCTCCATTATTTATGTTTTCACTTATGTAGGAGTAAAATTGTAAATATGTCCAACAATTTACTCATCCACACTAGAATGATTTGTTTATAGACCCTTATTAATTTATGCAATTTTTCCCAGTTGGAGAAGCTCAGTTGCCCTGCAAAACAAAATTATAATATAACAAATTAAATGTTAGATATCATTTGTGGGGAAAAACTCCACAGTTAAGCACGCTTGAGCCAGAGGAGTTCTGGGATGGGCGACCTCCTGGGAAGTCCTGGTTACCGGGTGCAAGCCCCGGAAGTGATGATTGATGCTATGTGATTCGTTCTCCACATTTCACTAGTTTCAATCCCACTTCTTCACCCCTGTGAGCATCACCCGATGCAATGAGTGCTAAGTGAACTATTCAAAAATCATGAGAAATTAGTCACTTTACGACTACCTCTCATGGAAATGGTCATACTTTGAATGACTTACTTAACGCAGTTGAATCCCAAAAATGATATCTAATATAATGCACTGCGAAAATCCCCCATACTTAAATTCAAAAAGAGTCAAGGGATCTCTACCTGAATGGTTCATGAGGCACAATACTTGCTAAGGTTTTGCAAATGGGGTAGCAAGCTAAGTGGGCTTGATTGTGGGGAAAAACTCCACAGTTAAGCACGCTTGAGCCAGAGGAGTTCTGGGATGGGTGACCTCCTGGGAAGTCCTGGTTACCGGGTGCAAGCTCCGGAAGTGATGATTGATGCTATGTGATTCGTTCTCCACATTTCACTAGTTTCAATCCCACTTCTTCACCCCTGTGAGCATCACCCGATGCAATGAGTGCTAAGTGAACTATTCAAAAATCATGAGAAATTAGTCACCCGATGCAATGAGTGCTAAGTGAACTATTCAAAAATCATGAGAAATTAGTCACTTTACGACTACCTCTCATGGAAATGGTCATACTTTGAATGACTTACTTAACGCAGTTGAATCCCAAAAATGATATCTAATATAATGCACTGCGAAAATCCCCCATACTTAAATTAAATGTTATTATTTTTATTTCTTTTATTTTTTTATTATTAATCCGCCCAGGATTTAAATGGTACACTCTTTTACAAACACTACAACATCTCCCCCATGCACTATATACTTTTTTTTTTTTTTTAATTGATTCTACATACAAATGCTAAATGTTAAATATTTAAGCGCCACATTTATCCCCTATACTATACTAGGATGTAGTGTAATAAAAAAATAAGTAATTAAATTATATATATATATATATATATATATATATATATATATATATATATATATATATATATATATATATATAGGTTTGTGTAGGATTTAATTCCCACTAAATTAATGACTCATATATATATATATATATATATATATAATTTTTTTAGTTAATCATTTTTATATAAATTAATAGTTTTAACATTTATTTATATAATAAAAAAGAAGAGAGAAGGTTTCCTAAGTAATAACCCTATAAATTGCATTTACATTGGCATTAACAAGAAATAGTTGAAAACAACAAACGTTATGATTTAGTTGGCAATTAATTTGAATCAAATAAAGAAAATGATAACTTATAGAGAAAAAAAAGTAGTTTTACATGTTCTTTAAATTCATTCATAAACTGGAAAAAAACAACTTCTATCTTCATCCATTAAAGTACACAACTTTGGTGAGGAATGTTGTGGCTCCAACGAAAGGTATTCTTGAACATGAAGTATACACATGGGACTTCATGGTTATTGCACATAAAAGATAGGTAACCATGGTTTTCTTTGGAAAAAGAAAATTGTGTAAGGAATGATGGGTTATTTTAATTGCTCTAGACTTTTGAAAGTTGATTTTTGTGTAGAGGAATTAATTATTTCATTGGAAAGTTTTGCATGGTTTTTATGCAATAATGTTCTAAAAACATGCATGATAACTTTACGTATTAAAAATAAAGAAACCATGTTGTTTTATTACAAAAATATATTACAGAAATCTAGTTTCTAGATTCTTTTGATAAGAGAATGCACATGAATCCCGCACATGAAAAGATTTGAAGTCATAATAATTTTCATAAGGAGAATGCACATGAATCCGACACATAAAAATATTTAAAAAGTCATAATACTTTTTACAAAGAATGCATGTGAACTTTGCATGGCAAACGATAAAGAATTCATATTACTTTCTTGAAAGAAAATGGCATGGTAAAAGATAAATAAATCATATTACTTTACTGAAAAAATCATGATAAATAATAAGCTAGGGATGTTTTATTGAAAAGAAAACACAAGTCACACATGTACACAAAAAGGTTAAAGAAATCATAATATTTTTCATGAAAAGAATGTGCATAAACTTTTCTTATGAAAAAAAGAAAGAAAATAAGTTATTTCATTAAAGAAAAGATTCTGAGGAAATTATGAGAGAAAATTAGAGTGTTAATTTCCTTGGAGATATTAGCATGATTGTCATAGACTATTAATAGGAATATTGCACAATAATAATATCCTTTATATTGCAATTCTTGAAATAAATTTCTATGTCAATTCTTGAATGAATATATATATATATATATATATATATATATATATATATATATATATATATATATATATATATATATATATATATATATATATATATATTTTGCACGCATCATTGTGTTACATTTCGAAGTGAAATGTTTTTGCATACATTATCAAATTCTTGCAAAAGATAAAAGTTAATTAGATTAATTTTCTTGGAATTGTTTTCATGAATTTGTATGTGTACATTACCCATGTTGTTTATTTGAAGACTACGAGGATTTGAGTGGAGCAAGACTTGCATAGGAGTTTTGTGCATGAATTGATGAAAAATAAAGATTGTTTTCTTAAAATATGCATATGATCTTGTTCATACAAGAACAAGAACGAATGCTTGTTCTTTGAAAATATTATGTGCATTGAAGTAAGGGTCACTATGTTAAAAAAAACATATGTTGCATGCACAAAAGAGTAGTCATTATGATATAGAAAATATGTTTTTATGTGTAAATAGAGAAAGTTATTATGTTAATTTTCTTGAAAAGAATAATCTCTCGAAAAGGTTGTCTCCCTAGATGAATTGTGTTAATTTCTTGATTTATGTGCATAAAAGGTCAAGTTAGCCTGATTATTGTTGCTTGGGTTTTATGCATAAAAGATAGTTATCTATGGTAATTTCTTGAAAGGAATGCATGAGAAACTTGCAGTAAAAAGGTAGAGAAACTACTTTATATTAACTTCCTTTCAATATGTTTTTGCATACACAAAGAATAGTCATTGTGTTATAGAGATATGTTCTTTGCATGGATAGAAAACTATTGAGTTATATTTCTTTAGAAAAATTATATGTGATTATTTTTATGCTATCATAACTATTATGTTAGTTTCTTTTGGAATAAGATCATGTATATGCATGCAAGATTTGTATTAGCTTTTGTTTGGAAAGGATATACATTTTCATGTGGGAAATGATAACATGTTGTGTTAGCCTACATTGGAAAATATTCCTTGGGAAAGAAGATGAATTTACATGCACAAAAACCATAGTAATGTGTTGGTTTCTTTGGAATATATATATATATATATATATATATATATATATATATATATATATATATATATATATATATATATATATATATATATATATATATATATAACGTTGGTATAGTCTTTGGAAAAATAAAATATGTTTTATTGTATTAGTTTTACATAAATGAAAACATTTTTTGCATGCCTTATTGTGTTAGATTTTCTTTGGAATATATATATATATATATATATATATAACGTTGGTATAGTCTTTGGAAAAATAAAATATGTTTTATTGTATTAGTTTTACATAAATGAAAACATTTTTTGCATGCCTTATTGTGTTAGATTTCCTCGAAAAGGAAACATGTGTTTGTATGCTCTATTATGTTAAGCGTTATTTTGGGAAGATTTTTTTGTAAAGTATATGGATTTGCATGCATAGGAAAGAAATTCATTATGTTAGTTTTCTTTACATATTTACATGCACCAAAAGTAATAGCTGGAGGGATAGTTCTTTGGATAAAACTTACGTTATTTACATGAAAAAAATATCATAACTTGTGTGTTAGTTTCCTTTAAAGGAATTCTTGAGAAATTGTAGTGATTTCTCTTGCAAGAATGTGTGATTGTGTGAGGAGAATAATAGTTAATGTGGTATTAATTTATAAACATGCTTTGAAGGTTATATGCTTATAAATAATGCATATGCAGTGTTGTTAAAGGAAGCATGTTGTGATATTTTGTTTTCATTTCATGAATGTACATGAATAGATGGTGAAGCACCACTAGTATTGATTTATGAATTGGTTTGATTAATACTTGATTTAATCATGATATCCAAGGTTGTTGACAATAGCAGTTGTTAGAAAAAACTGCGACATATAAATATGGATTAAGTTATAGTTATGGAAGACAATAAGTTAGTGGTCTATGTAGATTGAAGGAATGTAAACTGCAAGATAATCCATTAGTGGGAAGAACCAAGCCCTAAAGACACAATGCTCACAGGTTTGTGGGTAAATGATGTCATAAAGATTTAATCGCTTGTATCAAGTTATGTCTTTTTGACATGATATTCTTTGTAATATTTTATGACAATGGTCAAGAGATGGACTCCCTTATAACCATTGAGTGAGGGGTGAACAACCTTTATGAGCATTTAATAATAAAATTAAACGTTTGTTGGTTTTAACCTTACGGGGTTTCCAGGGTATATCGGTGGCTAATGATGTGGTTACATGTTGTGTCATTTTATGATGTTGATTGCTTGCATGATGTGACATTTATATTGTCAATAATATGATTAACTAACATAGTTAATTTAATCATGGAATTGATGCAAGGTTACATCAAAAAGTTTATGTTAATATGCTACAATAGTGGTTGTTAATGGTTATGTAATTTACTATTCCCTTTCTAAAGTTACTCTATGTAATGATGAAGATTCTATCTAATAGTTAATGAAGAATCTGGAATAGTAATTTGGATAATTACCAATGGGTAAATTGTGTAAAAAAATTATAACTCCATACATTTTCATGGGAAGTCACGGGGGACATTACAAGCGCTATCAATGTTGAAGGTTGCAACACTACCGCCTTATGGGAATTGGTAATCAGACAATAAGTCAAGGTATGATACTAGTGCCCAACAGCTCAAGTATGATTCTACAAATTACATATCGATATATGCAGCAAACTACTTTTGACCTGAGATGCATGATGCATGTTTATAACGACATTAAAGAGTAGTAAGTAAAAAGGGTCTGCTCCAAAATTATGCTCGTGACATTTGAATCTTGATGAGGATAAAAGACAATAAAACCTTTGCTGCACCTATGAACAATCATGATAACTCACTGGTGAAAGTGAAAATTGACTACCAATCTTTGCATATATGATAATATTAATGGTACACTTAATGAACATGATAAAGTTACAATGCACTACTTATAATGAAAGAATGCATGAATGTAAAAGATAGGGAATTTCCTTGAAGAGGACAATAGATGTTTCAAAAGGAAAATGGAAGAATCACTTTAGATGTTAAAGATAAACAATGAGTCGAGTAGTGAGACTTGATTGTAATAACTTGTTCTTGTTTGTCTTGTCATGGCTGCATTAAGGTGGTTGGTAGAATTGATTAGTTAGTGTTGCATGACCAACTATTAAAAATTACATGCATGAATTGCTTTTGATTTAAGACTATTGCAAGTTTTAAACAAGTGATTATGGTAGTTACTTCATGTGTCGGTCTATTGGTAACACTACACTGTGCGAATTCGAAATGTTTGGTTTTTTAACCTCACTGTTATTAGAATTTACACATTAATGAATATTTGTGTATACTTTTATACACGACAATGTTGTATGCATGAAACTAAAATGGTTATGAAAGTGAATACTCTTTTAAACAATGCATATTTATGACTAATGTTGATGATGGGATTAAGTAGGGGTAGCTTAATGGCAACATGAGAACTTATGCAGGTAAAACATTCCAATGTGAATTGCAACTGTAAATGAGAAAGAATTATTTTATGATATACATGATTGTATTATTTGGAAAATGAGCATATATACCATCTGTATGCTAGTTAGGTTTCATGTCAATCTAAATATTTTGGAACCATGTTGAGGGAAAAATATGAATGTAAGACGTACATAAATGTTTCTTTTGTTTTAATGATAATTTTCATATGGTTTGTTATGTCAATTAATGTGGGAAAGAGTGCTAAAAACGAATTTCACATTCCAAATAGTTGTGGATTGTTGTGAAAGGCCAGGAGGCCTTGGGTTGATGGTGGTTGTTTGCCTAGAGGGGTTTATGGTGCTTGTCTGCCTAGATTTCCTCTCCCTAGAGATAGATGATCTTAGTAAGGGAAAATATTTGGCCAAAATGCTGAGAGGGGAAAAATCATGAGGCAACTCTGTTGATTTGGAGTCTATTGGAGGAGGCCTAAAATTCCTCATAGACATGACACTCTCAGAGGAATAGGTAAGATGTTGCCATAGGGAATCCTATATTGGACCCTGTGAGGTCATTGGAATTCTTGAGCTTGTTTCAGACTGGACCTAGTATGGTCTCTGTTAGACATCTGTCTAGATGTGAAAATTGCTCAATCTAGTTGTACAAACTAGCTCCCATTGGTTTGGAGGAGCATTCCTTTGCCACTATGGTTCTCATAGAAGAACAAGTTGAATAATTAGATAAGTGATGTATTAAAAAAATGGTTTTTTTATATGATTGTGTAAAAACATTATGTACATCTTAACAGGAAAGGACCCTAGTGCTCAGTAAGGAATTGATAGAAGCGTAGTTTCTTTATTGTAATACCAAACTTGTGAATAACTTAGTAGGGGCTAAGATAGTATGCACTCAATGCAATTATTGATCATTTCGATGGTTAGAGAGATAGGTTCCCTTTGAGTAATTTTAGAAGTAATGTGTGAATGTCTTTAGCGCCAAATGAGATAGTGTGCATGTGGTGCATTTATTTATCATTTTGAGTACTATAGGGTTGGTGCTCTTTGAGTACTTGTGTAAGTACTGTGGTTAAAATATCACTTGACATTGCATGAATGATTGATAGTTAAAATTTGATTGAAAATGTTGTGACTAATGTTACTATGTTGAAATTGTTGATTAGATATTACAGGCTGCGTGCCATGGAGGTTGTGAAACCACCTCCAATTGAAAATATTGCGTAAGGTAACCATGATTTTCAAGAGTAATTGGTAAATAATGGTATGTTGGTATAGAGATTTTATTTTATCCCTAAAAAAATTGACTAATGACTAAGTGATGAAAAATAGAAATTTCTTATTTTTGCATTTTTAAATGCTTATGACTATTGACAAACATTATTATTATTATTTTATTCTTTTTGGCTTATTGATATTCTCTAGGAATAAAAGCGTTAATTTTGAAGGGAAGGGTTTCTCTTTTGTTTGTTTAGATAATTATATCATAGGTAAAAGTTAATGATAAACACCAAGGATGGTGTCTACTTCAAGGGGGGAGTATGTAATATCCCTATAAATTTCATTAAAATTGGCATTCACAATGGAATATATTTTCTTACCATGTTTAATGAAATGGTTGAAAACAAGAACCATTATGATTTAGTTGGAAACTAATTTGAATCAAATACATAAAATGATAACTCATAGAGAAAAATAAAGTTTTATAGGTTCTTTAAATTCATTCATATACTGGAAAAAAACAACTTTCATCTTCATCCACTTGAGTTTTCATCATGTGAATGCTGGAGGCATTGATCAACACAAATTTGGTGAAGAATGTTGTGGCTCCAACGAAAGGTATTCCTAAACATGAGGTACACAGATGGGACTTCATGGTTATTGCCCATAAAATATAAGTAACCATGAATTTATTTGGAAAGAAATTGCATATGTGTTTGGTGCAAGGAATGATTGGTTATTTTATTATTTTATTATTTTATTATGGTTTTTATGGAATAATTTTATAAAAACATGCATAATAACATTATGTTGTTTTATTAAAAAAATATATTAGAGAGACATAGTTTCTTTGGAATAGAGAATGCACATGCAACCTGCACACAAAAAGATTTAATAAGACATACTACTTTCCATAAAGAATGCATGTGAAATTTGCATGGTAAACGATAAAGAAATCATATTACTTTCTTGAAGTAAAATTGCACGGTAAAAGAGTCGTTCCCAAACAAATGGATCACTAAACAATAGAATGAGAACTATAAGTGTTTAGAACACAGAGCATGACCGATGAGGGAGTAGCTAGGGTTTGAGGGTTTCTGAGGAATTTTCCCCATGGATGAGCGTAGAGGAGGGAGCTCCTCTCCCTCCAACAAGGAGGCGGTGGCCAACAAGTACAAGAAACCTCCGGAGAGAGGTAGAGGTAATGCTAAAGTAGGTAGGAGAAACAGGGAAGATGAAACAAACGGTTCCATTTCGAAGGAGAATGATAGTACAAAAGACAAGGATGAAAATGACAAAAAACAGGGAACAATAGACAAAAAACAGAAGGGACCATGTAAACCCAAGGCTGAAATCACTCCTAGAGTAGTATTAAATAATCCAGAGCTGCAGGCACACAGGGAGCACATGCAGACTTATGCAATCATATGCAAATTCATGGGGCTATGGCCAACTGAAAAAGCGTTACAAACTTGGATCAGATACCACTGGAAGCCTAAAGGAAGCATTGATCTTCATCTAGGGTCCAAGGGTTTCTTCACTGTAGTGTTCACCAACATTGAGGATAAAGACAGAGTGTTTGAAGGCGGACCCTACTTCTATGCAGCAGCAGGACTCTATATGAGGCCATGGAGAATGAATTTCATTCCAGAGAGGGAAACTTTTACTTCAGTCCTAGTTTGGGTAAGACTCTATTCTCTACCTCTTGATTATTGGCAAATAGAATCGCTAGCTGCCATAGGCAATAAATTAGGAAGGTTTGTCAAAGCTGCTGAAGCCACAAGGAGGGGAAAGTATACCTCCTTTGCAAGGATCTGTGTGGAGATGGATCTATCTGGAGCTCTTCCAGATGAAGTTATCTTGGAGGTTTTTGATGAGGAATGGGTGCAAACAATAGACTATGAGCATATTCCATTTAGATGTCGTAGATGCCATGAACACGGGCACCTTCTAAGAGACTGCCCTCTCACTAAAGCAGAAATCAAAGGAAATACTAACACAACGAAAGACACAGACAATTTTCACAAAGTAGTTCATAAAGGAAAAAGTGGAAAAAAAGGGCCAAAGAAAAACCAAGTGGGAGGGAAAAAGGTTAGTCAAAATCAGTTCCAATTTCTTGAAGAGAATGAAGAGATAGCAGCAAAAGATCAAGTAATGAAGGAAGGTTATGAGCAGAGGGACAAGGAAGAAAATAATGACCATACACAGGAAAATGAAAAACAGAAAGGAAACATGATGAGTGATTCAGAACTGGAAATGGATTAGGAAATGAACCAGAGTGAGATGGAAATGGAAGACAATGAGCTACAAGAGATTCTTGACAGAGAAAACCTAGATCTAGAAGGGTTCTTGAATCAGGGAACTACGGGCGGGGTAGAATCACTACCACAAGAAGAGATCAATAGAATACAGCAGTTATTCCTATGGAAAACTCAGGCCAAGGGTTTAGAGGAAGTAAACAACACTGAAAGATAGAGCAATGAAGGAGGGAAAGCAGTAAAAACGACTCTAGGGTTAGCACCGAGAAATCACGGAAAAAAAGAGGCAGGAAAAAGCAGAATGAGCTCCTGATGGAATGTGGCAAGCTCATGGTAGACTCAGGTAAGATGAAAGATCTAACCAGTTACTCCTTCACCAATTGTTAATTATGAAGTTCACAACTTGGAATATTAGAGGTCTCGGCAGCAAGAGAAAATAGAGAATGCTGAATAATAGAATGCAGCAAGCAGCCCCGGATATAATTTTTGTCCAAGAAACGAAATGCTCTATTCAAAAGTTAAGACAAATCCATAGTAAATGGCTTAGCAGATTTGAGTTTCTAGAAGTTAAAGCTGAAAACACAGCAGGGGGTATCCTCACTCTCTAGAATCCCCAAAAGATTGGAATAATTGATGCGGAGGCATCAAGGAACTATTTATCAATAGTCATACAGCCTGTAGGAGACATGGATACTTATCTAGTCACGAATGTTTATGGCCCCCAAAGGCTAGATGACAAAATCCAATTTATAGACTTCTTGGTGGATCTCTGGGCCAGGCATGTAGGGTTACCTTGGGTCATAGGAGGAGACTTCAATATGATCAGATCGCTCTCGGAGAAAAAAGGAGGTACAAGAGCTTTAAATAAAGATTCCTCAACCTTCCAAATCTTTTCAGAAAGCATGAATCTTTCTGACATTGAGACAAAAAATGGCTTATACACATGGAATAAAAAAAGAGGAGGGGACTCCCAGGTAGCCTCCAAGGTAGATAGATTCATGATCTTCGAAGATCTCATGCTTTTAGACAAGGAAATAATGGCAGAAATTCTACCTTATGGAGGCTCAGATCACTGGCCGGTTCAAATGGAGATCAAAGGCATAGGCACCCCAAGAAACCGACCTTTTAGATTTGAAAATATCTGGCTTTCACACCCAGATTTTAACAGCAACATAGAAAAATGGTGGGTGGAATATTTGCAGATTCAGGGATCAACAATGTTCCTGCTTCACAAAAGATTAAAGCACATTAAAATGAAACTAAAAGACTGGAACAGGAATGAATTTGGAAATATTTTTGCAGGTAAGAAATCGGTTGAAAACAAAATTCTGGAGCTCAACCAAGCTTTGATCAAGGATGGATTTGATAAAATAAAAAATGATCAGGTAGAGAAACATCATCTAGAATGGGAAAAGTTGTGCAAACAAGAAGAAATTTTTTGGAAACAAAAATCAAGAGTTCAATGGCTAAAGGAAGGAGAGCGCAACACTAAATTTTTCCACTGTTCCACCATTTCTAATATGACTCGCAACAGAATATCTTCCTTCAAGGATGAGGACGGGCAGACTCACCAATCCCATGAGGATATAGAAGCTGTGTTGGTTAGACACTTCAGAGGTATTGCTCAGGAAAATGTCTTAGTAAGGGAACCTTTCATCAAGGACTTTACTAAACATATCCCTAAGTTGGTATCCAGAGAGGACAACTATAATTTAAACAGACCAGTATCTGAAAAGGAGGTTAGTGAGGTACTCAAGGAAATGCAAAATGGAAAAGCTCCAGGTCCGGATGGATTCAATGTGGATTTCTTCAAAGTTTGTTGGAATATTGTCAAAGAGGATATCATAAGGATTGTGGAATATTCTAGGCTAAGTAGAACTATTTTGAAAGCCCTCAACACCTCCTTCATCGCCCTAATTCCAAAACAGGATAATGCACAAATGCCAGAGAGGTACAGACCCATAGCCTTATGCAATGTAGTCTACAAGATAATTTCCAAGGTGGTAGCCAACAGACTCAAACCTTTGCTACCTACGCTGGTCTTGGGGGAACAATTTGGGTATGTGGAAGGCAGACAAATCCTAGATAACATCATTCAAGCTCACGAAGTGGTGCACTCGCTAACTAGCAAAAGGAAAGTAGGAATGATAATGCAATTAGACATAGCCAAAGCTTATGATAAAGTAAACTGGACATATATCAAGAAGGTGCTCAACGCGTTTGGTTTTGATCATGAATGCATCAGATGGGTCATGGCCCTAGTGACTTCCTCCAGCTTCTCAATTTTAGTTAATGGTTCTCCCTCTGAATTTTTTCTTCCTTCTAGAGGAATCAGACAGGGTGATCCACTCTCTCCTTTTCTTTTCATCCTCATGATGGAAGGGCTGGGACAGTCCACTAAGCAGGTCAAGGTAATGGGAAAAATCGAAGGACTCCAACTATCAGAGAATGGTCAAGTTTTGACCCATCAACAGTTTGTGGATGATACCATGTTACAGGGAATCCCCACAGTCAAGGAAGCACTTTCTTACAAAAAAATATTGAATGACTTTGCAATGGCAATAGGTATGGAGGTCAGTCTTTCCAAATCAATTTTTTTTTTCTTTAACACCCACATTTCCATTCAGAGGAATATCTCTAGAATCCTTGGCTTTCAAAGAGAATCCCTCCCCTCTAAGTATTTGGGAGTTCCTCTAATAGCCAAACCTCTGCATAAGAGCATTTGGGAACCATTAATCATCAAGATGCAAGATAAGGTCAGAAAATGGACATTCAGGTCTTTAAATCTGGCTAGTAGACTGGTCCTAACAAAGGTCGTGCTCCAAGCTATCCCAATCTTTATGCTATCAGCTCTCCCAGTTCCAAAAGGAGTCTTACAACAATTTAGAAATATACAAAGAGATTTTCTTTGGGGCAAGGAGGAAACCAGGAAAAAATGGGCTTTAGTGTCATGGGAAAAGATATGCAAACCTAAGAACCAAGGAGGCCTAGGATTGGATGATCCAAAGATTCTCAATAAGGTTCTTGGGGCCAAGCTTTGGTGGTGGTGGGTTAGGGATCCTAAAGCTCAATGGGAAATCACCTAGAAGGAAAAATATGCCAGCTCCTGGAATTTTTCTGAGCTAATAAGAATGAATGGAAATATAAAGGGCTCTCCCATATGGAACAAGGCCTGGGAGAACAGAGGGGTGGTTCAAAAAAACAGTTTCAGGGAAATGAAAGATGGATATCTTGCACTATTTTGGGAGGATAAATGGAAACAAGAACCAACACTCATGAAAGAGGAATTTATGGGCCTCAAGCAAGAGACAGATAACAAAGATTTAGTAAAAGTTAAGGACTTTTGGGATCATGCTTGCAACACAGGAAAATGGAGAATATGGAAAAAAATAGATGGAAGAGAGGACAATACCCTCAACAGGAGAGCAGAGAACCTAAAGCGGATGTTGGATAAGAGGATGATTCTTGTCACTGAAGGAGAGGATCAACTCAGATGGGGTAACAACAAAGAGGGCAACTTCAATATTAAGGAAGCAAAAGGTATTCTCCTGGGGTTGGAATCCCAAGCTCCAGTAAGAATTTGGCAGAAGCTATGGAGGAGCAAAAGTTGGATGAAGATCAAACTCTTTATTTGGCTGGTTCACCACGGGAAAATCCTAACCTAGGACAATATTAGAAAGAAGGGCATGCTGGGACCCTCCAAATGCCAGCTCTGTGAAGCACAAGAGGAGACAATGGAACATCTTCTCAATAGTTGCATTCTGACCTCAGGGTTATGGGATTTTTTTGCCACCCTCTTCAAGCAGTCTGCTAGAGACAAAGATAGTATAACTAGCACCCTAAAAAGTTGGAGGAATAAGGTTTCGGATAATGAAGTTCTTAACTTGGCCTGGGCTCTCTTGCCAAGTTTCATAATATGGAACATGTGGAAAGAAAGAAACAAAAGATTTTTCAAAGAAGAAATAATTCCTCTCTTCGCCTGTTGGAGCAGATCTTGAAACAGTTAAAGGAGATAGTAAGCAAAACAGTTAGGGATCTCCCCAAAAATCCTCCCTCAAAAACAAAGTTGGAAATACTCAAGTAGTTAGATATGCAAGGGATCATTCCACAAGGTATGGATAGGAAAATAAGCATGAAGGAAAAGGTTAAAGAATTCTGGAACCCCCCCTCAAAAGGCTTTTTGAAATATAACATCGATGGGGCATCAAAAGGTAACCTGGGAATAGCGAGCTTTGGAGGAGTTCTTCAAGATGAAAATGGAAATATCATCTCCCTTTTCCATTGTCATTTAGGAATAGCCACCAACAACATGGCAAAACTTATGGCATTGGAGCAATGCTTAGAACTTCTGAAACAGGAAAACTACCAAAATGTGATTATAGAAGTTGACTTAGAGTTAGTCATCAACGCAGCCAAGAAAATTAGCCATGGAATAGGGCTGGAAAAAGTTACAAAACGCTGGAGGTTAACAAGGGTGCTCCATAAAATTCAGGATCATCTTCAGGGACTACGCACACTTAGATTCATCCATGTCCATAGAAAGGCCAACAAATTGGCAGACATTCTAGCCAACCAAGGTGTCACCTGCAAGGATAGCAAAATTTCGTTGGGTTGGCTTGCAATGCCACAGAGCGGCCTAGAAGAACTTTTCCATAACCAGGCAGAAGAGGATAAGAGAGTGTATCAGAACAAAACTAAGGAAAACAATATGCAATGAGCAGATTGATGCAAGACTCACATTTTTGGTCAGACAGGTCAACAGTAGTTAGCTCGCCAGGGACGACCTCAGCAACTATGAGTACCACAACAGCGAAAATACCCGGAGGCGGGAGTTTGGTTCTCACAGTTAGGGGAAAGGATGAGAAGAATATCTGATGGCCCTGTACGGGCGACATCATTTCTCATTTTTTCCAGCGTTGGGAGTTAAAACCACTTCTAGGGTGGTTTTGGTGCGATCGCACCGCGTTCAAGCGGAAGGCGGTTTCGATTTCGGGGCAGCGATACCATACAACGACTGACACGTGGATGAGGGCGGGGTATGAAAACCACCCTCATCGCACATTAAACATCGGTCATTTCAGGCGAGCGATCATCAGCGCTGTCGTCCGATCATTGCAAGCCCGATCAACGATCAGGATGGTGCGTGCAGTTTGGTGGGACCGGGGGATTAAACATCTGGCTACTTTTTGGAGCGATAAGCATTTCCACCGTCGGATTTAAGTTGGATCTTGGACGGTAGTGTTTTTTGAGGCAGGATAAAGGTTTGCTGGCACGGGTTTCGGTGGGGAGAGTTCTTGTGCCCTGCGACTCCCGTCGCTTGGTTTTGACAGTACTCAAACGTGAGTGGCAAGCACGTTTTGAGGTCAAAGGGCCTAGATTCTATAGGACTTTTTCTTTGGTGGCTTACACCACTCTGTGGGAAGGAAACATGTATATATTGTAAACTATGTTTGATTTAATGAAATAGAAGGTACGACTCTTGCTTCAGCAAAAAAAAAATTGCACAGTAAAAGATAAAGAAATCATATTACTTTACAAAAAGGAAAATTGCATGGTAAAATATAAGTTAGGGATTTTTTCTTGGAAAGAAACCACATGTGAAACCTGGACACAAAAATATTAAATAAATCATGATATTTTTCATGAAAATAATGTATGTAAGCTTTTCTTATGAAAAGTGAAAGAAAATAAGTTATTTCATTAAGGAAAAGATGGTCAGGGAATTATGAGAGAAAATTAGATTGTTAATTTCCTTGGAGATATTAGCTTGATTCCTCTAGACTCTTAATAGGAATATGATGACAATGATAATATCCATTATATTGGATTTTTTGAAATAAATTTCTATCTTAATCATTGAAAAAAAAATGTAAGGGGTGCGGGGACTACCCATATGTGCCATACTCGCCTTAACCGATTAAAATTAAAAAATATAAAAATTGAAAAAGAATAGAACGCTAATTTTATTAATCCGACGAGCTCTGTTTATGCGTAAGAGGTAAGAAAAACCCTCCATCCTAGCTTAAAGGTGGGAAAGACTTATTGCCCTGTATGAGGTAAGGGTTGCAGGACCTACCCCTAAGTATTTCGATGATGTCATTGAGATTCATTTCACATATATAAAGGTGCGTTCGGGAAAATATATTGAAGGCAATCAAGTACACAAAATCAAATTATATGATTTATTTAACATTTGGTTTTAAATAGTTTATAATAATATGAATTAAAATTAAAATTTATGAGAATTTTATTTTCATTATTCATTTAGATCAGTCTATTTTTATTTTAAACCTAGGTCTATTAAGTACGAAAAGGAATCAGATTTCAATTTAAAAAGGTTTGTATCTCAAGGGATTTGATCCCTCTTGGTTCTTGATAGATACGAGGTCAAGATGGATCAAAGTTGGTTTTTATATATACACATACCATATCTTCCCTCTATCCCTCACACTCTCTCCATATCTCCCTTGTCACACACACACTCTCTCTCTCCACCTTTCTCTCTTTATATATTTATTCTTCTCTCCCTCTCTTTGCCCCTTGAACTCCATCTCTCTTTCCCTCATTCTCTCCTTCTATCTTCCTCTCTCTCCCTCTCTCTCTCTCTTCCTTCCAACTCTGTTACTATCTCCCTCTCCCCTTCTTCCCCACTCCTCCCTCTCCATCTCCTTGTCTCCCCCTCCCTCTCTATGTCCTCTCCTTCTCTGTCTCTTCCCCCTCTCATCTCTCACTCTCTCTCTCTTCATCTCTCCCTTGTCACCCCCTATCTCTCTATGCCTTTGTTCTTCCCTCTCTCTCTCTCTCCCCTTCCAACTTCATCTCCCTCCCTCCCTCTCTCTTTCTCTCTCTCGCCCTCCATCTCTATGTCTCCCTCTCTCTCTTCCCTTTCTCTCCCTTCCTATATCCTCTCCTTCTATGTGCTTTCCCTCCTCTCCTCTCTCCCTCATCCCTCTCCATCACTCCCTTGTCACTCCCTCTCTCTCTACCTCTATCTCTTTGTCTTTGTTCTCATCTCCCTCCAATCTATCTCTCACTTCTTTGATCTCTCCTTCTCTCCCTTTCTCTCCTCCCCATCTCTCTCTTTCTATCTATCTCTAGCTCTATCACTATTCCACCCCCCTCCCCATTAGTATGATGGAGAATTATCAGTTTATGTAATCAATAATAGATGTAATGCCTAATATATTTTACATGTAATTTTTTTTTTTTTTTAAATTTGTTATGATTTTTGGGCATGTAGTATTAATAAGCCATAGAATTGGCTCATGATATTATAACAAATCATATTTGCAAGTTAATAATATCCATGGTAAAGTGGGGGTGGATATCAATGGTTAAGAAACTTGTTATATTGTAAGTTTATAGTAAGTATTAAGTTTTTAGGTGCTTATTATGGAATCATTATTAGTTGATCACTATTAGTTTAGCATTGACCAATGCAAATTATAATGTGTAATGTTAGAAAATAAATATTTATTTTTTAATATTATTAAAAACAAGTAATTTTTAAACATTTGATTGAACAATAACTTGAAGGTTTTATTGCAGCCTTTCCCCAATATAGTCCCATGTGGATAATTGGCTTACATATTTTATATCATAATTTATGGATATGGTTGCAATATTCATACATGATTTTTAGATATTTGTCTAGAGAATTTTTATTCTTAAGCTATAATAGATAGGAATAAGATGTAAAATATATAGTTACATGAGTTACTTCTCTCCATTATTTATGTTTTCACTTATGTAGGAGTAAAATTGTAAATATGTAAAATTACTAGTGGTTATTATCCACCAAAATCTATGAAAGTTCTTATCGTTGAGCAAGAAATTTACTCATCCACTTCCATTATTTATGTTTTCACTTATGTGGGAGTTAAATTGTAAATATGTAAAATTACTAGTGGTTACTACCCACCAAAATTTATGCAAGTTCTTATGCTTGAACAAGCAAGTTACTCATCCACTTCACATTTTAGTTTACTAGTTTCTACCAAAGTAAGACAATCCAATGATGTGTTTATAGACCATTATCAATTTAGCATTTATAGATGTAACCTAAAATTGTTTATGCAATTTTTCCTAATTGGAGGGGCTAAGTTATTACAAAACCAAATTATAATATAAAAAATTGAATGCTATTATATTTATTACTTTTAACGTTTTATTATTAATCTGACCCAAGATTTAAATGTTCCACTCTTTTACAAACACTACAATATTTCCCTCATAAGAGAGATATATTACTTTTAAATATTTTTTTTAAATGAGCAAACATAAATGTTATGCTAGGATGTAGAGTGTCTTGGCATAATAAAAAATAATTATATATCTATCTATATCTATATATATATATATATATATATATATATATAGCAAATTAATTGATTTCTGTAAGATTTAGTTTTCGCTAAATTAAAGGCTTATATATATATATATATATATATGATGCTTTTTACTTAATAATTTTTATATAAATTAATAGTTTTATTTAATTCAAATATATAATTTAAATCAAAATTCTTTAACATTTATTTATATGCTCAAAAATAAGTGAGAGAAAGGTTCTGAGTTGTAATAACCTTATAAAGTGCATTTACCTTGGCATTCAGAATGGAAAAGAATATTTTTAATAGGTTTAACGAAATGGTTGAAAGGAAGAATAGTTATGATTTAGTTGGCAACTAATTTGAATCAAATAGATAAAATGATAACTCATAGAGAAAAATAAAGTTTTACATGTTCTTTAAGTTCATTCATAAGATGGAAAAAAACAACTTTCATCTTCATCCACTGGAGTTTTCATTGTGTGAAGGTTGGAGGCATTGTTTAATAGAAATTTGATGAGGAATGTTGCGGCTCTAACTAAAGGTATTCCTCAACATGAGGTATGCATATGGGACTTCATGGTTATTACACATAAAAGATAAGTAACCATGATTTTATTTGGAAAACAAATTGCATGTGTTTTGGGCAAGGAATGATAGATTATTTTAACTGCTCTAGACTTTTGAAAGTTGCAGAGAAATTAATTATTTCATTGGAAGGTTGTGCGTGGTTTTTATGCAATAAATTTCTAAAACCATGCATGATAACATTACATATTAAAATAAATAAACCATGTTGTTTTATTCAAAAAATATATTAGAGAGATGTACTTTCTTTCGAAAAGAGAATGCACATGACGCAAAAATATTTAAGAAGTAATAGTACTTTTCATTAAGAATGCATGCCAACTTTGCATGGTGAAAGATAAAGAAATCTTATTACTGTATTGAAACAAATTGCATGGTAAAAGATAAGTTAGGGATGTTTTCTTGGAAAGAAAACACAAGCTGAAACCTTCACAGAAAAGATTAAAGAAAGCATGATATTTTTCATTAAATTAATGTATGTAAACTTTTCTTATGAAAAGAGAAAGAAAATAAGTTATTTCATTAAAGAAAAGATTGTCAGGAAATTATGAGAGAAAATTATATTGCTAATTTCCTTGGAGATATTATCACGATCCTTCTAGTCTCTTAATAGGAATATTTGCACAATAATAATATCCATTATATTGGAATTCTTGAAATAAATTTCTATGTTAATTATTGAAAAACAAAAACATATTGCATGCATTATTGTATTAGATTTCAAAGTGAAATGTCTTTGCATACATTATCAGATTCTTGCAAAAGAGAAAAGTTAACTAGATAAATTATGTTGGAAGGGTTTTCGTTAATCTATATGCATATATTACCCACATTTTTTATTTGAAAACTGAGAGGATTTGAGTGCAAAATACTTGCATAGGAGTTTTGTGCATGAATTGGTGAAAACTAAAGATTGTTTTATTAAAATATGCATATGAATCCTTTTCATACAAGAACAAAAATGTATGCATGTTCCTTGAAAAGATTATGTGCATTGAAGTAAGGGTCATTATGTTAAAAAAAAAAAACACCACATATTGCACACAGAAAAGGGTGGTCATGAATTGGTGAAAACTAAAGATTGTTTTATTAAAATATGCATATGAATCTTTTTCATACAAGAACAAAAATGTATGCATGTTCCTTGAAAAGATTATGTGCATTGAAGTAAGGGTCATTATGTTAAAAAAAAAAAACACCACATATTGCACGCACAAAAGGGTGGTCATTGTGATATAGAAAAATTGTTTTTGTGTGTAAATAGAGAATGTTATTATATTAATTTTCTTGAAAAGAATAATCTGTTGAAAAGATTGTCTGGCTAGATGAATTGTGTTAATTTCTTGATTTAGGTGCATAAAAGGTTAAGTTAACCTTTCTATTCTTGCTTAAGTTTTATGCATAAAAGATAGTTATCTATGATAATTTCTTGAAAGGAATGTATGAGAAACTTGCATTTAGAAAGATGGAGAAACTACTTTATATTAACTTCCTTTCGATAAGTACTTGCATACACAAATAATAGTCATTCTTTTATAGAGATATGTTATATACACAAATAATAGTCATTGTTTTATAGAGATATGTTATTTGCACAGATAGAAAACTATTGAGCTATACTTCCTTAGAAAAATTATATTTGATCATGTTAGTTTTTTTTGGAATAAGATCATGTATATGTATGTAAGATTTGTATTAGCTTTCATTTGGAAAGAATATACATTTGCATGTGGGAAATGATAACATGTTGTGATAGCCTACATTGGAAAATATTCTTTGGGAAAGAAGATAAATTTACATGCACAAAAACCAAAGTTATGCGTTGGTTTCCTTGGTGTGTGTGTGTGTGTGTGTATATATATATATATATATATATATATATATATATGGGTAACTTTGGTATAATATTTGGAAAAGAAAACATGTTTTTGCATGCCCTATTGTTCTAGATTTCCTAAAAAATGAAACATGTATTTGCATGCTCTATTGCGTTAAGCATTCTTTTGGGAATATTCTTTTGTAAAGTATATGCATTTGCATCTATAGGAAAGACATTCATTGTGTTAGATTTCTTTATTTTTTGAATTCACCAAATGCAATAATTGAAGGGATAGGTCTTTGGATAAAACTTATGTAATTTGCCTGCACAAAGATCATAACTAGTGTGTTAGTTTCCTTTAAAGGAATTCCTAGACAGTTGTAGTGATTTTTCTTACAAGAATGCGTGATTGTGCGAGGGGAATAATAGTTAATGTGGTTTAATTTATAGACATGCTTTGAAGGTTATATGCGTATAACTAATGCATATGCAGCGTTGTTAAAGGAATCATGTTGCAATATTTTGTTTGTATTTCATGAATGTTCATGAATAGATGGCGAAGCACCACTAGTATAGATTTATGAATTGGTTTCATTAATACTTGATTTACACATGATATCTAAGGTTGCTGACAATAGAAATTGTAGGAAGAAACTGTGACATATAAATATGGATTAAGTTATAGTTATGAAAGACAATAAGTTAGTGGTCTCTGTAGAATGAAGGAATGTTATTTGTAGGATAATCCACTAATGGGAAGAACCAGGCCCTAAAGACACAATGCTCAAGGGTTTGTGGGTAAATAAAGTCATGATGATTGTAATCAAGAGATGAACTCCCTTATAACCATTGAGTGAGGGGTGAGCACCCTCATGAGTGTTTAATAATAAAATTAAATGTTTGTTGGTTTTGACCCTACGTGGTTTCTAGGTTATATCGGTGTTTAATGATGTGGATGTATGTAGTGTCATTTTTATGATTTTGATTGCTTGCATGATGTGACGTTTATATTGTCAATAATATGATTAACTAACAATGTTAAAATAATCATGGAAGTGATGCAAGGTTACATCAAAAAGTTTATGTTAATATGCTACAACAGTGGTTTTTAATGCTTATGTAATTTACTATTCCCTTACTATAGTTACTCTATGTAATGATGAAGATTATATATAATAGTTAATAAAGAATATTGAATAGTAATGGGGATATTTACGCATGGGTAAATTTTGTAAAAAAATTGTAACTACATACATTTTCATGTGAGGTCACTCGGGACGTAACAAGTGGTATCAGAGCTTAAGGTAACAACATTGGCACCTTTTGGGAATTGGTAAGTTGAAAATAAGTCGAGGTGTGATACTAGTGGCCAACAACTCATGTATGATTCTAAAAAATTACATATCGATATATGTAGTAGACTACTTTTAACTTGAGATGCATGATACATGTTTATAATTACATTGAAGAGTAGTAAGTAATAAAGTATGTTTCAAAATTGTGCTCATGACATTTGAATCTTGATTAGGATAAAAGACAATAAAACCTTTTTTGCACCTATGAACAATCATGAGACTCACTAGTGAAACTGAAAATTGATTACCAATATTTGCATGTATGACAATACTACTGATACATTTATTGACCATGACTAAAGTTACAATGCACTACTTATAATGAATGAATGCATGAATGTAAAAGATAGGGAATGTCCTTGAAGAGGAAAATAGATGTTTCAAAAGGACATTCGAAGAACCACTTTAGATGTTAAAAATAAACAATGCGTCGAGTAGGGAGACTTGATTGTAATAGCTAGAGCTTATTTGAGTCATGTCAAGGCTGAATTAAGGTGGTTGGTAGCATTGATTAGTTAGTGTTTCATGACTAACTATTAAAAATTATATGCATGAATTGAATTTGATTTAAGCTTATTGTAAGTTGTAAACAAGTGATTATGGTAGTTACTTCATGTGTGAGTCTGTTGGTAACATTACAATGTGGGAGTTGGAAATGTTTGGTTTTTACCCTAAATATTATTAGAATTTACACATTAATGAATGTTTGTGTATACTTTTATGTATGATAGTGTTGTATGCATGAAACTAAAATTGTTATGAAATTGAATACTTGCTTAAAAATGAATATTTATGACTAACGTTGCTGATGGGGTTAAACATGGGTAGCTTAATAGCAACATGAGAACATGTTAAGTTAAAACATTGCAATGTGAACTGCAACCGTAAATGAGAAAGTATTATTTTATATTATGCATGATTTTGTATTTGGAAAATTAAAATGTATACCAAATGTATGTCAGTTATGTTTCCTGTCAATCTAAATATTATGGACCCATGCTAAGGGCCAAATATGAATGTGTGACATACATAAATGTTTCTTTTGTTTTAACGATAATGTGCATATGGTTCGTTATGTCAATTAATGTGGAAAAGAGTGCTAAAAGAGAATTCCAAATTCCAAATAGTTGTGGATAGTTGGGAAAGGCCATGAGGCCTTGGGTTGATGGTGGTTGTCTTCCCAAAGGGATTTATGGTGCTTGTATGCCCAAATTTCCTCTCCCTAGAAATAGATGATCTCAATAAGGGAAAATAGTTGACCAAGATGATGAGAGGGAAAAAATATCGAGGCAAATCTGTTGAAGGAGGCCCAAAATTCCTCGTAGACAAGATATTGTCGGAGGAATAGGGATGGCGTTGCAATAAGGAATCTTGTATTGGACCCTGTGTGGTCATTGGAATTCTTGAGCTGGTTGCCTAGTGGAATTCCAGACTGGATATAGTATGGTCTCTGTTAGAAAATTGTCTAGATGCGAAAATGGCTCAATATGGTTGTGGAAACCAGTCCCATTGGTTGGGAGGAGCATTCTTTTGCCACTATGGTTCTCATAGCAGAACAAGTTAACTAATTAGAAAAGTCATGTGTTAAGAAAATGATTTTTCTATATGATTGTGTAACAAATTTATGTACATATTGCAAGAAAGGATCCTAGTGCTCAGTAAGGAATTGCTAGAATTATAGTTCCTTTATTGTATTACCAATCTTGTGAATACCTTAGCAGGGGCTAAGAAAATATGCACTCGATGTAGTTATTTATCATTTTGATGATCAAAGAGCAAGGTGCTCTTTGAGTACTTTTAGAATTACTATGTGGATGTCCTTAGTGTGATCTAAGACAATGTGCACATGGCGCAATGATTTATCATTGTGATGATTAGAGGGTTGGTTCTCTTTGAGTACTTGTGGAAGTACTATGGTTAAAATATCACTTGACATTGCATGAATGATTGATAGTTGATGTTATAGACATTTTTGTGCCTTGCATCACTGAGCATGGAATGTCAATAATTAAGGGATCCAAAGTCCCTAAACATGTTGTTCCTACCCCTAGAGGAACAAGGCCAGCAAACCACAACAGTTTACAAAAGTTCTCCACCTGAAAACACTCAAAAACAAGGCAATTCTGGGTCATGTCAACTGCTCCACTGAGCATCTGCGCTGAATGTCAAGTGCTCCACTGTCTACCTGCGCTGAATGTCAACTGCAAAGAAGGCTACCTGCGCTGAGCGTAACTGGACAAGTGGCAGACTCATTCCTCAAGGTGTCAATGCCCAGGAAGCTTCCAAAATGACACTTGGATCAGGGAATTCGACTGGTGATGAGTAAGAGGTTCCAAATCTCCAAGTGGAAGTAAGAACCTCCAAGTGGACTCAAGAACTGAAGTGGGAGAGGACACTAGTCAGCTCCATGCAAGCCTCAAGCTGACTCATCCTTTCTCCAAAATTCCTATATATAGATCTCTCTCATGAGGTCTACGGAGGCTGGATTGTAATTGCAAAGAATTTCTGTTGGTTTTTGGTTGGATCATTGGGTGCTTATGCTTTGAAAGGGGCTGAAGAAGGAATTCCATTTTGCTGGGAAGGAGATGCTGGGTTGGAACCCTATGGGTTGTATCTCTTCCTGAACCTTGTTTATCAATCAATAAAGCTTCTCGGTTCTTTCCTATATGCTGGTGTTTATTGTATGATTTGCATTAGTGTATTTGATTTACTTCTAATCCTGAATCATTTATGAATATGTATATTTGCCTTTGTATTGTGTCCTTCTCTTGTTGCATGTAGCTATTCTCTTGTCACAGGTAGCTGTTCTCTTGTGATCTCGTGGGAGCAAAAGTGAGGAGGCAAGTAGCTGTGGACACACAAAGAGGAGAGGATTTAGATCGAAGGACAACTGGAAGATAACGGTAAGTCTACCAATCTCCTCCCTTTCATATTTCATAAAGGAAGAAACCGAAGTAGCTGCATTCGTTTGTTGCTAAGGCACTATCACGCCTTAGGAGGATAGGATCGTCCTGCATAGGCATTTTTCCCCACAACAAATTGGCGACTCCGCTGGGGAAGAACTTTGTTTTAGTCATTTTGTTTGAGTTTGCATCATTGTTTACTTCATAGACTCAACGGCAACAATCGAACTGCTTTGCAAAGTAGAATGTTGCTGCTTTGATCCTTCACTGGGTTTTTGTCTATGATATCAACAATGGACTCACAAATGACTTAATGATCCTTTGTGATAGTCTTTAGTACCCTTTCAAAGCATCCCTTTGTTTATACCTTGCTTGTGTTTCTGATTTGGCCTGAAACAATTGATTTTTGAGCATTTTATGACCCGGAAACCAAGAGAAACGAGAGTTTCTCCTTTCGGCGCAGACACTGTGAAGGCAGTCTGCATTTCAACGCAGGTCCCGTGAAGGCTACCTATGCTGAATGTCAAATTGACAGTGTTGTACTTGCGCTGAACCAGTGTGGCCTTGTGCAGCTGGGGTTCCTTGCTGTCTTTTTCCCTGTTTTGATCTCTGTTTTTGCAGCCTTTAACCAGCATAGGTACAACCTCTGATACCCCTTTTCTTTGCTTGTATTCCGCCTCATTTTTGTACAAAAAGACTGTAAGTGTTTTTATGTGTTTGTGGCATCATTTACAGTTTTCCTTTGCATGAGCGAAATAGTCATCCTGTAGCCTTGATTCAGATCTGATTGAGTGATTGATTGTGATCTTAGGAGAGAGTTCATTAGCTGTTTGCAGTTTGATTATCATTTGCGTTTGCTTATTGGTTTGAATTTGTCACTTTTAAGTGTCGAAACAAGTATTTCTTTCGAAAAATCGCAAAGTGATTGTAATCTCTTCTACCCTTGCTGATTTGGGAAAAAGTAAACTTGTTTATTTTCAGTCATTTAAAAGCAAATTCGAAGTTGTACAAAAAGCTTTCTTTGTAGGCATTTATACTAAGAAAGTGAAAACAAACACCTGCATTGTGCATTTTTCATTTTGATAAGATTGCATGTTGGATTTAGGAAGAGTGCATTAGAGTGTGTTGATTGCTCTTTGAGAAAAGATAGTCGCTCTCTTTTCCCTTAGTAGCTAGGATTTTCAAAGTTGAAAGATTATAAAGCTTGCTTATCATCTTAGACTGCATTTAGGAATTTGTACCAATACATCTTGTGGTGATCCTGAAAGACAAACTTTAAAAAGATCAACTTAAAATATATTGAATGAACCTAACAACGCTTTGCAACATAACGCTCATCGTAGAGGTCTAGGTAGAGACGTGTTCCGGCGTCGTTAAACGTAGTGACTGTCGATCTCTAAGAAGGTGGGTGATTCCTCCTGAGGGACGATAGCACTAATACGGACTTGTGCTCCCATGTACCGTCGCGTATATATTGGGAGACCCCTATAGGCATATATCCTTTATCCCTAGGAAGCCGTGTCGGCCGCCCTACTGATCGCAATGCAGTGAACACAGCATTCACGAAGATCGACCACCCGTACCGTAAAACGTATTCTGTGGTTTTGCGAAAAGTTTGGCACACCCTCTGCCTAGATCTCCAGAGCAGTTTCTTTTGGCCTTTTTCAGACTCTATAATAGAAAAAGTCCAACCGAGCATTTGTCACTTCGGGCTCGTTAAAACATCGAAGGAGACTAGAGTCATCTTTAGCTTTTTCTCGACTCTTTAAAACTGAAAAAGCAAGTTGTGTCTAAAGCGTCGTTAACAATTTATTTTAAACGGAACAATCACCCTTATTCCCGCGTTGATCTTTAGGTTGAAAAGATGGAGCACACCAAACAAGGAATTCCCATTGATGGAAATCCTAGTCCTTTCTCCTCTTGGGGAGAAGTTGGTGCGCCCCACATGGCCACATTGTCACTTCCAGGACTGACAATTGGCCTACCAGTATGGCTCTTTTCAACCAGTGTCGTTCAGAATGCCACCATTCCTGAACAGTCGAGTCAACTGTTAGATCAGACAAGAGTTGCCCACCAGCCTTCCACTTCATCTTCCTCTCCTCCTTCCTCTTCGCTTGACGGAACTGGTCGGTCAAAGAACCGGGCTCCTAAGGAGAAAAAGGAGAAGAAGAAGAAAGAGAAGAAGCAGAAGGAGCTTAAGGCGACTGGGGGCAAACAAACATCATCTAACAAAAATCCACACACAACACTCGTAAGGCCTAAATCGCCATGCGTCATATGCAGGGGGGACCACTTCCATAGAGATTGTCCATGTATCCCCCGGATACTGAGAGACTGGTCCCCCCGTCTACACAATTCGGTAGCATCGACCTCTGATAGCCATGTCGATTGTTCACCGTCAACTAGTGGGAGTGAAGCTCCAGGACAAAGCAGGAAAGCTAAATTTCCCTGCAGACTGTGTGAAGGCGATCATGCCATCCACCGTTGTCCCTTCTTAGACGAGGCGAAAAGAGTTCTGGAAGATCGCCCGATTTTACGAGCAAATCTTCCTCCTGGATATCAAAAACTCTTGCCAAGTCCCTCGCTAGTTGAGAATCCGGTTGACCCGCCCAGGTGGTCAGCCGAAGCATCTGTCATTGAAGATGAACCGTCTGAATCCATACCTGACGAAAGTCTAAAGGTTGAAACGGCAGTTGACCCGGTTTTGCCTTTAGAGGCCCTATCTTCGAATGACACCATCACAGAGGAGAATCAAGACGACACCGTCCAGATTCTCTTCATCAGCACTGACTCTGATGATCAAGGGGGCAATGCCACCATTCCTTTATCGCAGGAAGGAAGTTCATCAGAGCGCTATCCGTCCGTTTACTCGGTCCCACCACCAAGCAACCTGGTTGTGTCCTTTGATTGGAACCAACTAGGCAGACCCTGGTTGCCAGCCAGTATACCATTTAGAATTATTTGTCAAATATACAGAATGGTAATGGCTGGCACTATCATTGATGAGGGGGAATCTATGAGTATCCTTTCCTCTATTGCTTGGAGAGCACTTGGTTCGCCAGCACTCTTACCTGAGATGAGAAATCTATCAGGTTTTGATAAAGGAACCAGTCGCCCTTTAGGGATCCTCCCCAATGTGCCAATAACACTGAAAGGGAAGACCGTTCAAATGAACGTGATGGTCGTTCAAGGACCCTTGGATTATAACCTACTCCTTGGACGAGACTATATATATTGCGTGGGAGCAGTAGTCTCCTCACTCTTTAGAGTAATGTGTTTTCCGCATGGAGGAAGAATGGTCAAGCTCGTGGACCAACTTTTGTTTCCCGGATCACACATCGCAAATAGTCGCGTACCATCCCTAAATGGTCTATTCACGCAAGAAGTGTCTCAACCCACGGTTCGTCCTCCTGATGAGCGTGAGTAATCCGGGAGGATATGACTGGAACCCAGGGGGCATGCGTCCTGGCCTGCTTCGGCAGGAAAACTTTGGGTATAGGGTAGGTTTCCGCGGGAGAATATGACTAGTCCGTACCCCGTCCGTGGTTGGAAGAGGGGTTGTTCTGGAATAAGATTCTCTTGTCAAAGTTATGTGGGTGGAATAATCTGTTTTTTGCCCACCTCTGTCTATTTCGGTAGACATTGCCGAGGAAGTGTTTTGTTTGAAAGATTAACGAGACAATATTTGGGTAACCTGAAAGAGGTAAGCCTCTCCCGGTGAAACGAAAGTTTCGATGGAATTGAAGTAGAGGTAACCTTGAAACTCTGTTTTATGCCTGGGGGCATGCAAACCTTTTGGAGTGCAAGCAAGGGGTGACTATTTATTTTTTAAATCTTTAGGTCCTCCCTTTAAACCTGTAGGTCTAACCCTTTAAACTCGTAGGATTAGCCGTTTCCGAACTTGCATAAAGAAAGGATGGGGAGCAAAGCTTAGTGAGATGAAGCTCCATAAAAAATAGAATCTTGATGAGACACTCTTATCAAATGACTGGGTAAACGAGCAGCTTTAGTAGCATAGTTCATGCTCATTAAAAAATAAACATAAGCTTCGAGCAGTTTTAGCAGCATAGTTCATGCTCGTTAAAAAATAAACATAAGCTTTGAGTAGTTTTAGCAGCATAGTTCATGCTCGTTAAAAAATAAACATAAGCTTTGAGCAGTTTTAGCGGCGCATTCAAGCTCGTTAAAAAATAAACCCATCCCGGTAAATAACCATTGAAGTATGTAACCTGATCAACCATAAAAAGACCTTGGTCGTGTTTGTGAACCGTCACCTCCACCGTTCATTTGGCCGATCGTTTACCTCCATATGATTGTTTACCCATTTTGAGGAACAACTGCGAAGAGTGATTTCACCTAGCCATCCTTGTGACACTGCCGTGATTGGAAAATTCCAACCTGTACCTGGAATTAGCTGCTATCCCTGTTCATCACTCATTCCTCAATAGACGAGTCTTCTTTAAGCTCTTTTCAACTGACTCGTAAAATATGAAAAGATTGCCGAGTTTTGGCCTTCCAGCTCGTTAAACGACCGAAAGAGCTATCCCTCCTCTAGATTTTAATCTTTTTGGACCTGAGGGATTATTGCACAAAAAGATCGAGCGCTTGTTTTGTTCGGCTCGTTAAAAGTACCGAAAACTCATCCCTTCTGTATTGTTTTATACTTTTTCGGACTTAAGGGATTAGATGACGAAAAAGGAATTTTGGAGTTAACTTTATGTACCTTTTCAGACTCTCTAAAAATGAAAAGGGCCGAGTTTTCTTTGTCGTTAGACTCGTTAAAATCACTAAATAGCGACAAACTTGTCTTTAGACGAGAATGAGTTTCCCTATCGCTAGGCTCGTTAAAACATAGCGATGGGCTTGCCTGAAGGGCAAGTTATAGAACAAGCATATGTTATCCTCCTCAAGCTTGACAAAAATAAAGAGGTATTGGTCAGCAATGACTGGGGAAAAATTGGGAAAAATCAAGAAGTCTTTGATGGTAGTAGGTCGCTCTTGAACATGACACTTTTCCTCCGTATCACATCGGGTTGGGTTGTTTCATTCACCGGTCACATCACCATGGTCTTTGCCACACCATCCATACTTGGGGTAATGCTACCGATCCATCGCATTAGTGTCACCATATGTTCAAGAGAAGTCGTTCAGAAAGAGTCAACCAGGTCCCATCCACTGCCATACATTATCCTTCATCCATTCATGACCGCCACCCTGAATCATATGTCACAGATTGTTTTCACCTCCATTAAAATCATTAGCTCCGTTCCGTGTCACTGATGTGGGATTCATTAAGGCCCTCCTTTGACGGATCGCTTCTTGTTGACATCAGCTCATTATCCAAGAAGTTGATCTAGGAACAACCCCCTCAGTACTTTGAAGCTTGCATGCCTCAATGGCAAGTTTCTCACTTCCGGCGACAGGTATACATCAATGACCTTCGACCAGAAGATTTTGCGTGGTGTTCGACGCCAAATCCTTTATTCACACCACGTGAATTGTACTGTAGTACCTTGAGGGTCATTATCATTATCGGTGATTCCTCTCGCGCTTGTTAACGGTTTACATCATTGACCGGTAATCAAGCGATGTCTTTCCATGTTCGACTTCAGCACAATTCTCACATGGATCGACTTGTACTTAGAGTGAAGATCAAACGAGTATTGAAGACCCCGGATCTAGTTTCATCCATCCGGGCTGCGATATATATTCAGGAAAATAAAGACATTTGACATGTACATCATTGCAGCAGATGATCATCCTACTCAAAGGATGATAGTTTCGCCAGAATTATCAGTCTACCATCAGACGATCGTCTGTTCTATGTACCAAAATGTATTTATAAAGCTGAGCATGGGAATGCCCGCCTCAGCTAGATCATGAAAGCAGAATGAATCATAATGTATTGTATTGTATCTTATTACAGGTCTCCTCCCAGCAAATGGATGAACTTCGGACTCCCTTGGATAAAGCATTTCACCCGATAAACGGCCTCATACTTTAGGGGGCAACTGTTATAGACATTTTTGTGCCTTGCATCACTGAGCATGGAATGTCAATAATTAAGGGATCCAAAGTCCCTAAACATGTTGTTCCTACCCCTAGAGGAACAAGGCCAGAAAACCACAGCAGTTTACAAAAGTTCTCCACCTGAAAACACTCAAAAACAAGGCAATTCTGGGTCATGTCAACTGCTCCACTGAGCATCTGCGCTGAATGTCAAGTGCTCCACTGTCTACCTGCGCTGAATGTCAACTGCAAAGAAGGCTACCTGCGCTGAGCGTAACTGGACAAGTGGCAGACTCATTCCTCAAGGTGTCAATGCCCAGGAAGCTTCCAAAATGACACTTGGATCAGGGAATTCGACTGGTGATGAGTAAGAGGTTCCAAATCTCCAAGTGGAAGTAAGAACCTCCAAGTGGACTCAAGAACTGAAGTGGGAGAGGACACTAGTCAGCTCCATGCAAGCCTCAAGCTGACTCATCCTTTCTCCAAAATTCCTATATATAGATCTCTCTCATGAGGTCTACGGAGGCTGGATTGTAATTGCAAAGAATTGCTGTTGGTTTGTGGTTGGATCATTGGGTGCTTATGCTTTGAAAGGGGCTGAAGAAGGAATTCCATTCTGCTGGGAAGGAGATGCTGGGTTGGAACCCTATGGGTTGTATCTCTTCCTGAACCTTGTTTATCAATCAATAAAGCTTCTCGGTTCTTTCCTATATGCTGGTGTTTATTGTATGATTTGCATTAGTGTATTTGATTTACTTCTAATCCTGAATCATTTATGAATATGTATATTTGCCTTTGTATTGTGTCCTTCTCTTGTTGCATGTAGCCGTTCTCTTGTCACAGGTAGTTGTTCTCTTGTGATCTCGTGGGAGCAAAAGCGAGGAGGCAAGTAGCTGTGGACACACAAAGAGGAGAGGATTTAGATCGAAGGACAACCGGAAGATAACGGTAAGTCTACCAATCTCCTCCCTTTCATATTTCATAAAGGAAGAAACCGAAGTAGCTGCATTCGTTTGTTGCTAAGGCACTATCACGCCTTAGGAGGATAGGATCGTCCTGCATAGGCATTTTTCCCCACAACAGTTGAGAGCACTTAATTTGATTGAAAATTTTATGACTAATGTGACTATGTTGAAATTGTTGATAAGATATTACAGGGGCTTGCCATGCAGGCTATGAAACAACCTTCAATTAAAAATATTACATAAGGTAACCATAATTTTCAAGAGTAATTGGTAAGTAATGGTAGGTTGACATAGAGATTTAAATTTTATCTCTAAAAAATTAAATAATGGCTAAGTGATGGAAAGTAGAAATTGCTTATTTTCGCAGTTTTAAATGCTTATGACTATTGATAAAAATTACTATTATAATTTTATTTTTTTGGCTTATTGATATTACCTAGAAATAAAGTCGCCATTTTGAAGGGAAGGGTTTATCTTTTGGTTGCTTAGATAATTATATCATAGGTAAAAATTAATGATAAAAACTAAGGACGATGTTTACTTCAAGGGGGGAGTAAGTAATATCCCTATAAACTTCATTTACAGTGGCATTCACAATGGAAAAGATTATTTTTACCATGTTTAATGAAATGGTTGAACAAAAGAACCGTTATGATTTAGCTGGAAACTAATTTGAATCAAATAAATAAAATGATAACTCATAGAGAAAAATAAAGCTTTCCAAGTTCTTTAAATTCATTCATAAACTGGGAAAAAACAACTTTCATTTTCATCTGCTAGAGTTTTCATCATGTAAAGGCTGGATCCATTTGATCAACACAACCTTGGCGAGGAATGTTGTGGCTCCAAAGAAAGGTATTCATGAACATGATGTATGCAGATGGGACTTCATGGTTATTGCACATAAAAGATAAGTATCCATGACTTTATTGGGAAAGGAATTGCATATGTGTTTTGTGCAAAGAATGATAGGTTATTTTATTATTTGGAAATATTCCTCTAGAATTTTGAAAGTTGTAGGGATTTTTGTGTAGAGGAATTAATTATTTCATTGGAAGGTTGTGTATGGTTTTTATGCAATAATTTTCTAAAAACATGCATGATAAATTTACATATTAAAAGTAAAGAAATCATGTCGATTTATTAAAAAAAATAAAATTACAGAGATGTAGTTTCTTTTGAAGAAAGAGTGCACCTAAATCCTGCACACAAAAAGATTTAAGAAGTCATACTACTTTACATAAAGAATGGATGTGAACTTTACATGGTAAATGATAAAGAAATTATATTACTTTCTTGACAAAAAAATTCAATGGTAAAAGATAAAGAAATCATATTACTTTATGGAAAGAAAAAATGCATGGTAAAAGACAAGTTAGGGATGTTTTCTTGGAAAGAAAAAACACGTGAAACATGCACACAAAAAGATTAAAGAAGTCATGATATTTTTCATGAAAAGAATGTGTGTAAACTTTTCTTATGAAAAGAGAAAGAAAATAATTTATTGCATTAAAGAAAAGATTCTTAGGAAATTATGAGACAAAATTATATTGTTAATTTCCTTGGATATATTAGCATGATTCATCTAGACTCTTAATAGGAATATGTGGACAATAATAATATCCATTATATTGGAATTCTTTGAAAGAAATTCTATGTTAATTCTTGAAAAAAGAAATGTATTGCATGCATCATTGTATTAGATTTCGAAGTGGAATTTCTTTGTATACATTATTATATTCTTGGAAAAGAGAAAATTTGATTAGATTAATTTTCTTGGAAGGGTTTTCGTGAATCTGTATTCATGTATTATCCATGTTCTTTATTTGAAGACAACAAGGATTTGAGTTCATAAAGACTTGCATAGGAGTTTTCTGCGTGAATTGGTAAAAAATAAAGATTGTTTTCTTAAAGGATGCATATGAATCTTGTTCATACAAGAACAAGAATACATGATTGTTCTTTGAAAAGATTATGTGCATTGAAGTAAGGGTAATTATGTTAAGAAATAAAAACACATGTTGCATGCACAAAAAGGTAGTCATTGTGATATAGACAATATGTTTTTGCGTGTAAATAGAGAAAGTTATTATGTTAATTTTCTTGAAAAGAATAATCTCTTTAAAAGTTTGCTTGCTATATGAATTATAGTAATTTATTGATTTAGTTGCATAAGAGGTTAAGTTAACCTCGTTATTATTTCTTGGGTTTTATGCATAAAAGATAATTATCTATGGTAATTTCTTGAAAGGAATGCATGAGAAACTTGCATGTATAAAGATAAAGAAACTACATTATATTAACTTCCTTTTTAAAAATAAGTATGTATTTGTTTACATGAAAATAAATATCTAATGATGGTAGAATTCTAGAGATTGGAATATGTGTTGCGTACATTAAAGGGCTATTATGATAATCTCTTGCATAAAGAAATAATAGTCATTGTGCTATAGAGATATGTTCATTGTATGGATAGAAGAACTATTGATCTATATTTCTTTAGGAAAATTATATGTGATTATTTTTATGCTATCATAACTATTATGTTAGTTTGTTTTGGAATAAGATCATGTATATGCATGCAATATATGTATATATTTTGTTTGAAAAGTATACATTTGCATGTGGGAAACGATAACATGTTGTGTTAGCCTACCTTGGAGAATATTCTTTGGGAAAGAAGATGAATTTACATGCACAAAAACCATAGTACTGTGTTGGTTTCCTTGGAATATATATATATATATATATATATATTATATATATATATATAAAACTTTGTTAAAATTTTTGGAAAAGAAAACATGTTTTATTAGATTAGTTTTACGGAAAAAAAAACATGTTTTTGCATGCCTTATTGTGCTAGATTTCCTCGAAAAGGAAACATGTGTTTGCATGCTCTATTGTGTTAAGCATTCTTTTGGGAAGATTCTTTTTTAAATTATATGCATTTGCATACATAGGAAAGACATTCATTATGTTAGATTTCTTTACATATTTGCATGCACGAAAAGTAATAGCTGAAGGGCTAGTTCTTTGGATAAATCTGATGTAATTTGCATGCATGAAGATCATAACTTGTGTGTTAGTTTCCTTTAAAAGAATGTTTGAAAAGTTGTAGTGATTTTTCTCGCAATAATGTATAATTGTGTGAAAGGAATAATTGTTAATGTGGTATTAATTTATAGGCATGCTCCGAAGGTTATATTCTTATAACTAATGGATATGTAGTGTTGTTAAAGGAAGCATGTTATGATATTTTGTTTGCATTTGATGAATGTACATTAATAGATTGTGAAGGATCACTAGTATAGATTTATGAATTGGTTTGATTAATACTTTATTTAATCATGATATCTAAGGTTGTTGGCAATGGGAGTTGCAGAAAAAGCTACGGCATATAAAGATGGATTAAGTCACCACTATGGCAGGCAATACACTAGTGGTCTATGTAGATTGAAGGAATGTTAGCTACAAGTTAATCCACTAATGGGAAGAACCAGGCACTATAGACACAATTCTCAAGGGTTTGTGGTAAATGATTTCATGATGATTGTAATCACTTATAACAACTTATGTTCTTTTTTAGATGACATTATTTGTAATATTTTATGACAAAGGTCAAGGGATGTACTCCCTTATAACCATTAAGTGAGGGGTGAACACCCTCATGAGTGTTTAATAATAAAATTAAATGTTTGTTGGTTTTGACCCTATTGGGTTTCTAGGGTATATCAGTCTCTAATGATGTGGTTCCATGTTGTGCCATTTTTATGATGTTGATTGCATGCATGATGTGATGTTTATATTGTCAATAATACAATTAAATAACAGAGTTAAAATAATCATGGAATTGATGCAAGGTTACATAAAAAATATTAGGTTAATATGCTACAACAATGGTTTTTAATGGTTATGTAATTTACTATTTCCTTACTAAAGTTACTCTATGTAATGACGAAGATTCTATCTAATGTTTAATGAGGAATCTAGAATAGTAATTTGGATAGCTACCGATGGGTAAATTGTATAAAAAAATTCTAACTCCATACAATTTCATGCAAGGTCACCGAGGGATGCTACACTAAGTCATCATACTTAAAAGGTCAAGAAAGAAGGTTGGTAGTGTGATAGATATTTTGAAAATTAATTCAAATGTGAATATAATATGGAGAATCTAAGAGAAAGTGTTTTTCATCTTCAACCCTCTTAGGGTCACATAGATGACAAACTCTTTCATCCCATGGAATTTTGTGAATAGACCAAATCCCAATTTTACTATGAAGCTCATGATAATTACTTCTAATCTTGGAAATCTTTATTTCCTTCTTAACAATAGTCAAGATAGAAAGATAATTTTGGTCTTCAAGATTGGGTTTGATCACCTCCTTATAATATAATAGTTTCCTTTTTCCCTCTAGCTCTTTATTTTCCCACAATTTCTCCTTAACTTTGGTAGTAATAATATTTTTAATATTATCTAGATTCTGCAAGATGATCTCCTCCTTGATTCCCCAATGGTCCAGCCAATACTGGGCATCCTTATGCCACCATTGCTTGACTTGAAGGTGAGGGTTTTGGTTAAGTTAAAAGTAACTTTGGGAAACCTCTTGGTTTCCATGTTGTAGAACATATTATTATACATAAGGTACCTAATCATAACCATGCTTTCAACGGGGAAATGACTTGCTTCAATCAGGAGGATAGGGTAGGGAGTACTTCAAGGTAAGCAATTTTTCCGTTAATCTTGAGGTCGTAGATTATAAACTTTTTTTGGATCTACTCAATCTTCCTCCATGAATCTCCTATCATATTGCATCACAAAACCTTACATCTATATAAAATAATGGGAATGACGAGAGTCTCAAAGAAGATCTTTTTTTATCCCAATTATAAAAATGTGTCGAGTTATTGATCCATAAATCATCGTGGATATTCCACTATATAGTTTACCAATAATATTGGTATTAGAGCGAGATTATTTGGGTATATTTTGGAGATTTGTGGGGTATCTAGATCAAATAAGCCAAAAGTCATAAAACACTAATCATGGCTCACACATTTGTGAATAACCCTCCCGATCTTGTGAAGGAGAGGTTTTCGTAGTTAGAAGCACAAGTTGCATATATAAGTCATAGTTTGAATCTCCTCATGTTAGCCTTAAACAATGAGCTCAGGATTCTGAAAGAAGATGGGGGCTTTAACGTAGAGGATAAATTATAGAGGATATCAAGAGATTGGGAAGAAATGGAAAACCAGTCGAAGAAATTACTTGAAAGAGATCAATGTAGTTTGAGTTTCGTGAACCATTCACAGTCATTATTCAAAATGGAAGCGAAGGTCGATATGAAGCCATATCAAGGTGAGATTGACACTCTAAAGCCAAATCACTTGTTGTAACAATTAGGAGTGTATTTATTGTCCATCATATTGAGGAAGAACAAAATATTTAATTTGTGTGGATGAAATAAGAGGATCATGCCCTGACTTGGTGGTAAATCCACACAAATACCTTGAAGTTTGAGGGAGATACTCTAGTGACTAAGTGGGAGTACTTTAGAACCCTCATAAATCAGAATATTACCTTATTGGGTATGTAATGGACTAGTGGATCTAATGGCACTACCTCAGGTAGAAGTAGGGGTAGAGTTTACAAGAGTACACCACAGATTTTAGAAAAATGGCCAGAATGTTTGGTATCTACCCAAATAACCTAGATGTACTCCTCAAGTATTTAGGGGGTCTATACAACCATATTTGGAAGAAAGTGATGTTGGTTAAGCCCATATTGGTGGATGAGGCTTGTGTATAGCCAAAATTCCTAGAGAATATATTCCTGAAGAAAGGGCAATCAAACCGATCCAAGTAGAGGGAGAAAGATGACAATTCTAAGTAGGGGAAGAACCAGTGGAAACAAGGAAAGATAAAAATATGACAGCCACAACACACCATTGCAAAGATACAAATAATTATTACAACCACTGCAACATTGGCGGTCATACAAAGGATAATTGTTCGAAGTTGCATCTAGAGCTTAAATTGAAGAATAAAAAGAAGTACAATAAGAAGAAGAATCTCATGGCCACTAATTCGAGCAACTAAGCTGAAAGAAACTCAGACATGGATAAGAATATAATTTGTATATCAGTTCATAAGGAGGTGAATTTGGGTAGCCTTCAGAAACAAGAAGATAAAGAAATGAAAAAACAGTTCCACATAAATATACAAGTCAAGAAGACAAATATTGATGCTCAGTTTAACTCAGGATCGAAGGAGAATCTCATTGCAACATGTTGGAATTGTAGTGTTGGATTTGATGTTAACAGGTTGGGGGTGCTTCTTGTCATGTGCATGAGTGATGGATGTTTGGTGATGGTCATGTTGGTTGGAATTGATGTCAAATTAGTTATGGCATGACTTAGTGGAGGAGATGGATTTGGGACATGTTGAGTTGATTGGAGATGTTGTTGTTGTAGCAAAATGGAGTGTTACTCTAGATGTTCCATATGTCTCTACATGTCTTGGAGACATTGGATATGTTGCTACATGTGCTGATTCATGGTTTTTAGTGTTAGATATGCCTCTATCAGTGATGGAGGAAGTTGGATGACTTGATGATGCTACTATAGGTGTTAAGGTTGCTGTTGTAGGAGTTGGAGATGTTGCTAGAGGTATAAATGCTGTTTAGAGATGTTGAGGTTGCTACTTGAGAAGATGGAGGTGTTGGCAGAGTAGGTATTGCATGTCATTGACTTGTTCTTAGACTATTTCATCACTTGGAGGCTTGTCAGAAAGGTTTGGAGTAATATTCAGATGCTAAAGAATATGGTTCAATAGGTCGCAGAGATTTTGGACTCAATGATTGATGTTTTTACTTAGATTTTTCCCCAGTCACATGGAGGATGAGTCATCAATGTGACTGAAAATATCCAGCGATTGGAGGCAGGCCCATGCGAGCGACTCAAAGGTTCAGTCGATTTTAGGAAGGCCTATGCATGCAATTGAGCCATTTCACAAGGTTTTCTCTATATTCCTCATGTTGTTTAGCTAATTTTTATGTTGTGACGACATTCTTGATCGAATGTTTTTGGTTTATGGTTGGAAAAGTTCGTGGGACCTCCAAAAGCTAGTTAAAGTTGAAAATATTAAAAAGGCTAGTGGAGTTACAATGAGATGAATCCAAATCAAACCAAGCATATGAGTAGAGTTGTGAAGTCTAGTAGTTCTTTGTAATTATATAGTTGAGCACTTGAGTTCATCCATATATTGGAGGAAGCTCAATGATAGTTTTTTTAGATGAGTGATGTGTTGAGTGAGTGTGTGTCTAGAGGAGAGTGTGCAAGCTATGTGAGTTATATTATGCATAATTTATGAAGTAGTTTGCAGTGGTGGCAATAGTGAGATGAAGTATGTTTCAACCATCAGATTGGTACAATGTGTGAGAAGATCATGTGTGGATTGGAGTAGTATTTTGAGGAGTTGTTTTACATCTTGTGTGCAGGTTTTGATGGAAGCTAGTGTTGCAAAATTTTTATTTGTTTTGTCTTTGATGTTATGTTTTTACAATGCTCATGTTGAGCAAGTGTATGAGTCTAGTCATAAAATAGATGAAAGGAGGTTCACATGGAGGAAGGGAAGCCACAGAGGCTTCAGAGTGTATAATGACTTGGAGGATTCAGTAGAAGGAAGATATTTCTCCATCCAATAAGAGTTGTATATTCCAATCGTAGTTGGGAAGGATCATTGATCATGGTGGCCTTCAAGGGATGGTAGTCTGTAGATCAAAGAGAGAAATAGTTTCCTACCTGAAAGGGACAATATATTGTGAAAGAAGTCAAGTCTTATGGATATGGGTGTAGTTTATCCACGTACAATTTGTTCAGCTATTTAATAAAATAATCGAGTAGCGCAACAGTAGAAGGGTGGTTTTTTTCCTAGGGAAGGGTTTTCCACCATACATACTTGTGTCCATTGTGTTGATTAATTTTATGGTTGCATGTTTATTTTGATGCTTTTCTATGGTTTTGTGTGTCAGTTTATGCATGGTAAAAGATTAATAATTTGGAAAAAAAAATTATATGTGCTCTCACTGCGGATTCACCGTCCCCCACTCTTAATAGCGATCTAGTTTCCAAAAATTGGTATTAGAGCGGGCCTCTCGATTGCAACTTGATTTCTAAAGAGTTGATCTTGGAGATTTTGACAGAAATTTGCAAATTCTATTTCAGAATGAAATCTTAAGGAATGCCTGCTCTTACTACTGCAAATTTCAAGGTTTGGAAAGAAAATATGAAATATAAGTTATTTTCTTATGGATCTAATTTGTGGAGTTTGGTTTTTGAAGGATGTGATGATGATTTGATTTCATATAAAAATAAGAAGCTAAATGCTCAGGTAAGGTGAATTATTCTTGAAAATCTTCATAATGTAGATTTGGAGAAAGTTGGAGATTTAAAATATTCTAAGGAAATTTGGGATAGATTATATACATTATTTGGAGCAAGTTGCAACAGTAGCGATGAAGAGTTTGAGAAGAGCAGTAAAAAGAAGAAGACGAAGAAGAGATCTAAGAATAAAAAAAATCTAGTTGAACTAGTTGTACAAGAGGACAACCAATATGAAGGTATAAGCCACATTGATTTACTTTCAAGTTACATGTTGAATAGTAGTGGTGATATTAATTCAGATCCGGCTAGTGAAAAAAATGATGATCGTAATTATTTTCTCCTTAAGGATGAATATGAATCTTCCATGGTTTCTATTAAATAATTTTATAGCGAGATTAGTAGAGTAGCATATGTATGCAAGGAGTATGAGAAGAAATTGTAGGTTTGTGAAGAAAAGGAGAAAAATCTCAAGGAAGAAATTACTACCTTGAGAACACAAGTGGCAGAATTGAAAACATTAGAAGAGGTCAATTGTAGCAAGAAAAAATATAAGAAGGATTGTGTTGAAGTGCTTCAGGTGTGATTGACAAATTGAGAAAGGATCTTGAGGAAAAGAACCAACATTTGGAGAAAGTAAAGAGCACCATAACAGTAAGAAAACTTGATAGAAATCTTCAAAAGTGTGAGACAAGAATGCATGTAGAAAAGAATAACAATGTTGAAAAATAACAACAAGAAAGAAGCTTTCACATCTGGAAAAGCATTTGTACCTTTGGTTGAAGGTAGCAGTTTTCAATGGAAAAATCAAAACTCCTTTGCCCCCTTGATGGACGAGATCATGTTATTCAATTGTCACAATTTTTGTCATGTGGAAGTTGATTGTATGAGGAGAACACACACTTCCATGGAACAGTATGATCAACCAAGAGAAGGATCTAAAATCATGTATAATTTTTTTTTCAATGGTCATTTTTTTCTTTGTAACATATCTGGGCACAAAGCCATTGATTGTAGATCTATCATGAAAAGATGGAGGTCTAATATGAGAATAAAAATATTAGATCCTTTGGCGACATATCTTGGTCACATAGAGTGTTATGTGTTCCATAATTTTGGGCACATGGCCAAGGTTTGTAAGAAGCCTAATCCACTGAGGCTATTTGTTCAAAAACAATAGTCAAGAGAGAATGTCCATCTTAGGAACACATGGACGTAACATCAACTAGGAAGATGTGGCATTGCACTTTGTTCTCGTGATGAGGATGACATGTGGTATATAGATAGCAGATGATCACACCATATGTCAGGAGATAAGAGAAAATTTCATTTTCTCAATAAAAGGAAGAATGGTTTTGTTGGGTTTGAAGGCAGTGAGACAACTAGAGTGTTGGGAAGAGGTAAATCGAATCTTGGTGAGAAGAGGAAAAATGTAGAAGATGTTTGGATCATTGAAGGCCTAAAGCATAATATCTTGAGTATGACCCAACTAGTTGATGGAGGAAAGGAAGCGATTTTCAACTCCAAAGGTTGCATCATCTGTAAATAAGGATCAAAGAGAGTGATTCATAAAGGAATCAAGACCCTAGATAATGTGTATGTGTTGAAGGGAAGAGAGAAGAGTAAGAAGACACCAAAAGAGTACTCTTCCTCATCATATTTAGAATAAATGAGATCAGTCCTTATTGCAATCCATTCTTGCATGCTAGGTCTACTTGACTGCAATAGTATGCATGAGACTTGCATGGCCTTAGGGGGAGTGGTGGAAACTTGATTCAGTTCCTTTACGCACTTTCATATTAGTTGGATCATTTCATATGAGGTATATCATGCTCAAGGGGAGCTCTTTTTTTCAAGGATTGATTCTTTATGTTTATTCCTTTTCGCTCATTATATTTTAATTAGTATATTTATTGTATATGGTGGAAAAGGCATGTCTATCAACCTTGTTGCAACATTCATTGATTATTTTTCAGCTATATTGTTACTAATGGTTTTTGGAGCAGTTGTATGTTAAGTTCTTGTGATATTATTGGAGATATGAAAGCCACATGGTTGTCTTATCCATATGGTCAAGGTGTGATGGAGGATCACACATTCACGGGGAGCATAGGCGCTTCCTAATGTCTTTGCAAAATGTTGACATTGTTTTATGCAGGATGATTTTTATTAACGCTGTCACATTTTGCTAGTTAGATCATCTAGAGTTTATGTACCTCATTTCTTATGTTTCACTTCTAAATGAATCATGCATGATGTTGATATATTTTAGATGCCTTAATATGATGTCACTTATGATGTGTTGGAAATTCATTTGGTTGATTGATGTTGATTCATATGGATGATTGTGTTTGGAGAGATTTTTGTTGCTCATGGTAAGGATATGTGTTTATTGATGAGCTTCTTGGATGCTTTATATGATGAGGATGTATTTGTTGCTACATCTATGATATATTTCCATGTTGTTTCTACTATGACTTTATTGTTGATGCACGTTTGGAGTATGGTGGTGGTTGATAGTGGTTTATATGATCTTGTTGTAGGATCAAAATTGATGGGATGGTGATGGCCAAGGTGTTGAGCAGCCAAGCACTATCATATGATGTTGTTAGCACTTGCCTCTCTTGTATTTCTACACATTGACAAAGTATATCATTGCTCATGGAGGCCATATGTTTTGATGCACTTGCCATGTACTCATGTTATTTCATATTTTGGGCATGTATAGATGAGAGCACATTTGTGTGCATATGCAAAAGCCATGTATTGTCATTGTTTCATCTTTTGGGCATATTTCGCATGGAGAGACCCATGGTGTCTACTATTTCTTGAGCTATGTATGGGTCAATGGGAGTGAAAGTCATGTTTCATCTTGTATATCTTTGATGTAGCCCCACATATTAGGTGCATGATGTAAACTTGGGACCATAGAGTCATGGTTGGTGATAGGAGAGTTCATAGATGATTCATATATCATTTTTGTGTATTTGTCACAACCATGTACTTTCTCCATGAAGCATTATATTCTATTGTATATCATGTCCAAAGTCAGTTGGAGTCATGGTCCTTGAGTAGTAGTCTCTTACACTTAGCAACAAGGTTTATTGTAGCAAGAAAATGTGTTACTAAAACAGGAAGATTGTATGATCACAACTACATTACATGCTTAGGGGGAGCATGTTCAATCCTCAAATTTGGCATGGAATTAGATAGTGGTGTTGGAAACCAGTTTCCTTGTTCTACATTATTATCGTGCAGGAGATGCTTCCATGGGTTGCATCAGTTTGATGTTGTGTATGACAGGTTGAGTCCTACTCTCATATAGCATTACTGGCATTGTTCTTCAGTGTTAGTATGGCCCTCTTCCATTGATTTCAAGGGGCCCGGGGGGAATTTGGATGGATAGTTGCAACTTTAGTATATTTAGATCAACCTCACATGTTTATGAGGTTGACATCAATTCCAAAGAGGTTGTTTGTTGGCATTGATGTCAACAGGTTGGAGGTGTTACTTGTCATGTGCATGAGTGATTGATGTTTGGTGATGGTATTGTTGGTTGGAATTGATGTCAAATTAGTTATGGAATGACTTAGTGGAGGAGAAGGATTCCAGACATGTTGAGTTGAATGGAGATGTTTTTGCTGCAAGAGATTGGAGTAATTCTCTAGATACTCCATATGTGTCTACATTTCTTGGAGACATTGGATATGTTTCTAGATGTGTTGATTCATGGCTTCTTATTTTGGTGATGCCTCTATCAGTGATGGAGGAAGTTGGATTACTTGATGATGTTGTTGTAGGTGTTGAGTCTGCTCTTGTAGGATTTGGATACACTACTATAGGTACATGAGGTTTTTAGAGATGTTGAGGTTTCTACTTGAAGAGCTAGAGGTGTTGGTATTAGTATTGAGATTAGTAGAGTAGGTCTTGCATGTCACTAACTTGTTCTTGGCCTATGTCATCACTTGTAGGCGTTTCACAGAGGCTTGGAGGAATGTTCAGATGCTGAAGAAGATGGCCCAATAGGTGGCAAAGGTTTTGGGCTAAAGGACTAATGTTTTTACTAAGATTTTTCCCTAGTCACATGGAGGATGGGTCATCAATGCGAGTAGAAAGATCCACTCACTTGGAGGAAAACCCATGTGAGTGATAGAAAGGTCTTTTCAGGAAGGCCTGTGCATGCAACCGAGCTATTTGACAAGTTTTTCTCCACATTACTCATGTTGTTTAGATAATTTATATGTTGTGTTGAAATTATTGATTGAAACTTGTTGGTTTATGGTCGGAAAAGTTTGTGGGAACTCTAAAAGTTTATTAAAGTTGAAAATATAAAAAATCCTAGTGGAGTTAGTGGTTCATTGAGTCAATGAGCTTAATCTAGATCAAATCAAGCATATGAATAGAGTCGTGAAGCCCAATATTTTTCTATAATTATTGAGTTGAGCACTTGATTTCATCCATATATTGGAGGAATATCAATCATAGTTTTGTTAGATGAGTGATGTGTTGAGTGAGTGTGTGTGTGGAGAAGAGTGTGCAAAATGTGTGAGTTATATTATGATGAATGTATGAAGCAATTTTCATTTGTAGCAATAGCGAGCTGAAGTATGTTTTAGCCATCAAATTGGTTCAGTGTGTGAGAAGATGATGTGTCGATTGGAGTAGTATTTTGAGGAGTTGTTTTGAAGCTTGTGTGGATTCTTTGTGTGGAGTTTTTGATGGAAAATAGTGCTGCAAATTTGTTATTTGTTTGATATTTGATGCTATGTTGATATTGTGCTTATGTTGAGAAAGTTAATGTGTCCAGTATGAAAATAGATGAAACGAGTCTTACATTGAGGAAGTGAAGGAACAAAGGCTTCAAAGTATACAGTGACTTGGGAGATTCAGTAGAAGGAATATATTTCTCCATCCAATAGGAGTTGGATAGTCCAATGGTATTTGGGCAAGGATCGTTGATCGTAGTGGCCTTCAGTAGATGGTAGTCTATAGATCCGAGAGAGAAACAACTTCCTATCTAAAAGGGTAAATTGACTGTGAAAGAAGTTGAGTCTTCCAACTATGGGTGTAGCTAATACATGTACAATTTGTTTTTCTATTTAATAAAATAATTTAGGAGCATAATAAGAGCAAGGTGTGTTTTCTCTTGGGGAAGGGTTTTCCACCAGACACACATGCGTCCATTATGTTGATTTATTTTATGGTTGCATGTTTATTTTGATGATTTGATCTATGGTTTTATGTTTCTTTTTGTGTATGGTAAAAGATTAATAATTTGGAGAAAATTTTTATATGTGCTCTCACTATTGATTCACCTCCCCTCTCAGTAGTGATCTATTTTCCAACACAACAAAGCTAGTCAAAAAATCGGGATTGGAATTTTTTAATCATCAATTCATGTACCCATTGGGATGGGTAAATAAGGATTTTGATTTGAAGGTAACAAAACAATTCAAAATTAGATTTTCTATTAGTGTTGATATTGTTAACGAATTAGAACTACACGTCGTTCGCCTTGTTGATGAGGAGTGGTATTTGGAAGTTCCTACATGTAGGTTTTAACCTCATACATAAATTACCTGCATACGAATTCTAAATCACAGAAAATAAACAATGCGAGAGCATAACACATAAAACACATATACACAGAGATTTTCCCCTAGATCCCAAAACCGGGACTTCCAGATTGATTTTTATTATGTTCCCTTCATATGTTACAATACATATATATACATGTTGAAGAATCCAATACCGTGGACCGAAAACCGTCGCGCCCAAAACCATGTGTGAAAACCATGCACAAAACCATAGGTAGGTTCGCCCACCTAATATAGGGTCAAAAAACAATTTTCCCCGAGGCGCTGCCCCAGACCCCGTAGAGGGGGGCTACCCTGCCCCCTCAAACCCCTTGGAAAGGGAGGGCTTCTAATCCCCCTATGAACCCCCCACTGCGCAATCGGTGCAACGAAGGGGGGTCTCCGCCCCCACTCTTATCCCCCGGTTAACTATGGATGCTAGTCGTGGAAAGAATATAACACAACCCAACACTACATGTACATGCAAGATGCAATATTCATCTAAATATCAAACTAGTTTTGTCTTGTCAAGCATGGAAAACCATTCACCATCAACGCGCACAAAGACGAGTCGAAAATTTTGCGGTAAGTGCCAAGCAAGCCAAGAACTTGATCAGTTCTAAGAATAAGTATTATTTTTAAGACAAAGTCAATTTGTAGAAGAGTCAATAAGACGTGAGGAATTCCTATAGGGGTGTACTAAGAATAGAAACAACGGATGGAAGAGTTTCTACAAGCATATAGGGAGGTATCCCAAGAGCCTAAAGGGTTACCATCGATGTGAGAAGTGAAACACAAGATATATCTATTACTAGAATCCCCATTTCCGAACATTATACTGTACAAATAGTTTGTTATAGAAGCAAGTGAGGTGAAGAAATATTTAAAACAACTACTTGAATGGGGTGTCATTAAAGCAAGTATATCACCATGTGGTTCACCCATCATCATTGTACCAAACAAGGTTGGGAATTTGCGGACGTGTATTCATTGAAGGAATTGAACAAAATCACACTCAAGAATAGGTACCCCCTTCCTAGAATGGAATTAAAGTCTAGATATCACTATTGATTTTTTAAGCATCCTCTAAACTAAATATTACTTCTTATTATTTCTCTTAGGTTAATTTTTTTTTCATTCATATTTGTCTTAAATAAATTATACAATGGATCTGAATAATAATAAAAAAAAACTCCAATAGGATTGTAAAGAGACAAAAAAGATATAACAAAACATTTACCCTTGGAAATCCACATGGGGGAAAAGCCCAATAACCTTTCCTTAGAGAAATTATTCAGTTCAACCAGAACCTAGATCTTCTTGTCATTATTAAGGTCAAACTAAATAGTAAATAAACTTGGACAAATCTGGTACAACTACCTCCTATTTAGGTCATAAGTGTGCCCAACATACTCAGTCTGATCTTATTTCCATAGGTTGAAACTGAGTCTTATTTTGCACCTTAAAATTCAATCTACTACCTTCCATAGAGATCTGTTTCTTCTCTCAAACGTTTGGTCGTGCATTTGAGCCTCAAATTTTTCTTTCAACAAGCCTTAGATTCCTCTTGTTCCTTACCTCAGATCCCTCCTATTCGTTACCACAGATCTGTCGTTTACATTCTACCTCAAATGATCCAAAATCCTTGCTTGAGAAGGAGGATAAAATATCCTTTATGTGTGTGTGTGTGTGTGTGTGTGTGTGGATGGTTGAATGGGTGCCTCTTTGACTAGAGATGAATTGACTAGGAGGAGGACTAATTTGACTTATTTGGCACCAAAAAATCAAATTTCAAATTTCAAAATTTCTCTTTTGAAAAGGACATGAATAAAATTCTTTATATTTGTGATCCCAAATACATCAAGGGCTGAAATGTTAATTATGAAGACCGACCATATCTACAAAATTCAACACTCCTTCTTAGCTAGGGAGGTATTCATAATGATTATCTAGATGTTCTCATGTTGAAAAGTTTCTCTAAGAAAAGACTATAACAACTCATCATCAACATCATCATTCAATTACCATAATCATGGTCAACAATTGTGACACATGGTAAATCATCAAGATTAACAAGTTACAATAATTCCAATTGATACCTCTAACCTATGGTGCATCATCACCATAATCTTGGTCAATACTCTTGACACATGGTACATCATTAGCATAAACTAGTCACCATGATTTTGGTTGGTGCCTCTAACCCATGTTATACTGACTAATTCTAGTTCACCATCATCCTGCTCAATCTCTTTGATTCATGGTAAAACTTTAGGGACACACTCAATATATTTTAGTAATATGGTCTCAAATCTAAAGGCCTCATTTTAGGCCATGATGCTAAATGATCTCACTCAACTTATCGAGAGAGTAATTTGATCCTGATGCTTAAGGGCACCTACTCAACTCTATGGATGAGTATTTATAGGCCTCTAGGGTCATTCTTACTAATATGGTAAACATATTTGACACACAAAGAATGATTTTCCTCTGTGTAGGGTGCAAGAATTTCACTTAAGAAAACTCTTCAACACTTAATTGTCAACTCGGGGGTTTCGTAAAATTAGAGACAAAGCACAAGAAATGCTAGAATTGGTATGAGCTTTTCCTATTCTTAATCTTACTTATTAAAGGAAATGTGTCCAGAATCAGATAGAAAACAATCTTAAAGGCAATTGACACCAAAGAAACTCTAGTGCTGGAATATAAAAGAACAATTTGCAAGTAAATCAAGTAAACGAGCTTTCGCACAACTGAAGAAATCTTAAATGCTGGAAGGAAATTCTATGTTTATCTTCATATAGATGGCTACATTCTAACAAGTGGGCCCTTGTAGAGATCTGTTTTCCTCTTGATCTTCCTTCTACACAAACAACTTTTTCTTGTACTATTGCAATGTGCTTGCACTAGTGCAGGTACAGTGCCTCTGTGTAAAAGTATACTTTACCTCCCTTATTGAAGATTTATGTCTTTGTGGAGGTGCTCTAAGCCTCAGGGCTTAGAGAACTCTATTTCAGTGAAACGATACCAACTCTTGCACCGAGGCAAAGTTTCATTCACCAAGTTTCTAATTTACTTTCGAAAATATGGAAAGACGTGTTGAAAAAGAATTGCAATTGCAAACGAAATTTTGAGATAAATTATCTATCGAAAAGAAATTCTTTAATTAAGTAAATCTTTCAAAGTAAGTAAAATTCATGAAATGAAAGCAACTCGAAGTAATCAAAGCAGTAGTCTAAGTGATCTACATGTATCATCTAACTTTGGCAATCCACCTAAAGTGTTTTTGTTCCTTGGTTGTAAAGCATAAAATGCAAGTATAACGTGTCTATGATAAATTCATTCAATTATTCTCAAATCCTTCAGAAATATAATTTTAATGCTGAAGACAATTACTGAAATTAGCAGTCCATTTTCTTGCAAGAATAACTGTAATGATAATGAGGGAAAGAAATGCAATGTTCACTATAAAATAAATGACTAAACCGGAGTGCAGGAAATCACATGCAATGGTACATGAAAAGGGTTTCCTGCACGATCTAAGAGAAACCAAATCGAGACAAGAACTGCTAGTAAATAAATGTGATAAAGGAATTACAGAAAGGAAATTACTCAATTAACTTCCAAGCCACATATCCATTTCACACTTAACTCCGAAATAGATTTAAATAAGAGCTTCAGAAATAAATATAAAATTTTTCACACCACGCAACTGCAAAGGGAAATATCCACACAGTCTTTCCGAATAACAAAAGCACAAGGGTAAACGAGTTGGGTTGGTTGGGCCCTGGCCAACCAGCTTGTTTCTCATTTAAGAAACGAAAAGATTCAACACCCAAGTACGCATCAAAGATAAATTAAACATAGTGCATGAATAACATGGCAGATTCCTTATATTACTTGATTAGAAAATGTACATAGTAGTGTGATTCCAGCCCAGAGCTGAGGGCGATACCAGATTACGTAGAAAATGAAATTATAGTATAAGGATCGCTAGCCAGTTCTACCTACAATCTATATTTTATACATCCTTTTGGCCTTAACCGTGTTCCACTAATTATAGTCATTTTCTTATTCAGGCCTTTCGGTCGAACAAACTAACAACCGAACATTACAAAATAGACTAACATTTATAATGGAACGTGTACCTCGATGGCCGTAGACTAGCCTTGGAAAACATCCCTAATTGTGTGCTACTGATATCCATCCTCAGTTAATCAGCAATCGAACTCGGAGTCATGGATCAAAAATTCCACGTGGAAAGATTTAGGTCATGGAAATCTTAGATCAATCATTGTGGTGGTGCAGGAATCTGCCAGCACTGATCATACTAACCCATAATTAACACTATGTTCCTTAATTACTTGTAGTAAGTTTTCATAAGTTACAATAGGTAATTAATAGGCATGAAATCTATGTAAAAATGATTAATAAAGAACTTTAATAAATCTTAATGTAAAATATGAAGCATATGCAGGAATAGGTAGTTATCTTGGACTAATGCAGGGAAGAGAGGTTTAAGTTGAGATAAAACAGAGGTTAACGTTTATAGAAATGGGTTAAAAATAGTGCAATTTGGGACACCAACATCCTCCAATCCCTAAGCTATTGTGTGTCCTCACACAAAATTTTCCCTTATGCAAAAACAATCCTCAAAAAATGAGTGGCTAGCTCTCAATTCTGAGCTTCAATGCTTATTCCTCCTTTCACTATCTTTAGCTTTTTCCCTTGGGCTCTTATCCCTTGATTCATCACCTTCTTGAGGCATTTGTAGCATTTGGAAGCCCGATACTTCCACACTTTTACTTGCTACTTCTGCCTTTTTACCTCTGCAAGTAGCTCCACCTCGCTCTGCTTCTACCAACTTTGTTCCTTCATGACCTGGTTCAAAGCCTCCAGGTCATGAACTTGCTGCTCCAATTCTACTATTTGGTTGTTGAGGTAGAGAGTAGAGGGTGTTGTGCTAAGATCTTCAGGTGTAAATGTCTTCTCTACAACGGACTCGAAACAGGTCCCATCATCATCAAGGTCAAGGCCATCAAATGTCTGCATTATGATGTTGCCAAGGGTTTCTACACTCGGGGTTTCCTTGTCACCAAGGGTTTTGATGCCCTCCACAATATTTGTGCCAACAGTTTCAGTACCTTGTTCACTCAACTCCTCAGCGTTTTTACCGCCCTGTTCTTCAAGTTCCTCAGGGAACTCGGTATCCTGTTCATTCAAACCAGCAAGGGTCTCAGTACCATGTCTTTCTAAAACAGTAGGGGCTCCAGTACCCCATTCTTCTAAAATAGTGGGGGTTTCAGTACCATATTCCTCAAAAGCACCGAGGGTTTCAATGTTTGGTTCACTGAAATTATCGAGGGTATCTATATGTTGCTCTTATTCATCCTCATGACCCTATGTTTGGAATTCACTAGTCCTTGCCGTCTTCCTCTTCCTTAACCAGCTAACAAAAGTTGACAACAATACGTCGTCTTCCGCGTTCTCTTCATATTCCACAGTGTGTGTTGCTACATTTGTAAGCACTAAGATATTATGAACTTTAAGGGAAACTTGGGGTGATTCATCAATTATAATCAGATAGCTCGATTGGTTCTTCCCTTGGGAGACAGTCTTCCTCCTCATCGAGATTCTAGTCTTTCTCTTCTTAGCTGAGGGTGGAGTATTTTCAACAGTATTCTTCTTTGCTTGCACTAGTGTGCTTCCATATTTCTTCTCGGCAGGAGACAATGTCTCTGCTTTCCTTTTCTTACTTGTACTTGTGATAGTAGACTTCTATGTACTCCTTTCTCGAAACTCCTTCAAGAATTCTCCCCAAGTTACTCCTTTTTCTTCCAGCTCCTTCTTGACCAGAATCATGATAAGGCCATGATGGTAGAGCTTGTTTGCAACTTGGCTTGCGTTTCCACTCTGCATGCCCTTTTTCATTTTCTCAAGACTCCTGAGCAGGTAGTAAGGGAAATTAATCATTTTTCCTGACTCAAAGTGTAGCAACAACTGAAGGTGATATGCAAATGGCAATGTATAGCGTCCCTCTATAGTCACTAATTTCTACAGTATGAATAGGAGGTCTCACCACTTCCCAATCATCATGCTCTATGGAAGTCCATTCCTCCAGTCAACCTTAAGCCTTTTTTCAACCACGAACCGGTGCCATCATTTCTTCCCGAGCCGCTCCTTTTTAAACCAATGCTATCCAGTAAGTGGAAAGCCTGTAGCTTACAAAATGGACTCTTATGTAACTTTGAACTTCAATGATCTGACCCTGACTCAACCTCCTTTGAATGTCCTTGCAAACTCCAGTACCGCAACCATGTCGAACCCATCAAACTTTTGTAAGAATGGCAGGAACTCAGCTTCTTGCAATAGTGCAAGACTATTTTGGTACTCTACAGTTTGCTCAATCTCCTCCAAAGACAACGACTCACTCCTTATGTGTGCCATTTTGAACTGCACTTCACCCTTTCCGATCACACCCTCGAAATAATTCCAGTGAGTGACACCAACTCTTTGCCAAGAGCTTTATGCTGGAGGTTCGTCACCCTCTGTCTTTTCAGTCCCACTCACATGGTCATGATGAAAACAACTCTTCATATTAGGTGCATATTTGTATCAACCCGCTGGAGGTGAGTCATAATGATTGGGTGGAGTGGAGGTTTATGCGGCGGTGGCGCAACAGTTACGATGATCGGGTTACGGGGTAAGGTATTAATGGACAAGCAATGCAAAATTATTTCAAGGAAGGTGAATACAGGATATCAGACAATAGTACTATCCCACAGTCTACCTCATAATTTAATTAAGACATACTTTAGCACTTATTAAAAAAATTAGATTTCAAAACCCTATAGACCTTGCACTTTAAAGATTTTTCCTAAGTCAGTAAATGATGAAACAGAGTATTAATTGAAACATGCAATGCTATGATATATCAATACTCATGTGCATGAAAGTAAAGATCCATAAATATCCTTGATAAAACACTCCTGGAATGTGTGAATTTTACTTGCTTTCACAATCAGTTGCATTCCTGCACTAAACCTGCTTGCACTGCGCATTTTGCACCCTGGACTTTTACCAAAACAAAAAATCTGATAGAACATAATTATATAGTTGAACTTAAAAATTTTTGCCTCATTATACAAGAAAAATTTATTCGCCATCCTTTGGTGTTTCATGAGCATGCCTTCTGGATTGACTGTGCACATCAAAATTTTCAATCAATTTATGAGGGAATAAAGAAGTGGGAAGGGGAGTAAAATTTTTTAGAATGGGAAGGAACATTACAACAGGTATTCCTGAAACAATATCACTAAGAGGGATAAACAAAACGGGATGTGAGAAAAATTCAAGGGAAAAGATGGATTTTATGAAATTGGGCAAGGGTAGTTTCTTAGAAGAAAGAGGAAGGTAACTCATTGAGGATTTTAGAAAAGAAACTAGTGGAAATTTTCAAAATGGGAAATAGAAGAAAGGAAAAGTTTTTACCTTGAAGTCTGTGGGCATTGGTGCAAAACAAAAAATAACTGCAGCGGGAATTAAGCATTTACTTGCATAAAAATGTCCATGCTAGTTGCCCCAAAATTGGGTAAGTGCTCGGTTTCGTGAACCTGCTTCTTCTTGGTGGCAGCCAGCATAACTAAAAATCAAGTAACATTCCCTTTTTATTAAAATTTCAATCTTCCTGCCAGCATGTTGGTTTTATTAAAATTTTGATCATCCTGCCAACATGTCAGTCAATTGATTTTCATAATTACAGGAAATATTTTTCTTTTTATACTTTTTATTTTTGTCATTTTATTATTTTTTCAATAAGTACAAGAAGGAATCAAATCTTCAATTGGTTGGTGTTACCACTTGCCAACTCCTTTTCAAATGGTTGTTTGAATTGCTGCGTAAAATCTCCTTTAGTAATGGGCTGAAAATATACCTTCAATCTATGCCTGTTTACTAGGAACATAGAATTTCGTCCATCAATAGTTTTGATTTATACCTCTCCATTTTCGAACACTTTGACCACCTCATAGGGTCCCATCCAGCGTTTATGGAATTTTCCTTTAAAATATTTGAATCTAGAATCATAAAGGAGTACCCAATCACCCGATTGGAACTGCTTCTTTTGAATGGACTTGTCATGCCACTTCTTGCGATGTTGTAGAACCAAGATGTTCTGCTCAACAGCATCCCTTCGGAATTCATCTAACTCGTTTAACTGCATAAGAAATTACTGCTATGTTTCAGAGAGATCTAGCCCCAATTGGACTGCATTTTTGAAAGTCTTGGTCTGGAATCATATCAGCAAGAGGACTTGTTTTCCTTACACCAACTCATATGGTGTGTGTCCTGTTCTATTTCTCCAAGTGGTTCAATAGGCCCACAATGCTTCCGGTAACTTGTCAGCCCAATCCTTTCTATTCATATTTATCGTATTTGTGAGGATGGAATCAATCACCTTATTTGTGGACACCACCTGACCATTTTCTTGCGGGTGATACGGTGTAGATTTCCTGTGTCGTATTTTATACTGCTCCATCACACCCTGTACTAGATTAGAAATAAACTGCAGTCCATTTTCAGAAACAATTTCTTTAGGCACAATAAATCTAGTAAAGATTTCAGTAAAAATAAAATCAACAACAAATTTTTCAGTAGCAAAAGAAACAGATTTTTCTTCTACCCATTTCGTAACAAAATCTATACAAACCAAAGTATGCATTTTATTTGATGATTCTAGATTTATTGGTCCTACGAAATCAATGGCCCATTTTTCAAAAGGCTCAATCATAACCTGAGGACATAAAGGCATTTCATTGGTTTGATTAGGCTAGCCAACTCGCTGATAGCTATCACATCACTTGACATATTGTTTGGCATCCTTAAACAAGGAAGGCCAAAAATAGCCAGCTTGTAACACTTTGTATGCAGTCCGCTTATCAGCGAAGTGACCCCCACAAGGTTCATCATGGGAAGATTTTAAAATATCAAACACTTCTTCCTCTCTTACACATTTATGGATAATGAGATATGCTCCAAAGTAAAAGATGTCTCCTTGGACCCAGGAATATGCAACACTTTTCTAAATGATATTCCACTTTTCACGAGCGGATAAGTAAGGTGGTAATTTTCTAGTGACTAAATAGTTAGCTATGCTAGCAAACCATGGGGATTTTGTTGACACAACAAAAAGATATTCGTTAGGAAAATCCTCATCTCCACCAAGATTATTTAAACTTGAAAGATAATCTGCTACTACATTTGATTTTCCTGGTCTATCAACAATAGTAATATTAAATTCCTGTAACAATAGTAACCACCTAGTCAATTTACCGCTAGTTAATGGTTTATTCAGTAGATATCTTATTGTGGAATGGTCAGTATGTACAAAGACTTCATATCTTGTAATGTAATGTCTGAATTTATCAATAGAAAAAATTACAGCTAAAAGCTCTTTCTCAGTAACTGTATAATTGAGTTTGGCGGGTGACAAGTTTTTACTAATCAAACAAATAGCAAAAGATTGTTTGTCTTCTTCTTGTCCTAAAGTTGCACCAATAGAAGTATTTGAGACATCAAAGGAAATATGAATGGTCAGGGACCAGTTTGGTCCTCTCAAAACTGGTGCCTGGACGAATTTTTCCTTCAATGTCTCAAAGGACTATTGGCAAGCTGTGGACCAAGAAAAATCACTGTCCTTAGCCAAAAGTCGGAAAAGGGGTGTAGCTATCCTTGAGAAATTCTCAATGAATCTCCTATCGTAGATCGCATGTCCTAGAAAACCTCTCACTTCCCTTTGAGTTTTGGGTATAGGGAGACTCAAAATGACTTCTATTTTTGCAGGTTCAACCTAGATACCTTTGTCTGAAATAAGATGGCCAAGAACCATTCCCACCTTGCACATTAATTTGCATTTCTTGTCACTCAAGGTGAGATGAGCTTCTTGGCAGTGAAGAAGAACTTTTTCTAGATTCTTGAGAGCTTCCTGAAATGAATCACCAAATATAGAGAAGTCATCCATATAGATTTATACACATTCAAGGTTAGCAAAAATAGCCAAGACTTCCCTCTGAAAGGTAGTCGAGGAATTACATAGCCCAAAGGGAAGCAATCGATAAGAAAATGTACCCCATGGACATGTAAAAGTGGTTTTGTATTGATCCTCGGGTGCTATCTGTATTTGGTTATATCCACTAAAGCCGTCTAGAAAAGAAAAGTACTTCTTACTAGCAAGGGTATCGAGTACCTGATCAATGAAAGGAAGGGGGAAGTGATCTTTAAGAGTGGATTTATTAAATTCTTTGTAGTCAATACAAATGCACCATCTCCCATCTTTCTTCGGGACTAATACTAATGGAGAGACCCATTGGTTGTCAGAAATGGGATAGATAAAATCAACATCTAAGAGTTTTTGCAATTCTTCCTTTACAACGTCTCTTAGAGCTAGGTTCATTCGCCTTTGGGGTTGTCGGACAGGTCAGGCTCCATCCTGAATATAGATATGGTGTGTACAAGTTTCAGGAGGGATGCCTTTCATATCTTCATAACCCCATGCAAAGGCATCAAGATGGTTTCGCAACAAATTCACAAGCTGCTCTTGCTGAGAAGGATACAAGTCTGAAATGATATACAAGGATTTACCTGGACTAATCTCAAAAAGAGTAGTATCAGGCTCAAGAGTACACAAAGGTGTTGCTAGAGATGGTGGTGATGGAGGTAGAGAATCATATCTTTCCTGAAAATCTAGACTAAAAATCTGACTCAATTACTCAAAATTAGGTATGGTGTATAGATTGTTCAAGAATTCTTGAATCTCACTTTCCTGCGAGGACTCAACATTCTGATGTATCAAGGAAACAGGCTGAGCCTCCTCATCACTACTATATTCTAACCATAAAGTGTCTTGGAGCTCTTGGATGGATCTAGCGGGTGGATATAAGGCGACCTTCTGTTAGGATATTCCGACACATAGGAAATAGTTAAGTACAACTTGGTCTAGTATAGAGTTAGGTAAAGTGTGTTTCTTTACCTTGTACATTTTGTAACTTACAATCCGATGGTCACGATATGTAGTGATCTGACGGTTCATTCTCTCATCGGTATTACTGACACTTGATCCGTGGCTTGACACCCGATTGGTCCATGATTTCTATTTAAAGCGCATGGAGGGTCATTTGTAGGGTAATCCGTGCATGAGAGAAGCATATGTAAATTTTCATTCTTTTATTAATAAATTGCCTGAAGTGGCCGCATTGGCTCAGGCCGTGGACTGTTTCCCTCTTTGAGGGTTTTAACCACGTCAAAAATACTGGTGTATTGATCTGCGATTTGGTTGTGAGTGGTGTCCTTTGGTGTTCTGTCTAAGGAACTTACCCTGTAAATTCCTACATGGTATCAGAGCTATTTGAGGGCCACGTCCGTTGGTGATCCAAATCTGAAGCTAGTAGAACTTCATCCGACTGCCGTTTCCTACATCTACTGTTTCTGACTGCTTTCGGGCCGAGAGGACTGCTCTATTGTGTTGGGAGCATCTATTCCAGTGAGGAACCCCTTTCGTTTCATGCGAAAAGGTTTCCGGTAGCCCTAGCTACGTCATTTTTAAGATCTGTAGGTATACAACGTTTATTTGCAGTTTACAGTTATTTTCTCTCTGTTTATTTCGGTTTAGGTTTATTTAGCCTTTTTTATTACCGGATCTATACCTTTCATTTCTGCATATTCTCTTTGCCCTGTGACTCTGTGCGATCTGGGCAAATCAGAAACAAAAAGGAAGGATTTTTCTCATGCATATGCTCTTTTCCCTGCGCCTTAATGTGATCTCGGAAAATCAGAAACAATGAGAAAAATATTTAGTTTCCGGCTAAAGCTAACTTTGAGCACAAGGTTCATTTTTAGAAATATTTAGTTTTTCGGCTAAAGCTAACTTCGAGCCGTAAGGTTCATTTTCTTTGGATGTCCGTGTTGGGTTTTGTGTTTTTTGTTTTGTAGGGAAAAAGAGCTTTCTCAAAGCAAGCACGCAACCCAAAGCACCCCCCCTCTCTCTCTCTCTCAAATTTTTTGTATATCTCAATTGGTTCAAAGCTATTTTAAGAGAGTAGAGGTCTTGGGTTCAAGTCTCCATTTTGTGGGGGCAGAATTTTTCATTTCCGCACATTCCCGCACTTCGTCGGCAACTTCATCAACTTTTTTTTCAAAAAGCCATAACTTCTTCATCCGGAAGCCGTTTTTTTTTAAACCAGCCTAATTTTTCGAGATCTATCCATTGGAACACTTAGTTTCAGCATCTTTAGCTTCAGTTTCCATTGAAATGGAAAGACAATACCAAGTTACCCTTGACAGCACAACCTACTTCCAATGGTTGTCCTACATTGAGGATTTACTTAGAAGTAAAGGTCTCTACAGAATAGCCTCAGGCCAAGAAAAGAAACCGAAGGATGAAGATAAGGCTGCTAAATGGGAAAATAGGCAAGATCAAGCACGTGGATTGATAGGGATGTCTATTTCTCCAAATCTTAGATTCCATATTGCAGAACTTGATACTCCTGATGAAGCAATGAAACAAATCAATAAAGTTTTTGGGATTAAAAATGAACTTAGAGCCCATCAACTTGAAAATGAGTTGCTTACATTGGACCCTAATAATTTTTCTTGCATTTAAGATTTCTTGTCCAAGTTCAAGACCCTTAGATATCTCTTGGAAGGTGTTAAAGTTAAGAAAGAAGATAGTAACCTTATCTATTCCATTCTTACTAAGTTGGGACCAGCCTACTCTGTGTTTGTTTCCACCTTCCATTCTACAAGAGAAGCCTTCATTTCTCAAGGAATAGACTACAAGTCCCCTTCCTTTGACTCTTTTTGGGATTCTTTAATAAGAGAACAAGAAAAACTCTTACACCTTGGTCTTCTTAATCTTGGAAACTCTTCCAAGAAAGCGTTAGCCGCCCAACAGCAACCAAATTCAAAGAATCCTAAGAAGTCATATCCTAAAAAGAATGGTCCTAAACTAAACAAGGGTCCTAAGAAATCTCAGCCTCAAAATGAAAAATCATTTCAACAAAATGATAAAACAAACAAAAACAAATGGAAGAAGACTGATAGACATCGCAACTTTTGTAATCGAGATGACCACTTAGAATCCAAATGCTTTAAGAAGATGGAAGCCTTGGAAGCTGCGATGAAGAAACATAACATCCATTTGGAGCAATATTCAACTTCAACTTCATCTTCATGAATGGCACTTTCTGCATGTGGTTGTCAAGCATCATGGTCTGGCTATGCACTAAATGTATCTTCTTCTTCTCATTCTCATGAGTGGCTCATTGATTCTGGAGCTTCTTATCACATGGCCAAAAACAAAGCCATGTTTTCTTCTTTAAATGATTGTAACACCAAAAATATATATGTTGGTGATGATAGATCTCTTAGTGTTGTAGGGACTGGAACTGTTCATCTAGACAATGGTTAGTTTAATGATGTATTATGTGTTCCAACCTTATCCTGCAACCTTCTATCTGTATATCAGATAACTCATTCAGGTGAAGGTAAAATCGTTGAATTTTCACCTCATGATGTTGTAATCAAGGACCTAAGAGATCCTAAAAAAATTTTAGCTACTGGCATTGCTGATGATTCTACAAGGTTGTATAAGTTTCACAACTTTGGGTCATCAAATCTTCCCTCAGTATTTGTTGCTCATAACGATGAAGTGAGCAAACTTTGGCATGAGCGATTTGGTCACTTAAACTATCACTCCCTTCAGCATCTATGTAAAGAAAATATGGTGACAGGTCTTCCTATGGTATCTTGCAGAGATGGTGTTTGTTCCGGATGTGTACTCGGAAAACATCATCGGGACAGTTTTGAAAAATGTGCCTCTTGGCACGCCTTAGCCCCTTTACAGCTTGTGCATAGTGATTTATGTGGTCCACTTCTAGTTGTTTCATTCTCTGGCTGCAAGTATTTCTTAAGTTTCATTGATGATTTCTCCAGACACACTTGGGTATACTTCTTAAAACTCAAGAGTGAAGTATTTAACACATTTTTGGCCTTCAAGGCCTTTGTTGAAAAATAATCTGGACATCAAATTCTTAAGCTAAGATCTGATAATGGCGGAGAATATGTTAAAAACAAATTCATCAACTTTTGCATTGAGAATGGAATTCAAATGCAACATACTATTCCATATACTCCACAAAAAAATGGTGTAGCTGAAAGGAAGAATTGCACCTTAAAGGAAATGGCTAATTGTATGCTACAATCTAAAGGACTTGGTCTTAGTTTTTGGGTAGAAGCAATTAACTGTGCAAATTACATAATAAATCGCACTCCTTCTAAGGGTTTAAAGAATATCACTCCAGAAGAAGCATGGAGCTCAATCAAACCAGATGTAAGTCACTTTCGTGTTTTTGGAAGTGAAGCGTGGGCCCATATTCCAGATGAAAATCATAAAGCTTTAGAACCTAAGAGTGAAAAATGTACTTTTGTTGGATATTCTGAAGATGTCAAAGGCTATAGACTTATTCCATTTAAGTCCAAAAATGTTATCATTAGAAGAGATGTAAAATTTGATGAAAATATATCGGCCTGCGACCCTAGTCCGACGGATGTGCCACCTCTCCCTATCTCTTCTACTTATGAAAACATTTCTTCTTCAGATGATGAAAGTGAGGATGACAATCCTCCCCCACCATCTTAGGATCCTCCTTCAGCTCCTCAGCTTCCAAAATGGGTTCGTGCTACTCGAGATGCAGCAGGTGATCTTGCCGGTGATCCTACAGATCAGCGACGTACACGTTCTAAGTTCGAGAGAGCCTCTTCTTTACTGGCTCAAGCTCCAGTAAATTATGATCCTGACACCTTTGCAGAAGCTTCAGGCCATCCAAATTGGGAAGCAGCTATGAATGAAGAATATCATTCATTATTGGCAAATGATACATGGGATATTGTTCCTCTACCAAAGGGACGGAAACTTTGTAGATGCAAATGGGTTTACAGAACCAAGTATGGACCAGATGGGAAAGTTGATAAACATAAAGCTCATCTTGTTACTAAAGGTTTTTCACAGGTTGAAGGCATTGACTACACTGAAACCTTCTCCCCTGTTGCCAAAATGAACTCTATCCGCCTTGTTCTTTCCCTTGCTACTTCGTTCAAATGGGAAGTCCATCAGATGGATGTTAAATCTGCCTTCTTGCATGGGGACTTGCATGAAGAAATCTACATGGAACAACCTATTGGCTTTATACAAACAGACTCCAGCCTTGTATGTCGGCTTAAGAAATCCCTTTATGGTCTCAAACAAGCTCCTCGAGCTTGGTATGCCAAAATGGATAACTTTCTTTTAGAATCTGGCTTTTCTAGGTGTCATTCTGACAATACTGTCTACACCAAGAAAGTGGGCAAGTCTCTTATCATTCTTGTTCTTTATGTTGATGATCTTATCCTGACTGGTAGTGATCCCAACCTTATCAACCATGTGAAGTCTAGCCTTAAAAGGAAGTTTGAAATGACAGACTTAGGACACTTACATTATTTTCTCGGTCTTCAAGTCTTGCAATCCAAGGAAGGTATCTCCCTTTCTCAGTCCAACTATGCCTGTGATATTCTACGCCACTTTCACATGGAAGACTGTAAGCCATCCCCTTCTCCCTTTCAGTTTCGAGTCAAACTTTCAGTCACTTGTACTTCTCCTGAAGTTGATGCTACCTTATACTGTCAACTTGTAGGAAAACTTTTGTATCTAACCCATACTCGTCCTGACCTTTCCTTTGTTGTTGGCCTTGTTGCTCGATTTATGCAAAACCCACGTGAAAGTCATTGGACAGCAGCTAAAAGAATACTTCGTTATGTTCGAGGTACAGTTCAGTTTGGGATTCATTACAGTGCCGAAGTAGCTCCTCTATTGGTTGGTTTCACTGATTCTGATTGGGCTAGTGACCCTGATGATCGGAAGTCTACTGACGGTTATGTGTTCACTCTTGGTTCAGGACCTATTACATGGGCTTGCAAGAAACAAGGTGCCATTTCTCTTTCATGAGAGAAATCAGAGTATCGTGGTGCCGTAGAAGCTATTAAGGAAGCCTTGTGGCTTTGTCAGATCCTGTCAGAGTTTGGCTTTCAGCAGCAGCATCCGACTACACTTTGGTGTGATAATCAAAGTGCCATTCAGCTATGCAAAGATCCAGTCCAACATCAGCGCAGAAAACACATTGAAATGCACATGCACTTCATTAGAAATCTCATTCATGACCATGTTCTTGAAGTGCAATATTGTTCAATAGATGATCAAGTTGCAGACATCTTCACAAAGGCTCTCACAGAGGCAAAGTTCACTAAACTTCGATTTATGGTTGGAGTTCAGGAAGTTGTCACTAAGAGGGGATAGGCTGTAGTGCCTCCTTCCTTCTCCTATTGTGTCATATTTGTAAATCCTTCAATCCTATCCCAATTTGTTCTTAAGGGGGGATGTTAGGATATTCCGACACATAGGAAATAGTTAAGTACAACTTGGTCTAGTATAGAGTTAGGTAAAGTGTGTTTCTTTACCTTGTACATTTTGTAACTTACAATCCGATAGTCACGATATGTAGTGATCTGACGGTTCATTCTCTCCTCGGTATTACCGACACTTGATCCGTGGCTTGACATCCGATTGGTCCATGATTTCTATTTAAAGTGCATGGAGGGTCATTTGTAGGGTAATCCGTGCATGAGAGAAGCATATGTAAATTTTCATTCTTTTATTAATAAATTGCTTGAAGTGGCCGCGCTGGCTCAGGCCGTGGACTGTTTCCCTCTTTGAGGGTTTTAACCACGTCAAAAATACTGGTGTATTGATCTGCGATCTAGTTGTGAGCGGTGTCCTTTGGTGTTCTGTCTAAGGAACTTACCCTGTAAATTCCTACACCTTCTTCCTAGAATCTCCATGGGAAATATACATATCCCCAGAACAACATCAAATATAAGCATCGACCATAGCAAGCCATGATCATCCCAAGATCAAAGGATGCCCTCCCACAGGAGTCTTTGGCTGAAGCACAATGAAATCTGTGGGATATTCCCAAGAGTCTAGCGAAACTACCACATCATCCAACACCCCTTCCAGTTTGATTTTAGATCTATCCGCTAGTTCAAGCACAGTGGGAGTATGGCGAATATGGACCAATCCAAGTTGATCCATGGTTTGCTTGGTCATAACATTAATGGCTTCCCTTAGGTCTATAAGTACATTGGAGATAAGGAAATCACTTATCTGAACAGAGACAACAGGGTTTCCAGGGTTGGTATATTTTTCCATGTGCATATAGCTCATCATTAACTTCGCTGCTCTACCAACAAATTGAATAGTTTGAGGTTCCATTCTTCTCCTTCCTGGCTTCTTGAGATAGAGTTCCCTAATTAATTTCATACAAATGGGGATCTCTTTAATAGGTTGGAGCAAAGGTACCCTTATGAAAAGGTTCCTAAGCTCAGAAGCCAGACTAGAATCAGGAATGGGGTCTTTCTTCTCCACAACTAACCTCTCTATATAGGGAGGTTAGTTACAGGAAGATGACAAGGGCTCAGAATGTACAGGGATAGGTTGAATGGTGTCATATTTTTCAAAATGGTTAGGATTTTTCTCCTCTCCTTTCTCACTGATAATCACCATAGGCTGCTTTTGATTTTCTAAGGTTACTACCTTCCCTCATCTTAATTGGAGATCATTAACTCCAACTGGCATAGCTTGATATCGGGATGAAGAAAACGGGTTCATAGAATGGATCATTTTTACCGCTTTATTATTGGGGTTCAGTAAAGGTTGAGCAGGCAATTGAGAAGGTCGAAATGGTGGAGGTAAAGGTAATGGTGGCATAGGTTGACTCAGCTGATGTAATGCTGGTTGTGGCATTGGGTAAGGTGCATATGTAGGAGGGTATTATTGCATAGGTGCAAGATACGAATGATGTGAATGACGTGAATGGTTTGGCCCTCTCCATCCTTGTTGCCAAGATTGGGAGGGTTGTCCATATTGATATTGGTTCCCATGTTGCCAATGTTGAGAGTGACCAGTGTTAGGATAGGAATATGAGTGTGCATTATAACCAAAAAAATGTGGTGGAGGTTTAGGAACCATACCTGCACTTACCTGAGGCCAATTTCTTCATGCTCCCATACCATGCAGTGATTTGGCTTTAGGTTATCCTCCTTCAAGTACAATTTTCAGCCCAGGTACGGAGGGAGATTTTTCTGTAGCATGGTTCTCTACAAAAATTTCACATTTATTAGCTTCGTTAATATCTAGAAGACGTTCTTTTAAAGGATGCTTTCTTCTACATCTTGGACCGAAAATAGAAAATGATTCTTGCTCTTCTACAAATTTTTGATAAAACTTCAAAGAGTCTATTTGTTTACTAACAGTATTAATTATTTCAATTTTCATATTGTCCATTTTGTTTTCTAATCCAATAATCATATCATAAGTAGATTCGGTTTTCTTGTTTCTATTCTGAATAACTTTACTGGATCTATATTGGTTCCTCTAGAATTTCCTACACAAGTCATAGATCTGATCAAAATATTTTTGAGCAATATCCCCTTGTTTGAATAGATTTAGATTGTTCCTAGCATCATCAGGAAGCCCACGTAAGAACAAGATTCTAATGGTTCTTAGATCAAATTTGTGCTTTGACCTTTGGAGGATGTACAAGAATCTCTCCAAGTAGTCCTCTAGCATCTCATCATCATTTTGCACAACAGTAAAGGTTTCATATTGAATATCTCTAGTTTTACAATATCCCTGATATTTTGATAAGAACACTCGCTTCATTTTCTCCCAAGAAGTTATAGTGTTTCCTCCTAGTACCATGAACCAGCAGAGTGTTGCACCCTTGAGAGTTGTAGGAAACAATTTTAACTTTTGGGCATCAAATGAATAATCATATATTCTACAAAAAATATCAAACTAAAATAAGAGAGAGCCTGGATCTTCATGTACCTTACCATAAAAATGAGGAAGAGGTGATGGTGGAATATTTTTCATTTGTACTTGTGTATTAGGATTCACAATCAGGAATCCAAAAGTGCATTGTTCCTCATTTACTTGATTTTCACCACTTCCTTCTACATGGTCTTCCTCATCTGCCATTGTTGTTCTTCCAGATAAACCTATCTCAATAGGCTAAGAAGGTTGACTATGGATTCCAACAGTCCCCTTCTTTCCCTTTATGGGTTGTGTCACACCTAGACCACTGCGACCAGAGCCCAAATGGATTGTTCCTGTGTGATGAATCTGAGTTTCTTTGGACTTTCTTCCTGCAAAAGAGGGCCAAATATCAGATTTGGTTTCATATTTGTCAGTATTTCATTGGCCCCTAGTGGGCTTTGGACCCCTACCTCTTTTAGGCATTCATTTCAAAAAATGACAAAACTAAATTCAAATAAAAGGCTGCAATCTTCAAAAAAATAACTCAGCACCTATAAATTCCTTCAAACAATAGAAGCACACGGCAGGAAAAAACAATAGCAGACTTACCCCTATTGCAAAAATGAAAAATTCTTACCAATTCAAATTTCCTCCCTGACAATGCCGCCAAAATGTTGGGTGCGGGAATAACACTTAAGCAAACTCCTCAACACTTAATTGTCAACCTGGAGGTTTCATAAACTTAGAGACTAAGCACAGGAAGCGACAGAAGTGGTATGAAATTTTCCTATTCTTAATCCTACTTCTTAAAGGAAATGTTTGCAAAATCAGAGAGAAAACAACCTTAAAGGAAATTGACACCAAAGCAAATCTAGTGCTCAAATATAAAAGAACAATTTTCAAGTAAATCAAGTAAAGGAGCTTTCACACAATCGAAGAAATCTTAAATGTTGGAAGGAAATTCTATGTTTATCTTCAGATAGATGGCTAACATTTTGACAAGTGGGCCCTTAGAGATTTGTTTTCCTCTTGATCGTCCTTCTACACAAACAACCTGTTCTTGTACTATTGCAATGTGCTTGCACTAGTGCAGGTAAAGTGCCTTTGTGTAAAAGTATATTTTACCTCCCTTACTAAATATTTATGTTTTTGTGGAGCTGCTCTAAGCCTCGGGGCTTAGAGCACTCTGTTTCTGTGACAAGAGACCAACTCTTGCACCAAGGCAGAGCTTCCTTCACCAAGTTTCTAATTTACTTTCGAAAAGGTTGAAAGACGTGCTGAAAAGAATTGTAATTGAAAATGAAATTCTGAGATAAATTATCTATGGAAAAGAAATGCTTTAATTAATTAAATCCTGCAAAGGAAGCAAACTTCATGAAATGAAAGCAACTCGAAGTAATCAAAGCAGTAGTTTAAGTGATATGCATGTATCATCTAACTTCGGAAATCTACTTAAAGTGTTTGTATTCCTTGGAAGTAAAGCATAAAATGCAAGTATAACGTCACTATGATAAATCCATGCAATTTTTCTCAGATCCTTCAGAAATATACTTTTAATGCTTAAGACAATTACTGAAATTAGTAGTCCATTTGCTTGCAAGAATAACTAAAATGATGATGTGATGGGTCCAACCCTTTTGAACCTCACAATTAATCAATCAATTAAACTGTGATTAATGGGGTGATTATAATGATAGGATTTTCGGTGATTTGGTGGTTGATATTTTGATTGTCTAATTAATACCTAGTACTTGGCAATTGTTATGAGGGGAACACCTATCCTATCCTAGAAATGCGCTATCCTGCCTTTGGATTACACACCTAACCTCTGTTCACATGGCATTTCATTTCGTTCTCCAGGAGCCGAGAGGGTTTCTTGACTGTTCTTCTGTGACTGTTGGTGGTTTGTTTCAGTGGCGCTATGGCCTCGGCCTCTGCTCTGCTCATTGGGCTTTGTTGGTAGTCCTAAACCTCAACCTGGCTCTACTATCTGGGTTCTGTTAATGAGATGGCTATGTTTATTCTTTTCACTCCATCAATAGTTTTGGCATGGAAGCTCTCTGTTAGTAATGGTTTTGGTCCTGTGTGTGGTCGCAGCTCTTAACTTGTCAATCGAGTATTCTCTGGGTTTAGGTCTTGGCATTCACAGTTAGGTTGCTTGTCTTTTCAACACTAAGGTTTTGAGTCCAGTCTCTGGGTCGAACACACAATGTAATTTGTCTAGCTTGGGAATGTAATGATTCAGATATTTATATAAATGTACCTGTATGATATTTCATAAAGAAATTACAATGTTTCAGTTGGAATGATACCTGGTGATTACTATAATGGAATTGTTCTTGTATGAAACCCTCCATCTGTTCTGGTGATTGCTCTTGTAAAAAATGCTCAGTTTATTCTTATAGTTGTAGGTCTGTAATGTTACTGGAAATTTTGGTGTTTGACTGTAGTCCCGTTCGTGGGTTTGGCGTACTCGCTCCTACCTACTCTCAGCCTCGTCAATTCTGTTGTTCCTTTGATACCTGTAGAAAGAAATATTCTACCAGTTCTTGCCACTGTTTGTAATGCATTCAATTTTATCATGAAATGAAAAGAAAATATATTCAGTTACGAATGGACTCAGATGATCTTGAAAAATCTCTTGTATGATTTTATTTCGGTTTTCTACTATGATGGAATCAATACTTCCAATGTCTCATTTTTTTTTTTTGTATGAGTTGTTGAGCAGTTTTAGAAACTGTTAATAGTTACAAGAAGTTACATTGGATAACTGTTAATTTTTATTCACCTAAATTCTATGATTAATTCAAAACAATAACTAAAGGAAATTAAAATCAAATTAAGAAAAACATAACATTCTGTCAAGTCCTAAATGCTAGGAATTAAAGGAATTTAAAAGACACAGGTACAATAACATGTTAACATGTCTACATGTAAACTTGTGAAACAAACACGTTCGATTTTCTTCACCCTGAGCTGGATGCTCCTGCATCAGGCTCCCGGTGTAACAAAAATTCATGGCTTCGTTCCATGATCTTCTCGATAGAATGTCCTGCACACTGTATCTGTGCCGCATCAAGCCACGAACTATCCTCAATGGGATGGTTCTTCCACTTGACAAGGTACTAAAGGTACTCTTTTCTGCGAGTTCGCTTGGCCACCTGTGTGTCGAGAATGCTCTTGATCTCAAGGGGTTGAGCCAAAGGTATTTTCTTCATCCAAGAACCACTTCCTGTATAGGTATCCCGTTCTGGCCGTGTCGTACCATCGTCTTCAGGACAGGCAGTGTATAGAAACATATATGCCACGTTGAAGATAGATGATATGCATATTCTTGGGGGTAGCTGTAATTCATAGGCATTCGAAGAGGATTTACGCAAAATTTTGTAAGGGAAAATCTTTTTAAATTTCAACTTGTTGTACTCATCCCTAGGGAACCTTTCTCTGCATAAATGTGCGAGAATGTCATCTCCCACATTGAACTGTACCTCCCACCATTTTAAATATGCTTGTTGTTTATACTGCCAACTGTTGTCCTGCAACTTAGATTTTACCTGCTCACATAGGTCATTCTTTGCCTTGGCAAAATCTTCCCCATCAACACTCCTCTCTTCTAGTTGTCCTAGGTCTCGTAGCTCATGCACTCCGCAGGGATGCATGCCATACAAGATATGAAAAGGATTGTACCCTGTGCTTTGGTTCGGCAAATATTTATAAGCGAATTCCGCCTGGCTAAGTACACGATCCCACATCCATGAATTTTCTCCAATCAAGCTCTGTAGTAGGTTTCCCAAGCTCCTGTTCACCACCTCCATCTGTCCATCGGTCTGTGGGTGATAAGCGGAGTTGAAACTCAACTATGTGTCCAACTTCTTCCACAAGGTGCGCCAGAAGTGTCCTATAAATTTCACGTCCCTATCAGAAACAATGGACTTAGGTAGGCCGTGCAGCCTGACTATCTCTGTGAAAAACAAGTGTGCTATGTGAGTGGCATCACTGGTTTTCTTACAAGGGATGAAATGTGCCATCTTTGAGAATTGGTCTACTACCACCATCACAGAGTCGTAACCTCGTTGTGTTCTTGGTAGACCCAAGACAAAGTCCAAGCTGAATGAGTCCCATGGTCTACTTGGAATAGAAAGTGGTGTGTAAAGTCCCACATTCTGACTGTGTCCTTTTGCCAACTGACACACTTTACACCTTGTTACAAATCGCTGCACATCCCTTCGTATCCTTGGCCAGTAATAAAAGTGACTGAGCTGATCTAAGGTCTTATCAATGTTGAAATGTCCGGCAAGACCTCCGTTGTGCTTCTCTCGAAGGATGTTCTCCCTCATCGAACAATCGGGAATACATAGCTATCCTCCTTTAAACAACAGTTTCTCCTGTAAGTTATAGTCCAACCATGGACTATTGTTCCTCAACAAAGGATTCTGGCAGGCTTCATAAGCCTCCCTGAAATCCACATCCATCTGATACAAGTCTTTTAGGTGTTCAAAACCCAGCACTTATATCGTGCTCTCTTGCAAGAGCAAAGCTCTCCTGCTCAACGCATCTGCTACCTTGTTGGCATGTCCACTAATATGCTTCAATACGAATGTGAAGCTCTGCAAATACTCAACCTACTTTGCATGCTTTTGGTTCATCTTATGCTACCGCATAATGTACTGCAATGCAGAATTATCTAAAAACAAAACAAATTGATTACCGAGCAAATAGTGTCTCCAATGCTTCAATGCTTGGATGACAGCATAGAACTGCTTGTCGTAAAATGAGTACTTCTGCCTGCTTTCATTCAAATTTTCTCTTAAATAAGCAACCGGTTTGTCTTCCTGGCTAAGTACGGCCCCAATAGCTAAACCACTTGCATCACAACGAAGTTGGAACAGTTTGTTAAAATCAGGTAACCTCAAAATCAGTCTTTCAATGATCTTCTTCTTCAGGATCTGGAAACTTTTCTCGGTTGCTTCAGTCCAACAGAAAGGCTGACTTGCATTTTTAATAGTGTCCAACATAGGATCGTAGATCTCACTAAAATTTCTTATAAACTTACGATAAAAACTTGCCAACCCATGAAAGCTACGTACCCTGAACAGAATTTTTGGGGATGGCCAGCGAATGATAGCTGCAATTTTCTCTGGGTCCAATTTCATCTCATTTTCTGCAATCACAAAACCCAAATAAACTAATTCCCTATGAAGAAAAGAACATTTTTTTAGATTTATCAGCAACTTGTTTTGTTTTAACTTCTCCAACACACTTCGAACGTGTCGAAAATGTTCTTCTCTAGTTTTACTAAAAATCAGTATATCATCAAGATATACAATCACGAACTTTCCAATGAATTCTTTTGACATCTCATTCATCAAGCACGTAAAGGTATTGGGGGCATTGCTTAACCAGAATGGCATCAACAACCACTCATACAGACCTTCATTAGTTTTTAAAGCTGTCTTCCATTCATCCAATTCTCTGATTCGGATTTGGTGGTATCCACTCTTCAGATCAATTTTCAAGAAATATGATGCCCCGCTGAAATAGTCCATCATGTCATCCATTCGTGGAAATGGGAGCTTGTACCTGATGGTAATCTTATTGATGGCTCTCTAATCTGTGCACATTCGCCACTCTCATCCTTTCTTGGGAGCTAAAACTGTTGGAACTATACTGGGACTTAAACTCTCCCTTATCAACCCCTTATCTAGCAATTCCTATACCTATTTCCTAATCTCCTTGTTGTCCTTAGGACTCATTTGGTACGCTGCCTTGTTTGGTAGAGTAGCTCCGAGTATAAAGTCTATGTGATGACTGATACTTCTCTTAGGAGGCAATTTATCCGGAAAATCATCCACTACAATGTCACTAAACTCCTGCAACATGTTCTAAATTTCTTCAGGCAAATCTGCAATTTTGATGTGTAACAACACTGCTCTTGGCCTCCTTACAACAACATATTTTATCTCGCTATCTTCGATCTATTTCAAAAATTCCTTTCCTGCCATAAACAATGCTTTGGTTCCACTAGTTTCTGCTACTTCTTCCTCCTTGATGGGTACAAGCGTGTGTTTAATCCCATCCTTGACAAACTTGTAACAATTTATCTTTCCATCATGAACTAACTTTCTGTCATACTGCCATGGTGTTCCTAGCAGTTTGTGACATACGTCCATAGGCATAATATCGCAAATAACCTTGTCCTTGTATCTGCCAATATGGAACTCAACTTCACACTGTTCATCAACCAACAGTTGATGGCCTTTTTTCAACCACGACACCTTATAGGGAGTGGGGTGCTTCAACCATTTCAAACCAAACTTCTCCACCATCTTTGTGGCAACTAGATTATTCGTGCTCCCACTCTTGATAATCATCCTGCAGAATTTTCTGTGTGTCTTGGAGACTGTCCAGCATAATTCCTTTCTTTGGGTCTGGTCAGTTGTCTCCTTTGCTGGTTTTAGCAGTACCTTATTCAAAATTAAGGCCTCCCCTATGTCCAACACATTCTCAACCTCCTGGGGTGGTGCCTCTACTTCCTCTGGCTGTGCAACATACGCTCCTCTTTGGCTAGCCTATTCTCCTTCAGGACACTCAAAGGACCTGTGCCCCCACTTGTGGCACTTGTAGCACTGGTAGGAAGCTCCTCTGCCTCTGCCGTTTCCCCTTCCTCTTTGATATGGCCTTCCTCCTCTAGTGTTGCCTTCTTTTTCTGTTGTCCTTGAAGTCTTGGAATTGCTACCCTCTTCACTGTTGTTGGCATCTCTTCCTCTACCAAAGGATTGTCCTTTCCCTCTGCCAGTTCCTCGTCCCCTCCTGGAATTCTGCTTTCTTGTGATCTTCTCTTCTGCCTTTAAGGCACTCTAGTATGCTTCTTCTATGTTCCTCGGAGAAAGAATACTTATCTCATCCAATATCTCCAGCCTTAGGCCATTCACAAACCTTGCTGTCTTTTCCGGGGTGTCTTCCGTATAACCAGCTCTCAAATTCACCCGGTAGAATTCTTCAGTATATTCTTTCACTGTCATTCCTCTCTGCTTCAAATTCTGTACCTATCGATGTAGAGCAATCTGGTAATCTTTGGGCAAAAATATACCCTTCATCTTGGCGACCATTCTAGGCCACTTCCTAATTGGTAATTTATTCATCCTTCTTCTCTCTGCTTGGAAACTGTCCCGCCATAAGGCCGCGTGTCCTTTTAGCTTGGTAGCAATGAATTTAACTCTCCTATCTTCGCTGACCTCCTCACATTCAAAATATTTGTCCAACTTGCTAATCCAGTCCAACAACACTTCTGTGGACAAACTGCCATCGTAATTCAGAATCTCAGGCTTTGTCTTACTGCTAGCCAACAAGACTGACCTCAATAACCTAATTTCAGGTCCTTCCTCATCTGATCCATCTGTCGTAACTACAGCTTCTTCTTCACTATCATCTCCTACCTCTGGATCCCTTCTTCTTCCTACTTCTACTACAGCCAAACGGGCATTTAGGATCCTAATCTCTTCCTGTAATCCTTCCTTTTCTACTCTCCGAATACCTCTACCACAACCTTGTCTTCCAACTTCCATTTCTTATGAAAACTCAAAGCTAGCTCTGATACCAAAAATTGATGTGTCTAGCCCTTTTGAACCTCGCGATTAATCAATCAATTAAGCTATGATTAATGTGGTGATTATAATTATGGGATTCTTGGTGATTTGGTGGTTGATATTTTGATTGTCTAATTAATACCCAGTACTTGTCAACTGTTGTGAGGGGAACACCTGTCCCGTCCTCGAAATGTGCTATCCTGCCTTTGGATTACACTCCTATCCTCTGTTCACTTGGCATTTCATTTCGTTCTCTGGGAATTGAGAGGGTTTCTCGACTGTTCTTCTGCGACTGTTGGTGGTTTGTTTCAGTGGCGCTGTGGCCTTGGCCTCTGCTCTGCTCACTGGGCTTTGTTGGTAGTCCTGAACCTCAACCTGGCTCTGCTATCTGGGTTTTGTTAATGAGATGGCTCTGTTTATGCTTTTCACTCCATCAATGAGCTCGAGGGGCTCGAGATTTGGCCTTCTGTGGTCTGCTACTAGGCTTCTCTGCCTTATAGGTTTCATGGGTGCTATTCGTGGTTACTATTATCTGAATGCATTTGTTCTGATGCTGCTTTCTTATGTCAACGAATTTTCTCTACTATTTAACTAGTTATTTGCTTGTAATTTATCAAGTCACCGCCATCAGGGGTCTCAGCGTTCGGCCTCAACTCTTCGGCACTACGGTGGTAAGTCCTCCCTCTATGTTTTAATTTCTCTGTCAATTTTTCTGGCTGTACTAAGGGACTTGCTCCTGTGTGAGCAGGGTTCCCTTGCTGGTTGGCGACCGGTCAAAACTTTTCTCCAATTTGACACTGCTTTTCTGGCAAGTTTAAGCTTGAAAACCTTTGCCTTGCTTTACTCCATTTCAGGGCTTTAATGTTCTCATGTTTCTATTATATATATGACTGTTGTCCTTGCAGGTGGTTCGTTTGGCACTTCAGGCATGGACTTCGGTTTTGCTGTCGCTGGCCCAAATAGGTAGGGTCTTGTCCTGTTTTTACTTGTTATCAGTTTGGGTTCCTAGGGTCAGAGCCTCGGATCCCATTTTTAGTTGTTTTCTAGGTCGACTTCACTAGTAGTTTTGGCATGGAAGCTCTTTGTTTGTAATGGTTTTGGTCCTGTGTGTGGTCGCGACTCTTAACTTGTCAATCAAGTATTTTATGGGTTCAGGTCTTGGCATTCATAGCTAGGTTGCTTATCTTTTCAACATTGGGGTTTTGAGTCCAGTCTCTTTGTCGAACACGCAATGTAATTTGTCTAGCTTGGGACTGTAATGATTCAGATATTTATATAAATGTACCTGTATGATATTTCATAAAGAAATTACAATGTTTCAATTGGAATGATACTTGGTGATTACTGTAATGGAATTGTGCTTGTATGAAATGCTCCGTCTGTTCTGGTGATTGCTCTTGTCAAAAATGCTCAGCATATTCTTGTAGCTATAGGTCTGTAACGTTACTGGAAATTTTGGTGTTTGAGTGTAGTCCCGTTCGTGGGTTTGGCGAACTCACTCCCACCTACTCTTGGCCTTGTCAATTTTGATGTTCCTTTGATACCTGTAGAAACAAATATTCTACTAGTTCTTGCCACTGTTTGTAATGCATTTAATTTTATCACGAAATGAAAAGAAAATATATTCAGTTACGAATGGACTTGGATGATCTTGAAAAATCTCTTGTATGATTTTATTTCAATTTTCTGCTATGATGGAATAAATCCTTCCAATGTCTCATTTTTCCTTTTCTGTATGAGTTGTTGAACAATTTTAGAAACTGTCAACAGTTACAAGAAGTTACATTGGATAATTGTTAATTTCTGTTCACTTAAATTCTATGATTAATTCAAAACAATAACTAAAGGAAATTAAAATTAAATTAAAAAAAAATAACGTGTTGTCATGTCCTAAATGCTAGGAATTAAAGGAATTTAAAAGACTCAGGTACAACGACGTGTCAACCTGTCTACATTTAAACCTGTGAAACAAACACGTTCATTTTTGTTCACCCTGAGTTGGATGCTCCTGCATCATTATGAGGGAAAGAAATGAAATGTTCATTGTAAAATAAATGACTGAACCGAAGTGAAGGAAATCACATGCACTGGTACATGAAAAGGGTTTCCTGCATGATCCAAGCAGAAGCAAATTGAGACAAGAACTGCGAGTAAAGAAATGTGAGATTGGAATTACGGAAAAGAAATAACTCAATTAACTCCCAAGCCACAGATCCATTTCACATTTAACTCCGAAATAGATTTAAATCAGAACTTCATAAATAAATATAAAATTGTTCACACCACGCAACTGTAAAGGGAAATATCCACATAGTCTTGCCGAATAATGAAAGCATAAGGGTAAACAAGTTGGGTTGGCTAGGCCCTAGCCAACAAACTCATTTCCCGTTTAAGAAACGAAAAGATTCAACACTCAAGTATGCATCAAAGATAAATTAAACACAGTGCATGAATAACATGGTGGATTCCTTATATTACTTGATCAGCAAATGTACATAGCAGTGCGAGTCCAGAACAAAGCCGAGGGTGATACCAGATTACATAGAAAATGAAATTACAGTCTAAGTATTGCTAGCTAGCTCTACCTACAATGTATATTTTATACATCCTTTCGGCCTTAGCTGTGTTCCACTAATTACAACCATTTTCTTATTCAGGCCTTTCGACCGAAGAGACTAACAACCGAACATTACAAAATTGGCTAATAGTTATAATGGAATGTGTACTTCACTGGCTGTAGACCATCCTTGGAAAACATCCGTGATTGTGTGCCACTGATATCCATCCTCAGTTAATGAGCAAATGAACTCGGAGTCATGGATCAAAACGTCAGTGTGGAAAGTTTCAGCTCACGGAAATCCCGGACCAATCATCATGGCAGTGTAGGAATCTGCCTGCACTGATCATACTAACTCATAATTAACACTAAATTCCTCAATTAATTCTAGGAAATTATCATAAGTTACAAGAGGTACTTAATAGGCATGAAACCTATGTAAAAATGATAAAGTACATTAATAAATCTTAATGTAAAATACGAAGCATATGCAGGAATAGGTAGTTATCTTGGACTAGTGCAGGAAAGAGAGGTTTAAGTTGAGATAAAATAGAGGTTAATGTTTATAGAAATGGAGTAAGAATAGGGAAATTTGGGACAGCAACACTCTCCTAGACCATTCTTCCTAATTTGGTCAATATACTTGACATGGGAAGAATGATTGTCCTATGTTGGACCATTTTTCCTAATCTGGTCAATATACTTGAGATTGGAAGAATGACTATCCATGATATTATCAATACTTTTGATAATTTTACCTAACCTTTGTCAACCTAACCTAGGGAGAAAGATTGTCCTTGATGCTGTAATTTCATCACTCTCTCTTCCTAAGAGAGACATGCTTAACCAATCTAGGTTTGTCCGTAAAGTATACAAACGTCGTCTTGGGAAAATAATTTGTTAGCAATTTGCTCGATTGTATAAAAATATTGGAGTCATACTTGTTCATTTTGTATCATGTCTCGATACTATTTCTCACTATGGTTTGACCTATCATCATTATCGTCACCTGTACCTCATTAAAGAAATCTTGCATATAGCCTCTAAATCCATATTTTTTCTCAACTTGTCAGATAATTTGCAATATTCTCGACCTTTGCAGTACAAAGTGCAACAGATGTCTACTTCCTCCTCATCCACAAAATCCTATTGAAGACCAAACTAAAGTCAACTCTTTGTCTTTTATACTCTTTTCCCAATCTGAATATGAAAATCACTGCAGTTGTACTTCACTATTTGAGACATATCTCAAACCATAGATGATTGTGTCATGACCAACTATACCATGTTGAGTTTCATGCCTTAGTCAAACATAAGTTAATATGCTACCTTTTGATTACCCTAACTAGGTGCTCTTTCCAAAATAACTTCTCTTCTGGCAATCCTAGCTGCTCCATATACCATTGTTGCTTCATATCATATTAGCTACATATCCTAGCAATGTAAATGATAGTCCATCATCTCAAATTCAGAGGTCAACTCCCTATAAGGCTAAAACAAGTTTCCCTAACTTCTCCCTTTGTTATGGTAGAAAATCTTTATGCCAAAACTACTCGCTCTGACAGATGAGTCCTTATGCTTCTGTTAGAAACAAAACATATAGGATCAACCTTGATCCATTAATCTAAAATTTTGGTGCAATATTCTATAAGAAGGATACTTCTTCATGACCCACAAAGCCTTGAGGTGATTCCATGAACACTTCTTCCTCAAATTCTTTATGGATAAAAACATCCTCTACATCCATCTGATATAATTCCATAAAAGGAGCAACAATAATGTTAATAAAAGTGTACTTGGAAAATCAAGGATATGTCTTTTCATGATCCTTTCCCAATTTCTGGGAGAACCTTCTCAAATCTTGTTTCTATGGTGTCATATGCATTTTCTAGATCTTATAGATCTATTTGGAAGTCACCATTAACTTGCATTTGGCACAATCAAGGTAAACTTTTCGATCTACCTACTCCCTCTAAACTCAAAGATCGTCTAGTACAATATCTCTCAATACAAATCATTGATCCTTGGAAAGTCCTTTTTTCACAAGCTTTTCTTTGTTATTCCACTACTTCCATTTATTGCTAGAGCATTTGCAGTGTTTTATATATAGTTGCAATCCTCACTAGGATACCATGGAAGAACAATTACAACCCAACAAAAGAAATAAAGACAAGAGGCTAACTAATAGTAAAATAATAACAATAATAATCAAGGAAGAGAGATATAAGATACTTATATTTTAAGGATAAATTGGAATTTATTAGCTCACTCTTGATCTTAGCCTTCTTATATCCATCTTGAAAATTTATTAATGTCATTCCTCATCAATATGATGTCATTCTCCCTTTTCATGTGTTATGGCTTCTTATTTCAACACAAACATTAATCTAGGTTTAGTTCTATGGTTTTGTCCATAAACCCTAAGGATTTCTTATCCAAGCCTTTTTAGCTAGCTAGGGTTATCGAACTCTAGATTTCCAATTTTCATATCAAAATGTCAAAACCCTAGAATTTGTATGCTCTTTACACAAGAGATGAACTACACCATTGTCAACAATCCATCAATGATGTTTCATTCAATTATTTTTCTTGATCTCTCTAAACCAAGTAATTCAAATTTCTCACAACCTTGTAGCAACAACAATATTTTGCCCATACAAACTTGGTCTCCATTTTCAATTTGCAAAGAATAAAATTCATCATTATTGGATAAGAATTATATTTACAAAAATAGATCTCAACACTCAAATACCCATAGTAGTATATATGATATCAATGTTTTAGAAGCTTAGATATTTTAATAATAGGTCCATTCAAGAACTTCAATCCAACATGTCTTCAATCATTTATGTCCTTGGCTTGTTATAGTACTGATAGGAAAATACTAAATTTTTAAATGACTTGAACTTATCAAGAGATATTTTCTCTCTAAACTTAAATAGGGACTCAGTCTCTTTTTCAATTCTTATCAGTGTCTACTTCTTCACAAGCAACACAATGATCATTTTGCTTCTTTCCTCGATGTGCAAGAAGTAGATTCCAAAACTAAGTGTCCATATAGAGTTCTTAATGCATCTTCAAGGATCTTTTAAAAGCTTGTAGCTTTAATATCCTGCTTTTGAACACAATGAAACATTTGTGAAGAACGTAGGTTCGTTCAATGTTCAATATTGACCTTATCTTGCCCAAATTATGATGCTTTTATTCCAAGAATTAACTACATATTATAGCTTCACTAGTCTCTTTATATATCTACATTTTTTAGGCTTCATATTCATCATAGAACAACCTATCATTGTGATGTGCTTTGCATGAAAGCATGCTCATGCTTTCTTAGATCTTCGACACTTCAACCTTGCCACTTATGGTGTTAGTCCTTTTTATTTAGGAAATATGTATTGTATATTATATTAGTTTTAGTAGCCATATCATATATTTAAGAGGGAAATAGGCATGAGGTCCATGAAATACCTCAAACTTGTCATCAATACGATCCCTTCTTTTGAGTACAGTGCTTTCCATAATTCAAATATTAAAATGTAGATCTCATGCACAAGTAAATGACAATGTTGGCTTATCTTTAGATAAAACTATCACAACCATATTAATAAATGTGGTTGAGATATGTGGATAAGCATATATTAACTACAAGCACAATCATAATCACAATAGTAATTAATTAATAATAATTAATTATTAATTGAATGTATTTAATAATAATGAACTTTGTGAATTGAAAGTGTCTTTAAAGTTTTATATCGATAAGCATATATTAACTGCATGCACAATTATAATCATAATAGTAATTAATTAATAATAATTAATTATTAATGGAATGTATTTAATAATAATGAAGCTTTGTGAATTGAAAGTGTCCTTATGGTTTTGGTCTTTTGTTTGGTAAGGGATTAGTGGCAATGAATGTTGTATTGGGTTTTTATTACTAGGCATTGGAAAAATATCTACAATCCAACAAGTCTTTTGTTTGGTAATGGATTAGTGGCCATGAATGTCGTATTGGGTTTTTATTACTAGCCACAGGGGAAATATCTACAATCCAACCAGATTCATGTGTGCATCATTGCGATTCAAAGTCAATTAATATTTCTTGAAAAAATTCAAAATTATTGCTTAAGCATTCAATCAATTCGATGCATAATTAAAATATACCACCTAGAAACACTTACCATACGTACTAGAATTCACATAAATTCGATTCATAATATATCTAAAGTAAAGAATGCAAATTATTCAACATGTATAGGTTAACAATGGAAAAAAGAGAACCCAAATTGTTAACAAATTGTACAAAAGAATAATGATGATAAAATTCACTTCATGAGACTTTAGAAAACTTTTTTATGGTTGCATATTTTTGTTCTTTTGATTCATTGAATTAAGTCCAAATCTCTAACTATGAAGGAAAGGTGTTTGATTATATAGCAAATAGATAAAGAATACAACTGAAGGAAACCTCATCCACCGCACAATATTTGTAACTCTAAAGATTTCAAAGCAAAAACCTCATTGTTTTATTTTTATTTTAAATTCAAAGACGAGTTCATACAAGCATTTTTTGGTCTCTTTCAATTGGAATTTACGACTGAGGTTGGTGTTGCAGTTTCCACGACCAAGTCATATTATCGTCCCAGTTCTGAGCTACCTAGTGAAGACATGCCACATGCATAAGCATTACACCAAATGAAAAACATTAATTAAATTAAAATCAATTAAATATGGTAACGTGCATGATGCAGAGCTTGCTGAAATCCCATCCCTCCTTTTAGACATCGGACGAAGAATATTCGTTGATTCTCACATCTTAGCCATTCATTAAAAAAAAGAGTCTACAAGTCCACTTTCACCCTTTGTTGAAATTTATACTCCTATCAGCAAAATTATCTCCAAAATTATTTTAGCCTGCTTATTCATACCCCTCGTCCTTATTGATAGAGGCTTATTCTGTTTATAATCATAAATAATTTATGCTTCAATGATTCTATCTTATGAAAAATAAATCAAATCACAAAAGGATTACACGCCAAAACAAATTATATGCTAACTATGATATTTTGGGTTTTGCTAAGGTCGTTTGTGAAGTCATTTGACCTTTCTATCATTAGCCTAGAGGCTTTCTCATCCTTCTTGAGACTAGCCTTAAGGCCTTCAACTTTATGCAACCAGATTGAGGTATCCTTTTCGACCTTGTTTCAATAAGACTAAGGCCTAGGGTTTTTGTATTCTTCATAATCTTGACAAAATTCATGGAAATTTTTCTAGTATATATTTATTCTTTTTTGAAACTATGACTTTTAACTAGGACTCATTTTCCAACAGATTTTCATCCTAAACAATTTATGATGATTTCATCATTGACTTCGAATTTTAATTCTTGAGACAAGGCTTCTAGTGGTAGTGACAGAATCACTTCCTACAGGATAACAAGAAAGACTTCTTCAAGGTTTCTCTTATACCATAAGCTTTGATACCATGTTGATTTTCAAGCATCCTCTAAAATGATAATTACTTCTGATGATTTCTCTCAAGTTAATATTTTATTGCATAAATATTCATCATAGAGAAATTCCACATAGGATTTCAATAATAAAATAAAATAAGAGTAGGATCATAAAGAAATGGCCAAACAAGAACACAAAACATTTACACTGGAAAAACCCACATGGAGGAAAATCTCAACAACCTTTCCTTGGAGAAATTCTCCAGTTCAACAAGAGACACGCCTAGATATTCTAGTCATTAACAAGATCAAACTGACCAACATAGAGACTTGATCAAACCTAGTCAAGCCATAAGTGGGCCCAACAAGCTTAGTCTAATCTGATTTCCTTAGGACAAAATGTGGTCTCCTTCTACACCTTGAAATTCAACCTATTTCCTTCCATGAAGATTTGGTTCTACTCTAAAAAATTTGATCCTGCACTTGAGCCTCAAATTTTTGGTTGAACAATCCTTAGATTCATCATATTAGTTGCCTCAAATCCACCCTTTTCTTTCCGCCTCAGATTATTTGAACTTCTCACCTGTGAAGGAGGATGAAAAGCATTATATATATAATTCTCAATGGTCGAATGGGTGCCTCTTTGACTTGGTCCGACTTGATTAGGAGAAGGGCCGACTTGGCTTGTTTAGAGCCAAAAATTTAATTTTCAAATTCAAATTTTCTCTTTTGAAAAGGACACAAAGAACATGCCTTAAAAGTTCTCTTTTAACAATAAAATGAATAACATGCTTTATATTTATCATTGCAAATACATCAAGGGATAAAATATTAATTATGAAGACTAAGCATAGCTACAAAATTCAACAATCACCAGGTTTGAGTAAAAGAAAAAGATACTTGAAAGATTGACTTAGAAACTGATGTAGCTGCTACAACCAGCCTCCAATATTTTTCCTATGCTTTGATTTTGGAGCCTTACCTTCTCTCCATAGGATCTTATCTTTTACTGTCATCATGTATTCGTGTTGAAACTAAGACTTATCCTTTTGTGTTGTGCTTGTGTTTTGCTTGTTTTGATACTAATCTAATCTTTTAATTCACAAGCTAACCTTTTGACTTTACCTTGTAGCAGTCCTGGGCTATCCCCTTGAAATTGCACAATCTTGGAAGGCAAACCAACCTTGATGATGGAAACTACGCTAACCAGAATGGAAGCTCAGCCTTGAGCTTGAGAATTGCATAGTCATGGATGGCAGCCAAACACTAAGCTTAGAAAATGTGCAATCCATCCCTTGTGCTTAGAAATTACACAATGCAATGAGTCGAGAAGTTTCATAGTTCCCTAAAATTGCGCAATCTTGCTTGGTAGTGTGCATGGAATTTTTCCCAAAAACAAAAAAAATTAAGAAAGTAAAAAAGTGAAAAATCATCCCTAGAAAATAGGGAGTCATTATTAGTCTCCAAATGGTGGCACAATTGTTATTTGTAGAAATTCCCACGAAGTGTCACTTTTTCCTCGATTTTAGGCATGCGTTTCATAAACCCTAATCTTCCCAGATCTATTTAATTAACACCTCTAGAGCTCATTTTTACATTAAATATTGGATCTCTAACATTCCCAAGGAGATCAAGGAGCCTTCGATGGAGTTTGCATTGCTTTTCTGGGTGAGTTTTACTTTTGTTGTCTTTTGCCGCTTTTCGTGTCGCTTTTCGTCGTTCTGCTTTTGTAAGTCTTTTTTTTCTTGTTTCTCTTCATGGTTGCTGGTGTTTTAACTTATATTAGCTTTTAGAAGTGTTGATTCAGTTTTTCATTTGCCTTTCATAAGTGTCGCATCAGTTTTCTTGTTCTGCACAACTGTGATCATCATTTCGGTAACACTCCTTGCATAGTTGTTTTTCCTTTCTTTTTTTGAGTTTCTACACTTGATTCACATTGATATATCCATACTTAGTCAGGTTTGCGCTTTAAATTGCATTATCACTTAGATCTGCTTATTTCTTACACCCTCATTGGGCATATCTGCACTTCACTTGGCATGCACTACCTTGCCGAGCTGGGCATTGTTCAATTTCAAGGCTCAAGCTAAGAGCTTAGCCTCTTAGACTGCACAAGGCACAATACAGGCTAGCCCAAATACACATCGCACAATCCCAGGGCTCAGTCCTACCACCTTGGCCACTGAGACTATGCAATGCATAGTCTTTCCCTATCACTGCCCAAGATGAACTGCACATTGTGCAATTTCAAGCCTCAAGCTGAATCATTGGTTGTTGAGACTGCACAATGCACAATTCCCTAAGCCATTCTCCCCCACTTGATCATGATAATTACATAATATTTCTCATAAGTCCATGTGTTTTCTGCCTAATCTTGCTTTGAAATTTCATTTGCAAAAGATAATGTAATCTTTCCACGAGTTCCTTTTCCTTCTATAGGTATCACATTTATTGAGCATTTCTCTCCAGCAATCACTTTTATCATGGCACCTAAGAGAGTTGCTTCAAAAGATACCATAGAAAGAAGTACCTAGGAAGCAGTTGAGAGTATGCTAGTAAACTTTCCAGTATATTTCGACACTCAATTGTTTGTGGAAAAGGAATCGGATCTTACATGGGAGAAAGTGAACAAAGCTTTTTCAGCAAAGAGCTTCAAAGCATATCTAGAGGACTGACATGTATATCTTAATGTGTAAAAATCAAGGCTACATATGGTTTCATGCAGGTATCGAACCTTCCCATGTGTAGATGTGATGAGCTAGATTGTTTCACATGTTGATGTGAAGGATATGAACTTGAACAATGCTAATGGACAAAATCTTGCTATGTTTCTTGCAACGGATTATCCTTTTATGTACCATTTTCCTGACCCAAAATCACACATGGATTCATACTTCTATGCCACAACAACTATTTGGGCACAAATGACATTGTTAGAGGTTGGGTGAAAGTGCCAGCAATGTTCTGACAGACACCCACCAACACATAAAAGACATAATCTCTCAGGAGGGCCTATCAGTTGTTGATAATCACATCTTGTAGAATCTATGGTCTGCAGAGCATTGGGACCTTTCCCAAAGGGTAGGAAATCTTATTGAACTGATTTGTGAACAAGGGGAATTCATTCAACTAGTCAAACTTGTTGTTTTTATAGTTAAGTATCCATGTAGCTAATGCCGTGAATCATCCCAAGGGTAGGAAAGGGAGATTTTACATGTCTGCATATTTACTTGATACAATCTCTGCACACATTTCCTTCCCTGGCATGGACTAGACTTTGAAGCCTTGAGATCTTGCCATGAAAATCCAATACAAATTTCTCTTGGATTATATCCATAGATAATTTATGGAGATGTTAACTAACCACTTCCTCATTCTGTTATATAAGATGATCTTTGTGGAAGAACCACCTTGCACATCACGTGGGGCAATGGAAGCCATATTGGAGATCACAGATTTCTTTTCCTCGTCGGATGTCACCTTCCTTAGAGTGGTTGACAGTTAGAAGTCGCCATATCTTTTTCCAAGGTATGCCACCAAGAAGATTTTCATGAAATAAGTTGCATATCATCTCTCCACAGGGTTGTCAACAACTATGTACAAGAAGAAGAAAGCACCTTGGCCAACTCTTCCTACGCAAATTGGATTATATGAGATAAAGAACTTGAAGGTCATGGATAGCGAAGGAAGGGTAATAGAGAAGTTTTCATTCGGTACATGGGACTTTAATCCATACGATCCCCATGATATTTGAAAAGACACTATGTGAGAATTCACTTCCAGTGGCTTAGTAGGACATTTCATTGGCCGAAGGAGGATCCATGGAAGAATTGTTATAATGCCTCTAAGTCCCATGAGCCGGTCAGTTTTGCAATAGCTTCACATGTGACTCTGCGGAACAAAGCTACTCTTGAAGAAGTGCTAGTAGAAGGGAGCAACCCCGTGCATGATAAGTGAAAGAGAAAGGTTTCTTATAGTCCAGGGGGAGAACAAAGACGCAAGATGAAAGCAAATCTAGCTATTATGAAACTAGTTTTAGTAGTAGAGGAAAAGAGGAAATGAAGGATGCAAAGAGAATAATGGAGGAAGAGTGAGGATTAGATGAGATTATAGGAAGAAAATCGGAAATAAGAACAAGAAGAGAAGAAAAAGAAGGAAGAAGAAGAAAGGCGAAGAGAAATAGTATAAGAAACAATGTGGAAACACGTTGAAGAGAAAGAATAGAACCAACAACCAGAGGAGGAGAGAAGAAAAATACAGGACGAGGAGCTTGCGTAGTAGATTCAAGAATTGATTGAGATTGTAGACATGGAGGAGGAACCAAAGCCACAAAATCAAGATGTCGACCTAATGCCTAGCACACAATAGGTTACTATTCATACTCTACCACCTCCAGAAATAGAGTTAGCTCCAAGTGAGGAAGAGAAATTTGTTCCTATTGATGAAGATTCATTCATGGACACGTAAAATATGTTTTACGATGTACTTCATAAAAATATTGTACAAGCACGTAAGAAGAATTTTTTGGATGACCTCACATCTCCTACATTTATTAGATGAAGGGTGATTTTGGTGGACATTAGGAAGAATCCCAATGTCATTGCCACAACCAACTTGGCCTTCGCAAGTGCAACAAAGTAAAAAACTGAGCATTTAATGGCTGAGAATAAACAACTAGCATAGAAATTGCAGGAAGTTAGGAAAGAAGTAGAAAAACTCCACGTAGTAGCTCAGAATGTAGCTTCCACACAATTACACTTGGAGGAAGTGAAGGCAATGATAATGGGTGAAGTATCGACACTTGGAGAGACCATGTAGAATATTTATGAGGAGCTTGTTACCATTCATAAAGTTGTTGTCCACTTTCACGACTTGCAACAGAAGTGTGGAGACTTTGTCAAAACTCTCAGAAATGTACAAGTTTCCATCGTTATTGGGCATAAATGGTTAATGTGATACAAAGGGGCACTGCTTGGCTTGGGAAAGAAAACAAAGAAACATGCAGAGCTGGAGAAAGAAAGAGTTTGGATGCCGGTCTAGAACAATAAACAACTCACCTCATTCATTGGTAACATTTAGGCCTCGTATGCATGGTTATACAATAGTCTAGATTTCCTGGTGAACTCACACAGGATCCCATCAATTGGCTTACAAACTAAAGCGAAACCCAAGAACTAGGTTAGGAAGGAGATAGAAGAATACTTGGAGAAACTTAGACATATTTCCACCAAGGAATATTTTCAGCTGAAAAAACAGAATATGCATAAGTACATCGGTGCTTCTGTCCAAGTGAACACAATGTTGCTCCTACTCTAGAAGGAAGCTCAAAGTGGTTCCAAATCATTATACTCACATTCCATGGAGGCTAGAGTCTACGTCCAGTCAGACACCATCACACATTTTGGGGATGTCATCACATAATACCAAGCTTGGCACTGATACGTGACCAAAAGAAATCAAGGGGACGTTGTTGAGATTGATTTTCCCCAAACTCAAGAATCATAGTGGTTTGTCTTATTAGGCTGTCTGGTCAGCTCTACCCAATTTTTTCCTATATGGTTATGAGTGTATTGCAATATTATTTGTAATTAATGTGTAAGTGGAATTCCAAGTGTCAATATTGGAATATGAAGAGTCATTATGTAATATAATGAGTCATTGTTTAAAGAAGTTGAAGAGTCATGGGGAATTCCAAAAGTCACAAAGGGGAGTTGAAGGTTCACCCGCTCTTGTTATAAATATATCCTCATATCTCATGTAAAGGGATTTTGTGAGCTAAAATTTTGGCTAGTCTTAGGCTTAGAATTAGGAGCTTAAGAGTTTTGTGAGGGCCCTGGCTTCTCCATAGCGTAGAGGGAGTGTCTCTCTTTGGAGGAGAAGGTGATCTTGACTTCACATTCCACTATTGGGGCTAGTGGCCCATCAATGGTATATGTATGACTGGTATTTTCACTTAATAAAAGCTCAGAGCTGACACCTTTTCATGCATATGTTGTAAATATAGTAGGACTATTCTTGTTATGTCTCCAATGTATGTTATTCAACTTACACTTATGCTTATGAACTATTTCTTTTGCATTGGCATGAATTTCCTTGAATGTGTGTTATTGTTTAATTCCATCATTGTTAACTTGTGAACTATTTCGCATATTAGCTCGTGATGTCATTTATGCTCGTGTGTTACTTTAAAGTTGCATACTGTTACAGGATTCTAAGGGACTCACTCATTTTCCCTTCCGCGTGGTAGAACCTTCATGCATCACACTTGACTCTCCACAGGGTCACACACTTTCTCTCATCAAATTCACCATACATCACTCTATGCATTATTGCATCCATGGAATATCGTTAACATCCACTGCATTGACAACCGGGTAGCATTCCAAATGGGATGTCTACATCAAATGGTGTAAGGTCTAATTGGGACTTTAGATCGCGGAGATCCCCTGAATGTTGGCAGGTCCAACACCGTCAACATTTCTGGTGCTAGAAGAAGGAACATATGAAAAGATGAGCCCATGAAGTCTAGTTGAATCTTCTGCATCTATAATGGCTTCTTCCCAAGCTTAACCTCGGCATGTTTTTCTAGAACCGCAAATCTAAAAGCGCCCACAGAATAATTAATGAATTGTCAAATTTTAAATTCAATGGCGATGGCGGAACAACAATTTTTTAGCACACCACTCATTTTCTAGCATACTGCTCCTTTGAGAGGTATGATTATAAATTTGTGTTCAAGAAAATCATGCAATTCGGAAATGAAACTAATGAATCTATTGATGATTTTCACCATCATTTCATTCATTTTTTCTTTGAATTTTCTAAAGATGATGTTAATTGGAATTTGATGAAAGATAAATTTGAATTTCTTGTTCACATTTCGATGAATCTGCATGAATATGATTCTTTCGAAAGCCTCCCAACATACCTTGGTTAAAGAGCTTCTAAATTCGTGATGAATGAATTGCTATTCCAAGTGACTCTTCATGTTCTCCTCATCAAACAACTCCATTTCTGTAGGTTAAAGGTGAACTTGAGAATTCATCTTTTTATTTACCACCATCTTCTCCCACCCCACATACTCAGAATTTCAATGCAGGTTTGGATTGTGAATTTGATGTTTGCGAAGAAGTTTTATCTCCTCATCTCCATCTATCACTTCCTTTGGTCCTCCTCATTATGTGTTGTTGTGTTCTCTCGTTTCAACTATTTCTTTTGATATTCATGAGGTTCAAGTTGAGGATGGATTTGGTGTTGAGAAACCGACTTGCGATATCATTTATGTCAACTATGTGTGGGAGTCCATATCTGAACAAGAATTTGCGATGAAGGTTAATTCTTCTCCTTTCGCATCTCTTCCTCATTATCCTGACATTTCCATGATTTTTTCACTCCTTTTGAATCTTAGAAAAAATTATTTTCTAATGATCATACTCAGAACTTGTGGAATGTCATTATTTCATCTGAATGTGAAGAGGAAAAATATTATCTTCTCGATCTCTCCAATCTACCATCCCATCATTTTGAAGAGATAGAGGGTGAAATTTCTTGTTTTCAATCTTCCCCTCTTTACGATTCATTAGATCATGAGGATGCCTCTATTTTCGATCTTGAACTTTATGATTGTGGCTGTTGTGATCTATTCACTAATTCATTTGGTCACAACTATGAGTTTTCCATTGTCAGTCTTTCTAAGACACTGATATTTCGTGATCCAACTTCTGATGATTTGGAACTTTCGAAAGATATTGAGGCACTTCAACCTGAGATGATGGTTATGTCTGGTTATTGTAGTCTTGGGGCCAGTTCTAATTCTGATAAGAAAATTGCTATTTATTTCAAGGCTCCTCATCACTCTACCGCACACATTGAAAATCAATCGGTTTCATAATTTTCACATCCTCTATCTATTCTGCACAATCCTATCACTTAGTTATTGGAGGAGTTATACCTGGTGAGTACTATGACGAAATGCAAGTTTTCTTCTTTCTATATCTTTTCCCAGTTTCGAAGTTGAAATCTTGGTCTTACATCTCTTTGAGTCACAGTTTGTTTAAACACCATAGTGCATCAACATAATGCATTGCATGCATTTTTCTTTCATACTTTTTTTCATACATTTTCAAACTTCGAATGTCATGGTGTGTATTGCCTTATATTTTTTATCCTTTGTTCTTATTGGATATCTTTCTTGACATGAAGTCCCTTTCCTTATAGGCGAGTCGATGCATCGGTGGTTACATTGGAAGTTTCATTTTACATAAGTTTGGCCTATTTCGTATTAGTTTAGGAGTAGGGGTAGTTTTTTGTTGTTTTCTTTGTTTTTATTTACTTTCTACTCCACCCCTTTATTTTCATTTATTTTCAAGTCGTCGGATAGCTTCCACATGAGACCATGTTCGATTCCTAGAGCAAGCATGGTGAAGTCCAAGAGGAAGTTTATGCTACTGTCAAAACTTGGTTATATGTTTATTCCCTCTTTTTGTGTGAATATTACATCTTTTAGTTGATGATACTTTGATGGAAAATATGTTCTTTTTGAGGAAAACCATAGTAGAATCATGATGCTTGAACCTATAACTAGTACCACCTATTCTAATCAGTCTCTTGTTTTCCTTTATTCCTTGCCAACTAAATCAAGTAGAGTAAGGAGGGGAGGAAATCCTTAACAAGTGTGTCAAAAGGTATATATATATATATATATATATATATATATCCTTCTCTAAAGGGAAAACCTCTTCTTCTCTCAATAAGTCGGGATCCCTCTTCCACCTCACTAAATCAATAAGTTCCTATGCACATTTCTATGAACAAAATGAAAAAAATGAAAAAATAAAATAAAGTTGAAAGAAGAGAAAGGCTTCCTGCATAGAGAAGTGAAGCAAGAAACTTTGTCAAGGTACTGTCCATGTTCGGTGAGAATGAAGAAATGTTTGTGTTCTTGAAGTGGCTCTGTTGGGGTACTATCCAGGCTTGCTGGAAACAAAGCAACACCAGAGATGAAAACTAAGACTTTGAAAATTATTTTCACTTGTGTATCTATATACTCCTCATCCCCAATCGAAATAACTTAGTTTGGCTTGGCTTGGTTAAGTGTCCCACTGATGAAGAGAATGGTAGGAATATATGTTTAATGCAAGCTAAGTGAAGAAGCTATGGTAATAAATGAACTAAACAATACTTCTTGAAGAGTTAGACTTGTTTTGCATGAGACAAGACCCATACAGAGATTTGTAGTTTCCCAGTGTGTCGCAAAGTGTTGTAGCTTCTACAACCACCCTCCAAAATTTTACCTATACTTTGATTTTGGCCTTATTTTCTATCGATAGGAGCTTATCTTTTATTGTCATTAAGTATTCATTCTAAAATTAAGACTTATCCTTTTATGTTGTTCTTGTGTTTTCTTGTTTTGATACTGATCTAATATTTAGAGTCACAAGTTAACCTTATGACTCGACCTTGAAATAGGCCTGGGCTTGCCTCCCAAAACTGCGTAATCTTGGAAGGAAAACTAGCCTTGATGATGGAAACTACACAATCCAGAATGGAAGGCCAACCTTGAGCTTGAGAATTGTGCAGTTATGGATGGTAGCCTAGCACTAAGCTCAGAAAATACGCAATCCATCCCTTGTTCTTAGAAATTGTGCAATACAGTAAGCTGGAAAGTTTCCCAAGTCCCTGAAATTGCGCAATCTTCCTTGGGAGTGTGCAAGGCAAGTTTCCCCAAAAAAAAATAAAAAAAGCAAAAGAGAATCCCTAGAAAATAGGGTGTCATTGTTAGTTTCCTCAAGGTGGCACTGTTGATATTTTTAGAAATTTCCATCAAGTGTCATTTTTTCCTTAATTTTAGGCATGCGCATCATAAACCCTAATCTGCCCAAATCTATTTAATTGATGCGTACATAGCTCATTTGTATATTGTATCTTGGAGCTCTAGCATTCCCAAGGAGATGAAGGGTCCTTTAGTGAAGTTTCTATCACTTTTTCGGGTCAGTTTTTCTTTTGTCATCTTTTGCCGCTTCTTCTATTGCTTTTCATTTTTTCACTTCTGTGAGTGTTGTTTTTCTTTTTTATCTTCTTGGTTGTGGGATTTTTAACTTATATTAACTTTTATAAGTGTTGATTCAGTTTTTAATTCGCCTTTCATAAGTGTCGCATTAGTTTTCTTGTTTTGCACACCCATGATCACCGTTTTAGAAACTCTCCTTACATATTTGTTTTTCGTTCTATTTGTTGAGTTTCTGCACTTGATTCACATTGATCTATCCATAATTATTCGTATCTACACTTTAACTTGCATTATCACTTAGATATGCTTATTTCTTACACCCTCACTAAGAATATTTGCATTTCACTTGGCCATGCATTGCCTTGCCCAGTTGGGCATTGCATAAATCCAAGGCTCACGATTAAAGCTTGGCCTATGAGACTGCCCAATCTGTTGTACAGTATTGCCCATGTGCGCATTACATAGTGCTAGGGCTCAGTCCTCTCACCTTGGCCACTAAGACCGCACATTGTGGAGTCTCTCCATGTCACTACCCAAGCTAAATTGCGCATTGCATAGTCTCAAGCCTCAAGATGCATCATTGGCTACCGAGACTATGCAATGCACAGTTCCCTTAGCCAGTCTCACTCCCTTGATCATGAGAATTGTGTATTCTCTCTCATCAGTCAATGTGTTTGCTGCCTCATATTGCTTTGAAATTTGATTTGCAAAAGCTTATGTAATATTGATATGAATGCCTTTTCCTCTTGCATGTATCACAGTTGTTGAACATTTCTCTCCAGTAGTCATTTTTATCATGGCACCCAAGAGAGCTACTTCAAAAGATACCATAATAAGCAGTACCGGGGAAGAAATTAAGAGTACACTGATAAAATTACCAGTATATTCAGACACTCAACTATTTGCGAAAAAGGAAACAGATATTACATGGTAGAAAGCGAACAAATATTTTTCAGCAAAGATCTTTAAAGGAGATATAGAGGACCAAAACGTATATGTTAATGCCTAAAAATCAGGGCTACACAAGGTTGCATGCATATATCTAGCCTTCCCATGTGTAGATGTTATGAGCTAGATTGTTTCACATATTGATGTGAAGACTATGAATTTGAGCAATGCCAGTGGGTAGAAGCTTGCTACTTTTCTCACAACATATTATTGTATTGTGTACCATTTTCCTAAGCCGAAATCACTCATGGATTCATACTTCTATGCTACCAACATCTATTTAGGTACGAAGGACATTGTTAAAGGCTGGGTGAAAGAGCCAACAAAGTTCCGACAGACACCAACCAACACATAAAAGACAAAATATCTTAGGAGGGCTTATCAGTTGTTGATCATCCTATCTTGCAAAATCTACAGTCAGCAAAACACCGAGACCTTTTGCAAAGGGTGGGAAATTTTATTGAACCAGGTTGTGAATGAGGGGAAGTCTTTCAACTGGTTAGAGTTGTTGGCTCGAAATTTAAATATCCATGTAGATAATGCCTTGAATCCTCCCAAGGGTGTGTAAGTGATATTTGACATGTCTACATATTTACTAGATGCAATTTGCACATAAAATTCATTACCTAGCATGAGCTGGACTTGGAAACCTTGAGATCCTGCTGTGCACATCCACTGTAGGTTTCTCTCGGATTGTAGCCACTGAGGTGTTATGGAGAAGCTAACTAACCACTTCCTCATTCTGTTATACAAGACGATCTTTGAGGAAGAATTGCCATGCATGTCACATGGAGCATGGAAATAGTATTGGAGATCGTAGATGTAGGAATTTACAGGGTAAGTTCCTAAGACAGAACACCAAAGGATACCGCTGACAAACATATCACAAATCAATAAACCAGTATTGTTGACGTAGTTAAAACCCTCAAAGAGGGAAACATTCCACGGCCTGAGCCAACACGACCACTTCAGGAAATTTATTAATAAAAGAATGAAAGTTTACATAAGCTTCTCTCATGAACGGTTACCCTACAAATGACCCCCCATGCTCTTTAAATAGAGATCATGGACCAATCGGGTGTTAAGCCATGGATCAAGTGTCGGTAATACCGAGGAGAGAATGAATAGTTGGATCACTACATATCATGACTGTCAGATTTTCAGTTACAAAAGTACATAGTAAAGAAACACACTTTACCTAACTCTACACTAGACCAAGTTATACTTAACTATTTCCTATGTGTCGGAATATCCCAACTGTTATAGACATTTTTGTGCCTCACAGCATGGAGCATGAAATGTCAATAATTACAGGGATCCTCAGTCCCTAAACATGTTGTTCTTACCCCTAGAAGAACAAGGTCAGCAAACCACAGCACTTCCCATCAGTTCTCCACCTGAAAACACTCAGAAACAGGCTTTTTTTGGATCATGTCAGCTGCTCCACTGAGCATCTGCGCTGGAATGCAACTGCTCCTCCTTGTACCTGCGCTGAAAGTCAAATCTAATGAAGGCTACCTGCGCTGGGTGAGATTGGCCAAGTGGCACAGTCATTCTGCAAGGTGTCAATTGCCCAGGAAGCTTCCAAACTGACACTTGGTTCAAGGGATTCGCCCTATGATGAGTAAGAGGTACTTGATCTCCATGTGTAAGCAAGGATCTCCAAGTGGACTCAAGAACTGAAGATTAACTGAAGAGGGAGAGGACACAAGGCAGCTTTATGTCAGTCTCAAGCTGACTCATCCTCTCTTCTTCTATCCTATATATAGAGCTCTTCTATGAGGTCTAGGGAGGCTGGAATTTTGTGCAAAGCAAGGAAGTGCTGTTGGTTTACAGTTAGAGCTATTGGGTGATTGCTTTTATAGAGGTGAAGAGGAGATTTCTTGCTGCTGGGGAGGTGCTGCTGGATTGGAGCCATTGATGGTTGTAACCTTCTCAGAACCCTTTTACTTCTATCAATAAAGCTTTGAATGTTCTCCTATATACTTGTATTGCATTGATGTATTGTATTTACTTGTATATCTGATTCACTCTAATCCATGCATCAGTTATGAGTACATGTTTCTTGTAGTTTCCCTCTCTTGTTTGTGCAGGATCGGTGTGTAGCTGGGCCGGCAAAGGGAGCAAGGAGCTGGGAACAAGAGACAAAGAGAGAGGCCAGGATCGACCAAAGCGAAAGACACCGGTTGGTCAATCTTTTCTTCCTTCTCTGTACTTTCATAAAGGAAAATATCAAAACTTTACTTTCAGTTGTTGCTAAGGACTGTCACCCTTAGAGTAGGGATAGGGTCATCCGAGTCGGATACTTTTCCCCACAACACCAACACCCCCCCTTAAGAACAACTTCAGATAGGATTGAAGGATGTACAAATATGACACAATAGGAGAAGGAAGGAGGCATTAGAGCCTATCCCCCCTGAGTGACAACTTCCTAACATCCAACTATAAATCAAAGTTTATTAAACTTTGCCTCTGTGAGAGCCTTTGTAAATATGTCTGCAACTTGACCATCTGTTGAACAATATTGCACTTCAAGAACATGGTCGTGAATGAGCTTTCTAATGAGGTGCATGTGCAGTTCAATGTGTTTTTTGCACCGATGTTGGACTAGATCTTTTCATAGTTGAATGGCACTTTTATTATCACACCAAAGTGTAGTCGGATGCTGCTGTTGAAAGCCAAACTCTGATAGGATCTAACGAAGCCACAGGGTTTCCTTACTAGCTCCTACGGCACCACGATACTCTGCTTCTGCTGAAGAAAGAGAAATGGCACTTTGTTTCTTGCAAGCCCATGTAATAGGTCCTGAACCAAGAGTGAACACATAACCTGCAGTAGACTTCCGATCATCAGGGTCACCAGCCCAATCAGAATCAGTGAAACCAACCAATAGAGGAGATGCTTCTGCACTGTAATGAATCCCAAACTGAACTGTACCTCGAACATAACAAAGTATTCTTTTAGCTGCTTTCCAATGACTTTCATGTGGGTTTTGCATAAACCGAGCAATAAGGCCAACAACAAAGGAAAGGTCAGGACGAGTATGGGTCAAATACAAAAGTTTTCCTACAAGTTGACGGTATAAGGTAGCATCAACTTCAGGGGAAGTACAAGTGACTGAATGTTTGGCTCCAGATTGAAAGGGAGAAGGGGCTGGCTTATAGTCTTCCATGTGAAAATGGCGTAGAAGATCACAGGCATACTTGGACTGGGAAAGGGAAATACCTTCCTTGGATTGTAAGACTTGAAGACCAAGAAAATAATGCAAGTGTCCTAAGTCTGCAATTTCAAACTTCTTTTTAAGGCTAGAATTCACATGGTTTATAAGGTTGGGATCACTACCAATAAGGATAAGATCATCGACATAAAGAACAAGAATGATAAGAAACTTGTCCACTTTCTTGGTGTAGATAGTATTGTTAGAATGACACCTAGAAAAGCTAGTTTCTAAAAGAAAGCTATCCATTTTGGCATACCAAGCCCAATGAGCTCTCTTGAGACCATAAAGGGATTTCTTAAGCTGACATACAAGGCTGGAGTGTGTTTGTATAAAGCTAGTAGGTGGTTCCATATAGATTTCTTCATGCAATTCCCCATGCAAGAAGCCAAATTTAACATCCATGTGATGGATTTCCCATTTGAAAGAGGCAGCAAGGGAAAGAACAAGGTGGATAGAGTTCATTTTGGCAACAAGGGAGAAGGTTTCAGTATAGTTAATGCCTTCAACTTGTGACAAGCCCTTAGCAACAAGACGAGCTTTATGTTTATCAACTTTTCCATCTGGTCCATACTTGGTTCTATAAACCCATTTGCATCTAACAAGTTTTCGTCCCTTTGGTAGAGCAACAAGATCCCATGTATCATTTTCCAATAATGAACGATATTCTTCATTCATAGCTGCATCCCAATCTGGATGGCCTGATGCTTCTGCAAATGTGTCAAGATCATAATTCACTGAATCTTATGCCAGTAAAGAAGAGGCTCTATCGAACTGAGAACATGTACGTCAGTGATCTGTAGGGTCACCGGCAAGAGTGCTTGCTGCATCCCAAGTAGCATGGACCCATTTTGGACGTTGAGGAGCTGAAGGAGGATCCTGAGAAGGTGGGTGAGGATTTTCATGCTCGCTTTCATCATCAGAGGAAGAAATATTTTCAAAATTAGAAGAGATAGAGAGAGGTGGCACATCTACCGAACTAGGCTCATAGGTCGATATATTTTTCAGCAAAATTTACATCTCTTCTAATGATAACATTTTTAGACTTAAGTGGAATAAGTCTATATCCTTTGACATCTTCAGAATATCCAACAAAAATACATTTTTCACTCTTAGGTTCTAAAGCTTTATGTTTCTCATCTGGAATATGGGCCCATGCTTCACTTCTAAAAACAGGAAAGTGAATTACATCTGGTTTAATTGAGCTCCATGCTTCTTTTGGAGTGATATTCTTTAAAACATTAGTAGGAGTGTGATTTATTATGTAATTTTCACAGTTAATTGCTTCTACCCAAAAATTAAGACTAAGTGCTTTAGATTGAAGCATACAATTAGCCATTGCCTTTAAGGTGTGATTCTTCCTTTCAACTAAACCATTTTTTTGTGGAGTATATGGAACAACATGTTGTATTTGAATTCCATTCTCAGTGAAAAAGTTGATGAATTTGTTGTTAACATATTCTCCACCATTATTAGATCTTAGCTTAAGAATTTGATGTCTAGATTGTTTTTCAACAAAGGCCTTAAAGTCCAAGAACATGTTAAATACTTCACTCTTGAGTTTTAAGAAGTATACCCAAGTGCATCTGGAGAAATCATCAATGAAAGTTAAGAAATACTTGTAGCCAGAGAATGAAACAACTAGAAGTGGACCACATAAATCACTATGCACAAGCTGTAAAGGGGCTGAGGCGTGCTAAGAGGCACGTTTTTCAAAACTATCTCTATGATGTTTTCCGAGTACATGTCCAGAACAAACACCATCTCTGCAAGATACCATTGGAAGACCTGTCACCATATTTTCTTTACATAGATTCTGAAGGGAGCGATAGTTTAAGTGACCAAATTTCTCATGCCAAAGTTTGCTCACTTCATCATTATGAGCAACAAATATCGAGGGAATATTTGATGACCCAAAGTTGTTAAACTTATACAACCTTGTAGAATCATTAGCAATGCTAGTAGCTAAAATCTGTCTAGGATCTCTTTGGTCCTTAATTACAACATCGTGAGGTGAAAGTTCAACGATTTTACCTTCACCTGAATGAGTTATCTGATATACAGATAGAAGGTTGTAGGATAAGATTGGAACACACAAGACATCATTAAATTGACCATTGTCTATATGAACAGTTCCAGTCCCTACAACACTAAGAGATCTATCATCACCAACATATATATTTTTGGCGTTACAATCATTTAAAGAAGAAAACATGGCTTTGTTTTTGGCCATGTGATAAGAAGCTCCAGAATGAATGAGCCACTCATGAGAATTAGAAGAAGAAGATACATTTAGTGCACATCCAGACCGAGATGTTTGACAACCACATGTAGAAAGTGCTATTCCTGAATATGAAGTTGAAATTGAAGAGTGCTCCAAATGGATGTTATGCTTCTCCATTGCAGCTTCCAAGGCTTCCATATTCTTAAAGTATTTGGATTCTAAGTGGCCATCTCAATTACAAAAGTGGCAATGTCTATCATTCTTATTCCCTTTGTTTTTTTTTTTTCCTTATCATTTTGTTGAAATGATTTTTCATTTTGAGGCTGAAATTGCTTAGGACCCTTGTTTGGTTTAGGACCATTCTTTTTAGGATACGACTTCTTAGGATTCTTTGAATTTGGTTGCTGCTAGGCGGTTAAGGCTTTCTTAGAAGAGTTTCCAAGATTAAGAAGACCAAGGTGTAAGAGTTTCTCTTGTTCTCTTATTAGAGAATCACAAAAGGAATCAAAGGAAGGGGACTTGTAGTCTTGTCCTTGAGAAATGAAGGCTTCTCTTATAGAATGGAAGGTGGAAACAAAAATAGAGTAGGCTGGTCCCAACTTAGTAAGAATGGAATAGATAAGGTTACCATCTTCTTTCTTAACCTTAACACCTTCCAAGAGAAGTCTAAGGGCCTTGAAATTGGACAAAAAATATTCAATGGAAGAAAAATTATTGGGGTCCAATGTAAGCAACTCATTTTCGTGTTGATGGGTTCTAAGTTCAATTTTAATTCCGAAAACTTTAGTGATTTGTTTCATTGCTTCATTAGGAGTATCAAGTTTTGCGATACTGAATCTAAGGTCTGGAGAAATAGACATCCTTATCAACCCACATGCTTGATCTTGCCTATTTTCCCATTTGGCTACCTTATCTTCATCTTTCTGTTTGGTTTCTTGGCCTGAGGCTATTCTGTAAAGACCTTTACTTCTAAGTAAATCCACAATGTAGGACCAGCATTGGAAGTAGTTGGTACTGTCAAGAATAACTTGGCATCAACTTTTCATTTTAATAGAAGCTGAAGCTGTAGATGCTAAAAATCATAGTTCCAATGGAAAGATCTTGAAAAAATAGGTTGATTAAAAAAAAACAGCTCTAAAAACGGCTTCCGGATGAAGACGTTATGGGCTTTTGAAGAAATGTTGTTGAAGATGCCGATGAAGTGCAGGAATGTGCGGAAATGAATGATAATGTTATATTTAAAAAAAATCCACCCCCTTTCCAAACTTAAAATAATTAGCTCAAAAAAAAGAAAGACTTGAACTCAAGACCCCTATTCTCATAAAGTAGCTTTGGACCAGGTGAGCTAGATTAAAAGGTTAGTAATTTTTGGAAAAGAGGAAGGCGATTTTGTTTTTTTCTTTTGTTTTTTTTTGTTTGTTTTAGTCATTGAAGCTTTGGGGTGTGTGCTTACTTGAGAAATCCCTTTTTTTCCTAAAAAACAAAAAACACAAAACCCCACATGGACATACAAAAAAAACAAACCTTACAGCTTGAAGTTATCTTTACCTGGAAACTAAATATTTTCCTCAAATTTTCTGATTTTCTGAGATCACACTAAGGCGCGGCGGAAAAGAGCATACGCATCAGAAAAATCCTTCCTTACTATTTCTCATTTGCCCAGATCACACAGAGTCACAGGGCAAAGAGCATACACAGAAATGAAAGGTATAGATCCGATAAAAAAAAAATCAAAGAGCTAAATAAACTGAAATAAACAGAGAGAAAATAACTAAAAACTGCAAATAAACACTGTATACCTCCAGAGCTTAAAAATAACTTAGCTAGGGCTACCAGAAACCTTTTTGCGTGAAACGTAAGGGGTTCCTCACTAGAAAAGATGCTCCTAACACAATAGAGCATTCCTCGCGGCCCGAAAGCAGCTAGAAATAGTAGATCTAGGAAACAGCAGTCGGATGCAGTTCTATCAGCTTCAGATTTGGATCACCAATGGATGTGGTCCTCAACTTGGATCTAATAACATGTAGGAATTTACAGGGTAAGTTCCTTAGACAGAACACCAAAGGACACCGCTCATAAACAGATCACAGATCAATACACCAGTATTGTTGACATGGTTAAAACCCTCAAAGAGGGAAACAGTCCATGGCCTAAGCCAACACGACAACTTTAGGCAATTTATTAATAAAAGAATGAAAATTTACATAAGATTCTCTCATGAACGGTTACCCTACAAATGACCCTCTGTGCTCTTTAAATAAGGATCATGGACCAATCGGGTGTTAAGCATGGTATTACCGACACTTGTCCATGATACCGAGGAGAGAATGAACTGTCGGATCACTACATATTGTGACTGTCGAATTGTAAGTTACAAAAGTACATAGTAAAGGAACACAATTACCTAAATTTACACTAGAGCAAGTTATACTTAATTATTTCCTATGTGTCAGAATATCCTAACAGTAGATTGGTTTTCCTCACCAGATGATGCCTTCCTTAGAGTGTTCGACAGTTAGAAGTCGCCACATATTTTTCCAAGGTATTCCACAAAGAAACTCGTCATGCAATAAGTTGCATATCATCTCTCCACAGGGTTGTTAGCAGCTTTGCATAGAAAGAAGGAAGCACCTTGGCCAACTCTTCCTATGAAAATTGGATTGTATGATATTAAGAACTTGAAGGTCACAGATACCGAAGAAAAGGCGATAGAGAAGTTTGCATTTGGTACTTAGGACTTTAATCTGTATGATCTCCATGGTATTTGCAAATAAAACTATGCACAAATTCACTTCTAGTGGTTCAACAAGACATTTTACTAGCCAGAGCAGGATCCATGGAAGAATTTTAATAAATCCTCCAATTCTCACAAGTCAGTAAGTTTTGCAAGAATTCACAGGTGACTCCATAGAAGGAAGTTACTCTGGAAGCATTGTTAGTAGAAGGGAGCAACCCCGTGTAGGATAAGGGAAAGAGAAAGGTTTCTTATATTCCAGGGGGAGAATGAAGCCGTAAGATGAAAGAAGATACAATTATTATGATAACAGCTTTAGCAGCAGAGGAAAAGAGGAAATAGAGGATGCAAAGAGCAAAACAAAGGAAGAGGGAAGAGAAGAGGAGATTGGAGGAGGAAAAGTGGAAGTATGAACAAGAAGAGAAGTAGAAGCAGGATTAAGAAGAAAGGTGAAGAGAAATAGAAGAAGAACAATGGAGAAACAAATTGAAGAGCAAGAACATAACTGGAAACTATAAGAGGAGAGTGGACAGGTGAAGGACCATGAGATTTCTCAGCAAATTGAAGAATTTATTGATATTGTAGACAAGGAGGAACCAAAGTCATAGAATCAATATGACAACCTGATGCCTAGTGCACAACATGTCATTGTTCAGTCTCCACCACCTCCAGCAGAAAAGTTAGCTCCAAGCGAGGAAGAGGAAGTTGTTCCTCTTGATGACGATCTCATCATGGACATGTACCTCGAGATGACCTCACATTTCCTACATTTATTAGAGAAAGGGTGATTGCGACAGACACCAGGAAGAATCTCAATGCCATTTCCATAGCCAAATTGGCCTTTGGAGGTGCAGCAAAGTCAAACACTCAGTATTTGATGGCCAAGAATAAATAGTCGGCACAAAACTTGTACGCTGTTAGGAAATAAGTAGAATATCTCTTCACAACAGCTCAGAATGCAACTTCCTCATAGGTCCAATTGGAGGAAATGAAGGTAGTCATACTGGGTGAAGTATCAACACTTGGGGAGACCATGTAGAATATTTATGATGAGCTTGTTACTGTGTATAAGGTTGTTGTCCACTTGCATGGCTTGCAATAGAAGTTTAGTGACTTTGTCAAAACTCAGGAATGTACAAGTTGTCATCACTGCAGTGCATGAATGGTCAATGTGATACAAAGGGGCATCGCTTGACTTGGGAATGAAAAAAAGCAACAGGCAGAGTTGGAGAAAGAAAGAGTTTGTATACTGATCTAGAACAATAAACAACACACCTCATTCATTAGTAACATTCAGGCCTCGTATGCACATTTATACAACAGTCTAGATTTCATGGTGAACTCACATAGGATCCTATCAGTTAGCTCACTCACTGAAGCCAAATCGAGGAACCAAGTTAGGCAGGAGATCGAAGAATACTTGGAGTAGCTTAGACAAATTGCCACAAAGGAATAATTGAAGTTGAACACATAGAACATGCATAAGTACATCAGTGGTCCTGTCCAATTGAACAAAATGTTTCTCTTGCTCCAGAAGGAATCTCAAACTAGTTGCAAATCATTGTACCTGGATGCCATGGAGGATAGAGTTTGCTTCCAGCCAGATACCATCGCACTGTTTGCGGATGTCATCGTAGAGTACCAATCTTGGCACCGATACATGACCTAAAGATATGAAGTGGAAGTTTATGAGATTGATTTCCCCAAACTGAAGCATGATAGTGTTTTGTCTTATTAGGTTGTCTAGTTGGCCCTACTTAATTTTGTCCTATATGGGTACAAGTGTACTGTACTATTATTTGTAATTAATTTTTAAGTGGAATTCCAAGTGTCAATATTGGAACACGAAGAGTCATGATGTAATGTAATGACTAATTTTGTAAATAAGTTGAAGAGTCATGGAGAAGTCCACAAGTCACAAAGGGGAGTTGAAGAGTCACTCCCTCTTGTTATAAATATATCCTCATAACTCATGTCAAGGGCTTTTGGGAGCCAAGCGTTTGGGTAGGCTTAGGCTTAGAATTAGGAGCTTGGTAGTTTTTTGAGAGCCTTGGCTTCTCCATATCATAGAGGGAGTATCTCTCTTTGGAGGAGTAGGTGATGTTGACTTCACATTCCACTATTGGGGCTAGTGGCATGTCAATGGTATATGTATGATTGGAACTTTCACTTAATAAAATCTCTAGTAGGACTATTCTTTTTATGTTTGCAATTTATGTTATTTAACTTACTCTTATGATTATGAACTATTTCATTTGCATTAGTATGAATCTCGTTGAATGGGTGTTGTCATTTAATTCCACCACTATTAACTTGTGAACTGTGATGCTTGTGTGTTCCTTTCAAGTTGTGTACTATTCCAGGCTTATAGGGGCCTCACTCATTTTCCCTTACATGTGGTAGAACCTTCATGCATCACACTTAACTCTCTGTAGGGTCACACACTTGCTCTCACCAAATTCACCACAAATCACTCTATGTGTTATTACATCTAGGGCATATTATTAACACCCACTACATCAGTAACTGAGCCATATTCTCGATGGCACTCCTACACCAAATGGTGTGATGTCTAATTGGGAATTCATATCAGGGAGATCCCTTGACTGTTAGTGGGTCTAGAATCATCAACAAAACCCAAGAAATATTTGTATGAGTGGTTAGTCATGCCATTCATCCTTTACAATGCATTGTTGCAGGAGCATCTGACCACGCTTAATTAAAATTAAATTCAAAACAGTGAAAGGGGAGACGTGGACAATGATCCAAAAAGGGGCACTAAATTCCATGAAATTTGGCTAAAAGTGATAAATTTGTTAACGATGCACTGGCATCTAGAATATTTCAATTTGTTTCAAAATCTGTTATGTAATTAAAAATTGAGTGATTCTAGGCGATTTGTGGGAGGAAATCGTGGATCCTAGATGATCCACACTTTTGTAATTTCTTTCTAAATGCAAAGTCTGTTTGGTGTGGAGGGGGAGCTACAATGTAGATCTATGAGTGAAAACCAGGGCCTTGAGAGGCCACAAAAAATGTAAAATCAGGCTTGAGATTTAAATTAAGAAAGTGTGTATTTTATGTATCGAGGAATGTTATGTTTCATGTGTGAGTTGTGTGCATTTTATATTTGTCATTATCTTCTTGGGCATGTTTGTTTGAGATGTATACCTGCATGAATGTCCTTTGTAGCATTGATGTGAATTGGAGTGGAGCCACAGAGCCGAGTGATATTTGACTGAGAGATCCAATCACAATTTTTCCAAAGTATTCCCATTGCATATCATACATCGACAAAGAGAGTCATGGTTCATGATCAACTAGACGAGCGAGGGGTTAAACCACAATAAGCTAAGATTGTTATCTACCGAAGTGTGACATATCTTAAAGTATGTGATACTGCGGAAAGGGTTGGACCTGAGATTTGCAATCAGAGTGGTACCAAGTAGAAATTAATCAAGTTTTGTGGGCCATAACCCACAGGTCTTCATATTGATTTCAAGATGAAGCTTTGCTGCATCAAAAGTGGTACCAGAGCAGAAGAAGATTTTGTGTGCCAAAGAAGGAGGTACAATTATGTTGTAGATTGGAAATTTTGTGGTCTTTATATTTTTGTGCGGGTAGCAATAGAGGAAGGTGAAAATATTTGCGGCGGCCTAAAGCATGGAGTGCTCATATGCTTCTATAGGAGAGAACCAGAGAGATGCCAAAAGACTCAGCTCAAAGGAGAGAAGCTTGGTGAGGTATCGGGTAGTAAGGAGGACTTATTACTGCAGAGGTTTTGTTGCAGCTCACAAATATATCATAAAAGAAATTCCATAGAGGGTGTGGGTAGAATTGCTAAGGGATGAAGAAGGCATATGATGAGGAGGTCATAGTAGGAGCATCTGACATGCTTAATTAAAATTAAATTCAAAATAGTGAAAGGGGAGATGCGGACAATGATCCGAAAAGGGGCGCTAAATTCCATGAATTTTGGCTCAAAGTGATAAATTTGTTATCGATGTGGCATCTATAATATTTCAATTCATTTCAAAATCTGTTATGTAACTAAAAAATGAGTGATTCTAGGTGATTTGTGGGAGGAAATTGTGGATCCTAGGTGATACATGCTTTTTTAACTTCTTTTTAAATGTGAAGTCTGTTTGGTGTGGAGGGGGAGCTACAATGTAGATCTACGAGTGAAAACCAGGGCATTGGGAGGCCACAAAAAATGTAAAATCAGGCTTGAGATTTAAATTAAGAAAGTGTGTATTTTATGTATCTAGGAATGTTCTGTTTCATGTGTTATATGTGTGCATTTTATATTTGTCATTATCTTCTTGGGCGTGTTTGTTCAAGATGTATACCTGTGTGAATGTGCTTTGTAGCATTGACATGAATTGGAGTGGAGCCACAGAGTCGAGCTCTATTTGACTGAGAGGTCCAATTGCAATTGTTCCAAACTGTTCCCATCACATATCATACATCGACAAAGAGAGTTGCAGTTCGTGATGAGCTAGACGAGCGAGGGACGAAACCGCAATAAGCCGAGATTGTGATCTACCGAAGTGTGACATATCTTAAAATATGTGATATTGTGGAAAGGGTTGGACCTAAGATTTGCGATCAGAGTGGTGCCAAGTAGAAATTAATCGAGCTTTATGGGCCATAACCCACAGGTCCGCATATTGATTTCAAGATGTAGCTTTGCTACATCACGCATCATCTACATTTGGGATGTTATGATATACGTTCCCTCCTATAGATTCATTTGTAATTGTCTATTTCGATGATACACTAGCATATAGTGCTACCTTGGAGAAGCACATCATACATTTGACGCAGGTGTTGGAGACATTACAGAACCACCAATTACTAGAAAATATCAAGAAATGTGAGTTTGCACAACATATTTGGTGCACCTGGGGCATGTGATAAGTGGAGGAGAGCTGAAGATAAATCCTTCCAAGATAGAGGTCATCATGAAATGGCTTATTCCTACTAGTGTTTCTATGGCTAGGAGATTTGTTAGGGTAGCATAATATATAAGGAAATTCATAACCTCATTTTTAGTGGTAGTAGCACCACTCCATGCCATTACAATAAGTGGCAAGATTTTCTAGTCGGGAAAGGGTCAACAAAGGGCCTTGAAGGAGCCAAAAAAGAAGATCAATCAAGCACTAGTTCTAGCTTTACCAAAATTGTAGCAGCACTTTGCAGTGGAGATAAATGCAAGTGGGTATGTTATGGGAGTAGTCTTGATGTATGGAAAAATTCTTGTCTAATACCATTATGAATTATTTCATCGAAGAGTTCTTAACTACCCTACTTATGACAAGGAGATCAATTCCCTAGTGTAATCTATGAAAAAGTGGAAGCATTATTTGATGCATAGGGCGACAGTGATCCACTCAAATCACTAGCCACTATAGTACCTATAGGCCCAGAGCAACCTACAATAGATGAAACATTACAAGTTGATGGGATTTCTATAGCAGTTTCATTTAGTGATCAAGTGCAAGAAGAATAGCACAAACAAGTTGACTGAGATGCTTTTAAGGCCACCCACATCAAATATTACAACTTTGGTAACTTTGATGCACATGGAGACATTCACCGATGATAATACAAAGAGGCATATTCAAAGGATTAGCAGTTCAAGGATGTGTTTTAACAATTGCAATGCGAGAGTATGTGCATGATGGTGATAACATCATTGACTACCATCTTGAGGATGAGTTACTCTATAAGCTAGATAAGTTATGTGTTCCTAAAGGTGAGTTATTTCATCTAATTAGACAGACTCACACCTCCAAGGTTGCAAGGAACTTTAGTGTAGGGAATGTAGTGGCCAACTTGTAGAGGTATGTGTGGTGGTCCAGGATGAAATAACAAGTTAGTTGGTTCATACGAGGAGGCGTGTTGTTTTGTACTAGCAAGCCTAGTAACAAGAAATAGGGTCTATATCATCCCTTACCTATACCCATTTGTCCCTAGGAAAGAATTTTCATGGTCTTTGTGGGAGGGTTATAAACAACCAAGAAGGGAAATGGCTACCCATTTGTGGTATTTGACAGGTTCAACAAGATGTGCATTTTGAAGCCTTGTAAAAAGACCATCAACTGGAAAGAAGCAAAAAACTTGTTCTTTGGACAAGTTTGTGTGCACTTTGGCATACCAAGGAGCATTGTTTTAGATATGGACACAAGATTTCTCAGTGAATTTTGGACTACGATGTGGGAGAAGATGGAAACAAATTTAAAGAGGTGTAGAACATTCCATCCACATATCGATGGGTAGGTAGAAGTAGTCAATAATACTTGGGTTCAACTTTTAACAGGTTACAATCAGAAGCATTCAAAGACCTAAGATGAAAATATGGTATATATACAACACTATTATAACAAAGCAGTCCATAATTCTATTTGTAAGTCCCAATTTAAAACTTGTTTTGGATAGTTTCTACCTTCACATTTTTGTATTGCATATGGGTAGCACAAAGGAGAAAGGGATGATCTTACAAGGTATGCCTTGAGGGATGAAAATTTTGTAGAAAATATGAGGAAGATTCATATACAGGTACAAGAGACACACATATGTCACAAGAAAAATACGAGGCCAAGCATTATCATCACATAATAGAGAAGTTTTTGAAGGTGAGAGATAACGTATGGTTAATTTAAGAAAGGAGAAGTTATAGGAAAAGTAATAAAATTAACGTTATGCGATATGGCCCCTTTGAGATACAAGAAAAGGTGGGAGATACTACTTAAAGACTCAGTATACCCAAATACATGCACATTTACTTATTTGTGAACGTGGATAATCTGATGCTCTATGAGCATCCCATGCTAGATCAAGAAGAGGAACAAGTCCAACATTCTATAGAAGATTTGGCATCGGATGCTTAGGAAGAGTTGACAAAAGATACAATTTTGCAAAACAGGTCTAGATTACAAGATATGGGTAGCATGAACTTTGGAAAATTGGGTTGAAAGGAAAACATCCAAGAAAAGCTAAATGGTACACCAAAGAAAATGTGGAGGACAAATTTTTCTCACCTCATTCAGTAGAATATTTTGGGGATCAAAGTCCTCCAAAAAAGGGGAGGTGTGATCTATATTGGATCACTATATTGTTTTTCATCAATATCGATGGTTTCACAATGGGGAGGAATCATCTCACAAGACCATTTTTACTAATGGGACCCAATTTGGTAAATTGGGGTTTGAAACCATTGAGGATCATTTTCAGACATCAAATGATATTTTATGGGGGTAAACCATTGCTTCTTTAGCATGCATCATTTTTTCATTTTCTAAACACAAATACCTTCCAATGACACAATAATTTCCTTAATCAAAGTCCATATGAAAAAGTAATGTCACTTGGAAGTTGACCTTCTTGTTTTGGACACCATAATTTGAGAGGATGCCATGTTAGGCTCCATTCTTCATGGAAATGGGGTTAGCCATGTCATTATGATGAATAATACTCTAGAAGAGTCTATATTTTAACTATGGTTAAGAGTTGAGATAGTTAAAACCAACCACTAGTAAGTTATCGAGTTATGTTATAATCAGGCAACTAGGAATAAAAGGGTTTCCATTCTTTTTTAGTTCATTTTTTCCATAGATGAGAAGAATAGCCAAGACAGATAGGGGATAGAGTACACATAGATTATTTGTGTGTTGTAGTAACCCATGGGCCACATGGAATACTTATTTATACTCACAACCATTTTCTATTCATAGAAAGGGAGCAGAATAACCTCATCTTCGAGTTGGGTTTTCTTCCGAAATGGTTTCCCAGGTTATATCTTGTGTCAAATCGTAGCTTGTGAGTTTTGATTTTTTTGTTCTCTATTTCCTACATAATTTTAATTTTCATACATACACAACTAACAATAATCTATAGATACAAAAATCTAATGAGAAATAAAACCCTAATAGTGTATATTTAGAATCTTTAAATATAGTTTTTTGAGATATGTTATGATGAACTATCTAGTATAATATACATGTTAGTTTATGGATCACTTATAATTGTTTTCAAACCCATAACAATATTTTCAACCTCCGTTTATCATTTCTCAATACTACAATTATTATTGAGTTTATGATGAAAGTAAATTCCCAAATATTTATATGAAGGAACTTCCTCCAAGGAGATAGTGTCATAATTGAAAATATTATAGGTGATCTTTTTGGATTTAAGTATCACGACTTTAGTATTGTTGGTATTGACAATCATATTAATCTTGGACTATAAATTTTGGAGGGTTTTGAGTTTCTTGCCAAGACCTTAATGACTCATTGCCAAAAGAACAATATCATTAGCACAAAGGAGAAGAGTTAGGACCATATTAATGAGAGTGGGGCCAACATAACCTACATTATCTAGACACTTTTCTAGATTATCAATGTATATGCCCAAAAGGTTAGAGATAAGGAATACCCTTGCTTGACTCCAATATTGCATCTAATTTCTTTTGACAAACATTAAGTGTTCCTAATCTTGGCAATAACCTTTTTTTGCAACCTTGTCACAACAACCCTCAACTCTAGAGGAACCGCTATCTATTCTAGCCTCTTCCATAGATTTGTTCTAGGGACAATGTCCAAATATTTGTAAAATCAATATAAAAATGAAGATATTAGTTTTATTATTGTGTCATTCCTCTCTAATTATTCTAAGAGTAACAATATGTTCCACTGTTGAATGATATCACATAAACCCAACTTGACATTTAAATATTTTACCATGAATTTCAAGCCAATGGATAATAATATTTTCCAAAATAAACCCATATAACTTGGATAAAATGTGGCTAATCATAATGGTCCTATAATCAGATGGAGTGATTTTATCCCTACTCTTAATGATAGGTACAATAATTCTTTGTGTCCAAGGGTTGCTTCACTTCCAAACTAAAGAGATTATGTATAGGATTAGGGTAGGTTCTCCCATTTTCCTTAGTTTTCCCATTAGAATTCTCCTTAATCCCAAACTCAATGTCTTCCAAAGAAATGATATTATCATCTATAAGGGAATTCTTTACTTACAAATTAAAGATATTGTGTATGTGCATGATTAGGTTAGGTTCTCCCTTTTTCCTTAGTTTTCCCATCAACATGCTCCTTAATCCCAAACTCAATGTCTTCCAAAGAAAATATATTATCCTCTACAAAGGCATTTAAAATGGTGTCTAGGGAGTTAAGAGATTCATAGAGGTTTTTAGGGTAAATATTCCAATTCTTTAAAAAAATCAAATGATTTTCTTTAATCTTAAGTTTTCCTTTCAAATATATACAACATATTTATATTCAATTTCACCAATTTAGAATATAATTTTATATATTAAAAAAAACTTACAATTAAAATATTAAAATTTATGCAAAATAAAATGTTATCCCACTTTAAATTCCTTGAATAGAATATCATACCAATTTAAACTCAAACTCTACCTATTATAAAATTTAATGTGGGGCGAAATTAAAAATATTAACTTTTGGTCAAGATGGATGACAACTATAGAGGATTCTATTTCATCTCTCTTGAATTCATAATTAAGTTTTACCTTTCACTTCATTACACATGTTATAATTTTTTCTCTCCCAATACACCTAATCTTCCCCTATTTATGAAAAGACGTGGATGTCCATTCTTTTCATTAATTAAAGTATTACATTTTTATTGTTTTAAACAATTACCCGAGATCCATGTAACACCAAACCGATCATGTGCCAAGAGGGATAAAATCCTTTTAGTTCCAAACCTTATTTTTAGAGTTTAGAACTTGAGGAAAGGTTTAAACCTCAAGGGATTTGATCCTTCTCAATTCATGATAGATTAGATGTTAGATGGATCTAGGTTGGTTCCAATTGGGGGCAAAAATGCCACATTTTTAGATTATCATAATTATGTATATTTTTGAGATGAACATCATAATTTGAAACTTACATGATTATAAATAAAAATAGTAACAAATGATATCAATGTAACAATGTTTAGTGATCAAAAAAATGAAATAATTAATATATTGAATAAAAAATATACTGATCATATCATTTAGATGTGATATGAATAAAATATTGAAAAACACATAAATCACTTAGTATTTAATCTTAATATCTCTTCCTCTGCTTTTCTCTTAGACACGTCGACACACTTTTCCATTTTTTTGTATCGATCGTATGGAAAAGGAGGTTGAAATCAAAGACCATCCAAATATTTAAATCAATATATTATAGTAAAAGTGAGACCTTGTCACTTTTTCCTTCCAATATTAATAGTAGAAAGTCTCAATTGAATTTGTCTATTATGACCTCTTTCAATAGGTATAATAGGAACAATATGAGGGAATAGTTCATCCCATGGAACTCTGACATAGTTATCAAATTTTACTAAAACATATGTTGGAGGATGGAGTGGGGATATTCCAGGATTATACACAATATCTTGAACTACTCCAAGGGCGCCATTGGCAAGTCTTAAATTAGTCCAAAAATTTGAAATAAGCTTAAGACTAGCTCCAATAGTAAGAAGGAACTCATTTTCCAAATTTTCCTCATCTTCTTAAGTGGTGTGGTTGCTATCTAATCTTGTAGAAACACCATGTGCAACAAGGTGATTTAGGGATATCAAGAAACACTTATTTTGATTGTTAACATCATCATTTGTTTCAAACAAATGTAGAGCCTTATTAAATTACTCTTTTCTTGAAGCATCAAAATTGGAATTTGTACGTTTCATTAGTAATTTCTAGTCTTCAATAGTTGGAATCACATCTCTAATGTTCATTAATACATGACGAAAACATATTTGATCATATCTCTGTCCATCTTTCTTGAATATTATATCAAGGGATACAAAAATTGTGAATAAATTCCATAATTATTTTACATTACCTTCACATGCATATGCAGGTCTATCCATAACAGGAGGTAGTTGTCCCAAATTACCAACCAATATAATTGATATACCTCCGAAAGAAACTTCTTTATTGTGAGAAAAATCTTGATGAAGTCAAGCATCAATATGTGTCAACAAATTTCTCCCTATACAGCTCATCTCATCAATAAGGATGTACTTAACATGTTTCATATCCTTTTGTAAGGTAAGCAAACATGACCCTTGTAAATCGATGAAGTTCCTTACTGGTATATAAAGAGAAGAGTGTATTGTTGATGCAGATATGTTGAATGTTGCAATATCAGTAGGTGGAAAAAGAAGAAATGGGCTCTTATGACAAAGAGAGCCAATTTCAAGTGTTTGTTTAATAGCACCAATCAAGTAAGACTTTCTAGTACCTGTTTTCCCTTGGATAATCATACGTAAGGGTTCTCTATTTCCATCTCATTTATAATGTTCAAGAATTATATTATATGCTACTTTTTTTATTTTCTCCTAAACTTTAAATTGAATATTTTGTTATAATATTCAATAGTAACAATTGCATTCACCTTTTTCTTACCATATATGAAGTTCACTTCACATCTTGATGTCTCTTCATCAACAAAGCTAGAGCTCCATTGTTTCATAATTTCACGATCCGTAAATCCAATCATGTCAAATTCATTGGCATGTATAAACTTATTCTTAAACAAACCTAAAATAATCTCCCACTCATGATGCTTAGGATCTTTTGGTACATGTATAAAATATTCATCCTCATCTAGACATTGAGTTGTATCATTTGAAGGTATTGGATTACGATCAATATGCCAAGGATTATAAGAAAAAATTTCTCAATTTTGTATGATGTCACATTTGTAATTCCAATATCTATATAAAAATCAGAATATGACTTTTATAATATCAACTCAAACTAACAAAACTCCACAAACCTATAATTTTCACAAGGGGAAATTGAACTAAACTTATGAAAGACACATACAATGGTTGTATTATTTTGTGGTAACCATTTCTCATCATGGTGATGCAACTTATATCAATGAAAGGTGCTCCATAATCATAGGTCTCTTCATATATGCATCAATAAGAGAATTATCATTATGTTCATTATATGTATCAATTCTTACATGTTTGAAAATATTTATCCCAACATTTGAGTCTATGATTACATTCAGAAAGAGGAAGCTATACAAACATACGACATGATTCTTATGCTCCTATATCCCCATTAACAATAGTGTCCCACAACAATGTTCTATATGTTAGAGAATTATATATTATAGAGCAATGGAACACATAAAATATTGCAGAAATATAAACACATAAAACGCATAAAACAAGAGAGACACAGATGCGTGGTTCACCCAGTTTGGGCTACGTCCATGGAGAAACAGTTAGTCCTTCTTTTTATATTATCCAGCAAACTGAAGAGATACAACCTACCGCAGATCTATTGTAATTCCCTCTTCGCTCTCAATCTCCTCTCTCTTCCTCACTCAGAATACAGATCTACATAGATGCAATACAATTTCCTCATATATAGTGAGGGGTTGCCTTCTAGGGAAAAAATCCCTAAATTAAACATAACTTCTACCGTTAGATCTCCGCTTAATGAACGACCTAGATTGACTATGAAATTACAACATTTTTCAATGCAATTTTAAATCTATTCTTAGCTTCAGGGGCACTGCCCCCGATCCCCCCGCCAGGGGGGGCTCCTAAAGGTCATAGCCGCCCCCGTTGGACCCCCGCTGCAGCAAATATTTTACCGGCGACGTTGCTACCCCATTACGAACTAGGGTCCAATGTGGTGATACCTTTGAATACAGAAGATAATCGGGCTCCACACCCAACAAATCCCACTTGGAGACTGATTATAGCAACTCCATCGCTGCTTCATTTGCTGGACAGTGACTCCACTTTGGACCTGGTTGTTTCTCATCTTCTTCATCATACTTGAAGACCAATTGAAACTGAGAAAATTTTTAGTTTCTCCCTGGTTACAACTTTCGTTAACATATCTGCAGGATCTGGCTAGTGTGTATCTTTTCTAGCTTCAATTTTCCATCTTCCAATGTTGACCGTATGAAATGGTACTTGAGCTGTATATGTTTAGTCTTGGAATTGAATGCAAATTTCTTTGCAATATGTATGGCACTTTGGCTATCACTGTATAACTTTCCCAACTCTTGCTTCTTACACAATTCATCTAGAAACCTTTGTAACCAAATCATTTCTTTACTAGCCTCTGTAGCAGCAACATACTCTGCTTCTGTTGTTGAGAGTGCAACAACACTTTGTAGTTTTGAGACCCAACTGACAACTATTCCACCTATAGTAAACACATACCTTATTGTGCTTCTCATGTTATCTCTATCACCCACCATATCTGCATCAACATATCCTTGTAGAGCAATGTTTGAACCACCAAAGCATAATGCTTAATTTGTGGTACCTCTCAAATACCTGAGAATCCACTTCACCGCCATCCAATGTTCTTTTCTGGGATTGTTCATGTACCTACTTACAACTCCCACTGCATGTGCAATATCAGGCCTTGTGCAAACCATTGCATACATTAAGCTTCCAACTGCTGATGCATATGGAACTTTAGACATATGAGCCATTTCCTCCTAAGTCTTGGGACATTCCTCCTTACTTAATTTGAAATGGCTAGCCAACGGTATGCTAACTGGTTTTGTATTCTACATATTAAACCTTTTCAACACCTTTTCTATGTACTCACTTTGAGACAATGTTAGTTTGTGATTATTCCTGTCTCTAGTTATTCTCATACCAAGGATTTGTTTTGCAGCACCCAAATCCTTCATTGCAAATGAGTTTGCCAATTTTTTTTGAGCACATTTATTTCCTACATGTTAGAACCTGCAACAAGCATGTCATCTACATACAATGATAATATAATATAGCTACCATCATTTTTCCTTCTGAGATAAACACAATGATTAGAGTAACATCTAGTATAACCTTATTCAGAAATAAACCTATCAAATTTTAGATACCACTGCCTTGGAGCCTATTTTAAGCCATACAAACTCTTCTTCAACCTGCACACTAGTTTCTCCTTCCCTTTTACCTCATATCCTTGTGGCTGCTGCATATATATCTCCTCTTCCAAATGCCCATGGAGAAAGGTTGTCTTTACATCTAACTGCTCAATATGCAAATCTTCAACTGCTACTAGACTTAAATTAGTTCTAATTGAAGTCATTTTAACAATAGGAGAAAATATCTCATCAAAGTCTATACCCTTTTTCTGTGCAAACCCCTTCACCATAAGTCTAGCTTTATACCTTTTTCTACCTCCATCTTCTCCCTTCAACTTATAAACCCATTTATTCTACAATGTTGTTTTACCTACAGGCAACCTGACTAAGTCCCAAGTCTGGTTATGTTCTAAGGACTCCATCTCTTCTTTCATGGCTTGCTCCCACTTCTTCCTGGTTTCTATCTGCACTGCTTCTTCATAACATTTTGGTTCACCAGAATTAGTCAACATTACATAATATAATGAAGGAGAGTATCGTTCAGGGGTCTACTTATCCTGGTAGATCTTCTAACACCACTTTCAGGTGTTTCAGGTGCTTGTTGCTGTTGTGGTTGTTGTTCTGGCTGTTGATCATTATGATTTTCAAGCACCATCACTTTTTCTGTGATCTCGTCAAGCACTGTGTATTCTCAGGTTTCTTTGTCCTGTTTCTTTTCCTGCAGCTAATCCTTATACAAAACCTTTTCATTGAATGTGACATGTCTGCTCCTAATGATTTTGTGTTTTTCATAATCATAAAAGCGATAACCAAAATCATTAACACCATATCCAATAAAGGTAAATTTCTTTGATTTTTCATCAATCTTTGTTCTATTTTCTTTATTAATGTGGACAAAGGCTTCACAACTAAAAGTCTTTAAAAAAGAGTAGTTTACCTTTTTACCTGTCCATGCCTCTTATGGAATACCACCATCCAAGGAACTTGAAGGGCCTCTGTTTATTAGATAAACAACAATATCTACAACATTTGCCCAAAATTGTAAAGGCAATCCTGCATGCAATCTCATGCACCTTGCATGCTCCATGATTGTCTTGTTCATCCTTTCTGATACACCATTTTCTTGTGGTGTTCCTGGAACTATCTTCTCTCTACGAATTCCAATCTATGAAAAAGTACCTATCAAACTCTTTGCTGCAATATTCACCTCCATTGTCTGATCTAAGACACTTCAACCTTTTTTCTGTCTCATTTTCAACCAAAGCTTTCCATTTCTTGAAAGTATCAAATACATCAGATTTATTTCGAATACAATAAATCCAGGTTTTTTTGGTTACATCATCAATAAAAGTAACATAATAATGAGAGCCACCAAGAGATGATACCTAAGCAGGTCCCCATACATCTATATGCACAAGCTCTAATTTTTCTCTCTTCTTTTCTTTCCCAACTCTAAGGAATCTGACTCTCTTCTGTTTTCCATAAACACAATTCTCACAGAATTTTAAATCAACATGCTTCAAACCTGGCAACAAATTTCTTGAGTGAAGAATCTGCATCCCCTTCTCACTCATGTGCCCGAGCCTATGATTACACAATGTCGTATTTTCTCCTGAAGAGGTTAAAGCATTAACAGAATTAGAAATACCTTTGCATAAATACAATGTACCAACCTTTTCTCCTTTTGCTATTACCAAGGATCCTTTAGTGACCTTCCAAGTTTTATCTGTGAAAGTAGTTATGCAACCTTCACCACCCAACTGCCCTGTTGAAATCATATCTTTCTTCAGATCTGGAACATGCCTTACCTCCTTCAATAGCCACTGATTTCCATTTTTATGTTTTATGAAAACTGTACCCATTATAATGATTTTACAAGGTTTCTCATAACCCAATCGAACATGTCGAAAATATCCTTGAACATAATCATAAAAATGTTTCCCATTAGGTGTGGCATGGAATGAGGCCCATGAATCTACCACCCAGGCATCAATAATATTTTCTAAAGAAAGAATAAAGGCATCTTGCAAGACATCACCTATTACATTCGCTTCATGATTATTTTCTTGCTGCGCGTCTCCTTCTTTTCCCTTTCGAGATTTGCAGTATTTCTTCAGGTGTCCTTTCTTCCCACATTTCCAGCACATTATCCCCTATCTGGACTTGGATCTGCCCTTTCTTGACTTACTGCGATATCCAGGGCTCTTTCCTCTTTCCATTTTTCTTCCCCTAGTCTCTACAGTCGAAGCATTACTTGATGTCTCACCACAACTTTTCTGTTGCATTTCCTCGCTAAGGATTGCACCGACAACATCATCAAACTTTAAAGTACTAGATCCAGAGACAAAGTTACTAATGGCCATAACTAAACCATTCCAACATTCTGGAAATGAGCACAGAAATAACAAAGCCCTAACTTCATCATCAAAAGCTACCCCTACAGAACTTAACTGACTGGTAACTATATTAAACTCATTTAAATGATCAGCAACAGATCGACCTTCTGACATCTTCATATTAAATAAATGCTTCATAAGAAATACCTTATTTGAGGCCAAGGGTTTTTCATATAGTTTGGCCAATGTCGATATTAAACCCTCTGTTTTCATTTCCTTTGAAATATTAAATGCTACCGACGCCGCTAGGCACAGCCGTATTGTTCCAAGTGTTTTTCTGTCAAGAATATCCCATTCTGTGTCTGTCATACTCGTCGGCTTATTTGTCTTTCTGCTCAATGGTTGGTACAAATCTCTCTGTTACAAATAATATTCCATCTGCATCTTCCATAGCTGGTAGTTTTGGCCATTAAATTTTTCGACCCTAAACCTACCATCTTCTGTCATTGCTCCCACTCGAACCAGGAACCCTTCTCTCTTGCGAGTTTATCAGCCAAAAAGGCCTTCGGCTTTGATACGAGTTGTTAGAGAATTATATATTACAGAGCAATGGAACACATAAAATATTGCAGAAATATAAATAGAGAAAACACATATAACAAGAGAGACACAAATATACGTGGTTCACCCAGTTTGGGCTACATCCACGGAGAAACAACCAGTCCTTCTTTTTATATTATCAAGCAAACTGAAGAGATACAACCTACAACAAATGTGCTGTAATTCCCTCTTCACTCTCAATCTCCTCTCTCTTCCTCACTTAGAATACAGATCTACATAGATGCAATACAATTCCCTCATATATAGCGAGGGGTTGCCTTCTAGGGCAAAAAACCCTAAATTAAACATAACTTCTACCATCAAATCTCCACCTAATGAACGGCCCAGATTGACTACGAAATTACAAAATTTTACAAGGCAATTTTACATCTATTCTTAGCTTTAGGGGTGCTGCCCCCGATCCCCCCGCCAGGGGGGGCTCCCAAAGGTCGCAACCACCCACCCCCCCTGGACCCCCCCAACAACGAATATTTTACGGGCGGCGTTGCTGCCCCATTACGAATTGGGGTCCAATGCGGCGATACCTTTGAATACAGAAGATAATCATGCTCCACACCCAATACTATATGCACATGATGTTGGTTCAATTGGATTTTGAATAGAAGAAATATACATCAAAATATCATGGAAGCTCTCTGACCCTTTTTTTACTTTCATTGCATATTTCTCTATGTAGTTAATCACAACATGCATAGAAAGAACAAGTTTCAAATCCATATTTTCACCAGGCATCATCAATGTTTCATAATTATTTGTATTTAATATATCATCATTTCATCTAAGTTCATATGTTTTTTCTCCACTCTCATCAACATAAATTCTTAACATTTTCCATAGCTCCCATGGTGCCTTATATATACATACCAATTTTCCAACCTTCTTTCAAAGGCATGATTTATCATTGTATGTTATGTGGCGCTCAATACAATTGAGAAGTTCTTCATAGTCCATCATTGGATCACATTGGAATATTTGTTCAATTTTATTTAAGCGGGGGCTATCATTGTCATTTCATTGATTAGGGATGCTTATTTGATATTAGTTGCATGGATTGAATGCATGTCATATCTATCAAAGTATTCTTTCTAACTCAACTTTTCCATATTTGGAGCATATTTTAGCCAAAGAAACCCACGAACATGTAGAGATTCACAATGTTTCCATTCATAACAACACTGAAAATTTGTAGCATGATGAAATTTTGAAAAAATATCATCTTGAAATATTGTATGTCTCAAATGCACTCAACTTGCTGCAATGTGAGGATTATCAATCACATTTTCACATCTCTATTTTCTTGCTTCCTTTGGATATGTAGGAGAGTTACTAGGCATCAATATATGCAAATCTAACCATTGAATATCTACTACACTTAGTGTGAAGAATATTATTAGAGTTCAATTTGTTGAACCAAGTCACATAATTATGCACAACATTTTATCCAATATGAAGGTGTACCTGTTAGAAAATTTCCAAAACTCATCAATATATTTGCAATTTTAGAACTAAGAAGATTTTGTAAATTCTATCGTAAATCATCAATTCTTGTAGGTAGTTCTGTCATATTTTTTAAACAAAAAATTAAGAATATGCTTGAGCTTGATGTCTCATGATAACATTAAGTAAAAATTATGTAAATTAAGGATTCTCCCAAACCTATTATCATGAAATCTGAGGATATGTTTTGTGTACTCATGAATATGAAAATTTCATAGTCGTGGCTATAAACATTCAACTTCTCCTCTAGGGAACAATGCTAGAAGTTCCATATCAAATAACCCTTGAATATTATACTCATTTATGGGAGGTGAATTGATTGTAGGTCAATTATTGACATTTGTAGTTTCACCATTTGGTTGGCTTGCTTCTACATTGGGATTATCTACCCATGCTTGAATAAGTTCAATTTCCCTAGATGCATTTGGAGGCCTTGTATCAAAGGAAGTTGTGTCACGATATTCTAAAGAATCTTCATGACCTATAGGTCCTTCCAACATTGTAAATTCCATGTCAATATCCATATTGGTAGTATAATAGAATTAATCATATGCAACACATTTTTTGTTTTTTTTTTTTGTAGCTCTTCCATCACATGCATATTGATTTCTAAAACCTTTATAATATGGATCATTTTGAATCTTAAAGAGTAATGAATATAGTCCCTTTTTCCTTCTAACAAATCATAGCTTCATCCTTGTTGACCTTTTTTTCACACAAGTATCATTAAATCCAAGTATTTAATATGTCGAGGCAATTTCTTGGCAACATCTTTAACATATTGAGGAAAATTTATTTTGTGTCCTCTATATTTGTATTGGACACCTATTGGATGCATTACTTGTAAATTTAGACTCACTCGTGCTATCAACATTTCCTCAATTTGTGTAAGACTTCCAAGGATCAAAGGTTGCAACACAAGATTCATATGATTTTGTGATGAAAATCTATGCTTATTACCCTCTCGTTTACATATTGTACGCATTGAATGTATCTTAGTAGTCACCACTTGAATGCTACGATATGAATCCTAAAACACATGGCACATTTTAGGATGACCTAATTTATCAATTCTTTCATGAAATATTTTATGTTTAGTAACTTCATATTCATATGAAACCACTAGCACATTGGACATCATTTCAATTTCATCATCTCATTGCTGCATTGATTGATGATTTTCAAGATTCATACCCATTGGCACATTCATCCATTGGTTGATGATTTTAGATATTCATACCTATAGGAGACAGAGGTTCAATTATTGGTCTTACATCATTGAGACCTCATAATTTTCTTCTTCGATGTGCTCTTACTTGTTCTCTATTTTGACTTTTGTGATATTCTTTACAATCCTCATTCCTTCATTCAAATTTCTATCTTCTTCTTTCAAAATTATTTTTTCATTATTCTTCCTTTTCATCCTCATTCTATTTCTGTCGTTGCAACATTTTTCTTTCACGACCCTTCTTCCATTGTTCTTCCCTTTGATCATTATCCAATTGTTTCATGTGCAATCTTTATTACTCATTTTTGTGTATCCTCTTCTGATCTCTTTCCATTTCAATAAGTTTTTTCATATGATTTAATCCTTGTATTCTAACTCTTTGTCTACTTACACTTATTATTTCATCAATTTTATTATTATTCATTTCCCCTTTACTAGTACTCATGATGTTATATTCCTGTAAAAAAGCCAAACATATAAATTAACCATAATTATTATATATTTTTATTTAAGACCTAGCTATAAAATATTTAATACTTTGTAAATTAGAATATACCTTATTTAAAATTATTGTAGATCCAATAATATATTGTATCATGTAAAACATAAACCATAAAATTAAACCTAAAGTAATTAATATATCAACTTAAAATGATCCAAAATTGTGTTTTTTTCACATATCCATTTATCTTTTAACTTACATCTATTTATGTTTTTCTTAAAAAAAAATTATTACATGATATATATAATATATAATTTACCTATATGTGTGCCTAATTAAGGATTAATTTTACATCTAAGTTTAAATATACATTTCATTATGTTTTAGTGGCTACAACCACCCTCTAAAATTTTACCTTCACTTCTTTTTGGAGCCTCCCTCCTAGAAAGCATAGCAACTATCCTTCACTCATCAGGTACTTGTGTTTATTTGATTTCATTTGTCACTTAACAACGTGTCTTCACTCACTTGTCTCATCGGTCAACCAAAAGCTGACCCAACACTTGGTTCACATCCATTCAATGGGTTTTCGGGAAAAAATGTGCAATCCTAGAGGGTATTATGTCTTCCCTTAAGGAATTACGTGGAGTAGCCCAATAGTTGCCCTACACTCAGAAATTGTGCAGAGTAGGCTAGCCGACATTTCTCTCCAGAAATGCGAAGGGCAGGCCAAGCCAACTGCACTTCTCTAGAAAAAAGTGTAGAGCATGCCAACAACATTGCTCTGGAAAGTTGCACAGAACTGGCCAGCCAGTGAGGGCCACTCAGCCCAAAAACAATGCATAAGTTTTTCCTTAGCGACTATCCTTTGCATGTGCCACTAGGTTGCCCAGTTCCCTCTAGAATTGTGTAATCCTTCCTTGCATGTCGGGAAACTTTCCCGAAAAATGCAAAAGATAAAAGAAGCGAAAAAGCATCCCTAGATCTTAGGGATCTATTTTTAGCAGTGGGAATTACATGCAAAGTCATTTTTTGAAACTCCCCGCCAAGTGTTGCTTTTCCCTAGAGTTGTGGCATGCACATCATAAACCCTAATTTCACCAAATCTATTTAAACGACTCCTCAAAGCTCATTCTTCACATTCAATCTTGGAGTTCTAGCATTCTCAAGGCATCTAGGAACCTTCCGCATAGTCGACATAGCTTTTCCAAGTAAGTTTTTCTTTTCATGCCTTTCGCTGCTTTTTCTATCGCTTTTTAGTTTTTAGCTTGTATGGGTGTTGTTTCCTTTGTTTTATTGAACAAAAGTTGGTGTTTTAATATGTTTTAACTTGTATAAGTGTTGTTTTGAGTTTTTCATTACCTTTCCTTAGTGTCACATGCATAATAGTGTTTTTTCACTAACAATCGTCATTGCAGTGACTCTCTTCATGAACTTCTTGGTTTTGTCGTTTGACTGATTTATGCACTTGATTGAATTGCATGCATCTCTATTCACTCAGATATGCACCATCTTTGCACACACACTCAGTCCTTCAGATTTTCAAGTTTCCATTGGGCAGATCTAGGCTATCTAGGCCCAGATCTTGTCTCTCCCAGTATGCTTTGTGCATTCTTGGCAGTCAAGGCTCTACCTTGCCTCCAGGAATTGTGCAAAAGTTGCCGATACTAGCTCCCAATTGTGCTCTGTGCAATTATAGGAGGCAGTGCCTAGTCCTGCCCACTGGTACTGTGCAATGCGCAGTTCCAGCGAGCAACCCAACCTCACTATTCTACACATTGCATTGTTTAAGTCAACAATGATCCTCAATCAATTGTGCATTGCACAGTTCCAGTCAACAGTGAGCCTCACTAGCAGCTGAGAATGTGCAATTCATAGTTTCAGCTAAGAGTCTCTTAGCCTCCCAAAGTCAATGTTAGGCAATCTTGCCCAGGAGTCATCGATTTATTGCCCAATTGATTCTTGAGTTGCTTGATGTTTCTTAGCTGACATTGTCTTGCCGTAAGTGACTTCTCTCACTAGTAAAAAAGGAGAACTTAGTGACTAGATGACTAAAAAATTTAGTCACCACAGCTTTTCCAAGTGAAATACTACCAAAAATGAGCAATCTTAAGTGACCGAACTAAAAACAACTAACATAAATCACTAATTTAGTCGCGGGTTAAAATATGTGGCTAGCTAATAAGTAATACAACTAAAAATGACCAACATGAATGACTAATTTAGTCTAAGAACAAAAATACAACTACCTAACAAGTACTACGATAATATGAATTAGTTATTTATGTTAGTCATCTTAATTGTGTCAAGCTATCTAAACTTACAAGTGATAGGGGATTGAAAGGTTGTTAAAGATTGGTTGAAAGGTTATCCTTCCTTAAAAACTTCTTCATCCTCAAATGGTGTATAGGTGAGCCAACTTTGCACTATGTATCTCTAATAATTTGTAATTTTAAAAATATATTTTTTAATAAAAAAATTATTTTGTGTATTTTTTAGTATTCTATTCATTGAATCTAATTGGATCTAGTTCTAGTTTAAAATTAATTTAAAAGAAAATTTTAATTTTTAAGACTATAATATCAAATAAAAACTACTTTAATTTCATATTAACCGACCTACATCCATCTTAACCCCAGATCTATCAAGCGTTGAGAGGGGTCCAATCTCTCGAGGTGCAAACTATTTTTCTAGTGCAAAACTTGAGGAAATGTTCTCACCTCAAGAGATTGGATCCCTCTCAGCACTTGATAGTTATAGGGTTAATATGGATCTAGGTTGGTTATATAATACTATATAATATCTATATTTGTATTTGTGTCTCTTTGTTATTCCCTCTCTCTATATCACCCACCAGACACACACACACTCTCTCTCACTCTCTTCCCCTTCTCTATCTATCTCTCTCTTCCCCTTCTCTCCCTCTCTATTTACATCCTTCTCTCTATTCCCTCCCGCTCTCCTCTCTCCCTAACTCTCTCTCCATGACTCCCTTGTCACCCCTTCTCTCTCTCCACCTTTATCCCTCTATGTTTTTCTTGTTCCCTCCCTCTCCTACCCCCTCCAATTCCATCTCTCTCCCCTCATCTCTATCTTCCTTCCTCTCTATCCATTATCTTCCACCTCTTGCTATCTCTCCCCGCCAAATCACTCTCCCTCTCTCTCTCTCTTCCATCCAACTCTATCACTATCTCCCCCCGTCCCTGTCCTTATCCGTCTCTATGTCTCCATCCCTCTCTCTTCCCCTTCTATCCCTATCTCTATCCTCTCCTCTTCTTTCTCTTCCCTCCTTTCCTATCTCCCTCACTTTCTCTCCATCTCTCCCTTATCACTCCTCTCTCTCTCCACCTCTATTTATCTATGTATTTGTTATTTCCTCCCTCTCTCTTCCTTCCTCTCACTCCCTCTCTCCCACCTCACTCTCTCTCCCCCCCATTACTCTCTATTTCTCTCTCTCTATCCTCCAAAATTTTCACCGTCTCACTCCCTCTCTCCACCCCCTCCCCAAATCTCTCTTAAATTTGATGACATTGTATTGTGTTTAAGAAATTATCTAAATTAGAAAAACTTAATTGGTTGTAAAATATTAAACCTATATTTTGGATCAATCATGTCAAAGAAAATAAAACAATGAAAAACTTTAAAAATCATACACTATATTTAATCTATTATAATTAGTCAATTTGCTTGCTCTTATCCCTTGTATCCTTAGCTATGATGGATCGATGCCGGTTCTATATATATATATATATATATATATATATATATATATATATATATATATATATATATATAAAGAACCGGCATAGATCCATCTTAGCTTAATTTTATTAAAACCTTATTTTAATTTCTATGGGAATATTTTTAGTAGTTGTGAAGATAGAGGGTTTAGATATATCTAAAATTGTAACATTTTCTCTTTTAGATTCAATTAAAAAAATGTTGTAAAATTAAATTAAAATAAAATATTTTTACTATGAAATAAGTTATGGTTTTTTGGCATGTGGTATTGATAAGCCATGGTATTGTCCCATGATATTGTAAGAAAGTTGATTTACTAGTTAATATCCATGGTAAAGTGAGGGTGAATATCCATGGTTAACAATCTTGTCATATTGTTATAAAGTATTTGATTGTGAAATAGTTTATGTTTTTTTGGGCATATGGTATTGTTATAAAATATTTTGATTGTGAAATAATTTATGTTTTTTGGGCATGTGGTATTGATAATCCATATCAAAGAGATTTAGAATAGTTGGTGAAGGAGCATGCTGTTAAGGCGCTCTGTAAGCAAAGGTCACCGGTTCTAGTCTCGTCGATACCAAAAAATCCAGCAAGCTTTCCGCTAGTGTGGCTCAAGCCGGGTTGTAGTATTGATAAGCCATGATATTGGCCCTTGCTATTGGTTGTAAAAGATTAAACATATATTTTGGATCAATTATGTCAAAGAAAATAAAATAATGAAAAACTTTAAGAAAATCATGCACTATATTTAACCTATTATAATTAGTCAATTTGCTTGCTCTCATCCTTAAATCCTTAGCTAAGATGGATCTATGTCGATTCTTTATATATATATATATATATATATATATATATAAACAACTGACCTAGATCCATCTTAGCTTAATTTTATTAAAACCTTAATTTAATTTCTATGGAATATTTTTAGTAGTTGTGATGATAGAGGATTTAGATGTATCTTAGATTCTAACATTTTCCCTTTTAATTCAATTAAAAAAATGTTGTAAAATTAAATTAAAATAAAATATTTATACTATGAAATAAGTTATGGTTTTTTGACATGTGGTATTGATAAGTCATGTTATTGGCCCATAGTATTGTAAGAAAGCAGATTTACAAGTTAATATCCATGGTAAAGTAGGGCGAATATCCATGGTTAACAATCTTGTCATATTGTTATAAAACATTTTTGGGCATGTGGTATTGACCCATGGTATTGTAACAAAGGCTATTTTTTACAAGTTAATAATAACTACCGTAATGTGGGGGTGAATATCCACGGTTAAGAATCTTGTCATATTGTTGTAAAATATTTTGGTTTTGAAATAAGTTATGTTTTTGGACTTGTAGTATTGATAAGCCATGGTATTGGCCCATGGTATTGTAACAAAGCTTATTCACAACTTAATAAAAAAATCAAAATAAACAAATAAAATTTTATTATTTTTATTAATTTAACTTTTTATTATAAATTGAGGTCATATTTAAATGTTTACACTCATCCCCATATCATTTTTAACTTTTTCTTCTTTCTAATTTAGCATCCTACACAAAAATAACAAATTCTTATTAAAAATAAATCATTTAACCCAATTGAAATTTATATATTTTATTTTATATTATAAATATTTCTTTTATTTTTTTCTATTATAAATATTTATTTTACTTTTCATTTCTAGTTTAGCGTTGGGTTCAAATAAAATATTCACAGATTACAACATCAAATTGTAGCACGGTATTTTTCTCTGCATTGTCTACATCTGCGTGGAAATTCTAGAAGAAGGAAGACCATCAATGTGATCTATGGATTTCATGGGATTCGAACCTGAGATGGAGTTTTCATGGGAAAAACCTTAGGAGGGAATCAACGATTAGATGGAGAAAGGGCAAGGTCACTCGGCATGGATATGTTAGTAATTTCTACATGGGTATGAATTTGGACTTTGTTCTTCCTTTTTACTAAAGAGGAATTTTGTTTGTATGGATAAATAATTTCGAGGGTTTATATGATCAAAGCATAACTTTTATCTAGAGTTGAGGGTTTAATGATTTTAATAAGGGCAAGGTCATTGTGCATGGATATTTTGGTAATTTGTACATGGGTATGGGGTTTATATGATCAAAGCATAAATTTTATCTAGAGGTGAGGGTTTAATGATTTTGATAAGGGCAAGGTCTTTGGCTGTGGATATTTGGGTGGATATTTTGGCAATTTGTACATGGGTATGGGGTTTATATGATCAAAGCATAAATTTTATCTAGAGTTGAGGTTTTAATGATTTTGATAAGGGAAAGGTCTTTGGGTATGGATATTTTGGTAATTTGTACATGGGTATGAATTTGGACTTGTTCTTACTTTTTACTAAAGAGGATTTTTGTTCTTATGGGTAAATAATTTCGAGGGTTTATATGATCAAAGCAATTGAGGATTTAATGATTATGATATTTTGGTAATCTGTACATGGGTATGAATTTGGATAAATTTGAGGGTTTATATGATCAAATCATAAATTTTATCTAGAGTTGAGAGTTTAATGGTTATGATAATGCAGATCTTGATTACGGCCAACGAATCTTCAAAAGAAAATCCACAAGTAAGATTCTTTAATGTCCTTGTTGTACAAAGGGTTTAATGATTATGATAATGCAGATCTTGGTTGCAGTCAACAATTCATCAAAAGGAAATGGACAAGTAAGCATTTTGCATGTCCTTATTGTACATATCAATTTGATCCTTCGTAACTTTTGTAGTGTCGGAATGCATGAAATTTTATTTTTTCTTTTCACCTTTTTCTTAGTGGTTGTTTGTTTGTGTAATGGACTCTACCATGCCTAAATTAAAACGGCTCAAATGATGCAAGAAAATTTTCTGGTAGGATGCAAATGCTAGACCTTCCTCAAACTTTGTTACATGAAATTAAAATTTCTTGTAATCATGAACATAAAATATTTTCTGTTTCATCCTTAGATTCTCATCTCAATGCCTACATTTTTAGACCACATTAATATATTTTAAGTAGAATATACTTAGATCCATTAAACCTTAAAACTCTCCAAAGCTTAGGTTAATTTCATCTAAAAAGAAGGAACCTGAACGGACTTTGCAATTTAGATTTAATGATTTTGATAAGGGAAAGGTCTTTGGGTATGGATATTTTGGTAATTTGTACATGGGTATGAATTTGGACTTGTTCTTACTTTTTACTAAAGAGGATTTTTGTTCTTATGGGTAAATAATTTCGAGGGTTTATATGATCAAAGCAATTGAGGATTTAATGATTATGATATTTTGGTAATCTGTACATGGGTATGAATTTGGATAAATTTGAGGGTTTATATGATCAAATCATAAATTTTATCTAGAGTTGAGAGTTTAATGGTTATGATAATGCAGATCTTGATTACGGCCAACGAATCTTCAAAAGAAAATCCACAAGTAAGATTCTTTAATGTCCTTGTTGTACAAAGGGTTTAATGATTATGATAATGCAGATCTTGGTTGCAGTCAACAATTCATCAAAAGGAAATGGACAAGTAAGCATTTTGCATGTCCTTATTGTACATATCAATTTGATCCTTCATAACTTTTGTAGTGTCGGAATGCATGAAATTTTATTTTTTCTTTTCACCTTTTTCTTAGTGGTTGTTTGTTTGTGTAATGGACTCTACCATGCCTAAATTAAAACGGCTCAAATGATGCAAGAAAATTTTCTGGTAGGATGCAAATGCTAGACCTTCCTCAAACTTTGTTACATGAAATTAAAATTTCTTGTAATCATGAACATAAAATATTTTCTGTTTCATCCTTAGATTCTCATCTCAATGCCTACATTTTTAGACCACATTAATATATTTTAAGTAGAATATACTTAGATCCATTAAACCTTAAAACTCTCCAAAGCTTAGGTTAATTTCATCTAAAAAGAAGGAACCTGAACGGACTTTGCAATTTAGATTCAATTCTTATAGACAATGATTAAAAATGGAAGAACTCAATGGTCTGATAACTTTTACGCACCCATCAATTTCGAAGACCTTTGGTATTATTTTGAACCTAAATAGAGAGAGTAGAAGAAGAAGAGGAGTCTGGATGAGGTGGACCCTGACCTGGTTGATACTTTTCAAAAGTTGGGCATACCCTTGACTATAAGAAGAGATTTACCAATGTTGTTGTAGATGTTGTTTTCGACAATGTTGTCATTGCTACCATGCATAAGTAGACTCTATAGGTAGTTGAGGTTATCTTTTGTTCTTTATAAGAGGTAATTTGGGAGTATCTTTATCTAGTTAGGAAGTAGCATGGTAGGGTTGTTTCTCCTGCTGATAACTATTATGCTGCATTGTATTTTTATTTTTTTAGTGATAGCTCCTTCTATTAAATCTCCAAGCACACTTTGTCACCCATGGAAATATACACTTATTTCAGGATGAATGAGATGGAGACCAGGCATTTGAGAGGACTCTTATTTTTGTAGATGAGAGGAGTTATGTGAGGTGAGAGGAGTTCTATGACATATATTGAAGGATGAACTGTACCATTTTATGACACCAATCATCTCCATGCCACAATAGTGGATCTCTATTGCATCGAGGGAGAAATGATAAAGTATTCCACTGTAAAGAATTGGTATGTCGGGGACAAGGAATGCAAAGGTTTGTGCGATGGAGACAAATCAAGGATTTCATGGACCTGAGTAGAGACTGGTTCAACAATCACCTGTAAATACTCAAGCATTGTTTTGAAAGGCGATGATGCAATTGGAGAGTTCTATTATGTTGCCTTAAAAAATAACTATAAATAGGGGGGACAAAAATGATCCATATAGGGAAGAATTGCAGGAGTAATATTGTTTATAAAATTATATCTGTAGGCAAGTGAAGGGACTACTACAGAGGATAAGTGCAGGTGCAACCAAATTATCATAATGTAAGGAATTTTTCATAGTGTGATTTGATTCTCATCGATGACCACGAAGCTGCAAATACTTACCATTACATTCAGATACAATTGAGTTGCATTCTAAAGTCTCTAATTTCATTTATTGATAGTCCTTCTTGTGTCCTTGTCTCTCTTAATTTCATTGTGGTAAGATTGGAATGGGTCAAAAAATCAAGCATATCATTGAGTCAAATAGACACCCACATGCCACTACATGTCATTGTGCATATTCTTTGTTTTTGATATAATTAGAAGTGAGAAATATGATGTGTGCACACAAAAAAATTCCTTAGCATGCATGATGAATCCCCCTCAATTTCCATTTTCTATGGTGACATTTTATTTGCTTTGTTTATACAGGTCATCTGGCCACATAGTCGCCAGTATCGAATGTTGAGGTATATGTCATATAAATATTTTATAGTCTACTTTATTTTATATGAAAGTATTCATCCTCTTTCATGTCTTATACTTTACATTGTATCTTCTTTCATTTTCAGGAGAGCAAGTCAATATTGATGATAAGAAGCAACAAATGAAGAAAGAGGAGAACAATAACACTGAAGCGACAAATGAAAAATGAGAGAGAAAAGAATCTGTCTAGTGATACCCTTAGAGCCAATACCTTGCATAAGACACACTCATAGAGATTGATGTTCAAGCCTTCAGAGTTGGTGAATTCACTTGCAATGCTTTGGCAACACAGTGATAATGTTTTGAAATGATGAAACAATATTTCATGTGTAAATTGTAGTCCAACCCATATTAAGTTGGAAACTCATATTGTAATACTTGATATTTTATATAATAAAATTTATATAATTGAAATTATATTTATTTTCACATGATATTATTTAGTCTCGTAATTAACATATGTAACTTTGCGTTATCATATTAGATAAGCATGCACATTGTATGGCATTTTCTTAAAATTTAGCACAAAATTATACTAATTAATTTATGGTGATTAATAATAAACACATAAAATCAATCTAAATCTACTAAATTAGTAGTTTATATTAATTAATGAACACGAATAAAATGAATATATGACTAAATTAGTCATTTATAATGATTATGAATGAAATTAAATGAAATGAATAGAAACTACTAAATGAGTCGTTTATATAATGAATATGAAAATACTAAAAAAAGGTAAATGCGTACTACAAATGATAAATTTGTTGTTATTAAATGATGACTAAATTTTGCATATATACAACTATTAGTAGCTAATTTACAGCATGACTAAAATTTAGTCATATTTCTCTGGTCATTAATTGGTTTTCTCAAGGATTCATATAGTAATATATTTTGTTATATATTTGGTTATTAATTGTGACAATTAATGACTAAATCAATGAAAAATTAATGACCAAATTAATGACTAAATATACTACTAGATGGTAAAATTGAGGAAACCAATTAATGACTAAGCTAAAAATGATTAAAATTTGGTCGTGTTATAAGATACTGTAAATTAACTACTATTGGTCACCTACTGAAAAATGGTCGTTTATATGCAAATTTTAGCTGTTTTTTTAGTAACTAATTAGTCATTTTGTACTAGTGTCTATCTCCAGCTACCACAGGGTTTTGAGTAGATTCTTAGTAGTACAGGTATCATGACATCCACGAGATTTGGACCAAAAGACACAGTTGAAATATGTATTGGGTATGTGGATGAGCAGGGGTCTATGATCTTTCCCATGTACACAAACACACATATTCATTGAGAAAGACATCAGGATCACATGGTAAGACATCAACAATATATTTGCAACCAACTTTGAGGACAATCTGGAGGATCGACAGGTCTATGTCAACATTCATAAGTCAGGATTATACAAGGTTGCATGAAAGCTTCCCGTATTCCCATGCGCATATGTGATCCAATGGATTGTCTCACACATTGATCCTGAGACAATAACATTGAGAAGTGTCAGTGGAGTAGAGATTTCTTCCTTTAGGATAGAATATTATTAGCAGATGTACCATTTTCCACTGTCGGTGAGTAGTATGGATGCAACATTTTACACTCCCAACAATAACATGAATACAAGAGACATCTTGAAGCATTGGGTAAGGGAGCCAACAAAGTTCAGTGTGACACCCAACCAGATATATAAGATGAAGAAACTCAGGAAGGCTTACCAATTATTGGTCATCTTCGCATGCCACTTGTATGGCCAAGGGAGTATGGAGACCTTCCCGTAGAGTTGGGTTGCTATGTTGGATTAGCTGGAAGGTGAAGGCAAACCTTTCAACTGTTCTGACATGTTGGTTCTCCAGCTGAAAGTGCATGTACACAACGCCTGGAGTCCACCCAGGGATCAGAAAGAAAGATTATTCATGTATGCATACCTGCTCAATCCAATCTGTAACAATCAACAGTTTCTTGGCATGGTTTGCGCATGGACACCTTCAGAGAATGATCTAAACAAATATTGCAAGTTTCTCTTAAACTACAGCTACCGAGGAGTCATGGCTAGACTATCTGACCATTTCATCGCCCCTCTGTACACGATGATATTTGAACAAGATCCGCCTTTCATGTCCCAGGAAATAATGGAGGCGTTGCTGAACATTGTAGATTGGTATGCCTCACCTGATGGCACATTCATCACAATGGACAATGCAGAGAAATCTCTGCATGTGTTGCTAAGGTTTTCCACGGACAAGTTGGTCATGAAGGAGGTTGCATAGCACATATCAACAGGGTTATTAGTTGGATTTCATAGGAAGAATAAGGCACCATGGCCTATGCTTCCTTTGTAAATTGGGTTGTACGAGATTTGTAGTACGAAAGAAGTGGATGCCAAGATCGAGGACTTCAAGAAGTCTAAGTTAGGCACCAAGAGTTTCAATATGTACAATCCACATGGCTTATGCAGGGACCACTCTACGAGAGTGTATTATTCTTGGATCCACAAGGCGTGTCATTGGCTAGAGGAAGACTAATGAAGATATTGTTATAACTCCTCTAGGTTCAATGAACCAGTCAGCATGGCACTAGAGTGGCTCGAAAGACCACAAGAAGCAGAAACAATAGCAGCAAAAAACAACAAACTTGTGCAAGGCAAAGGCAAGAGAAATATTTCTGAAAGCACAGAGACGGAGCTAAGCTACAAGTTTAAGAAAGACCCACTAGTGGAAAGAGTAGCTTTAGATATAGATGTGAAGAGGCGACAACATGACAGGAGAACATTGCAAAGAAAGAGGGAGAAGCGAATAATGGAAGAAGTAGAGAGGAAGTTGCAAGAAGTACAACAGAAGAACAAAGAATAATATGAGCTATGCAGAAGAGAGAAGGAAGTGCAACATGAAAATGAATAGGAATAGGAATAGGAACGGGAGGAAGTGCAAGGCACATTGACAATATAAACCACGCCGATACAGGTTGAAGACTTTGAACCAGTAGCAGATGAGGAACAAGGTGAGCAGCCACATAAACACGAACTTGCTCCACAGGATGAACCAATAGTAGAACAGATGGACATGGAGATGGAGTAGCCGGAACATGATCAAGAGATCGACCTCATGCCAAAAGAAACCAAGGTCACCCCATAGGCTTCATCCGCACCAACCATAGAGAAATTCCCAAGTGAACAAGGGGTTACCATTCTCCTTGAGGATAACCAAGGAACAAATGTGTACAACATAGCCTTTGATGAGTTGCAACACATCGTTGTACAAGCACGTAGAGCGCACACCCCGGATGAACATGCATCACCTGCACAATTTGAAGAATGGGTGATTATGTCAGATGTATGAAGACATCTAACTGCCTTGGCTGATGCTACAAAGGCTTATGTCGAAGCCACAAGCTCGAGTGTTAAGTTCTTGATAGTAGAAAATGAGTTCATAACTAAGGAGTTGCAAGCAACCAAACAGATAGAGGAACGATCAACAGGATCTACCAGAGTAGATGTTACACTAAAAAATGTCACCATGACTATTTACAGTCAGTATGGCTCTATCAACAGTCATGTTATCCTCCTAGGCAAGTCTTATGCCTCTGCTCTCCATGTCAAACTCCAAAAAGAGAGAAAGTCTTTATAAATGTATTTATCTCTGGGTACGCAGGTTCTCTCAACCTTACCTGTAGATACGCACCTAATGTTCACAAAAGCTGCGTACTTGTACGCTCTGTATGTAAAGGGGCAGGTGCGTACCCCTGTAAAGGTCAAAATGCGCAAGTTTCATCTTTAAAAAGTTACTTGTGGTCATTTCTAGAGCATTCTAGAAGGTTGTTCGACGTGTATTGAGCGCCTCCAGATGGTTCATGTACCCCTACCAAAGAGGAACTTATCCCATCAATAAGGGAGCTATCCCATCCAAAGAGGGGATTATCCCATTGATGGTGGACCTGATTAACCTCCTCTTGAGCACTATAAATACAAGCATTGAGCCAGAAGGAAGGGAGGTTGAAAGCTAAACATTTCTAAGGGTAGATGCTGCTAGAATTAGGACTCCCATTTAGAAGCTTGTGAGGAGAGATTGCCATCTTTGCTTGTTCTATTTGGAAGTGGGTGAGCTTTGTCAAAGTAAAGGAGAACTCTTGATGGACCCTGGGAGGGACTTGCACAACACCAAGGCTCAGCTTGTAATTGTTCCTTTTGTTTCCTATTAATGCAAATGAGTCCATTCTTCTCAATAACTTGTTATTTATGAGTTATTTCATGTACTCCTTGGTCTATGTGTTAAATATGTTTTATTTTATGAGATTATCAAGTGCTATTTAATCGTTTGATTTTTAGTGGATGCAAGTTTCGAAGTGAAGGAGGAGCTCATCCGGATCAGCGAGGCTGGACTGCTACGACAGCGTTGGACTACATGTAGGATCTAAACACTTGATTTCTTGTATAGTAAATGCATGTTTAGAGAAGGATTGCTCTTGTTTGTCTTGTTTGTCACTAGAGAGTCTTAGGCTCCTAGGGAGGTTAATTTGTGTCCGCACTATCGACTCTTTCCGCCTGACAAAAGGGCGACTCCGCTGGGGAATCCATTGATGTGAAAGTCTTTTCCTTTGTATGCAACTTTGATCTGAGAAAAGTCACTTATTTTCTGGTTTTTGGCTCAGTGACTTTGTATTTGGGTGGGTTAGCTTAGGGTTAGATTGAATTTAGTTTTTCTTGGCTTTTTCAGTGGTACGCACCCTCTAACTGTAGCACAGTGCGTACCTGTACGCACTATCGCTTTGTGCACAGAGCGTACCCGCACCTGTGCAAACAGGTCGCCTGCGTACCCCTGTCAAAATTAAGAAAATTTCAATTTTCTTCTTTTTTGCCTTTTAGATTTTGGTTTTAATTTGTTTTTACTGCCCAGATCCACTGGTTACCTGCCATAAATATTCACCTAAGCTAATTTCATTAGCATTCCTACTCTAAGCTTTCATCAATTGGGTGTTTTGAGTCTCTTTTTGAGAAATTCTTGATTTGTTTTCATTTGGTCATCACTTGGAGGTTTCTCTCAGTCTTTTCACAATTTTGCATCTTTTTGCTTGTGTTTTTGCAAAAAAAATTCCCCCTCATTCGCTGAGGGGGGCTAAATTGCGTATGAGTGTTAATCGCCTTTGAGTTTTTTTATGGATCTTTGGAACTCTCACCCAATTTTCTCGAATTACACTTGATTGGTTCTTAGATTACATTAGAATCATCTTGTGTTTGAGAATTCTCTTGCATAGATCACATTTGCATAATTAGAATTCCCATTTTCAGAATTGTGCATAGATTACAATTGCATAGTTTACATTCTGAAAAATCAATCATAGATTTAGATCAGCTTTCTTTGATTTGAATTTACACAAAATAAAAAAATAAAAACTATGTTGGAATTGATTTGCATTAGTTTTTCTTGATGAAATTAGTGCATTAGAGAATTTGTTATATTTTCTCTTAGTGATCAATTTTTTGCATTGTTGGAAGTGAATGGAAACTCTCTCCTTACTCTAGTTAGGATTCATCAAATTGAAAAGATTACATTATCATATTCGATTGCATTCAGTTGAGTCGGGTCATAACACCATTGGTTTCGTATCCATTTACCCCTTTGAGTAATAACAGCCTTAATAACACAGCGCTTAATTAAAATTCATCTAGTAATTTTTACATTTCTAGGGTTCTGATACACCAACATAGCTTAGGCTAGTGTCTTGGAGTAGGAGAGTAATTAACTCTCCAAGACAGCAAAACCAAACAAGTAGCTCATCTTGTGGTAGGATAAATCCAACCGTTACATTTATACTCTGGGAAAGCTCCTCTTAAAGGAGAAGCACGAGACCGTGTCCGAACCAGTGAGGGGATCAATCCTCCTTCATTGGGAAAGACGCCAGATACGCACGTACTACAAACGGTAAACCTCAGATTATTGTCGAGGAGCCTGGGGTCACTTGTCGGTAAACCTTGGATTATTGTCAAGGAGCCGGCAAGGGGATTGAGCTTGTTACTCTGCCCTTGCGTGCTATCGGGTCGTAGACTGTTCCCCCAGGTGTATTTGTTGCTGTTGGTGACCTTAGTGACCATTATCTTTAGGGTTCTACCCAAGGTGACGGTGGAGGGAAGATCCCACTATACCTGGAGCAGACGTCGGCTAGACTCACTTTGATTTTCTGGGGGATTCACTTCACTCGAGACGGTTAAAGTGGAGGAACTTGGTCCAGTCTATTCATTAAGCAGGTTGTCGGGGTAACTGTTCCACCCGCCACTTCTGTACTGAATTCTGCGATGTTGGATTTCATCCCCAACTAGTGTTTTTGGTCCGGAAGGTTACTGTTTGTGTATGGTTTGACTCCTAGATTTGATAGCTCGTGTTAATTTGTTTGTTTTTACTTTTAGAGACCATAGGAGTGAATTGTGAATTTTAATTGTTAGGTGTGAATTGTGAATTGTTAATTTTAGTTTTAAATTGTTAATAAAATTCACTGAAGTTGAATATAATGGCAAATGTTCCGGAATTTACCAACCTAGGAACCCCTCCTAACGAGAATCCTAGTACTTTTCCTTATGTTGGAAATGTTGGTCCTCCTTATATGGCTACTTTGTCATTACCTGGATTTACAATAGGTTTACCGATATGGTTATTTTCAACTTCGTTGGCCCCAAATACTCCAATTGTTCCATCTCAACCGAATGCTTCACCTCAACAGAGTTCACCATGTCAACATCACCAACCTTCTGTTGACCCTTTACCTTCTTCGCCTAATTTTTCTTCCTCCATTTCTTCCTCTTCGCTTGGTAAAAACCTTGATGCTAGTAACCAGGTGTCTAAGAAGAAGAAGAAAGGGAAGAAGAAGAAGAAGGAGAAGAAGAAAGGGAAGAAGAAGAAGAAGAAGAAGAAGCAAGATAAGAAAGAAGTCAACCAACCAACCACGACTGTAAGAGTTAGTTGTGTTGAGGAAAAATCCGACATGCATCGTAAACCCAAATACCCTTGCAGGCTTTGTAAGGGTGACCACTTCCTTGTCAATTGTCCTAGTATTCCAAAGGTTTTGGAAGCATGGTCAGAAAATTCTCATCAACTTTCCATCGATCCATCAACCAGTGATAGTCAGGTTCCTGGGAAAAAAGGTAAAGTTAGGTTTCCTTGTAAGTTATGCAAAGGGAGTCATCAAACTCACATTTGCCCTCACATGGATGAAGCCTCAAATTTGTTGGAAAACCTTACTGTTCCACAGCAAGAATTTCCAACTGGTTACCGTAAACTTTCTCCCAACCTACCGTCAATTGACGGAGTGATTGATCTAATTTCAAGTACAGTCAATCACCCTCTTCCATTGGAGAGTGAAACTCATGTCACTCAGGTTGATGATCCATTAGTTGATCAAGTGGTTGAATCAATTTCACATTCGGTCGATCACACTCTCCCTTTTGAGAGTAAATTTCATACCGCTGATGTTCTTCTTGTTACATCGGATTCTTCTATGCCGGGGGGCATTTCACCTATTTCTACAGAACCCCCTCCAAGTACTGAGGTCTTTTCCTTTGATTGGAATAGATTGACAGAACCTCGTCTTCCTTCCTCCATCCCTTTCCAAATCATTGTCAAGGCTGGTGGTAGGGACATACATCGTACTCAGGTAGATGAAGGTGCTTATGTTAGTATTTTATCCTCAACTGTTTGGAAAGCTTTGGGTTCCCCTCAGCTTGCACCTATTACGCAGAATATGAAAGCTTTTAATAGAACCATTAGTGAACCTTTAGGGATCCTTCCTAAGTTTTCTATTACCTTGGAAGGTAAAACTGTCTGTATTGATCTTATGGTAGTTCGAGGTCCCTTGGATTTCAATTTACTCCTTGCGCGAGACTATGTTTATGCAATGAAAGCTGTCGTATCGACACTCTTTTGCGTAATGTCTTTCCCTCACAATGGCAGTATTGTGACTGTAGACCAGCTTTCGTTCCCTAGTCTTGTTTCAACTACCAATAATATGACACCCCTAAATGTTCCTGATTCTAAAGTGGTATCTACCCTGCCACGGGTTAATTATGTGGCAATTGGTCCCATGTTTTCAGTTACCGATGAAAGTGAGCCTCTCATTGTTTGCTCATCTTCCTTTGATTTAGATCCGGTAATTGACATGGAAAACTCTATGGGATTACATGAACACGATGTTCTTATCCATTTTGAGTCCCTTGACATGTGTTCCTTCCAAAGAAGTATTCTTCCTTCTGATGAAGACCTCTTGGAAGCCATGATCAAGGTGTGTCCATTGACATGTCTTTCTTATAGTTGGAAGCCATGATCAAGGCAGTGAGGAAAGTTCCTTTTACTGTGTCAACATCGTTAAAAAATGAATCAGTGTGTACGAGGATAGTTTTTTTCCTGTATCAACCTCATTAAAAAATGAAATAGGCTAGTATGAGGATAGTTCTTTTACTGAGTCAACCTCATTAAAAAATGAATCCAGTAGATTTTAGGTTATGTAGGTAGATTGTAGAAAGTAGGATTTTGAGGATAGTTCCTGTTACTGACTCAACCTCGTTAAAAAATGAATCAGGTATGAGGATAGTTCCTGTTACTGACTCAACCTCGTTAAAAAATGAATCAGGTATGAGGATAGTTCCTGTTACTGACTCAACCTCGTTAAAAAAATGAATCAGGTATGAGGATAGTTCCTGTTACTGAGTCAACCTCGTTAAACAATGAATTAGGTATGAGGATAGTTCTTTTCTTGTGTCAACCTCTTTAAAAATGAAACAACTCCCTTTTCAAGTTAAATATTGAAAGTAAACCTTCATTCCATCCATTTGGTTGAATGCAATGAAGCCTGGGGGGCATGTACCTCGCTTTGCATCGTTATGCTGGGGGCATGCGAACTTCTGGAGCATAGTTCCTTGTCTTGTGTCAAGCTCGTTAAAAAATGAAACAAGGAGTCTTGAGCATAGTTCCTTGTCTTGTGTCAAGCTCTTTAAAAAATGAAACAAGGAGTCTTGAGCATAGTTCCTTGTCTTGTGTCAAGCTCTTTAAAAAATGAAACAACGGTAGGTTAAGTAGGTAGATTGTAGAGAGTAGTCATGAGCATAGTTCCTTGTCTTGTGTCAAGCTCATTAAAAAATGAATCAAGGTTTTTAGAGCATAGTTCCTTGTCTTGTGTCAAGCTCGTTAAAAAAAAATGAATCAAGGTTTTTAGAGTAGAGTTTTTTGTTAGGTAGATTATAGAGAGTAGTTATGAGCATAGTTCCTTATCTTGTGTCAAGCTCGTTTAAAAAATGAAACAAGGGTTTTGAGGATAGTTCTTTTCCTGTGTCAACCTCACTAAAAATGAAACAACTCCCACAAGTCTTTCCAAGATCTTGAAAGTAAAGCTTCATTCCATCCACCTCATTGAATGCAATGAAGCTTGGGGGGCATGTACCTCGTTTTGCGTCATTATGCTGGGGGCATGTGAACTTATAACAAGCATAGTTTTTCGTTTCAAGCTTGCGTAAACATGAAACCGAATCCGAGCATAGTTCTTTTCCTGTGTCAAGCTCGTTAAAAAATGAAACAAATCCTCCTCTACTTGAGTCGAGAGATTGACTAGATCTCGTAGATGTTAAGTTGTATATTTAGGTTAGTTATTTCAGTTTTTTGTTTTAGGTCCAGTCTTTCAAATGATCTCGTAACTCAACCTTCATTTCATCCAACTGGTTGAATGAAATGAAGCTGGGGGGCATGCACTCTAGAAATTATGCTTAGGGGTCATCAAGCACAGTTTTCTCTCTGTTTCAGGCTTGTTTAAAAAATGAAACTACTTTGAAACACAGTTTTTCTTTGTTTCAAGCTTTTGTAAAAATGAAACCTATCTCGAGTCAATTTCAGTTATTTTCAAGACTCGTTAAACTCATGAAAATCCCGAGATTATTTTTCTATCTTTCATTCTCGTAAAACAAATGAAAATGCCGAGTTCTTTCTGTCTTTTCCTGCTCGTAAATTAAATTGAAAGTCGGCCATATGAGTACATTTTTATCATTTTTTCGAACTCATTAAAACTTATGAAAAAGTGAAAACCATGAGCACATTTTTATCATTTTTTCGAACTCGTTAAAACTTACGAAAAAGTGAAACCTTGGAGTTCTCTTTTAAGCCCTTTTCAGACTCCTAAAACATGAAAAGATTGCCGAGCGTTTCATTTACACTCATTAAAACAAAATTAAAAGACGGTCCCCTTATAGCCCTTTTCTGACCGTAAAAACAGGAAAAGATTGCCGGGTTTTTATCGTTTCAAACTCGATACTGGAAATAAAAGGACGTGTCCTTGATCGCTTTTTACTTTTTAGGTCAGTGGCACTAATCATGAAAGTACTCCTTGGTCGCAAGATCAAGCGGTTATCCCAGGTATTATTTTATACTTTTTCGGGCTTGGGGGACACAACTTTACGAAAAAATTCAACCTGGAGTCTTCTTAAGTTTTTCAGACTCTCTAAAATTGAAAAACGCCGAGTTTCTCCTATACTGGGCTCGTTAAAATTCCATAGTAAAGGGCATGTTCAATTACAAACAGGAACGAACCACTCCTTCCTAGGGTTTGAATCAAAACTAGGTTGGATTCGTCCGAAGGATGAGCTTATAATCAAGCATATGTTATCCTCCTCAAGCTTGTTAAAAATAAAGAGGTACTTGCCAGAAATGGTGGGGGAAAAGAGAGAAGAATGAGCCTATTTGTTATCCTTTGTCACAGAAGAACCTTACTACCACTCTTGAACACGACACTTTTCATTCACCTGGGTTGGGAAATCCTTTGTCTTAAAGTTGATTAAAACCACATTGAAAGTCTTTAACCGGGTTCCAGGGATTAACTTTGATTCATTCGTTACCAAGCCATCTGTTGTGTTGTTATGTGTTCAAGAGGTCTCCAACTTGAACTGTGATTTCATGTTGTGGGCTTGCCTGCAACGGGTCGCTTTCTATCGACATCAGCACATTATCTAGAGAGATGACTTAGAAATCGTCAGTACCTTGAAGTCTGCATGCATCAATGGCAGGTTTCTCGCCTTTGACGTCAGTTTACATCATTGACTTTCGATCGAAGGATTCCGTGAAATGTTCAACATCAACTCATTCATTCACATCTCATGGATTGTACTGGGTACTTTGAGAACCATTGAAATTACTGGTGGTCTCTCTCACACTTGTTAACAGTTTACATCATTGACTGGTAATCAAGTGGTTTCTACCATGTTCGACATCAACTCATTTATTCGCATGGCTAGAATCGTACCAATTCGGGAAGTAGAAATGAAGACCCTGGATCTAGTTCCCACCATCCAGGCTGTGAGGAGTTTTGTATTCATTATATAGTAGACCAATTATAAACAGATGGTTGCGTCCATACTGTGTCTACGCAAGTTTATGATTATGATGTACTGCAAGATCATTCCTGTATCAGAATAGTTAAGTCTATTAGTTAAAGTTTTGATCTGAGTATGGGAATGCCTACCTCAGCGATGATATAATCTTATACATGTATTTTGTGTTGAAAATTGCAGGTTCTGACCAGGCTCTCCACGAGATAATCCTTGAAATGATAAAGCGCTTCACCCTTCCTAGATAATACAAAACCCTAATCTACTACAGGCTTCACACTTTAGGGGGCAATCTGTTACACTAAAAAATGTCACCATGACTATTTACAGTCAGTATGGCTCTATCAACAGTCATGCTATCCTCCTAGGCAAGTCTTATGCCTCTGCTCTCCATGTCAAACTCCAAAAAGAGAGAAAGTCTTTATAAATGTATTTATCTCTGGGTACGCAGGTTCTCTCAACCTTACCTGCGGATACGCACCTAATGTTCACAAAAGCTGTGTACTTGTACGCTCTGTATGTAAAGGGGCAGGTGCGTACCCCTGTAAAGGTCAAAATGCGCAAGTTTCATCTTTAAAAAGTTACTTGTGGTCATTTCTAGAGCATTCTAGAAGGTTGTTCGACGTGTATTGAGCGCCTCCAGATGGTTCATGTACCCCTACCAAAGAGGAACTTATCCCATCAATAAGGGAGCTATCCCATCCAAAGATGAGATTATCCCATTGATGGTGGACCTGATTAACTTCCTCTTGAGCACTATAAATACAGGCATTGAGCCAGAAGGAAGGGAGGTTGAAAGCTAAACATTTCTAAGGGTAGATGCTGCTGGAATTAGGACTCCCATTTAGAAGCTTGTGAGGAGAGATTGCCATCTTTGCTTGTTCTATTTGGAAGTGGGTGAGCTTTGTCAAAGTAAAGGAGAACTCTTGATGGACCCTCGGAGGGACTTGCACAACACCAAGGCTCAGGTTGTAATTGTTCCTTTTGTTTCCTATTAATGAAAATGAGTCCATTCTTCTCAATAACTTGTTATTTATTAGTTATTTCATGTACTCCTTGGTCTATGTGTTAAATATGTTTTATTTTATGAGATTATCAAGTGCTATTTAATCGTTTGATTGTTAGTGGATGCAGGTTTCGAAGTGAAGGAGGAGCTCATCCGGATCAGCGAGGCTGGACTGCTACGACAGCGTTGGACTACAGGTAGGATCTAAACACTTGATTTCTTGTATAGTAAATGCATGTTTAGAGAAGGATTGCTCTTGTTTGTCTTGTTTGTCACTAGAGAGTCTTAGGCTCCTAGGGAGGTTGATTTGTGTCCGCACTATCGACTCTTTCCGCCTGACAGTAGAGATGAAAAAAGAGAGGCTCATTGAAGTATCATCTCTTGAGACAATCATGCGGAGACTTTATTATAGGTTCATCACCGTGCACAAGGCAGTTTTCCATCTACATGCTCCTAGTGAAAACACAAATCTTGCACTTTTAACTAGTACCGCCTACTCTCATCGGTTCCTTTAGGTGAACCCTTTTCAGCTCAGTCAAGTAGAGTAAGTTGAGGGGGAAAACCTTAACAAGTATTGTCAGAGGTATATAAAAAATACTTCTCTAAAGAGACAACCTCTTCTGCTCTTAATAAGTCAGGATCCCTCTTCTGCGTATAAAATAAATAAGTTCCTATGCACAGTTCTTTGAAATGAAAAAATAAAATAAAATGAAAAATGAAAAAAAAGTCAAAAGAAGAGAAAGTCTTCCTACATAGAGAGGTGATGAAAGTAGCTCTGATAGGGTACTGTCCAGGATTGTTGGTAGCGGAGCGATGCTTGTGTCCCTGCGTGACTCCGACAGGGTACTATCCACACCTTCTGGTAGCGAAACAACACTAGAGATGAAACTAAGACTCTACCATCTTTATTACCTATGCACCAATATACCCCTCATCCCCAATCGAAACAACTCAGCTAACTTGGCTTGGTATGTGTGCTGACCGATCAAGAGAATGAAAGGGACTATATATTTAACACAAGATGAGTTTTAAATCCATGACAATTGAAGAATCAAACAATACTCCTGAAGGAGTTAGACTCGCTTTTCAAGAACAAGTACCATACAGAGCATTGGAGTTATACTAGTGTGTCGCCAATGTTGTAGCAGCTACAACCACCCTCCAAAATTTTTCCTTTGCTTCGTTTTGGAGCCTCCCTCCTCAAAATCATAACAGTTATCCCACACTAATCATCTACTTGTGCTTACTTGATTTCATTTATCGCTTAACAGCTTGTGTTCACTCACTTGTCCCATTGGTCAACCACAAGATGACCCAACACTTGGTTCACTTCCAGTCAATGGGTTGTTAGGAAAAAATGCGCAATCCTAGAGGGCAGCGTGTCTTCCCTTCAGTAATTGCAAAGAGCATCCCAGCAGCTTCCTTGCACTCATAAATTGTGCAGAGCATGCCAGTTGGCACTGCTCTCTAGAAATGCATAGAGCAGGCTAGACCAGTTGCACTACTCTGGGAAAATACACAGATCGACCAAACAACACTACTATGGAAAATTGCGCAGAGTTGGCCCACTAACTAGGCCCAATCAACCTAGAAACATGCAAAAGTTTTTCCTCAATGACTGTCTGTTGCATGTGCCAGTAGGTTGTCCAGTTCCCTCTAAGACTGCGCAATCATTCCTTACATGTTGGGCATCTTTTTCTGAAAAAAAAGAAAAAAAGAAAAGAAGAAAAAAATCAAAAAATCATCCATAGATTTTAGGGATCTATTTTTAGTAGTGGGAGTTACATTGAAAGTCATTTTTAGACACTCCCTGCCAAGTGTCGCTTTTCCTAGATTGTGGCATTCACGTCATAAACCATAATTTCACCAAATCTATTTAAATGATGCCTTAGATCTCATTCTTCACATTCGATTTTGGAGCTTGGGCATTCCCGAGGCATCTAGGAACCTTCGGCACAGTTGGCATAGCTGTTCTAGGTAAGTTTTTCTTTTCATGCCTTTTACTGCTTTTTTTGTCACTTTTTAGTTTTCGACTTGTATGAATGTTATTTCCTTTGTTTTTATTGAATGACCATTGAAGTTTTGATGTGTTTTAACTTGTAAAAGTGTTATTTCGAGTTTTTCATTACATTTACTTTGTGTCGCGTGCATAACAATGTTTATGCACTAACAGTCGTTGTTGCAGCGACTGTCTTCATGAAATTCTTGGTTTTGTTGTTTGACTTATTTATGAACTTGCTTGAAGTGCATGCATGTCTATTCACTCAGATTTTCACCAGCTTTGAACACACACTCAGTCCTTCAGATTTTCAGGTTGCCATTGGGCAGATCTGGGCTATCTTGGCCCATATCTTATCTCTCCCAACATGCTCTTCGCATTCCTGGCAGTCAAGGCTCTGCCTTGCCTCCAAGAATTGTGTAGAAGCTGCCCACAGTATCTCCCAGTTGTGGTCTAAGCAATCCTGGGAGGCAGTTCCTAGTCCTGCCAAATGGAATTGTGCAATGCGCAATTCTAGCCAGCAACCTAGCCTAACTGTTCTGCACATTGCATAGTTTCAGTCAGTATTCAGCTTCACTAGACTACGCATTACGCAGTTCGAGTCAGTAGTGAGCCTCACTGGTAGCTGAGACTACTTAATGTATAGCTTTAGCTAACAGTCTCCTAGCCTCCCAGAGTCAATGTTGCACAATCTTGCCCAGCATTCACCAGTTTGTTGCCCGATTGATTCTCGAGTTGCTCGATGTCTTTTAGCTGAAATTTTCTTGCCATAAGTGTCTTCTCTGTCTCCAGGTACCATAGGATTTTGAGCAGCTTCTCATCAGTACAGGTATCATGGCCTCCAAGAGAGATGGATCAAAAGACACAATTGAAAGAAGTACTAGGGATGTGGTTGAGAAGGGGTCTATGAGCTTTCCTGTGTACATAGACACACACTTGTTCATTGAGAAAGACATCAAGATCACATGGAAAGACATCAAAAATATATTCGTAGCAAGATTTGAGGAGAATATGGAGGACCGATAGGCCTATGTCAATATCCATAAGTCAGGATTGTACAATGTTTCATGTTAGACTTTAAGCTTTTCTGGTGGTTTTTTGGAGTGGTATGATCCGGATTATCCATAGTATTATGTTCATTATGTCGACGTTTCGAACCCCAAAGGGGGTCCATCATCAGGGCCAAAAATGATAGATTATGAATGATAGTTTGAGAGAAGAATCTTCCGATCAGAGTATATATAAACCTAAAGAATGATGAATTTTAGTAGAAGTGACCAGTTCAAAGAGTAACCTATATATATGAATTATTCAATTTTTATTTTAGTTTTTAATTATTTTAATAAAATAACTAAAAATTAAAATAAAAATAAATAAATTATTTTAATTTTTAGTTATTTTATTAAAATAATTAAAAACTAAAATAAAAATTGAGTAATTCATATATGTAGGCTACTCTTTGAACTAGTCGGCTTCTACTAAAATTCATCATTCTTAAGGTTTATATGTATTCTGGTTGGAAGATTCTTCTCTCAAACTATCATTCATAATCTATCATTTTCAATCCTGATGATGGACCCCCTTTGGGGTTCGAAACGTCGACATAATGAACAAAATGTTTCATGTCAGTTTCCCGTATTCCCATGCATAGATGTGATCCATTGGATTGTCTCAAACACTGATCTTGAGATGATGATACTGAGGACTGTCAGTGGAGTAGAGCTTGCTTCCTTCAGGATGGAAGATTATCAGTAAATGTACAATTTTCCACTACCAGTGAGCAGGATGGATGCATCGTTCTACACTCCCAACAACAACATGAATACAAGAGACATCTAGAAGTGTTGGGTAAGGGATCCAACAAAGATTGGGATGAAATTGAACCAGATATACAAGATGAAGACACTCAGGAAGGCTTAACAATTCTTGGTCATCTTTGCGTGTGGCTTGTATGGCCAAGGGAGTACAGATACCTTCCTGCAGAGTTGGGTTGCTATGTTGGATCTGTTGGAAAGTGAAGGAAAAACTTTCAACTAGTCTAACATGTTGGCTCTCTAGCTGAAAGTGCATGTATCCAATGCCTAGAGTCCTCCCAAGGATCAACAACAAATATTCTTCATGTCTGCCTACCTACTCGATGCAATCTGTACTTGTGAATAGTTTCCTTGCATGGGTTGGGCATGGAAACCTTTAGAGAATGTTGTGAACATATATTGAAAGTGGCTCTTAGACTACAGCTAAAGAGGAGTCATGGCTAGACTATTTGATCATTTCATCGCCCCTCTGTATATGATTATCTTTGAAGAAGATCTGCTTTGCATGTCCCAGGAAGCAATTGAGGCATTGCTAAACATTGCAGATTGGTACACCTCACCCGATGGCACATTAATCAGGATGTAAAACATAGAGAAATCTTCACATGTGTTTCCAAGGTTTTCCATGGACAAGCTGGTCATGCAAGAGGTTGCATACCACATCTCAACAGGGTTATTAGTTGGATTGCATAAGAAGAAGAAGGCACCATGGCCTATGCTTCCTTTGCGAATAGGGTTGTACATGATCTGGAGTTTGAAATAGGCAGATGTCGAGGGTGAGGACTTCAAGAAGTTTAAGTTTATCTGTAAGAGTTTCAATACATATTATCCACATGGATTATGTAGGGACCACTTTGTGAGAGTGTACTATTCTTGGATCCACGAGGCGTGTCATTGGCCAGAGGAAGACCCATGGAGATATTGTTATAACTCCTCTAGGCTCAATGAACCAGTCAGCATGGCAGTAGAGTGGCGAGGAACACTCAAGGCAAAATTACCACAGGGTGTAGCAACAACAGCAGCAGTAAGAAACAAACCTGTGCAAGACAAAGGCAAGAGGAAGATTGCCAAAAGCATAAAGACAGAGCAAAGCTACAAGTTTAAGGAATACCAACTTGTGGAAAGAGTAGCTTTGGAGATAGATGTGAAGAGGTGACAACACGACAGGAGAATATCACAAAGAAAGAGGGAGAAGCAAACACTAGAAGAAGCAGAGAGGAAGTTGCAAGAATTATAGAAGAAGCTCAAAGAAGAACAAGATTGCATAGAAGAGAGAAGGAAGCACAACATGAACATGAAGAGTAATAGGAACAGGAACAGGACGAAGTGCAAGGGCCACAAATTTCACAAATTGCACCAATAGGAATAGAGTGACCAGCCGTAGGAACAGCAACTTGCTCCGCAGGATGAATCAATAGTAGAATAGATGGACATGGAGATGGAGCAATCAAAACAGGATCAGGACACCGACCTCATGCCAAAGGAAACTGAGGTCACCCCAGAGGCTTCACGAGCTCTAACAATAGAGCAAGTCCTGAGTGAAAAAGGGAATACCATTCTCCTTGAGGATAATCCAGGAACATGTGTGTACAACATAGCCTTTGATGAGTCACAACATAGAGTTGCACAAGCACGTAGAGCGTGCACCCTAGATGAGCATGCATCACCTGCGCACTTTGAAGAACAAGTGATTATGTCAGATGTACGAATACATCTAACCATCTTGGATGATACTACAAAGGCTTATGCTGAAGCCACGAGCTCGAGTGTTAAGTTCTTGATAATAGAAAACGAACACATGGCTAAGGAGTTGCAAGAAACCAGACAAAGAGAGGAACAATCAATAAGATCCACTAGAGAAGAGATGAAGAAAGTGAGACTTGGTAAAGTATCAACTCTTGAGATAGTCACATGGAGACTGTTTGATAAGTACATCACCATGCACAAGGCAGTTGACCATCTACATCGTCATTAGCAGCTGCTCCACGAAGATAGCATGAACACTCACAAATATACATGTCACTTTTGATCATATACAGACATGGACAATGAGGTACAAGGGAGCCCTGCTTCACTTACACAAGATCATGAAGCCACAAGTAGAGTTAGACAAAGCACACATCCAGAGTTTGATCCAGACCTATGAGGAACTCATGCCGCTCATCACTATTGTTGAGGCTCCATACACACGGTTGTTTAGAAGTTTTGATGTCTTGGTGACAAATTATGGCACCTCGTCGGTTGGTATGCTCAGTGAGACCAAAGAGAAGAACCAAGTCACATTGGGGCTCAACATCTACTTTGATCACTTGAATCTCACGACCACCATGGCAGATTTGCAAGTTAGTATAGATAACATGTGGATGTATATCGTTGGTCTGACCTTGCTCGAGACTAAGTTGCGCATGTTACAGGATGGGTTGGATAGAGGTTCCAAATTAGTATACATGGAAGCAATGGAGGAAAGAGTTTGTTTCTAGAAATACATCATCAAAGAGTATCCAGAAACCATTTCGCACTACCAAACATGGCATCAATTTGCCACTGAGGATAATGGAGAGGAGGTTGATGGCCTAGTCTTTCCACAGTCATCTGAGTCTTAGAGTATTATTTTCTAGCTGACTCAAGACATTTTTGTCCCACATGGGTATATGTAGAAAATGTATCATTTTTGTAAACATGATGTAAAGTGAAATTTCAAGTTTCATTAGTGGAATGAAAACAATCATATGTAATGTAAAGAGTTATGTAATGAAGTTGAAGAGTCATGAGAGCAGTCCAAGAGTCACAAAGGGGAATGTCAAGGGTCACCCCACCCTTTGTTACAAATAGAACCTCATAACTCATAGAACATGCTTTTGGGAGCTAGGCATTTGCTAGGGATTGCTTAGAGAGGCCTTGGAGAGGATTGTGACAAGCCTTGGCTTCTCTAGAGTGCAGAGCGAGTACACCTCTTTGGAGGAGTAGGTGGTGTTGACTATGACGTTCCACTATTGGGGATAGTGGATTTCGTGGTTGTATGTATGCATGGAACTTTCACTTTTATATAATATCACAAAGCCAACACGTTTCATGCTTATGTTGTTATTATAGTTTGAATATTCTGGTTACTTTAGCAATGTATGTAGTTTTAACTTATGATTTTATGTATGGACTATTTCGTATGTGATTGTATGAATCTTATTGAAGCGTGGTGTTGGTTCAACTCATCACTTGGGATTGTTGACTAATATGCTCAACAGTTTGTGATGTCATTCAACTCGTGTGTTCCTTTTAGGCTGCATACTATTACAGGCTTCTAAGGCATACACTTCATTTTCCCCTTCGTGTGTTAGAACCTCCCCATGCATATTTCTTGACTCACTGCAAGGTCACACACTTGCTTTCGACAAGGATATATTGCTTACATTTGCATGTTATCGTAGTTAAGGCATAGCTTTACCACCCACTGCTGGGAGTCTTTCTCCAAACGATCTAAGGTCTAGTTGGGACTTCTTGCTGGGGAGATCCCCTGACATGTTGGCAGGTACAACACCATCAACACCTTATAACCTTCAATCTTTCATTTTTATGTAAATATTAAGTAGAAATGTATTTTCCAATCAAATGGAAATGAATGAATTTGTGAAAAATTATTGTCAACTAAAACAATAAGGGATGTAATGGAAATTTAATAGCTTATATAAGAGATAAAAATTCCCATACATAACCATGGATGACTTAAGATATCAAGGATCTCGGTTGATTGATACCTTTAAGATCATAGGATATTATAGTCCTATCTGATATATATATCAACATGTTCTTTTAGTAGGTTGTTATATAAAGGATAATTACAACCTATTCAACCTATTCTATATTTCGAAGGTTGAATATATATCAACATGTTCTAATATTATCCTAGATATATCAACCTAATGTCTAGTGGGTAGTTGATAGCTAGATATATCTTAAAGATAATCCCTAGGATAGTTAATATATGCATTATCTTATATATTAATAAGTAATTGGATCTTATATGGATATTAAGTAATTGGATCCTTCGGTAATATTTTCCCTTGTCTTTGGTATCCCTTCCACATTACATACCAATAGATATCATAGATTTAGATTTATCTCTAGAGCCTAAATACAAGGATATCACATTGGAATATAGACCCCTCTTTGGATAACAGTAAGGTATCATTGAACAAAACAACAAACATAGGTTATATTCCAGCTAAATGTTTGGATAAACCTTATGCAAATGTTAGATATTTAAAGCATTTGGAATGTATTCAAATTTGGAGGGGTTGTTAATTCTCAATAGATATTGGTTGAGCTTTTACATAGGGTTACCATATGTTCCCATCTATGTAATATTAGCTACCCTCAACAATTCGATAATAGGGCTTGTGATTATCATCATGAATCAAATAAGGTATCACCATATCACCAAATTACCAAATGACCAAAAATACGACCAAACATGAATTCTATATAAATATCATGAAGATACAGTCAAACGTACATTATTTATCTACATTATCTTGTATTCTTGTGTTTCTATTATACATTGTTTATTAAATTGGTACATTGTTTATTTAAATTCGTTCATATTTTTTGAAGATGCTCAATATACACATATTCTTCTATTCGGTGGAGTTCACACATAGATCAAATCTTTTTGTTGGTCAAAATTGTCATTTATATCAATATGGAATTGTTGGAGATGGAAAAGATTCTTGTGATGCATTAATTACCCTTTTTTGATGTTTCCCTATCCTCATGCAAACCCTAGAAGAAAAACCTAAGCATGAAGATGGTGCATAATTTAAATTACCTAACTACATGATAAAACCCTAAAGCCCTAACTTCATGATGCCCATGAAACCCTAGCTCTAGATAGCTCTTGATTGTTGACCATAAATCCCTAGTCCTAAATTCTTGATGCAATCCCTAAAACTAACGCTTGCTATATGATGTTCTAGCCTAGGTGGAAATGTCATAGCATTAACCATATACATTGATGAAACCCTATAATTTGACCTTATGAAATAATGATGCACATATGATTGTTGGATGGAAAATAATATGAATCCCCAGTCTTCTTGATTGACACTCATGGTTCCCTAGTCTTGAAGGCCTAAGTCTATGAAGAAGGAGCCCTAGACATAAAATACCAAATGTTGCCATGAATAAAATAATAATGTTAGTTCCAAAATTTAATTTTATTGATGGTAAAATAACCTCATTTAAGGATGGAATTTTCATGAGATCATAGAGAACATTTTCCCCTTTCCAACAAGTTATTACATGCCCTCTAACTCCTCTTAAACTGAGAGGAAATTATTTTTTAAGATGAAATAATATATTTTCTATCCTAGTCAACCTAAGCCTACTTGTGAAAGTTGGCCTTACCTCCAAGAGATGTGTGGTTTCATTAAAGGTAAAAGACTGTATAAATACAAGTTCAAACTCTTCATTTCATTATTAAATTTTGGTGAATAAAATCACAAGAGTTCAGAGAAGAGGAATAAAAACAGCAAGGAGGATGACGAGAATAAAGTTTGGGTTAATTATGTTGTTCATATTTGAGTGATTGGGTATACCTTGAAGAGGCTCAAATCTGTGAACAATCAGACTACAAGATAGTCATCTTTAGTGCCTCAGACTCACCTTGGAAGCCTCAAAACTGTGAATAGTCAATTTGATCACCATTTGAAGAGGCAAGGACTGTGTGAAGGCACAAACTTGTGTACATTTGATTGGACTTGAGAAGAGGAGTCTCGGAATTGTGAAGAGGAGGCCCATATTAAGAAACTTGGATTGTTGAACATACACATACCTTAGACCATTGATCACGTAGCTCGATGATATATTAAGATACAGTGACTTGATATATTCGATAGTAGATAGAAGATCAGACTTTGAGATAGAGAACATACCTCTTGGGAGGCTCAATTAATAACTTACTTGTGGTTATCTCTTGGAAGCTCAGATTAATAGCATGAAATAGTGGACAAAAATGTCATTTGGAAGCTCAGGTATCTTGTGGAGACTTATGGTAGCTCATTTCAGAGACTCAGTCTTGTTACTTGAACTTCGAGAGTGCTCGGTTTCACCCGTGGAGAAGAAAACATCAAGGATAATCAGCTAGGTACTTAACCTCACTTCAGTCACAAGCTCAGAATACATTGTAGACTTGTGCAAAGGAGCTCAGACCAGTGATAATTATCACTACAACTAGGATACCACAGTGACCTATGGAATTATAGACTTTGGAGTAGTATTTGTTAGGCATGTGGAAGGATTAGTAAGGAGGCTCGAAACTACAGTAACATAAATACTTAAACATGTGGTTATTCAACCTATGAAGACTTAGTTTTCAATTCTTGGACCAATGTAGCTTGACATCTTTGAAGAGTAGTTTTTAATGTTATTTGTGGAATCTTGAGAATCCATTGAGGACATTTTGAAGCTTCCTTAGGAATATTTTTGAACTGTGCTTGGAGCAGCCTTTGAGGACAGTTTGGACTATACATATCTTGAAGAGAAGCATTACCAAAGCTTTATTGAACATACCTTGATGTTTGGAGGGAAGATCCATTGAGGAGAGTGGTGGTTGTTTTTTGAAGCAGGCTAGACAGTTGGAGCATTGAAAAACATTGTGAAGCACTTGGAGGATTGTTTGGTGTATACCTTATTGAAGACAACATGATCCACAGTTGAAGGCCCTTATGGTGTAACCTTGGGGAAAATGTTTGGGTGACATGAAGAGGAATGGTGACACCTTCTGAGAAGACAAAGTTCAATTCTTCAAGATAATTTTAATAATTATTCATGGCTCCCACTATCTTCTGCAACGAGCCCTATAGGATAGGAGTCCTCAAGAAGACTAGGTTGGAGCTTGTTTCAGAGATAAGGTTGGAGCCCTAGAGGTTAGTGTCTCAAAGTGACAATATTGGAGTCTTGGGAATATAGGGTTGGAGCCCTAGAGGTTGGAGCCTCGTAAAGTGTAAGTCGGTGCTTTGCAAAATACAGGTTGGAGCCTAGTGGATTGAAGATTGGTGTCTTCATCTAGTGTTGGAGCCCTAATTATTATTGTACTTGATTAATTGTAAAGAGGATTTGTGTCCTCATCATTGATTAATAAAATTATTATTCTAGCATCTTTCATTTTGTGTTGTAATTATAAGTGATCTTAACTGGTATAAATAACAATTGAAAAGAAAGACCGATTCACCCCCTTTCTCAGTATTTCCAACAATTGGTATCAGAGTCAATTCCTTCACTCAAAGCATAATAACTTGAAGGTATATCCTCAGAACACAAATGGAAAAGTCAAGGAAGAAAGCCTCCAATCCTTCTAAAGATGTCTCTTCTTTAACCATGAATGTAGAAGATAATCAAATTGGGAAAGCTCCATTGTTCAATGGAAACTTTGATATATGGAAGAAAAGAATGAATAATTTCTTAATGGCTCAAGATTTTGAACTCTGGGAATCAGTGATTAATGAAAGCAAGATGGAAGAAGAATCGAAGGAATATAATGTAGGATCAATAAAATCAATCTTGAGTGAGATACAAGATCCTATAAAGGCCAAAGTGTAAAACTTTTCATCGGTAAAAGGTGTGTGGGACAAACTTCAATATCATCACTCAAAAGGAGCATTGACTATGATCTACATTGTCACTCACTGCAAAATTTGTTTTCAGCTCTCAAAATGGTGCAAAAGAGAAGAAACGTTGCAGTCATCACCCAAACCAAAAAAAAAATTCAAAGCTAAATTGGACCCCCTCCATTGGATAGTGATCGGGATAGGATTTCCAATGGTATATGAACTCCTAAAATGGACCGCAAAATCAAAAGATATGTCTTGTTAAAGATAGGGCTTTTTTCACCTTTTGAAAGGAGGAAATAATCGCATATCGGGGGTCTGAGAGCATATTGAAATCGCAATCGGATTTTTCTAAAAGTAGCAGCAGGGGAGGGCAGAGAAAACTAGTGATTAACGATCATCGATATCAAAGGTCAGAGGTTCCTACGATCCTACATATTGGCAATCGCAAATGATAGAGATCCAAGGCAATGATTAGGCATATTGGCGAGGTGATTCAGTGATCGATGATCACAATAGCACAAGATCAACGCATCGCAATCAGTGATAAAACAAATGAAACCCTTCCAAAGTTTCAATTGTGATTAAAAGTGCTCAGATTTAAGTCGATAATAGAAGTCACTGAGAAAGGGCCGAAAACATTTAATAAAGGAAATCAACACAAAACTAGGGGAAGACGAGCCTTTTTCTCTCTCTCTCCAGGAGGCCACGTGGCAAAATATTATTCGATCAGATAAAGAGATGACGACACTAACATTAGCATGATGTGGCAGCATGGAGGACGTGTGGCATGTAGTTCTGGCATTTTCAAGGGTCCAAAGAGGGCATATCTGGGTGACACGTGCCACCACATAGGAAGTTCCATGTGGCAGTGTTGACATCATCAATCACCAATCGATGATTAGAGGTGGTAGTTCATTATGCATCGTGAGGAATTCGCCAATAGTGAACCTCCAATTGGAAAGAGGCTCAGATAAGGGAGCTAGATGATGGTCAAAGGAAGAGAGAAGAACCAAGAGCTGAGGAGGACAAGTGATACTGCATATCGCCGATCACAAGTGTCAAAGGGAGCAAAAAAAGTTGATATTATCAAATGGCTAATTGAGATATCCCGGGTGGGCCCAATCAGTGTTCGACGATCGCAAAAAATAGAGGGTGCAGACTCTACCTCATTCTTTTTTCAAGTGGGCCAGACCGCATCACACATTAGAGATCGCAATGTTGGGAAGGAGGCAATGAAGGTGAGCATTAGAAACCCCCAATCTGCGGGATTCTATGTAACAAAGGAAAAAGGCCCCTAGACATGAGCCCAAATGTCCTAGCACCCAAGGACTAAAAGCCTAGTCATAGCCCCGAGTCACATGAAGAAAAAGGGGCTAAAGTAGATGAAACTGTACTGTCCCGTAAGGAATTTTAATGGGTAATCCTGATGCGATAAATCTGTGATAAATTAATCTAAAACTTTAAAGGCATGGTGGGTTGGTAGCTGAGCCATTTAAGAAAAGAGATGCAACATTCAAAATCGGCATGGACTGACCCAATAAGGCCCCTTGTGACATGAAACCAGGGTTGACACTGACAGATTAAATGAAGATAGTGAAGCTCGGGAGGACACGATGATCCATCATGGTGCTCAATGTCGAAGGAAGACAAAGTACCACCCAGGCGACCCCTGCTTCTGTAATGTGGCATTAAACTAATAGTTGACCACTCCTAGTTCTGGATAAGGAATTATTCAAGAAGTAAAGGCAAAAGCGACGAGACTCGATTGGGTGTCTAGAAGGCTAGACCATGGGCAAGCAACAATATGAGAAAAGGAAATCCCAGGGATGGTCATGGAGATATTTCGTTGGTGTTTCCATCCGATTTTTGAATCATTTTGTTATCTTGTAATGTGTCGCCATTTAATGAAGAAATTAATATTTTGTAGTCATCTTTGGGGCCACAAAGCCATTCGAGGCGAAGACAACTAGTCGATCTGACAATTGAGCCTCAAATGAAGGCATTTTGTTGTAATTACTGTTCAATGCTCCCGGTTCTGGATAAATAGTGGGAAGAAACACTTCACAAAGGTTCAAAATCGTAAATAAAGAACTACATGTGGTGATTCCTCCTTCAAGTACTACAATATGTTACACCCCTATTTAAGTTCCATTATCTTCATGTTCCCTCTCTGATTTCAGGTAATCGTAGCTACTAGAAATGTTTCATACGTTATTACAGATTCATTTGTATTGACTTGTTAATGCATGTGCCTGTATGGATGTTTGAGATTATATCTTTAAAATTGCGCTCCATCAATGATCGCAATCCTCTTTCATCCATTATGTCTACCTATAACTCAGATAAGTGTAGAATTCTTGATGCTTCAAGATCTATGTGATGAGTGTAGAATTCTTGACGCTTCAAGCTCTATGTGATTAGTTATTCTATCTCCTTATCTTATTTCATTTCTCTGCGAAATCTTATTAAAATGTAGGTCCTTCAAATACTCGGCTTCTAGTAGTTTATACATATATTTATGTGAGTTGTATATGTGAAGAAGTACCAGAAATACATGGGTTATGCCTTTATATGAATGAACCAACCCATGTTTTTTATTAAAAATAAATCATTTAACCCAATTTCAATTTATATATTTTATTTTATATTATAAATATTTCTTTTATTTTTTTCTATTATAAATATTTATTTTCTTTTTCATTTCGAGTTTAGCGTTGGGTTCAAATAAAATATTCATAGATTACAACATCACATTGTAGCACTGTATTTTTCTCTTCCTTGTCTATATCTGTGTGGAAATTCCAGAAGAAGGAAGACCATCAACATGATCTATGGATTTCATGGGATTCGAACCTGAGATGGAGTTTTCATGGGAAACACCTTAGGAGGGAATCAACGATTAGATGGAGGAAGGGCAAGGTCACTCGACGTGGATATGTTGGTAATTTGTATATGGGTATGAATTTGGACTCTGTTCTTCCTTTTTACTAAAGAGGAATTTTGTTTGTATGGGTAAATAATTTCAAGGGTTTATATGATCAAAGCATAAATTTTATCTAGAGTTGAGGGTTTAATGATTTTAATAAGGGCAAGGTCATTGGGCATGGATATTTTGGTAATTTGTACATGGGTATGGGGTTAATCTGATCAAAGCATAAATTTTATCTAGAGTTGAGGGTTTAATGATTTTGATAAGGGCAAGGTCTTTGGGCGTGGATATTTTGGTGGATATTTTGGTAATTTGTACATGGGTATGGGGTTTATATGATCAAAGCATAAATTTTATCTAGAGTTGAGGGTTTAATGATTTTGATAAGGGCAAGGTCATTGGGTGTGGATATTTTGGTAATTTGTACATGGGTATGAATTTGGACTCGTTCTTCCTTTTTACTAAAGAGGATTTTTGTTCTTATGGGTAAATAATTTCAAGGGTTTATGTGATCAAAGCAGTTGAGGGTTTAATGATTATGATATTTTGGTAATTTGTACATGGGTATGAATTTGGATAAATTTGAGGGTTTATATGATCAAATCATAAATTTTATCTAGAGTTGAGTGTTTAATGGTTATGATAATGCAGATCTTGATTACGGCCAACTATTCATCAAAAGACAATGCACAACTAAGATTTTTTCATGTTCTTATTGTACAAAGGGTTTAATGATTATGATAATGTAGATCTTGGTTGCAGTCAACATTTCATCAAAAGGAAATGGACAAGTAAGAATTTTGCATGTCCTTATTGTACAGATCAATTTGATCCTCCCTAACTTTTGTAGGGTCGGAATGCATGAAATTTTATTTTTTCTTTTCACCTTTTTCTTAGTGGTTAATTGTTTGTATAATGGAATCTACCATGCACAAATTAAAATGGCTCAAGTGATGCAAGAAAATTTTCTGGTAGGATACAAATGCTAGACCTTCCTCAAACTTTGTTACATGAAATTAAAATTTATTGTAATCATGAACATAAAATATTTTTTGTTTCATCCTTAGATTATGATCTCAATGCCTACATTTTTAAACCACTTTAATATATATTAAGTATAATATACTGAGATCCATTAAACCTTAAAACTATCCAAATATTAGGTTAATTTCATCTAAAAAGAAGGAACCCGAACGGATTTTGCAATTTAGATTCAATTCTTATAGATAATGATTAAAATGGAAGAACTCAATGGTCTAATAACTTTTACCCACCCATCAATTTCGAAGACCTTTGGTATTATTTTGAACCTAAACAGAGAGAGTATAAGAAGAAGAGGAGCTTGGATGAGGTGGACCTTGACCTACTTGATACTTTTCAAAAGTTGGGCATACCCTTGACTATAAGAAGAGATTTACCAACGTTGTTGTAGATGTTTTTATCGACAATGTTTTCATTGCTACCATGCATAAGTAGACTCTATGGTAGTTGAGGTTATCTTTTGTTCATTATAAGAGGTAATTTGGGAGTATCTTTATCTAGTTAGGAAGTAGCTTAGCAAGGTTGTTGCTCCTGCTGATAACTATTATGCTGCATTGTATTTTTATTTTTTAGTGATATCTCCTTCTATTAAATCTCCAAGCACACTTTTTCACCCATGGAAATATCCACTTATTTCAGGATGAATGAGATGGAGACCAGGCATTTGAGAGGACTCTTATTTTTGTAGATGAGAGGAGTTATGTGAGGTGAGAGGAGTTCTGTGACATATATTGAAGGATGAACTGTACCATTTTATGACACCAATCATCTCCATGCCATAGTAGTGTATCTCTATTGTACCAAGGGAGAAATGATAAACTATTCCACTGTAAAGAATTGGTATGTCGGGGACAAGGAATGCAAAGGTTTGTGCGATGGAGACAAATCAAGGATTTCATGGGCCTGAGTAGAGACTGGTTCAACAATCACCTGTAAATATTCAGGCATTGTTTTGAAAGGCGATGATGCAATTGGAGAGTTCTATTATGTTGCCTTAAAAAATAACTATAAATAGGGGGGACAAAGATGATCCATATAGGGAAGAATTGCAGGAATAATATTGTTTCTAAAATTATATCTATAGGCAAGTGAAGGGACTACTACAAAGGATTAGTGCAGGTGCAACCAAATTATCATAATGCAAGGAATTTTTCATAGTGTGATTTGATTCTCATCGGTGACCATGAAGCTGCAAATACTTATCGTTACATTCAGGTATAATTGAGTTGCATTCGAAAGTCTCTAATTTCATTTATTGATAGTCCTTCTTATGTCCTTGTCTCTCTTAATTTCATTGTGGTAAGATTGGAATGGTTCAAAAAATCAAGCATATCATTGAGTCAAATAGACACGCACATGTCACTACATGTCATTGCGAATACTCTATGTTTTTGATACAATTAGAAGTAAGAAATATGATGTGTGCACACAAAAAAATGCCTAGCATGCATGATGAATCCCCCTCCAATTCCATTTTCTATAGTGACATTTTATTTTCTTTGTTTATACAGGTCATCTGGCCACATAGTGGCCACTATCAAATGTTGAGATATATGTCATATAAATATTTTATAGCCTACTTTATTTTATATTAAAGTATTCATCGTCTTTCATGTCTTATACTCTGCATTGTATCTTCTTTCATTTTCAGGAGAGAAACTCAATATTGATGGTCAAAAGCAACAATTGAAGAAAGAGGAGAACAATAACACTGGAGCAACAAATGCAGAATGAGAGAGAAAAGAATCTATCTAGTGATACCCTTAGAGCCAATACCTTGCATAAGACACACTCATAGAGACTGATGTTCAAGCCTTCAGAGTTGGTGAATTCACTTGCAATGCTTTGGCAACACAGTGATAATGTTTTGAAACGATGAAACAATATTTCATGTGTAAATTGTAGTCCAACCCATATTAAGTTGGAAACTCATATTGTAATACTTGATATTTTATATAATAAAATTTATATAGTTGAAATTATATTTATTTTCGCTTGATATTATTTAGTCTCGTAATTAACATATGTAACTTTGTGTTATCATATTAGATAAGCATGCACATTGTATGACATTTTCTTAAAATTTAGTCGCAAAATTATACTAATTAATTTATGGTGATTAATAATAAACACATAAAATCAATCTAAATCTACTAAATTAGTAGTTTATATTAATTAATGAACACGAATAAAATGAATATATGACTAAATTAGTCGTTTATAAGGATTATGAATGAAATTAAATGAAATGAATAGAAACTACTAAATGATTCGTTTATATAATGAATATGAAAATACCAAAAAAAGGTAAATGCCTACTGCGAATGATAATTTTTTTATTATTAAATGATGACTAAATTTTGCATATATACAACTATTAGTAGCTAATTTACAACATCTTATAACATGACTAAAATTTAGTCATATTTCTTTGGTCATTAATTGATTTTAAATGATGGATAAAATTTGCATATATATGACTATTAGTAGCTAATTTACAGTATCTTATAACATGACCAATGTTTTGGTCATATTTATTTGGTCATGAATTGGTTTTCTCGAGGATTCATATAGTAATATATTTTGTTATATATTTGGTTATTAATTGTGTCAATTAATGACTAAACCAATGAAAAATTAATGACCAAATTAATGACTAAATATACTACTAGATGGTAAAATTGAGGAAACCAATTAATGACTAAGCTAAAAATGACTAAAATTTGGTCGCGTTATAACATATTGTAAATTAACTACTATTGGTCACTGATTCAAAAATGGTCGTTTATATGCAAATTTTAGTTGTGTTTTTAGTAACTAATTAGTCGTTTTGTACTAGTGTCTATCTCCAGGTACCACAGGGTTTTGAGTAGATTCTTAGTAGTAAAGGTATCATGGCATCCAAGAGAGCTGGACCAAAAGACATAGTTGAAAGAAGTATTGGGTATGTGGTTGAGCAGGGGTCTATGATTTTGCCCATGTACAAAAACACACACATATTCACTAAGAAATACATCAGGATCACATGTTAAGACATCAACACTATATTTGCAGGCAACTTTGATGAGAATTTGGAGGACCGACAGGTCTATGTCAACATTCATAAGTCAGGATTGTACAAGGTTGCATGCAAGCTTCCCGTATTCCCATGCGCATATGTGATCCGATGGATTGTCTCACACATTGATCCTGAAACAATGATACTGAGAAGTGTCAGTGGAGTAGAGCTTGCTTCCTTTAGGACGGAAGATTATCAGCAGATGTACCATTTGCCACTATCAGTGAGTAGGATGGATGCAACATTCTACACTCCCAACAACAACATGAATACAAGAGACATCTTGAAGCATTAGGTAAGGGAGCCAACAAAGTTCAGCATGACACCCAACCAGATATATAAGTCGAAGAAACTCAGGAAGACTTACCAATTATTGGTCATCTTCGCATGCCACTTGTATGGCCAAGGGAGTATGGAGACCTTCCCGTAGAATTAGGTTGCTATGTTGGATTAACTGGAAGGTGAAGGAAAACCTTTCAACTGGTCTGATATGTTGGCTCTCCAGCTGAAAGTGCATGTATACAATGCCTGGAGTTTGCCCAAGGATCAGAAAGAAAGATTCTTCATGTATGCATACCTGCTCAATCCAATCTGTACCAGTCAACCATTTCTTGGCATGGTTTGCGCATGGACACCTTCATAGAATGTTTTGAACAAATATTGCAAGTTACTCTTAAACTGTAGCTACCGAGGAGTCATGGCTAGACTATCTGACCATTTCAATGCCCCTTTGTACATGATGATATTTTAACAATTTCTGCCTTGCATGTCCCAGGAAACAATGGAGGCATTGCTGAACATTGTAGATTGGTACGCCTCACCTAATGGCACATTCATCACGATGGAAAATGTGGAGAGATCTTTGCATGTGTTACTAAGGTTTTCCATGGACAAGTTGGTCATGAAGGAGGTTGCATAGCACATCTTGACAGGGTTATTAGCTGGATTTTACAGGAAGAAGAAGGCACCATGGCCTATGCTTCCTTTGCGAATTAGGTTGTACGAGATTTGTAGTACGAAGGAAGTGGATGTCGAGATCAAGGACTTCAAGAAGTCTAAGTTCGGCACCAAGAGTTTCAATCTGTATGATCTACATGGCTTATGCAGGGACCACTTTGTGAGAGTGTATTATTCTTGGTTCCACAAGGCGCATCATTAGCTAAAGGAAGACTAATGGAGATATTGTTATAACTCCTCTAGGTTCAATGAATCAGTCAGCATGGCACTAGAGTGGCTAGCAACACCATAAGAAGAAGAAAAAATAGCAGCAGAAAGAAACAAAGTTGTGCAAGACAAAGGCAAGAGGAATATTTCTGAAAGCACAGAGATGGAGCTAAGCTACAAGTTTAAGGAAGACCCACTTGTGGAAAGAGTAGCTTTAGATATAGATGTGAAGAGGTGACAACGTGACAGGAGAACATCGCAAAGAAAGAGGGAGAAGTAAATAATGGAAGAAGTAGAGAGGAAGTTGCAAGAAGTACAACAGAAGATCAAAGAATAATAAGAGCTATGTGGAAGAGAGAAGGAAGTGCAACATGAAAATGAATATGAATAGGAATAGGAATGGGAGGAAGTGCAAGGCACATTGACAACATAAACCACACCGATATAGGTTGAAGACTTTAAACCAGTAGTAGATGAGGAACAAGGTTAGCAGCCGCATGAACACAAACTTGCTCCATAGGATGAAACAATAGTAGAACAGATGGACATGGAGATGGAGTAGTCGGAACATGTTCAAGAGGCCGACCTCATGCCAAAAGGAACCGAGGTCACCCCATAGGCTTCATCCGCTCCAACCATAGAGCAATTCCCAAGTGAACAAGGGGATACCATTCTCCTTGAGGATAACCGAGGAACAAATGTGTACAACATAGCCTTTGATGAGTCGCAACACATCGTTGTAGAAGCACGTAGAGCGCACACCCTGTATGAACATGCATCACCTACGCACTTTGAAGAATGGGTGATTATGTCAGATGTATGAAGACATCTATCCGCCTTGGCTGATGTTACAAAGCATTATGTCGAAGCCACAAGCTCGAGTGTTAAGTTCTTGATAGTAGAAAATGAGTTCATAGCTAAGGAGTTGCAAGTAACTAGGAAGATAGAGGAACAATCAATAGGATTTGCCAGAGCAGAGATGAAAAAAGAGAGGCTCACTGAAGTATCAGCTCTTGAGATAGTCATGCTGAGACTTTATTACAGGTTCGTCACCATGCACAAGGCAGTTTTCCATCTACATGGTCATCAATAGCGCTACACCAAGATAGCATAAACACTCATAGATATGTATGTTACTGTTGATCATATTCAGACATGGACAATGAGGTGCAAGGGATCCCTCCTTCACTTACATAAGATGATGAAGCCACAAGTAGAGTTGGACAAAGCACACATCCAGAGTTTGATCGAGAACTATGAGGAACTCCTGCCGCTCATCACCAATGTTGAGGCTTCGTATGCACAGTTGTTTAGAAGTTTGGATGTTGTGGTGAGAAAGTATGGCACCCCATCGATTGGTACGTTGACCGAGGCCAAAGAGAAGAACCAAGTTAGACTAGAGCTCCACACTTACTTTGACCAGAGTATTCTCATGGCCACCAGCACAGATTTGCAAGTTAGTGTAGATAACATGTGGATGTACATCATCGGTCCAACCTTTCTCAGGACTATGTTGCGCATGTTACGGGACGAGTTGGAAAGAGGTTCCAAATCAGTATACCCGAAATAAATGGAAGCAAGAGTTCATTTCCAGAAAGACATCATCATGGAGAGGAGGTTGATGAGCTGGTCTTTCCAAATTCGTCTGAGTCTTAGTGTTGTCTTGTCTAGCTGACTCAAGACATTTTTGTCCCACATGGGTATATGTGGAAAATGTATCATTTTTGTGAACATGATGTAAAGTGAAATTCAGGTGTCATTAGTGGAATGAAAATAATCATATGTAACGTAAAGAATTATGTAATGAAGTTAAAGAGTCATGAGGCTATTCCAAGAGTCACAAAGGGAAATGTCAAGTGTCACCCCACCCTTTGTTATAAATAGAACCTCATAACTCATAGAACATGCTTTTGGGAGCCAAGATTTTGCTAGGCATTTCTTAGAGAGGGCTTGGAGAGTATTGTGATGAGCCTTGGCTTCTCCATAGTGCAGAGCGAGTACATCTCTTTGGAGGAGCAGGCGATGTTGACTGTAACATTCCACTATTGGGGCTAGTGGATGTCATGGTTTTATTTATGGATGGAACTTTCACTTTTATATAATATAACGAGCCAACACATTTCATGCATATGGTATTATTGTAATTTGACTATGCTAGTTACTTTAGCAATGTATGTAGTTTTAACTTACGCTTTTATGAGTCTTATTGAAGCATGTTGTTAGTTTAACTCATCAATTTGGATTTCCGACTGTTATGCTCTTCAGTTTTTGATGTCATTTAGCTCATGTGTTCCTTTCAAGTTACATACTATTACAAGCTTCTAAGGAATACACTTCATTTTCCCCTCCGTGTGCTAAAACCTCCCCATGCATCTCTCTTGACTCGCTGCAAGGTCACACACTTGCTTCCGACAAGGATATCTTGCTTACCTATGCACGCTATCATAGTCAAGGCATAACTTTACTACCAACTGCTGGGACTCCTACTCTAAACGGTCTGAGGTCTACTTGGGACTTCTTACCAGGTAAATACCCTGACATGTTGGTGGGTCTAACACCGTAAACATTTATGTTGCTAGAAGGAGGGCCAGATGACAAGTTGAGTCCTCAAAATATGTTTTGAATTCCTACACATCTATCATGAATTATCTTATAGTTCACCCTCCGATATGTATGTCTTATAGAAATGTGTGTGAATTATCGAGGGATTTTAGGGATGACTTGTCACAATACACATATGGAGGTGAAGGTAGAACAACTTGGCCTAGTCATAAAGTTTCTTTCGAAGATCTCTATTCTACCTTGGAAGACCCTGAGAGTTATGTGGTATGTTTGTTGTTCACATTCATGCTTTGAGGGCACCCGTTGCAATGGTGTGTCACGCTGCCTGATAAAGTTGTTCACTCTTTCAATTACTTTGTTGAAGAAATTGACCGTGATTTCCATCATTTTGACCATAAAGAACTTAAAAAAAAATATCGAATTACGGAAAGCCCCTGATGAATCCTTGTTGCAATTTTAGGATTGATTTTGTAATCTCCCATTTCAATTCCCAGAGGATGAAATTGATTTTAAATTTATTCGTGAAATATTTCACTACGTTATTCACATATCTGAAAATCCACAGGTGTTAGAATCATTCAAACCCATCCCAACATATCTTAGTGTTAGAGCTGCTAAATCTAAGGTGGACAAGGTCGCTGTCACAAGTGAATGTATGTCCTCATGTCATTAAACAGCTCTGGACCCGCAGTGAGAGGCAGGAGAAAGTGTGCATCCATCTATTGAAATTTCACATCTCTGACCCCACATGCTCTTGATTTCTGTGCATATTTGGCTTGCAAGGTTGTTGGTTGTCACATGGACTTGTTTCCTCAGCCTCCGTCCTGACGTTCTGTTGATCCTCCAGATTGTATTTTGTTGTGTTCTCCCATTCTGGACTCCACATTTATTGTTCACAAGGATCAAGTTGTCGACGGAGTTGGTATTAAGTAGCCAACTTGCACTATCATTTATGATGAGTATGTGTGGGAATCTGAAGAAGAACTGACAGTGAAGGATGAACTCTTTCTATCCGCACCTCATCCGCTTTTCCCTAACATATTTGGTGATTCTGCCATTGTTAATTTTCCGTGTGAGAATATATTCCCAGATGCATATACTTCCGATCATTCACAAAATACATCGGATTTCAGTTTGTCATTGCATAGTGGCGAGGACAAATATTTGTTTACAAATCCACTCAATATTTCATCTGTCATTTCCGGAAATGCAGAGGGTCAACATTCTTTCTTCTCATAAATCCCTCTATACGATTCATCAGGTCATGAGGATGTCGATGAATTTTTCAAATTTTCTGATCATGGCTGTCGTGATGTCTTTACTCCTTCATTTGATCACGATGATGATTCATTCACTGTTGGCCTTCCTAAGTCACCCATCTTCGATGATCTATCTATTGATAAAGTGGAAACACCCCAAGTTGTCGAGGAACTTTAGCCCGAGTTGATGGTTATGTGAGAACCTCGCTGTCTTGAGGTTGATTACACCTTAGATTAGAAATTTGTTGAAACATCAAAGGCTCCTCATCACTCTCCCATTTACACCAAAGATCAATCTAGTTCACATAATTCACATCCTCCACCTGAATCACAAGATCTTATTGCTCATGCATTGGAGGAATCATACACAATGAGCACTCTTGGTAAATGTAATTTGTCTTTCTTTCTCATGTTTTCTCATTTTTCATGATCAAAAGAGTGTGCATGTTTGTCATCTATGCACAATGTGTTTCATAACCATGATACGTCTGCAAAATGCTTATCTTTCACTTTTATTCTTTTCCTCTCTGTGGATATTTTTAAACTCAAAGCGTGTTGGCATTCATTGTTATATTTTTCTTGTTTGTTGGTTTACACGCTTGCCTTTCTCGTAAACCATGCATTCACCAACATGGGTCAACCAATGTGCCGATGGCTGCATCAGAAATATCACTTTACGTGAAGTGGCTCATGCACTGTTTAGTTTAGGAGTAGGAGTATTGTTTTCTTTCTTATTTTCTTTGTTTACTTTGTTTTCGTTTCTTGTTTTCTTGCTTTTCTTTCATCTTTTTCTGTCCTTTTCTTTCTGGTTTATTTTCCTGTTTTGCACCCATAGGTTTAGTTTCACATGAAACTGTGTGTGGCTCTCGAGACAAGCGAGGTAAAGTACACAAGGAGTTGTAAAAATATCAATAATTGGTTATCTGTTGTCCTCCCTCTTTATAAAGAGCTTGTTGTATTCAATTGATGATACCTTGATGGAAAATATGTTCTATTTAGAGTAATTCCTAGTGAAAACACAAAGCTTTCACTTTTAACTAGTACCGCCTACTCTCATCAATTCCTTTGGGTGAACGCTTGTTAGCTTAGTCAAGTAGAGTAAGTTGAGGGGGAAAACCTTAACAAGTATTGTTAGATGTATATATAAAATAGTTCTCTAAAGAGACAACCTCTTCTGCTCTCAATAAGTCAGGATCCCTCTTCCACCTCTGAAATAAATAAGTTCCTATGCATAGTTCTTTGAAATGAAAAAATAAAATAAAATAAAATAAAATGAAAAATGAAAAAAAAGGCAAAAGAAGAGAATGTCTTCCTGCACAGAGAGGTTATGAAAGTAGCTCTGACAGGGTACTGACCAGGATTGTTGGTAGTGGAGCGATGCTTGTGTCCCTGTGTGACTCTGGCAGGGTACTATCCATGCCTTCTAGAAGCGGAGCAACACTAGAGATGAAACTAAGACTCTGCCATCTTTATTACCTATGGACCAATATACCCTTCATCCCCAATCGAAACAACTCAGCTTACTTGGCTTGGTATGTGTGCTGACCACTCAAGAGAATGAAAGGGACTATATGTTTAACACTAGATGAGTTTTAAATCCATGACAATCGAAGAATCAAACAATACTTCTGAAGGAGTTAGACTCGCTTTTCAATAACAGGTACCATACAGAGCATTGGAGTTATACTAGTGTGTCGTCAATGTTTTAGCGGCTACAACCACCCTCCAAAATTTTTCCTTTGCTTCGTTTTGGAGCCTCCCTCCTCGAAATCATAGCAGTTATCCCACACTAATCAGGTACTCGTGCTTACTTGATTTCATTTATCACTTAACAGCTTGTGTTCACTCACTTGTCCCATTGGTCAACCACAAGATGACCCAACACTTGGTTCACTTCCAGTCAATGGGTTGTCGGGAAAAAATGCGCAATCATGGAGGGAAGTATGTCTTCCCTTCAGGAATTGCAAAGAGCATCCCAATAGCTTCCTTGCACTCATAAATTACGCAGAGCAGGCCAGTTGGCACTGCTCTCCAAAAATGTGCAGAGTAGACCAGACCAATTGCACTGCTTTGGAAAAATGCGCAGATCAACCCAACAACACTACTGTGGAAAATTGCGTAGAGTTAGCCCGCCAACCAGGCCCACTCAACCTAGAAACACGCAAAGGATTTTCCTCAGTGACTATCTGTTGCATGTGCTAGTAGGTTGCCCGATTCCCTCCAAGACTGCGCAATCATTCCTTGTATGCTGGGCATCTTTTTCTGAAAAAAGGAAAAAAAAAAAAAATCAAAAAATCAAAAAATCAAAAAATCAAAAAATCATCCATAGATTTTAGGGATCTATTTTTAGTAGTGGGAGTTACATTGAAAGTCATTTTTAGAAACTCCCTGCCAAGTGTCGCTTTTCCTACATTTGTGGCATTCACGTCATAAACCATAATTTCACCAATTCTATTTAAATGATGCCTCAGATCTCATTCTTCACATTCGATTTTGGAGCTTTGGCATTCCCGAGGCATCTAGGAACCTTCAACACAGTTGGCATAGCTTTTCTAGGTAAGTTTTTCTTTTCATGCCTTTTGCTGCTTTTTTCGTCTCTTTTTAGTTTTCGGCTTGTATGAATGTTGTTTCCTTTGTTTTATTGAATGACCATTGGAGTTTTGATGTGTTTTAACTTGTAAAAGTGTTATTTCAAGTTCTTCATTACATTTACTTTGTGTCGCGTGCATAACAATGTTTCTGCACTAACAGTCGTTGTTATAGCAACTCTCTTCATGAAATTCTTGGTTTTGTCATTTGACTTATTTATGCACTTGCTTGAAGTGCATGCATGTCTATTCACTTAGATCTGAACCATCTTTGAACACACACTCAATCCTTCAGATTTTCAGGTTGCCATTGGGTAGATTTGGGCTGTCTTGGCCCAGATCTTGTCTCTCCCAACATGCTCTTCGCATTCCTGGCAGTCAAGGCTCTGCCTTGCCTCTAGGAATTGTGCAGAAGCTACCCATAGTATCTCCCAGTTGTGCTCTAGGGAATCTTGGGAGGCAATGCCTAGTCCTGCCCAATGGAATTGCGCAATGTGCAGTTCTAGCTAGCAACCTAGCCTGACTGTTCTGCACATTACATAGTTTTAGTCGATATTCAGATTCATTGGACTACGCATTACACAGTTTGAGTTAACAGTGAGCCTCACTAGCAGCTGAGACTGCATAATGTATAGCTTCAACTAACAGTCTCCCAGCCTCCCAGAGTCAATGTTGCGCAATCTTGCCCAACATTCACCAGTTTGTTGCCCGATTGATTCTCGAGTTGCTTGATGTTTTTTAGCTGACATTTTCTTGCCATAAGTGTCTTCTCTGTCTCTAGGTACCACAGGTTTTTGAGCAGCTTCTCAGCAGTACAGGTATCATGGCCTCCAAGAGAGCTGGATCAAAAGACACAGTTGAAAGAAGTACTAGGGATGTGGTTGAGAAGGGGTCTATGCGCTTTCCTGTGTACACACAGACACACACTTATTCATTGAGAAAGACTTCAAGATCACATGGAAAGACATCAACAATATATTTGTAGGAAGATTTGGGGAGAATATGGAGGACCTGCAGGCCTATGTCAATATTCATAAGTCAGGATTGTACAATGCTTCATGTTAGACTTTAAGCTTCTGTGGCAGTTTTTTGGAGTGGTATGATCCGGATTATCCACAGTATTATGTTCATTATGTCGATGTTTTGAACCCCAAAGGGGGTCCATTATCAGGGCCGAAAATGATATATTATGAATGATATTTTGAGAGAAGAATATTTCGACCAGAATATATATAAACCTAAAGAATGATGAAGTTTAGAAGAAGCGACCAGTTCAAAGAGTAACCTACACATATGAATTATTCAATTTTTATTTCAGTTTTTAATTATTTTAATTTTTTTTTTTTTTAGTTTTAATTATTTTTATTTTAGTTTTTAATTATTTTAATAAAATAACTAAAAATTAAAATAATTAATAATTAAAATTAAAATAATTAAAAACTAAAATAAAAATTGAATAATTCATATATGTAGGTTACTCTTTGAACTAGTCGGCTTCTACTAAAATTCGTCATTCTTTAGGTTTATATATATTCGAGTCGGAATATTCTTCTCTCAAACTATCATTCATAATCTATCATTTTCAGTCTTGATGATGGACCCCCTTTGGGGTTCGAAACATCGACATAATGAACACAATGTTTCATGTCAGTTTCCCGTATTCCCATGCATAGATGTGATCCATTGGATTGTCTCAAACACTGATCTTGAGATGATGATACTGAGGAGTGTCAGTGGAGTAGAGCTTGCTTCCTTCAGGATGGAAGATTATCAGCAAATGCACAATTTGCCACTACCAGTGAGCAGGATGGATGCATTGTTCTACACTCCCAACATCAGCATGAATACAAGAGATATCTAGAAGTGTTGGGTAAGGGAGCCAATGAAGATCAGGATGAAACCGAACCAGATATACAAGATGAAGACACTCAGGAAGGCTTACCAATTCTTGGTCATCTTCGCATGTCGCTTATATGCCCAAGGGAGTACAAAAACCTTCCTGCAGAATTGGGTTGCTATGTTGGATCTGTTGGCAAGTGAAGGAAAACCTTTCAACTAGTCTAACATGTTGGCTCTCTAGCTAAAAGTGCATATATCCAGCACCCAGAGTCCTCCCAAGGATCAACAAGAAAGATTCTTCATGTCTGCCTACCTACTCGATGCAATTTGTACCTATCAATAGTTTCCTTGCATGGGTTGGGCATGGACACCTTTAGAGAATGTTGTGAACATATATTGCAAGTGGCTTTCAGACTACAGCTACAAAGGATTCATGGCTAGACTATCTGATCATTTCATCGCCCCTCTGTATATGATGATCTTTGAAGAAGATTTGCCTTGCATGTCCCAGGAAGCAATTGAGGCATTGCTAAACATTGCAGATTGGTACACCTCACTCAATGGCACATTCATCAGGATGTAAAACACAGAGAAAGCTTCACATGTGTTTCCAAGGTTTTCCATGGACAAGTTGGTCATGCAGGAAGTTGCATACCACATCTCAACAGGGTTATCAGCTGGATTGCATAAGAAGAAGAAGGCACCATGGCCTATGCTTCCTTTGCGAATACGGTTGTACATGATCTAGAGTTTGAAATAGGCAGATGCCGATGTCGAGGACTTCAAGAAGTTTAAGTTCAGCTCTAAGAGTTTCAATACATATGATCCACATGGATTATGTAGGGACCACTTTGCGAGAGTGTACTATTCTTGGATCCACGGGGCGTGTCATTGGCCAGAGCAAGACCCATGTAGATATTGTTATAACTCCTCTAGGCTCAATGAACCAGTCAGCATGGTAGTAGAGTGGCTAGAAACACTCAAGGCAGAATCACCACAGGGTGTAGCAACAATAGCAACAGCAAGAAACAAACCTGTGTAAGACAAAGGTAAGAGGAAGATTTCCGAAAGCATAGAGATAGAGCAAAGCTACAAGTTTAAGGAATACCAAATTGTGGAAAGGGTAGCTTTGGAGATAGATGTGAAGAGGCGGCAACACGACAGGAGAATATCACAAAGAAAGAGGGAGAAGCAAACACTAGAAGAAGCAGAGAGGAAGTTGCAAGAATTATAGAAGAAGATCAAAGAAGAACAAGATTGCATAGAAGAGAGAAGGAAGCGCAACATGAACATGAAGAGGAATAGGAACAGGAACAGGACAAAGTGTAAGGCGCACAGACAACACAAATTGCACCGATATAGGTTACTCTGAACCATCAACAGATGAGGAACAGGGTGAGCAGGCGCAGGAACAACAACTTGCTCCGCACGATGAATCGATAATAGAATAAATGGATATGGAGATGGAGCAACTGAAATAGGATCAAGACACCGACCTCATGCAAAGGAAACTGAGGTGACCCCATAGGCTTCACGAGCTCTAACAACAGAGCAAGTCCCAAGTGAACAAGGGGATACCATTCACGTTGAAGATAATCCAGGAACATATGTGTACAACATAGCTTTTGATGAGTCACAACATAGAGTTATAGAAGCACATAGAGCGTGCACCCCAGATAAGAATGCATCACTTGCGCACTTTGAAGAACAGGTGATTGTGTCAAATGTACGAATACATCTAACCATCTTGGACGATACTACAAAGGCTTATGCCAAAGCCACAAGCTTGAGTGTTAAGTTATTGATAACAGAAAACGAGCACATGGCTAAGGAGTTGCAAGCAACCAGACAGAGAGAGGAACAATCCACAAGATCCACTATAGAAAAGATGAAGAAAGTGAGACTTGGTAAAGTATCAGCTCTTGAGATAGTCACGTGGAGACTGTATGATAGGTTCATCACCATGCACAAGGCGGTTGACCATCTACATCATCATTAGCAGTTGCTCCACCAAGATAGCTTGAACACTCACAAATATACATGTCGCTTTTGATCATATATAGACATGGACAATGAGGTACAAGGAAGCCCTGCTTCACTTGCTGAAGATGATGAAGCCACAGGTAGATTTAGACAAAGCACACATCTAGAGTCTGATCCAGACCTATGAGGAACTCATGCCACTCATTACCATTGTTGAGGCTTCATACACAAATTTGTTCAAAAGTTTGGATGTCGTGGTGACAAATTATGGAACCCTGTCGATTGGTATGCTCACCGAGGCCAAAGAGAAGAACCAAGTCACATTGGGGCTCAACACCTACTTTGATCAATTGATTCTCATGACCACCATGCTAGATTTCCAAGCTAGTGCAGATAACATGTGGATGTATATCGTCGGTCTGACCTTGCTCGAGACTAAGTTGCGCATCTTACAGGATGGGTTGGATACAGTTTCCAAATTAGTATACCTGGAAGCAATGGAGGAAAGAGTTTGTTTCCAGAAATACATCATCAAAGAGTATCCAAACACCATTTCGCACTACCAAACATGGCATCAATTTGTCACTGAGGATCATGGAGAGGAGGTTGATGGCCTAGTCTTTCCATAGTCGTCTGAGTCTTAGAGTATTATTTTCTAACTGACTCAAGACATTTTTGTCCCACATGGGTATATGTAGAAAATGTATAATTTTTGTAAACATGATGTAAAGTGAAATTTCAAGTGTCATTAGTGGAATGCAAACAATCACATGTAATGTAAAGAGTTATGTAATGAAGTTGATGAGTCATGAGGGCAGTCCAAGAGTCACAAAGGGGAATGTCATGGGTCACCCCACCCTTTGTTACAACTAGAACCTCATAACTCATAGAACAGGCTTTTGGGTGCGAAGCATTTGCTAGGGATTGCTGAGAGAGGGCTTAGAGAGGATTGTGATGAGCCTTGGCTTCTCCAGAGTGTAGAGTGAGTACATCTCTTTCGAGGAGTAGGCGGTGTTGACTATGACGTTCCACTATTAGGGATAGTGGATGTCATGGTTGTATGTATGGATGGAACTTTCACTTTTATATAATATCACAAAGCCAACACGTTTCATGTTTATGTTGTTATTGTAGTTCGAATATTCTGGTTACTTTAGCAATGTATGTAGTTTTAACTTATGCTTTAATGTATGGATTATTTCGTATGTGATTGTATGAATCTTATTGAAGCATTTTGTTGGTTCAACTCATCACTTTGGATTGTTGACTAATATGCTCTACAGTTTGTGATGTCATTCAGCTCGTGTGTTCCTTTCAGGCTGCATACTATTACAGGCTTCTAAGGGATACACTTCATTTTCCCCTTCGTGTGTTAGAACATGCCCATGCATCTTTCTTGACCCACTGCAAGGTCACACACTTGCTTCCACCTAGGATATATTGCTTACCTCTACGCGTTATCGCAGTTAAGGCATAGCTTTACCACCCACTGCTGGGAGTCTTACTCCAAATGATCTAAGGTCTAGTTGGGACTTCTTGCTGGGGACATCCCCTGACATGTTGGCGGGTACAACACCGTCAACACCTTATAACCTTCAATCTTTCATTTGTTACTTAAATATTAAGTAGAAATGTATTTTCCAATCAAATGGAAACGAATGAATTTGCGAAAAATTATTGTCAACTAAAATAATAAGGGATGTAATGGAAATTTAATAGCTTATATGAGAGATAAAAAATCCTATACATAACCACGGATGACTTAAGATATCAAGGATTTTGGTTGGTTGATACCTTTAATACCATAGGATATCATAGTCCTATATGATATATCTATATATATATATATATATATATATATATATATATATATATATATATATATATATATATATATATATATATATATATATATATATATCAACATGTTCTAATATTATCCTCGATATATCAACCTAATGTTTAGTGGGTAGTTGATAGCTAGATATATCCTAAAGATAATCCCTAGGATGGTTAATATATGCATTATCTTATATAGTAATAAGTAATTGGATCTTATATGGATATTAAGTAATTGGATCCTCCTGTAATATTTTCCCTTGTCTTTGGTATCCCTTTCACGTTACATATCAATAGATATCATAGATTTAGATGTATCTCTAGAGCCTAAATCCAAGGATATCACATTGGAATATAGACCCCTCTTTGGATAAGAGTAAGATATCATTGAAAAAAACAACAAACATAGGTTATATTCCAGCTAAATGTTTGGATAAACCTTATACAAATGTTAGGTAGCTAAAGCATTTGGAATGTATTCAAATTTGGAGGGGTTGTTAATCCTCAATAGAGAATGGTTGAGCTTTTACATAGGGTTACCATATGTTCCCATCTAAATAATATTAGCTACCCTCAACAATTCGATAATAGGGCCTGTGATTATCATGATGAATCGAATAAGGTATCACCATATCACCAAATTACCAAACGACCAAAAATATGACCAAACATGCATTCTATATAAATATCATGAAGATACAACCAAATGTGCATTATTTATCTACATTATCTTATATTCTTGTGTTTTCTATTATACATTGTTTATTAAATTGGTACATTGTTTATTTAATTTCGTTCATATTTTTTGAAGATGCTCAATATACACATCTTCGTCTATTCGATGGAGTTCACACATAGATCAAATCTTTTTGTTGGTCAAATTTTTCATTTATATCAATATAGCATTGTTGGAGATGGAAAAGATTCTTTTGATGCATTAATTACCCTTTTTTGATGTTTTCCTATCCTCATGCAAACCCTAAAAGAAAACCCTAAGCATGAAGATGGTGCATAAGTTAAATTACCTAACTACATGATAAAACCCTAAAGCCCTAACTTCATGATTCCCATGAAACCCTAGCTCTAGATAGCTCTTGATTGTTGACCATAAATCCCTAGTCCTAAATTCTCGATGCAATCCCTAGAACTAACGCTTGCTATATGATGTTCTAGACTAGGTGAAAATGTCATAGCATTAACCATATACATTGATGAAACCCTATCATTTGACCTTATGAAATAATGATGCACATATGATTGTTGGATGGAAAATAATATGAATCCCCAACCTTCTTGATTGATGCTTATGGTTCCGTAGTCTTGAAGGCCTAAGTCTATGAAGAAGGAGCCTTAGACATAAAATACCAAAGGTTTCCATGAATAAAATAATAATGTTAGTTCCAAACTTTAATTTTATTGATGGTAAAATGACCTCATTTAAGGATTTAATTTTCATGAGATCGTAGATGACATTTTCCCCTTTCCAACAAGCTATTACATGCCCTCTAACTCCTCTTAAATTGAGAGGAAATTATTTTTTAAGATGAAATAATATATTTTCTATCTTAGTCGACCTAAGTCTACTTGTGCAAGTTGGCCTTACCTCCAAGAGATGTGTGGTTTCATTAAAGGTAAAAAACTACAAGTTCAAACTCTTCATTTCATTATTAAATTTTGGTGAAGAAAATCACAAGATTTCATAAAAGAGGAATAAAAATAGCAAGGAGGATGACAAGGATAATGTTTGGGTTAATTATGTTGTTCATATTTGAGTGATTGGGTATACCTTGAAGAGGCTCAAATCTGTGAACAATCAGACTACAAGATAGTCATCTTTAGTGCCTCAGACTCACCTTGGAAGCCTCAAAACTGTGAATAGTCAATTTGATCACCATTTCAAGAGGCTCGGACTGTGTGAAGGAACAAACTTGTGTACATTTGATTGGACCTGAGAAGAGGAGTCTTGGAATTGTGAAGAGGAGGCCCATATTAAGAAACTTGGATTGTTGAACATACATATACCTTAGACCATTGATTAGGTAGCTCGATGATGTATTAAGATACAGTGACTTGATATCTTCGATAGTAGATAGAAGCTCAGACTTTGAGATAGAGAACATACCTCTTTGGAGGCTCAATTAATAACTTACTTGTGGTTATCTCTTGGAAGCTCAAATTAATAGCATGAAATAGTGGACAAAAATGTCATTTGGAAGCTCAAATATTTATGGAGACTTATGGTAGCTCATTTTAGAGACTCAGACTTTTTACTTGAACTTCGAGAGGGCTCGGTTTCACCCGTGGAGAAGAAAACATTAAGGATAATCAGCTAGGTAATTAACCTCACTTCAGTCTCAAGCTCAGAATAAATTGCAGACTTGTGCAAAGGATCTCAGACCAGTGATAATTATCACTGCAACTAGGATACCATAGTGACCTGTAGAATTATAGACTTTGGAGCAGTATTTGGTAGGCATGTGGAAGGTTAGTAAGGAGGCTCGAAACTACAGTAACATAAATACTTAAAAATGTGGTTATTCAACCTATGAAGACTTAGTTTTGAATTCTTGGACCATTGTAGCTTGACATCTTTGAAGAGTAGTTTTTAATGTTATTTGTGGAATCTTGAGAATCCATTGAAGACATTTTGAAGCTTCCTTAGGAATATTTTTGAACTGTACTTGGAGCAGCCTTTGAGGACAGTTGGGAACATATATATCTTGAAGAGAAGCATTACCAAAGCTTTATTGAACATACCTTGATGTTTGGAGGGAAGATCCATTGAGGAGAGTGGTGGTTGTTTTTTGAAGAAGGCTAGATAGTTGGAGCATTGAAAAACATTTTGAAGCACTTGGAGGATTGTTTGGTGTATACCTTATTGAAGACAACATGATGCATTGTTGAAGGCCCTTATGATGTAACCTTGGGGAAAGTGTTTGGATGACATGAAGATGAATGGTGACACCTTCTGAGAAGACAAAGTTCAATTCTTCAAGATAATTTTAATAATTATTCATGGCTCCCAATATCTTCTGCAATGAGCCCTATAGGGTAGGAGTCCTCAAGAAGACCAGGTTGGAGCTTGTACCAGAGATAAGGTTGGAGCCCTAGAGGTTAGTATCTCAAAGTGTCAATATCAGAGCCTTGGGAGTATATGGCTGAAGCCTCGTAAAGTGTAAGTTGGTGCTTTGCAAAATACAGGTTAGAGCCTAGTGGATTGAAGATTGGTGTCTTCATCTAGTGTTGGAGCCCTAATTATTATTGTACTTGATTAATTTTAAAGAGGATTTGTTTCCTCATCATTGATTAATAAAATTATTATTCTAGCATCTTTCATTTTGTGTTGTAATTATAAGTGATCTTAACTCGTAAAAATAACAATTGAAGAGAAAGGCTGATTCACCCCCTTTCTCAGTATTTCCAACAATTGGTATCAGAGCCAATTCCTTCACTCAGAGCGTAATAACTTGAAGGTATATCCTTAGAACACAAATGGAAAAGTCAAGGAAGAAAGCCTCCAATCCTTCTAAAGATGTCTCTTCTTTAACCATGAAAGTAGAAGATAATCAAATTGGGAAAGCTCCATTGTTCAATCGAAACTTTGATATATGGAAGGAAAGAACGAATAATTTCTTAATGGCTCAAGAGTTTGAACTTTGGGAATCAGTGATTACTGAAAGCCAGATGGAAGAAAAATAGAAGGAATATAATGTAGGAGCAACAAAATCAATCTTGAGTGAGATACCAAATCCTATAAAGGCCAAAGTGTAAAAAATTTCATCAGTAAAAGGTATGTGGGAAAAACTTCAATATCTTCACTCAAAAGGAGCATTGACTATGATCTACATTGTCACTCACTGCAAAATTTGTTTTTAGCTCTCAAAATGGTGCAAAAGAGAAGAAACGTTGTAGCCATCACCCAAACCAAAAAAAAATTCAAAGCTAAATTGGACTCCCTCCATTGGATAGTGATCAAGATAGGCTTTCCAATGGTATATGAACTCCTAAAATGGACCTTGGAATAAGAAGATATATCTTGTTAAAGATGTGGCTTTTGTCACCTTTTGAAAGGAGGAAAGAATCACATATCGGAGGTCCGAGAGCATATTGAAATCGCAATCGGAGTTTTCTAAAAGTAGTAGCAAGGGAGGGAAGAGAAAACCAGTGATTAACGATCACCGATATCAAAGGTCGGAGGTTCCTGCGATCCCGCATATCAGTGATCACAAATGACAGAGGTCCAAGGCAGTGATCAAGCATATCGGCTGGGTGAATCGGCGATCGTAATAGCGCAAGATTAGCACATCACAATTGGTTATAAAACAAATGAAACCCTTCCAATGTTTCAATTGTGATTAAAAGTGCTCGGATTTAAGTCGATAATAGAAATCACCGAGAAAGGGCCGAAAACATTTAATAAAGGAAATCAGCGCAAAACCAGGGGCAGACGGGCCTTTTTCTCTCTCTCTAGGAGGCCACGTGGCATAATATTATTGGATCAGATAAAGAAACGGTGGCGCTGACATTAGCATGACGTGGCAGTGTGGAGGACACATGGCATGTAGATCTGGCATTTTCAAGGTTCTAAAGAGGGCATATCCGGGTGACACGTGCCACCACTCAGGAAGTTCCACATGGCAGTGATGATGTCATCAATCGAAAATCAATGATCAGGGGTGGTAGCACAATGTGCATCATGAGGAATTCGCCAATAGTGAACCTCTGATTGGAAATTGGCTCAGATAAGGGAGCTAGACGATGGTCACGGGAAGAGCGAAGAACCAAGAGCTAAGGAGGACAATTGATACCGCATATCAACAATTGCAAGTGTCAAAGGGAGCAAACAAAGGTGATATTATGAAATGGCTGATTGCAATATCCTGGGTGGGCCCAATAAGCATTCGACGGTCGCAAGAAATAGAGGGTGCAAACTCTCCCTCATCCTTTTTTCAAGTGGGCCAGACTGCATCACACATCAGAGATTGCAATGTTGGGGAGGAGGCAATGAAGGCGAGCATTAGAAACCCCCAATCTATGTAACAAAGGAAAAATGCCCCTAGACATGAGCCCAAAGGTCCTAGCACCCAAGGACTAAAAGCCTGGTCATAGCCCCCGGTCACATGAAGCAAAAGGGGCTAAAGTGGATCAAAATGTCCTGTCCCGTAAGGACCTTTAATGGGAAATCTTGATGCGATAACTCTGCGATAAAGTAATGTAGGAATTTAAAGGCATGGTGGGTTGGTAGTTGAGGCATTTAAGAAAGGAGATGCAACATTCAAAATCGGCATGGGCTAACCCAATAAGGCCCCTTGTGACATGAAACCAGGGTCGACACTGACATAGTAAATGAAGACAGTGAAGCTCAGGGGGACTTGATGATCCATCATGGTGTTCCACGCCGAGGGAAGATGAAGTACCGCCGAGGTGACCCCTGCTTCTGTAATGTGGCATTAAACTGATAGTTGACCACTCCTAGTTCTGGATAAGAAATTATTCAAGAAGTAAAGGCAGAAGCGACGAGACTCGATTGGGTGTCCAGAAGGCTAGACCATGGGCAAGCAACAATCTGAGAAAAGGAAATCCTAGGGATGTGCATGGAGAGATTTTGTTGGTGTTTCCATCCGATTGTTGAATCATTTTGTTATCTTATAATGTGTCACCATTTAATGAAGAAATTAATATTTTGTAGTCATCTTTGGGGCCACAAAGCCAGCCAAGGCCAAGACAGCTAGTCGATCTGACAATTGAGTCTTAGATGAAGATATTTTGTTGTAATTATTGTTCAATGCTGCCGTCTCCAGATAAATAGTGGGAAGAAACACTTCACAAAGGTTCAAAATCCTAAAGAAAGAACTACATGTTATTTTCAAGACTGTATGAGTTTATGAAATGTTCTTTCAGAATAATAAGGAAATGGTGGTGATTAATCCTTCGAGTACTACAATATGTTACACCCATATTTAAGTTCCATTATCTTCATGTTCCCTCTCTGATTTCAGGTAATCGTAGCTACTAGAAATGTTTCATACATTATTACAGATTCATTTGTATTGACTTGTTAATGCATGTGCCTGTATGGATGTTTAAGATTATATCTTTAAAATTGTGCTCCATCAATCATCGCAATCCTCTTTCATCCATTATGTCTACCTATAACTCAGATAAGTGTAGAATTCTTGATGCTTCAAGATCTATGTGATGAGTATAGAATTCTTGATGCTTCAATCTCTATGTGATCAGTTATTCTATCTCCTTATCTTATTTCATTTCTCTGTGAAATCTTATTAAAATGTAGGTCCTTGAACTTCTCGGCCTCCACTAGTTTATACATATATTTATCTGAGTTTTATATCTGAAGAAGTACCATAAATACATGGGTTATGCCTTTAGATGAATGAACCAACCCATGTTTTTTAATATATATATATATATATATATATATATATATATATATATATATATATATATATATATATATATATATATATAAAGACATATGTACAAAAATATATATGACGTCTCCATCTTCCCGAGAATCATATGAGACACACAAAATCTAGATGTTCCAGGCACTGGTCTCGTAAGAAATTTTAGATTGTCTCTGGAAGCAACAACATCTTTTGGTACTGTTGTCAGGAAACTTATCGCAAGATTTTTCCCCTGGGATACAACAAATTAAGTACTCTTTGTGTTGGTGAGCAAAGACGTTTTGATTGCATCCTCATCACCTTGGTGACTTTGCAAATCCATTATCATTTATCATCCTAGCTTTTGGAAAGCCTCACACTCGTTCAGATACCTCTCAGCAGAAAACCTCATCTGTATCTGAACCAAAGAAATTATATTTCAGGAGAAGTTGGAAGGAGAAAACTCCTACTACCTATGCTACTCGCTCATCATTCTTTGAAGCTTCCTCATCCAGCTCCCAAACCACTATCATTCACTGATCAGAATTTACTCCTACGATCCTTACATACCCCACTCTCAGTCTAGCCACTCCAACCACTGTGGTTTTGGCCCAAGTTCCTCCAGAAAATATCAACCCCCCTCCATTAATTCATATGGTTATTCCAGGTTTTTTACTGAATAGATATCCCCCTCTTGATTTAGCTCAACTCCTAAGTGTTATGCCTTAGGACTACCTAAAGATTTTACCTAGGTTCAATGGGGAGGATGAAAACACTGCATAAAGACACATTGAAACCTTTTGTGCTTTTGCTAAGAATCTAAATGTAGAACAACTAGATGTGGTCCTGAGAATATTTGTACAATCCCTTGATGGAGAAGACAGAAAATGATTTAAAGCCCTATCTAATGCCTCCATCACTACCTGGGAGGAACTCGAAAACTCTTTCACACAAAAATGGGGTGAAAGAGAAATCATGAGTATGTCCTCATAGAGTTCAATGTTAGAAGGAAGAAGCCAAAAGAGGATATTGAAAAATTCATAAAAAGGTTCAATAAGCAGTATAATAACTTGCCTGATGAGATAAAGCCTCCTCAAGCTGCTGCTCGCGTAGTATTTGTGGGAGCCTTTGAATCCGAATTTGGTTTTACCCGAAGAGAAAGGAAATATCGTAGTTTGGATCAACTCCAAGTTGATGCTCTTGAGGTAGAAGCAAATTTCACCTTGGCAGGGAAGTCAAGAGGTAAGGACGAACCTACCGATAAGAAAAGGGTGAAAGAAGAAACATCCTCCTATGGTCAACCTAAAGAATCACTAGATCCAAAGTGGGAAGAAATGGATAAACTCATCAGGAGTTTATCGCATAAGGTGGGGAAAATTGAGCTCAAAAACAAGAGTCCCCCAAAACAGAATGCTCAGGGTAAAAACTAAGGTTATAACCCACGGTATAGAAGACCACCATTGCAGATACTTCAAAGGGAAAGAAAAGATCAACTCGATTAGATCCCTCCTCCTCTATATTTAGAAGGTGATCTCGATGAACAACCATTAGATACACATGAGATGTAGGGAAACTTGTATTCCTATTTCTCTGAAGAAGAACATGAGAACATGGCTCATTAGGAGATAAGGTAGGATAGAGAAGAAGTAGAAACTAAGGAGGACATAGGTGATTATTGTAAAAAGTTTGCAGATTTCATGCAAGAACAGCTACATTGAAGGTGTGATCTAAGATTTTCAAGGAAGAGGTTGAGGGAACCAAAACAACAAGAGGGAACTGCTCCCCAAGATATTTCCCCAGTGCCAGATAAATGGAAAGGTAAGCTCAATACTGACTCATCCAAGGTAAACGTCTGCTCAAATAAGGAACGTAATAGTTTTAAGGTACACACAGAAGATAAGGCACCTGTTCTGGTAAAAAATACCAATGATAAGGAAAGAGAAGCAGAGCTAGGAGGTGTATAAAAAGGCCAACCTGCATTCAATATTCAGAACGAACTCAAAAAGGTAAATATTCTTGTTCCTCTAATTGAACTTCTAAAGAATCCCACTTATAAATCCCAAGTCTCTCAGTTCATGCTTCCATCCACCTCAGTATCGACATGTGACTGTTTAAACCTTCAAGAAGAAAGGCTAATGGTTGTTTTTGGGCCTCATGTTGAAGAACTTGATCCTTCTACTGCACCCTTCTATGTGACCCTGGTAATTCATGACCTCTTATTGCATGACTGCATGTTGGACTCTGGAGCCTCATATAACCTCAAGCCCTTAGCAGTGATGGAACAACTTGGTGCGCAAATCACCCAGCCCTACAAGGACCTATACTCCTTTGACTCTAAGAGGGTCAAATGCTTGGGAATGATAAAATATCTGGCGGTAAACCTCGCTTAGATCCCTGTGAAGAGAATAGTGATGGACATAGTAGTGGTAGATATTCCCCCTCGATTTTGCATGCTCCTATGTAGGTCTTGGGGTTCCAAGGTGGGGGGCTCTATCAAACTAGATCTAACTTATGCCACTATTCCTACTTTTGGAGGTGAAGAAAGGAGGTTGTACAGAGAGTCTAGATTTCTAAAAATTGTGACCCCACCTAAAGGTTCTAAAAATTCCCTAGTGTATGGAAAAGAAAGCGAACTCTCCTTCTTGTTCCTAGAAGAAAATGAGACCATTTAGAAGAAACACCAGCACACCTAATGATTTAGTTAGAACACCTGCACACAAATGGAAACAAAGTGTCAAAATTATACTTTGACAGAGCGAATTCCAAAGAGGGAAATGGAGCAGGTGTGTTGTTGGTATCTCTTGGGGGCATCTTGATACACCTCTCATTCAAGCTGGAGTTTAAGGAAACCAACAACGTGGCAAAGTATGAAGCATTTCTACTTGGGCTACAAACAACAAGGAATATGAATATTGAATTCTTAATTGTTCATGGAGACTCCGAGCTGATTGTAAAGAATATCAGAAATCAGTGCCATGCTAAACACCCCAAATTTAGGACTTACCGGAATGAAGTATGGGATTTGATTGATAACTTCTTCCTGGCCTTTAATATCCAATTTTTGCCTAGAGATGGAAACAAATTGGTTGATTCACTTGCTGTAGTAGCAAGAAATTTCAAACGTCCTCAAAATCCTCGTCTCAGGTACGAGGTGGAGGTCAGATACAGACCCTCTATACATGATAATCTCAAGCACTGGAAGGTATTTGAGGACAATGAATAGATCAAATGATTTATAGAAGTAGTTGGGGATTTTTCTAACTCAACCATTGATCAAGGAGAGGAAAAATAGGCAGATCAAGAACCCACTTTGTGGAAAAACACAGTGGCTGGACATGAAATTATACAACTGAAAGGGAATACCATTCCTCGTGGGCTAGTCCCACTAGAAATATTATTTAACAAGGATGATGTAGCCTCTAGACCAATGGCTCCGGAGATGGACAAACAAGTAGAAGATTTCAATATCGGCTCAAATGATAAAACCAAAATGGTCAAACTATCAAAAGGAATTGCCTTGCAATATAAACAAAGGAATTTAAATCTCTTCAAAATTTATAAGGAGGTTTTCACTTGGTCTTATGAGGACTTAAAAGCATTTGATACTAACATCATACAGCATAAGATTCCTTTAAAGAGAGGAATAAAACCATGCAAGTAGAAGATTAGAAAGATTAATCCACTATTACTCCCCTCCATTGAAAAAGAAGTGAGGAAACATCTACAGGGTAAAATCATAGTTCTTTTAAGGTACTCAGAGTGGATGGCCAACTTAGTCCCAGTCCAAAAAAAGAATGGAGAAATAAGGCTATGTGTAGATTTTCGGAACCTTAACAGGGCATTGTTGAAAGACAACTACCCACTGCCTAAGATGGATTACATATTGCAGAAGGTGGTTGGGTCAGTCAGAATGTCCATGATGGATGGGTTCTTTGGTTACAACCAAGTGGCAGTCCACCTTGATGATCAGAAGAAGACTACTTTCACCACCCCTTGGGGAACTTTCATGTATGCTCGCATGCCTTTTGGTCTTATTAATGCAGGGGCCATGTTTTAGAGAGCTATGGATATAGATTTTGTAGGGGAGAAAGACAAGTTCATAGTGGTATATTTGGATGATATCATAGTCTTCTCTAAGACTGATGAAGAACACATCCTCCACTTGAAGCTCACCTTTGAGAAATGCAGGAGGTATGGTCTTTCTTTGAATCCCAAGAAATCTCAGCTCTCCCTAAGTGAGTGGAAAATACTAAGACACATAGTAGTGCAAGGAGGAGTGAAAATATATTCTAAGCAAGTCCAATCTATCAGTCATATTCCTATATGCAGAAATAAGAAAGAGGTCTAAGCCTTTTTGGGGAGAATCAATTTCTTGAGGAGGTTCATACCCAAGTATGCAGAAATAGTGACGGGTATTACAGATATGCTAAAAATGGAAAATGAAGTCAAGTGGAACCTTGCGACCTGAGATTCCTTTACTAGAATTAAATAAGAATTGACTAAAGCATCGGTACTAGTCAGCCCTAAATACTCAATGCATTTCTATATCTTTTCTTTTTCATCTCCACATACTATTGTTGCAGTTATGCTATAGAAGAATAAACATCCCATCACCTTCTTCAACCAAGTCGTGAGCAATGGCGAGCTAAAATATAACATCTTGGAGAAACAAGTGTATGCACTGCTCAAGGATTTGAAGGAATTTTGAATATATGTGCTACAATCATAAATCATGGCATTTGTCCCAAAAAAAACGGTCAAGGATATCCTTGTGCAAGGATACAATGAAGGAAAAATGGGTAGGTGGATAGCAAAGATACAGGAATATGAGTTAGACATAAATCCTACTAAGCTCGTAAAGGGTGACGAGTTGGCCAAGATTTTATCATAATCTAATTGCCTAGCTTTGGGGATAAACTTGATAACAGAGGAAGGCAAAACAAAAGTTCAACAGAACGAGATTAAAACATCAAAGAAAAATATCTATGCTAAATATGAGGGATCACCCTTGTATAAGAATATCATCAATTATCTCTTATTCCTAAAGTGCCCACTAGGGCTGGATAAATCTAAGTACAGAATCCTAAGACTCCAAGCTCAAAAGTATATAATATACAATGGTCAACTCTATTGGAAGGACCTGGTGGGAGTTTTGTTGTTATGTTTGGTAGAAGGCGAAACTCATAAAGTGATTGAGGAATTTCATGGAGGATTTTGTGGAGGTCATTACAGCTGGAAGACCACAGCTCACAAAATCCTCAAGACAGGATTCTATTGGCCTACACTATTTGGAAATGTTCATTCCCAAGTTAGTTCATGTCAAAAATGCCAAGTCTTTGCTGAGAGAAAAACTTTCTCCTCTTCCCCTGATCCCAGTGCATGTGGAAGAACCCTTCAAATAGTGTGGAATAGACTTTATACGAGAGATAAACCCACCTTCCAGTGGACAACATAAGTGGATATTAATGGCCACATATTATTTCACCAAGTGTGTAGACGCCATCCCAGGAAGAAATGGCACAGACTCATTGGTAATCAAGTTTATGGAGGAGAAAATAATATCTCGCTTTGGCTTTCCTATCAAAATTATCACTAAAAATGTTCAAGTCTTCAAATCTGCAACATTCACCAGCTTATGTTAGAAGCTCAAAATCATCATCGAGCACTCAACTACCTACTATTTTCAAGGTAATAGCTTAGCCGAGTCCTCAAACAAAACTGTGGTGAGAGTGCTAAAGAATACCATCACCGAGAATCAGAGGAATTGGGACACCCAATTGAAGTTTTCCCTATGGGCTAACTGAGTGACTCCTAAACGTTCCACTGGAAAATCGTTCTTTCAAGCTAGTGTATCGTAAGGCTGTAGTGTTCCCAATCCAATTAGAAATGTGAGTGGCAAAGTTACTACAAGAAGTTGAGGAGGAGACAAGTGCTTTGACACAAAGGATAAACCAATTGGTCGAGCTCCATGAAAACAATGAACAAGTGGGGGAAAATTTTTCAAATTACCAACAAAAGATGAAATCCTTCTTTGAAGAAAAGGCCAAGTATCGACCTCTTCAATGAAGAGATTTAGTTCTTCGATGGGATGTCCAACGAGAAGAAAAAGGTAAACATGGAAAATTTGATTCACTTTGGTTCATCCCTTTCAAAATTTCAGAAGAGAAAGGAAGTAATATGTACCTTCTCAAAAATCTGGAAGGTCAATCTTTGGAAATGCTAGTAAATGGTGAGTTCGTGAAACTCTACTTTCAGAATTAAAGGTACATGTCTTGCACCCATTTTAAAGATCAGCGTGTGTATTGTAATTATTATATGAAATTTCTAGTTTCTGTTGAAAATTCCACTTTCACAAAATTATGATTTGTTTAGAATAGAATTCATGCCGAGAAGGGAATTTCCTAGTCTACAAGTTCTCAACGCATTTCAATCCAATTCCCTGTCCTCAGGTGGAGCCAATGTTGTCACTCACTACAAAATTTGTTTTCGACTGTCAAATGGTGCAAAAGAACGGAAACATTGCAACAAAATCCCAAACTATATAAACTATCAAAGCTAAATCGGACCCTCTCCATTAGATAGTGCTCAGAATAGGCTTTCCAATAGTATATGAAACTCCTCAAATGGATCCCCGAATCGGAAGATATGGCCTGTTAAAGATGGGGGTTTTGTCACCTTTTGAAAGGAGGAAAGAATCACATATCGGAGGTCTAGGAGCATATTGGAAATAGCAATCGGAGCTTTCTAAAAGCAATAGTAGGGAAGGGCAGAGAAAACCAAAAATCAGCAATCACTGATATTGGAGATCAAAGGTTCCATCGATCCCACATATTGGCGATCGCAAATGTCAGAAGTCTAAGGCAGCGATCAAGCATATCAGCGGGGTGAATCGGCGATCAAAATAATGCAAGGTCGGCACATTGCAATCGGTCATAAAACAAATGACACCCTTCCAAAATTTCAATTTCAATTAAAAGTGTCGAGATTTGAGCCGATAATACAAATCACCGGGAAAGGGCCAAAAACATTTAACAAAGGAAATCAATGCAAAATGAGGAGAAGGTGGGCCTTTTTCTCTCTCTTCCAGGAGGCCATGTGGCAAAATATTATTGGATCTAGTAAAGACATGGTGGCTATAACGATAGCATGATGTGGCAGTGTGGAGGAAACGTGGCATGTAGATATGCCATTTTTAAGGGTCCAAAGAGGGCATATCCGAGTGACACGTGTCACCACTCAAGAAGTTCCTCGTGGCATTGATGACGTCCTCAATTGGTAATCGGCGATCAGGGGTGGAAGCACATTGTGCATCATGAGGAATTCATCAGTTGAACCTCCGATTGGAAAGGGGCTCTGATAAAGGGGCTAGTGGATGGTCGGGGGAACAACGATGAACCAAGAGGTGAGAAGGACAAACGATCCCACATATCAGCGATCGCAAATGTCAAAGGGAGGAAGAAAAGGTGATATTACAAAATGGACGATTGCGATATCCCAGGTGGACCCAATTGGCATTCAACAGTCACAAGAAATAGAGGGAGTAGACTCTCCCTCATCCTTTTTTCAAGTGGGCGAGACCGCATCACACATTGGAGATCGCAATGTTGGGGAGGAGGCATCGAAGGCGAGTATTAGAAACCCCCAATTCGCAGGATTCTATGTAACAAAGGAAAAATACCGCCAGACGAGAGCCCAAAGGTCTTAGCACCCAAGGACTAAAATCTTGTTCATAGCCCTGTTCACATGAAGCAAAAGCGGCTAAAGTGGATCAGAATATCCTGTCCCATGAGGACCTTAATGGGAAATTGTGATGCAATAACTCTGTGATAAGGTAATGCAAAACTTTAAAGGTGTGATGGGTTAGCAGTTGAGGCATTTAATAACAGAGACGCATCATTCAAAATCGGCATGGGCTGACCCAGTAAGGACCCTTGTGACATGAAACCAGGGTCGACACTAACAGAGTAAATGAAGACATGGAAGCTCGAGAGGAATTGATGATCCATCTTGGTTCTCCATGCCGAGGGAAGATGAAGTACTGCCCAGGCGACCTCTGCTTCTGTACTGTGGCATTAAACTGATAGTAAATCACTCCCAGTTCTAGAGAATGAATGATTCGAGCAGTAAAGGCAGAAGTGACAAGACTCAATTGGGTGGCATAGAAGGGCAGACCATGTGAAAGCAACAACTTGAGCAAAGGCAATCCCAGGGATGGGCATGGAGATATTTTGTTGGCATTTTCATCCAATTGTTGAATCGTTTTGTTATCCTGTAATGTGTTGCCATTTAATGAAGAAATTAATCTTGTGTAGTCATTTTTGGGGCCACAGAGCTATCTCAGAACTAGACAACTAGTTGATCTAATAGTTGAGGCTTCATTGAAGATATTTTTTTGTAATTACTGTTCAATGCTCCCCTCTCCGGATAAATACTGGGAAGCAACACTTTACAAAGGTTCAGAATCCTAAAGACTACATGTTATTTTCAAGACCGTATGAATTTATGATATGTGTCTTTCAGAATATTAAGGAAATGGTGGTGATTCCTCCTTTGAGTACTACAATATGTTACACCCCTGTTTAAATTCAATTATGTTCATTTCCCCTCTCTGATTTCAGGTAATCATAACTGCTAGAAATGTTTCATACATTATTAAAGATTCATTTTTATTGACTTGTTAATTCATGTGCCTGTATGGATCTTTGAGATTATATCTTTAAAATTGCACTCCATGAATCATCGCACCCAATCCTCTTTCATCCATTATGTCTACCTATAACTCAGATAAGTGTAGAATTCTTGATGCTTCAAGCTCTATGTGATGAGTGTAGAATTCTTGATGCTTCAAGCTCTATGTGATGAATTATTCTATCTCCTTATATTCTTTCATTGCTCTGCGAAAGCTTATTAAACTGTAGGTCCTTGAACTACTTGGCCTCCACTAGTTTATACATATATTTATGTGAGTTGTATATGTGAAGAAGTACTAGAAAGACATGGATTATGTCTTTAGATGAATGAACCAACCCATTTTGTTTAATATATATATATAAAGACATATGTACAAAAATATGTGTGATGTCTCCAGCTTCCTGAGAATCATATGAGACACACAAAATCTAAATGTTCCATGAACTAGTCTTGTAAGCAATCTGAGGCTGTCTCTCGAAGCAACAACAATCTCTAATCAAGAAGATGATGGAAAGAAAGATCGAGATCTAGAACCCATAAAGGACGTTGAAAACAAGATTGAAGACATCAAGACGAAGGAGGACATAGAAGATGAAGATAATGAAGAAGATTTCAAAGGTCTCAAGGCAAAACTTGTAGCTTTCCTAGAATAAATAAGCAGTTTGAAAAAGGAAAATGAGGAGCTCAAGAAGAAATTTCAAGATGGTGACGATGACTTAGACAAGACAAGGAAGGAAGTTGATCTTTTCAAGCTTTAGGTACAAGGAAGTGATGAGGAGTTCACCAAGCTTAAGGAGGAATTTCATCAAAACAAAAAAATGCATCATGAAGAAATCATATCCATGAAAAATCAATTGGATAAAGCAAAGAAAAGGGAAGACACTTTGTCAAGCCACCTTGAACAAAGACACGAGGACTTTGACAAAATTGAAGTGAAAATTGGTCAATACAAGGAAGATGTCTCCTCCCTTAAATCTCAATTAGAAGAAGCAAAGAAACAAGCATAAGGAGCTGAAAAGGTGATAGAAATCTTGACCCTCCTAGAAGGAAAAGTTGATGAAGCAGAAAAATAAAGAAATGCCATGACATGCCAACTAGAAGAAAAGGATAAAGACATCACCAAATTAAAATCATAAATCACCTCACTTAAGGCCCAATCACGTGAAGCAACCAAGATGAAGGAAGAAATGGAGAACCATGTAGCAAAGAAGGATAAATAATGTTAGATGATGAAAGAAGAAAATGATCATCTAAAGAAAGAAGTTGATCATGTGAACAACAATCTAAAGAGCTCTAAAACCCTAGATGACATCCTAAGTCATAAAATGTCTCCTCTTGATAAATCAAGTCTTGGTTATGTAGGTGAAATCTCAAACATAAATGATGCAAACCCTGATGCTTCAAACAACAAGGATTTGGAGAAGCATGGAATAAATATTGATGCCCCCACTTCGAGTAAAAGAAAGGATAAGATTCAATATGACATTGGAAGAAACCCTACTCCAAGAATATATGTAGATGGTGTCAAGAATGCAAGAGGTAATAAATTTGATCAAAGGATCCCAATAATGAATGACTCCAGAAGTACACCAAGGCAATCTCCATCCTCCAAGTACCAAAGTATATTTTTTGGTTATTTCTGTTCTTGTACAAATTTTGGGCACATGGCAAAGGATTGTAGGGCATACCACAACGACAAATATAATGATCCACATCAACTCCCTAGAAGCAACTTTTCAAGAAGAAGTAATGATTCCTCATTCATGAACAAGATGTAGTGCTTCATATGTTACAACATTGGACATATGGCTCATAATTGTAACTTGATTTGGGTCCCTAAACAAACTAAAAACATGACTACCAAGCAAGGAAAGAAAGTTAGACAAGAATGGAGAAGGAAGCGAATTGGATCAAAAAACCTCTTGAACACTCAAGACATCAATTCATGTCGTTGATCTAATGGGTACATCCTTGGAAGATATGGAATTACAAGTTTTGATGATGAAATTTTGCCAAAAAGGAGACCATGCATACTGTTAGGGGGAGCTTGTGATTCTCGACTATTCTTGTAGAAGTTATCCAAGAAGAACTAGAGGAAATTATGCAGGGAGGGGGAGTTGGTTGATCATCTACCTCATCCATTTCCATGAAGGCATGCAAAGTCTTAGAAGGAGAAAGTCCATAATGACAGAACGAGTTGCAAAGAGAAACATAACAAGAAGGAGCACCATGAGAAGGGAAGCAATATATCTATCATGGAGAACTATCATTAATGAAGAAAGAAGAAAATACGATGAAGCAGCATGATGACATGACAAGAAGCAACTTGACTGGGTGAATACTTGGGCACCCAATTTTCTATTGATGTCAAAGGGGGAGAGAATGGTGAAAGGGTGAGAATATTTCCAACAAGCTATTACACACCCTATAACTCTTCTTAGAGTGAGAGGAAATGAATTTTTATGATGAAATAAATATTTTCTATCCTAGCCTACTTAAGCCTACTTGTGCAAGTCTGCCTTACCTCCCAGAGTTGTGTCCTTTCATTAAAGGTAAAAAACTATATAAATATAGTTTCGAACTCTTCATTTGATTATTCAATTTCGGTTAAGAACATAAGAGGAGTTCAGAGAAGAGGCATAGAACCAACAAGGAAGGTGAGGAATATAAAGTTTGGGCTAATTCTGTCGTTGAGATTTCAGTGATTTGGTATAGCTTGAAGAGGCTCAGATCTGTGAACAGTCGGACTACAAGATAGCGATCTTCAATGGCTTGGACTCAACTTAGAAGTCTAAAAAATGTGAACAGTCACCTCGGTCACCATCTGAAGAGGCTCGGACTGTGTGAAGGCACAAACTTGTGTACATTAGCTTGGACCTGAGAAGAGGAGTCCTGGACTTGTGAAGCGGAGGCCCAGATTAAGAAACTTGGATTGCTGAACATACATATACCTCGGACATTTGACCAGGCAGCTCAGTGATAGATTAAGATACAGTCACTTGATATCTTGAAAAGTAGACAGAAGCTCAGAGTTTGAGACAGAGAATAGTCCTTCTTGGAGGCTCAGTTAATAACTTACCTGTGGTCATCTCTTGGAAGCTTGGAATAATAGCCCAGAACAATGGACAAAACTGTCAGTTGGAAACTCAGATATCTTTTGGAGACCTGTGGTAGCTCATTTTAGAGAATTGGACATGTTACCTGAACATGGAGAGGACTCAATTTCACCTGTGGAGAAGAAAAGATCAAGGATAGTCAGTTAGGTACTTCACCTCAACTCAGTCTTAAACTCGTACTACATTAAACTTGTGCAAAGGAGCTCGGACCAGTGATAATTAGCACCACAACTAGGATACCGCAGTGACCTGTAGAATTACAGACTTTGGAGCAGTATTTGTTAGGCCTGTGGAAGGATTTAGTAAGGAGGCTCGAAACTACAGTGACATAAATACTCAAACCCGTGGTTATTCAACTATGAAGACTCAGTTTCGAAGTTTTGGACCAGTGTAGCTTGACATGTTTGAAGAGTAGTTTTTAATGTTATTTGCGGAATCTAGAACATCCATTAAAGACATTTGGAAGCTGCCTTGGGAAGATTTTTGAACTGTACTTGGAGCAACCTTTGAGGACAGTTTGGACTATATATATCTTGAAGAGAAGCATTACCAAAGCATTATTGAAGATCCCTTGAGGTTTGAAGGGCAGATCCATTGAGTACAGTGGTTGGAAATTCTTTGAAGCAGGCTAGACAGCTGGAGCATTGAAAAACATTGTGAAGCACTTGGAGGATTGTTTGGTGTAGACCTTATTGAAGACACCATGATGCACTATTGAAGGCCCTCATGATGTAACCTGGGGGAAATTTTTTGCGTGACCTGAAAAGCAGTGGTGACACCTTCTTAGAAGACAGTTTTCATTAAAGAGCTGAGTGACTTGATGATTTGTTTTCAATGCAAAGGGAGAAATGGCTGAGGTTCTAAATGATTTGTCATATGTAATTCCTAATCTTATTATTAAAGTATGAAGATTCAAAACAGTAACTATTTATTTTTCAAATAATTGTACTGAGGTCTGCTATATCAGTCCAGAAGTTGTCATACGTTATGATAATAAATGTAATGCTCTTTTAAAAATTAAACTAATTTGGAAAACCATTAATGGTCACAACTAAGTGGAATACACTACGCAATTACGGTGAAGCAACCTCTCATTTGATCGATGGCATGGTAAGTTACTAAGTTGGTGGATATTAAATAATTTATAAATTTTGTTTTTAAATACCTTATTCGTATAAGTACATGTGTATCCGTAAGTGGAGCGAGCACAAATCCAGGCACTGAAAAAAAAGTCAAATCCTAGAATAACTAACTCGAATCATATTCAAGTAAAACTAATTAAGCTAGTTAATTGTTTATTTATATGGATATTTAATTTTTGTTTAAGTATATAGTTAAAGTTAGTTAATTATTTATTTATATAGATATTTAATTTTTGTTTAAATATATAATTATTTATATAATTTATATTTGTTAATTTTTTGTAGCGCAAACATATTTATATATCACACTTACACATCACTTTCATATTAAAGCGTAGAATAAGCCGGTAAATGTAATAAATGATTCAAATTTTGGATCTGAGCATGGAGCGATGAAATGTAATACTATTTTGGGATTGCGATGGAACGTAATACCATGTCATTTATGCGTTGTGTATGCTGCTCCTTTTCTATTTGGGGAAAACAGTATCGGAACTGGAACCCTCACATTTTTAATACTGTAGTACGAGCTAGTAGGCGTAGTATCGGTTTAAAAACTTTTCAATTAACGCTGTATTTGTGTAATACAGATACCTGCTATTTAGAATTTAGGTGCACCATTCACAAGGACATATATCTATATCTATCTCGTAACATATATGTATTTTAAGTATTTTTAGTTTATTTTAAAATGACTAAATTTTGATAGAGATTTTTATATTTTTATGTGCATGTAATTGTATATTAGTAATTAGTTGGTGATGAAGAATCAAAACATATTGTCAATAGCCGGGCAAGAGGATTGATACTACACATCTATTTCATTTAATTTTAAGTATCATAGTTTTTGACAGCTAATTAATTCTTAATAGTGTGCCTTCAGGTATTACTAAATATATTTGGAAGAGCAGTTTTAATTTTAAATTTGCTTAGTTACCTCAATCCTTTGAGATGATAGATATTAAGCATTGAGGGTCTTTCACAGTTAGATATCATTTTTTGGGATCCAACTGCGTTAAGAATGTCATTCATTTATGACCATTTTCATGAGATATAGTCGTAAGTCACTAATTTCCTATGATTTTTGAATAGTCCACGACGTGAAGAAGTGGGATTGAAACTAGTGAAATGAATCACATAGAAGCAACCTATGCATGCAAATCATTTTTGCTCGGTCCCGGAGGGAACCGGTCACCCTAAAGGCACATGTAACACTGAGAGAGGGATTTGTGTAGTTTTTGAGCTAATTTGGGCTGGATGTCCCAGATGAATTGCGCAATTTCTAGGGTCAGCACTTGAATGTTGCCTATAATTGTGCAATTTCTAGGCTGACTTGTAATGTCGAGCCAGATTGCACAATTTTCTCAAGGAAGCTTGTTTGATTGTTCTACTCAATTTCTGAGCTCAGCAGGCTGCCCAACTGATTTCCACAATTTCTGGGCTGAGCTGCAGTGCTGGGCCAGATTGAGAAGTTTTTCCAAGGAAGCTTATTTGACTGTTGTGTGAAATTTTGGAGCTCAGTAGTTTGTCCAGCAGATTTGCACAATTTCTAGAGGGAAGGCTATTTCCCGTCCAGAATTACGCAATTTTCTGAGGGATTTGCTCAGCCAGCGATTAGCTTAAGTATGGAATGGCAGCATGTGAAGGGAGTGAAGCAAACTGACATGCACAGGCTGGAAAGCTACTGAAATCAGCTCAAGCCTTTGAGATTAGCTTAAGTTTGGAATGGCAGCCTGTGAATAGAGTGAAGCAAACTGACATGCACAGGCTAGAATTCCACTGGAAGCCTATGTACTTGACAGTGCAAGACATGCTACTAAGAATGGTTGGTAGGGAGTCTCCAAAACGAACCTAAGGCAAAATTTCGGAGGATGGTTATAACCGCTACAACAAATCCTCAGCGAAAATGGATCTATGTTGGTTCGATATATATTTAAAGAACCGACATAGATCCATCTTAGCTTAATTTTATTAAAACCTTAATTTAATTTCTATGGGAATATTTTTAGTAGTTGTGAGAATAGCGGGTTTAGATATGTCTCAAATTGTAACATTTCCCCTTTTAAATTCAATTAACAAAATGTTGTAATTAAAATAAAATATTTTTACTATGAAATAAGTTATGGTTTTTTGGCATGTGTTATTGATAAGACATGGTATTTGCCCATGGTATTGTAACAAAGCCAATTTACAAGTTAATATCATGATAAAGTGAGGGTGAATATCCATGGTTAACAATCTTGTCATATTGTTGTAAAATATTTTGATTGTGAAATAATTTATGTTTTTTGGGCATATGCTATTGATAATCCATGGTATTTACCCATGGTATTGTAACAGAGACTATTTTTTACAATTTAATGATATCTACCGTAATGTGTGGGTGAATATCCATGATTAAGAATCTTGTCATATTGTTATAAAATATTTTGGTTTTGAAATAAGTTATGGTTTTTGGACTTGTAGTATTGATAAGCCATGGTATTGGCCCATGGTATTATAACAATAGTTAATAACAAAATCAAAATATAACAAATTGAATTTTATTATTTTTATTAATTTAACTTTTTATTATCAATTGAGGCCATATTTAAATGTTTACACTCGTCCCAATATCATTTTTAGCTTCTTTTCTTTTAATACAAATTCTTATTAAAAATAAATCATTTAACCCAATTGCATTTTATATATTTTATTTTATATTATAAGTATTTCATTTTTTCCCATTATAAATGTTTATTTTCTTTCTCATTTCTAGTTTAGCGCTCAGTTCAAATAAAATATTTATAAATTACAACATCACATTGTAGTACTGCATTTTTCTGAATGAAGACCATCAACATGATCTATCAATTTCATGGGATTCGAACCCAAGATGGAGTTTGCATGGGAAACACCTTAGGAGAGCATCAACGATTAGATGGAGGAATAGCAAGGTCATTCATGGAGATTTTGGCCATTTGTACATGGGTATGAATTTGAACTCTCGAGAGTTCTTTCTTTTTTACTAAATATGGTTTTTGTTCTTATGGGTAAACAATTTTGAGGGTTTATATGATCAAAGCATAAATTTGATCTAGAGTTGAGGGTTTAATGATTATGATATTGTAGATCTTGGCCATTTGTACATGGGTATGAATTTGGACTCTAGAGAGTTCTTCTTTTTAACTAAAGATGATTTTTGTTCTTATGGGTAAACAATTTCGAGGGTTTATATGATCAAAGAATAAATTTCATCTAGAGTTGAGGGTTTAATGATTATGATAATGTAGATCTTAATTGCGACCAACAATTCATCAAAAGACAATGCACAAGTAAGCATTTTTTATGTCCTTATTGTTCAAAGGGTTTAATGATTATTATAATTCAGATCTTGATTGTGGCCAACAATTCATCAAAAGACAATGTAGAAGTAAGCATTTTGCATGTCCTTATTGTACAAATCAATTCACTCCTCCCTAACTTTTCTAGGATCAGAATGATGAAATTTTGTTTTTTCTTTTCACCTTTTTTTTAGTGGTTGATTGTTTGTGTAATGGACTCTACTATTCTCAAATTCAAAGGGTTTGAGTGATGCAAGAAAATTTTCTAGAAGGATGCAAATAATAGATCTTCCTCAAACTTTGTTACATGAAATTAAAATTTTTTGTAATCATGAACATAAAATCTTTTCTCTTTCATCCTTACATTGTGATCTCAATCCCTACAGTTTAAAACCATGTTATTATATTTTAAGTAAATATACTTAGAACCATTAAACCTTACAACTCTCCAAATCTTAAGTTAATTTCAATTAAAACGAAGGAACCTCAATGGCTTTTGCAATTTAGACTCAATGCTAATAAATAATGATTAAAAATGGAAGAGTCCAAATGGTCTGATAACTTTTACCCACCCAGCAATTTCCAACACCTTTTCTATTATTTTGAACCTAAACAGAAAGAGTAGAAGAAGAAGAGGAGCCTGGATGAGGTGGACCCTAACCTGCTTGATAGTTTTGAAAAGTTGGGCATGCCCTTGACTAGAATAAGAGCTTGACCAACATTATTGTAGATGTTGGTTTTGATAGTGTTTTCATTGCTACCATGCATAGTGTTATAGCTCCAAATCTCACTCTTGATGTTTTTGATGCTGCACTCATGGCTTAGGGCAACCCCTCCTTCCAGAACTGGTCTAAATACTTAAAAAACAGTGTTTTATTCCCTATATGCGACATTGCCTTGAGCTAAACACATGTGTACGTGGGTCTATGTATACCCAACCTGCGTATATGTCTTAAAACACTTAAAAAAATTAAATCTCCTTAATTTTGGGTGGAGATCACGGGTTTTACCTGTTGATTACCTATTAGTGCTCGTGGCCCAACTGTTCCTAACGAATTCCCAACTAAAAACCTACTTTGGGAGAAGTATAAAAATGCTTCAATGGGAAGGCATAAGGAGGAGAAGATAGAGAAAAAAAATCACTCTGCTGAGATTATCCCTGACTAGGTCTGAAGATCCTTGTACTTCCAGCACTTCCCCCATTACCGGAAACCCTTGTTTCCTATAGTTATGATGTCTTTCCACTACTTGAGATATCTTGGAGTAAGTCATGGAAGGAGTTTGTTGAAGGCTTGAGACTAGACGAATCCGGAGGACAGTTCCGCTTGGAGCCTACGAAAGGAAGACTCAGGTGAAATCATTCCTTTCTGTACTTTAGTTATCTATAATAAAAGAAACACTTGTCTTGTTCCTGATATAAATCTTCTTCATGTTTATGATATCAATGTTATGATTCACATATGAATGGTTGTTTTAATTGTATAACTAACTACCTTTCAATATGCTATGAAGATGATTTCTTTATGATGCTTGGTCAATATACTGTTGTGATTTCTCGAATTGATTGTTTTGTAGGTTAAAGGACTGAAAGGAACCCCAAGAGGGTTTGGGCACTGGCTGGATCTTCCCAAACGAAGGACCCTCAGGGTGTACCTCTCTTCATGTAGTTTGTGTATATTAGCATCATAGTTGTGTGGAATGCTTGTTTTTCTTTGTAGATAACCTCCGATCTGCTAGGGTATCAACCCAAGACCCTAGGGGAATTTATCCCTAAATAGAATTGGCGACTCCACTGGGGACAACAGTATTGTTGTTCCTAGTTTGGGTTTGTTCAAGCCAATCAGGGCTCAGCTGTTTATTTGCTTGCTGTGACTATGTAGTCTGTTCCTGTAGGAACTTGAACTGTAAGTTTGATCAGTTTCTTCAGACCCTTTTTTGTTTTTTCTTGTGATCTTTTATATACACTGTTTTTCCAGTTTACAGAAGCATATATACGCAAGTTTCCTTAAGTGAACTCGCATATACGCAGGTTTCCTTAGGCTAAATAGCGTATACATGCAGCTGTGCATCAACACAGTCATGTATATCCTAAAATTCTCAAGATTTTTCAAATATTTTTGTTTCTGAAGATCTGTCTACTGGTCTGAGTCTTTCCTGAATAGTTACTTTTTTGTGTTAGTCTTTGTTTCTACAACAAGTTCGTGATTTCAAATTCTCTCCTGTTGTAGAGAGTATTGGTCTTATTTTGTTTTGTTGCGAACGTCATCACTTTTTGTTTAAACACACAAGATTTTTTCTGGGAATCTTGGCTGTTCTGGTCTTCAAAGACAAAAAGATTGGTCTCAATCTTTGTGGCAAATCTTGTTTTTGTGATCTTTTTGTTTGCATGTCAAAACTGCATCTTTATGACCATTAACTTTTTTTTGCTTTTTGAAAGTTGTTGTGTGACGGTTTTGAGAGTTGTCTTTCTTGATCTTTTGATCGCCGTCACCAAGCTTTTTGGGCTGCTTTTTGATTGTTAAGAGCATCTTGAAACACACTTTTTGTTGAGTTTTTACCTGTTTTGTGTTGTAAACTTGCAAAGTGTTTTGTTGCCTATTATTTAATCATAAAGTTTCAGTCTTAGTTGGAGCACTTTTGAAAAGTCATTTTTGTTTTTGCTTTTGAGGAAAACTTCTTGAAAACTTAGTTTTTGCTTTCTTTGGCCTTGTTTGGATTTAGTTTCCTTTTCGTGAGTGAAAGTGCATTGTTGTATGTTTTGAAACTTGCTTTTAATGTTTGGACAAAAATGAGCATTAGCAACTTATATTCTATCTAAACATGTTAAGTGGCAAACTACAATTGATAAACAAGTTACTTTCATTCTTTGATTTAGAATAGTCTTAAGTCTTGCATCAGCATGTACTCTTTGCATTAGGATAAAATTGTGCTTCTTTTAGGGCATCCATAGTTTTGTTAATTTTTGTGAGTGCGAAGCTTGAGTAAAAGAAAAGAAAAGAAGAATTTATTGCTTTCTTAGAAGTTCCTTAGAACCTGGTAGACATTTCTTTCATCGAAGAACAAAACAAGTGAATTTGCATATAGTTAGGTTTTTATTAATTTCTTTTTGCGTCAAAACACCACAAGTTTCACTTCTGCTTATCCCTTGACTTAAAGAACAACCCATTTAAAAACAATCGCTAACTAAAATACATTAGAACTTTTTATAATTATCAAGTTAGACACACCAACAAGTTTTAGGATATTTTAGGGCCTTGGATTAGGCGAGTGGAGAGAAAACTCTCCAAGGTCATTTAAACTGTCAAAATAGGAGTCTGAATAGTGAGTGAAAATCCAATAGCGTTAGGAAGACCAAGAAAGCTCCAGATCTGGGAGTTAACCATGAGTGTTTTTGAAGATAAGGAAGAGAGATACCCTCTCTCCTACTTGTTGAATCTTACCTCAACACTATTCTGCCTGGCTTCTGACATGAGTTGGTAACCTTAGTTGCTTCTCCTAGGGATCTACATAGGTGGCTGCGAAGGGGAATCCCGTGGCACCTGAGGTCGACGTTGTATCACTCTCAACAGTACTACTGGAGGGCACCTTTGCGAAGCTTGGGGGCTTGCACTAGCATAGGCTATTGTTAGGAGGTCAGCGTAACTTCCTCTGTTACCTTCGTTGGTAGGACTGGGTCGTCATTATCCCAGACTATCTTCGGAAGGCCCCTTACTTCACTTTCTTGTATTTTGGTGTCTGGTCCTCATCACCCGGAGCGGAAATACTTGAAAGTTGTTTGACTGGCTGACATCTTTTAGGGACTTTTTAGTGTGTGCTCTGTGCTCTTAGTTGGCCTAGCTTTCATTTTTTCTTGAGTCTTTAATTAGATCTTAATAAAAAATTCAAAGTGGCTGACCAATCACCTAGACGGTCTCGAAGACTTCATGGTCTTTCACCACCAAGTTTAGAGCCTTCTCCTAGAAGGCGCAGAGGTAATATTGCCAGTGGGTTTCATCCCGTGGCAGCTGATGCATTGGGGATTGATCCTCCTCTCGGGGGCATTAGTGTTCAGCATAGGCCTGGTACTTTCGCAGAACTAGAGAGGAACACTCCAGTTCTTTCTCGAGTTCTCTTTCAAACGGAATATAACATAGAGGTAGAAGAACTCCTAGAGTCGTTAGCGGCTTCGAATTCTCCTCTACCGTCTAACTATCCAGACGTATTCCAATATGTTATGACTCCAACGCATAGACCATCAAGTCCAGGTCATATTACGCACTTACCATCGATGGCCACTACTGGAAGCATGGCTTCTACCACAAGTGCTACAACTATGCAGACTACAACATCAGTACAAGGGGGAGGAACTATTTCCATCCCTTCTGCATCTCTATTAGCGCATCTTTAGTTGGGTCTACCTCTATTCCTTCTACGAGTGGAAATTCTCAAGCCAACGCTTTTAGTTCTGGGTTCTTCCCGTTTGGCACCCATTCACAGGGTATTCCATCAGTTCCATTCAGTGCCTCCACATCCATGATGGGTGGGTCGGCTTCATTTCAGGGTTTTCCATTTGGAAGTGGTCATATACCACATTCCAATCCAATAATAGGATCTATGCATTTTCCTTCTACAGGACAAGGCAACAATCCCTTTAAAGGTTGGACTAACCCTGCGGTTGGTGGCATGGAAACTTGGAATCTGCTTTTTGGCCAACAAGGGAATAGGTTGTACTCCACAGTTAGCTTGTTTCGAAGTATTCTTCCCTTAGCTTCTACTTGGAATCCTTATCAGGTTTTATCCACCCCTTATAATCCTTTAGGAGGGAACTTCGCTGGTTATGGAGGTTTTTCGGCCAGAGTTGGTCAAACTCCAAGTTTTGTTGGATCACAAGGTTTTCCTCTTGGTTCAGCTGGTTTTGCTAGTTATTTTAGGTAGCCTGGTGCCTTCCAAAATCCAGACCAATCTTTTCAGAACTTTGGGAGCTCCACCCAGTCTAGGTGGAATCCCCAAGGTCCTCCTAGGCTTCCTTTTTTGGCAACATTGAAATTGCCAGATCTCACGAAATTAACAAACGATCTAATCAAATATAATCCAGCCTAGCCTCTGGTCCCAAACAAACTCCCTTCAAACATTCCTAAGTTCAGGGGGAAGGGTGATGAAGACCCAGGCGACCATGTAACCACATTCCATTTGTGGTGCTCATCAAACTCCCTTATCGATGACTCGATTAGGTTGAGACTTTTTCAACGCACCTTGACTGGCAATGCGGCCAAGTGGTATATAGAGTTGCTAGGGGGTAGCTTTACATCTTTCACTGATTTTGCTAACATTTTCTTAAATCATTTCCAGTTGCTCATCTGTTATGATGCCGGAATTGAACTTCTGGCCAATTTCGTTAGGACATGGCAACTCACATTTCTGATCATATTCAGGAATGGAGACGGAGAAAGAGGCTAATTAAAGCTGAAATTCCCCCAAAATTCCGTCTTGAATGGTTTTTGAAATCTTTACAACCTGAAATCTCTAAATATGTCTCCCTGTCCGGATTCTACTCTGAGGAGCAAGCAATTTTTAGGGCCCAACAATTATAATTGATTTACTCTTAGTTTGGGATTCTACAAAAAATCTTGCCAGATGCTCCTGGGACTAAGGTTGATATAGCCAAGTCGAAGCCAGGTCCACATGTGGATGGTATCATTGGATCCATAGACACAAATGCTGTGAACCTATTGAATCAATTGCAACATTTATCTTTACAAACTGCTAAAAACAACTAGGTCACATCGTCTAACCCTTCGTCTTCTCAACCCTCTTCGGTTAATGCCGTCCAATCTTCCAACCCCAAAGGAAATCAAAATTCCAATGGGAAAAAGTAAGGACAAGGTAAGAAAAAGAGTCAAGATGGGAAGACTGACACAAATAAACTCAGCAATAACGCTGCTGGTGGTGGAAGTGGGTCTAGAAATAAAGTCAAGTTTCCATGCAAGCTATGTAGTGGAGACCATTTAACTCATCTTTGCCAAAAGATTCAAGATGCTCAACACTTTTTAAGGTAGCAAGGGACTTCTAACTCTCAAGCTGTCTTAACCAACCCTTTTCCCCAAGCGCAGCAACTACTTGCTGTTGCAAGTTCAAATCCTGGTACCTCTGCAGGGGGCAACCAGGAAGGGGAGAAATCATAAAATGTTTTCATGATGGGTTCTAATGTCCATGTGGGCACTCGGTCGCGTGATTACGGTAAAGCTGAAACTTCCAAGGACAAAACTACTCTCAGAAATACCGACCTTCATATTGAGCGATCCCCTGTCGAGACTATACCACAGATACCGAAAGGTTCCGCTAAACACGCTACTATTAATCCTAATGCTAGGGCGACCTAGAATTACTCCATTGTCGAGGATCTAGCTTAGAGTCCATGCGCCATGTACACTTTATAGGTTCTCCAGTCATGTCTAGCTCAACGAAGTGCTTTGCTTTCGACAATAGGGCAGTTGATCTAAATAACTTTTTAGTGCTCACTTTCGACATGCTTAATGTCAAAAAATGACTCCCTCATCATATGGCTTTTCAAATAAAGTCTACATAAAGGAAAACTAACATTTTTCGTACGTTATTGATGACGGAGCTTCCACGTGCATCATGTCGATGTCATGCTGGAAGGCCATTGGATCGCCTTTGGCTGTTCCTTCACTTACCCTCCTGACTACATTTGATGGACATTCTCATAGGCCACATGGGATTATCCCAGCCTTTCCCATATGTGTTGGGGGGAAGGTCGTCAATATTGAAGTAGAAGTCATTGATGCTAACCTAGATTACAATCTCCTCTTAGGAAGGAATTGGGTATACGAAATGGATGCCATTGTTTCGACTCTGTTTCATGCCATTTGCCTTCCTCATGAAGGGAAAATCATTAAGGTTGATCAATTGGATTATTCTCCAGCTGATCCTAGGGCAACTTCAGATTCTACTATTCCTTTAGTGGATAACCCTCATCCGCCTACTGAGAATCTAGGAGTTGGGATGTATTCTTCATTGATGGGTACCTTTGATTTTCCCTCTCCTATCGCTAGAATCAATGTCATTTCATCATCCAAGGAGTCTTCACGAGAAGAGTTCTTCTGAACTCATTATTTTTCAGACCCTTGGACCTTGCCTTCACCTACAACCACATTAGTTGAAGGAAAAGTTGGTGGAATGGCATTTCCTATGTCTACAATAGAGCTTAGATATCAGTCTATTGTTAACTCTGCAGATAACCATTCTACTCCTTTCTTTGAGGAGGAGTTAGATGGTGATGTGGCCCCGGCATGGACCCTTGATTCTATCTCCACTATGGACTGTTTAGATATGGTTTTACCATCCGAAGAAGCAATCCTAGAAGTGATAATGGGTGTAGATCGACCTTGGGAAGACTTACACCATCGTTCATATTTTCTTCCTCCATTGTAGGAAGTAGAATCTAGGTTCTCCAAGCTGTTTACTAGGGATGTTTGTATGGTATCAAACCCTTTGGCTCTAGCACACTTTCTTGCCGAAGGTAATATGTTGGTGATTTCAAAAACGATATCTATAAAAATCTCTAGGAACCCTAACGTGATTGAGAATCTCTTCATTGGAGCCAAATGTTCCCCTGAAGAAATTCAAATTTACACCGACCTTTTTAAGGAACTTTGAGATGTATTCGCTTGGTCTTATGAAGAAATGCCTAGCATTGATCCATCCATAGTTCAAAATGAGATCAAGACATATGAAAATGCCAAACTGGTTTGTCAAAGGCTTCGACCTGTTAATCCTAGGAAAGAAGCATTAAAGCTGAAGTAGAGAAGCTGCTCAAGGCGGGTTTCATATACCCTGTTCCTCTTACCGATTGGGTTTCTAATCCAGTCCCTGTGGATAAAAAGCAAGGAACAATCCGAGTATGCATTGACTTTAGGGACCTAAACAAAGCTTGTCCCAAAGATAATTACCCCATGCCATTCATTGATCAGATTATTGATGAGTGTGCGGGTAATGAGATTTTCTCCTTCATGGACAGTTTTTCCAGTTATAATCAGATCTCTATCTGTCTAGAAGATCAGCATAAGACAACTTTTATATGTCCCTGGGGTACCTTTGCATACAGAAAGATGCCTTTTGGTCTCAAAAATGCTGGAGCTACCTTCCAGCGGGCCATGTCATATGCTTTCCACGACATTAAACATATCATCGAAGCATACTTGGACGATCTAGCTGCTCGTTCTCGAAAGAGAACTGATCACCCTAGTCATCTTCGATTGGTTTTTGAGCGATGTCGTTTTTACAAAATCCGGTTGAATCCCAATAAGTGCATTTTCACGGTTACATCTAGTTGGTTATTAGGGTTCATTGTGTCAAGTGAAGGGATTAGGGTTGTTCCCTTTAAGGTAGCAGCAATAATTCAGTTGCCTCCCCTATCCTCAATTCAGCAAATTCAAAGTCTTCAAGGGAAGGCTAATTTCTTAAGATGGTTTATAACGAATTATGCCGAGATCAGTAAAGGGTTTATGCGTTTGCTACAGAAAGGAGTTCCATATGTATGGGACGAATTTGCGCAGCGGTCGTTTGATGCCTTGAAAAAGGCATTAGTCTCTGCCCTGCTTTTGAGTCCACCAGATTATGGTAGGGATTTCCTTTTATATCTCACTGCAGTAGAATCAACCATAGGTATGGTTCTCATTTAGGAAGACAATGCTCTCATAGAGCATGTGATTTATTATTTGAGCCAAGGCTTGATAGGTCCTGAACTTCGCTATTCTCCTATTGAGAAGTTGGCCTTGGCAGCTGTCCATGCTATCCAGCGGCTCTGCCATTATATCTTGCTACACAAAACTTTTGTCTTAGCGGCGGTCAATCCATTTCAATTTGTTCTCAGTAGGTGAGTGATTGTCGGAAAATATAATCAATGGATAGTAATTTTACAAGAATTTGATCTCGAGTTCTTGTCCACCAAGTCCAAGAAATCCATGGTTTTTGCCGAGTAAATTTCCGAGTTGCCTTGTGGAGAGGATATTATTTATGAGGAAAGTTTTCCTGATGAACATTTATTCCTCATCTCTTCACTCGACCCTTGGTATGGAGATATCATTGTCTATCTCTAGACTTTGAAGTTTCCCTCTACTTTCTCTAAGGATGAATGCCAAAAATTATGTCACCTGGCTAAAAAATATGTTATCATTGGTGATACATTATATCACCGAGGGGTTGATTCAATCCTTTGGCACTGTTTAACCCTAGAGGAAGCAGAGTCAGTGCTCAATGACTGCCACAGTGGAGCTTGTGGTGGTCATCTTTCAGGGCTTGCTATAGCCCAATGTATCTTACGTGCTGGCTATTTTTGGCCTTCGCTCTTCAAAGATTGTGTTGAAGCGGTCAAATGTTGTCACCCCTGTCAAGTTTATACTCGAAAGATGCGCGCACATCCAGCTCCTCTTTTTCCTGTTGTCACTGTCGGTCCTTTTACTAAGTGGGGTATTGATTTTACAACTTGTAATCCACCTTCAGCAGTGAATCACAAGTACATTATCGTGGCCGTAGACTACTTCACGAAGTGGGCTGAGGCCATGCCCACTTACAAAAACGATAGTGAAACGGCGACATTGTTCCTTTTTAATCAGATTATCTCAAGGTTCGGTATCCAGAGAGAGATTGTCACTGACCATAGCAGTCATTTCTAGAACCAACTAATTTCTGAATTGGCTCTTAAATTGGGTTTCTGATAGGAACACTCGTCTCCTTATTATCCTCAGGCCAATGGACAGGTCGAGGCAGTGAACAAAACCCTTAAGACGATCCTGCAAAGGACGATCGACAAAAATCGGTCCAATTGGCATCTTATGTTGTATCCGGCTCTTTGGGCATACCGAACCTCCATAAAGACTGCTATAGGTTTTACACCTTTTCAGTTAGTTTATGGGATGGAATCTATATTTCCTATTGAATGTGAAATTCCATCTCTTAAGTTAGCTATTGAGCTCCTTCCAGAGACTTCTAGTCTTGAAGAGCGCCTCCTTCATTTGGAACATCTCGATGAGCAGCATCGAGATGCCGCCACAATCAATGAGGCTCATAAGAAAAGGGTTAAAACTCAGTACGATAAAGCTGTCCATCCTCGAGTCTTTTCTGAAGGCGACCTTGTCTTGGTCTATGACCAAGATAAGGATGCCTTGGGGGCAGGCAAGTTCAAACCTATGTGGTACGGTCCCTTCATAATTAAACAAGTTTTAGAAAAGGGGCGTATGAGTTAATCGATTTTGAAGGAAACAAGTTGGCAGAGCCCTGAAATGGGCTCTACCTCAAGAAGTACTTTGCTTAAGTAGCAACTAGGAAATGGCTTCTTTGTACATTTTGTATGTTTGTACATATCTTATCGAGAGTTTTTTGATATCAACACTTTTGGTCTGCTGTGACAGGTGTTGATGGACGACTTGGTCTATTTTGGATTCCTGATGGTGTTAGTCGGCACACTCGGAACGTCACTTCTGCAGCTTGGGTACTCTACTATCCAACTGGTCAGTTGATGGTGTCAAGGGGAGTATGCATTGGTCCCACTTCAAATAATATGGCTGAGTATACTGCCGTCATTAATTTACTATCCGAAGCAATTTCTTATGAAATCGATTCATTGGTAGTTTATCTTGATTCACAATTGATAGTGTCATAATTGAATAACATTTATCGGGTAAGGGATCCATGTTTATATCGCCAGTATTTAAGAGTGAGGTTGTAGCAAAGATCATTTACTTACATTAATTATTTGGACATTCCAAGATCTCATAATTGGTTAGCCGATTCTATTGCTAATCAAGCATTAGACTGGCACATCATTCATTCATCACAATAAAATCAAGCATCAAAAAGTTGAACTATATATATATTTCATAAAATATCTCGAGTGTGCATAAGTGTGTCCAAAATAATATACAAAAATTGGGACTCAAATGTCCATAATCATGTCCAGTACATCTAATGCCCTGGCTCAGGATGAGCGGCTAGGTAGGCAACTACTGCTTTGGCCACATGCCTAAGAGTGCGAACCTAGTCTCGTGGCATGGCAACCACATGACTCTACATATCTATAGGGAGATCCTCTATGGCCTCTATCGATACTTAGTGAGTTAGTCTCACCAAGTGCTATTGAACTGTGTGTAGAAGTCGCTCTGTCTCCGCAGCCGCCTCTTCAGCACCTCGGCCGCGACGTCCATGCCATGGGAACCCATCTGGTTGCACTGGCCCAATATCTGGAACATGATCATCATATTAGTCATTTGAATCCTATCAAAAATATTTTTCAAAGTTTATTTTTATACTTGAAAAATTATAAAAAATCATAAAAATCATAAAATCAAAAAACATTTACCTATATCGCCCCATGCTGTGGTTGGTGGTAAAGCTAGATCTGGATCTCCTCGGAAGTCCAGCCCAGCATAAGGGTAGTCGTCTACAGCAATGATCTACTGCTCCCACCAGGAGAAGAAGTCATCGTCAAATGTAGTCTGTGGAACGTCCCCACCTCCTAGGCATTTCATCAAGTTAGCCCACTTGCCCATCCGTGGATCTCGTGGGGTGTTGATCGAAACTAATACTCTAGGACGGACTGCTGGGACCCTCTCAAAGAAGAAAGAGCACAAAATGGTTCCACATCTGAATTTTTTGGACTGTCCTTTCTTGATAGAAGTAAGCTGACTTTTCAGGTTGGCAAGAAGAGGAGTACACTAGTCAAACACGGTGGTGAGATAGTCTACTGCCAAGCTCATGGCTATCCATGAAGCCTAGTGCAAGGAAGCTGATCCATTCACTCTGGCTATAGTGAACAGGATGATCCTTAGTACTAAAGTCTCCACATGCTTGATTGGAATTTGACTTCCAATATTTTCTCGATGTCCCAAGCAATATATATGTACTTAGTCCTTGATCGAAAGAATGCCTCATGATCTGCCCATGGAATGTACCACCTCTCCCCTCCGAGAAAGGCTTGTGATTAAATAAATTTCTTCAACCTCTATCTTGAGTGGCATCTGATCAATCATAAACGAGTCATCCTCGATGCTCCAATAGTGAATGAGCATTTCGAGCAGGCGAGTGTTTGCTTTCATATTTGGCATTTTAAAGAACTTTAGCAAACTGCATCCTCTTAAAGCATTCAGGGCATTATGATCGTTCATAACCTCATCATCCACTAAGGCATGATCTCTTTCTCTCCAAGTGACTGGCATCCTGAAGAAAAAACAAATTTTTACCATTAGATTTTTGTTTTGAAGTTTTCGTGGCGTATACGCGAGTCTGTTTCATACGTAGTCGCATCTAGGGCCTACGTATATGTGGGTTGCTCATAGCCAACCTGCGTATATGACGCGACAAAATTTTTGGCAATAATTCAACAGTGAAACTTGGATTAAAAATTCTAAAACTAGTCACAATTGAATGCAAGACAAGTTTAAGGTGCTAGGATCGAATTGAGAGAAAGGGGGGAGCAGAAAGAAACGCGGAGGCCAGGGTTACTCTGCAAGAGGAGTTCGATTTGTATGGAGAATGGTAGGGGAGGGAGCTTGGCTCCCTCCTACAAAGATGTAGTGGCCAACGGAAGCAAGGGACCCACTGGAAACAGTAAAAGCGATAGGAACCATAGAAGCAGAGATAATGAAAAGGAAACAGATGGGACCAGAGCAAAAGAAAGCAGCAGCACAAAGGAAAAAGAGGAAGAAGACAAAAGTCTGGGTTCAAGAGACAAAAAACTAAAAGGACCTTGCAAACCAAAAGGTGAAATCACTCCTCGAGTAATACTAAATGACCCTACTCTGCAGGAACATAGAGAACATATGGGAAACTACGCCATAATCTGTAAATTCATGGGACTATGGCCCACTGAAAAGGCTTTACAGATGTGGATCAAGAATCATTGGAAGACCAAAGGAATCATTGACCTACATCTAGAGTTAAAAGGATTCTTCACAGTTGTGTTCTCCAATATCGAAGACAAAGACAGAATATTCGAAGGAGGACCCTATTTTTTTGCTGCAGCAGGTCTTTATATGAGACCTTCGAAAATGAACTTTGTTCCAGAGAGGGAGACTTTCACTTCGGCTCCTGTGTGGGTAAGGCTCTACTCTCTTCCTCTTGATTATAGGCAAACTGAATCATTGGCTGCCATTGGTAATAAACTAGGACGCTATATCAAAGCTTCGGAAGCCACAAAAAGTGGAAAATATACCTGCTTCGCTAGAATCTGTATGGAAATGAATCTATCAGGAGCACTTCCAGACAAAGTTATACTGGAAGTTCTAGATGAGGAGTGGGTATAGGCGATTGACTATGAGCATATACCCTTCAGATGTCGAAAATGCCACGAACATGGGCATTTATTAAGAGATTGCCCTCTCAGCCAAGAAGATAACAAAGAAAAACTCAATACAACGAAGGACACCGAAAGCTTTCAGAAAGTGTCTAGTAAGGAAGGGGAGGAAAAAAGGGATCAAAACAACAACATACTAAGGGGAAAAAAGGTAGTCAAAATAAGTTTAAAGTGCTAGAAGAGACTGAAAAAATCACAAGAGAAAATCAAGATTTGGAGGAAGAGGCCAAAGAAAAAGAAAAGCAAGAGGAATTAAATCTCTCTCCGACCATGGACTCTCTAAAAGAAGCAATGAGATGTGAAACAAAAATGGAAATGGACCAGGAAATGACTCAAAGTGAAACAGTTCTGGAAGAGCACGAACTACAAGAAATTCTTGACAAGGAAAAATTGGATCTGGAAGGATTCTTGATGCAAGGCACCAAAGGAGGAATAGATTCTCTGCCCCAAGATGAATGCAACAGAATATAGCAGTTGTTTTTATGGAAAAATCAGGAAAAAGAATAGGAGAAAGGTAAGAACATCCACAAACAGGAGCACAAAGGGGTGAAAACAATGAAATTAAATCCAGGATTAGCCACCAGAAATCCAGGAAAGAAGAGAGGCAGAAAAAAGAAAAATGAGCTCCTAATGGAGTGTGGAAAGCTAATGATAGACTCAGGTAAGATGAAAGATCTAACCAGTTACTCCTTTACAAATCTTTAACTATGAAGTTCATCTCATGGAATATCAGAGGTCTAGGTAGTAAAAGAAAACAGAGATTGCTATGTAACATAATGAAACTAGAAATGCAGGACATAATCTTCATTCAAGAAACAAAATGCTCCATTCAAAAGATAAAACAAATCCATAGAAAATGGCTCAGTAAATTTGAGTTTCTAGAAGTTAAAGTAGAAAACACAGCGGGGGGCATTCTTACTCTCTGGAACCCCCAAAAAGTAATCATTGTAGATGCAGAGGCAACGAGAAATTACTTATCAGCTATCATTCAGCCAATAGGGATGTCTGTCACCTTCCTGGTTACAAATGTCTATGGCCCACAGAAAATAGATGAGAAGCTAAGATTTCTGAACTCCCTGGTAGATCTCAGAAGCAAACATAAAGAAATCCCTTGGGTCATTGGAGGAGATTTTAATATGATTAAATCTCTTTTGGAGAAAAAAGGAGGCACCTGAATCCTCAGTAGAGATTCAGTAGAATTCAATTCTTTCACAGAGGACATGAAGATGGTTGACTCTAAATTGCAAAACGGTCTTTTTACTTGGAATAACAAAAGAGGAGGTAATGCTCAGGTTGCCTCTAAGTTAGACAGATTTTTGATCTCCAAGAAGTTGATGCTCACAAATTCAGAAATATCAGCAAGGGTTCTCCCATTTGGAGGCTCTGACCACTAGCCGATTCAATTAGAAATCAAGGGAATTGATGCTCCCAAGAATAGACCCTTCAGATTTGAAAATATCTGGCTCTCCCACCCAGATTTTATCAGCAACATTGAGGAATGGTGGTCCGAAGATCTGCAAATTTAGGGCTCCAAAATGTTCCTCCTCCATAAAAGGCTAAAGCACATAATAATCAAACTCAAAGAATGGAGCAAGAAGGATTTTGGTAACATTTTTGCAAACAAAAAATCAGTAGAGATCAAAATGCAGGAACTAAACCAAGCAATGATCACAGAAGGTTTTGATAAATCCAAAAGTGAGCAAGTTGATAAACTCAACCTAGATTGGGAGAATTTATGCAAACAGGAGGAAATTTTTTGGAGACAAAAGTACAGAGTTCAATGGCTCAAAGAAGGTGAACGGAACACTAGGTTTTTCCACCGTTCCACCTTAGTCCATAGAATGCACAATAGAATCTCCTCAATATTGAATGAAGAGGGAGAGCTTTAGACCACTCACGATAATATCGAATCTGTGATGGTTCAGCATTTCAGAGGCATCATAAAGGAAAATAATATAGACAGAGACCATAACATCAAGGAAATTATAAAGAATATTCCCAAGATGGTGTCTAGAGAAGCTAACTTTGATCTGAACAAACCAGTAACTGAAGAAGAGGTTAGTACGGTGATTAAAGAGATGCAAAATGGCAAAGCTTCAAGTCCAGATGGTTTTAATGTGGACTATTTCAAATCCTATTGGGATGTTGTCAAACTGGACATTTTGGATGTGGTTGAGGAATCCAGAAGAATAAAATCTATTCTGAAAGCCCTCAAAACCTCTTTTATCTCCTTGATCTCGAAACAGGGCTCTGCCTTGTCTCCTGATAAGTTCAGACCAATAACTTTATGCAATGTTGTTTACAAAATCATTTCTAAGATCCTGGCCAACAGACTCAAACCTCTTTTGCCCTCTTTGATTTCTGGGGAACAGTCTGGTTATTTGGAAGGAAGGAAAATCCTAGATAATATTATTCAAGCCCACGAGATTGTTCACTCTCTCACCAGCAAGAAGCAGGCCGGTATGATCATGCAATTAGACATAGCAAAAGCATATGACAAGGTGAACTGGATTTACATCAGAAAGGTCCTTTCTGCATTTGGGTTTGATCATGACTAGATCAGATGGGTTATGGCTTTGGTTACTTCACCCAGCTTTTCAATTCTGGTAAATGGAGCACCCTCGGAGATCTTCACTCCTTCCAGAGGCCTCAGACAAGGAGATCCACTCTCTCCTTTCCTTTTCATCCTCATGATGGAAGGATTAGGCTGAACCATTAAAACTGCTAAAGTTTTAGGTAAGATTAAGGGCCTTCAATTAGTGTAGAATGGCCAAGCCCTAACTCATCAACAATTTGTGGATGACACCATGCTGTAGGGTATCCCCACAGTCAAGGAAGCTACAACGTACAAAAAAATCCTAAATGACTTCGCCTTGGCTTCAGGTATGGAAGTCAATCTCTCCAAATCAAATATTTTCTTCTTTAATACTAACATTTCTATTCAAAGGAACATCTCCAGAATTATGGGCTTCCAAAGGAAGGTCCTCCCATCAAGGTATTTGGGAATCCCCCTTATAGATAAACTTATGCACAAAAGTATCTGGGAACCGGTGCTCAACAAGATGCATGACAAGATCAAAAAATGGACTTATAGAGCACTGAACCTGGCTGGCAGATTGGTTTTGACGAAGGCAGTTCTCCAATCCATCCCCATTTTCTTTCTATCAACCCTTCTAGCTCCCAAAGGGGTTTTACAGCAACTCAGGAACATTCAGAGAGACTTCCTCTGGGGCAAGGAGGAGACAAAAAAGAAATGGGCCCTTGTTTCTTGGGATAAAATCTGTAAACCCAAAAGTCATGGAGGCCTAGGCTTAGACGATCAGGAGATTCTAAGTAATGTTCTAGGAGCTAAACTCTGGTGGAGATGGGTTAAAGAACTAGAGGCACAATGGGATAAAACCTGGAAAGAAAATAATGTCAGCTCCTGGCAAACAAGTGATCTCATTAGAATGTCAGGGAACATAAAAGGCTCTCATATCTGGAACAAAGCTTGGGATAACAGAAGCCTAGTTCAGAACAACAGCTTCTGGGAAATCAGAGCGAGTGAACAAGCTCTCTTCTGGGAAGACAAATGGCAACAAGAATCAATGTTGTTAAGGGAGGAATTTATGAGCATCAAGCAGGAAACTGATTCCCAAGGACTAATAAAAGTCAGGGATTTCTGGAATCTTCCTCATGACACTAAGAAATGGAGAAGCTAGAGGAGAATAGAATGCAGAGGGGTAGGCACCACAAAGACAAAAACAGAAGAACTTATGAAAATTTTAGAACAGAGAAAGATCTGGGTCACAGATGAGCAGGATCAGTTAAGATGGGGACAAAACAAAGAAGGCATCTTTAACATCCATGAAGCTAAAAGAATTTCCCTTAACCTTGATCCCTACGTTTCAGCAAAGTCCTGGCAAAAGCTCTGGAGCCATCAAGGATGGATGAAGATCAAACTGTTTATGTGGTTAGTTCATCACAATTTTTTTTTAAATTGGGATAACATTCAAAAGAGGGGGGTTATGGGGCCCTCTAGATGCCCATTATGTGAGGCTCAAGAGGAAACAATAGAACATATTCTCAACAACTCTACCTGTATCAATTGCCTGTGGGATTCTTTCAACATCATTTTTCAACAGACAGGCAGAGATAAAGGTAGCATCATTAATACCCTGAACAAGTGGAGAAATTTTTTTTCAGAGAATGAAATCCTCAATTTGGCCTGGACCTTGACACCAAGCTTCATCATCTGGAATGTTTGGAAGGAAAGGAATAAAAGAATCTTCAAGGATGAAAACACTACTACCATTTGCCTGATGGAATTAATCTTGAAGCATATTAGAGAGACTGTCTCTACCACTATGCATAGTTACCCCCCGAATCCCCCCATTGCGCGTGAATTGAGAACTCTCAAGCAACTGGGAATTCATGAGATCATACTCCAGGGTCTTAGCAAAAAAGTAAGAGTGCTGGAAAGGGAAAAGGATTTCTGGTATCCTCCACCAAAAAGGAATCTGAAATGCAACATTGATGGGGCTTCAAAAAGAAACGCAGGAACAGCTGGTTATGGAGGTGTGTTAAGAGACGAAGAAGGAAAAATAATTTTCACTTTCCACTACCATTTAGGAAAAGCCACCAAAAATATGGCTGAATTAATGGCGTTGGAACATTGTCTGGAGTTGCTTAAACTCAATCACAGCTCAAATGTTCTCATAGAAGCAGACTCGGAGATTTCCATAAATGCAGTTAAGAAAATCAACGATGGAACAACGCCTGAAAGGGTCTCAAAACAATGGAGACTTATACAAGTTTACCAGAGAATCCATAAACATCTCCAATGCCTTCGAACTGTTAGCTTTAATCATTTTCGGAGGAAGGCCAACAAACTTGCAGATCTACTGGCCAACCAAGGAGTGATTAATTCCAAGTGCAGAATAGACATGAAATGGTAGGATATGCCTCCTAGTAGGCTAAAATCTATTTGTGAGGCTCAAGATGCTGAGGACAAGGAAATTTATGATTTCTGGGCTCGCCGAGGAGGGAATGAGTAATAGCAGATTGAGAGGCGACTTTCTCTACTATTCTGAGTGAGTGTAATGGTAACCTCATTTCCTTCTTTAATGGAGTGTTCCTTTTCCTTAATTGATTCCAGGTTCATGCGTGGAGATACAGTTAGCGCGGGAAGAATCCCGGGTCTCCCGGCAGTAGGGATTTTTAGTTTTCTGGGGTTTGGAGGGATAAACCGCTTCACCGGTGGTTTCCATCCGATCGCACCGCTTTTTCTCGGGAAGCGGTATTCTCTTTTTTGGAGCGATCACAATCAGATTCTGCCACATGGCTGGACAGTGGTTTGGAAACCTCCCTTCCCCGCTCACTATCGCGGGGTCTTTCTGTCCGATGCGATTTTAATCTCCACCGTTAGATGAAACATAGGTTAATCAATGGTGTTGTTTCTCTGTGCAGCTTTGAGGTTTGGTTCCTCTAATCTTCAGAGGTCTTGTCGGAGCGTTTTCATCCTTGGCCTTCGGTTCGCTTGTGGAATGAAAGACCCAGATTGATGGGCTCTTTCGCCAGTTTTTTAGTTGTTCTTTATTCAGCTTAAAGGCTTGCCCTTGGGCTTGTCCTTAGTTTTCTTGTCTTCTCAGCGACGGGGAGATATTTGTTCATATTGTAAACTATTTGCTTAATTAATGCAAGAGAAGGTTCGACATTTGCCTTAGCAAAAAAGAATGCAAGACAAGTTTAAGGATTACCTGGTGATTTTGGGAGGATTTGAACAGTTTAATTTGGTGTGTGGTAAAGTTTGCTCCTTTTGCTTCACTCCTTTGCTCTCAAATCAAATGGTGAAAATGGTGAGTCCAAAAACTATTTTATAGGCTTTGAAAATGAAATTTTTTTTCAAAACTTGATTTTGTTTTGTCTTATGTAACTTTTAACTTGGGAGCTTGGAATGTCGAGAATGGCTTGATTTTCAGGACATTTTGGATGATTTTTCGACAATTTCGAGACAGTTCCATGACTGTTGACCCGTCATGGCAGGTATCGTTTTCTCACTAGCATATAGGTTAGGGAAACCATTTTTCTGTTGCATTATGCATTCTAACCCCCATTTCTCGATACGCTTGCCATAGGGTCGATTCCATCGTGTTATGGTTCATAGACCATCTTCACTCGCTGATTTTTTAAATCATGACATGATGGTAGAGCCATCCTTTTCATGGGCATCATAGTTAGCACCTCACTAACATTTGTTGCCCATGCTGCTTTGATCTGAGTAGGCTTAGGAGTCCTCTGTAGTCCCACCATGACTTATGCGATGAAGACTCATTACTCTTTGTTTCTTCGCTTCATTTTGACCTTATACCCTAGATGCTCCTTTGTGTTGAGTTGTACTGCTGCATTGCATTTTGACTATTTGCACCTTTTGGCCTTGAGCCGGCTTCACTTGGACTCGTGTTTAAGCCCACTTTCGACTATGTTGACTGCAAAATCAAACTTGCATGCCCTTGATTTCTGCAACTTGGCACACCTTGAACCGTGGAAGGAACATACCTTTGAGTGTCTTTGACCAGTTTTCGCGTCCCTGCATTGAGCATAGGATTGTTCCAATCCCAAGAACTAGATCATCTGTTTCACCGACACTCATTATTTCCACTGTACTATAGCATTCTTTTATTCTTTTTCCAGCTTAAAGAAAAAGACAAAAAAATTATATATTCTAAAAAAGAGCGGGAACGGGATAGTATTTCCACTTATTGTTGGCAGCTAGAGTCAGTCATGTCACCCTTGAACAAAGCACTCAAAATAAAGTCTCCTCCATTTGGGCAGGATTTAGTTTGACTTAGGTATGCCTTAACCTTGTTATTGAGTCAGTTCTCCCCCGGTTGGTTATCTTTTCCAATCATATGGAGGGTTCGTCCGTGCGTCCTGCATGACGAACTTATACAGAGTCATCATATGTTGCCACATAGTCACATTAAGTCATGCTTTTGTTCAAGGGAAGTTAGCCTGAGTCGGCCTCTCTACGGTGTCTCTTGACTCATTTTTCAGTCGGCCATCCTTGGTTGTCAGTGTCTTGTCTATCATCACATCAGAGATATTGGTCCTTTACTCGTGCCGGTTTGAGAAGGTCTCCATTGAATTCTTGTTGGCGGGTCTTGTCCTTATCAACAGTGACATCTTGCTCTCAGGACGGGCCTAGAGATGCACCCTGGCCCTATTTTCATTATTGATAGGTCACCTTGTGCTCAGCATCGATCAGTATTATGGGTCTTTGACTGAGTGGCTTCCCTTGTGTTCGAAATCAGCTTACACTATCACACATTGGGATTCGTGCAGTACCTCGGTTTCCATTTGACCCTATTGGTGGATATCTCGCCTTTGTGACATCTTTCATTATTGGTTGGTTTAGAGGGTTTCTGTCGTGCGCTAGCCACATCTTTTATACATCGGAAACGTGCTTTGGTCGGGTTACTAAATCCTTTTTTGTCCAATTACTTCCACGTTATTGGCCTATGGGTTACACTCGTGCTAGATTGATGAAGGATGCCTTAATGCCTTCCTTCTAGCAGATCTTTCCTTATCGATTATGACTCATTGCTCTGGGGAAAAGATCTAGAGTCCATTTGGCAGTACCTTGGGGTTTGCAGTCACTAGTGGCAGATCCTTCGCTATCGACAGTGGGAAACCATCATTGTCTCATGATTGATAGATTCTTACAGGTGTTCGACTCTAGCTCATCTATTCACACTTGTTAGATTGTACTAGGTACCTTGACGCTCATTATCATTATCAGTGAGTAGACTCGCGTTTGTTAATGGTATACATCAATGACCGGTAATCAAATGATTTCTCACATGGTCAACTTCAGATCATTTATTCCCATAGTGTAGAAATGTACCACGACGGTCGGTGAAGACCTCAGGTTGCATCAGCATTCATTGGTTCACTTGACAATTGCTCATGTTGTTGCTAGTTGATACCACTTCACCTTATATGTTGCAGTCATTTATGGCAACATTCTACATGCTGGCACCTGAGTTTGCAGTGTAGTACCATCTTACTCCAGCATGTTCATTTGGTACTTGTGGCATCAGTCTTTGATATCAGTGATCCGCTTCATCCTTTAGCATCATTGACATTCTTATATGTGATATTCAGACATGTACTTGTTCGATCATGATCAAATGATCCGTTATGTATTTTCTAGTCTTTTATACTTGTATATTTAGTGGATCTGCTTGTACTTGATATGCAAACATGCTTTACTTTCTCTGAGCATGGGTATGCCCACCTCAGATAGTGTTTCTTTCTGATCTCCTTTTGTGGCTTGGCAGGGTGAACTCTGGTGAAGTCCTTCTCAGTTTTTGACAGGTTTCCTTTCCATGTACTTACTTAATACATTTTGGCCATCATGCACCCCTTCTAACCTCATATATTAGGGGGCATCTGTTATAGCTCCAACTCTCACTCTTGATGTTTGTGATGCTGCACTCATGGCCTAGGGCAACCCCTCCTTCCAGACTTGGTCCAAATACTTAAAAAACAGTGTTTTATTCCCTATACGCGACATTGCCCTGAGCTAAACGCGTGTGTACGCGGGTCTGTGTATACCAAACCCGCGTATATGTCTTAAAACACTTAAAAAAAATTAAATCTCCTTAATTTTGGGCAGAGATCACGGGTTTTACCTGTTGATTACCTATTAGTGCCCATGGCCCAACTGTTCCCAACGAATTCCCAACTAAAAAACTACTTTGGGAGAAGTATAAAAAGGCTTCAATGGGAAGGCCTAAGGAGGAGAAGATAGAGAGAAAAATCACTCTGCTGAGATTATCCCTGACCAGGTCTGAAGATCCTTGTGCTTCCAACACTTCCCCCATTACAGGAAACCCTTGTTTCCTTGAGTTATGATGTCTTTCCACTACTTGAGATATCTTGGAGTAAGTCATGGAAGGAGTTTGTTGAAGGCTTGAGACTGGACGAATCCGGAGGATGGTTCCACTTGGAGCCTGCGAAAGGAAGACTCAGGTGAAATCATTCCTTTTTATACTTTAGTTATCTATAATAAAAGAAACACTTGTCTTGTTCCTGATACAAATCTTCTTCATGTTTATGATATCAATGTTATGATTCACATATGAATGGTTGTTTTAATTGTATAACTAACTACCTTTCAATATGCTATGAAGATGATTTCTTTATGATGCTTGGTCAATATACTACTATGCTTTCTGGAATTGATTGTTTTGTAGGTTGAAGGACTAAAAGGAACTCCAAGAGGGTTTGGACCCTGGCTGGATCTTCCCAAACGAAGGACCCCCAGGTGCACCTCTCTTCATGTAGTTTGTTTATATTAGCATCATGGCTGTGTAGAATGCTTGTTTTTCTTTATAGATAACCTCCAATTTGCTAGGGTATTAACACAAGACCCTAGGGGAATTTATCCCTAAACACATAGGTAGACTCTATAGCCAGTTGAGGTTATCTTTTCTTCATCATAAGAGGTAATTCATGAGTATCTTGATCTAGTTAGGAAGTAGCTTGGTAGGGTTTTTCCTCCTCCTGATAACTATTATGTTGCATTTAATTTTAATTTTTTTAGTGATAGCTCCTTGTATTAAATCCCCAAGAATAATTTGTCACCCATGGAAATATCCACTTATTTTAGGATGAATGAGATGAAGATTAGGCAGTTTGAGAGGACTCTTATTGTTGTAGATGAGAGGATTTTTGTGAAGTGGGAGGAGTTATGTGACATATATTGAAGGATGCACTAAACCATTTTATGACACTAATCATCTCCATGCCACAGTAGTGGATCCACGAGGGCTTCACTCGGGGAGCAATACCATACCACGTGGGTTCATATTGGGGGATATATATTGAGGAAAAAATGGCATAATATATTGAGGGATATATATGGGAAAAAGGGTTTTTATATTGGCAGGTGTAAAAAATGGAGCTCAAAGTTAATGAAAAAATATAAAGGGGTATAAAATATGTTAACGAAAAATTGGATACTTACAATATCTAGTGGAAGTAGGGGTTTTAAAAATTGGGAAGGTGTAATGGGTTTGTATTGGTAGGGGATTAAAAATTGTTATTTTTATGTGTATTTTCCAATATGTATTCAAATTAAGGGTATTATTTAATATGCCATGAACGCATGTGATAGGTCAAAGGTTCATTGAGTGAAGCCCCCATGAGTGGATCTCTATTGCACCGAGGGAGTAATGACAAAGTATTCCACTATAACGAATTAGTATGTTGGGGGCGAGGAATGCAGACGTGGGATTTATAATTTTATTACGAAAATAGGTTTTTGTGAGGGAGACAAATCAATTATTTCATGGACCTGAGTAGAGACTCGTTCGGCAATCAACTAGAAATACTCAAGCATTTTTTTGAAAGGTGATGATGCAATTGGATAGTTCTATTCTGTTGCCTTGAAAATATCTATCAATAGGGGGGACAAAGATGATCCATATAAGGAATAGTTTTAGGAGTAGGATTGTTTCTAAAATTATATCTATATGGAAGTGAAGGAACTACTATAGAGGATTAGTGCATGTGCAACCAACTTCTCATAATGCAAGGAATTTTTCACAGTGTGATTTGATGCTCATCGGTGACAAGGCAACTGCAAATACTTATCATTACATTCAAGTAAAATTTGAGTGTCATTTTAAAGTCTCTAATTTCATTTATTAATAGTCCTTCTTGTGTCCTTATCTCTCTTAATTTCATTGTGGTAGGATTGGAATGGGTTAAAAAATCAAGTATATCATTGAGTAAAATAGACACCCACATGTCACCACATGTCATTGTGCACACTCTTTGTTTTTGGTACAATTAGAAGTGAACAATATGATGTGTGCACAACTAAACATTCTAGTAGGCATGATGAATCCAATCTTTGCATGGAAATCGAGACCAAGAATCATAAAATATCAATAAATTTGTGACATGGAATAAAAAACACAATAAAAGATTATATGCCAACATCGTCTATTTAGTACAAGATACTACTAATATTTCATAATTTTCAGAGATGGTGGATGTCATGAAGGTGCCCTCAAGCAAAGTTACTAACTTGAAGATAAGATGGCCACTACAACTATTTACTTTGAATAGGCTAAATTTAGGTATTTAAAAAAAGTTTGAAAATCACTAGAAACACCACCACCGTTTATTTTAAATAGGCTAAATTTAGGTAATTAAAACAAGTTTGAAAACCACTAGAAACACCACCCCCACATCATTTTATTTCCAGGTGTACAAGATAATATTGAATAAAATTATGAGCACTTCCATTTAAATTGATCGTACATAAAATAAAAAACAAGGTTGATGCTTTTAAGAGCTATATCCATAATTAAATATAATATATGACAAGGATGGCTCATAATTTTAAAGGCTATATCCATCACCAACTATAAGATAAGTGTTAATGAGATGAGAAAAAGTATGTCTTGATATAACATGTAAATGTAATATTACTTATAACTCATGCATATTGTATCTTATTGTGCATATGTTAATTGTATAACTTCAATCTGAGTAATTTTTTACATTTAAATTGTCAAATATGTAGAAGTTATATTACACTAGCTTAGATCCGCACATAAATAAAATATCAGAAATATGGTAGGGGAATGAGTAAGTATTTCCACATTGGTTTAAATTTTCCCCTTGGTTAGTGAAGAACCAATTCAATGCTATTTTTGGTGGACTATTAAGTTATTAACTGAAGATGAACAAATCTCAGTCTCTTAAATGACTGAAAAAGGATAATTAGAATGTTATATAAAAGTTACATTTCACGTAGCTATATCTACCCTGGCATAACTATAATATTCCAACTCCATTTTTTTTATTTATAAGTTACATTTCATGTAGCTAGAGAAGTTACATTTAGGTGTTTTAGATAGAAGTTACATTTGACATAGCTATATCTACCCTCACATAACTATAATATTCCAACTCCATTTTTTCACTTGTCAACATTTTAAATATTTGTCTATTTTAGTGTTATTATGTAATTAAATAGTTGATATTGTTTAAGACATCTCCTATTTGAAATATTTTGAATTCTTGAGTGGGATCTTGGGTAGGTTTTTGCTATTTCGATATATCATGTTTTAAGTAGATGGTGTTTTATAATCACCCAAGAGGCTTTAGGAGCAACCTTGAATTGCGTGCTTGTTTCTATTATACATCTAATATTTGCAACCTTTTCCATGTGAATAACCCAATCGCCCATGTTGAACATTAATAAAGTAACTCAAAAATTGGGGAATATCATTTATTCTATTTCTAGAGGGGGATAGATCGAGGGAAGGCAACACCAACTATCATAAATGGCTTTTGTCGGGTTGTATTTAATGAAATCTCACTAGAATTTGCTACTAAAGTAAATCAATTGATGAATTTGAAGCTTGAAGGTAGTGTTGAATAGGTGTTACACGGTATCTCTATAACACTATATATCTATATGATTCTAATTCCTTGAGATGGTGGCTCAATAAAACTGTTGTCTGGTGATGGTTGCTAGATGTAGATAGATTTCTCATGTCCTACAGGTAAATCATATCATTATATTTCTTTTAAATCTCGGAATTTGTTCAAAGTTTGTTTCAGATAAGAAAATATGTATGTACTCTTGAATTTATCTATGCTGTAATAAGATCAAGAGTAAAGTTGTCATTGCAAATAATTCAGATCTACCATGTAAGTTTACTTTACTACGTGAAAATCTTGATTTGTTAGATCCCAACTAGTTAGTGTTGAATTTATTTTTGTTGTAATGAGATTAAGAATAAAGTTGTTATTTTAATCACTAAAGTCTACCATGTAAGATTTATTCAATACATGAGATTTTTTATATGTTAGAGACAAACCTATTAGGATTATGAAGAGTCCTCTTTCATGACAATATTTATGAATGCTCTATTCTTGCTCAAAGAATTACATGTTACAGAAAGGTGGAAAATAAATGAGATGCAACTGAATGGTTTCTATTTTAAAATGTGTGGAGGGAGTATAAAACATTTTCAATTTCATTCAAATATTTTGGAGAACCCACTAAAGTGCTTCATTTTCCTCCTAGCTAATTCCATTTCTACTATCCCAATGCTTCTAGAAGTCCTTCTCCAAAGTGATCTCTTAAATATAATGCAGGGAAATTTATTATTTGATTGGAACCCACGATTACAATTTGATTAGGAGTAAGGAATGAGAAAGCTTCATCCAACGGAAAGTGCTTACTTTTGGAAGCACATCTATTCCCCAAATTTGTTTCCAGATTCATCTATTTGGGGGAGAGGATGCTTTGAAGGCTTTAGGCAGTACCCCTATTTCTTCAATATATTCCGCAAGTTAAAGGCATATCGAACGATTGCCTTTCTATATAATTGATAGGAAAATCACTCAAACATTTGTTAGGATTTTGAGACCTTTTTCAATGATTTTTTTCTTCTGAAAGTTATGTTCTCAATTAAATAAATTAAAGAAAAGGTGAAAATAATGCAATGGAAAAGTTTTCTATTTTAGTGACTAACAATTCCTTTCTAATGTGAAGGGCTTGGTATTTTCTTGACTCTAGATTAGTCGCATTTGACTTCCTACAATTTCTTTTAATTTAGTTTTTGTTATGTTTATATTGCTATCCTCGAAGTTAGTGATCTACTGTGTGTGTAATATGAAGTATTAACTGCTAAGAACTCTCAAAGGTGATATTGATGGATTACTATCTTTAAATGTCCCTACTTGAAACTTTAGTATTACATGATCATGCAAAGAAATTATTAATCAATATTAAAGGGAAGATGATTAACATGTAGTGTTTCTTGGCTTGTCATATAATTACTGCATTTTGGCCCCCAATAATATATTTGAGACTACTTTTTGGTTGTTACTTGTGGAGCTTCCCTTTGGCTTAGAAAAACATTGAGGATAAATGTCCATTGCATTGGCATTGGACATCATCAAAGAGGAATTCACCAAAAGTAGTAGAGGACATGGGAGAAATTGATACAATGAGCGGATAACCACTAGAGAAACATCGAGGCACCATAATTTCTTGTGTATTTAGATTCACTTGAAATTAACTAGTCATAGAAAGTACCTTTTTTTCTGAATATTTTCATGTATATATAAATACTAAAAACACAATTTCAGACTAATTATTCAAACTAATAATCATTCGATAGTCATAATTTATAATTAAATAGTATAATATGATTAATATTATAGGACACAACTATAGGGTTTGACTGTGAGGGGCATTGTGATAATATATGTACACTTCTCATTGTATTAGATAATCATCTCTCAGAGTGTGATATCCATCCAACGAAATATACTCCCAGAGGCCATTGTGGGATTGAAATTTTTTCTTTCAGTGGACAAATGGTGATATATTTTCTTAGGCCTTAGTGTTCTTCTTCCCTAAGGTTTTGACACTACTCACAACTAGCACCTTCATTCAACCAAGTGACGTAGTAATCTTGGAAAGTTGAATCATTTTATCTCCACAATCCAATATGATGTTGGATCAATCTCATGATACTAAAAACATAGGTCATAATAGTGAGGAACTTTTACTATGGGCAAAAGAATATCCAAATTTAAGGGACAGGAATATTTTAGAACAAGAAATAAGGATATTTTTTACACTGATATTTTTTTTCTTCCATTTGCTTTCACAAGTTATCTATTGCCTGATATTTTTAACATGTAACTAAGTTGGTATGATTGTGCCCAAGTTTTTGTTGAATGTTAAATACTAAGTTCCTAATGTGTTATTTTCTATGATGACATTTTATTTTCTTTGTTTATACATGTCATCTAGCCGCATAGTGGCCACTATCTAATGTTGAGGTATATGTCATATAAATGTTTTATAGTCTAATTTATTTTATATTCAAGTATTCATAGTCTTTCATGTCTTATACTCTGCATTGTATCTTATTTCATTTTCAAGAGAGGAACTCAATATTGATGGTAAGAAGCAACAATTGAAAAAAGAGGAGAATAATAACACTGGAGTGAGAAATGAAAAATGAGAGAGAGAAGAGAATCTGTCTAGTGATACCCCTAGAGCCAATATCTTGCATAAGACACACTCATAGAGACTCATGGTCAAGCTTTCAGAGTTTATGAATTCACTTGCAATGTTTTGGCAACACAGTGATAATGTTTTGAAATGATGAAACAATATTTCATGTGCAAATTGTAGTCCAACCGATTTTAAGTTTGAAACTCATATTGTAATACTTGATATTTTATATAATAAATTTTATATGGTTGAAATTATTTTTATTTGCACTTAATATTATTTATCCTTGTAATTAGCATATGTAGCTTTGCATTATCATATTAGATAAACATGTACATTGTATGGCATTTTTTTAAAATTTAGTTGCAAAATCATACTAACTAATTTATGTCGATTAATAATGAACACATAAAATCAATCTAAAACTACCAAATTAGTAGTTTATATTAATTAATGATGAACACGAATAAAATGAATATATGACTAAATTAGTCATTTATAACGATTATGAATGAAACGAAATGAAATGAATAGAAACTACTTAATTAGTCATTTATATAATGAATATGAAAATACCAAAAAAAGATAAATGACTACTGCAAATGATGATTTTTTTATTAAAATGATGACTAAAGTTTGCATATATATATGATCATTAGTAGTTAATTTATAGTATCTTATAACGCGACTAAAATTTAGTCATATTTCTTTGGTCATTAATTGGTTTCAAATGATGACTAAAATTTGCATACATATGACTATTAGTAGCTAATTTATCGTATCTTGTAACACAACCAACATTTTGGTCATTAATTTGTTTTCTCGAGGATTCATATAGTAATATATTTTGTTGTATATTTGGTCATTAATTGCAACAATTAATGACTAAACCAATGAAAAATTAATGACCAAATTTATGACTAAATATACTACTAGATGGTAAAATTGAAGAAACCAATAATGACTAAGCTAAAAATGACTAAACGTTGGTCATGTTATAAGGTACTGTAAATTAGCTACTATTGGTCACCAACTGAAAAATTGTCATTTATATGAAAATTTTAGTTTTTTTTTAGTAACTAATCAGTCATTTTGTACTAGTGCTAGTTGTCACAATGATCAAGAAGTTTTCCAACAAGCAAATGTCTCTTCTTTAGTTGAAGATGAAATGGATCAACAATTTGACAATCAAGTCATATTACATTAAATGCATGAAGATTTGCAACCCTGTCAATCTATATGCAGTTAAAGGTACGAGCCAAATCATTCAAATTGTTTTTCAATCCATTCCATTCCTGAGATTTTATGTCAAGAAAAAAATCCTCAAGATCTATTTGTTGAAAATACATGCATGAAAATCTTGAAAAATGAGGTAAAATGTGAAGAAAGTTGTCTATCTAGACAAGAACTTTCTTCCGTTGAAAATCATAATGATTTTGTCTTGGTTGAAGTGCATGAAAGTTCACTTTTAGGTAAACCAGCGTTACATGAAGAGATGGATATACAGGTTTTATCTATTCTATTTGAGGATCAATAAAATGAGATGGATGAAATGCATAAAGTTGTTTGTATAGTAACTGCTAGTGTTCAGACTCAAAATGACATTCCTCAAGCAAAAATACCAAAGGTTATATCTGACTTGTTTGATAAGAAGAAGAGTAGTTTTGATAGACACAATATGATTGTAATGTTTGAAGATGTTTAAGGATTCTTGGATGGTTTTGTTGATTTACTTTTAAGGGGAGACAAATCTATTATTTTCTTTTTATTTTATGATGTTCTTGGAATTGAAAACATAGGAAAACAGAGGCCATCAGTTGGGAATGAGTTTAGTGCTCATGATGTTACTCATCAAGAAAAGGTGTTTTTCCACGATTATCAAGATCATTTGGTAAGTATATTCCAGTCATCAAAGAAGGTGGAGTTTCTTTCAATTACAAGCTCAAGTGATGGATTCATTTTTTATTCTGAGTTGCCAATAGATGGCCCACTTAAGAACACTCAAGGAGCCCTAGTGTTGGATCAACTCTTTCACTGTTTATACTGGAGATTTCATATTGCTTGAATTAAGAAGGTGGATTTTCAAATGTTAGAGTAGGGTTATTGGTACATAAATATGCTTGTTGGGGAAGCATTTCCTTCAGCTTCAGCAAATATTTTACAGTTGTCAATTTCAGTTTGTAAAACAGCTTGGTATCATATTGCAGAAGTAATAGTTCTTTTTTCAGTTGGTTTGTAGTTTACTTTTCAGTTTGGTGAAGTGGGTTTGAATTTAGTCTTCAAATTAGGATCAAATCAATGGTCAGGCAACTGGTCTATTGGTTCTTTGATGCACCACACAGGCACATCATCCCCATTGGAGTTATTGTTATCCATCATAACTCCTAGAAATAATTTCTAGGTTGATTAGTTATTTTGAGATAAATTTTTCCACTACTGTTATTTTCATCTATAAGCTACTTTTCCAAAGGAGGTTGTTCTTCTTACATTTGGAGATTAAAGGAGGAAGAATATGTTTGGTTTAAATTGTTTTGGAAAATTTCCCATTTTCTCTAAAAACCCATTTTTTTTCAAAAATCCCATTTCATCCTTTGTTTTTAGACTCTAGCCATTTCCATTTCAATATTTAAAGTCTAGCCACATCCCATTATTTCAAATCTAGCCTTAACTTATATTTAAACTCTAGACACATCCCTTTTTTAACTCTCATCATAGTTCTTTTTAAAGGGATAGGACCCGTAGTCTATATCACAATGGGCCATTTCCCTTTTGCGAAACCATATCTACCTGTGTCCCTCCTCCACTTTTGATTATGATATCGCAAATAAAAAATTCTCTCCTCCACCGATATCGCAAGTTCCCCCCCATCGATTACAATATCACATAAATTTCTGTCCCCCCTATTGATTGCAATATCGTAATTAAGGATCGCTCAAGTCGCAAATCCCTTCTCCACCGAACTCCCTTCCGACTTGCGAATGGCATGGACTTGAAAAGTTATGCATTATTGTTGTGTGAAATTTCAAGTCTGACATATTGGGAAATCACCATAAATCAGTGTTAGCACCCCTTCTTCCTTCCTGCTGGAGATATGAGAAGTCTTGGTTCTTGATGCGATATTCTACGCGTCATGATTTATTAGAGTTTCACATCTAGACAGTCAATGAACACTATGGATATGGTAAAAGGCCCCCCTCCTGTATTGTGATTTCAATAACAAAAAGCTTGGATCAACAACTGAGATTGAATTTCCCCGAAATAACAACCCAGATCAACGAAAATTAAAATATCCATTTCGCTTCCACTAAGTGGGAAAACGAGGGTGTTTTTCGACACATATTTAGTAGCATGATCATCAAACAGAATGCAGAGAAAAGAGGATAGCGAGAAAAAGAGGACAACGAGATATAGAGGACAACTAGACACTTTCAACATGTTTTACCTAGAAACAACACAACATGATTCGAAAGGGCTAGATGTTCTAAGTTTCCACAAATACATTACTACACTACAAACAATTTTAATTTTTTAAATAATTATAACTATTAGATAGATTATGTTTAGGCGACTCCCATTTGTGTTCAAACTATGGTAAAACAGAAAATCCTTATGAAAATTATGTTAGAAGAAAAATAGGAACAGGTCTCTAGAACAATGAATTGAATTTGGGGCAAGTGGTAGATTTTGTAAAGGGGATATCGCTCTATATATAGGTGATTTCTTGACTATGAGAGGGATATCGATGATATGAGAACATAAATTTTGTATAATTTCAGTTAATAAAAATAAAGTTTGCAGCAATATTTTGTTTTAACCTCATATTCATTTTTGGTTTCAATTCCATCCTATCATGCTTTTATGTTGTTATTGCAGTGTTCTTCTCACCGCCTTTTGCTATCCGCACCTGATAATTCCCATGCCTCAAATCGAGCTTCGAAAACACTCATGCTTTCACAAGCTTATCAAATAAATTCACAGTAAGTGGTAACATATACCTATTATTTATCATCTGCTTCTTTAATGCATGATAATCACAACACATCTGTAACTCATTTGTGTCCTTCTTTTTCTAAAATAGAATTAGAGCACCATATGCCGACCTTGAAGGTCGTATGAAGCCCACATCATCCAATTCCTTCAATTGATGCTTCAACTCCTCCAATTCCAGCCCTAACAAATGATAAGGAGCTTTTGCTGGTGGTTTTTGTTGAGGCAAATTAATTACCTATCATTTAATTGTCAACCCAGGTGTTTCGTAAAACTTGTGAAGCGTGCGTGCACTATGTATGCTAGAAATTAACATCCAATTTAGATCAATCTAACTACGAAACCAAATAACCAAAAACCAAATTCACCTATTCTAATTCAATAATCAATTCAAAAGAAATTATATTACAATGCGCAGAATTGAAACCTTAATCTACCATACTTGCAGGAATTGAAATATTAATCTATGACACTTGCATGAATTGAAAAGCACACCACTCTTTTAGAAATCAAATTTCATGAAATGATATCTACTCTAAGGGATCATGTGTTCATTATTAAATTTGGATCCTATGAAATGAATAATAAAAACCACATGAAATGAAATGAAATGAAAGCAAAAACAATCACTCTTAACCTCCCACACAGGAAAATATATGAAAGAAAATAAAAACAATCACTCTTAACCTCTTACACAGGAAAATATATGAAAGAAATAAATATTAATTTATGAAATAAATAAATCTTAATCTATGAAAAACAATAAATCTCACACTTTATAGGTGGCCAATCCAAAACCATGAGAGATGGCAAGTTGAGAGGCTCCCAGTGCAAGCATTACCTATCAAGGTGAAAATCACTCATGAGCATGGTGCTAAATCTAAATTCCATTCAAAACATGAGTAATCTTAACTTTCCACCAGAGTATCTCCAACTTGACACATGCCTCTGAAAGGAGGAGGCTCTCCTATTTATAGAAAAACATAAGAAGCTACTTCATTACTGGAGGCCCACTATTCTCTCCTTAGATTCCTAGAAAATATGATAGAGTTACAATTCAAATAGGTAATAATGAGACACACAATCTCATAGAGTTAGAACTCAAATAGGTAATGATGAGACACATATCCTCTTTGACCTTTATCCAAATCTCCTTCCATATCTTGAATGGAATTCGAATTTGAGCATTGGAGGCCACATAAGGGTGCCTTGGAAAATTCCAAATGACCTACACATGTCATGAAACTCAAGTCACTTTTAAGTATTAGCAATTATATGTCATTTCTCTAAGTTTTAACCATAAATTCACTTAAAATACTAGAAATCATTTTCTTTTGGAAATCACAAATGGAACCAATATAATTATGAAAATGGAGGTGAATGAAAGGTTATATGGTCATGGAGTTGCGACATGTGAGTGAAATGGTGGTGATAAAGGTGAAAGTGGATGATATTTTGAATACATTTTGGAGGCTCTACAGTTGTTTCCCTGAATCTAGCTCAATGTTATGGTCTAGTGCACATCTTGGTGGTAGTACTTTCGGCAACTCATTAGGCATCCTATCTACATACTTGGACAATACATCAAAAATCTTGTCTAGAATAGGCATCCCCACTCCATCATCGTCCTTAACCTCCCTAATAATTGTCGCATATGTCTCAACATCCAAATCACGCATCGCCTTACTCATACTTAGTGAAGACGCATGTTGCACCTTCACCTCCCTACACTGTTGGGGAGTAGGAAAAGTCTACATCTCTGTGTCTCCAATCAACATAATCTCATCACAAAATGACACAACAATTTCCCTGTTTCCCTTTAGAAAATCTTGCCCCAGTATCATGTCAAAGTCTTATAATCTGCAATTCGAACTGGCACATCACTTGCCAATCGCAACACTTTAGCCCTTGAGTTCATTGCATTTGATTTAACTTGCTTGGGAGTAAGCTACAACCCAACTTCCTTTGCTAAGCCTTCCATCATAAAATTATCAGTGGCACCTATGTCCACCAAATCTTGGACGATTCTCCCATGAATCTCTAAGTCAAGAAACCCCAAACTATGCAGCCAACACTTCCTTTTTTTCTTCTTTTGGAGTACGCCTATGAACTGCCTTATTATTATTACAATATTTCTCTTTTTATTATTAAATCGTTATGTGTGGAAAGCATAAAAATACAGTGAAAAAATACCAATCAAGAGACCAACAACAATATTTCATCAAATTAAACTTTCATTATCATTTTAGAAATTTTTACAATATGTTACAGTGGGGAGGTTGCCCCTACCAGGGCGTAAGACTCTACCTGAACCTTTAATCACTTGCTACAACCCAATCGAATTACAATGTGTTATGACTTCTAGAAGGGTGGGAACATACCCGTTTACCTATCTAACTCGTGGTGCCTCTGTATCACCCGAGCTGTAAACATTGCTCATCATGCGACTAACACATGACCCACGGCCCTCACACTGTGACCCACCTGTGCTAGTTATGTGTTATTGACTGCAGTTGGTGTCTTGTTCCTCCAAGGAACTCCCTCAATGTACTTATATTCATCCTGCACTTATGTTCATGAATCATTGTGTCTCTTGGGGCATCAGCCCCTCCAAATGAACCTGCGCACCAATGTTAACAAGCTTGTTCGTTATGTGCATGAGTCAGCCCGTCACAATACTTATGCCCATCCAGTATATGAGTTGGCCCATGGAAACACTTTTTCTCATCTGCACTCAACACACCCACTACGATCCAAAGGTGTGTCATTGCACTCGTTCATTCGACCTATGCTCGGGTGTGGGCGCCCTGCCTGGGTGTACACCCCTAGTCATGTGCTCCCTCATCTCATTTAATTAAAACTCATATATCACCTATTATTAGTCTTTGCCTTTGCGTGTTTCTTTTAACCAAACATCCATTAGGCACGCTATCCATCCACACGCCTTTAAGCGAACACGAGTCGGGTGGCCACTTGCCACTACATTTTCATGTACATCATGGGTGCACCCATACTTGTAGCTTGCCTAAGTGTCATCTACGCCCGATTGGGTGCCTGACTCGCCCAATCGGGGTGATAATGACTCGGTGTCTTGACACCTTGGATCACAATTTTTTAGGCCATGAATTAAGATTGAATTCAAACTAAGACAACTTGACAAACAAAACGAAATTTTCCAAAATAAAATGTTATCCCAATTTAAACTTCATTCTAAATATCATACCAATTTAAAATTAAACTCTCCTGAGTAAAAAGATTTGATGACGAAAGACATTAATGATGGGTGAAAACTATGGAAGGTGATCTTTCCAACTCACTTGAATGCATAAACAATTTTTATCTTTCACTTCATTGTACATGCTATAAATTTTTCTCTTCGAATAGGTCTAATTTTCTGGTATTTACGAAAAGACATGTGGATGTCCATTCTTTTTATAAATTAAAGTCTTACATTTGAATTTTTTTTTTAATAAATGATTCAGATTAATTTATAGATGGGTCAAAATTTTGGGCCTGGAGTATGGAATGATGGAACATAATACCATTGTGGGATTGTGAGGGAATGTAATACCATGTCATGTTTTTGTTACGTATGATCCTCCTTTTCTATTAGTTTTATTAAGTAATGAAGCGAATGAATCCATAGCAGAAGAAGATAGATTGTCTCAACGTATATTTTTAGGAAAATCAGTGTTGGACGTAGAACCCTCACATTTTTAATCCTTTAGTATGAGATGATAGGGGTAGTATCAATATTTGGTAGAAAGAGGGATGCAACATCGATCTAGGCATGATCAAACATTTAGTTTTTGAAAATGGCTCCTTCCATCGCTCATGTTACATTAAAACAAGAAGGATATAATTGTTTTAGATATACTAGTGTTATTTTTGTATTTTGTTAAGATACAAATGTTCTGTATAATCTCAGTGTAGAGATAGGAGACTCATAAAATAATAGAGTATTCTTTTTTGTTTGAGTAAGCTTGATTTGGACAAAAGGTCAGAATAAGTATTTTTTTTCATTGGAGTAAGTTTGATTTATACAAAAGGTCAGACTGAGGAAGAAGAGAAGTGAAAAGTGATAGAACACAAAATGGGAAATGTGAGCCGACAATGCATGAAAATGTGAATGAAAAATATAAATGGAAACATGTGACTCTTGTAAGGAAAATGGTGATGACGATGTTTAGCGAAAAATTCTTGAATAGCTTCTGAGTTTGGAGAGGAAAAATGATGGCATTTATGAATGACAAAAATGGATTTAATTGGTTCATGTTTCTTGAAATTGGTCATAGAAAACCAATCATGCATAATTGGTTTCCTTCAATTATCCAATTCTCCTAGAACCTGAAAACAAACATGGCACTAACATTGCAATAAAACGTATGTGTGTTCAAAGAGAAGTGATCAATTTTTTTTTGATACATATGCTAGTAAAACAGGTTCATGACGTGTCTTTGCTTCAAATTATCATGGTTAGTCGAATTTCACAATTGCGATAATAAATCCAATTTCTAAAAGGATGATATGCAAAATTTCCTCAGTCATATCATTTCACAAAGATAAATAAATATTATTTGCGAATGCTTAATGATTCCTACAAAACAATCCTCAATCAAAAATTCATCAATCGATCCTGCAGATAAAGCGCCCTTACAGTTCTTCTTCTTTCCTGCATCATGCTTGAAGACATAACATTAGATAAAACCAATAACAAATTTTTGAGCATGATTTCGACAATGTAAAAAATCAATCTTAACAAAATTCGATTAGTAATTAAGTTTAATTAAGGTGAGCTATCACACTTTTATTCAATTTTTTTTCTCTCGTGTTTTATGAACTTTTTTTTTCTTTTTTGTTCCTTGCTTCGACAGGTGTGTAAGTGAACCAACAAAACAACTTTTTCTCAATTTTCTCCAGTCACTAAATGAATCTGACATCAATTTTTATGACAATTTTCCATGGAAATTTTCTTAAAACATACAATCTAAAAATTAATGAAATATTTACAAAAATAAAAATTAAAATAGATGTACATAAAAGAAAAACATAACAAGAAAAATATGTGTACAAACTACAATATATATACAAACAAACATAACAAAAATCATAACAAAACCTATAACATAAATGTACAAATGTTATAAAAAACACTTCATTAAAAAAAAGTAACAAATCATAACAAAACATTAAAACATAACATATAACATTCTAAAATAACATAATGTAAAAAAATAAAACATAACAAAAAACAACGTAATAAAAAAAACAAAATTTTCCATGTATAAAACGTTTCCATATGTGAAAAACAAGTCAAACATGTAGAAAAACGTTGAAGATTTTTGAAAATGAAATGTGGTTTTGACTACGGAACATTTGAAGAATGGAGAGGCAAGCTGGAATGGTTCCTTCAACTTCATATGTAGCCCATCAGAAGAAAAATCTAGAACATCGAACTCTAAAGGATAATTTACTGCCTTTTGGTTTGATTCTCTTGTCCAGAAGAATCGTACAAAATGTATGGTTAAATAATTTGACAAGGTGTTAATGTGTGATTCCTTCAAATACACTGCACTATGGCCTAATGAAGGAGACACCTTCTCCAGTCCAGACTTCAGACCATGTTTCATTCCTTCATGCAAATGGTTGACCTCATGAGAAATGTGACATTTTAACGAGGAAACCAACTATGTCTCCAAACATTTCCTCGCCACTTTCAGCATATCCAATCTTGCTTATAAGCTCTATCCCAAATAAAGAATTCATAGATTCACTCGAATCTGGGGACTTGAGAGATTGTGACAGTGTATAGATAAGTTGGGTCCAACATTCCTCTGCATCTTGTTGCATAAATAGACCATTATGTTGTTGGGTAAACTGAGGACACTTCTTTCTTAGCATCATCCAAAATTTCATAGGAGCAACAACTCAAGTGCTTCTATCCAGCTCACCAAATAAATCCCTAGTAGCCACAATTAAAAAATCAGATGAAGGATCGAGATCGTTGCTCCTCCAAGAATATGTGTACTTCTGTAATGCTAACTTCAACTCTGGAACCGAATGTAAACATTGTAGAGTTGAATTCATATAGCATCTATTTCCCAAATTGAATAAACCAATTGTGTGGCCCATAGATGTAGCCTGTTCTTCTTTAAAAAATCATTTTTATGCCCATGACTACGTTGGCTACATGATTGGGCAGCCACTTCATTTGACATTCCACATTTAGAATCCCCATATGCAACTAACTGCATCCTGTGAAATGAATGCACTCGAAAAGCAAATTGTATTTGAGCTGCGATAACAAGAATGAAATCTATTCTTTCTCTCTTGGTGGTCTCGATCACCGGGCTAAATGATCCCACACCTAATCTAAAATGCCACTAAAACTTATCTATCAAATGTGGGTATAACCAGTCTGAAAATATGACCCCAACACTACCCTACCATCATCAAAAAACACTGAGTGTAAATGCATGAGGATTTGTAGGTAGTTGAAACTACCACAAATCACAACAACTATATTTGTTTTTAGTTGAGATTTTTTTACCATCAATGTCAGGATTCGACTTTGTGGCCAAAAGAAACTTCACGTTCAAGCCTCTCAGTGTTATCTTGGTGGATCGACCTCCTGTAGACAAGTTAAACTGGATATGATCCTTTCATGGCCGCAACTGAGGTAGTTATCTATCTATGCATTAAATTGGAAAAACCATTTTTTATGAAATCTGAAAAATAAGGCTCCAAAGAACCCTGAAAATATCTCAAATGGTTACAAATTTGAGAAAATTTCCCATGGGTAATACAATTGACCGCTTTCTGAAGAAAACCCATGTTTTAATGTTTTTCAATTTGCTTCCAATTGGTCATAAAACACCTTTTAAAATGACTAGTCAAAACTATTTTGTATTTGGCCTTTGTTCTGGTGACAAAATCAATTTCTTCTAGAACGACTGCTAGATCTGTATATTTGGAGATCTAAGGGAAGAAAATACTATGTAAATAAATAAATAAATGAACCATAGCTCAGAGCTTGGCCACAACAAGGTTCTTGGACATTGGCCTAGCACCAACATGGGAATTTCGTGTTGTTCTAGCTTGTTCCATTGATTGTTCTGTAGGAAAGGTTCTTTGTAGTATTTATTGGACAGTCACAATAAATATTTCCATTAAATAAGTCTCTATTGAAATTCCACAAGGTAGATATTCTAGATCACGGAGGAGAGGGTGAAATAGATTTCATGATAAAATTGGCAGTTTCAAAGGAGTTTCCACTACAATTTCAGGTAAATCCATAGTTGAAGAACTCAGAGGGAGCAGATCATTATTAGACAGAGTAGGAAGATAGATCATTTAAGTGCAACAAATCTCTAACACAATCTGCTCAAATTCTTTCCCAAAAATATGGATCTTATAACCAAGTGAATTCCGTTAATCATTAGATGATGGTAGCGTGATGTGAATTGTTAATGCGCCATATCAATGACAATCATTGAGTGCATGAAAGGATTGTTGTTGTAATCATATTTTGAGAAAAACCTTTTGATTGCTAACCAAATCCTTCGTTTAAACAATATTTCAATAGGTAAAGAATTGTGATGTTATGCTCATTAATTACAGCGCTGTCCATTTTTCGAAGATAAATGCATCAAATCAGATCAAATTCAAAGCAAAATTTTTTTTATATGATGAATTTTGAATTTCTATTCTAAGCTAATTCATATATTTTTTTTTTACAGGTCAAACGAGAACCTAAATTGTCAATTTTTTTGGAAAAAAGAATTGATATTTTTATTTAAAAATTTACATTTCCCTTATTCAAAAACAATATATCTATCTATCTATCTATCTATCTATATATATATATATATATAGATAATGAAAATCTTACATGATTTTTTTATTATTGAAAATCAAAACATAATTTTTATTTATTTTTATTAAAAATAATTTTGTTAAATTATTAAAATGCAAGAAAATAAATACAATCTAAAAATTTTAATTTCTAAATAGAAATGCAATCAAGCTTGATTTTATCTCCCTATTTTATCCTGCTTGAAAGAATTTTTTTTATTTTTTATTTTTGTTTAAGTATATGAATGTTTGCAATGGAGCCATTTACAGATTAGACTTTCTAGAATGTTCATATCCAAATTTGCGAAATGTACGTGATTGTGCATGAGGACATGAAAAATCGTTTTAACCTTTATATTTTCAGCAAATATCTCTTAAAGAACGGATGAATGTCGTGGTGAAATCGCGTGTCGATACCATTCCTCAATGTAGTCCTTGTGCTTCAAATAACTTTTAATCTACATTCTAGATCCTTTGTCCATAAATGGTTAGTATCGGATATATATATATATATATATATATATATATATATATATATATATATATATATATATATATATATATATATATATATATATATATATATATATATTATAAAAATGATTTGCACCTAAATGATTTATGCATCTACATGCTTTAATCATGCATCTAGGAAAAAAAAACTGAAAAATGAACTCTAGACTGAAAGCTAGTTCCTATGCACACTTCCCTGGGAACGACGCCAAAATGTTGAGGAAAATTGATTACCTATCATTTAATTTTCAACCCGGGGGTTTTGTAAAACTTATGAAGCATGTGTGCACTGTATATGCTAGAAATTAACTTCCAATTTAGATCAATCTAACTATGAAACCAAATAATGACAAACCAAATTCACCTATTGTAATTCAACAATCAATTCAACATAAATTATAGTACTGTGCGCAAAATTGAAATCTTAATATACCACACTTGCAGGAATTGAAATCTTAATCTACCACACTTGTAGGAATTGAAAAGCACACCACTCTTTCAAAAATGAAATTGCATCAAATCAGATCTACTTTAAGGGATCATTTGTGCATTATCAAATTAGGATCCTATGAAATGAATGATCAAAACCACATGAAATCAAATGAAAGGAAAAAAAATCATTCTTAACCTCTCACACAGGAAAAGATATGAAAGAAATAAATCTTAATCTATGGAAGCAATAAATCTTAATCTATGAAAAACAATAAGTCTCACACATTATAGGTGGCCAATCCAAAAGCATGAGATATGGCACGTTGATAGGCTCCCAGTGCAAGCATTACCAATCAAGGTGAACATCACTCATGAGCATGGAGCTAAATCTAAATTCCATTCAAAACATGAGTAATCTTAACTTTCCACTAGAGTATCTCCATCTTTACACATGCCTTTGAAAGGAGGAGGCTCTCCTATTTATACAAAAACATAAGAAGCTACCTCATTAATGGAGGTCCACTATTATCTCAATAGATCCCTAGAAAATATCATAGAGTTACAACTCAAATAGGTAATGATGAGACACACAATCTCATAGACTTTGATTTCGAAAAAGGGTGAGACCAAGTATTTTCTTTCGTTGGAGTGAGTTTTATTTATACAAAAGGTCAGACGGAGGAAGAAGCGAAGTGAAAAGTGACAGAACACAAAATGGGAAATGTCAGCCGACAATGCATGAAAATGTGAATAGAAAATATAAATGGAAACATGCGACTCTTGCAAGGAAAATGGTGACGACGATGTTTAGCAAACAGTGCTTGAATAACTTGTGAGTTTGGTGAGGAAAAATGATGGCATTTATGAATGATAGAAATGGATTTAATTGGTTCATGTTTCTTTAAATTAGTCATAGAAAACCAATCATGCATTATAAGTTTCCCTCAATTCTCCGGTTATCTTGGAACCTGAAAACAAACATGGCACTAACATTGCAATAAAACGTAAGTGTGTTCAAATAGAAGTGACCAATTTCTTTTTGATACATACACTAGTAAAACATGTTCATGACGTTTCTTTGCTTCAAATTATCACGATTAGTCCAATTTCACAATTACGGTAATAAATCCAATTTCTAAAAGGATGATATGCACAATTTCCTCAGTCATAACATTTCACAAAGATAAAGAAATATTATATGCGAATGCTTAATGATTCCTGCAAAACAATCCTCAATAAAAAATTCATCAATCGATCCTGCAGATAAAAACACCCTTACAATTCTTCTTCTTTCCTACATCATGCTTGAAGAATTAACATTAGATAAAACCAATAAAAATAATTTGAGCATGATTTCAACAATGTAAAAACTCAATCATAATGAAATTCGATTTATAATTAAGGTTAGTTAAGGTGAGCTGTTATGCTTTTATTCAATTGTTTTTGTCTCATGTTTTATGATTTTTATTTTTATTTTTATTTTTTCTTGCTTCGACAGGTGTGTAAGTGAATCATCACAACAACTTTTTCTCAATTTTCTCTAGTCCTTAAATGAATTTCACATCAATTTTTATGACAATTTTTCATGGCAATTTTTTAAAAAATGATAAAACATACAATCTAAAAATTAATGAAATATTTACAAAAATGAAAAGTAAAATAGATGTACATAAAATAAAAACATAACAAGAAAAACATATGTACAAACTAAAATATATATACAAACAAACATAACAAAAATGATAACAAAACCCATATCATAAATGTACAAATGTTATAAAAAACACTTCATTAAAAAAAATGTAACAAAACATTAAAACATAACATATAAGATTCTAAAAAAACACAACGTAAAAAAATAAAACATAACAAAAAACAACGTAATAAAAAAAACAAAATTTGCCATGTTTAAAACATCTCCATATGTGGAAGAAAAAGTCAAACGTGTAGAAAAACCTTGAAGAGTTTTGAAAATGAAAGGTGGTTTTGACTACGCAATGTTTGAAGAATGGAGAGGGGTTGTTGGAGTGGTTCCTACAACTTCTTACGTAGCCCATCAAAACATAAATCTAGAACATCCAACTCTAAAGGATAATTTACTACCTTCTGGTTTGATTCTCTTTTCCAAAAGAATTGTACAAACTGTATGGTTAAATAATTTGGCAAGGTGTTAATCCGTGATTCCTTAAAATACATTGCACTACGGCCTGATGTAGGAGACGCATTGTCCAGTTCAGACTTCAGACCATGTTTCAGTCCTTCATGCAAATGGTTGACCTCATGATAAATGTGACATTTTAACGAGTACACCAACTTTGTCTCCAAATGTTTCCTCGCCACATTCAGCACATTGAATCTTTCTTGTAAGCTCGATCACAAATAAATACTTCATAGGTTATGTTCGCATTATCATATAGGTAATATAGGTGTTGTACTTGTTGGAAACTCTCTCAGATGACAAATCACAGTTTAGGCCACTTAGAATGAAGAAAGAAAGGTATACGCAGGTTCATCTTGACCAACCCGCGTATACACGCAGGTTCATTGAACAAAAGGTGCATATGCATACACACGCACTTTCACGAAAGGAAAGGCACGTACATGTTGGAAAACTAAATTTTGGTCCATGGTATTTGATCCATGGTATTTCCGTATTGATCCATGGTATTTGATCTGAAGTTTTGACCCCACATATTCGATCCATGGTATTGGTTCTAAGTGGTTTTGGTCCATGGTATTGAGTAAGGCCTAGGACTATAAAAGGAGGAGAAGAACATTAGGCAAATGCACTTACAAATTTCATATCTAATGAAGAGCAAGATCTAGATTACAGGTTATTGGGTTATGGTGCATAGCTGGATCTGAATCAAGGATGAACCTGAGTGCTTGATGAAGAATAAGTTCTATTGATGGGTCAAGATCTTAAGGCTTGAAGAGAAGTATCTTTGTGTGGTTTTGATATTTTATCTTAATAATTGGCGCATGTCATAATCTATAAATATGATGATCTGGGTATATCTGATGTCTGAATAATTGTAAAGGTTAAACCATCATTTACAGATCTGTACGTAGGTTCCTTATAGCAAAGGCACGTATACACGCAGGTTCGGCATTTCAAAAGTGTGTATACGTAGGTTTGCCTTGATACAAGTGCGTATGCACGCAGGTTTGTCACATTGAAGTAGCGTACACCTCATAAAATATGCTTTAGCTACTTCTGATTACTGTTGTAGTGTTCTCGGTTCTGGCTTGGGTTCTGGTTACTGTTACTGTATTCTAATTACAACATTAAGAGAAGTGATTGTTTGATTCATTTTTTGGTTGGTGCAAAGGAGATTGGTTGATACAGATATATTTGATGTTTGATTGATATTATTGATGGATCTAGTCTGAAAATTTATGAAACGTGGACCCTCGAAGAAAAGAGAAGGTTGTAGCCTTCTATAGGTCAGCGCCTGTGTACTAGTACATCAGCTAGTACAAGAGCTAGGGTGTTGTAGCTCCCTTCTAGGAGAAGATGGAGAATGAGAGAAGGTTGTAGCCTTCTACAAGTAGAAGACCGCGTACTGGTATAAGACTTCGCCAGTACAAAATATTGTAAAAAGAAGTTTCTTATTAAAAGAAAGATAGAGACGATTGCAGCAAGTGGTTTTCACCGACATTGGGTTTCCACCTTATACGTTGTGTTCATGTGTGTGACTGTTTGTTCTGTTTTTACTACTCCTAGTTACTGTTTATATGGTTCTGATGCACAGATTAAAGATCAACTTATGAAGAATTAAATAAATTATAAGTTTACAGGGTATACACTAGTTGCCTTTTATACAGTTGCGTATACATGCAAGTTTCATTAACTGAAGTAGCATATATGAATTAGAATATGGAAATGAAATATTATTGACTTGCTAATATTGATTCACCCACCCCTCTCAGTATTATTTCCAACAATTGGAATCAAAGCAGGTTCTTCAGAAGAAGCTTGATCGCTTGAAGGAATATCTATCATCATGAGTCACTACGAAAGAAGGCGATCCATTAGACCACTAATATTTGATGGGAGAAACTTTGTCTATTGGAAGGTAATAACCACAGCCTATATTCAATCTCTTGGAATAGATGTTTGGGAAATTTTGGAAGGACGATATACATTTCCATCAGCAATTCCTACAGATACGTCAGGTAAAAAGTAGTATGAAACAAATGCCAAGGCTGTCAATACATTATTGGGGAGTCTATCGCAATCAGAATTTGTCAAGTTTATGCAGCTCAAAACCACCAAAGAAATATGGGACAATATCTTTCTAAACTATGAAGGAGACGATCAAGTAAAACGTGCAAAACTACAATCTCTGAGAATTCAATAAGAAACTCTCAAAATGCACAATGATGAAAGTATAGATAATTACTTCTTTCATGAGATTGTTAATCGCATGAAAAACTTGGGTGAAGAGATAAAAGAAGTTACTGTAGTTGAAAAGTTTTTAAGATCCTTATCTTCTAAGTTTGAATCAAAAGTTTCTACCATAGAGGAAAAGCAGAATCTTCAGAGTATTACTATAACACAGCTACATAGAATCCTAACTCCTTTCAAAATGAGAAAAGGGGGTCCATCAGATATGAGAGAAATCGTATTCAAAGCTTCAGGAAGAGAAGAACTCAATGAATCAGGACATATTTCAGAAGGAGAGTAAGAGGCAAACTTTGTTAAGAACCTTCAACGAGGTTCTGGAAGATTCAAAGGTAAGCTACCTTTCAAATGCTTTGCTTGTGGAAGAGTCAGTAATTATGCAACCAAATGTCCTCGTAAAGATAAGCTTGATAAAGGTAAGGAATCAACAAAATGGAATAGAAAATAGAATGTATGTAAGAAGAGCTATTGTACACATGAAAATAGTGATGGTTTATCAAATAGTGATGAAGATGAACATGGTAATGACTATAGACTTCTGATGGCTTTTGAAGATGATGATTTCTTGGATGCTTTAGATGAAGATGGTATTTATGAAGAAATTTCTAAACTTAAAATTTGTTTAGAAGAAAAGAATATGATTATAGATACTCTGACATTCCAACTTGTTGAAAGGGAAAAACACAATGAAAAATTAGAATGTGAAATTGTGGGTCTAAGAAAAGATATTGAGAAAACAAAAGCTCTCAATCTCATATTTGCTAAAGGATCAGAAACTTTAGATGAAATTATCAAAGTGCATTGTTCTCCTCTGATAAAGATAGGTCTTGGCTATACTGAAGAAGCATCTCAAGCACAGAAGTCATCAACCTCTGAAAGCTATCTTGATGCAGCAAGAAGAAGTGAACAATTTGATAATCGTCACCAAAGGCATAAAGCAGATCACCAGGTAAATCGGGTTCAATCTACTTCAAGGATGAACAGAAGCTACAACCAACCTCAGGTAAATCATACTCAATTTGCTTCAAGAATGAATCACCAGGTCAGTAGGTTCGATAATCGCAGGAATTTCTTTAATGGATAATGTTTTTCATGTCATAACTTTGGACACAAAGCTTCTCAATGTGTTTCTTACAAGACCATCATGACTAGAGAAGCACGAAATCAAAGGAATGTGACTGGAATCATGAAATAGACCTACAATAACTTTTCTGCTCTTGAAAATGAAATAGAATGCTCTATCTGTAAAAACTTTGGTCATGAAGATTCTATATGCAGGAGTAAATTTCGGCAAACATCTCAGAAGGAAAAAACTTCATTAGGTCCCAAAACATGGAGAAAGAAAGAACCACAAACAGAAAGATGTGGTATAGCCTTGTATGCAGAAGGACAAGAAAATCAGTGGTACATCGACATTGGATGCTCAAAACACATGACAGGTGATAAAGAAAAACTTCAGTCATATAATGACTTAGAAAAGGAAAAGAAGGTTTCATTTGGAAATGACACTCCTGCAGTCCTTAAAGGTAAAGGCTTTGTTCTCTTAAAAGAAAAGTTTAAAGCTGGGAATGTTATGTATGTTGATGGTCTAAAGAATAATCTATTGAGTGTTAGTCAAATGTGTGATCAACGAAATGAAGTAGTATTTCGATCAAATGGATGTGTTGTTTGTGAGCTTGATACAAGGGAAACAGTGATCAAAGGTGTAAGAACTCCAAACAACTTTTACATTCTCAAGGGAGGACAATGACAGTGCTATCTAAGAAAAAATGATGAACACTAGCTATGGCACAGAAGACTGAGGCATATAAGCTTCCCTCAATTAAGAAAAGCATGCAGATACTAGTCGGTTCGTGATCTTCTGGATATTCGCATTCCAGAAAATACAATATGCAAATCATGTCAATTTGGTAAGCAAACCAGACCACATTTTGCTGAAGAGGAAGGATCAGCTAGTAAGCCTCTTGAACTTGTTCATACTGATTTATGTGGACCATCAAGGAAAAAGTCACCCTGTGGAGAAGAATATTTTATATTGTTCATTGACGATTTTTCAAGAATGTGTTGGATAGGACTTCTAAAGCATAAAGATGAAGCATTTGAAAAGTTCAAAGCTTTCAAAGCTTTAGTTGAAAATGAATCAGATCGCAAAATCAAATGTCTCAGATCTGATCGAGGAGGAGAATTTACCTCAGATGAATTTTTCGATTTTTGTGAAGAACATGGAATAAAAAGGGAATTCTCCACTGCAAGGACACCTCAACAAAATGGAGTGGTAGAAACGATGAACAGAACTATTCAACAAATTGCTTGGGCTATGCTAGATGAGTTTGGAACTCTTGCAACCTTCTGGGGTGAAGCTGCATTTGCTGCCATCACTATTCTCAACAAAACAAACATTCGGGTAAACAACACTCAAAATCCTCATGAACTTTGGTATGGTAAGACTCCTACTATAAAATAATTCAAAGTTTTTGGAAGCAAATGCTACATCAAAAGGACTGATGAAAACCTTGGAAAGTTTGAACCTAGAGCAGATGAAGGCATTCTCCTTGGTTACTCTTCCCGAAGTAAAGGATATAAGTGTTATAATAAAAGACTTGGGAAAATTGTTGAAAGTATTGATGTTGTGATTGATGAAGTAGGAAAAAATCCAAAGCAGGTAAAAACTGAAGATTATGAAGAAGATGAGGATTATCCTTCCACATCAAATCAGACTAATTCTGAAGAAGAAACCAATGAAGCACCAGAAGAACAGATAATGGTAGAAGAAAAGACTCCATCTAGGTATGTCCAGAAAAATCATCCAGAGACTCAAATTTTGGGACAGAAAGAGGCAGGTGTGCAGACAAGAAGAACTATTACAGAATCCTCAAGCTATCTTGCATTGCTTTCCTCCATCGAACCTCAAAATGTAAATGAAGCATGCAAAGATGAATGTTGGGTCAAGGCCATGAATGAAGAGCTTGAGCAGATTGAAAAGAATAATACTTGGGAATTAGTTCCTAGACCTCATGATAAGAATATCATAGGAACCAAATGGATATTCAAAAACAAGCTGAATGAAAATGGAGAAGTTATTAGAAACAAGGCCAAACTTGTTTGTAAAGGGTATGCTCAACAAGAAGGTATAGAGTTTGAAGAAACTTTTGCACTTGTTGCAAGAATTGAAGCCATAAGAATGTTTCTTGCTCTTTCTAGTTTTCAAAAATTCAAAGTATACCAAATGGATGTAAAATCTGCTTTTCTTAATGGGGACTTAGAAGAAGAAGTATATATTGAGCAACCAGATGGATTCATCCTTGGAAATGATCCAAAACTTGTATGCAGACTCAGAAAGGCTCTCTATGGTCTAAAAAAAGCTCCAAGGGCATGGTATTACCGTCTTGACAAATATCTCCATCAACAAGGTTTCTCAAAAGGATCAGTTGATAGCAATCTATATATAAATATTGACAATAATAAATTGCTAATACTTGTTGTGTATGTTGATGATATCATTTTTGGTAGCAATGAAGAAGCCATGAGTCAAAACTTTGCTTTGGTAATGCAGAAAGAATTTGAAATGTCCCTGCTTGGTGAGCTCACATATTTTCTTGGTCTACAAGTTCAACAAAAGAAAGATGGTATTTTTCTGTCACAAACCAAGTATCTCAAGCAGATCTTAAAAAAATATGGCATGGAAAATTCTAAGCCAGTATTTACCCCCATGGTAACAGGATGAAGTCTCAGCTCAAATGATGAATCAACAACAGTTCATCAACCAACCTACAGATCCATGATTGGTAGTTTTCTGTATCTAAAAGGTACCCGACTAGACATCATGCACGTAGTAGGAATAGTTGGAAGATTCCAAGCAAATCCAAAGGAATCACATCTTCAGTCAGTCAAAAGGATCTTCAAATATCTTCAAGGAACTCAGAATTTTGGTTTATGGTATCCTAGGGATACAGATCTTACACTTCATGCATATACAGATGCAGATTGGGCAGGAAGCGTGGATGACAGAAAAAGCACTAGTGGTGGTGCATTTTATATGGGTTCCAGATTAGTGTCTTGGTTCAGCAAGAAACAAAGTTCCATTGCTTTATCTACAGCTGAAGCAGAATATGTGGCTGCTACATCTTTCTGCACACAACTCCTTTGGATGATGCAAACATTGCAAGACATTCAGATCACATGTACTCCACCCATCTCCATTCTATGTGATAATACAAGTGCAATCAGTATTTCAGAGAATCCAGTCATGCATTCCAAGACCAAGCACATGCGCATCAAATATAATTTTCTACATGAACACGTGCTTGAACAAAAGGTCAAATTGGAGTATGTTCCCTCCAAAGAACATGTTGCTGATATATTCACCAAACCACTGCCTAGAGAGACATTTAAATATATCAAATAGAAGTTGGGAGTAGTTGATGCATCATATTGCTGTTAAAACTTATCTATTTCAGAGAAAAGTGAGTGTACGCGAGTTTCATGAAGCGTATCCGCATACATACGCCGGTTTCTGTGGATACAGTCGCGTATATGTTGGTTTGAAGAAAAACAGTGGGCCAGACTCAGGATGAAAAGAGTTTGATATGAGTCTGACAGTGATCATCTGGCACAGGTTCAAGGGGAGAATATACTTATAGTAATGCATTGTTGGCATTATCTTAGAAGGTCTTGGTACAAATTCACAGTCGTTTTTGATTCAGGTGGAACAGGTTCAGGGGAGATCATGGTTGCTGGTCTAGATGCTGATTGTTAGATGTTGCTGATGATAGTTGCTGATGACTATCATGGTCTTATTTCAGATGTTTGGTCTCTATTTTATATGTCATATTTTGTTACCCCACTATGCATGGGATGGATGATGTAATTTTCTTGTTTGACATGTATAATCAATTGGTATATCCCCACTTGGTTGGGAGATGGATGTATGTATGAGTCTTTGGTGATAGGAAGGTCTTTGGTGATGTATGTATAGAGTCATGTTATCTTTTTGCAGACCTTGCTTATGCTCAGGGGGAGCATGGACTCGATCATAGGAGCTCAATCAGCACTTCAACATATCAGAGATTTCAACAGGTACTCAGGGGGAGCATGACCCTTTGCCCTTGATGACAAAGGGGGAGAGTGATTGGTGTTGTTGCCATCAAGTCCAAAGGGGGAGATTGTTGGCATTATGATACAGGTAATACAGGTGTTGTACTTGATGGCAACTCTCTCAGATGACAAATCACAGTTCAGGCCACATAGAATGAAGAAAGAAAGGTATACATAGGTTCATCTTGACCAACCCGTGTATACACGCAGGTTCATTGAACAAAAGGCACGTATGTGTACACATGCACTTTCATGGAAGGAAAGGCACGTACATGTTGGAAAACTAAATTTTGGTCTGTGGTATTTGATCCATGGTATTTCGGTATTGATCCATGGTATTTGATCCAAAGTGTTGACCCTAGGTATTTGGTCCATGGTATTGGTTCTAAGTGGTTTTGGTCCATGGTATTGAGTAAGGCCTAGGACTATAAAAGGAGGAGAAGAACATTAGGCAAAGGCACTTACGAATTGCATATCTAATGAAGAGCAAGATCTAGATTATAGGTTATTGGGTTATGGTGCATAGCTGGATCTGAATCAAGGATGAACTTGAGCACTTGAGGAAGAATAAGTTCTATTGATGGGTCAAGATCTTAAGGCTTGAAGAGAAGTATCTTTGTGTGGTTTTGATATTTTATCTTAATAATTGGTGCATGTCATAATCTGTAAATATGATGATCTGGGTATATCTGATGTCTGAATAATTGTAAAGGTTAAACCATCATTTACAGATCTGTACGCAAGTTCCTTATAGAAAAGGCACGTATACACGCAGGTTCAGAATTTCAAAAGTGCATATACACAGGTTTAACTTGATACAAGTGCGTATGCACACAGGTTTGTCACATTGAAGTAGCGTACACCTCATAAAATATGCTTTAACGACTTCTGATTACTGTTGCAGTGTTCTGGGTTTTGGCTTGGGTTCTGGTTACTGCTACTGTATTCTGGTTACAACATTCAGAGAAGTGATTTTTTAATTCATTTTTTGGTTGGTGCAAAGGAGATTGGTTGATACAGATATATTTGACGTTTGATTGATATTATTGATGGATCTAGTCTAAAAATTTATGAAACGTGGTCCCTGGAAGAAAAGAGAAGGTTGTAACCTTCTGCAGGTAGAAGCATGCATACTGGTATAAGACTGCACCAGTACAAAATATTGTAAAAAGAAGTTTCTTAATAAAAGAAGGATAGAGTTTATTGCAGCAGGTGGTTTTCACCCACATTGGGTTTCCACCTTATATCTTGTGTTCATGTGTGTGATTGTCTGTTCTGCTTTTACTGCTCTTGGTTTCTGTTTATATGGTTCTGATGCACAGATTAAAGATCAACTTATGAAGAATTAACTAAATTATAAGTTTACAGGGTATACATTAGTTTCCTTATATATAGTTGTGTATACATGCATGTTTCATTAACTGAAGTAGCGCATATGAATTAGAATATGGAAATGCAATATTATTGACTTGCTAATATTGATTCATCCCCCCTCTCAGTATTATTTCCAACAGGTTCACTTGAATCTGGGGACTTGAGAGATTGTGACAGTGTATAGATAAGTTGGTTCCAACATTCCTTTGCATCCTATTGCATAAATAGACCATTATGTTGCTAGGAAAATTGAGGATACTTCTTTCTCAGCATCATCCAAAATTGCCTAGGAGTGATAGCTCGAGTGCTTCTATCCATCTCACCAAATAAATCCCTAGTAGCCATAGTTAAAAAATGAGATGAAGGATCTAAATCATTGCTCCTCCGAGAATATGTGTACTTTTGTAACGCTAACTTCAACTCTGGAACCCAATGTAAACATTGTACAGTTGAATTCATGTAGCGTGTATTGCCCAAATTGAATAAACCAGCTATGTGGCCCATAGATGAAGCATGTTCTTCTTTAAAAAAACGTTTTTATGCCCATGACTGTGTTTGTTACATGATTGGGCAACCACTTCATCTAACATTCCACATTTGTAATCCCCATATGCAGAAAACTGCTTCCTGCGAAATGAATGCACTCAAAAAGAAAATTGTGTTCGAGCTATGATAACGAGAATGAAATCCCTACTTTCTCTCTTGGCAGACCTTGATCACCCGGCTAACTGATCCCACACCTAATCTAAAACACCACTAAAACTTACCGATCAAATGTGAGTATAACCAATCTCAATAGATGACCCCAACACTACCCTACAATCATCAGAACTCCAAACTAAATTCCAACATTTCTTGGGAGGCTTTAACTACTAAACACTAAGTGTAAATGTGTGAGGATTTGTAGTAGTTGAAAATACCACAAATCACAACAACCAGATTTGTTTTTAGCTGAAATTATTTTACCATCATTGCCGAGATTCGACTTTGTGGCCAAAACAGACTTCACGTTGAATCCTCTGAGTGTTATCTTGGTGGATCTACCTGCTATAGATCTAGTAAACCGATCTGATCCTTTCATGGCTACAACTAAAGCAGTTATCTATTTGTGCATTAAATTGAAAAATCGTTTCTTTATGCAATCTACAAAATAAGGATCCAAAGAACCTAGAAAATATCTCAAATGGTTATGAATTTGAGAAAATTTCTCGTGGGTAATACAATTGACCCTATTATGAAGAAAACCCATGTTTTATAGTTTTTGAATTCACTTCCAATTGGTCCTAAGAGACGTTTTAAAATGACTAGTAAAAACTGTTACATATTTGGCCTATGTTCTGGTGACAAAATCAATTTCTTGTAGAACGACTGCTAGATCTCGAGATTTGGAGATATAAAGGAAGAAAGGAGTCTATAAATAAATAAATAAATGAACCATATGATACAGCTCGGCCACAAAAAGGTTCTTGGACATTGGACCAACACCAGCATGGGCATTTCGTGTTGTTCTAGTTTGTTGCATTGATTGTTCTATAGGAAAGGTTCTTTGAGGTATTGCTTGGACAATCGCAATAAATATTCCCATTAGCTAAGCCTCTATTGGGCTTCCCCGAGGTAGATATTCCAGAAGATGAAGGAGAGGGTGAAATATATTTCATGATAAAATTGGCAGTTTTAAAGGAGTTGCCACCACAATTTCAGGTAAATCCATAGTCGAAGAACTCAAAAGGAGTAGAACCTTATTGGACAGAGTAGGAAGATAGATCATTTAAGTTCAACAAATCTCCAACACAATCTAATCAAATTCTTTCCAAAAATATAGATCTTATAACCAAGTGAATTATGTTAATCATTAGATGATGGCAGCGCGATGTGAATCGTTATTGCGACACATCAATGAGAATCATTGAGTGTATGAAAGGATTGTTGTTGTAATCAGATCGGGAGAGAAATCTTTTGATTTCTCAACAAATCCTTCATTTAAACAACATTTCAAGAGGTAAATAATTGTGATGTTATGCTGATTGCTTATAGCGTTGCACGTTTTTCGAAGATAAATGCAGCAAATCAGATCAAATTCAAAGCAAGTTTTTTTTTTAATATGATGAATTTTGAATTTCTATTCTAAGCTAATCCATTTAATTTTTTTTTACAGGTCGCACAAGAACCTAAATTGCCAATTTTTTTGGAAAAAAGAATTGATAATTTTATTTAAAAATTTATAGTTCCCTTATTCAAAAACATTTTTTTTAATATATATATATATATATCTATATCTATATATATATATATATATATATATATATATATATATATATATATATATATATATATATATATATATATATATATATATATATATATATATTAATGAAAATCTAACATGATTTTATTATTATTGAAAATGAAAACATGATTTTATTTTTATTTTTTTATTAAAAATACCTTTTTCAAATTATTAAAATGCAAGAAAATAAATATGATCTAAAAATTTTAAATTATAAATAAAATGAAATCAAGCTTGATTTTATTTCCCTATTTTATCCTACTTGAAAGAATTTTTTTTGTTTTTGTTTTTTTAAGTATATGATTGTTTCCAATGTATCCATTTACAGATTAGACTTTCTAGAATGTTCATATCCAAATTCTCAAAATGTACCTGATTGTGCATGAGGACATGAAAAATCATTTTAAACTTTAGATTTGTCTTAAAGATCTCTTGAAGAATGGATGCATGTCATGGTGCAATCTTGTTTCGATACCATTTCTCACTGTAGTCCTTGTGTTCCAAATAATGTTTAATCTGCATTCTAGATCCTTTGTCCATAAATGGTTAGTATCGAAAAAAAGAAAAAAAGAGAAAAAGAAAAAAAAATATTATATATATATATATATATATATATATATATATATATATATATATTAAAAATGATATGCAGCTAAATGATTTATGCATCTACATGCTTTAATCATGGATATAGGAAAAAAATTTGAAAAATGAACTTTAGACTAAAAGCTAGTTCCTATGAACACTTCCCCAGAAACAGCACCAAAATGTTGAGGAAAATTGATTACCTATCATTTAATTGTCAACCTGGGGATTTCATAAAACTTGCGAAGCACGCGTGCACTGTATATGCTAGAAATTAACTTCTAATTTAGATCAATCTAACTATGAAACCAAATAACGACAAACCAAATTCACCTATTTTAATTCAAAAATCAATTCGAAAGAAATTATAGTATAGTGGATGGAATTGAAATCTTAATCTACCACACTTACAGGAATTGAAAAGCACGCCACTATTTCAGAAATTAAATTTCATGAAATGAGATCTAGTCTAAGGGATCATGTGTGCATTATCAAATCATGATCCTATGAAATGAATTATAAAAACCACATGAAATGAAATGAAATAAAAAACATTCAATATTAATATCTCACATAGGAAAAGATATGAAAGCAAATAAAAGAAATCACTCTTAACCTGTCACACAGGAAAAGATATGAAAGAAATAAATCTTAACCTATGAAAGCAATAAATCGTAATCTATGAAAAACAATAAATCTCACACATTGTAGGTGGCCAATCCAAAAGCATGAGAGATGGCAAGTTGAGAGGCTCCCAGTGCAAGAATTACCAATCAAGGTGAACATCACTCATGAGCATGGTGCTAAATCTAAATTCCATCTAAAACATGAGTAATCTTAACTTTCCACCTAAGTATCTCCAACTTTACACATGCCTTTGAAAGGAGGAGGCTCTCATATTTATACAAAAAAATAAGAAGCTGTCTCATTAATGGAGGTCCACTATTCTCTCCTTAGATCCATAGAAAATTTCATAGAGTTACAATTCAAATAGGTAATGATGAGACACATAATCTCATAGAGTTACAACTCAAATAGGTAATGATGAGACACATATCCTCTTTTACCTTTATCCAAATCTCCTTCCATATCTTGAAGGGAATACGAATTTGAGCATTGGAGGCCACATAAGGGTGCCTTAGAAGCTTCCAAATGACCTACACATGTCATGAAACTCAAGCCACTTTTAAGTATTAGAAAGTATATGTCATTAGCTTTTGGAAAACACAAATGGAACCAATATAATTATGAAAATTAAGGCTAATGAAAGGTTATATGGTCATGGAGTTGCGACATGTGAGTGAAATGGTGGCAGTAAAGGTGAAAGTGGATGATATTTTGAATACATTTTGGAGGCTCTACATACCCCCCAATTGATGTTATTGCATGTCTGCATGCAATTTACTGCATTGCTTAATCATCGTTTTCTTTTGAATGAGCTTGGCTTATATCAATTGTCCTTAAACTTTTCATTTGACAATTTCATCTATTTTTGCAAAGTATTCCTTGTCATACATTGAATTGGAACACATTTGGTTGGTTCTTGTGGGACAACCAAATTTTAACTGGTATTGGTTGATGTGTTACAATACCTTGTTTCTTTTTGTTGCAGCAAGATTTATTGAACATATTTCAAAATGCATATTTGATTCAACCATATAATATGCTTATCATTTAGTCTTTATTCCAAATCACATAACTTTTGAACCATAATGCAATCATAATGTTTAGGACAAGTATGTTAGGATGAAATGAAGTGAAATGGAATGAAGTGATATGAAGAGTGATCATAAATGGATGTCCCTACCCCCCAACTAAAGTTGTTCACTGTTTTTTTTTTAATGAGAAAGGAAATATGGTGAAGTATTTTCCAAAAATTATAATTCTAGTATTTAAGGAGTTCTATGATTAAAAGATGGAAAATAACATACCTCTACTTACCTAGGAAGTGGGCAAAATGTGCATATGTAGAGAAGTTGTAGCTACGGCTGGATCATGGAATAGAATGTATAATTCCATCTGCTTCTTGGTTGCATAAATGGTGGATGAGGTGGTGAAAGTGGATTCTTTATTTGTGCTGCTAAATCTGCTGTATCCGCTACAAAATGCTGAAATGATATAGTCTTCACCTACTACAAATCCCGATGGTATAATTCTAGTCATGTGAATAAACGTGTTTTTGTCGAGCATGAAGAGAGGTCATTGGATTACCAGCTATTAATGAATGACGTTAACCAATGCAAGGAAAACTCACCATTAATGTCAATGAGCACCAAGTTACCTAAGCACATCTTGCAAAGTGAGAATAGATAAGCTGATGTTGACCCACTTGCAAGATCCAATGATCAAGGGACATTGATGTATTCCCATGATTTTCAGCGAGAGAACTTATCATTGATGCATACAAGCATCAAGGTACTAATAAGGACTCGAGCATTGAACCTAGATAATGTGTTGATGTTGATAGGCCAATACTTGTTAGAAGGGAGGCATTAATGAATCCCCCATCATCTAACGCGAGTATCGAATAATGATTTTGGAAGGACTATGAATGGAAAATTTGCATCAAGAGGGATTTATTTAATGGAAAGGAAAATGACAAGAGGGTAAACAAGTGAACGAAAGAAAAATGAAAAATCATCATGTCAGCGAGCTGAATGTATTTATTACTGGGTTAATGAATGGAAATTATGGAAAATGTGAATGGAAAATATAAATGGAAACATGCAACTCTTGCAAGGAAAATGGTGACGACGATGTTTAGAAAAAAATGCTTGAATAGCTTTTGAGTTTGGAGAGCAAAAATGATGGCATTTATGAATGAAAAAAATGGATTTAATTGGTTCATGTTTCATGAAATTGGTCATAGAAAACCAATCATGCATAATTGGATTCCTTCAATTCTTCGATTGTCCTAGAACCTGAAAAAACATGGCATTAACATTGCAATAAAACGTAAGTGTGTTTAAAGAGAAGTGATCAATTTCTTTTTGATACATACGCTAGTAAAACAGGTTCATGACGTGTCTTTGCTTCAAATTATCATGGTTAATCTAATTTTACAATTGCGACAATAAATCCAATTTCTAAAAGGATGATATGCACAATTTCCTCGGTCATAGCATTTCATAAAGATAAATAAATATTATTTGCGAATGCTTAATGATTCCTGGAAAACAATCCTCAATAAAAAAATTCATCAATCGATCCTGCAAATAAAGTGCCCTTATAGTTCTTATTCTTTCCTACATCATGCTTGAAGACATAAAATTAGATAAAAAAATAACAATTTTTTGAGCATGATTTCGACAATGTAAAAACTCAATCTTAATGAAATTTGATTTGAAATTAAGTTTAGTTAAGGTGAGAAATTGCGCTTTTATTCAATTGTTTTTGTCTTGTGTTTTATGATTTTTTATTTTTATTTTTTGTTTCTTGCTTCGACGGGTGTGTAAGTGAACCATCACAACAACGTTTTCTCAATTTTCTCTAGTCATTAAATGAATTTCACGTCAATTTTTATGACAATTTTCCATGACAATTTTCTTAAAAAATAATAAAACATACAGTCTAAAACTTAATGAAATATTTACAAAACTAAAAAGTAAAATAGATGTACATACAAGAAAAACATAACAAGAAAAACAGATGTACAAACTAAAATATATGTACAAAAAAACAGAACAAAAATCATAATTAAACCTATAACATAAATGTACAAATGTTATAAAAACACTTCATTAAAAAAAACGTAACAAATCATAACAAAACATTAAAACATAACATATAAAATTCTAAAAAAACATAGTAAAAAACAACGTAATAAAAAAACAAAATTTGCCATGTATAAAATGTTTCCATATGTGAAAAAATGAGTCGAACGTGTAGAAAAACATTGAAGCGTTTTGAAAATGAAACGTGGTTTTAACTATACAATGTTTGAAGAATGGAGATGCATTTTTGGAGTGGTTCCTTCAACTTCTTACGTAGCCAATCAGAACATAAATCTAGAACATCCAACTCTAAGGATAATTTACTGCCTTCTAGTTTGATTCTCTTTTCCAAAAGAGTTGTACAAACTGTATGGTTAAATAATTTGGCAAGGTGTTAATGTGTGATTCCTTGAAATAAACTGCACTGCGGCCTAATGTGGGAGACACCTTCTCTAGTTCAGACTTCAGACCATGTTTCAGTCGTTCATGCAAATGGTTGACCTCATGAAAAATGTGATATTTTAACGAGTACACCAACTCTGTCTCCAAACTTTCCTCGCCACTTTTAGCACATCGAATCTTTCTTGTAAGCTCGATCACAAATAAAGACTTCATAGATTCACTTGAATTTAGGGACTTGAGAGATTGTAAGAGTGTATAGATAAGTTGGGTCCAACATTCCTCTGCATACTTTTGCATAAATAGACCATTATGTTGTTACGAAAACTGAGGATACTTCTTTCTCAGCGTCATCCAAAATTTCATAGGAGCGACAACTTGAGTGCTTCTATCTAGCTCACCAAATAAATCCCTAGTAGCCACAGTTAAAAAATGAGATGAAGGATCTAAATCACTATTCCTCCCACACTATGTGTACTTCTATAACGCTAACTTCAACTCTGGAACCGAATGTAAACATTGTACAGTTGAATTCATATAGCATGTATTGTCCAAATTGAATAAAACAACTATGTGGCCCATAGATGCAACTTGTTCTTCTTAAAAAAAACGTTTTTATGTCCACGACTGCGTTCGCTACATGATTGGGCAGCCACTTCATTTGACATTCCACATTTAGAATCCCCATATGCAACAAACTACTTCCTGCGAAATGAATGCACTCAAAAGAAAATTGCATTAGAGCTGCGGTAACGAGAATGAAATCCCTACTTTCTCTCTTCGCACACCTCGATCACTCGGCTAACTAATCCCACGCCTAATCTAAAACGCCACTAAAACTTACAGATCAAATGTGGGTATAGCAAATCTCAATGCATGACCCCAACACTGCGCTACCATCAGCAAAACTCCAAACTAAATGCCAATATTGATGGAGTGGCTTTAACTAGGAAACCCTGAATGTAATTGCATGAGGGTTTGTAGGTAGTTGAAACTACCACAAATCACAACAACGAGATTTGTTTTTAGCTGAGATTCTTTTACTGTCATTGTCGGGATTTGACTTTGTGGCCAAAACAAACTTCATGTTCAAGCCTCTAAGTGTTATCGTGATGGACCCACCTCCTATAGATCAATTAAATCGATTTGATCCTTTCAGGGCCACAAATAAAGTAGTTACCTATGTGTGCATTAAATTGAAAAACCGTTTTTTTTACACAATCTCCAAAATAAGGCTCCAAATAACCCTAAAAATATCTCAAATGGTTACGAATTTGAGAATATTGCTCATGGGTAATACAACTGGCCCTATTCTAAATAAAACCCATGTTTTAGTGTTTTTAAATTCGCTTCCAATTGGTCATAAAATGCATTTTAAAATGACTAGTCAAAACTATTACGTATTTTTCCTCTATTCCGGTAACAAAATCAATTTCTTCTAGAATGACTACTAGATTTGGAGATTTAGAGATCCAAAGGAAGAAAAGATTCTGTAAATAAATAAATAAATGAACCATAGCATAGAGCTCGTCCACAAGAAGGTTCTTGGACATTGGCCCAGCACCAGCATGGGTGTTTCGTGTTGTTCTAGTTTGTTCCATTGATTGTTCTGCAGGAAATGTTCTTTGCAGTATTGCTTGGAAAGTCGCAATAAATATTCCCATTAACTAAGCATCTATTGGAATTCCTCGAGGTAGATATTCGAGAACACGGAGGAGAGGGTGAAATAGATTTCATGATAAAATTGGCGGTTTCAAAGCGGTTGCCAATACAATTTCAGGTAAATCCATAGTTGAAGAACTCAAAGGGAGAAAATAATTATTGGACAAAGTAGGAAGAAAAATCGTTTAAGTGCAACAAATCTCCAGCACAATATGCTTAAATTCTTTCCCAAAAATATGGATCTTATAACCAAGTGAATTCTGTTAATCATTAGATGATGGCAGCACGACATGAATTGTTACTGTGGCACATCAATGAGAATCGTTGAGTGTATGAAAGGATTGTTGTTGTAATAAGATCATGACAGAAATATTTTGATTGCTCAACAAATCCTTCATTTAAACAACATTTCATGAGGTAAGTAATTGTGATGTTACGCTGATTGCTTATAACGCTACCCATTTTTCCAAGATAAATGCAGCAAATCAGATCAAATTCAAAGCAAGATTTTTTTTATACGATGAATTTTGAATTTCTATTCTAACCTAATGCATTTAATTGTTTTTTACAGGTTGCACGAGAACCTAAATTGTCAATTTTTTTGGAGAAAAGAATTCATATTTTTATTTAAAAATTTACATTTCCCTTACTCAGAAACATATTTTTTTTAATATATATATATATATATATATATATATATATATATATATATTTAAATATATATATATATATATATATATATATATATATATAATGGAAATCTAACATTTTTTTTATTATTGAAAATCAAAACATGATTTTTATTTTTTTATTTTTATTAAAAATATTTTTTCAGAATTATTAAAATGCAAGAAAATAAATACAATCTAAAAATTCTAAATTCTAAATAAAAATGCAATCAAGCTTGATTTTATTTCCCTATTCTATCATTCTTGAAATATATATATATATATATATATATATGAATGTTTTCAATGGAGCCAATTACAGATTAGACTTTCTAGAATGTTCATATCCAATTTGCAAAATGTACATGATTATGCATGAGCACATGAAAAATAATTTTAACCTTTAGATTTGCCACAAAAATCTCTTCAAGAATGGATATATGGCGTGGCGCAATCGCATTTCGATACCATTCCTCTTTGTAGTCCTTGTGCTCCAAAAATTGTTTAATCTGCATTCTAGATCCTTTGTCAATGAATGGTTAGTATCGGAATATATATATATATATATATATATATATATATATATATATATCTAAATGATTTATGCATCTATATGCTTTAATCATGCATCTAGGAAAAAAAAAATTGAAAAATGAACTCTAGGTTGAAACCTAGTTCCTATGCACACTTCCCCGGTGTTGACGGTGCTAGACCCGCCAACATGTCAAGGGGATCTCCCCAGTAAGAAGTCCCAATTAGACCTCCGACTTTTTGGTGTAGGATTCCTAGCAGTGGGTCATAAGGTAATGCCTTGATCGCGATGTCGCACAGAGGAAAGTAAGATAACTCTGTCAATAGCAAGGGTGTGACCACTGCAGTGAGTCAGGGAAGGTGCATGAGAGGTTCTAACACAAGTGGGTTGAGATGAGTGTGCCCCTTGAAAACCTGTATCTGTACTTAGCTGGGAAGGGAACACACGAGCAAAGATGCATCACACACTAGAAAGCAGATTAGTCGGCAATCCAAAGTGATGGTTAAACCAACAGCACATCTACAACAAGATTCATACACAAATATGAAAGTTAAACAACATACATCACTAAAGCAACTGGAACAATCCAACTACAATAACAACATATGCATGAAAATGTGTTGGCTCTTATTATAGAAATAAGTGTAAGTTCCAATCATACAATACATCCATGTAAACCTGCTAGCCCCTATAGTGGAACATTACAGCCACATTCGCCTGCTCCTCCAAAGAGATGAACTAGCTCCATGCTATGGAGAAGCCAAGGTGTGTTACAATATTGTCCAAGATCTTTCCAAGATAGTCTTATTAGAAGCTTAGCTAACCAAAAGCCTATACAATGAGTTATGAGGGACTATTTATAACAAAGGGTGGGATGAGCCTTGACATTCCCCTTTGTGACCATTCAACTACCCTCATGACCCTTCACCTACTCTATGACTGTTACATCCACTATTGACACTTGACTTACACTTGACATGAGTCAACATTACAATGCACATGTACACATGTGAACAATGGCTTGAGCAAGCCAAACTAGACGTCACTCTGATGTAGACAACTATAGAAGTCCACCTGCTCGACATCCTCATGCTGATCAACAATAACATATTGATGCCAAGATATGTAGTCCTTGATAGTGTTAATGTGTTCTGTTTTGACATCTGTCTGAAACCTGAACCTTGTCTCCATAACATCCGGGTAGACTGCTCGGGCTCCTTTGTCCAACTTGTCTAAAAGCATGCGCATCATTGTCTTCAATGTGGCCGGACTAGTGACATAATTACGCATGATGTTTGCCCTCATAGGCAGTTTTGGGCTGGTGGCAATGTGCATCAACTTGTCGAAGTACGAGTCAAGATCTTATCGGACCTACTTCTTAGTCTTCTCCTGGGTGAGAGTACCAAGTGATGGGGACAAATGTGCATGCACCACAACATCCATGCTCTTGAATACTCATGCATGGGAAGCTTGTATGCTAGTGATGAGTTGCAGGAGGTCCTCATAGTTCTGGATCTGACTCTGGATACATGCTTGTAGATCGATCGCATCGGCCCTCATCATCTTTGGCAAGTGAAGCGGGGCTCCCTTGTACTTCATCATCCATGTTTGCATGTTATCAACATCATCATGTATGTTCGTTAAGATGCATGCTCTTCGTGCACATCACTACTACCATCCGTTGAGATGGACGACTGCTTGGTGCACGGTACCAAACTTGGAGTACAATGCTCACATAGCTGTGTCAAGGGATAATATGTCATCTAGTATTGCCTTCTTTAGTTCAGCTCGGGCAGACATTGTCACTAAGTCTCCCCCTTGTTTTCCCACCTGTAGTTCCTTCACCATTCACTCATTCTCAGCTATAAGAAAATGAAAACTTGAGCTAGTGGCTTCGGCATACACTCTGGTTGCATCGACCAAAGAAGCGGGATGCTTGTGCACATCAGTCACAATCACTTGTTCTTAAACTTGCGCAGGGGATGTTTGGTCCTCTGGAGTCGGTATTGTGTGAGACTGCACAACTCTGTGATGATATTCGTCAAAGGAGATGATGTGCATCTCTGCTTTATGAGTCATGAGGAACCATTTATAGAAAAGGGTGGGGGTGACCCTTGACATTCCCCTTTGTGACCATTCATCTACCCTCATGACACTTCACCTAGTCTATGACTATTACATCCAATATTGACGCTTGAATTACACTTAACATGACTCAACATTATAATGCACATGTACCCATGTGAACAATGGCTTGAGCAAGCCAAACTAGACATCGCTCTGAAGTAGAAAACTATAGAAGTCCAACTGCTCGACATCCTCACGCTGATCAATAGTAACATATTGATGCCAAGATTTGTAGTCCTTGATAGTGTCTGTGTTCTTTACTGTGATATCTTTCTAAAACCTAAACCTTGCCTCCATAACATCCGGGTACATTGCTCGAGCTCATCTGTGCAACGTGTTTGAAAGCATGCGCATCATTTTCTTCAATGTGGCTAGACCAGCGACATACTTGAGCATGATGTCTCCACTGATAGGTAAGTCTAGGAAGCTGGAAATACACATCAACTCGTCAACGTATGAGTCAAGCTCCTGTCGGACCTACTTCTTGGTCTTCACCTGGGTGAGAGTCCCAAGTGATGGGATCGAATGTGTGCGCACCACAACATCCATGCTCTTGAATACTCATGCATGGGAAGCTTGTATGCTAGCGATGAGTTGGATGAGGTCCTCATAGTTATAGATTTGACTCTAGATATGTGCTTGTAGCTCGACCGTATTGGCCCTCATCATCTTTGGCAAGTGAAGCAGGGCTCGCTTGTACTTCATCGTTTATGTTTGCATGTGTTAGGCCCCTATAATACTAGTGATTCCTTCATTACTATTGTCATTGTATCCTTTATTGTTATTATTTTGCCCCTATTATCCCCATATTGTTATTAGTATGCCCCATAGAAACCCACTATTGTTATTTTTGTGCCCTTATGTTATTACTGTTATGTAGGCTTGATTATATTGTTACCCATTAGACTACTATATATAGAAGGGAGGTTTAGTCATTTGTATCATCTAAGAATTATTCATTTGTTTAATGTAAAGGAGGTTCCCCCCTCGAAGAGGCTTATTTCTAAGGAATTGATCTATCTTTTCTATCTTTTTGTGAGTTGGTTTCATAACATTTGGTATCAGAGCTTTGGATTCTAGGATTTCGTTGCTCCAAATAGGTCATCGTGAAATTTTCGCTATAAATTTTTTTCTGCAACATTTCAGAAGCTAAAAAAAAAATAGTTTGATCTGAAATATTTCTGAACTTCAGGTCCGAATTTTAGAGCTTGTCTCACTATATTTGCAGAGATATGATATGAGGAAGTTAGGGTTTTTGCAGACTCCTGAATTATATTCCAAACATGTGACCTAGGGAAAATCGTCATAACTTATGTTTTGAGCATCAGATTAAACTTTCATAAGAATTTTCATAAAGATGATGGCCTTTAGTTTTATGTGTATCAGTTTCAGGTACCAAGGTTTAAGCAGTGACACGTGGCATGTCATACAAGTTTGCTCTACTAAACTAGTATATAATCAGGTCACTGTGGGAGATTTGGCATAACTCTTCATTGGAGAATCCAATCTTGATTAGACTTGTGGGGTTAGAAAGAGGACCCAAGTGGCTACTGCAAATGAGATTTCAGATATTCTAGATCCATAGTTACAGAGATACAACAGATTCAATATTGATCTCTTACAAAGTGAAAAAAAGGTGTGTAGTTTTTTTTTAAATTTTGCATAAGATTAGTTTGAAAAATTAGTTTGTAGGAATTCAAAGGGAATAGTTAAGAATTATTCACATTAATTAATGCCCCGAAGAAAGAAAATGGAAACACCTAGTAAGAAACCTGAAATCTCTAGCATGATTTGTGAAGAAGAAAAAGAAATGCAACATGATATATGAAAATTACAAGACCAAGTACAACAAATTTCACTCTCACTAAACATAAATGAAGCCAAGATGAATGGCGTGGAAGCTAATATGAATGGCATGCAAGTTAAGGTGAATGGCATGGAAGCTAAGATGGATGGCATGGAAGCTAAGATGAATGGCATGGACACTAAGATGGAAGCTAAGGTGAATGGCATGGACGATAAGATGGAAGAATTGAAGATACATTTGAATAAGTTGCTACAAGAAATGGTCACTAATGGTGAAGGAAACTCATGATGAGAACAAAAGAAATGTTAATCATGATTTCATAGACTCAAATGTTGGATTGAAGATCCACCATGTTCCAAAAATCGATATGAGGAAATTTGATGGTAAGAATCCCGGAACATGGATACTACAGATGGAGAAATTTTTTGATCTCCATAATGTGTAAAACACACAAAAGGTACGTATTGCAACTTTATATTTGGAACCAAATCAGTTTGTATGGTATCAATGGCTTTTCTCTCGTAAACAAATTGTCACTTGGGAAATTTTTACAAAAGAAATGATAGCACATTATGAGGATACAAAAAGAAACACCTTTTTTAGCCAATTGATAAATCTCAAACAAAAGGTTTCAATGATGGAACACATTGAGGACTTTGAAAAATTGAACATAAGGGTAAAATATATTCCACAGGAGAATAGGATTGATGTGTTCATAGGGACTCTAAAGGATAATATCCAACATGAGGCTCGCCTTTGGGAACCTGATTCATTGGAGAAGGCATTCAGGTTAGCAAGAAAAATGGAAAGAAAAATTATGGCAACCAGGAAGCCTACCACTCACAACTATAAGGATGGAACTGTTGTTGCCCCTAGCCTTCAACAATCTACAAGGTTGACACCACAACAATTGGAAGAAAAAAGAGCAAAAGGGATTTGTTATAGTTGTGCTAACAAAAACACTAAAAGTCATAAGTGTGCTGAGAAGAGATTATTCTACATAGATTGTGAAGAGGAGGAAGAAAAAGAACAAGAAATGTCAAAAGAAGAGGATATACTCCAGGAACAAACCCTAGATAAAGAAGAAATGAATCCGACCATATCTTGTAATGCATTGGTTGGAATTACCACTCCCCAAACTATGAATATAGAAGGACATATCAAGAAGAAAAAGGTAAGAGTGTTGATTGATTCGGGAAATACCCATAATTTTATTCATTGTAAGATAGCAAAGGAATTGAATTACTTCCTATATGCAGCACCAGAGTGTCAAGTGATGGTTGCAAGTGGAGAAACCATAAATTTCTCTGGAAAGTGTCATAATATCAAGCTATCCATGGGAGAATATGTATTGAATAGCCCAATGCTTGCCATTCCAATGGGTGGTGCTGATGTTGTATTAGGAGTCCAATGGCTACAATCCTTGGGTACAATAGCTTTTAATTTTCAAGAACTTTTCATGAAATTTTGTGTGGAAGGAAAGAAGTTAAATTAAGGGGTATTGTAGGGAAACCAGGAAAGATAATCAGATCTAATGGTATGAAAAAGCTTCTAAAGAAGGAACAATGAGGTGTAATTACACAATTATGTTCGCTAGAGGTTCCCACATCGAAATCATCTATTTCTCTAGATCTCCAAAAAGTCTTGGACAATCATTCCAAGGTATTTGAGACTCCCAAAGGTCTCCCACCTATTCATGATCATGATCATTCTATTCATTTGATTCCAAGAAGTGTTCCTCCAAACATCAGGCCGTACAGATAACCCTATGCCCAAAAGAGTGAAATTGAACGTATGGTTGCAGAAATGCTAGAGGTTGGTATAATTCAACCTAGTCAAGGTTCTTTCTCTGCTCCAGTAGTATTGGTGCACAAGAAGGATGGATCATGGCACATGTGTCTGGATTATAGGGAGCTCAACAAGCTCACTATTAAAGATAAATTTCTGATTCCTGTCATTGATGAATTATTGTATGAATTGCATGGATCAATTTACTTCACCAAGTTGGATCTTCGTTCAGGATATCATCAAATCAGAGTGAAGACTAAAGACATTCTAAAAACAACATTTAGAACTCATGAGGGTCATTATGAATTTCTGGTCATGCCTTTTGGCCTTACCAATGCACCTTCTACATTTCAAGGTTTGATGAGTTCCATTTTCAAACCCTTAGAAAATTTGTGTTAGTATTTTTTGGTGATATACTAATCTACAACAAGTCTTGGAAGGATCATGTTGAACATGTTGACAGGGTGCTCAAACTATTGGAGGAGAAACAATTATATGAAAAAAGCTCCAAATGTTTCTTTGGAGTACAAGAGGTGGAATATATGGGTCATATTGTATCTCATGAAGGTTTTAAGGTAGACCCTAGCAAAATTAAATCCATTAAGGAATGGAAAATCCCCACATCCATAAAGCATCTGCGACGATTTTTCGGGTTGACAGGGTATTATCGCAAGTTTGTTAAGAATTATGGGAGAATAGTAACACCTATAACAACATTATTGAAGAAAGATGCATTTTCATGGACTCCAAAAGCAACAAACACCTTCAAACATCTTAAAGAGGCAATGTGCCAAGCACCAGTCTTAGCTATGCCGGACTTCACAAAAACTTTTATTGTGGAATGCGATGCTACAAGAAATGGAATTGGTGCTATTTTAATGCAAGATGAAAGACCCATTGCTTTTGAAAGTCATCCAATCAAGGGAAAGTATTTACACAAATCTATTTATGAGAAGGAAATGTTGGGAATACTACATGCACTTAAGAAATGGCGACCCTACCTAATGGGAAGACACTTCAAGGTAAAAACGGATCATGATAGTCCTAAATACTTTTTAGAAAAAAGATTATCCTCTTAAGAGCAACAAAAATGGGTCAAAAATATGTTGGGTTATGACTTTGAAATCATCTACAAAAAAGGGAAGAAAATTGTTGTGGCAGATCTACTCTCAAGAAAGGATGAGGATGTGGAAGCATTGTTGTGCACTGTTTCTATTATCCAACTAGATTGGATAAATGAAGCAAGGGAGGAATGGAAGAATGACGAAGAAGTGTGGGCACTCATTCGAAAGTTACAACAAGATCCTAGTACATCTGATACATTTAGCTGGAAAAATGATTTGTTATGGTACAAATATCGCTTATACCTATATAAGAATTCCCAACTCAAACAAAAGATTTTTAGGGAATTGCACACTTCTCCCTTAGGAGGGCACTCATTGTTTTTAAAAACTTACCACAAGGTTAACAAGGAATTTTTTGGGATGGCCTTAAATCGGATATTCAAAAGTTTGTGGAAGAATGTTTGGTTTGCCAACAAAATAAACTTGAAACAATTAAGACCCGAGGTCTATTACAACCTTTATCCATTCCAAGCCAACGTTGGGAGGAGGTTTCAATGTATTTTATCATAGGTTTACTCAACTCCGAAGGAAAGAGTGTCACAATGGTGGTAGTTGACATACTTACCAAGTATGCACACTTTTGTGCATTATCACATCCATTTAAAGTGGGTACAGTTTCTACTGCATTTATGGAAACAATTCAAAAGCTACATGGAAACCCAAAGGTTACTGTAAGTGATAGAGATCCCATCTTCATTGGAAATTTTTGGACATAATTATTTTCTTGTCTCGGTACTCAGTTAGTTCATAGCTCATCTTATCATCCTCAATCTGATTGGAAAACTGAGATAATAAATAAATTTTTGTAAGGATATCTTCGTTGCTTTGTATCTGATAAGTAGACACAATGGGTCAAATGGTTGCCTTAGGCTAAATGGTGGTATAACACTTCCTTCCATACTGCAGCAAAAATGACCCCATTTATGGCACTTTATGGATATCATCCACCATCCATCACATCATATTTAAGAGAAAATTATAAAGTTCAAGCAATGGAACATCACATCGAGCATCAACAACAAGTTCTCCAACTCTTAAAGGATAACCTCACGTTGGTGCAGAATAGAATGAAACAATAGGCAAATCAACATTGCAGCGAAAGAAGTTTTGATGTAGGTGACTGGGTATTCCTACGACTACAACCATATAAACAAATGTCCCTCAAGCAAGCTAAGAAGGATAATAAATTATCACCAAAGTATTATGGTCTGTACAAGGTGTTGCAAAATATTGGTTCTATGGCATACAAATTGGAGCTTCCTGTAGCTTCTGGAGTGCACCCAGTTTTCCATGTTTCATGTTTAAAGAAGGTTATAGGTGACAAGCTCCCAGTTCAAACAATATTTCCAGAACTTGACTATGAAGGAAAAATTATATTAGAACTGGAAGTAGTCACAGAAATAAGAACTCGACAGCTATGCAATCGATCAATTTCGGAGTATCTCATCTAGTGGAAGAACTTGTCTACTAAAGATTCCACATGGGAGGATGAGAATTTATACAGGAGCATCCAGAACTACTCAAGCGTTGAGGACAACGCTTTTCAGAAGGAGAGGGGCATGCTAGGCCCTTATAATACTAGTGATTCCCCCATTACTTTTGTCATTGTATCCTTTATTGTTATTATTGTGCCCTATTGTCCCCATATTGTTATTAGTATGCCCCATAGAAACCCACTATTGTTATTTTTGTGCCCTTATGTTATCACTGTTATGTCAGCTTGATTATATTGTTACCCCTTAGAATCCTATATATAGAAGGGAGGTTTAGTCATTTATATCATCTAAGAATTGTTCATTTGTGTAATGTAAAGGATGTTGCCCCCTCGAAGAGGCTTATTTCTAAGGCATTGATCTATCTTTTCTATCTTTTTGTGAGCTAGTTTCATAACAGCATGTTATCAACAACAACATGTATGTTCGTCAAGATGTGTGCTCTTCTTGCACATCACTGCTACCATCTGTTGAGATGGATGACTACTTGGTGCACGATTGGAGTACAATGCTTGCATAACTATGTCAATGCAAAATACTTCATCTGGTATTTCCTTCTTTAGTTTAGCTCGGGTGGATATTGTCACCAAGTCTCCCCCTTGATTGGCTACCTGTAGTTCCTTTGCCATTCGCTCATTCTCAACTATAAGAAAATGAACACTTGAGATAGTGGCTTTGGCATACACTTTGGTTGCATGGCCAAAGCAGCTGGACTCTTGTGCACATCAGTAACAATCACTTGTTCTTAAACTTGTGCAGGGGATGTTTGGTCCTCCGGAGTTAGTATTGTGTGAGACTGCACAACTCTGTGATGAGATTCGTCAAAGGAGATGATGTGCATCTCTGCTTCCAGATGACCACCAAGGATCTCAATGCCTCCTTGGTCATTTGAGACTTTCTCACCATCTGGATCCATTGAAGCGGGTGGGTGAACCTCTTTGTGGTGAGGCATGAGGTCGGTATCATGTTCCAAATCCTACTGCTCAATGTTTGCATCCAATTGTTCAAGCCCGTGTTCTATCTAATGAGAAAATTCTTTCCCATGCGATGGTTCACCCTATTCACCTGGTGCCAGTTTTTTAGTTGAATCAACTAGTTGTACGGGCGCCACTTCATCTGTCTGTACATGTTGCACCCCCTGATGTATATGTTGCTGCTCTGCTTCCTTCTCTTGTTGGCATAACTCTTATTATTTTTGTATTTTCTCCCTCATCTCATGCAACTCCTTCTTTTCTTCTTCCATTCTCTTCTTATCCCTCTACCTTTGTGCAGTTCACTTGTTGCACTGCTTCCTCTTTGCCTGAATAGCCATATCTTCTTGTTCTACAAGTGGATCTGCTTGAAACTTGTATCTTTGCTCCTCCTCCATGCGATTAACAATATTCCTCTTCCCTTTGTCACGCAGAGGTATGGTTGGCTCTGCTGCCTCTATTGCTTCTACTACTGCTGGTGCTCTTCGCTAACCACTCCACAACGAAACTGACCTATTCATTGGGTCTGGAGGAACTATAAGAATATCTCCATGAGTCTTCCTCGGCCCAGTGAAATGCCCCATGGATCCAGTTGAATTGAAATCTCTTGTAGTGATCCTTCACAATGCAATGTGGGTCATATGGATTGAAGCTTCGGAGGTCAAATGGGTATGTATTCATCTCTTCTACATTGGCATCTGCTTGCTTGATACTCTAGATCTCATATATCCCAATCTGCAATGGAAGGGTGGGCCAAGGTGCCTTCTTCTTCTGCTCCAGTCTAGCTGGCAACCTTGTCGAGATGTGATATGCTACTTCCTGTATGACAAGTATGTGCAAGGTGAACTTTGGGAGAACATGCGGAGGCTTCTCCACACTGAACATTAGGATGAAAGTTCCAGATGGTGAGGCATACCAATATGCAATACCTAACAATGCCTCCATTGCTTCCTTTGACATGCAGGGTGGATCCTATTCGAATATCATCCTATACACTAGGGTGAAAAAATGGTCGAACAGTCGTATGATTACTCCTCTGAAGTTGCATTCCGACAACAACTTGAAATATGTGTTCACAACTCTCTCCGCCTGTGATCATTCCCACTCAAAGCCTGGGAACTCATGTCGGGCACAAAATGCATCTAGGATGTAGGCACGCATGTAAATCTTTGCATGCATACCTTTGACTGATTGTCAAGCCTTTGTGATTTGTTCCTTCAGCTAATGAGCCAGTATGACGTACCAGTTTCATGGTTTTCCTTCTCTAGCCAGTTGGTCCAATGTGATCACCCAACTCCGAGGAAGGGTTTCAGTGCTTTCTTGGCCACACATTCGACATGCGAAAATGACCAAGTATTGGTATGCCTTCCTTAGTATCTTTGTCTTGTAGGTTGGGTTGGGTGTCATCTTGAAATGAGTTGGATCCTTTAATGAATCCTTCATAATGTCTCTGGAGTTAGCTCTGCTATTGGGCAAGATGAATGGACTCATGACAGTCACGGGCTCTACCATCTGATACATCTCATCATAATCCCATTCCTAGAAGGTCACAAGCTTCGTCCCATTGACACTGCTCAAGGTCATCATCTCGGGGTCAGTGTGAAAGATGATCTAGTGTATCATGTCCACGCATGCGAATGTCGGGTATCTGCAGAAAATACGGTAGAAGATGGACTTGTGAATGTTCATGTACACTTGACAGTCTTCGAGGTCTTCCCCAAAAGTTCCTGTGAATGTTTCATTAACCTCTTGCCACTTTAGTTTGATGTCCTTGTCTAGATATAGCTTTGTATCTTCATAGATCGTCAGACTAGAGGACACCTACTCAACTGCTGCTCTAGTTGCAACTCCATCAGTGTCCTGAGATCCTATTCTCTTGGAATCCATTGAGACATATGAAAACTTGAAAGATATGGAAACAAGAAACATGCATGGCATGAAATATGTCAGTGAAAACAAATAAAATCCAGGGAATTACACAGCACATACCTAGGAAACTGATGAGCAAGATTGTGAAATTTCTTCTGGGAGGCTGGGTGACTAGCTACTAGAACTGTGGAAAAGGAAGTCTGGGTTGTCTGGGAGGTAGGATTGGCTGTTGGATCTGAAAAATGCAGAATCCAATCTGGCTGCTAGCTGTTGGGATTATGCAATGTGAAATTCTAGCTGGAAAGGACTATGGGCCCAAGGAATGATTTGCGCAATTTTCTAGGTGAAGCAGTTGCTATCCTCCTCAAATGCGTAGAAAAATCCTAAAGGTGAGTGAAGGGAAAAAATGCACATTTCTAGAGAGGAAGGCAAATCCTTCCTTCCCCAGATTGCGCAATGCACCATTGGTGAAGGTAGAGTCTGAGCCAAGATTAGCTTGGCTCATCGATGGGCAACTGAAAGCAAATAAGACAATGAATGCATGGCAACACTAAGTGAAAGTAGAAGTGATTGACAGTGCATACAAAACATGAATGAAAGTTTCAACAAACAGATCAACATGCATGTTGGTGAGGTGGTTTGGTGATTCAAGGAACGTCCATGCAAAACAGTTTCATGCGTGCGAAAGTAGTGAGATAGCAACAAAAACTGAAACAGAGCTAGGAAAAGATAGTATACATGTAAACGATCAGAAGCGTTCAAGGAAATTAGGCAAACATCACTCGCACAAGAAAATACACAGAAAGTGAAAGAAATGTTGAAAAAGACAAGTTGAGGTCACTTACCCATGAAAAGCTAAGCTATATGTGTCAAAGAGTCCTAGATGTGCTATGGGATGTTAGAGCTCCAAGATCAATGTGAATGGATGAGCTCTAATGTGTCAAATAAATATGTTTTGTCTCATGACACGCATGCCATAAATCTAGGAAAAAGTGACACTTGGAGGGAACTTTCTGAAACAACTTTGCATGTAACTGCCGACTGCTAAAAATAGCTCCCTGAATCATGGGATTACTTTTGCGTGTTTCCTATTTCTATTCTAGGAAGAGCAAGTCATGCATGCATGCAGGTCAAGTTTCCTTGGTTCCGGGTGAAACTGGTCAACTAGATTGCTCATGCATGCAGTGGCTCAACTGCTTGGGAAAAATGCACATTTCGGGTTGGGATCTGGGATGACTACCCAAGAGGTTTGCACAATTTCTTTGTAGAGCAGCTGACTAATACCCAAATTTGCACAAATTCTGGGCTGAGAAACCTTGTTCGGAAAGTTTGCACAAATCCCGCTGGGAGTGTTGACTGGCATGATTGCACAATCCTGTAGCCCAGCAAGATGAAAAAGAGGATTGCACAATTTCTAGAGGGAAGGTTGGTTTCCCTTTAGAAATGTGCAATTTTCATGGGGAAGTTGCTCAGCCTGTAGTTGGACCAATTTTGGGTGAGCAATCTGTGAGGGTAAAGGATCAAACTATGATTGACAGGCTGCCTTTGTGTAAGAAAGACATTGAAGCTTGAGTACTTGATGAAGCAAGACAAGGTGCTATGTAAGGTTGGTAGGGAGGTTCCAAACCAGGCTAAGGAAAAATTTTGGAGGGTGGTTGTAGCCTCTACAACACTTGGCAACACACTGGTAGAACTCCAGCTCTTTGAATGGACCTTATTCTTGAAAAGAAAGTCTACTAGCTCCGGAAGTATTGTTCAGTTCTCAGCTCATCTTGGTTTCACACTAACCTGATTGTAAGATGTAGCATCTGCCAAACTCTTGGTATATTAACACACATTCCAAGCCAATGCAACACAATTGTTTCGATTGGGGTTGAGGGGTATATAGGTTCACAAGAAGTATAGTTGTCAGGGTCTTAGTCTCATCTCTGGTGTTGCTCCACTGCCAGTAGGCCTGGTCAGTACCCCGATGGAGTCACATAGGAACAAAATCATGGCTCCACTACCAGCAAGTGTGGTCAGTACCTTGGCGAAGTTACTTGCATCACCTCCCTACATAAGAAGCCTTTCTCTTCATTCACCTTATCTATTTTTCATTTTGAACTTTTTTTACTTTTCATTTTTTTCATTTTTCACTGTGCATAGCACTTATTCATTTCAAAGGCAGAAGAGGGATCTCGACTTATTGAGAGAAAAAGAGGTTTTTCTAGCAAAGAAGTAATTTATGGTATCTCTGACATTCCTAATAAGGTTTTCCCCCTCACATTACTCTATTTGACTGAGCTGACAAGGGTTAACCCAAAAACAATTGACTAGAGAAGGTGACACTAGCTAGCATGCAAGTGTTGTGTTTTCACCAAGGTTCACTTTGAACAGTATGTATTTGCCTTCGATGTATCATGGAATGAAAGTTGTTAGGGTCAGTATTTGCATACTTCCACCATTGATCAAATATTCTCTTCTAAAGTGGTCTTAGGGTGTCAAAGTCCAATTTTGTCATTTCTGTGAGTCTTCAAGTAAAATTTGGTCACTAGGTATTAGGTCTAGCATTGTTTTCACTCCTTCCAAAGTTTTCCAAGTATTGGTCCATGTCACCATTTGGATGATAGTACCATCATTCAACGAGTTTTCATCATTATTTCATGTTCCAATGGGTCATTTTACACCTTGTTTGTGCTTCAGCTGCGCTTAGGTAAGGCTCATTTCCCTCTCCTAGGGTTTTGAAGGTAATTTTTCTTGGAAGGTCAAATCATCAACAAAACTTGTATTTTGATGCTCATACACCTTCCCCTACCCTTAATATACCTTTTTAAACACTTCCCGTCACTGATATCCCTCAAATTCATTATTTTCCCACAAACCTTAGCATATTGCTGCAATTTGACAATTTTCTAGGCGAGGACTATATTTTTCCCTTTTGAACCCTTTACCCCCACTCAATCCCTGAAATTCCACTTTCTCCTACTTCTTAACATCCCTCCTTAATTCCCAAAAGTTTCTCAAGAATTTATAAGCCCCTCATCCCCTTCATTTCCCTTCATTTCTACAAATCCCCTGTTCCTCACATCGGGATAGGTTTGATTCAAATGATGTTTCTAATCAAGAAAAGATGAATTTGAAAAATGTGAGAGAGGTTTTTGTCCATAATAGACCCAAGAAGAAAAACCTCCTTCATTTTCTACACAAGTCTCATATTGTTTGAGAAATGTCCAAACAATCATTTGCCACAAGAGAGTTGTTGCCCTTCTGGAGTGACCTTGGTAAAATCCGTTTTTCTCCTAGATGAAATGTCCAAATGACATTCTTGATGAGTCAAATGATAACCAGACATATAGAGATTTCCAATGAGCTATCATGAGCTCAATTTGGAGTTGAGGAAGACGTCCAAACGTTGATTTAAAAAACACTCTACATTTTTGCATCCTCATTCTGCACATTTTGACCAGTCTTGGGAGATTGAGCTTTTAACAGGGAAAATGAGCTCCAAATTGAAAAATTAAAGATTTTCTGGAAAGCAGTCTCAATAATATTTCCAACGAGCTATCCCACTCCCAAATTTAACACCGAGAAGGCCTCCAAAAGTTGTTTGCAAAAGGCACTGCGTGTAGGGAAGAAGGCGTTGCGCGTAGAGCAGTGCACTGCGCATAGGGAGATTTTCACTAGTGAAAAAATACACAGGCGCTGCGCTTAGGAACAGACACTGCATTTTTGGGTGAAGGCACTACAGGTAGGGCAGTGAGCTTCAAAATCACCTCAAACACGAAAATTTCACAAAATTTTTTGCAATTTCCTCTTCTACAAGTAAGTTGCCCTACTCCACTTGATGTTTAGTTTGCACATTCAATGTTTTAGACATTTCCTTCACAGTTAATATCAAACCCTAGTTTCCACTACAAACCCTAACTAGATTATTTTCCCATTATCTATCACTAGAAAGTAAAACCCTTTACACATCACTCCCTCTCCCCTCATCTATGTTCCTTCATATATCCCTCATTCTCAGAACCCTCTCCCTCACTCTCATGATTCATGCTTTACCCATAAGTGTATAAATCCATCCTAAACACATCCCTACAAACCCTAAAGAAATCCCACTCATTCCCTTCATTTTTGTCTAAAAAGTGTGCAACTAAAAAAGCTTCTAAACATGGATAGAGGAGATTATGAATATGATGAGGAAAATACAACTAGTGACAGTTCAGCAGAGAGAACCAGGTAGCACAGAAAACCTCATAAGGGAGGCAAGATCACAAGAGAAGAGCTAGCTTGAAAGAGTAAATCTACACCTTGAAGAGTTGATTAAGAAGGCCAAACAGGGACAACAAGATGCTTAGACACATGGCATATCGCTACATGACCCGCAATAAGATTTGCAACATGAGAATCAAAAAGATGAAGGCTAGGTTAAGGAGGGATTTAGAAGGAAAAAAGGAGGAGGATAGACTTAATATGTTGGCTGAAGCTTCCTTGGCTCATCAAATCATATTATGGTGGCGCTTCACACAAAATTTGCGCAAGTTTTGGGCAAATTTTGAATTTTATTACACAGGAAAACTGCCCAGAAGCATAGTGCCACTGGAACTACGCTTTTCCTAGGGGCACCCAATGGACAAATGGCTTGCATTTTTGGATCCAGGGCATTGAGGACACACACCCTAGCAATTTTCATAATTTTTGGAGCAAAACTAGTCCACTAGAAGGTCCAAAAACACTCCAAAATTAACCTTTCTGCCAGTTTTTGGACACACAGAAGCAGCCTTGGGAGAATCAACGTTTGAGGGGCCAAATGAGCTCCAAATGCAAAATTCTTGGTGTTATGGAAAGTTAACTCTAAGACCTTTCCAATGAGCTATCCTGGGGTCAATTTGGATGATGGGAAGGTCTCCAAAAGTGGTCTGAAAGTGGCGCTATGCGTAGGCTGAGTGGGGCTACGTGTAGGACCAGTGGCATTGTGCGTAGAGCAAATTTTGCTCAGGATGCCTATTTTGCCAATTTTTGACTATGTTTATGATTTCTCTCTCATGTTGGATGATTTACTGATGTAATTAATGTCATGGCTTGTAAATATGATGGTTAAACATTGGTAGATGGTAGATTCATTAGATTAAAAGTGGTTTTGAGGGTAATGAATCAGTTCGCCTCTTTTAGAGGCAAGTTGTTTGGTTGCCTAGATTCCAATTCCTTCTTTAGAAATGGTTGAAATAGCTCCTCTTCTCATGGTTTTGACCCCTAATGGTTAGGATGAGTGATTTGGATGTCTATATCATGTCTTCTCTTTGTCACTTGAAAATGTTGGATTTCTGCTGGATGCTCATGTACTGAATATACATCATCTTGTAGCAGTTTGACAGGAAACTAAATAAAGTTGCAACTATTTTTATGGGATCCATGTGGTATGGCCTTTAACATGAGTTTCTTTTTATGTTATTACGTTTTCATGTTTTTCATGTATGTCTCTCTCATGTAATTGCTTCTAATTGGATGTTTTCAAGTCAGATAAGTGGAATCGATTAAGTTTTGATGCTCTGCCTTGGGAAAACACCAATATTTCATGTATTTTATGATGTTTAAGAAGGATTCATGACCTTCTCATGCCCTTCTTAGCTCCTCACCAGTCTAGCACTTCACCACTTCAAGCCTAAGGTGCTAAAGCTTATGCCTACCTTGCCCCATAGAACACCCTACAATTCTAACTTAGTTTCTCAGACCCAAATTGCCCAGCTCCTCCTGATATGGAAAAACACCAACAAAACCTATCAAAACCTTTGAGATACTATACCTAGCATAAAATCTTGTTCCTAATCTAGTCATCTTGACTGAGATCCATAAGGAGAGAACCCTCTCCCGAACTAGTAGGGCTAGCTACTAGGTTAAGCTTGGTTTGTGGTTACCCTGGAATTGTCTCCCTTCAGCCTAAGGTTAATCTAGGAGATAACTGTCGAGCAGTAAAAAGGGTCTTTTTCACCTCTACTTGCCCTACATTAATTGTCAATCTAGGAATGATTTGTTATCTCAAAGAGTGTACTCAGTTTGAGGCAGTCATTTGTCAGAGTAATGCTAGTAGTATAGTGCTCTAAATACAAAAGTAAATGGATGCTTGGAATAAAATCTACTTACAAAAAGAAACCTAAGACTCAAATCATGTGTTCAGAAAGTTACAGCGATTTATCAGTCAAGGGTACAGTAATGGTAACTCTTCCCTCTGTAAACTGATGTAATTAAAAAACACTCAAGGAAAAGATCATCAATCTGGGAACTAGACAACATATGTCGATGTTCACTACAGTCTCAGATTGTTCTGCACACCAAAGCGATGATAACTCAAATGATAGGAAATGGAACAACAACTAATTTTATAAACAGGATTGAACAGCAAAACCTTAACCTACGGAAATGAATGCAACAGTAATTATATCCTACAGGAATTAAGTAACAGTCTTTACTTTAGAGATGAATTGAATAGCAAATAGAAATGGAACAACAAACTAATAGAAATAAAATATAGAACAACAACTTAGATCAAATATGAATGTACAACAAACCAGATTAAACACACGACACTCTTAATATTGAAAGGAACAGTAATCTGAGCTTCGATACAACAAGTATGAATCACAGCTATAAAGTAACAGCAATTGTGATCACAACGGAACAACAATCTCGAATGAACAACAATCACATTTTAAGAATAAACCATACAGTAGTACCGATTTAGGAATATACATCACTGTTAATTTGTAATTGAACAACAATGGCAATCTGTAAGGAACAACAATGTTATATCAATTGTCAAAAGGAACAACAATGTGATATAAAGTTAGAATGAATAACATAGCATTCTTGTTGTAGGGAATAATAGTACTTAGTCAGGTATATAGCAAATGGAAGAGATCAAACCACACATGAATCGGAAATAATGGTACAGGAGCAAGTGATCCACCAGGGCCAGGCCCTTAGCCTCTAGGGACACACTGCTTAAGGTTACTCCAGAATCAAAGATAGAATGGAAACAAAATTTATATATTAAAACATCAAAACAGAGTTACAGTGAATCACTCTTCAAAGAGAGTCGATGATCAAAGTTTCAAGTACCAAGAAGAATTTCATAAAGATAACAATAGTTCGCCCCCCCGGGCTAACAATGCTGCCCCTTCTTATAACAGCCGAGCAGAGATATCAATGATACAGAAAATCATTAAGGTAGTGATCCCTCAGGATCAAAGGATCCTGAGGATTCGCTGAACTGTTAGTTCTCAGTTATTCTCTTGTTCTCTTGCGTCGATTGGGTATCTCCTTTTCCTTTTCCTAGCAATTACACTCCAATTTGGATCGCCTTGTTTGAATGCGGTTCCCTGTCAAAGGGACAACAGTTAACTTTGTCTTGTCTTTTCCTTTGGGATGGCAGTCTTCCGTTTTCTCCTCTTTCTACATAGAAAAAGGGTAATTATTAGTTATTTCACATTACATATAAATCTTCTAGATTTTATCATAATCTCTTGTCATATACCTAGCTCATGATGTAAAGAGGTTATGAGTTTTGAAGAAAATATGACAAAGTAAATGAAAATAACATACCTTCTCCAGTGCTCAACACACCCCCCTGCTTACCCTTTTTCATGCCCTCATGAAAACATTGTAGTTGACATGCAAGGTGGTGAGGGAGTAGGCTGGAGATGGGATCTCATGAGGAGGTCTACAACCATGATGCCTAGCTAGGTGCTCAAAAAGATGTCCTGTCTGGCCCTCAGGCATTTCGTATAAGGCTTGGTATCCTGGTGCAGGATGCCAAATGACTGGACTTTGGAACCTACAGCCTAACCAAGATGGCCCTTCCCTCAAAATAAGGTCACCATAAAGGCCCAAGTGATCAACAGCTAACTTAAAGTTCTCATCATGAAACGGTTCCCTGTGTTGGATGTTCGAATTAGAAGTCTGACATCAGAATTTAGCGGCTGTAATGGAAAGGTCTTTGATGGTAAAGAAGTATTCTATCCCTTGCCGATTGATTGCTGTATGAATAGGTCCTAATGCTTCAATCACACCCGGAGTCCTCATTAGGTTCCTATGTTTATTCCATAATTGCAATGGATCTCTAGGCTCAGCTCTCACCCATAAGTCTAATCCGTTTTCTTGTCTTTGAAAGGCATTGTAGGCTTTAAGCCATTTTATTTGATTAACTCCAAAAGAAATGAATGCCTGCAGTTGGACATCCCCAACGAAAGGGCTGGGATTCTACTCTGTTTCTCGATCTAACACAAGGTTGTGCAAATAGAATTCACATAATAATCTCTGAACCTTCACCCCATAGTGCTTACAACAATTTATGAAGTCATCAATAGTGTTTATTTCTATAGGGGCTCCTGCTTTGATAGCTTTAATTTTCAATTGCAAATATCTTTCCATTAAAAACAAAGCATAATTCCTAGCAGGTGCTCTACACACTAGAACGTTAGTATACAAAGAGCATAAGGTATCCATTTGTTTGATGACTACATCTAGTCTATGAGTTACCTTTTTGACTCTTTCTTCTTCCTTTTGCCATCCTTCAAAGGCCTGACTTTCAGATAAGTTGACGTCCCTTAGCTGTTGTTGTAATTCCTCATACTTTTCTCGAGAGACAGTTTGTTCTGTAAGTTTCTCTACTGTTTGTTGGGCTTGCACCAAACCCTCTCGCAGAGTTACTATCCTCAGGTCACTATCCCACATAGTAGTTGTAAGCGGGAGGTTTACTTGAATCTTCTTATTGCGTCGTTCCGTATTTATGGTTCGAATTTCCTCAGAGGACTGTGCCTCTATCTGAATTTCTTTGTCACAGGCCATTATGTTATCTGTTTGTATTTCGACATGGGCAACAGCCGAATGTTGTTCCTTTTGGTTTTGAACGGCAGGCTGGACTTGAGTCCTCTTAATCTTTTTCCTAAGGGGTTTCGCCGGAGCGGTTGCATGCTTTACCACCAGGGTCCTTTTTTCTTTCTTCCCCATCTTCAAAATCTTGATTTGTTGTCGAAGTCATGCTATTATGTTAAGCAGTCTTTGTTGTTCCTTTCATAATATTTTGATTTCTTCTGTTTTATTGGAAGGAACAACCGTTCGCTTACTCGGGCCTGGACTTTCTCCTTGACCAATTTCTTGATTTTCTTCTTGGTGTGCTTCCTCATTATTCTATTGATCGGGTTGTTCAGAGGTAGAAACCCTAGCTTGTTCTGCTATCTCCTGGGTAACTTCTTCTTCCACCCCTTCTTCTTCATTAAATTATTCCGGTGTATTCTAACTTGGAAAAAATTGTTCCTCTTCTTTATCTTCATCATTTTTCTCTTCAGATACACTTTCATCAAGGATGCAGTGATTCTCTTCTTCTTCCTCATCACACAATTCTTCGGATGCACTCTTATCATGAACAGAGTGCTCCTACAATTCTTCTTCAGTGTGGAGGTTTAGCGGGCTGAGAGGTTGAGCATATTCCCCCATATTGGCCAGAATCTAGGCCAATTCATCTTCTTGCAGCGGATTTTGCATTGGGCTTTCCTCACGTTGCTCTGTTTCTTCTTCCGCCTGACTAGATTGCTCGGTCTCTTCCTCTGTTTCTCCCTCATCATTTTCCTTCAATTCTCTTTCATTCTCCTCTCCTTCCAATTGTGGGGGTTGCTTATCCCCTAAATCATCTATCTCCACCAGTTGACTCATGTTCCCTTGGGAATTTTCCAACCTCCCTCTGATCCATGCCAATCTAACGGATTTCCTTCATTTCAGTGGTCTATTTGACGTACTTATAACATGTTTTCGTTTTGGGGCTTGCAAAGCCAGTCCCTCGTATATTGTAAAAACTAGTTCTTCCCAACTGCTCTGTTGTTGAGCAAGACTATAGCTAACTATCAGTCGTATCAACCCATGGTGACTTACTACCAATTCTATGTGGTCATATTTCTTCATGCTTCGGGCAACATCATGTAATAAAGAATTTAAAAACGCAGGCAAATTCACAGTGCATTTTTGTTTTAACACAGCTAAAAGTTTAAGGCGGCGTGGTCTTACCACATCTTTTCTACCTTCACAAGTGATGTAACTCTAGATGATTCTCACCAATTCTGCCCACAGCTCTCCCAAGGCTACTAGTAGAACTCCCTTTCCTCTTACAGTCAGGTTCTGGCCTTCATCTTGGAAGATTTTTATGGTGTCTCACAGTCTTACCTTCTTCAGAGTCCACACAGATCCAGTGGCTAGTAGTCCCAAAACCTCTGCAATTATGTCATCGGTGACTGCTATCTATCTCCCTCTTACCGTGGAGTGATATTCTTGCAGGTTCTGCAAAAATTCAATTGCCACGGTCTCGTTGGATTGTTGTAGACAATTGAGATAAACTATCCATCCTGCCCTTGTTAGGTTTTCTCTTGCAGCATCAGAGACTGTCAACATCTGTGGTTCTCTACGAATTGATCTTCCTCACATGCTTAGCACACTGTAAAAACACAAAGATGACAATGGAACAATAGGCTGTTCAAGCTGTTAGCAACCACATAGAAAATGACGAAACAACAAGCTTGTTCAAATTTCAAATTACTGCTAATTGTTGCAGAGCATAACATGGAAATAGCTTTGGAATAGCAAGCCATGCAAATTGGAAAACAATATACCGTTAAGCCTTGTTATTCCCGAGTGAGAATTCTCTGAATGATAGACTGACACGTATGCCAGTGAATTATGAGGTCACCTACTCCCCCCCTGCAATGTGATAGGCCTTCCTCGGCTGTCAAATGAGGGAGCGACATGTTGGACTGCCATGGTACAGAGTCAGAAAGGAACAACGTATACCGAGATGCCATGTTTACAAGAATGAGTAGATTGCCAAAATCGAGGTATATAATAGAATCGCTTAATAAATAAGAGAATGCCATGATATGATGCGAGATTTGGAGGATAGGACAACTGACGTGCACAAAAAGTTCGATGCAGTCACTATCAACTTTTTCCATCATAATTGGTTGTAATAGATTTCATGTATTAAAGGTTCGGAGGAATTATATACATAATCTTATTTGACCCATTACAAAGATAGAAGAAGGGTTTTATAATTGCTATTGGTGTATAAAGAATGTGAATTCAATACCATCAACAAAGCTCTGTTGCCCATAGGTGTCCATAACCTTAACAGAGTTGTTTATTTCACCCATCGAACCATGATCCTTTGTGTATGCTTAGGAAAGTGCTGTGGAATGTCAGAATGGAGGCCATTATACTGGCTTGGTAACCAAATAAATCATAATTCCATTCATTAGGAATGAGTGAAAGGTGGGCATGTCAGCTTGTGATGAGACCTCCTGTTCTAAGGACTCTTTATTTTTATGATGTGCCTCTTAGATCATATCCCTGGTGTGGTGGCCATAGTGGGAATGCCACTTCACTTTCTTCCTTATGATCATGGTAGGCTGGCTCTTAATGAGACCCCCTATCCTTCATTTGACAAACCATGTTAGCAAATTATATAAACATTTTTCTCTTATTTTTTCTTTTATAAAGTACTTTTCCTATTTATACACAAAGGGTGGTTCAACACTCCTTAAGAGTAGGGATGGTGGAAGAAGTCTTAACATCTCAATAGAAAAATATGCCCTTTGTTCTTATTCCTTAATAATGATCAAAGAGGATTATGGGAATTTAGAAAGAACCATCATGATAAAGATAACCAATCATATCGGTATTAGTAGAATAGTGACAGCAAGGTGATCAATAGTTGTGTCCTTTCCTCTTTTCTCTTATCAATTCAGAGCAATTTCTTGTAAAGATAGCGACTTTTATGTAATTTGCTGATTTCAATATCCTCTAGTTTTTGTATTCATTGCATAGGTGTATAGTTGTGTTTCAAAAATGATCTAAATAATAAAACACGCAAAGAAGAAAAAGATAAAACAAGTATTCTGCACAAAATCGCGAGCAAAAGGAAAGAAATACTCAAGACCACTGTGCATTAAGAAGTCAAAGAAAACAAGTGCAAGCAACACAATGTGAAAATGTTGTCCTTTCGAAAAGGAACAATAGAATAATGCAAGTGTTGTTCCTTCAAAAAAAAAGGAAGAGTAGAAAATGCAAGTGCTTTTCCTTCGGAAAAAGGAACAGTAGAAAACGAAAGTGTTGTTCCTTCGGAAAAAGGAACAACAAAAAATGCAAGTGTTGTTCCTTCGAAAAAAGGAACAGCAGAAAATGAAAATGTTGTTCCTTCGGAAAAGGAACAATAGAAAATGAAAATGTTGTTCCTTCGGAAAAAGAAACAGCAGAGAACAAAAATGTTGTTCCTTCGGAAAAAGGAACAACAGAGAATGAAAATTCTATTCCTTCGGAAAAAGGAACAACAGAGAACGAAAATGTTGTTCCTTCGGAAAAAGGAACAGCAGAAAACGAAAATGTTGTTCCTTCGGAAAAAGGAACAGCAGAAAATGAAAATGTTGTTCCTTCAGAAAAAGGAACAGCAGAAAACGAAAATGCGTTGTTCCTTCGGAAAAAGGAACAACAGAAAACGAAAATGTTGTTCCTTCGGGAAAAGGAACAGAAGAAAAATGAAAGTGCCATTCCTTTGGGAAAGGAACAACAAAAAAAATGCAAGTGTTGTTCCTTCTGAAGAGGAACAGAAAAACGGCGGAAATGTTGTTCCTTTGGAAAGGAACAACAGAATGGAGGAATTGTTGCTCCTTCCAAAAGGAACAACAAAGTGCAGAAGTGTTGTTCCTTGAAAAAGGAATGGCAGAGTGGTGAAAATGTTGTTCCTTTTGAAAGGGACAACAAAGTGAAAATGTTACATAACTGGAAAAATATATACAAAACAAAAGAATTATGTACAGTGTGTAAGAGTAGTCGAATTACTTAATGAACCAAAGGTGAGGAAGATTTCTCTTCCTCAACCAGAATCTGCATGTCGGAGTCTTCACAGAGTTGCTGGTAGAAGGATTCCTGAGTAAGTGGTTTGCGGTATAATCGAACTCGGTGGTCGTTTGCCTTAAAGGTTGTTGGCATTTTGGTACAGGTGTGGCGCTATGGTACAGGTGTTGTCCTTGATGGCAACTCTCTTTGGTAACAGATCTCAGTTCAGGCTTTCAGAATGAAGGAAAAGACATATACGCAGGTTCATCTAGCCGAAGGTGCGTATACACGCGGGTTAGACGTGTCAAAGGCGCGTATACGTATGCACGCACTTTCATGCAATTAAAAGTGCATATATGTTGGAGAACTTATTTTTGGTCTGTGGTAGTTAGTCCTTGGTATTTGAACCTATGGTTTTGGACCATGGTATCTCATCAGAAGCGTTGACCCTTGGTATTGGGTCCTTGGTATTGGTTTATTATGGTTTTGGATCGTGGTATTGTGGAAGACCTAAAACTATAAAAGAGGAAGGAGATCATGTGGCAAGGAATCATATGAATTATTGAATATCTTATATTGTGATAGATCTGGAATACTGGTGATTGGGTTATGGTGCAGATCTAGATCTGAATGAAGGAGGAACCTGAGCGCAAGAAGGATAAGGACTATTGATGGATCAAAATCTCAAGGCTTGAATATTGGTATCTCTGTATGATTTTGATCTGGTATATGTGGCACACTCTTGATCTATAAATCTGGGTTAACTAATGTCTGAATGCTTAAAAGAATAAATTATCCTTTATAGATCTGTACGCAGGTTCAGTGAATTGAAGGTGCATATGCACGCTTTTTCTGTGAATGAAAGAAGCGTATACGTAGGTTGGTTGTGGTACAGAAGCGTATACTCGCAGGTTTCTGAATAGTGAAATAGCGTATTTATCTTGATTTACGTTCTAGCTGCTTCTGTTTTATTGCTGCAGTGTTCTGGGTTCAGAATTGGTGTTTGATTACAGTTACTGTGTTCTGGGTACAGTGGTCAGAGAAGTGTTTATTTGTTTCAGATTTTGATTGGTGAAAAGGAGTTTGGGTTATGCAGAAATTCTTGATGTTTGATTGATGTTACTTGTGGATCCAGTCTGAAAATTAATGAAACGAGGTCCTTGAAAGCAAAGAGAAGGTTGTAGCCTTCTGCAAGTAGGAGCATGCGTACTAGTATCTCAAGCTAGTACAAGAACTAAGGGGGTTGGAGCTCCCTTCCAGGAAAGCTGGAGAACGAGAGAGAGTTGTAGCTCTCTGCAGGTTGCAGCCTGTGTACTGATAAAGACTGCACCAGTACAAAACATTGTAAAGAGAAGTTTCTAATTAAAAAGAAGATAGAGACGAATTGCAGCAGGGGGTTTTCACCCACATTGGGTTTCCTCCTTATATCTTGGGTTCTTGTGTGTGACTGTCTTCTGTTCTGTTTCACTGTTTTTGGTACTGTCTATTTGCTTCTGAATCACAGATTAATAACTGACATCTGAAAGATAAATCAAATTATAAGTCTGCTTTGTATACGCGGGTTTCTTTATCTGTAGTTGTGTATATACACAGTTTTTATTAACTGAAGTAGCGTATATCATATGGAATTGAGAAAGGAAATATTTGACTAGATAATATTGATTCACCCCCCCCCCCCCCCCCCCCTCTCAGTATTATTTCCAACAATTGGTATCAGAGCAGGTCCTTCTGAAGAAGCTTGATCAATTGAAGGAAGATCTTTCATCATGAGCAACTACGAGAGGGAAGCATCAATTAGGCCACCGGTTTTTGATGGGACAAACTTCATATATTGGAAGGTAAGAGTTACTGCCTATCTTCAATCTTTGGGTACAGAAGTCTGGGATATCATAGATACAAGATATACTTTTCCAGCAGCAACTCCTACAGATCCGGATGAGAAGAAGAAATATGAAACAAATGCAAAGGCGGTCAATACTCTATTGGGATGTCTATCGCAATCTGAATTTGTCAAAGTTATGTAGTATAAATCCGCAAAAGAAATATGGGACAAGATTGTTCTGAGCTATGAAGGAGATGATCAGGTAAAAAGAGAAAAACTTCAAACCCTCAGAATTTAGTACGAAAATCTCAGAATGTATAATGATGAAAGTGTGGCTAACTATTTTCTTCGTGTAGATGAGATTGTTAATTGTATGAAAAATCTGGGTGAGGAAGTAAAAGAGGCTGTTGTAGTTGAAAAAGTTCTAAGATCTTTGTCCCCTAGGTTTGAATCTAAAGTCTTTGAAATAGAAGAAAAGGAGAATCTTCAAAACCTTAAAATGTCACAGCTGCATGGAATTCTAACTGCTTATGAAATGAGGAAAGGAGGACCTTCAGACAGGAGAGAAGTTGCCTTCAAGGCTTCCGGGAAAGGAGACCACTATGAGTCAGGACACATATCAGAAGAAGAAGAAGAATCAAATTTTGTCAAAAATCTTCAAAGGGGTGCTGGACGATTCCGAGGTAGGTTACCTTTCAAGTGATTTTCTTGTGGAAGAGTAGGTCACTATGCTGCCAAATGTCCTCATAAGGATAAGATTGACAAAGGAAAGGAACCTATTAGATGGAACAAGAAACAGAATGCAAATAAGAAAAGCTATTACACTCATGAAGATAGTGATGGTCTTTCAAATAGTGACGAAGATGAACGAGGTAATGAATATAAACTTTTAATGGCTTTTGAAGATGATGACTACATGGATACTATAGATGTAGAAGGTTTTTGTGAAGAGATGACTAATCTCAAAATTTTCTTAGAAGAGAAAGATGCAATTATTGATTCTCTACAATGTCAACTGGCTGAAAGGGAAAAACATCTTGAAAAATTGGAATGTGAAATTGTTTGTCTTAGAAAGGAGATTGAGAAAACAAAATCCATTAATCTTAAATTTGTTAAAGGATCTGAAACTCTGGATGAGATTATCAATGTGCAGCGTTCTCCACTAATCAAGACAGGTCTGGGATATAATGGAGAAACATCTCAAGCTTCTACCTCCAAAAGTTATCTTGATGCAGCAAGGAGGAGCGAGCAAAGGCCTAATAGAAATCATCAGGTAAATCAGGGACAGTTTACCTCAAGAACGAATAAAGACTATCAAGAAAATCAGGGACAAGCTACCTTAAGGACAAACAGAAGCTACAATCAGCCACAGGTAAAATCTTCCCAATTTGCCTCAAGAATGGATGTCAGTAGAAACTACAATCAGTTGGATGATAGATTTGATAATCGCAGGAGTTTCTTCAATGGCCAATGTTTCTCTTGCCATAATTTTGGTCACAAAGCAGCTCAATGTGTTGCCTATAAGACAATCATGACTAGAGAAGCTCAAAAACAAAGGAATATGACTAGAATCACGAAAAGGACTTATAACAATTTTTCGGCCCTTGAAAATGAAGTTGAATGTTCTATTTGTAATAACTTTGGTCATGAAGATTCTGAATGCAGGAGCAGGTTTTGGAAGACAACTCAGAAGGAACAAACCTCAAGTGCCAGAACATGGAGAATGAAGGAACCACAACCAGAAAGATGTGGGATAGCTTTTTATGCAGAAGGACAGGAAAATCTATGGTATATCGACAACGAATGTTCGAAGGATATGACAGGGGATAAAGAAAAACTTGAATCATATACTACATTAGAAAAGGGAAAGAAGGTTTCTTTTGGAAACGATACCCCTGCAGCTATAAAAGGAAAAGGCATTGCTCAGTTGAAAGAAAAGGTCAAAGTTGGAAATGTTTTGTATGTTGATGGATTGAAGCATAATCTTCTGAGTGTCAGTCAGATGTGCGATAAAGGAACCGAGGTAATATTTAGATCAAATGGATGCCGTGTTCGTGATCTTGATACAGGTGAAACAGTGATCAAAGGTAGAAGAACTCCAAATAATCTATACATATTTGAAGAAGGAAAACAACAATGCTATTTGAGCAAGGATGATGAACACTGGTTATGGAACCGGAGGTTGGGGCATCTAAGCTTTTCACAAATAAGGAAAGAATGCAAATACCAGGCAGTTCGTGGTCTTCCAGATATCAAAATTCCAGACAACACCATATGCAAATCATGTCAGTTTGGTAAGCAAACCAGAACTAACTTTCCTGAGAAGGAAGGATCAGCTAGCAAGCCTCTTGAGCTAGTTCATACAGATGTATGTGGTCCATCTAGGAAAAGGTCACCTTGAGGAGAAGAATACTTTATATTATTCATTGATGACTTTTCCAGGATGGTTTGGATAGGACTAATGAAGCACAAAGATGAAGTGTTCGAAAAATTCAAATCTTTCAAAGCATTGGTTGAAAATGAATCAGATCACAAAATTAAATGCCTCAGGTCTGATAGAGGTGGGGAGTTTACCTCAAATGAATTTTTCGATTTCTGTGAAGAACATGGAATAAGAAGGGAATTCTCTACAGCTAGGACTCCTCAACAAAATGGAGTAGTGGAAAGAATGAACAGAACGGTTCAACAAATGGCTCGTGCTATGCTTGATGAGTCTGGAACTCCCGCAACCTTCTGGGGTGAAGCGGCTTATGCTGCGGTGGTTATTATCAACAAAACAAATGTCCGGGTAAATAGCACTCAAACTCCTCATGAGCTTTGGTATGGTGAGACTCCCTCGGTAAAACATTTCAAATTTTTTGGAAGCAAATGCTACATTAAGAATAATGATGAACATCTTGGCAAGTTTGAACCTAGAGCTGATGAAGGCATTCTTCTTGGTTATTCTCCCCATAGCAAAGCATATATATGTTACAATAAAAGACTTGGAAGAATTGTTGACAACATTGATGTTGTGGTTGATGAAAAAGGAAACGTTCCTAGGCAAGTAAATTATGAAAATATCGAAGAAGATGAAGACTACCCTCCAAATCAGACTGATGATGAAGAAGAACCTCAAGAGGCACCAGTGGAACAGATAAGGATAGAAGAGAAGACTCCATCCAAGTATGTGCAGAAGAATCATCCAGAATCTCAGATTTTGGGGCAGAAAGAAGCAGGTGTACAAACTAGAAGAACAATTGCAGAAGCCTCAAGCTATTTGGCATTGATCTCCTCCACTGAACCACAAAATGTAAAAGAGGCGTGCAAAGATGAATGCTGGGTCAAGGCAATGGATGAAGAACTTGAGCAGATCGAAAAGAACAACACTTGGGAGTTGGTTCCTAGACCAAAAGATAAGAATGTCATAGGAACAAAATGGATCTTCAAGAACAAGTTGAATGAAAATGGGGAAGTTATTAGAAACAAGGCCAAGCTTGTTTGCAAAGGGTATGCTCAACAAGAAGGAATAGACTTTGAAGAAACTTTTGCTCTCATTGCTAGACTTGAGGCCATCAGAATGTTCCTTGCCCTCTCTAGCTTTCAAAAATTCAAAGTATTTCAAATGGACGTGAAGTCAGCCTTTTTGAATGGAGACTTAGAAGAAGAAGTGTACATTGAGAAACCAGATGGCTTTATCCTTGGAAATGATTCAAATCTTGTATGCAGACTTAAAAAGGCTCTCTATGGGCTTAAACAAGCTCCAAGGGCTTGGTACTATCGGTTGGACAAATACCTTCATCAACAAGGTTTTTCAAAAGGATCAGCAGATAGCAATCTTTATATAAAAATCGAAAATGGTAAATTGCTAATACTTATTGTGTATGTAGATGATATTATCTTTGGCAGCAATGAAGAAGCGATGAGTCACAACTTTGCCTTGGTGATGAAGAAAGAATTCGAAATGTCATTACTTGGAGAGCTAACATACTTTCTTGGTTTGAAAATCCAACAACATGATGGCGGTATCTTTTTATCTCAAACCAAGTATCTTAAGCATATTTTGAAGAAGTATGGCATGGAAGATTCGAAACCAGTATGTACCCCCATGGTTACAGGATGTAGCCTCAGTGCAAATGATGACTCAGCAGTAGTGCATCAACCAACCTATAGATCTATGATTGGAAGTCTACTTTACTTGACAGGTACCCGACCAGACATCATGCATGCAGTGGGAATAGTTGGAAGATTTCAGGCAAATCCAAAGGAAACTCATCTTCAGGCAGTCAAGAGAATCTTCAAGTACCTTCAAGGAACTCAAAACTATGGCTTATGGTACCCTAGAGATACAGATCTCACACTTCATGCTTACACAGATGCATATTGGACCGAAAGCGTGGATGACAGGAAGAGCACAAGTGGTCATGCATTCTTTATGGGTTCCAGATTAGTATCTTGGTTAAGAAAGAAATAGAGTTCGATTTCTTTATCCACAGCTGAAGCGGAATATGTGGCTGCAGCATCTTGTTGCACTCAACTTCTTTGGATGATGCAAACCTTGCAGGATTTTCAAATCACTTGTACTCCACCTATCTCTATCTTATGTGATAATACAAGTGCAATAAGCATTTCAAAGAATCCTGTTATGCATTCAAAGACCAAGCACATACCTATCAAATATCACTTTCTTCAAGAACAAGTGCTTGAGCAAAAAGTCAAATTGGAGTATGTTCCTTCTAAGGAACAAATTGTTGATATACTCACCAAACCACTGCCCAGGGAAACTTTTGAGTATCTCAGACAGAAGCTGGGAGTAGTTGATGCTTCATCCTGCTGTTGAAGCTTGTCTGTTTTCAAAGAAAAGTTGGTGTACGCGTGTTGGATAAGGGGAATCCGCGTACATACGCCGATTTATGTAGGTGCAGTCGCGTATATGGAGTTCTGAAGAAAATCAGCAAGGACAGACTCTGGTTGAAGAGAGTTTGATATGGGTCTGACAGAGACCATCTGGCACAGGTTCATGGGGAGCAGATAATCTTCTAATAATGCATTGTTGGAATTACCTTAGAAGCTCTTGGTTCTAGTACTCAAGCTGTTTTTGGTTCAGGTGGATCAGCTGCAGAAAGAATATCAGAAGGAGAACATGATTGATGATATATACAGTGATTGACAGATGCTACTGATAGTAGTTATTGATGATTTGTAGTCTTGTTATTTCGTCTCTATGTCATGTATATCATTTTTTTATCAAGGTCATGTAACGGCCTATTTTGGTTTCCCCACTATGCCTGGGATGATTGATGCAATTGGTTGTCATATGTAAATTTCTGATGTATCCCCACTTGGTTGGGTGATGGTTGTATGTATTGAGTCTTTTGGTGATAGGAAGGTCTTTTATGATGTATAAGTCATGGTTCTTCTTGAAGAACACCTTTTTGCAGATCTTGCCTACAGTCAGGGGGAGCATGTTCAGCATAGCAGAGCAGAGATATCAGCATGTACTCAGGGGGAGCACAGCCCTTTGCCCTTGATGACAAAGGGGGAGAATGACCTTGAGGATCTTAGGGTTGCCATCAAGTCCAAAGGGGCAGATTGTTGGCATTTTGGTACAGGTGTGGCGCTATGGTACAGGTGTTGTCCTTGATGGCAACTCTCTTTGGTAACAGATCTCAGTTCAGGCTTTCAGAATGAAGGAAAAGACATATACGCAGGTTCATCTAGCCGAAGGCGCGTATACACACGGGTTAGACGTGTCAAAGGCATGTATACGTATGCACGCACTTTCATGCAATTAAAAGCGCGTATATGTTGGAGAACTTATTTTTGGTCTGTGGTAGTTAGTCCTTGGTATTTGAACCTATGGTTTTGGACCATGGTATCTCGTCAGAAGCGTTGACCCTTGGTATTGGGTCCTTGGTATTGGTTTATTATGGTTTTGGACCGTGGTATTGTGGAAGGCCTAAAACTATAAAAGAGGAAGGAGATCATGTGGCAAGGAATCATCTGAATTATTGAATATCTAAGATTGTGATAGATCTGGAATACTGGTGATTGGGTTATGGTGCAGATCTAGATCTGAATGAAGGAGGAACCTGAGCGCAAGAAGGATAAGGACTATTGATGGATCATAATCTCAAGGCTTGAATATTGGTATCTCTGTATGATTTTGATCTGGTATATGTGGCGCACTCTTGATCTATAAATCTGGGTTAACTAATGTCTGAATGCTTAAAAGAATAAATTATCCTTTATAGATCTGTACGTAGGTTCAGTGAATTGAAGGTGCGTATGCACGCTTTTTCTGTGAATGAAAGAAGCGTATACGTAGGTTGGTTGTGGTACAGAAGCGTATACTCGCAGGTTTCTGAACAGTGAAATAGTGTATATATCTTGATTTATGTTCTAGCTGCTTCTGTTTTATTACTGCAGTGTTCTGGGTTCAGAATTGGTGTTTGATTACAGTTACTGTGTTCTGGGTACAGTGGTCAGAGAAGTGTTTATTTGTTTCAGCTTTTGATTGGTGAAAAGGAGTTTGGGTTATGCAGAAATTCTTGATGTTTTATTGATGTTACTTGTGGATGCAGTCTGAAAATTAATGAAATAAGGTCCCTGAAAGCAAAGAGAAGGTTGCAGCCTTTTGCAGGTAGGAGCCTGCGTACTAGTATCTCAAGCTAGTACAAGAACTAAGGGGGTTGGAGCTCCCTTCCAGGAAAGCTGGAGAACGAGAGAGAGTTGTAGCTCTCTGCAGGTTGCAGCCTGCGTACTGGTAAAGACTGCACCAGTACAAAACATTGTAAAGAGAAGTTTCTAATTAAAAAGAAGATAGAGACGAATTGCAGCAGGGGGTTTTCACCCACATTGGGTTTCCTCCTTATATCTTGTGTTCTTGTGTGTGACTGTCTTCTGCTCTGTTTCACTATTTCTGGTACTGTTTATTTGCTTCTGATTCACAGATTAATAACTGACATCTGAAAGATAAATCAAATTATAAGTCTGCTTTGTATACGCGGGTTTCTTTATCTGTAGTTGCGTATATACGCGGTTTTTATTAACTGAAGTAGCGTATATCATCTGGAATTGAAAAAGGAAATATTTGACTTGATAATACTGATTCACCCCCCCCCCCCCTCTCAGTATTATTTCCAACAAAGGTATGTCCGGATCCATCAATGGTGGTTAGAGTAATGGTGTCGTTATCATGTACCTTCTGGATTTCATATGGTCCCAGCCAGCGAGTTTGAAGTTTCCCCAGAAAATCCTAAACCCTGGAATCGTATAGGAGCGCCCAATCTCCTTCATGGAAGACTTTCTTTTTAATTAGGGTGTCGTGCCATTTGGCTCGCTGTTGTTGGATTAACGTAGTATGTTGAAGGGCAGAGAGCTATATTTCATCTAGCTCATTGATCTACTGTAATCTATTAATTTGGGCCTCGTTTAAATCTAGACCGACTTCTTGTGCTGTTCGCAGTGTCTATATTTCGAATTCTATTGCAAAGATGGGTTCCTTTCCAAATACTAGTTGGTATGGTGAATAACCGGTACTACTTCTCCATGTTGTTCTGTATGCCCACAAGGCTTCCGGCAATCTTGTAGCCCAATTGCGTCTATGTGATGCAATGGTTTTTGTCAGTATTGCTTCTATTATTTTATTCGTGCTTTCTACCTGACCATTCGCCTATGGGTGGTATGGAGTAGTAATTTTATGCTGAATATGATAGTTTTTTAGTGTTGCAGCAATTTTATTACCAGCAAACTATGGTCCTCCATCTGTAATTATATCTCTTGGGAGGCCATATCACACAAATATGTGGAACAGGAACTGTATGACGGAATCCTATATAACTCTCGACAATGCCTCTGCTTCAACCCATTTGGTGACATATTTTGTTGCTACCAAAACATATGTTTTCTGATTTGATGATGGGTTAATTGGACCAACAAAATCAAGTGCCCATCATTCGAATGGTTCAATAACTAGCTGTGAGTTCAAGGGCATTTCGTCAGACTGTCCAGGGCATCTTGCTCTTTGGTAGCTGTCACAAGCTTGAATGAACTTCTTTGCATCTTTAAAGATCGTGGGCCAATAATACCATGTTTGCAGTACCTTGTGACCAGTTCTCCGATCTGTGAAATTTCTGCCACATGGTCCATCGTGACAAGCTTTCAAGATGTCAAAAATTTCATCTTCACGGACACATCTCCTAATGTGCATATCTCCCCCTGTATGAAACAGGTAGCCCCCAATCCAAGAAAATCGAGTACTATGCTGGACAATCTATTTTCGTTCATCGGGGGTCAGATGTTTTGGTAATTTGCCTACTGCTAAATAATTAGCAACATCAACATACCAGGGTGTTTTAACCGTAACAATGAATAAATGTTCGTCTGGAAATTGATCTTTGACCACTGTTGTGTCCACTACTTTTGGCATTCGTGAGAGAAAATCAGCTACAGGATTTACTTTTCTAGGTCAACCCTTTATTGTGATATCAAATTCCTGCAATAAAATCAGCCATCTGGTTACTCTACCATTTGTGATTGGTTTATTCTCTAAATATTTTATGGCAGAGTGATCTATATATAAGATAAAAGGATATCCAGTGATATAATGCCTAAATTTATTGATAGCATGTATTACAACTAAAAATTCCTTTTCAGTCACAGTATAGTTCAATTCAGCAGGAGACAAGTTCTTGCTAATATAATAAATCGCATATGGTTTTTTATCTTCTTCCTGCCCAAGGACTACTCCAATAGTTGTGTCTAAAGCATCTGATGAAATTTGAAATGGCAGGTCCCAATTTGGTCCTCTGAGTACTGGGGCTATTGACACAAGCTTTTTCAGATCCTCAAAAGCATGATCACATTTTTTTGTCCAAACAAAGTCAACATTCCTTGTCAGTGCACATAAAGGTGTAGCAATATGAGAAAAATGTTATTTAAATCTTCTATAATAACCAGAAAATCCAAGAAAGCTGCGTACCTCTGTCTGAGTGGTAGGAGTAGGTATTAACAGAATTATTTGAATTTTGGTCGGATCTACCTGTATTCCAACTGATGAGATATAATGGCCTAGAATAAGTCCTTTAGTCATCATCATATAGCATTTTTCATGGCCCAAACAGAGCCTAGTGGCAATGCATTGCTGCAGCACTTTTTCTAGTGTGTCCAATGCTAGGTCGAAATCATCTCTGTATGGTGTAAAATCATCCATGTATACTTCGAGCCCTTCATTTATTAAATCTAAAAAGATGATGAGGATAGCCCTTTGAAATGTGGTAGGGGCATTGCATAGGCCAAAAGGTAAAACTCTGTAGGCAAATTTTCCCTAAGGACAGGTAAAAGTAGTTTTGTCTTGGCCTTCAGGGGCAATCTGAATCTGATTGTATCCACTGAAGCCATCCAAGAAAGAAAAGAATTTTTTTCCTGCTAAAGTATCTAATACCTGGTCAATGAATGGAAGGGGAAAGTGGTCTTTCTGTGTTTCTTTATTTAGCTCTCTATAATCTACACAAATCCTCCATTTTCCATTCTTCTTTGGCACCACTACAAGTGGAGAGACCCATTTGCTATCGGAGATAGGGTAAATAAAGTTCACATCTAAAAGTTTTTGAAGTTCAGCTTTTACAATGTCTTTTAGATGAGGGTTAAGTCTCCTTTGTGGTTTGTGAATAGGTCTTGCATTCTTTTCTGTGTAAATGTGGTGCGTACATAATTGGGGATTGATTCCTTTCATGTTAGGATAATCCCATGCAAATGCTTCTTTGTATTTTCTCAGTAGTTGGATTAGCTTCTCTTCTTGTTTCGGAGTTAGGTTGCCATTAATGTTTAAAGTTTTTCCTGGCTCAATTTCTACAGTTTTGCTATTTGATATAGAGGTAGTAGGTATTGTTTGATCGTGAGTGTCTTTGAGAGGATCTTCTTCTAATTCATTATCAAATGTTGCTTCTATCATATGACATTGTATGTGGGATCTAGATTTAGTCTGGCTAAGAAAGTTGTTAATGACATCATCCTCTGTTTGATCTTTGAAATCGAGGGCATCTTCTATGGTTAATGGGGATATAATATTTTCGGTGAGGTATAATACAGGATGTTTGTTAGTTTTTATTATTATGACACTTGGCCGAGCTAGAGGATATAATGCTAGATTCTTGATATTAGCCCCTCTAGTTATGGTCATACTGCCTTGTCAGCAGCCAATATAAGCATCAACAGTTGCAAGCCAAGGTCTACCTAAAATCAATGGATGTCCATCAAGTCAGTTTTTGGGGTTTATTATTAGAAAGTCGGCAGGATACTCCCAGGAATCAACGGATACCATGACATCATGTAGTGTGCCTTCTGGCCTAACCACAGATCGGTCAGCCAGTTCTAATAAAGTGGAAGTTGGTTCTACTGATGTAATGCCCAGTTTTTGACAAGTGGTGGTTGTTAGGATATTAATTGCAGCCCCTAAATCAACTAAGGCATTTGCAAAAGTTTGCCCATTGATTTGTACTGTTACTATTGGATTTCCTGGGTCTTCATATTTAACAGGTGTTTCTTTTCCTGATAATAGGTCGGATAAGGTGCCAACTACTTGGACTGTTGGGTTATTTGTTATTCTCCTCCTTGGTTTTTTTATACATAGCTCTTTGATGGTCTTTGCATATATTGGGATGTCTTGGATGGCTTGGAGGAGTGGGATTTTTATGTACAGATTTTTAAGTTCTCCCAGAATGTCAAAATCAGGATGTTGTATAGGTCGAGGTATAATTAATCATTCTGGGAATGGAGGAGAAGATGTGATTACTTGATCATGAGTTTGTTGTCTGATCACATCCTCTTCTTGTAGTGGTTGTTCTATAGGTAACTGATTTTCAACTTGAGCGGTTTTATCTCCCTCTATTTCTATAATGCGCCCAGATCTTAATTGAAGGTCATTACACTCCCTTAGATCAGTTTCTATCTCTGGTGTTTCAATTATTTGAATGGATTGGACCGGTCTATTATTCGGATTAGGGTTGGGTTGGGTTGGGAGTTGCGGTCTTAAGTTAGACTGGTGGTTTTGTTCTAATGCTGGTAGTGTAGGTTGAGGGAGTAGAATGGTTCCTACTGGCTGATTCATCGATCTTTGCTAGTTTTTCTGCTAGGCTTGACTCTATGAAGTAGGAGGGGACCATTGTGTTGGATACACATTGTTCTGCCAATGTGGTGGGGCATAGGGAAAATCTGGCCAATTGGGTTGACTTGCTTGATTCGGCCATGGTGATGATGAAGGAAATGGTTGCTATGACCAATTTGAGAATGGAGGTTGATTTTGCCACATGGTATTATATTAATAATCATGATATTGTGGATACTGAAAAGAAGAAGCTGGATCGGGGAACATACCTGATTGTCGTGGCTGCCATTGACGGCATTGATTAAGTAGGTACAATGGTTCTGGCTTTGCTTCGCCTGCATAATATCAAGTTGCATTGTCAGAGTCCCTAATATGTTAGTTTTGAAATTTTCTAATAAATATCCAATTTCTGCGCTAGTTACTCCTTCTGCAAAGATCTTGTTGTCTCTTGCAAACCTATCATGTTCTGTTGGTTTTAGTCTTGTACTGCCTCTTGAACTCCTGATACATAAATCAATAATGTCAACAAAATTTTCCTGATAAATATCTCCTTTTCCCATAATATTTAGCGTTTCAATCCATTGTTCCTTCATTCCTCTAATTAATGTTTTTTTTAATACATTATCAGGTAAGGGTAATGATGCATAAGGAGATCTTTGAAGATTATACTGAAAATGTTCAACATACTCTTCTAATGTTTCATTCAGTCTAGCTACCATCTGAAATATTTCATCTTTTAACTCTCTAGACTTGCAATAGTCTTGATATTTTTTTATAAAAGCCTCTTTCATTTGATCCCAGTTATTTATAACACCACCACCCAACCCCATAAACCATCTTAAAGCAACCCCTTTTAATGTAGAGGGAAATAATTTCAGTTTCTAGGGATCGGTGGTATAGTCATATCCTCTACATAGCACATCAAATTCAAACAAGAATGCATTCAGATCTTCTGATGTAAGGCCATGAAATGTAGGGATATGCTGGAGAGGAATTGCTTTCATAGGTGCATTAGCTGCAGTGTCCACAATGGGATATTACAGTGTAGAATTTTAGGTGTTTGGTTGGTTTTGAGCCATTTGGTCAAATATGTGCCAATAATCTTCTGGGATGTCTAGGAGGGTATTCCTAGGTTTGCAAGGGGGAATGGCTTCAACAGGAATGGCCTTAACAGCACTTCCTTTATCTGGGATGATGAGTGTTCCTAATGTCTGGGGGTATTTTGGCTCTTGAGGTTCTTCAACTTCATTATGGATGATTTTTACAACACTTCCCTTATCTGGGCTGCTTAATGGCAGAATTATCCCAAGAGGAGATCTTGGTTCTTCAGTTTCCCTGGTTTCTCCTCTCCTTTCACAGAGGTTGCTAGGGTTCCCTTCTTGCAATGATTTTGGGCTAGAATTCTCAATTTCTTGAAAATCTTTCTCTTTGGTTTGACTATGCACCTCAGAAAAGGCTACAGATGGTGATCATGTGGCCTGAAGGGAACTAGTAGGTTGTCTAGAAGCAAATTTTCTACGTCTTACTGAAGGCTGAGATTCTGCTTTCTTAAGGATTTTGTCTATAAAGGTTGATCGGCCAAGGTTCACCAGTCCCTTGCCTTTATCAGACTTGAGTAGTGGTTTAGGATTCCTTTCAAGCTTTTTCTGCTTAGTCATGCACACAAATCAAATGCTAATTTCTACCCAAAAAAACAACAACGAATCTGTAGGAAAGTGGGCAGGGGAGCAGGGCTATTACATGCTCCGTACGCAGGTTCTTGCCTTCCATTTTTAAAATCCAATTCTCTCCTAACAGGTTCTTACACTACTCTGGAAAGGAAACAAATGGCTACACTCTTCCCCGGTAACGGCGCCAAAATGTCAAGTAGTAAAAAGGGTTTTTTTCACCTATATTTACCCTACATTAATTGTCAATCCAGGAACAATTTTTTATCTCAAAGAGTGTACTCATTTTGAGGCGGTCATTTGTCAGAGTAGTGCTAGTAGTATAGTGCTCTAAATACAAAAGTAAACGGATGCTTGGAATAAAATCTACTTACAAAAAGAAACCTAAGACTCAAATCATGCGTTCAGAAAGTTACAACGATTTATTAGTCAAGGTACATTAATGGTAACTCTTCCCTCTGTAAACTGATGCAATTAAAAAACACTCAAGGAAAAGATCATCAATCTGGGAACAAGATGACATATGTCGATGTTCACTACAGTCTCAAATCATTTTGCACAACAAAGCGATGATAACTCAAATGACAGGAAATGGAACAGCAACTAATTTTATAAACAGGATTGAACAACAAAACCTTAACCTACAGAAATGAATGCAACATTAATTATATCCTACATGAATTAAGTAACAGTCTTTACTTTAGAGATGAATTGAATAGCAAACAGAAATGGAAAAACAAACTAACAGAAATAAAATATAGAACAACAACTTAGATCAAATATGAATATATAGCAAACCAGATTAAACACACGACACTCTTAATATTGAAAGGAACAATAATCTGAGCTTCGATACAACAAGTATGAATCACAACTATAAAGTAACAGCAATTGTGATCACAACGGAACAACAATCCCGAATGAACAACAATCACATTTTAAGAATAAACCATACAGTAGTACCAATTTAGGAATATACATCACTGTTAATCTGTAATCAAACAACAATGGCAATCTGTAAGGAACAACAATGTTATATCAATTGTCAAAAGGAACAACAATGTGATATAAAGTTAGAATGAATAACATAGCATTCCTGTTGTAGGGAATAATATTATTTAGTCAAGTATATAACAGAGTCGATATGTAAAATAGCAAGGTACGTAAAATCACTGAACAGACCAAATGGAAGAGATCAAACCACACATGAATCGGAAATAATGGTACAAGAGCAAGTGATCCACCAGGGCCGGGCCCTTAGCCTCCAGGGACACACTGCTTAAGGTTACTCCAGAATCAAAGATAGAACGACAACAAGATTTATATATTAAAACATCAAAACAAAGTTACAGTGAATCACTCTTCAAAGAGAGTCGATGATCAAAGTTTCAAGTACCAAGAAGAATTTCATAAAAATAACAATAGTTCGCCTCCCCGGGCTAACAGTGCTACCCCTTCTTATAACAGCCGAGTGGAGATATCAACGATACAGAAAATCGTTAAGGTAGTGATCCCTCAGGATCAAAGGATCCTGAAGGATTCGCCAAACTGTTAGTTCTCAGTTATTCTCTTGTTCTCTTGCGTCGATTGGGTATCTCCTTTTCCTTTTCCTAGCTGTTACGCTCCAATTTGGATCGCCTTGTTTGAATGCGGTTCCCTGTCAAAGGGACAACAGTTAACTTTGTCTTGTCTTTTCCTTTGGGATGGAAATCTTTCGTTTTCTCCTCTTTCTGCATAGAAAAAGGGTAATTATTAGTTATTTCATGTTACATATAAATCTTCTAGATTTTATCATAATCTCTTATCATATACCTAGCTCATGATGTAAAGAGGTTATGAGTTTTGAAGAAAAGATGACAAAGTAAATGAAAATAACATACCTTCTCCAGTGCTCAACAATAACAAAAGTAACAAGTTCTTCATACAGAGGCAATATGATAAATAACCAAGTAGTGATAGTTGTACAAGCCCTCTTGTACTTTACCCAGCTCATTTAAAGACTCATACATGGTTTCATGCAAAACTAACCTATGAACGAAACAAATGAACTACACGACACAAGCGAACTAACAAACAACAAAGGAAAGAAAAAGCAGAAGCAACAGTGAAATCAAAGAAAGTAATAAACCAAGCAATCAAACAAACAAACAAACAAAGCATGTAAGAAAACAAGCATGGAAGCAAACAATTGAAAGAAAACACTACTCCTACTCCTAGACTAACGGTGCATGGGCCTGATCACATGAAGTGATATTTCCAATGCAGCCACCGGCGAACTGGTTGACCCATGTTGGTGAAGGCTTGGTCTCCGAGAAACCCAGTTGTGCGAACCAACAATCAAGAAAGATATAACAATTAAGACAACCACACTTTGTGTGTCAAAGTGCCCATGGGAGATAAGTGAGTACAAGTGTATAATGAGTAGTCCATGGACTTACCATGGTGTTGTGTGGCACTGCATGCAACTTTGAAGCATAAGCACACTCTTGACTGTGACATTCAAGCAAACAAAAGAAACAATATAATTTGTTTCGTGAATGAGTGCTTGCAACATAAGACTCCTCGAATGCATGAGAAATGGGATCGTGCAGTCCAAGTGGAGGAAGTGTGACATGTGTGTGAGATGGATCTTCAATGCATGCAGGCGAGTGATGAGGAGCCTTGGGTGATTGAAAAGTTTCATGATCGGAAGTGAGACTAACCCCAAGAGAGCAAGGGCCTGACATACCCATCAGCTCAGGCTGAAGTGCCTTGACGGTCTTAGGTGTTTCAACTTCATCATTAGGTAGATCATCATAAACTGGTGGCTTCAAAAGATCAACTGTGATAGAGTCATGATTGTGATAAAAAATGGAAGTAAATGGATCATGACCGCCATGATCAAAAAATCAATTCTTTCATCGGCATCCTCATGGTCAGATGAATCAAATAGAGGGGTAGATGAAAAGTGAACAAACTGATCCTCTATGTTTCCAGAAAAGACAGATGAAATATCAAGTGGATTTTCAAAGAATAGCTTATCCTCTCTATTGTCGAATGATGGACCAACATTCGGTGAGTCCTGTGAGTGATCAATAATGGGTGCATTTGTGGATGAAGACACACATGCAAAATCATGGATGGAAGGTTCACCAAGGAGGTCAGGGAAGAACAGAGGGGGCTCAGATGGAAGGGAGTCATCCTTCGCTAACATTTGATTCTCAAAGTCCCACTCATACTCTTCATGGATGAGAACGCATGTTGTGTTATGAAACCAGCTCAAGAAAAGATAGAAAAGAGAGATCAACGCCTTAGAATTCAGCCTCTTCGAGGGGGCAACCTCCTTTACATTACATAAATGAACAATTCTTGGATGATACAAATGACAAAACCTCCTTTCTATATATAGGAGTCTAAGGAGTCACAATATAATCCAGCCAACCTAACAATAATAATATAAAGCCACAAAAATAACAATAGAGGGATTCTATGGGGCACAGAAATAACAATATGGGGGTAATAGGGGCACAACAATATAAATAAGGGGTATAACTACAATAGTAATGGGGTAATCACTAGTATTATAGGGACCCCACATGCCCCTCTCCTTCAAAAAAGTGTTGTCCTCAACGCTTGAGCAGTTCTGGATACTTCTGCATAAAATTCTCATCCTCCCATGTGGAATCTTCAGCGGATAAGTTCTTCCACTTGATAAGATACTCTGAAATTGATCGATTTCGTAGCTGTCGAGTTCTTGTTTCTGTGACTGCTTCCGGTTCCAATATAATTTTTCCTTCCTCGTCAAGTTCTGGCAATATTGTTTGAACTGGGAGCTTGTCGCCTATAACCTTCTTTAAACATGAAACATGGAAAACTGGGTGCAATCGAGAAGCTGCAGGAAGCTCCAATTTGTATGCCATAGTACCAATCTTTTCCAACACCTTGTACGGACCATAATACTTTGGTGATAATTTATTATCCTTCTTAGCTTGCTTTAGGGACATTTTCTTATATGGTTGTAGCCGTAGGAATACCCAATCACCTACATCAAAACTTCTTTCACTGCGATGTTGATCTGCCTGTTGTTTCATTCTATTTTGTGCCAACACGAGGTTATCCTTTAAGAGTTGGAGGACTTGTTGTTGATGTTCGATGTGATGTTCCACTGCTTGAACCTTAGAATTTTCTCTTAAATATGATGTGATTGATGGTGGTTGATACCCATAAAGTGCCATAAATGGGGTCATTTTTGTTGTTGTATGGAAGGAAGTGTTATACCACCATTCAGCCAGAGGCAACCATTTGACCCATTGTGTCTGTTTATCAGATACAAAGCAACGAAGATATCCTTCCAAACATTTGTTTACTATCTCAGTTTGCCCATCAGATTGAGGATGATAAGATGAGCTATGAGCTAACTGAGTACCAAGACAAGAAAATAATTCTGTCCAAAAATTTCCAGTGAAAATGGGATCTCTGTCACTTACAATAATCTTTGGGTTTCCATGTAGCTTTTGAAATGTTTCCATAAATGCAGTAGAAACTGTACTGGCTTTAAATGGATGTGATAATGCACAAAAGTGTGCATACTTGGTAAGTCTGTCAACTACCACCATGATGACACTCTTTCCCTCAGACTTGGGTAAACCTGTGATAAAATCCATTGAAACCTCCTCCCAACGTTGGCTTGGAATGGATAAAGGTTGTAATAGACCCGGTGTCTTAATTGTTTCAACTTTATTTTGTTGGCAAACCAAACATTTCGCCACAAACTTTTGAATATCTGATTTAAGGCCATCCCAAAAAAATTCCTTCTTAACCCTGTGGTAAGTTTTTAAAAATCCTGAGTGCCCTCCTAAGGGAGAAGTGTGCAATTCCATAAGAATCTTTTGTTTTAGCTGGGAATTCTTACAGAGGTATAAGCGATCTTTGTACCATAACGAATCATTTTTCCAGCTAAATGTATCAGAAGTACTGGAATCTTGTTGTAGCTTTCGAATAAGTGCCCACACTTCTTCGTCATTCTTCCATTCCTCCTTTGCTTCGTTTATCCAATCTGGTTGGATAATAGAAATGGCACACAACAATGCTTCCACATCCTCATCCTTTCTTGAGAGTGCATCTGCCACCACATTTTGCTTCCCTTTTTTGTAGATGATTTCAAAGTCATAACCCAACATCTTTGTGACCCACTTTTGTTGCTCTTCAGAGGATAATCTTTGTTCTAAAAAGTATTTAAGGCTATCATGATCCGTTTTTACCTTGAAGTGTCTTCCCATTAGGTAGGGTCGCCATTTCTTAAGTGCATGGAGTATTGCCAACATTTCCTTCTCATAAATAGCTTTGCTTAAAAACTTTCCCTTGATTGGACGACTTTCAAAAGCAATGGGTCTTTCATCTTGCATTAGAACAGCACCAATTCCATTTCCTGAAGCATCACATTCCACAATAAAGGTTTTTGTGAAGTCCGGTGTAGCTAAGACCGGTGCTTGGCACATTGCCTCTTTAAGATGTTCAAAGGCCTTTGTTGCTTCCGGAGTCCATGAAAATGAATCTTTCTTCAATAATGTTGTTAGAGGTGCTGCTATTCTCCCATAATTCTTAACAAACTTGCGATAATACCCTGTCAACCCAAGAAATCCTCGCAGATGCTTTATGGATGTGGGGATTTTCCATTCCTTAATGGCTTTAATTTTGCTAGGGTCTACCTTAACTCCTTCATGAGATACAATATGACCCAAATATTCCACCTCCTGGACTCCAAAGAAACATTTGGATCTTTTTGCATATAATTGTTTCTCCTCCAATAGTTGTAGCACCTTGTCAACATGTTCAACATGATCCTTCCAAGACTTGCTGTAGATTAGTATATCATCAAAAAATACTAACACAAATTTTCTAAGGAATGGTTTGAAAATTGAATTCATCAAACCTTGAAATGTTGAAGGTGCATTGGTAAGGCCAAAAGGCATGACCAAAAATTCATAATGACCCTCATGAGTTCTAAATGCCGTTTTCGGAATGTCTTCAATCTTCATTCTGATTTGATGATATCCTGAACGAAGATCCAACTTGGTGAAGTAAATTGATCCATGCAATTCATCCAGTAATTCATCAATGACAGGAATGGGGAACTTATCTTTAATAGTGAGCTTGTTGAGCTCCCTATAATCTGGACACATGCGCCATGATCCATCCTTCTTGTGCACCAATACTACTGGAGCTGAGAAAGAACTTTGACTCGGTTGAATTATACCAGCCTCTAGCATTTCTGCAACCATACGTTCAATTTCACTTTTTTGGACATATGGATATCTGTACGGCCTGATGTTTGGAGGAACACTTCCTGGAATCAGATGAATAGCATGATCATGATCACGCATAGGTGGGAGACCTTTGGGAGTCTCAAATACCTTGGAATGATTGTCCAGGACTTTTTGGAGATCTGGAGAAATAGATGATTCCAATGTGGAAACATCTAGCGAACATAATTGTGCAATTACACCTCTTTGCTCCTTTTTTAGAAGCTTTGTCATGCCATTAGAGCTGATTATCTTTCCTGGTTTCCCTGCAATACCCCTTAATTCAACTTCCTTTCCTTCCACAGAAAATTTCATGAAAAGTTCTTGAAAATTAAAAGCTATTGTACCCAAGGATTGTAGCCATTGGACTCCTAGTACAACATCAGCACCTCCCATTGGAATGGAAAGCATTGGGCTAGTCAATACATATTCTCCCATGGATAGCTTGATATTATGGCACTTTCCAGAACAATTTATTGTTCCTCCATTTGCAATCATCACTTGACACTCTGGTGCTGGATATAGGAAGCAATTCAATTCTTTTGCTACCCTACAATGAATAAAATTGTGGGTGCTTCCTGAATCAATCAACACTATTACCTTTTTCTTCTTGATTTGTCCTTCTATCTTGATGGTTTGAGGAGTGGTAATTCCCGCCAATGCATTACAAGATATGGTCGGATTTATTTGTTCTTCATCTAGGCTTTGTTCCTGGAATATATCCTCTTCTTTTGACCTTTCTTGCTCCTTTTCTTCTTCCTCTTCACAATCTATGTAGAATAATTTCTTCTCAGCACACTTATGACCCTTTGTGTATTTGCTATCACAATTGTAACAAAGCCCTTTTGCTCTTTTTTCTTCCAATTGTTGTGGTGTCAACCTTGTAGGTTGTGGAAGACTATGGGCAACAACACTTCCGTCTTTATAGTTGTGAATGGTATGCTTCCTAGTTGCCATAATTTTGCTTTCCATTTTTCTTGCTAACCTGAATGCCTTCTCTAATGAATCAGGTTCCCAAAGGCGCACATCATGTTGGATATTATCCTTTAAAGACCCTATGAACACATCAATCCTATGCTCCTCTGGAATATCTTTTACCCTTATGTTCAATTTTTGGAACTCCTCAATGTGCTCCATTATTGAACCCTTTTGTTTGAGACTTATCAATTGGCTAAAAAAAGTGTTGCTTTTTGTATCCTCATAATGTGCTATCAATTCTTCTGTAAAAATTGTCCAAGTGATAAATTGCTTACGATAACAAAGCCATTGATACCATACAAACTGATTTGGTTCCAAATATAATGCTTCCATACGTACCTTTTGTGTGTTTTGCACATTATTGAGATCGAAGAATTGCTCCATCTGTAATATCCATGTGGCGAGATCCTTGCCATCAAACTTCCTCATATCGATTTTTGGAACATGGTGAGTCTTCGATCCAACATTAGAGTCTATGGAATCATGATTAACATTTCTTTTGTTCTCATCATGAGTTTCCTTTAGTACTCTTTCACCCTTAGTGACCATTTCTTGTAGCAACTTACTCATATTTATCTTCAATTCTTCTATCTTATCATCCATGCCATCAATTTTAGCATCCATGCCATTCACCCGAGCTTCCACTCCCTTTATCTTAGATTCCATGCCATTTATCTTAGCATCTGTTAGCTTTTGTGAGCGTGACATTTGTTGCACTTGTTCTTGTAATTTTGATATATCATGTAGCATTTCTTCCTCTTCTTCATGAGTCATGCTAGAGCTTTCAGGTTCCTTACTAGGTGTTTGCATTTTCTTTCCTCGGGGCATCAGTTACCGATAATAATGCTTTACTATGCCCTTTGAATTCCTTCAAACCAAGCTTATGCAAAAATTAAAAAAAAACTACACACCTTTTTTTACTTTGTAGAAGCCTGATATTGAATCTGATGTATCTCTGTAATTTCGAATCATCCAATTCTGCAATTATGACCTGTAGTAGCCTTCTATGTCCTCTTTCCAATGCCACTAGTCTGATCCAAATTGGATTCTCCAAGAAAGAGTTATGCACAATCTCCCGCAGTGACCTGATTATAGACTAGTTCAGTAGAGCGAAATTGTATGAAGTGCCACGTGTCACTGTTTCAACCTTTGACTCTAAAAAATATATAAAAGAAACTAAAGTCCGTCCTCTTTCTGTACCTTCTTACGAAATTTCAATCCGATGCTCAGAAAGAAAGTTATGATGATTTTCCCCAGGTCACCTGTTTTGAATGTAATTCAGGAGTCTGCAAAAATACCAACTTCCTCAGATCATATCTCCGCAAATATCGTGTGAAAAGCTCTGAAATTTGGACCCAAGGTTCAGCGCGATTTCTTCTCAAATGGGTTTTTTTTGCGACTTCTGAAACATCACAGAAAAAAAGTTATAGCGAAAATGCCACGATGACCTGTTTGGAGCAGTGAAACCCTAGAATCCAAAGCTCTGATACCAAATGTTATGAAACCAGCTCAAGAAAAGATAGAAAAGAGAGATCAACGCCTTAGAATTCAGCCTCTTCGAGGGGGAAACCTCCTTTACATTACATAAATGAACAATTCTTGGATGATACAAATGACAAAACCTCCTTTCTATATATAGGAGTCTAAGGAGTCACAATATAATCCAGCCGACCTAACAATAATAATATAAAGCCACAAAAATAACAATAGAGGGATTCTATGGGGCACATAAATAACAATATGGGGGTAATAGGGGCACAAAAATATAAATAAGGGGTATAACTACAATAGTAATGGGGTAATTACTAGTATTATAGGGACCCCACATGTTGGTTGTGCAACACCAACCCCACCAGTGGATTTTTCCTCGTTCACAACAAGTGAAGAGTCTGGAGTGGATGAACAAAAGACAACATCATTCAGAGGAACACCCCAGTGCAAAGATGGAGGTCGTAGAAGAGAATGCATATGAGAACTTGAAGGACTCGCAACCAAATCTGTATGAAAATTGAGTGAAGTGATGTTGGGAAGATGTGAAAGACGAATAGGTGTGCGAGCATAATCCTCAACATCACTCGACAGTGGTGGGCTTGTTGAATGAGAGGAAGGTGGATAGTTAGTCAAGACAGTGCCCACATCCACATGGGATTGCATAGCCCCATCAACGAATAATGTTGAGTGAGGCTTGATTTCAAACTTTCTATTGAGACGGGAAGATCTTAAGGCAATACTCGAACTGGTCCCAAAGATAAGAAAATTTCATCTGGCTGCTTGGAGCTTGAAACTGCAAGTCATGGAAGCACTGCCAAAAATCAATAACTTATTCATGTGGAGCCCTCCGTTCCTGTAATAGTTTCTGGTCAGGAATGTCTGGATCAAAATGATAGAACATGCCTTCAATGAGAGCACATAAGTGCTCAAGTCAGTGCATGGTGTCATCCGGTAAGGCGAGAAACCAACAACGTGGAGATTTGTGAAGTGTGTGTGAAAGTAGCAAGCTGACCTATTCATCAGAACACCCTTCTCCCTCACGAAGCATGGCAAGAAAGTCATGTAAGTATTAAAGCCATGCCACTTCGTTTTCACCATCATACATGAAAGTGGACAAGAGATTGAAAAACTCCCCCGTGATGGAGACATCACGATTCAAAAAACACCGTGGGGGGAGAAGGGTACAATACCCATGAAATATATGCAAAGGTTCAAAACTGGATGAGAGGACATAACTTGTCATCGGGCCCTCCTTCTAGTGCTAGGAATGTTGATGGTGCTAGACCTGCCAACATGTTAAGGGGATCTCCCTGGTAAGAAGTCTTAATTAGACCTCAGACCATTTGGTGTAGGATTCCCAGCAGTGGGTTGTAAGGTGATGCCTTGACCGCAATGTCTTACAGAGGCAAGTAAGATAACTCTATCAGTAGCAAGGGTGTGACCATCGTAGTGAGTCAGGGAAGGTGCATGAGAGGTTCTAACACAGGTGGGTTGAGGTGAGTGCACCCCTTGACAACCTGTATCAATACTCAGCTGGGAAGGAAACACATGAGCAAAGATGCATCAAAAGCTAGAAAACAAATCAGTCGGCAATCCAAAGTGATGTTTAAACCAACAACACATCTGCAACAAGATTCATATAATTGCATATGAAGTAGTTCATACACAAATACGTAAGTTAAACAACATACATAACTAAAGCAACTGGAACAGTCCAACTACAATAACAACATGTGCATGAAAATGTGTTGGCTTTTATTATATAAAGAAGTGTAAGTTCCAATCATATAATACATCCATGCAAATCTTCTAGCCCCAATAGTGGAATGTTATAGCCACATCCGCCTGCTCCTCCAATGAGATGAACAAGCTCTGTGCAGTGGAGAAGCCAAGGTGCATTACAATCATGTCCAAGCTCTTTCCAAGATAGTCTTATTAGAAGCTTGGCTGACCAAAAGCCTATACAATGAGTTATGAGGGACTATTTATAGCAAAGGTTGGGGTGACTCTTGAAATTCTCTTATGTGACCATTCATCTACCCTCATGACTCTTCACCTACTCTATGACTATTACCTCCAATATTGACACTTGAATTACACTTGACATGACTCAACATTACAATGCACATGTACCCATGTAAACAATGGCTTGAGGAAGCCAAACTAGACATCACTCTAACGTAGACAACTATAGAAGTCCAACTGCTCGACATCCTCATGCTAATCAATAGTAAGATATTGATTCCAAGATTTGTAGTCCTTGATAGTGTCTATGTCTTCTGCTGTGACATATTTTTGAAACCTGAACCTTGCCTCCATAACATTCGGGTACACTACTCGAGCTCCTCTGTGAAACTCGTTTGAAATCATGCACATCATTGTCTTCAATGTGGCCGGACCAGCGGCATACTTGCTCATGATGTCTGTACTGATAGGTAAGTTTGGGAAGCTGACAATATGCATCAACTCATCAAAGTACGAGTCAAGCTCCTATCGGACCTGCTTCTTGGTCTTCTCCTGGGTGAGAGTCCCAAGTGATGGGATTGCATGTGTGTGCACCATAACATCCATGCTCTTGGATACTCATGCATGGGAAGCCTGTATGCTAGTGATGAGCTTGAGGAGGTCGTCATAGTTATGGATCTGACTCTAGATATGTACCTGCAGCTCAATCGCATTAGCCCTCATCATCTTTGGAAAGTGAAGCGGGGCTCCCTTGTACTTCATTGTCCATGTTTGCATGTTATCAACAACAACATGTATGTTCGTCAAGATGTGTGCTCTTCTTGCACATCGTTGCTGCCATCAGTTGAGATGGACGACTACTTGGTGCATGGTTGGAGTACAATGCTCACATAACTGTGTCAATGGACAATACTTCATTTAGTATTGCCTTCTTCAGTTTAGCTTGGGCAGACATTCTCACCATGTCTCCCCCTTGATTGTGTTGGACACCTAATCCTAAAGGGTTAGCGTGGAAGTTGAATGGACAAAGCAGTCCAAGAGACCTTGGGATCTGAATCCCAAGAGTCACCTATTGTACTATAAATGTACATCTATTGTTAATAAAAAGAGTACTCAATGATTTATCTTTTCATCTGTCTCGCTGTCCATGTGAGTTTAACATGGTATCAGAGCCATGATGTGTGGCCTGCGTAGTTTTGTGCAACTGGTCTGAGCACTGGCCTTTGTCATTCTGACTTGAGCACAGGTCCCAAAATAGTGTAACTCCTGCTGAGCGCTGCCTCATCCTGAGCGATTCCCTGACTGCAATACGTTTCTGATTTTTATTGAATGCCCTGCGCTCTCTGACTGCCAGAGACTGCGCATTATTTGAATAAACGTTTGTCTGAGCTCCCCCTCTCTGCGCATCTGACAAACCTGCTCTCTGCTCTCTATCCGTTTTCTCTGCGCATCTGAAAAGCCTGCTCTCTGCTCTCTTACATATAGACGGTATAATGTCTCTGAACCTTTCTCGCATTTGCATGGCCGGTGTTTAGTGATATCCTTGGATTTCTCTTCGTTTTCTTGGATTTGTGTTGCCAGATGAATGCAAAGGCGGCAAGAAGAGTGTACTGCTGCCATATCAACAAGGGCCTTGAATGAATCAGAAGGGCCCTCAAATTTCCACTTTAATCTCTCATTATAAGCAGTAGTATTTGAAGCAAGGTACTTGATAGTCTGAGCCGCCAAACTAATTTCAGCTATGGTCTTAATATGGATAATTGCGTTTGGAGCAGGTGCATAGTTTGGAGCAGGTGCATGCAACCGCCGATACCCATAAGAGGCCGACCCATCGAGCTCTGCGGCAACGAAGAGGCACAGGGATAACCTCGGTAAGAATCGACCAAGTTTCATTGCTACCTGGGCTGTGTATCATACAAATCTTGAGCGTATGGGCTGAAGTGGGGAAGTATTGTTACCACAGGTCGTATTTCACACCTGGCCAAGGAATCGATTCTTAAAGGGTCTGTTTCTATTGCTGGGAATGTCCATGAGTTTTCAAGAGTTCGTAATCCATGATTCCATCCCTGTGGCAGCACACAAGCTCAGAAAGTTGTATAAGAGGAACATAAATCACTTCTGCATATAATAGCATTGCTGTAACCTCACTCTTGGACTGCGTGTTACCTCAATAACCTGTTCTGCGTGGAGCCTCAAGAATTACCATTAAGGGTGAACCATTATATGCATTTCTGGGAGCTATTGTCTATTATCTGTTGTATTGAATTTCTAAAGTGGTTATTGAAAAATGCAAGTTCGTTTTGGGAAAAAAATTATATAGGGAGCTGTTTAAACAAAATCCTTCGGCGTTGTATCAATACCGTGGATCCTGGAATATGCTTTACTAGTGTCCGCCCTTCAAAAAAAAAAAAACCGGCGGACCCAAATTGTGAACTCAAGTGGTAAATATTGACGAAGAGTATAACAAATCTTCTGCACCGCCTATTGACCTTCTTGTATGTAAATTTTGATGCCAGAAAAAAAACTTAGCTTAGGCCGTCCGCGGACGAAGCTGGTGGTCGAGATTTCTCCACGTGGAATCATGGGTAGAGGAATGTTCCAGCATGTGCCAAGACAGTTCGGTGAATAAATTTGGTCAAATGTTGACATGTCTCATCGCCATTTTGGTGGGTGTGAATGCCCTTGTTCGTGATTTGCTACTTTCCTGAGCTGGTACACATGTTTCCAGATTCAATGAATGGTTGCTGAAGATTCAATGAAATTTTGTGAACTGGAGCCCAAGGGAAAGCATGTATTGATCACTGCCATCTACTGTCCAAGAATACTGCTGTCCAAGAGACATCTGCGGCGGCAACGAAGAGGCACAGGGATAACCTCGGTCTTGAAGTCCAAGAGACATCCGCAGTAGCAACGAAGACGGGTGACAGTCTCACATCAAATCTATAACTTTGAATTCATTAAGCTTAATATCTCAGATACATTCGAATTAATTATAATTTGTTCAAGCTGCTGGATGTAATACGTCTCCATCTTAGGAATCTCAGTATTGTGGGGGCAGAATTGATATTGCAGGAAGGCAAGATTCTTCATTGCAAGAGGTCGAAGTTTTTCCAGGGCACTCACATAGCCATATTTCCAGAGTTCTGTCTGGTGATTATACCCAATGCAGGAGGGCCGACTTCATTCATAAAGACAGAAAGACAGAGGCCGAATTATATTTTATAGTAGCCTTCATTCGGCCAAACATCTCCAGCTTTATTCATAATATTTGCCACCAAAAAAAAAAAAAAAAAAAAAAAAAGCAGATCGAACCCAAGAAAATTTATCCATTTTGAGGCTGAATTATTTGTGCATTTCCAGAATTTAGTGTGCCAAGCATGGAGGCCGAATTCTGTGTGTTGGAGCTGCTCATACGCTGAGACCATACTGTCAAAGAGGCCCGCAATCTCCACTGTCCTGGCCAAGTTTATAGTGTTGGAAAGGGACAGAATTTCTCCAATTTTCTGAGCATATACATCGGGTATGTGTGGCTGAGTATGGATCTGTAGAGGCTGATTTTTATTGTTGAGAGGGGCCAAGTGCCTCCACAAATTGCTGGTATCATAGACTGCGAAGAGAGGGCCAAGACCTTGCAATCATCAAGCCACCCATCACTACCACGAGTTCTGTCCAGTCTCAGGAAATTCGTGGTGTGTATTTTGTAGAGTTCGTGGGCTGAAAAAGGTCGCTGGGTTGAGCCACAATTGTGGGCTGATTTGTGGGTCGAAATCTGTCACATATCACTGCTGAGTATTCAATTGTGAAGGGAGCTGAGTTTTGCTGTATGTGTTGCCTCACTCCACCGTTATTTCAGATCGTGTCCATTGTTGGAGTGACATGGTTATGCAGTAATTTTATGAGCTGAAGAGTGAAAGGGTTGCTATCACTAACTTTGTTGAAGATACCAGTGGTCATTTCCTTTGAAATAAGCCCATGTTCTTCATTTCTGTTGTACATATTGGTACACCAATCAATTTTTTGCAGTGATATTATTGTGAAATGGATAGAATGGGTGTTGTATTAGAATTGCTAAACACTCTAATACATTCTACAACGGACAATACAATTATGATTGATAAAGCCATTGTCGCAAACATTCAAATCTGTTTGAAAAATGTACAAGAAAATATTGAGTTTTTGCAGCTGGAAACAAAGCTACAGCAAGAAGAATTACAGCAGTGGAGTCATCATTCTGAACCTGTTTCTGTTCAGAACAATGAAACAGACTCCCATAAACAGCAAGTCAATAATGTTACAGTTCATTCAGATAAAGCAGCAAAGTTACATGCAGATGCAGAGGTTCAGTCTGCACTTCCCAAGCCCATCATCAGACCTTGGGAACAGCTTGTCCACAACAAGCACAAAACTGGTCTTGGATATGACAAGGACTTGTCCTTTCATATTCCAGACTACGCCAAGCCCATTCAGTTTCAGAGTGCTGGTTTCATTTATGACAGTTCACCTGCTCCTCATGACAGCTCACCTCCAGCTGTTCCAGATTCTGCCCCTCTTCCACAACAACAACAACAACAAAAACAACAGATCGTGAAATGCCAACACTGTGATCGAGTTGGCCATCTGAAAGATCACTGTTTTGATCTTCATCCATGTGACCACTGTCATAAAACCAGCCATCCTTCACACAGGTGCTTCAAAAACAAACATCCTGCAAGAACAAAGATTCATCTAGGATGGATCGCTTCTTGGCAATGGGCATCAACAGCCAAGAAGATATTCCAAACACATGTCAGAACTTGTTCCAGAGTATTAAACAGTCTTGCAGTTGAGTTTTCTCCATCTTCTCACCTTGTACCTGACAGGGGGGGAAATGATGGTCATCTACAAGGTTCAAAGTCACATCAAGCGAGCCTGAGCCACAACCTGCCGCACCAGTTTCAGAGTTGTAGCCAGAGACAAAGATGCCTGAACATGCCTTCAGTTGGCAATCTGGGACACTTCCTCTAGCAGAAGACTCCAGCTTCTTGCCAGTTTTGGAAGAATTCCAGGAATTGTAGAGTTGTTGGTTATCCTTAAATCATCACAGGTTGAGACTTCCCTTTTCAGGTTGAAGTTTTACCTTTTATGCGAGGTGAGACCTCCCTTTTATGGTTGAAGGTTTCCCTCTTTAAAACAATATGATCACTTCCTCTAGCAGAAAACTTTAGTTTCTTGCCAGTTTTGGAAGAGTTCCGGGAACTGCACTAAGCGTTCCAGTGTTGGTGGTCATCCTTAAACCACCGCCCTTCTTTTTACCAACATTTCATAGAGCACATTCAGCCTAGTGCTGCCATGCATTTTTTGCACATTTTGTATTACATCTCTCTTCTTGGACTCATACATAACCCTTCGGATTAAGGGGGGGAATGTTGGACACCTAATCCTAAAGGGTTAGCGTGGAAGTTGAATGGACAAAGCAGTCCAAGAGACCTTGGGCTCTGAATCCCAAGAGTCACCTATTGTACTATAAATGTACATCTATTGTTAATAAAAAGAGTACTCAATGATTTATCTTTTCATCTGTCTCGCTGTCCATGTGAGTTTAACAGATTGGCTGCCTGTAGTTCCTTCGCCACTCGCTCATTCTCAACTGTATGAAAATGAACACTTGAGCTAGTGGCTTTCGCATACACTCTGGTTGCATCAGCCAAAGCAGCTGGATGCTTGTGCACATAAGTCACAATCACTCATTCTTCAACTTGTGTAGGCGATGTTTGGTCCTCCGGAGTTAGTATTGTGTGAGATTGCACAACTTTGTGATGAGATTCGTCAAAGGATATGTTGTACATCTCTACTTCCAACTGACCACCAAGGATCTCAGTGCCTCCTTGGTCATTTGAGACTTGATGACCATCTGGATGCATTTAAATTTAGACTATCTACCTCTGGCAGATAAGGACTTTCAAATAAAAGACACCACTGATAAAGACCACCTCAAAGTCTTTTGCTAATGTAGAGATAACCACTTAAATGGCTATGATGTCATGGGATTGTGGGAATCCAACCTCCCAATGTACTTTCTCCCTTCTTTGCATGTTTCTCTAGAAATAATCCATCAGTGCCATGCCAATTATGACCCTAACCGCAGAGCAGTCATGTCTCCCAACCGAATAGTCCTCTTCATAATAACTGCTGAATCAATCAATGAGATGCTGCAATTTCACCCCAGTCAAGCCCTCACTCCCATTTCCATTGGGAATTTACTTGAGAAATCAACTAAAATGTCCCAATCTGAACTCAATCACCTCTGCCAGACTTTCATACTAAAGGAATATCAGACTACAGATCCCCCTCCTTATGGGTCAGTTTTCTTCACAGATATGGGTAAAATCATAGTTGATATGATATCTGCAGTCATGGGATTCAACACTAGTGAGTATGTAGATGAGTTGACCCTAGTGTTGATGTCTATCTTTACCCCTGGATAGCCCCCTGCTGTCAAGTATGATTATGCCTCATTTATTGCTGACAAAATTCATGACCAGTTCATGAGACTGGAGAATGAAAGGGTTTTCAAGTATACCACCTTCATATATCACCTCATACTCTACTATCAGTCAGACAAATTCCCATTCTCTGTCAAGAAACTTGATACTAAGGGTAATCCAAGGTCTGTCATCTTTTGGACTTCCATCTTCCATAGATCTTTTGCTTGCCCTTACTCATATAATGAGTTTATTGATCAGTTTGTTCATCCAGCTACCACCTTGCTGACAGGGATTTCCCCTCCTAGAATTAGTGATGACATTAAAAGGATCCTTTAGCTCTCCAAATAGTACAGAGTGGGTGACTGGTATTTATACTAGAATTACACAGAGATTAGGGTATATTGGTGTGAGCTTTCCCCATTCAAGCTACCTAAATATGTTCCAATGAGACTATTTGCATTGGAGTATTATAGACAGATAATAAACTTAGATTTGTTTCATTTTACTAAGGCCAAGAAGAAAGCACAACTAAGGATCAAGGATCACTTAGGCCCTTTTGTCTGCAACACTAGGGAAGCATGGAAAGTAGCAGAGCAAATTCTAGAAGACCATCTGAAATTAAACAAGAGTTCTAGTTAGACTCCATATGACCCTTATAGTTTCATATGTGATAGAAGGATGAAAAATAGACTATCACCATACTTGCATCACAGAATTCCAGAGATTGAACAATTTGCTAACATGGATGAATGGAGGGAAGGGACCCTAGTAGAAACAGATAGTGAGCAGGTCAACATAGAAAATGTAATGAAGGATCTTGAAAAGACACTTGACCTGGATTCTTTTGGACAGGTGCAATTTGAGACTTCTCAAAAGTCAGCATCAGGGATTAGTGCCTCCACAGCTGATACCTCTCAAAGGCACTCACAGGAGACCAGTGCGCCACTTACAGAGACATCATAGCAAAGAGAAAAAGAGACTAGCACTCAGGCAACAGAACAATCAACCATGTCTAAACAGCCTGAAACTTCTCAGGAGCAGGCTCAAAAACAGGCTCACCCAACTCAATTCAACATGGGAGAACCACCAATTTTACAGACTCCTCTGAATGAGGGAAGGAACGAAAAGAGAGATAGGGCAGTAGCTACCCCTGCCAGTGGCCCATCAGACTAGCCTGGTGCTAAGAGGCACAGGCTAAATCCTCATTCCAAAGAGGAATTCTTCGAAGAAACTACAAAATGTCAAAGAAAAGAGGGTTCAGATAGCCAACAAACTTTCCAAACAGGTGGAACACCTTCTAACTCACAGAGACAAGAACTGGAAAGGCAACAAAGTGTAGAAGTGTCATCCTTTAGGCCTCCAGGAAATGAGAACCTAGATATTAAGAAGAAATTCAAAGAAATAAAGGCTAAAAATGAACCATTAAGGGCCCAAGTCTATGATCAGTATTTGAAAATGGCCCCCACAAATCAAACTAGGTTGATGTCAGCCTATGACATCAAATAAGGCAAGATGCAGATGAGCTTCTTGAAGCCCAAAATACAACAACCTCAATCAATTGCAGACTACCTCAAAATTGATTTTGAGGTCATGGCCAAGGACATTCATCCCCTGGATCAAATTGAACTACACAAGCAGACAGGGGAAATGGTATATTCTACATTAACCAGTAAAGCCATGATGGCCCAAAGATTAGAAAATTCTTTGAATAATACAACTGCTCAGTTACAACTAGAAAGAGCCTCCTCATAGGCTAAGGATAATAGAATTAAATCATTGGAGGAGTTGGTTATTGGACTGGGTCATAACCCAAAGGATGTAAAGGCAGCAGAGGCCTTAATAAAGAAGAAAGATGAAGACATAGCTTCTTTGAGAAAGCAGCTAAAGTTACCACCAAAAAGACATCCACAAATTGCAGAGTTGTTTAGAAGAAGTCTGAATAAGAGCTTATGGACTTAGTCATTAAGCTAAATGAATGATTGAAGGAGATTGAACAAGAATTAGAAAGGTTCTTGAAAAGCAGGCAAGGAGACTCGACCTCTTAGCCTCCAAATGTGATACCTGTGGTCTTCACAGCAATCTCTTCAACACTTGGAATAGCTCTGGCACCAAATGTCCCCTTGGTCACAACAGAAGTAATTACAGTTATAGTCACAGAAATAGCCTAGGCAGGAACTTCAGGTTTGAGCATAGAAGAATTAATCAAGTCAATGGAGGAGATGAAGCTCCAAGTCTTTGAATTACAGAAGGCAAAAAAACAATTTGTTACCTTAGAATAGAAATATGATCTTTCCAAAATTAATTTTGCTGAAAAGGTGAGGGAGAATAAAGGGTTAGCTCAGCAGGTGAAATCACTAGAGAAGGGCCTCACTTTTGACAAACCTTTAGCAGACATCAGGAAGATTCTTTGGACCAACATCACTCAGTCAATAAATGATGCTTGGCCATCAATACAAATAATTTTTGAACATATTGATTTGGTAAAAGTAGCTCTTGAAGAAATCTAGAGAACTAAGGAAGAATTAGGAAGGAAGCCTGAAAAAGCAACCAGGCTAGTAAATTTCTTGAATAGCAAAAATAAGTACCAGCTGGAAGAGTTGGGCATTGAAGACAAAACTGGAACCATTCTGGAAATCAATAAGGTATTGACCAAAGGGTCTCTGATGCAGAATTCGGAAAGGAAATGCCAGAATATGCAAGAAGAAAGTAATGATTTTATGGAGAAATTTGGCATTTTGCAGAGCAAAGGGCTTCCCAGTCCTTTAGTAATTAATGATAAATTGATGAGACATATAGACTATGTTGACAAGTTGTCTCAATATGCAAATAATCAAGCTGGTTCATTAGCTAGTGCATCTGCACCCAAGGCACTACCTACAGTCAGAGTTCTCTATGATAGTCTGCAGAACCTGTTCGATGTTGAAAATGAAATAAAGCATTTGTTTCCAGTTCAACCTAATTTTGTCAAATACACTGAGGCTGATGAAATTTTCATGAAACTTCAAAGGACCCGAATACCATAGGAAAAATGGTGGATGGATATGACAGAAATTTTGTGATTTATCCTTGGTAAAAAAGTAAATTGTCATTATTTACCATAGTCAGTTGTGGTAAAAGATGGTGAACAAGGATCAAACAAGCAAAGAGTATTAGAACAGGTCAAAGAGTATCAGTAATAAGATGAAAAGCAGAACAACCAGCACAGAATTACAAAGAAGACAACAAGATGCCCAATCATAGGGCTTGCCTCCAGCTCATTCACAACAACAGGGACAACAAGCCATCAATTCACTTCTATATTCTATCTTCGAGACCATCTCTCTCTACTTTTATGTAAAATATATTTAGTCATCCTAGAATATATCTCTCTTTTTTATGAGATATTTTATTGTAAAATTTTTGTATAAATACTCCTTCATTTCGAGTATTGGGTGTGGATTCTTAGACATTTCTATAGACTTATTATTTTCGAAAAGACAAGCTATTGATCAACTCTTGTATGGCTGGCTGGATGAAGAAATAAAGTAAGGGACTTTTTATAGGATTCATGTGTCAAGCATTGGACAAATAAGTATTCTATATCTCATGTGTTACTGTTTTCTGGTTTAATATTTCACTTTTGTCTCATATCTGAATATTTAAACGAAAAAGTATAATTCAGAAAGTGCTTCAGTGCAATCTGTCTTTAAAATCGTTTTTATTCTAAATGTTTTCTTCTAAACTATCATAGGCAAGGAATTCTTAATTGCTCCTGCTTCTTAGTTTATCATTTTGATCATTTAATAAGAAATTCTTAATTGCTTTTTATTAGTGATCATCCACTTTCCCTCTTCTTAAAACATGTGGAAGGATTCTTAATTTCCCTTATTCCCTTTTAAGTCCATTCCATCCTTTCAAGTTACCATTTGTTCGTTGTTTAGCTATCTTGCCCTGTGAAGCCATCCTTTGTCGAAAAACCTGATCCAGTTGAGGCATCTACAGTTGACTCCACAACCCAATGGCCTGAAATACTCAGTTCTATCCATCTTCTCCTGAGTTCCACCACCAAACACAATCAAATCCCCCCAAGCTTTCATAACTAGCTTAATATCTTAGAAAACAAAGCTAAATCTTAAAGAGAGAGCCATCTCTGAGTACAAATTAGCTAGACTCTGTACTTAAAAGTTGGTTTGTGGTTACCTTGGACCCCTTTCCTTCTTCTTACAACTTCTAGGAAAATTTGAGTGATAACAACCTCCACGAATCTTCCTTGGCCCAGTGAAATGCCCCATGGATCTAGTTGAATTAAACTCTCGTGCAATGATCCTTCACAATGCAATGTGGGTCATATAGATTGAAGCTTCAGAGGTCAAACAGGTAATTCTTAATCTATTCTACTTTGACATCCGCTTTCTTGATACTCTGGATCTCATATAACCCAATCCACAACAGAAGAGTGGGCCAAGGTGCTGTTGGTGTCTAGGTATGAACGATTTATTCACCCTTTTTCGACATTAAATTATCAATCCAGGTGCGTATCATTTCAAGGCAATGCACAAGGTATATGCAGGGGCAAACGCGTAATTTGTTCCGACCAAGGGTTCATGGGTTAAGATTCAAAACATGGTTGTAAGATTAAACTAATTACGAAACTCCAAGAATATTCATAAACATAAAAGAACTATAACAACAAGCTTAACTACTAAATAACACACACACAAAGATGCAACACCTAATCAGAAGAGCGGGCCCAGCTCTCTGATCAGGGCTGCGTTAGTCACGGAAAAGATTGGAGCAGTAAAATAGATGGTAATTTATTAATCTGTAGTAAATGATTATAATAGCGATGGGGAACTCCCATTCATAGGAACAATCTACATTTTATACACAGCGAGGGAGATTAACAGAGCTCCCTGAAAAATGGTAACCGTTTCTTCAAAATGCACATCAGTTGGAATAGCACCATAACCAAATGTCTGAGATGGCAAATAGGTCCAAGAATAGTTCCAGGGGAATCATGACTCCAACTACATGGCCTCCTGATGGCTGGCCGTTACTAGATCTGTTGTGAAGTGCTGCAACGAGGGTTCCTTTTCTCCAAGCTGTAGTGAAACAGGTGTTTTAGTACCGTGAATAGATAGGACTCCGTGAAATTACTTCATTAATTAAAATATTCCAATTGGACAAGTCAGGGGTGTTTACCTTGTATATTTAACATAACAACATAGGTAAATGAGTACAAAAAGGTAAAAAAGGATAGTAGAAATGGATGGAAAGATGACTCGATTTGGTACCCAACATCTCCCCCCAACTAGCCTTCTGCATGTCCTCATGCAGTCTGCCACCTCTTCAAGTCTGGGTTTTGCAAACTATAAGTCTCATGAAGCCCGGCGAGATCATATTCTGGGGCCATCTCTGTTCCTAGAACTTTAAACCCATTCGAAAGGAGAACTTCCTTCCACCAATCCCTTGGAACATCATAAGCTGGAGTGTAAGTTTTGGTAGGCAACCAAAGAATAGGAAACCGAAACTGGATTCCCATCCACCGGGCCCTACATGTCTGGACACATGCCACATATATGGACACTTTGGGAAGTACTCATGCAAAATTTGGTGCCCCAAAAGGTTCCCTGTTCCGAATAGCTATAGCTGACATCATCCACCTTCTCTGAAAACAATCAAGGGCCTCTTTTTGAAATGTGGTGAGTTGCTTGACACAAAGATCAAGACACCATCTTTGTGTCCTCACCATTCTATCTCTGCTCTCCCCCATTCCCGAGAAGGTGTTATGCTTATTGAACATTGTGACCGACCTCTCATGCTCTCCCCTTACTATAAATGGTTTTGTAACTTGATTGGATTCAAAAGTGTTACAAGCCTTCTGCCAGTGAATCTGATTAAGAGCATAAGAGGTGAGGGCCCTTAAATGCATGTCCCCTACATACGGAACTAGTTTAAAATTTCTTTCCAGATGCAGTAGATACCCGTGTAGGTAAAACTCACACATCAGATGTTGAGTCGGCACGTCATGACTCCTCACGATTCAGAGGGATTGTACGCCATATTCTATTTCATAGCTGACCTCATTTCAGATGCCTTCCATGCAAAATAAAAGGAAACATTTATGAAAAATAAAGAATAACAAGAATTAGGGGGACGATATTCCATAACCTCTTGCACAAGACTGAACATCTGCTCCTTGTCGGCCTTCAGTTCTGCCACTTGCTTTTCTAGCTACTTGATGAGCCCAAAAAATGGGTAACTTTATGGGCTCATTTTGCCTATTATTCTCATTTAATCCACCATTCTCCATAGTTTTATGCATGCTTTTGAATATATTTATGTTAATTGAGTGAATGGGAATAGTCACTTGACCACAAAGTCTAATACATGCTTATTGCAAATTTTTGGACATTTTTGGACCAAGATCAGGCATTTATGAGTAGATTGGCAGCCAAATACGAAGGAACAAGGCTGAGGATTTATAGGAGGGGTGTCTCCTGCACTAAATGGCCCTTCCTCGAGTTCTCCACCATGAGCTCATAGTTCAATAGCCCACCAAAGATGATTTCAAGGGGCAGCTGAGCAGGTCTACTGAAGTGGCTGAATAACTACAGTTTTGGGTAGCCAAGCTCCTAAATTTAAGGAGGAATATTGGGAGTCCTCATTTGTATAGTAGGAAGGCTTCAAGCCTTGCTAGTTTAGCTATTGAACAGTTTATTTTCGCACTTTAGTGCAACTCTGCATTCAACTCATTTTCGAACTCTTTCTGTAAATAGTTTTGTGACATGACTATTATTTTTTGATCAATGAAGATGAATTCCGCTTTGCACCAGCTCTGAGCTTTATTAGGAGGCTGTAGCTATTGGGGTTGGGCCCAACCCAAGTGCCCAATACCTCCTTTGTGTACTTTTATGTGTTTTTACTGCATTCATAGAAAAATTGTTGTTATATAGGTTAAATCTTGCTTGGTTACTTAGGTTGTTTTTGATGATTAAGATAGTTGTTCATGCTTCAGGATGACTTGATGGTTTGATAACATAAAAGATCCATAAAAAGGGCTACCAAGAAATCCTTGATCTTCTTTCTCCCTCCTTGGGAACATGAATTGAGACTAAGGCACACTTGCTGCCACAAAAACATTGTTTTTGCCTTCCAATGCAATTGCTAGTGTTATATTTTAAGTTGGAAAAGTTGATATGAGTTGTGTTTTCATGTTTAGATCTATTCTTGCTTAGTTTCCATAGCTTTCTTGCATGATTTCCTGTCTATAAACTTTTGTTCATCATGTTTCCGGTTTCTAGGTCAGAATTAGGTCAATGTAGATAAATCTCTTTTTTTTTAATCTTTACTTGAATAAGTTTCAGAAACAAGTGTGCAGAACACCTGTAAGACACTTCAACCTACTCTTCCTCCATCATACAACCTGCTCCAGTCTCTCTCTCAAGATTTCCTTCACCCATTCGCCATACTTTCCCAACTTGCCCTAATTTCTACATTTTTGTGCAACATTTCTCTCTTCATCTTCGAACAACTCCAACCATCTTCTTCACTCCTAAGATTCATCTACTAGATCCTAGATCCCTTAACATCCTTATCCAGCCTTCATTTCCACTTTCCCACCTTTTTTCCACCATCAACCCTCTAAAATCCACTTTTGGCCTATTCCTGTAGAACTTCCTGTAGATCCCCTGCAGACTTCCTGTAGAAGTTCACGCGAGAATTTTTTCAAGATTTGATCGTTGTGGAATTCTCTAGAAGGGTGATAGGGACCCCTTAGGTCTTCTCCACACCTTCCCAACCTCCTACAAACGCCCACTCCATTTCCTTTCGCCAATAAACCTCTGCACAGTCAAAAATAGTTAAAACACATGCATAATAATTCTGCATAAAATTAATCAAAAATAAAAAAAGATGATTCTTCCACATTTTCCTTCAGAAGTAGCTTAACCACATGCATCTTACCTTTTCAAGAGTCAATGGCATCCATTTCAGCAACTTTCATCTCTTTTCTTGCACAAGTAGGGTTAGTCGGTAAAACTAGGGTTTGCTAGGGTTTGTGTTTCCTTTCAGCTTTTATCTCCTTTCTGCAAGTAGACTAGCCTCTTTTGAGTTAGCTTTCATCCATCACAGTTAAAAGCTTCTTTTGTAAACTCATAGAAGTTGGCTTAAGCTCTTAGTGAACTTGTGTCAGCTGATCAAGTGACAGCCTGTAGTAAGAGCTAGTACTTGTGCATACAACACCGTCGCTTCCAAGTTTGTTACGAACTACCAGGTTGATAAAAGTAAAGAAGAGAGTCCCAAGAGTTGCAGCATCATTGCTGCAATACTGGAGGTCACCATTCTTTTTGGCACCGTTGCCAGGGAAGCATCAAAGTATTGGTGATTACTGCTTTTCTTCTATATTCTATTGCAACATTCTGCTAAGTAGTTTATTTCAGCAAGAGTAGAGTAGTTGTTTTTCCATTCTGCAATTTCATTTCCGCAAAAGTAGATTAGACATTTCCTACTTTCATTTCATTTCAGCAAGCGTAGACTAGACATTTCCTGCTTTCACTTCAATTCTACAATTTCAATTCTGCAAGCGTAGCTTAGCATTTCAATTCTGCAATTTCAATTCTGCAAGCGTAGATTAGCATTTTAATTCTACAATTTCATTTCAGCAATGTAGATTAGTCATTTCCTGCTTTCATTTCAATTCTGCAATTTTCATTCCAGCAAGGTTTATTTTAGTTAGTTGCAATTTGTTGTTTAATCAATTTCAGTTTTGCAGGTACAAGCAGAAAAAAACAAAAATCAACCAAAAATATTTCATTTCATGCCTCGTAGGAACAAAGACAATTCAGGAAAATTCCTACCCAACACCCCCACCACATCACTGAGTCACCCTTCTCTCTTCTTTGGTGGCAGTGATCCAGAAGAACCTATAGGTGAACCTCCAGAGATATACGAAGATCCTATAACAGAAGAAGAGTATGAAAACATTCCTCCCAAGACCATGGCTGAACATAGAAATGGTATAGGAAATGAGGAGAGAATAAAGGCGTCTTTCCCATCCGAGATACCAATGGGGACACAAAAATGAAAAACATAAGTCCCTTAGCCTTACCTCACTTCTATGGATTGACCACTGAAGACCCTGATACCTTCTTGTTTGAGTTTGTTGTCCTTTGTCGAACTTATGACTATGCAGAAGACGAGAAAAAGTTGAAACTCTTTCCCTCTACCCTCAAGGATGCAGCACTACGTTGGTTCATGGGGTTACTTGGAAACAGTATCACAACTTGGGCTCAGATGTAGCAAGCCTTTAACAACAAATACCGGGATTACTGTAGGTCAAAGGAAACAAAGGGAGAAATATTTTGGATGACCATGGGAAGTGATGAATCTTTAGAAGACTATGAAGAAAGGTTCCAACTCAGTTATAAAAGGGCTAGGTGCACACTTGAACCCGAATCTCTAAAGCTGGTTCTGCTCCGAGGAGTCCCTGAAGACCTTCTAGATACCCTCCATTTGCTGGCTGGGGGAAACATCTACCAGCTACCTTATGATGAAATCAAGACTGTGTTTAGAAACCATTCTAGGGCAGCCTGGAAAAGAGGTAGCAGGAGTCAACTTTTAGCTAGTACCACCTTATCCAAAAATGAGTTTGCAAATCAGATGGAGGACCTCAAAAGTGAGGTGAGACGGACCATTTCCATGCAAATGGATACCTTCTGAATCTATCAGAAGCAAGAGGAAGCTGAGAGGTCTTTGGCCATCTTTTGTCCCAGATGCACTAGGAAGCATCCTAGGAACGAGTGTCCATTGCACTCCGTAGAGGTGTGTTTCATTTGTGAGGCAGACCACCCTACAAATCAGTGCCCTTCCTTACCTGGATTTAAATCTATGTACCAAGGGGCTGAAGGAGCAACTGAACCACTCTACTTCATGAACCAAAGGAGGCCACATGGACCCAGACCTTACCAGTGGGGGATGCAAGGGACACCCTAGACTTATTACAACCCTAACCAATCCACTCACATACCTTCTTTGGGTCCCCCTGCTCATCTTTCCTGGTCCGCACCCCCTCCTTGGTCATATCCATCTCAATACCATACTCAACCTACTACTCATTTGTTTCATTCTCATGTTCAGCCACAGCCTCAGTGGAATGCACCTCATCAGAGGTGGAGGCCCTAATACAACTCTCCTCCCACTCTTTTGCCTCCACCTCCTGCTCAACCACAACCATTACCTCCTGCTCCTCCAAGACAACCCCAGATACCTGCTCAACCGAACCTGAACCCCAATAACAGACAGGCCCAGCAGGTATATACTGGAGAGACAACATGCCCTACCTATACTGTGGAGATTCAGGAGATCAACCTATGATCTAGGAAGGTCCTCCCAAACAGCCAACCTCCTCCTAAGGAGGATGAAGAAGAGAAATAGGAAAGTGTACCCAAATCCATTCCACCCTTTCCAGAGAGACTAACTAGAACCACGCAACCAAACCCAGAAGAGACTAAACTTCTGGGAAAACTTAAATAGTTATGTGTAAAAATACCACTTCTCCAGGCCATAAAAGATGTACCAATATACAAAAAATCGATCAAAGAGAAGTGTTTTAGGCACCCAGGTAGGCGCAAGAGAGATGCTCCAACTATCAATGTCATAGGACAACTGTCCGACCTGATGTTGGGACAAGTAATCTGTCCAAAATATCTGGACCGTGGGAGTCCTGTAGTCGATGTCCACATCAATGGCACCATAATCCCCCACACCCTGATTGATCTAGGGGTTGCCATTAATGTGATGACCAGGGACACTATGCTCAAGCTCAAGCTTCAGGGCTCCCTAAGAAAGACCTCAACAGTACTACAGCTAGCAGACTGCTCCACTGTGACCCCCGAAGGGATTATGGAAGATGTCCTGGTCTCCATTGATTCTTGGGAGTACCCTGCAGACTTCTTGGTCCTTCAGCCAAAGGCAAAACTCACTGGGTACCCCCTCATCTTGGGAAGGCCTTGGTTAGCTACTGTAGATGCTTACATCAGTTGTACAGCAGGGAGCATGACCATTAAGAATGGGCGTATGTCCAAACAGCTAGTCCTATATCCTCCTGCCCAATCTCTGCTAGAACATGACTTACCTCTCTAGTTGGGGGAGGAAGATGAGGATGAAGTCTACTCTGCACCATTGTGCATAGTGGAAGCCACCAGGGGAGGTCCTCAAACCGAGGATGACCTTATTGAGAATTTGATTCAAAATCCACCTCCCAGTGTGTTGCCATTAAAAGAGTTGGTAGAAGACACCCAAGCCAGCGCTTTAGTGGATCTTTGTGTGGCTGATCCAACCTCTCTCCGAGTTAATAATGTGGAATTTGGCCCTGAACGAACCTTGAAGATCAACTCGTCACTATCCCCCTCTCAGGAGAAGGAGCTATGTAGCTTATTGAATAGCCATTTGGATGCTTTTGCGTGGAGCTATAAGGAGATGAAAGGATTCCACCCTTCAGTCTGTACCAATCACATTTACATTAAAAAGGATTGTAAACTAGTCAGGCAACCTCAGAGGAGAATGAGTCCAGCCCTTAAGGACATTGTCAAAGAAGAAATGCAAAAGTTGTTGGATGCAGGATTCATCTACCCCATCTTTGACAATGAGTGGATTTCTCCTTTGGTGCTTGTGCCCAAGAAAAATGGGAAGTGGAGAATCTGTGTAGATTATCAAGAACTGAACAAAGCTACCAAGAAGGACCATTTCCCTTTGCCTTTCATAGATCAAGCGTTAGATGGCCTGGCATCGAAGAAGTTCTTTTCCTTCCTAGATGGGTTTAGCAGGTATAATCAGATCCAAATTAGCCCAGAAGACAAAGATAAGACCACTTTCACTTGTCCATGGGGTACCTTTGCCTACCGGGTCCTTCCCTTTGGGTTATGCAACGCTCCTGCAAGTTTCCAGAGAATAGTACTGAGCATATTTGCTGAGCTGATTCATGATTCATTGGAAATCTATATGGATGACTTTACCCCTTATGGTTCTAACTTCCAAGAAGCTTTGACTAACCTCAAGAAAGTTTTAGCCAAGTGTATTGAAATGAACCTGTCCCTCAGTCCTGATAAATGTGAATTCCTAATGACTTAAGGGACCATGATAGGTCATACCATTTCTCGCCACAGTTTACAGGTGGATCCCAACAAGATTGCTATCATCCAAAGGGTCCTGCCTCTGCAAAAAGTAATAGATGTTCAGAGTTTTCTAGGCTTAGCAGGATATTATAGAAGATTCATTAAAGATTTCAGTAAGCTGGCCTCTCTATTGTTTGGTCTTTTGGGGAAAGATGTTGAGTTTATATGGACTGACAACTATCAAGAGGCTCTGGATGCGTTGAAAGGTAAGCTGGTAACTGCCCCAATCTTGAGAGGTCCAAACTGTACCCTACCTTTCCACATTCACACAGATGCCTCGAACAAAGCCATAGGAGCAGCCTTGGGACAAGTTGAAGAGAAGCTACCGTATGCCATATATTTTGTCAGTATAAACCTGTCCAAGGCAGAGTTAAACTATACTGTAATTGAGAAAGAGCTCCTAGCTGTAGTCCATTCCTTAAATAAGTTCAGACACTACATCACTGGTTATCAAACATTCATACACAATGATCATGCTACAATTAGGTATTTGATGAATAAACCTGATGTAAACACTTGTATCATTAGATGGTTACTTTTATTGTAGCAATTTGATTCGACCATTGTTGATAAGCCATGTAAAGAAAATGTTGTTGCTGATTTTTTGTCTAGACTAAATTTCCCTGCAGGTGAATAAGGGATGGTGGATGATCAAATGCTAGATGAATACCTGTTTTTTATTTCAGTGCTCTCTCCATGGTTTGATAATATAGCAAATTATTTGGTTTCAGCTCAGTTCCTACCATACCTGTCCTCAAAAGAGAAGAGCAAGATCGTGAGGAAAAGTGCCCCATTCACTTGGATTAGGGGCAATCTTTTTAAACTTGGCCCAGATCAGATTTTGAGGCGGTGTGTCAGGGAGGAGGAAGTTTTTGACATCCTCCTAACCTGTCATGATGGGCCCTGTGGGGGCCACTTTGCAGCAAAGAGGACTGCTTTTAAGATTTTGCAGGCAGGCTACTATTGGCCCACTCTTCATCAAGATGTTAGAAGATACATCAGCCAATGTGACCAATGTCAAAGGATGGGGAAACTGACTCCAAGGGATGAGATGCCCCTACAACCTCAAGTGACTTTCGAGCCATTTTAGAAGTGGGTCATGGACTTTGTGGGTCCTATCAACCCTCCTTCAAAACATAGGTCTTACATCATGCTGTGCATATACTACCTGACGAAGTGGGCAGAAACAAAGGCAATGAAGGCAGTAACAGAAGAAAAAGTAGCTGATTTTTTGAGGGAAAATATCTTCTACAAGTTTGGCTACCCAAGAGAATTAGTCACAGATCAAGGAAGTTAGTTTACCTCTAACCTGATTGAAGACCTTCTCACTCATCACAAGATTAAGTACAAAACTTCCACCCCTTATCATCCGCAAGCAAATGGACAGGTGGAAGTCACTAATAGAGCTTTGGAAGACATTTTAACTAAAGTGGTGAGTAGCAGCAGAAAGGATTGGGCAGACTGATTGGTTGAGGCCACTTGGGCCTATAACACTACTTGGAAAACTACAACAGGTTTCACACCCTATGAGTTGGTCTACGGGAAGAAGGCTTTGCTGTCCATAGAATTTGAATATAACACATTAAGGTTGGTAGCTCAGCTGGACCTAGATCTTAGCCATGCATAAAAAGAAAGATTGCTTCAGCTAAATGGATTAGATGAACAGAGAATGTAGACCCTTCTCCACTCAGAGGTATTCCAACTTCAAAGAAAAATATGGCATGACCGACACCTCAAAGAAAAGCAATTTCAGCCAAGAGATTGGGCGCTGTTATATGATTCAAGATATAAGGATTTCAAAGGAAAGTTGAGGACAAGATGGTTGGGACCATATACAGTGGAGAAATGCAATGACAATGGTTCAGTCCTTATCAGGACCATTGATGAAGAAGCCATCCCCATGCTCATTAATGGGAATCGATTGAAGATCTACAGGAAGCCCATTTCCAAGCAGGAGTTCATTGAGACTCTTGGCACATCAGTAGTGGTAGTGGAGCAGGTCCTTGTCTCCACTCCACCTACACCATGATCACAAGAAAAAAAAAAAAAAAACACAGAAAAAAGAATGAAGGGATAAAAGATCCCTGGGTGAAAAACTCTTGGAGGTGCCCAGGGTAGACAATGAGGGTGAAAATCTCCTACAGGCACCCTAGTTATCTTAGACTAAAAAAAAAACAAAAACAAAAAAAAGAAGAAGAAGAAGGAAAAAATAAACCTAATTTATGTTGAATGAATTGCAGGTTGTAGGAAGGTCATTACAGGTTTTAGGAGGATCACACAAGACATAGATAGAGGACATGACCAGGCTGCATGCATCCCTCACAACCCATTCCTCCATGACCATTACCCTTTCTTAAGATTTGGTCTCATTTGGGCTAAGCTTTCACCTTCTATAGGAAATTATGTATCTTCTACAGGGGGATCCTATAGAATCTACGGAAAAGCCAGAGTTAATCCCAGAAGAGGGCCCAAGGGTTGGGAATCTGTCTATGATGCTTGTAAACCTCCCTATTTCCATCCATTGCCATATATCGCCCTTTTTCCATCTTTGTACACCTCCATTGCACTCGTTTTTATGTCCCTGCATAGTCATACACAGAAGTCCTACTTCCTTCATGCTGCAAACAATTTTTTTTTTTTTAATGACGAATCAGAGCAGTGGTTTTTTCACTCACCATACCTGATACCTTCCATCTAGATTCCTTATTAGCTGATACCCTCTTCAGTAGTTGCAGCCCTGCTCGTTTTAGCTTGAATCTCAGAAGGAGAAGCAGCTACAGGGAATCCTACAGATTTCCTGTAACAGCCGATCCCTTTGAAAGACATACTCCAGAGACAGGGATAGTAAAGTATGGCATATGACACATGCATGGATCTCTATTTGAACGTGTGAACATCATCAACTACCCAAGGCCGAGCATGCAGAGCGCAAGTAGTTGCAGCAATGAAAAAATGGGTTCCAACATTCGAGATATGCATAACACGGCCAAGACTGCATAGGTAAGTGCCTAAACCTATTCCTCAATTACATGAATCATATTTCAAGGCTGCATGACTATGGGAATGGTTCGGATTGAACTGAATTGGTGGCCAGTTAACTGGCCACCCTCGATCAGTTACACATCCTTACGAGCCCCGTCAAATTCAAAACTGCCGGTAAGATACGCAATCAGCACGTGTGGTATGTCCATTCAGGAAGAAATATTCGGGACTGGTAGTGGTGGTGGCGGATAACGGGAGAAGGGAGGTGATGGTGGTCAGACGGCATGCAAAACCATTATGACCATGACGTCAGATCAACGGTCCAGTTCGGCCACCTCATCTCTTCACCACGAATCACGCCCGCAGTTAAAAGGCAGCTCAGTCGGAACATTCACCACCCTTTGTTCATTCTGCACTCATGATGTTCTCGAATGAAGTACGCATCTACCACTTCTAGAGTATCTTATCGTCGTCCTCCACCAATTTTCTGCCTATTTTTGAAAATCTCCCGCATATCGAGCTCTGTAGGAAGCACATTTTCATTCTACATGAGCCGGGGGATTTCTATAGGAAGGGTTCTACAGGAAAGGCAGAGAACAGCTCTGCAGAAAGGAAACCTGGGATTTTCGTTGAAATTCAAGCTCAAAACGAGGTAGGCTTGGGAAAACTTCTCTGTGCATGATTTGTTTGAGTAAGGTGGTGAATTGAACATGGCAGTAGATTGAAAAAAGAGAGTGAAAGTCTGTCTGTGCATTGAAAAAGTGAAAGTCTGCCTGCATATTTCCCTGAGTCTACATAGTTTCTTTTTCTCTCTGCATCCGAAATCTCCTCATCCTTTTTCAAATTCTCCTATAAGAAAGATACATGTAGTAGTAAAGGCTAGCTGGTGTGTGTGTGTGGGGGAAAAAACGAATGTGCATATCTATCCACGTGCTGAGAAAAGAACCTGTGTCCTTATCCTCTGTTCTGTAGAAAAATTCTTTCTTTTCAAAAACAAAAAAGTCAAATTCAGGGTGACAGTAGTTTAAAACAGGGGAATTATTGCCATTTGATGTTGTAAAGAAACACACGGGAAACTCCTTTTCGGGTTCAGAAAAAACTGAATTCAGCTATCCTCTGTTTCAGTAATTGACTGTTTTTTTCCCACCTGAGCATTTTCTTTTCTGGTTAAAACACAAGAAGAGCACTCAACACCATGCCAGGAGGATTCATAAGGAAAGAACCCTTAGACTCTAGAAAATTGCACGAGCACCCTGAGGTGGTGGACCTTTTCACCAGGGCAAACTGGATATCCTTCTTTGACAGAATTCAGGGTTATGATGAGGAGATAACTGAAGAGTTTTTGATGTCCTTGAGACCACATTCGAAGACACATGCCACAGTTAGTTTTAGGGGTTTGACCCTAGAACTTACACCTGATCTCATCAGTAGAATTACTGGTCTACCATTGGGGCTCCCTTGGAGCAAAGAGGAGAGATCATTGGGACAAGTTGCTAAGAAAACATTTTTTCTGCCTGAGGAGCATCCTGTAGAAGATAAAAACGGGGTCAGAAGGACAAGCTTGCCTCCTCTCTGGAGTGAAGTCAGTTATCAAATAATGAAGTATATCACATGTGAAGGGAGCTTCAACATCATTTATGGATATCATTTCAGGTTGTTACATGAATTAAGGTATGGGATGGACTTGCCTCCAGCCAAAAAACTGAGCATCCCATATTTCCTTTTTCAGTCCTTAATTGAATGTGGTACAAAGCTAAATGAAGGGGTCCTAGATCAGTTGGCCCACCATGGGCTCATCAAACTGTTGGTGGAAGATGCTTTGCACACCTATACTATCCCCATCACTTGGGAAATCTTCAAAAATATGTCTAGGGATGATGACATCAGAATTTTGGCTGAGAACATTAGCCCATCCAGCAGTGATGAAGGGGAGCAAACTGAAGAAATTGAGAAGAACAATGATAAGGGAGCATAGGACATTCAAGAAGAAGGAAAAACAGAGGAAGAACAGAAGGAAAAAGAGGAATTTGACAAGACTGCTAAACCTAAGACAGAGAAGGAGACAACAGCAAGAATAGAGAAGGGAAAAAGGACACAGATTGGAAAGAAAAAGGCCAAGAAAGCCCAAAAGAAGACTACCACAGCCAAAGCCGGCACCCAGCAAGAGAAGGAAAAGACACACCCTGAGATATCAGTGACACAGGCAGAAACAGTGGGCATAGAGATTTCTACAGGAAGCGAGGGGAAAGAATAGCAGGAAGAGAAATCCCTTGAAACATTGGCAAGAGAAGCAGCCGCTGTGTTTTCTGCGTTAAGCACCCCTACCAAACAAAAAGGAAAAAGAAAAAGGCAAACCTCCATGTACTTTCAAGCTAGAAGAAGCACTAGGATCAAAGTGGGAAAATGCCAGCCACCATCAAAGGAACCAATTGTCATTGAGGACACACCCACTAAAAATAAGGAAGAGTCTCCTTCCAAGATATCCATCACCTATGAAAGAGGAAGCCCAAAAACCTCCACATGGAAAGAGAAAATTAAGTTGATGGATTCAAAGGCAGTTCTACAGGAAGCTGAAACATCTCTACAGGAAACTCTAGCCAAGTTAAAAGAAACTGAGGAAATGGAAGAGGAGGCAGCAAAACAATCACAAGAAGTAGACAAGCCCAAGGAGATACTTGAACCAAGCCCTCGACCTAGTTTGGGCTCATATTACAACTTGTTATAAAGTGGGAAGATCATCCCATAGAAGTTTGTTGTACCGCTTTTCTTTGCATTGGAAGAGGAACGGGTTAGGACTCACACTTGGATGAAAATTGCTAAATCCAAGGGAGTTGCAGACATAGGCCACCTGGAGGAACAATTGAAAGAATTGAGAAGAGAGTTGGCCATGGTGAGTCACATAGAAAGCAGTAAAAGAGCACAGTTATAGGAGGAGAATGAGCTACTGAAAAAGCAGTTGCAGCTATAGGAAGTGCATAAGGAAGATAGGTTATCCATTTTGGGAGGGTAGTAGCAGCAAGAAGGACCTCCAGCAGACAAGGAAACAACCGAGGAACAGTAGAAAGAGGGAAAGCTACAAGCTGATGTTGAGATGCTGACAAAACTGCTGCAAGAGAAGGAGTCTCAGGCAGCAGAAGAAATACAGTTTTTAAAACAACAAATACAAGACAAAGAAGCCCAAATGGCCTGCATGGCCAGCTGGGTAGTAGAAGCCTTACAATGTAAGCAACCAGATAAGTCCTATGCCTTATATCTTAAAGACCAATGGTTGCAATTTCAAATTAACACATTGGCCCAAAGGGGCACCATTCCATTCCAGAATCACAATCAGTTTATGTATTTGTGTGACAATAGCTCAGTTGAAGATAAGGCCAAGTTAGCAGAATTCTATGTAGACAACTTGGTGCTCCCAAACATGAATCTATGGGACCCCAATGCTGCATTGGGAGATGTACAACTCATGGCTATGGCTTCTTGGTTAAGCCATGAGGAAAAGAGGGCAGTAGAAATTCGGAAGGTTATGGACAAGGAGCTAAGTGAGCCACTCATGATCAAGGCATAACTAGAAGATCCCTCAGCTTTAGTACATGCTCATCAACACCTTGCCAACAACCCTCAAGTGCTCCCAGATTACATTGAAAGGCAAGCTCAGGCCATTGCTCACTTTGAAGACATGGAAAGACTGTTTGGTGATAATTTCATTCATGCTTGCACAATGAGATGGAACACATTATCCCATAGTCTGAAAATAAGAGAGTACCACTCCCCAACCAGAATGAGGGAGGCTTTGGAAAGAGTACCCCTTTATAAACAGTCAATGAAAAACCTGAAGGCCAACTGGATTGGCCTAAAGTTCAGTCCGCCACTACTCTTAGGACTATTGGAAGGGGTCAAGGAAGAAGAAGAACATAGGCAATGGGAGGAAGTAGACAGAAAGGATGGTTTTCATGATAGAGAAGAGGACATCACCATAAAGGCTTGGGATGTCAGAGAGGCAGTCAAAGCAATCAAGGATGATGAACTGGATTAGTTGCTCAGAGGATGAGCAACACATTCAACAGAGGGGTGATGATGAGCCCCAAAAATGGGTAACTTTATGGGCTCATTTTGCCTATTATTCTCATTTAATCCACCATTCTCCATATTTTTATGCATGCTTTTGAATATATTTATGTTAATTGAGTGAATGAGAATAGTCACTTGACCACAAAGTCTAATACGTGCTTATTGCATATTTTTGGACATTTTTGGACCAAGATCAGGCACTTATGAGCAGATTGGCAACCAAATACGAAGGAACAAAGCTGAAAATTTATAGGAGGGGTGTCTCCTGCACTAAATGGCCCTTCCTTGAGTTCTTCACCATCAGCTCGGAGTTCAACAGCCCACCAAAGACAATTTCAAGGGGCAACCGAGCAGGTCTAGTGAAGTGGCTGATTATCTGCAGTTTTGGGCAGCCAAGTTCCTAAAGTTAAGGGGGACCGTTGGGAGTCCTCGTTTGCATAAGTAGGAAGGATTCAAGCCTTGGTAGTTTAGCTATTGAATAGTTTATTTTCGCACTTTAGTGCAACTCTGCATTTAGCTCATTTTCAAGCGCTTTCTGTAAACAGTTTTGTGACATGACTATTATTTTTTGATCAATGAAGATGAATTCCGCTTTGCACTAGCTCTGAGCTTTCTTAGGAGGATGTAGCTCTTCGGGTTGGGTCTAACCCAAGTTCCCAATACCTCCTTTGTGTACTTTTATGTGTTTTTACTGCATTCATAGAATAATTGATGTTATATAGGTTAAATCTTGCTTGGTTACTTAGGTTGTTTTTGATGATTAAGATAGTTTTTCATGCTTCAGGTTGATTTGATGGTTTGATAATAGAAAAGATCCACAAAAAGGGTTACCAAGAAATCGTTGATCTCCTTTCTCCCTCCTTGGGACCATGAATTGAGACCAAGGCACACTTGCTGCAACAAAAACATTGTTTTTGCCTTCCAATGCAATTGCTAGTGTTAGATTTTAAGTTGGAAAAGTTGATATCAATTGTGTTTTCATGTTTAGATTTGTTCTTGCTTAGTTTCCATAGCTTTATTGCATGATTTCCTGTCTATAAACTTTTGTTCATCATGTTTCTGGTTTCTAGGTCAGAATTAGGTCAAAGTAGATAAATCTCTTTTTTTGGTCTTTGCTTGAATCAGTTTCGGAAAGAAGTGTGCAGAACACCTGTAAGACACTCCAACCTAGTCTTCCTCCATCAGACAACTTGCTCCAGTCCCTCTCTCAAGATTTCCTTCACCCATTCACCATACTTTCCCAACTTGCCATAATTTCTACATTTTTGAGCAACATTGCTCTCTTCATCTTCGAAAAACTGCAACCATCTTCTTCACTCCTGAGCTTCATATACCAGATCCTAGATCCCTTAAAATCCTTATCCATCCTTCATTTCCACTTTCCCATCGTTTCTCCACCATCAACTCTCTAAAATCCACTTTCGGCCTGTTCCTGTAGAACTTCCTGTAGATCCCCTTAGACTTCCTGTAGAAGTTCACGCGAGCAGTTTTTCGAGATATGATCACTGTGGAATTATTCATAAGGGTGCTGGGGACTCCTTAGGTCCTCTCCACACCTTCCCAACCTCCTACAAATGCCCACTCCATTTCCTTTCGCCAATAAACCTCTGCACAGTAAAAAATAGTTAAAACACATTCATAATAATTCTGCATAAAATTAATAAAAAATACAAAAAGATGATTCTTCCACATTTTCCTTTAGAAGTAGCTTAACCACATGCATCTTACCTTTTCAAGAGTCAATGGCATCCATTTCAGCAACTTTCATCTCTTTTCTTGCACAAGTAGGGTTAGTCGGTAAAACTAGGGTTTGCTAGGGTTTGCGTTTCCTTTTAGCTTTTATCTCCTTTCTGCAAGTAGGCTAGCCTCTTTTGAGTTAGCTTTCATCCATCACAGTTAAAATCTTCTTCTGAGAACTCATAGAAGTTGGCTTAAGCTCCTAGCAAACTTGTGCCAGTTGATCAAGTGACAGCCTGCAATAAAAGCTAGTACTTGTGCATATAGCATCGTCGCTTCCAAGTTTGTTACGAACTACCGGGTTGATAAAAGTAAAGAAGGGAGTCCCAGGAGTTGCATCATCATTGCTGCAATACTGGAGCCCACCACTACTCCATCTTGAGATGCTGCTTCGCATGCCTTAGTCTCATAACATCTATACACTCCGCGTATCCAAGGATGGTTGTGGAGGCTCTTTCCTCGGTCCTTCTAATCTCATTTTTGCATTGAGCCACAATGGATTTCTAGGACTATATTTTGGATATTAAGGCATATTCCTAGTTTTTGAATAGTCGTTCGACCAGGTCTGTTTGAGTGGCAGCGAAGGTTGTGGCTATCAAGTCCACTTGAGTTTCTACTTCGACCCCGATTGTCTTGGAATTTCTGGCTTGCCGCTTGTACTTCTTTATCTACTTCTTCATTCTGTGCACCTTCTTTCTTAGTTTCCTTACCTCCATTTTGAGCCACATTGTCTCCATAAACTGTAGTTGATACTTCTGCTTGACTGGAAGTCTTTATTGTTCACACAACTCAATCCATTCCTACTTAATCAGTACTTCCTCCATTTCGGCAGCTGAAGGCAAATCCCGCGAAACCTCTTCTGATATGCCTTTTGTCGGGTTTCCTCCACTGTATGCCTTCCTTAAATTACTTCATGCTTCACAGCCTCCTCACTAGGCTGTGTCGTTGGCTCATTTGTCGGGACTGCTTCGCTTGCTCCCTCCTCTTCGCCAACAGCGATTTCTTCTTCGTGTGCACTCACCGCGACCGGTGATTCCCTGGCGAGATGCTTTCTTGCTACTGTGCTTGTTGGGATCCCTCCCGATTCTTTAACCTTGAGAATCTCTGTCTCTTCTCTCCTTTCTGGCTCCGAGGTGCCTGCCACCTGTGTAGCATTCATCCCATATGGTTGTGGCCTTTGTGTCAGATTCAGAGCCACAGGAACAGCAAGCTCTTCTTCTTCTTTCTACTGTGGGGAACGAATTACCCTCTCTCCCCTTGGAATAAAGAAGGAAAATTGGAATGAATCCTCAACATCCAGCCCTGAAGTTGACGTTGGTTCTTGTGGGTCAGTGTCAACTTCACGCCCTAATTCTCCCGCTACTTCCTCCATGGGTCCCCTAGTTTCCTCAACTCTGGGCCCTTCTTGTCTCTGTTCTCCTTCTTCCATGGGTTCTATGGTCGGAGTGGTCACGACCTCTTCTTCAATCGTATTCTCTTCCTCCATCAGCTCCAAGGTGGTAGGAGATCCTTGTGGATTGCTCTTGGTCACCATATCGATCGTTTCGTCCATGTTGGCCTATTGTGGGTCTGCTTCCATGGTTGCCATGTTATCAACTTGCTCTGCTAGTTCCATGGGTGAGGCTAGTTCTTATGGGATAGCCTCGGCTATGGTACTAGTGGACCTTTCTATATTAGTCCCCACATCTGCCATTGACTCCACAATTCCAACTTGCTCTTGGGGACCCACCTCATCTTCAAGTTCTTCTATTTCTATCTCTATTTCTTCTGGCTCTTCCTGGTCAATGTAGTCCTCATCTTCTGCATCCTCCTCCATAGCTTCAAGTTCTTCTACCCTAGTGGCCACAACAGCTGCTATTTGTTCCTCTGTGGAATCCCTAAACAGATCCCATGGAATTGGGATTTGTCCAATAGCATTCATTATCAACAGCTGAACTAACCCATGGTGAGTGATGACTGACAACACCTACCACGCCCCCTGAGTTGAATGTGCCATTAAGTGAAGGCTCCTTAGTAGAAAATAAGGCACATTCATTGAAAAAGCTTCCACCTATGGAAATCGCAGGTGAGATAGTATGCAGAGATGGTATTTGAGGATGGTGGTGTATCTTCCTTCGAACGTCATATATTTGATGATGAACTCTGCTACTCCTCCCCATGGATGTGGTAGCGAGTTCCTATCATACCCTCGACCCTTCTGTGCAATACTCTCGCCTGCTTGTAGAAAAGCCTCAGGAAATTTTGGAAGGGTGGTCCTTCTCGAAAACCATCGCTTCCTGACCTGAGGAAGCCCACTGACTTCTGTGATGATTTCTTCTGTTACAGGGATCTCAATTCTGCGGACCCGAGAGCCTCCTTCTCCCAAGTTCAATGCAAATTCTTCTATCATTTCTTCATTTGACCCCCTCAGTCTGTCGAAATAAACATCCCAGCCTACGTTCTCGAAAACCTGCCACACCTCCTGATTGTTCCGAATTCCCCCTGTATTCTCAAGTTCATGGCGAATAGATCGGCCACCCATTGTTGCAAAGGAGAAATTAGCGCGATGACTGTAGTTGGCTGGCAAGGGAGAGTGACAGGTCTCCAAACCGTTGGAAACTGAAATAACATCATGGTTGATTTGGAAACAATCGGATGAACAGTACTGGTACGTTTGGAAATGATGACAGGTTAAGGTGGTACTATGGAATATTTCTGAAATTTAATGCAACATGTTGGGAGGGTGACTGATACGACTCGACGCGTATGAATATGCATCCCAGCACATCAAAAATATGATTACGGAGTACCGAAATCGTAGATTCGATTAGATAAGGATCATGTGTCATAAATGCTTTTCGAGGTACACCGTCATTCATTATGACGGTTTCCCCCCCCCCCCCACAACTTAATGACGGCCGTCCACAGTACGTTTTAATGTCCCTTTTGGAATATTTAATTAAATCCATAAAATTGATGGAGACGTACCTGCGGCCCTACCTGAGGTGGAGTAGCAGCAAAAATTTTTACGGAGTAGCAGCAACATCAGGTAACAGTACAGGGAGTAACAACAACAATGAATAGCACCAACAGTGAGTAACAACAAAGCGAGTAACCGCAATAGTGAATAGCAGCTATAGTGAGTAACAGCACCAGGAGTAACGACAACAGTGGGTAATGGAATTTACAGAGTAATGACACCGGCGGAGTAATGGCAATTGTGGAGTAATGGCATGGGCAGAGTAACGACAGTTGCAGAGTAACGACACCGGCGGAGTAACGACAGTTGCGGAGTAATAGCAGTTGCGAAGTAACGACAATGGTGGAGTAATGGTAGTTGGGGAGTAATGGCAGTTGTGGAGTAACGACACTGACAGAGTAACGGTAGTTGCAGAGTAACGACAGTTATGAAGTAATGACAGTTACGGAGTAATGGCAGTTACAGAGTAACAACACTTAGTAAAATAACAACACTTAGTAGAGTAGCAGTACTTAGTGCCTCTCACCAATGGAATACAACAACATCTTCATGACAACACTGATTGTTACATTTCTCCTCGCCATATTTCTTTGTTATTCCTGCAAAAGAAAAACAAATAAGTAGAAAGAGCGTTATATATATATATATATATATATATATATATATATATATATATATATATATATATATATATATATATATATATATATTTCTTTTTTTTCTTTTTTTTTTTCTTTTCTTTTTTTCTTTTTTTCTTTTTTTTTTATATATGTATTTATTTATTTTTTCTTTTTTCTTTTTTATAGGATAGAGGGAGAGTATCCTCTTTTCCAGTGACCATTAAATCAGATAAAGCAGAAAGATTTTTAACAAAAGCATCTTTAGAGGTTGGACGGTGGTACAGTTTTAGACGGTGTCCATTTACTAAGAATGAGGTATGGTTCTCATCTATTGTACTCAGTATAACCATTCCATTGTCTAACAGTGCATCCACTTGATATGGACCCATCCAGCAAGTGTAAAGCTTGCCTTTGAAATTTTTAAATCGGGAGTCATACAGTAACGCCCAATCCCCCACATGAAACACCTTAGTTTTAATAAATTTATCGTGCCATTTCGTTCTCTGTTGTTGAACATCAGTAGTCTTCTGAATAGCCATTGCTTGAATCTCATCCAACTCATTCAACTCTTCTAGTTGGTGTTTCTGTGCTTCTGATAGATCCAAGCCTACTTCCAGAGCTGTTCTGAGTGTACTAATCTCAATTCCACCCGGAACAAGGGGGATTTCCCATAGAATAATTCAAATGGAGAAAACCCTGTTGTATTCCACCATGTTGTCCTATATGCCCATAAAGCTTCTGGAAGTTTCTATGCCCAATCCTGGCGATGGCTTGCTACTGTCTTTGTCAAGATATTTTCCAATACCTTTTTTGTGTTCTCTACTTGTCCATTCGCCTGGGGATGATAGGGGGTTGTCACTCTATGTTTGACCCCATATTTTTGCATCAACTTTTATATCATATGAGATGTGAATTGTGATCCACCATCTGATACAATTTCCCTTGGAGTCTCGTACCAGGCAAAGATTTCCTCAAAAAGAAAATCTGCCACTACTTGCTTTGTTGCTCTTGGGACTGCTCTAGCTTCCACCCATTTAGTTAGATAGTCAATACAGACCAGGATGTAAGCTTTTTGATGGGAAGTTGAGTTAAAGGGCCCAACAAAATCAATGGACCACTTCTCAAATGGTTCAAGGACTATCTGGGGCTGAAGAGGCATTTCATTTACTTTCCCAGGTTGTCCCATCTGTTGATAGCTATCACACCTTCGAACATAATCCCGAGCATCAAGAAAGATGGAGGGCTAGTAATATCCCATTTGCAGAACTTTATGACCTGTTCTTTTATCTGCAAAATGTCCTCCACAAGGTCCATCGTGTGCGGCTTTTAATATCTCAAAAATATCATCTCCTACCACACAACGCCGAATCTACTGGTCAACCCCTGTATGGAAGAGATATCCTACCATCCATGAATATCGAGTACTCTGGTGAATGATCTTCCTTTGCTTCTTATAGGACAAATGATGGGGCACTTTACCTGTAGCAAGATAATTAGCAATATTTGCATACCATGGAGTGTTAGTAGAAACTGCAAAAAGATGCTCATCTGGAAAGTTATCTTCAATTGGTGTATCCTTACCATCATGTTCTATCCTAGATAAAAAATCTGCAACCACATTGTCCTTCCCTAGTTTATCTACTATGGTAATATCAAATTCCTATAGTAGCAACAACCATCTTGTAATATGACCAAGGGTAACAGGTTTGTTCATTAAATACCTGATGGCTGCATGATCAGTGTGCACAAAAGTAGGATACCCGGTAATGTAGTGCCGAAACTTATTGATGGCATAAACGACAACAAGGAATTCTTTCTCAGTCACCGTGTAGTTTAATTCAGCAGGGGCCAAATTTTTACTAACATAGTAGACTGTGTAAGGTACCTTACCCTCTTATTGTCCCAATACTGCACCAATTGTTGTTTGAGAGGCATCCGTATGAATGTGAAAAGGTAAAGCCCAGTCTGGTCCTCTAAGGATCGGAGCACTACAGACTAATTCTTTAATTTTTGTAAATGTTGCATCACAGTCACTTGACCACACAAATTCTGAATCTTTTGTTAGTAATTGAAACAGTGGGTGTGCTACTTTTGCAAAATTTTCTATGAAACGTCTATAATAACCAGCACAACCAATGAAACTGCATACCTGTGTGGGCGTCTTAGGTGTTGGGAAGTGTAGAATTACCTTTATCTTTGCTGGGTCCATCTTGATCCCTTTAGCTGAAAGCAAATGTTCCAGAACGATTCCCTCTTCCATCATCATGTGGCATTTGACTGTACTCAAAGAGACACGCACTTGTATACAGCTGTTATAGACATTTTTGTGCCTTACAACATTGAGCATGAAATTTCCATAATCCAAGGGATCCAAAGTCCCTAAAAGATTTGTTCCTACCCCTAAAGGAACAAGGTCAACCAAAGACAGCTTCTCCCAGAAGTTCTCCACCAAAAACAACTCAGAAATGGTCAAATCAGGATCAATTCAGTGGCTCCACTAGCTGCCTGCGTTGAAATGCAGAAGCTACACTGGCTAGGTGCACTGAAACGCAGGTGGAAGCACTACCAGGGTGCGCTGAGCGGGAAGTGACAAATGGAAAGCTCATTCAACGAGGTGGAAAGACCCTGGAAGCTTCCAGAATCTTCTCCAATGACACTTGCCTCAATGAATTTGACCAAGTGATGAGTAAGAGGTTCTCAACCTCCAAGTGGAAGCAAGAACTGAAAGAGAGAAGCCACAAGTCAAAACATAAGCTGACTCATCCTCTCTGCTTACATCTATATATGGATCTCTCACTCAGAGGTTCAAGGAGGCTGGAATTTTGTACTTTGCAGAGAATTGTTGTTGTTTTGAGATTGAGATTAGTACATTGGGTGATTTATGCTTTGTTGGAGGAGAGGAAGGGATTCCTTTGCTGGGAGGTAGATGCTGGATCGGGACTCACTTGGTTGTATCTCCTCTTGAACCTTGTTATCATATCAATAAAGCTATTTGAGTTTCTCCTATATGCTTGTATTTCAATGATGTTTTGTTGTATTTGCATATTTAGTTTATATCTGATCCTAAACTAGTTATGAATGTGAATCTATGTCTTTTGTGTAGTTTTCCTCTCTTGTGATCTTGCAGGAACTGGGTGAAGCTGGACCAGTGAAAGAGCAGGCAGCGGGAAGCGAACAAAAGAGAGAGTGATTGGATCGACAAACTAGCGGAAGACACCGGTTAGTTACATCCTTCTTTCTCTATTTACATCTCATAAAGAAGAATACTCAGATAGTTTTCCTTGTTTGTTGCTAAGGCACTATCACCTCTTAGAGTGGGATAGGGGCATTCCGAATTGGATACTTTTCCCAACAACAAATTGGCGACTCCGCTGGGGATCGAACTCAGAATCTGGGGAGAGTATCTTGTTAGTTTACTTGTGTTTCTATTGCTATTCATTTCATAAACTCAAGAGTGCCGAATCGAACTGCATTTGCCATTTACAAATGCAAAGTAGAGATCAGCTACTCTAGTCCATTCACTGGGCCTGTTTATGATCTGAACAGCTGATCCACAAGTGCTCTAACAGCCCTTTGTGATAGATCTTAGTCCTCCTATAAATCATCCTTCTAATTGTACCTAATTGATAGCTTTTATCCGGCCAAAAACTGTAGATTAAACTGCAAACCGTAACCCAGAACCCAGAAACAACTCTCGTTTCTGCTTCAGCGCAGACTCTGTGAAGAGGTTCTGCATTTCAACGCAGGTCCCGTGAAGGCTACCTGCGCTGAAATTCAGTTTCTCTGTGCTGAGGGTGCGCTGATCAGTCTTTGCCTTGTGCAGCTGTGGTTCCCTGCTTCCTTTTGCTCAGTTTTATCTCTGTTTTTTGCAGCCTGTTATCAGTCAGTGTACCTATCTGAAACCCCTTTTCTTTGCCTCAATTCCGCCTCAGTTGTATAAAGAAACTGTATTTGTTCTTTGTGTATTTGTTACATCATTTGCAGTTTCCCATTACAAAAGTAAACTAGTCATACTGTCGCCCTTAGATCTAGACCTGTCGTAAGTGTCGTTTTGATCTTAGGAGTGAGTTTGTTTGCTGTTCACAGTTGATTAGCTTTTACTTTTGTCTTTTGGTTTGAATTTATGCATTTCAAGTGTCGAAACAAGTAAATCATAAAGTGTCGTAATCGTCTTTTTGATTTCGAAAAAGGAACTTGTTTGTGTTTTCACTTGAAATCGAATTCAAATTTGTACAACAGCTTTCTTTTTAGGCATCAATATTAAGAAAGTGAAAACAAATACATGCATATGTGCATTTGCATTTTGACAGTTTGTATGTTGATTTAGGGAAAAGTGCATTACTGTGTGCTCTATGCTCTTTGAGAAAAGATGGTGTCTTTCTTTTCCCCTTGTAGCTAGGATTTTCATTGTTGAAAAGATATAAAAGCTTGCTTATCATCTTTAGACTGCATTTAGGAATTGTATCATACATCTCGTGGTGATCCAAAAAGGCAAACTTCTAAGAAAGATCAACCTAAAATAAATTGAATGAACTTAACAACGCTTTGTAACATAACGCACAACATAGAGGTCTAGGCTAGAGACGTGTTCCGGCGTCGTAAAACCTGGTCACTGGTCGCCTCACTGATGGTTGGGTGATTCCTCCTGAGAGACGATAAGTGCCAGTACGGATTGTGCTCCCACGTACCGTCGCGTATATATTGGGAGACCCCTATAGGAATAAAACCTTTATCCATAGGAAGCCGTGTCGGCCGCCCTACTGATCGCAATGCACTGAACACAGCATTCAGGAAGATTGACCGCCCGTACCCTAAAAAGTATTCTGCGGTTTTGCGAAAAGTTTGGCACACCCTCTACCTAGAACTCCAGAGCAGTTCCTTTTGGCCTTTTTCAGACTCTATAACGGAAAAAGTCCATCCGAGCATTTGTCACTTCGGGCTCGTTAAAACATCGAAGGAGACTAGAGTCATCTTTAGCTTTTTCTCGACTCTTTAAAATTGAAAAAGCAAGTTGTGTCTAAAGCGTCTAAAAATTCATTTAATTCGGAAACACACTTTCCCCTTTTGTATTTTGGTTGATCGAGTAATCCGCAATCGTGGAAGAAAGTCAATTGAAACCCCGTCGTTCGCGGAGGCTTACGAGTCAACCGTCTTTGTCTCCGGAATCGAAAACAGTACGGACAAAGCGAACTCGTTTAACCGGTTCGAAATCTCCTATCAAAGTTAGAACAAGTGTTCCAACAACATCCGAGATTCCGGTTACTCCAAACATTTCTGGAAACCCTGCCTCTATAGAAGAAGTTCAACAGCCACAGAGGGACAGTGATACTGATCCTAGTCTGAGAGCAAACACTTGTGTTACTGAACCAGTTCCATCTGCAACCGGTTCAGAGAGTCTTGCTCCTCAAACATCTGTCGCTGTCGATTCAACCCCTTCTTCGGCACCAGAAATATTTTACGGACCTGACGGTCTTCCCCTTCCACCTGGTTTGATTGCGATAGAGGAAATTGTAGAAGATCCGCAAGCAAGTACTCCAACACATTTTGGAGTCGGGGTCACTCTATTTCCTTCGACATCAGAAGTTAGTCTACCACCAGTGGAAGTTCCTGTAGAATCGCTAGGTAATCTATTGGATAGACTCAAAATGTCTGAACAACCGTCAACATCTAGGACTGTGTCGAATGACACAGCGACAGCAGAACTCCCTGCCGTCACTCCGACAATGTTTGCCGGCATACCATCTGTCCCGACTAGCTCACAACCGCTAGAAGGAGTCCATCCAGGGACTATTTCGACAGTGTGGTCCGTTCCTGTTTGTTCCTCCGGAATAATATCCGGCAACTCTTATGTTGAGACTCGACAAATTGATCCATTTGGAGGTCAATTTGGGCAATCCAGTCCCCAAGGGCAAACAATCCCCTTGAGTTCCGGATTACCACCGTATGGGGGGCAGTATGCCCTTTCATTACCCCCTCCGGGAGGATATCCATACGGGAGTTCTCAACAGTATTCAGGTTATACTGGAGTTACGACAAGTGGTTGGGTACCTATACTACCCCAACAACCAAGAGTTGTGTATTCTATGCAACAATGTGTACCTATGTCGAACATCCCGACAACACCAGCTATTGTAACAGTGTCACAAGTTCAAACGATGCCTGTTGTATGTCAACCTCAGATTTCTCAGGTTGTAATGCAACAGCCCCTTGACCCTGTGACTCAACCACAATCGCCAACTGGTGGGGCGACACAGGTCCAAACGGGTACAATTACCCCACATCTTGGTCCAACGGTTAGTATAGCACAACAGAACATGGCTTCACAACCGTGGCTGGTGCAATACCAACAACCACAATTCCAACAAGTGTACCAAGGTTCTGAGCAGCAGATCTTTGCGAACAGTGGACAACCGTACATTCAAAACGGTCAAAATCAACCACTTTACAGTGGTCAAGTCCACCAACCGTATCAGTCATACCAGCATCAATTACATTATGCTGGTATGCAAAGGCCAACTGCTCAGGCAATTCCATCGTATCCTGGGTATGCTTCACCTAACCTGAATCAACAGTTACCATTCGTGGCAACTTTAGAGTTACCCGATTTACACCGGTTAACAAACGATCCAATTGCTTACGCCCCTTGGTGGCCAGCGATTCCTCACAAACTTCCATCAGACATTCCTAAATTTAATGGAAATCCAGGTGAAGACCCATCGAATCACGTGATGACATTTCATCTGTGGTGTTCATCAAACACCCTAAACGATGATTCGATAAGGCTTCGCCTTTTTCAGAGGACGTTAACGGGTCCAGCGGCAAAATGGTATATTGAATTGCCTAGAGCTTCGTTCGACAATTTCAGCACCTTAGCCACGACTTTCTTAACCCATTTTCAATTACCGATAAGGTATGAAACGGGAACGGAAATCTTAACCAACTTCAAACAGACAACGGCCACTCACATATCTGATCATATACATGAGTGGCGACGTCGTCGTAGGATGGTAAAAACGTACGTTCCCGATCAGCTATTAGCTGAATGGTTTATCAAGTCGTTACTTCCTGCCATAACGGAAGATGTGGCGAAGGGGGGAGTCGTAACGGAAGAGCAAGTTATCGCTCGTGCGCAATATCTAGACTTGGTCTATACTCAGTCTGGCACGCTCTACGACAAAATACCTGACGCCCCTAGACCGGAATTCTCAATTCCTCCTCCTCCTAAATCAAATAATGACTCTCATGCCGGCGATGGCGTGATTGGCACGACAAACGCGAAATCGACAAAGGCTTCGTCCAAGAAAGCCCGTAAGATTTCAGATCAAAATGCAAAAGACGAAATTCTTGCTTCGGAAGTAAATGCCGTATCAGCAGATAAAGGCAAAGAAACCAAACAACCAGGAAGCAAGAAGAAACAAAGCAAAGGGAAGAAGAAGAAACAGGGTGAGTCATCTCCTGAAAAAACTTCTTCAAACCCTCCTGGAAATAGGAAACCCCTCGGGTGTCAGATATGTGATGAGGATCATTGGACGAAAGAATGTCCATACAAAGCTGAGCTTAAAAGATTCTTTAAGAGTTCGCAAACCTCAGCTGTGTTAACTGATCCGTTTCCAAATCCAGGCACAAATCTGGTTGATAGTGGAAATGCTTCCCCGTCGCAAGTGCTAATGTTGTCGATTTCCAAGCAACAAAATGATGCTTTGATTTCGACAAGGAACAAAGATTACGGGAATCCGCAGCTGTCGAACGACAAAGGTAAAGATCAACCAAGTAGTTCGACAACAACTTCGACAGAAGTTGTACCACCCATCATTCCTGAATTAACAATAAAACCGCCAAAGGGAGTAGTACACAAGTCGACATTTAATCCTCGCGCCAGAGCAGCGCAGCATTATAACATAGTGGAAGATTTGGCCCAATCGCCATCCGCTATGTCGACTCTTGAAGTACTACAAAATTGTCCATCCCAAAGGCAGGCTTTGTTATCAGCCATTGGTGGGGTTGATCCTAAGGATTCCAATCTTGTATCCTTCGACCACAAAGGATACGATCCTCAGTTACCAGCTCAACTAGCTTTCCTTATTCAAGTGAAAGCCCTCAACAAAACTGTTCACCGAACAATTATTGATGAGGGGGCATCTACATGTATTATGTCGATGAGTTGCTGGAAAACTTTAGGATCTCCAACCTTGTCGCGATCTTCGACGACATTAAAAGCATTCGACGGAAGGACATATACCCCATATGGTATCCTAAATAACTTGAAGGTTGAACTAGGGGGAAAAACAGTAGAAATAGATGTTGAAGTCATCGATGGGAATCTTGATTACAACATCCTACTAGGAAGACCGTGGATATATGCCATGGCAGCTGTTGTGTCGACCTATTTTAGAAAGATCGCATTCCCTTTCAAGGGGGGATTACGATCGTCGACCAACAAAACTTCCTCCCTAATGGTTCACAAGTTACAGGAAGCATTCCCATGATCCATGGAAGCCCCCATTCGCTTCAGAATATCGGAGTAGGCCTACTGAAAGATCCTATATTAATGGGAACTTTCGCTCTTCCACCTCCAATTGATTTGGCGGAAGTAGCGTCGATAGGTACCTGCAATATGATATCTTCCACGAAGATCTCAGAAGACGATATCAACATGGATCATGCAATGGTTTTGCCCCCAAGCCCAATAGAAATATTGTAGCAATCAATGTTTCTAGCATGGGAGGCGAACCCAAATCAACGCTCATCAAGCGTTTGGGTAGATAGGTCTAGAGAATATGGTACCCCTTTAGATCCTTGGTCGAGAGTGCATGGAACCGACGAAGGAATTCTACAATCAATGTTGATTGAGGGGGCACCATGGAATGATTGCCACCATCGTTCCCTTCTTCCAGATTATGAAGAAGATACTCAAGATGACCTTTATCACCCTTCAGTTTTTGAATTCCTATCAAATACTGTAAATACGGTGGATTCCGAGCGAAACTTATCCAATATTGAAGAGACTATAGCCATAAATATCTCGACTAAAACAAATGTTGTAGAGAATATTTATGTCGGCAAAGGTTGTTCTCCTTCAGAACTGGAAATATATAACGCTCTTTTTCGCGAGTTCAGAGATGTCTTTGCTTGGTCATATGATGAAATGCCAGGCATTGACTCGAGTATCGTTGAACACGAAATTAAGATGTATCCAGATGTCAAACCGGTAAGACAACGGCTCAGGCAGGTGCACCCCAAGAAAGCCGCTGCCATTAAGGCAGAAGTTGAAAAACTTCTCCATGCTGGTTTCATCTACCCGGTTCCTCTAACCGATTGGGTATCGAATATTGTCCCTGTTATGAAGAAACAAGGGACAATTAGAGTGTGTGTCGATTATAGGGATGTAAACCAAGCTTGTCCAAAAGACAACTACCCTACACCCTTCATCGACCAGATAATTGATGAATGCGCCGGATGTGAAATCTTTTCATTCATGGATGGATTTTCCGGGTATAATCAAATAAATATCCGCCCACAGGACCAGTCAAAGACTGCATTCATTTGTCCGTGGGGCACATTCGCATATCGAAAATTACCCTTTGGTTTAAAGAACGCAGGGGCGACGTTTCAGAGGGCAATGAATTATGCCTTCCATGACATCAAGAACATCGTTCAACCATACCTCGACGACCTTCCGGCTCATTCGCGAAAGCGGACTGATCATCCGCAGCATTTAAGAGCGATATTTCTACGTTGCCGACACTACAAGATAAGACTCAATCCGCACAAATGTGTATTTTGCGTCAGTTCTGGTCGTTTACTTGGCTTTGTAGTCTCCAAGGATGGGATTCGTCTCGACCCTTGCAAGGTCCAGGCAATCATCAATTTGCCTCCACCTTCAAATTTGCTTCAGATTCAGAAACTCCAAGGGAAAGCAAACTTTCTGAGGAGGTTCATTCCAAATTACGCAGAACTTGCTAAAGGTTATACACGTCTTTTGAAAAAGGAGGTACCCTTCGTCTGGGATCAGGTTGCGCAAGCTTCCTTTGATGCTTTAAAGGATTCCTTAATAAAAGCATCATTAATGTACGCCCCCGATTATCAAAGAGATTTTAACCTGTATCTGGCTGCAGCAGATACAACCATCGCAATGGTTTTAGTTCAAGAAGTCGATGGAATTGAACACCCTATATATTATTTAAGTAGAAACTTAAATGATACAGAAAGCAAATATTCTTATGTTGAAAAACTAGCGCTTGCAGCTGTTCAAGCGATACAAAGGTTTCGACATTATGTCCTCTTTCGGAAAACTACCATTCTGTCAGATTGCAACCCCATGACTTATATATTGTCGCGACAGTTGCTGGGGGGCAAATATTCAAAATGGATAGCAATCCTTCAAGAGTTTGATCTGGAATTTGTAAAATCCAAATCAAAGAAAGCTCTAGTTTTCGCAGAATTATTGTGCGATCTCCCATCGTCGTCCAACGATGAAACATCCGAAGAATCAATCGTGGACGAGAATTTGTTTCTGATATCTACAAGCAATGAGTGGTATGGAGATATAATAATTTATCTCCAAACCCAAAAGTTCAGGCCTAACACCTCTCACTCTGAACAAAAACGTATACGATACCAAGCAAAAGACTACATGATCGTCGGTGATACGCTTTACCGTCGTGGTATCGATACAGTTCTGAGAAGGTGCCTCACCCATGAGGAGGCCGAAAAAGCCCTGAATGAGTGTCATTCAGGCGCGTGTGGGGGGCATCAATCTGGATATGCTACAGCACAAAAAATCTTACGAGCAGGATACTTCTGGCCAACCATGTTCAAAGATTGCATAACCGCAGTCAGAAGTTGCCATGCTTGTCAAATTTTTGATAGCAAAACCAGAAGACCACCCGCACCTTTACAGCCAATAGTTGCTGTTGGGCCTTTCGCCAAATGGGGCATCGATTTCATGACATGTAACCCCACCTCGACCGGGGGGCATGGGTATATTATAGTCGCCGTTGACTATTTTACCAAATGGGCCGAGGCGATGCCTACATTAGATAACACTGGTGAAACAGCTGCCCTTTTCTTTTTCAATCATGTAGTCGCCAGATTCGGCGTACCACAGGCTATAGTTACAGATCATGGATCGCATTTTCGCAATCACATGATGGTTGAATTAGCTGCCAAGCTAGGGCTATCTCACGACAGCTCTACCCCGTATTATCCGCAAGCCAACGGACAAGTTGAAGCGATCAACAAGGTCCTGAAGCGTATGTTGCAAAGGATGATCGGAGTTCACAAAAGAAGGTGGCACCTAATCCTGTACTCAGCCTTGTGGGCTTACCGAACATCGGTAAGGAATGCGACCGGGTTCACACCTTTCCAACTGGTATATGGCCTGGAAGCAGTCTTACCAGTCCAGTGCGAAATCTCGTCTCTTAAACTCGCAATCGATCTCCTCCCCGGAACTTCAGAAGAAGAGGCCCGTTTCTTGGAATTAATCCAATTGGATGAAACCCGTCGTGATGCCGCTTTGGCTAACGAAGCCCATAAGAAACGAGTCAAGGCGCAGTTCGACAAAAATGTCAAACCCCGTGTCTTCTCAGAAGGTGACTTGGTCTTGCTTTACGACCAAGAATCCGATAAATTGGGAGCAGGTAAATTTAATTCTTTATGGATGGGCCCCTATATTGTTAAACGAGTGTTAGCAAAAGGAGCCTACGAGTTAATGGATTATGACGGAATTCCACTGGCGCAACCTCGTAATGGGTTGTACCTCAAGCGTTACTATGCTTAAATAGTAACCAATATGCTTTTGTTGTATTTTGTTTTCGCTAAAGTGGTTGTTTTGGTCGAGTAATCCACCTTTTTACATTTATTGCAGATGTCAAACCTTTTGGAGACATGTGTGGGATATGCCGACGGAGCGAGTCGTAGTTCGCGGAACCTGTCCTCCGCAGCCTGGGCCATTTTTGATCCAAGCGGCGAGTTAGTAAGTTTCAGAGGTGTATGTATTGGTCAATCAACGAATAACATCGCTGAGTATAGCGCGTTGATAGAACTGCTCTCTGATGCCATCACCCATGGTATACGCCGACTAATCGTCAGGCTAGACTCACAACTCGTAATACTACAACTCAATGGTATATATTCCGTCCGCAACCCAGCTATTTATCGCATGTTCCTAAGGGTTAAGATTTTGGAAAGACAATTTGATTTAATTCAATACCAACATATTTCCAGAAACTTAAACACATTAACCGACTCATTAGCAAACTATGTGTTAGATAGACATTTGCGACATTTATAAAAAGAAACACATCATCAATGTTGTACATATGGATCATATAACTCAACCAGAATAAAACCCCGAAAATCAAAATATATATATAAGCTGTTTATGGTTTACATATAATGTTCTGTAACCAAGACAAAATCGGTCGCATGACCCAAAAACTCAAAATGCTAGGGGGCACCCTAGTCTAGTGATGCTCATGATAGCACGTCACGGCCTGTGCAATCATGCGTAAGAGACGAGTCCATCGTCTAGGCACACCAGTAGTATGCCGCTGCAACTGTAAAGGTAACTCGTCGATCCTCACATCTGGAATGCCGAGAGTAAGGCTCTCAACCTGCTCCTGCACAGCTGTGAGGGTCTCGGCCACATCAAGGTCACGAAGAATAACCCTCCCGGCAGCCTCTCCTGCTGGGGCAGCGGCTGGCGCTCTCGGGCGAACTGCTGGACGAACAGGACCAACATCTGCATGCACACATGAGTTTGATTAAAGTCTTGATAGAATAAAGCACAAGGACATTATGAATAAAAACAGTAAACAGTGATATGGTCGAAGATTTTACCAATAGCGCCCCACTGCTCGCCATCCGGCAGTACCAAATCCGGATCACCCCGGAAGTCCATGCCAACATATGGATACTCGGAATAGACCATCTCCTGACGCTCGAACCACCTGAAGAAGGTATCAGAGAAAGAAATCTGAGATTGACCAGCATGCCTAGACATGTGATCAACCCATCTCTGCATGCGTGGTTCAGTAGGAGAAGGCAAGTCGAGTGCAATGTACTGTGGCTGCATCAGTGGTATCTTCTCCAAAGCAAAGGCGGTCAAAATAGAACCAAACCCAAAGTTCTTCAACTTCCCGTCCTTTACCTTGGTCAACTGACTTTTCATCTGAAGAAGTACTGCATCACACCAGTTGAATATTTTCGGTTGGAGGCACTCCAAGGCATGCTGCACATAGGATCTGTTGGCTACATGAAGAGACGCACTACCGGCCATCCTACCAATAGTATACAGGATAGACCTGAGGGACCTGTCAGCAACCTCACGGATAACGATCTTGCCGTCTTTACTCGGCTGAGATCCTTCCCTGCAATACTGGCGGACATAATCTCTCACAGAGTCACTCCCTCGGGCCGAACCTGACAAAGAAATGGGGGCACCCCGCCTTGACAAGCCAGTCAAGAAGTAAATGTCTACTGCGGTCAAGGGGATAGATTTGCCCCTAATCTGGAATACTTGGTTGATAGGATCCCAAGCATCGAGCAAATACTGCAGTAGGTTGATCTGCTGTCTCATGCTAGAGATGCGGAAGAACTTCAGCAGGCCACAGTTCCGCAGCGCGTTCACCGTGACAGGATCATGTAGGGCAATCATGTCCTCTTCTTCATGTTCTCGTTCTCGCCATGTAAGGGTCATTTTGCTCCAATATCTCTGAAAAACAAACATGAGAGGAGTTAGATCCTGGATTTGATGAGAAACTGGCAAAATTTTCATCAAAAACTGTGCAACAAAACTCTTTTCTGCGCCCAGCGCACCTGCCCAGTGTTCCACCTGCGTTGAAGGTCAAACTGCCTTCATGCTGCTTGACATTCAGCGCAGGTTTCGAGTGCACTAGGTGCGCTGATGGCAGAGCGACCCCATCAAACCCCAGGGGCTCAGAAAAACAGGAAATCAAGCACAGAATGCAGAAAGGAAACCATGAAATGAAAGAGCTCAAGTTTAGCTCCTACCTGGTCCAGACGGCGCCGAGAATCGTCCACAGAATCTCCCGGAATCAGCTGATGAAAATCAAGGGGGAAGAGGCACCTCCAAAGCTCCAACAAACCAAGTTCAAATGAAATGGTAAAATGAGAGGTAAAAACACTTTTTAATTGCTTTTTACGTAGTTCAAAGCGAAATATTAGGGTTTTAATCTCATTTTCAAGCAAATGTTATTCATTTCTAACTAGTTTGATGCAGCAATTGAGGGTACAGTACTATCTTTGAAAAGGGCAAAGCTAGTTATGGTAAAAAATCAAAATTAGACCATGTTATCGAGCAGTTTTAGCACATAGTTCATGCTCGTTAAAAAATAAACATAAGATCGAGCAGTTTTAGCACATAGTTCATGCTCGTTAAAAAATAAACATAAGATCGAGCAAGTGTTTCAATCCGCGTTTAAGCTCGTTAAAAAATGAACTACCCGGTAAATAACCACCGTGAATGTAACATTATCAGCCATTAAAGCCTTGGTCGTGTTTGCACCGTCACCTCCACTTTTCCATTGGCCGATCATTCACCTCCATTTGATTGTTTACCCATTTTGAGGAACAGCTGCGAAGAGTGATTTCACTAGCCATCCTTGTGACACTGCCGTGATTGGAAAATTCCAACCTTACCTGGAATCAGCTGCTACCCGTTTTATCACTCGTTCCTCAAAAGACGAGTCTTCTTTAAGCTCTTTTCATCTGACTCGTAAAATATGAAAAGATTGCCGAGTTTTGGCCTTCCAGCTCGTTAAAGCGACCGGAAGTGCTATCCCTCCTCTAGATTTTAATCTTTTTGGACCTGAGGGATTATTGCACAAAAAGATCGAGCGCTTGTTTTGTTCGGCTCGTTAAAACTATCGAAAATCATCCCTTCTGTATTGTTTTATACTTTTTCGGACTTAAGGGATTAGATGACGAAAAAGGAACTTTGGAGTTATCTTTACGTACCTTTTCAGACTCTCTAAAAATGAAAAGGACCGAGTTATCTTTGTCGTTAGACTCGTTAAAAAACATTAATAGCGACAAACTTGTCTTTAGACGAGAACGAGTTTCACTATCGCTAGGCTCGTTAAAACATAGCGATGGGTTTGCCCGAAGGGAAAATTATAGAACAAGCATATGTTATCCTCCTCAAGCTTGACAAAAATAAAGAGGTACTGGTCAGAAATGACTGGGGAAAAATTGGGAAGAAACTCAAAGAACTTTTATTGGTAGCAAGTCGCTCTTGAACATGACACTTCCACTCCGTGCCTGAGTCGGGTTGGGTTGTTTCATTCACCGGTCACATCACCATGGTCTCGCCATACCATCCACCTTTGGGGTAAATGCTACCAATCCATCACACAAGTGTCGCCGATATGTTCAAGAGAAGTCATCCAGAGAAGTCAACCGTGTCCCATCCACTACCATACATTATCCTTCATCCTTTCATGACCGCCACCCTGAACCATATATCATCAGATCGTTTTCACCTCCATCAAAATCATTTGCTCCGTTCCGTGTCACTGATGTGGGATACATTAAGGCCCTCCTTTGACGGATCGCTTCTTGTCGACATCAGCTCATTATCCAAGAAGTTGATCTAGGAACACCCCCTTCAGTACTTTGAAGCTTGCATGCCTCAATGGCAAGTTTCTCACTTCCGGCGACAGGTATACATCAATGACCTTCGACCGAAAGATTTTGCGTGGTGTTCGACGCCAAGTCCTTTATTCACACCACGTGAATTGTACTGCAGTACCTTGAGGGTCATTATCATTATCGGTGATTCCTCTCGCGCTTGTTAACAGTTTACATCATTGACTGGTAATCAAGCGATGTCTTTCCATGTTCGACTTCAGAACATTTCTCACATGGATCGACTTGTACTTAGAGTGAAGATCGAACGAGATTGAAGACCCCGGATCTAGTTTCATCCATCCGGGCTGCGATATATATTCAGGAAAAATAAAGACATTGACATGTACAGCATTGCAGCAGATAATCATCCTACCAAAAGGATGATGATTTCATCAAAATCATCAGTCTACCATCAGACGATTGTCTGTTCTATGTACAGAAAAATGAATTTATAAAGCTGAGCATGGGAATGCCCGCCTCAGCTAGATCATGAAAGCAGTATGAAAAATAATGTATTGTATTGTATCTTATTACAGGTCTCCTCCCAGCATTGGAAGAACTTCGGATCCTCCTAATAAAGCATTTCACCCGATAAACGGCCTCATACTTTAGGGGGCAACTGTTATAGACATTTTTGTGCCTTACAGCATTGAGCATGAAATGTCCATAATCCAAGGGATCCAAAGTCCCTAAAAGAGTTGTTCCTACCCCTAAAGGAACAAGGTCAACCAAAAACAGCTTCTCCCAAAAGTTCTCCACCAAAAACAACTCAGAAATGGTCAAATCAGGATCAATTCAGTGGCTCCACTAGCTGCCTGCATTGAAATGCAGAAGCTACACTGGCTAAGTGCACTGCAATGCAGGTGGAAGCACTACCAGGGTGCGCTGAGCGGGAAGTGACAAATGGCAAGATCATTCAACGAGGTGGAAAGACCCTGGAAGCTTCCAGAATCTTCTCCAATGACACTTGCCTCAATGAATTCGACCAAGTGATGAGTAAGAGGTTCTTAACCTCCAAGTGGAAGCAAGAACTGACAGAGAGAAGCCACAAGTCAAAACATAAGCTGACTCATCCTCTCTGCTTACATCTATATATGGATCTCTCACCCAGAGGTTCAAGGAGGCTGGAATTTTGTACTTTGCAGAGAATTGCTGTTGGTTTGAGATTGAGATTAGTACATTGGGTGATTTATGCTTTGTTGGAGGAGAGGAAGGGATGCCTTTGCTGGGAGGTAGATGCTAGATCGGGACTCACTTGGTTGTATCTCCTCTTGAACCTTGTTATCATATCAATAAAGCTATTTGAGTTTCTCCTATATGCTTGTATTTCAATGATGTTTTGTTGTATTTGCATATTTAGTTTATATCTAATCCTAAACTAGTTATGAATGTGAATCTATGTCTTTTGTGTAGTTTTCCTCTCTTGTGATCTTGCAGGAACTGGGTGAAGCTGGACCAATGAAAGAGCAGGCAGCGGGAAGCGAACAAAAGAGAGAGTGATTGGATCGACAAACTAGCGGAAGACACCGGTTAGTTACATCCTTCTTTCTCTATTTACATCTCATAAAGAAGAATACTCAGATAGTTTTTCCTTGTTTGTTGCTAAGGCACTATCACCTCTTAGAGTGGGATAGGGGCATTCTGAATTGGATACTTTTCCCAACAACAACAGCTTGCGAGAACTTTTTCTAATTTTTTCAACCCCTCCAAAAACGAGTCCCCACATGGAGTAAAATCATCCATATAGATTTCAACACTGTCATCTATCAAATCGAAGAATATTCCCAGAATTTCCCTCTGGAATGTCGTAGGAGCATTACACAGGCCAAAAGGAAGGACTCGGTATGCAAACGTTCCCTAAGGGCATGTGAAAGTGGTCTTGTCCTGGTCCTCAGGAGCAATCTGGATCTGGTTATATCCACTAAACCCATCCAGGAAAGAGAAAAATTTCTTGCCAGCCAATGTGTCTAAAACTTGATCAATAAATGGCAAGGGAAAATGGTCTTTCTGCGTCGCCTTATTTAACTCCTGATAATCTACGTAGATTCGCCATTTTCCATTCTTCTTGGGGACCATTACTAACGGTGAGACCCATTGGCTATCTAAGATAGGATAGATAAAACCTACATCCAGTAACTTCTAAAGCTCTTCTTTCACAACATTTTTCAGTGCAGGGTTCATTCTCCTCTCAGGTTGCCTTATAGGATGACAATCTTCCTTCATATATATGTGATGGGTGCATAATTTGGCAGGGATCCCCTTCATATCTGCATAATCCCAGCCGAAGGCCTCCTTATGTTTCCGCAGAACATCTACAAGTTGCTTCCTCTGGGATTCTGACAGATTTGGATTAATATTCAAAGCTTTCCCCAGTTCCAATTCCACTTGAACACTTTCATGGGGTGTATTAGTAGGTGGCTCCTCTAATCCTTCTGTTGTTTCCATAGTTTCTTGAGTCTCGCAGCTTAGGATAGATTCTAGGATTTGCTGGTTTGGTTCTGAAATAGAACAAGGATCATCCATGAAGGAAGTGATTACATCATCTTCTGATTCCATTTTCAACTGAAGGGCCTGTCCAATAGTGAGGACTGGTCTCACTTCTTCATCTTCCGTTTCAGCCTCTACCGCAGATACAACTTTCTTTCTTCCTGCTAGTTTCATGGATAGATTTGGTTCTATTGGTGGATATAGCACTAAATTCTTAGTGTTATGTCCATTAGAAATAACCATATTTCCTGAGCGACACCCAATGTAAGCATCTGCAGTGGCCAGCCATGGTCTACCCAAAATCAAGGGATGATCGCCCACTGAAGACTGTGTATGTAATACCAGGAAATCTATGGGGTAATGCCATGAATCCACTAAAATTGTCACATCTTCCAACTTCCCTATAGGTTTGACTGTAGATCGATTCACTAGTTCCAATACTGTAGGTGTATGCTTCAAATTGCGATGACCTAATGCATGCATTGTCTTAGTGGTTATGACGTTGATGGTAGCACCCAGGTCTACCAACACATTTGGAATCTCTACCCCATTAATCTGTACTGTCAAAATTGGGTTCCCCGGATCTCCATATTTCACCAGCATTGATTTTCCCATCATAAAGTCCAATAATTTTCCCATAACATGTATAGTGAGGGGATCTTTAGTTTTCTTGGTAGGTTTCTTTGAACAATATTCCCTAAGAGTCCTTGCATATATTGGCACATCCTTCATAGCTTGTAACAAGGGAATTTTAACAAATAAGTTCTGCAATTCTCCTAATAAATCAAATTTAGCTTGAGGACTTGGTTTACTCATAATTAGTTTCTCTGGGTAAGGTGGTTTAGATTGCTGTTGTTTAACAGAAGGGGCTTGGTTTCGATCAGTTTGTTTTAGCTCTTTACTAATCAGTTCTGCCTCCTTACCTTCACTATCAAGTTGTTCAATGATGACTGGAGGAGGTTGGACATTAACTGTCCGACCTGATCTCAGATTCATTTCATACAACTCTGCAGTGGAGATACTATATGAAGGCAGGTTAAGAACATCAGCTTGATGATCTCCATTATTGTTAGGATTGGGGTTAGGTTGCATTGGAAGCTGAGGACAAGCAGGCTGGTTACCAGGAGGCAAATTGGAGGGTAATTGGAGTTGTTGCTGCTGTATCTGTTGAGGAAACTGACCAGGAGGGGATCCTCGCCAAGTTGGAGCCCATGAAGAGCTCGTACTAGCTTGAGGGTTCCACTGCTGCCAAGGTGGATACTGGTATTGTGGCCACATGGGGGGATAAGGCATGGTCTGAGGATTCATATTGTAATTATTGAAATACTGAGATGGATCCGAGTACATACCTTGATTTCCCATTGGTGGTCGAGGCTGCCATGGCTTCCTGGATCCCATGAGGTACAGTTGCTCCGTGTCCTCCCCCATTCCTTGAAATACTACTTTCAGGCTTGGCAAGGAGGGGCATGAGCTTGTCACATGACTGAGCTCACAAATCACACATTCCTCTATGGAATTTAGTGGACATTCCCTTTCCGGGTGCTTCTTCCTGCACTTCGGACAAAATATTGCCATGGTCCTGTCCTGTTCCAGCTGCTTCTGTTTTACTTGCAGAGTGTCCATTTGTGCTGACAGGGTGCTGAGGATATCCGTCCTTAAATTGTCTAGTAGGTTTCCGATTTCTGCTTTTGTAACACCCCCGCCAGATCCTTTCACTGATCAGATCCCAAGCTTATTCCTTGCAAGCCCCCTCGAACACTGAATACATAAATTGCAGATATTTTCGAATGTCTCCTTGGAGATGTCTCCCTTTCCCACAATGTTCAATAGTTCCATCGAGTCCTCTCGAAAAGATCGAAGGAGGATAATCTTTAAAATTTCCTTATCCAGGTTAGAATGACCTGACCTTTGTAAGGTGTAATTGAACCTCTCCACACAGTCCTCCAGACTTTCATCTTCTTTCTGTGTGAACTTGAAGAGTTCCTCCTTGATGTTTCGGGATTTATAGTAATCCTGGTATTTCTCCAGAAAAGTTATCTGCATATCGTCCCATGTGGAAATGGATTTTCCTCCCAGGCCCATGAACCATTGAAGATCCGCCCCTTTTAGTGCAGACAGGAAAATCTTTAACTTCTGGGCATATGTTGTGTAGTCGTACCCCCAACACACTATGTCAAACTCGAATAGAAATTTGTTGGGATCTTCTGAAACGAGCCCATGAAAGTTTGGTAAGGCTGCCAATGGAATAGGCTTTGTAGGCACGCCAGCACCCAGATCCTCGATCAGAAAATTGATGGTGGAGGTTGTGGGAGCCATAAATATCTTCCAATACTTGTTGGGGATTTCAATAGGCTCTGTGGAGGATGGCTGAGGATTCTTTACTACTGGAACTCGAGTTGCTTTAGTAGCACTTCCCCGGTCTCTTGGTGATGCAAACCTTTCCTTGTTTCCTTCTCCTGAGGCCTAATGGCTTGACCCTTTAGCTACAACTTCCTTTCCCTTACTGGAGCAGTCTGACCCTGTCGATGTCCTACTTGCAATTTCTTCCTCTACTATTACCAACACAAGATTCTCCGAATGAGGTCTACTACTAGATACTTCTTCCACCACTAGAGGAATCGGTTGTGTCGAATCACCAGAGAATTCCATAGCCAGCACTGGCTGCTCTATTGTCTGTCCCTCAGACTTCACTCTCCTTGCCCTTGGTCTCGTAGCTGCATGAGAGGATGCTTCTGATTCAACCTTTGCTATGATCTTTTGGATATAGGTTTTTCTTCCCAGATCTGGTCCTCCCCTCTTTGGGGCTCTCCCTCTACCCCTCTTATTTGATTCTTTGTTCATACAAAAGTTGATATGATGGAGGGTCTTAGTATGAACCTATAATGCTTCAATCCTGGAGTAAGGTGTCAGAGGACCATTCCTTCCCCAAGATGAAAGAACTCACAACAAGAAAGGCAGCTAACAAAACAAGGATCTAGGGTTTCAGGCCCAGAGCAGGGTGTCAGAGGACTCCTCCCTCCCCGGAACAAGAACCAAAAACAGACACATGCTACGGGAGCCCTAATACTTCCAGATCTGAAGCAGGGCGTCAAAAGACTCCTCCCTCCCCAGGGTAAAAGCTAGGGTTTTTCCCAAAAAAGAAACACACAAGGGTTAAAAAGAAACAAATCTTGCTCAGGGCCTGGAGCAGGGCATCAAAAGACTCCTCCCTCCCTAGGACAAGAGAATGGCCCAAAATCAAACAGAAAAGAAAAAATAAACAAGCAGAAAGAATACCTACACTTAGGACCTGAAGCAGAGTGAGAAAACTCGTTCTCTCCCCAAGACGAGAGATTGACCCTCTGGTTGGTCCGGATCGTTGTTTACACCTTGTTAGCCTCCCCGGAAACGGCGCCAAAATGTTGGTGTCTAGGTATGAACGATCTATTCACCCTATTCCAACATTAAATTATCAATTCGGGTGTGTATCCTTTCAAGGCAACACACAAGGTATATGCAGGGGCAAACGTGTAATCTATTATGGCCAAGGGTTCATGGGTTAAGATTCAAAACATGGCTATAAGATTAAACTAATTACGAAACTCCAGGAATATTCATAAACAGAAAATAACTATAACAACAAGCTTAACTACTAAATAACACACACACAGAGACACAACACCTGATCAGAAGAGCAGGCCCAGCTCTCTGATCAGGTCTACATTAGTCACAAAAAATATTGGAGCAGCAAAATAGATGGTACTTTATTAATCTGTAGCAAATGATTACAATAGCAATGGGAGAAACCCATTCACAGGAACAATCTGCATTTTATACACAACGAGGGAGATTAACATAGCTCCCTGAAACATGGTAACTGTTTCTTCAAAATGCACATCAGTTGGAACGGCACCATAACAAGATGTCCGAGATGGAAAATAGGTCCAAGAATAGTTCTAGGGGAATCGTGACTCTAGCTTCGCGACCTCCTGATGGCTGGCCATTACCAGATCTATTGTGAAGTGCTGCAATGAGGGGTCCTGTTCTCCAAGTTGCATTCAAACAAGTGTTTTAGTACCACGAATAGATAGGACTCCCTAAAATTACTTCATTAATTAAAATATTCCAATTGGACAAATCAGGGGTGTTTACCTTGTAGATTTAACATAACAACATAGGTAAATGAGTACAAAAAGGTAAAAAAGGATAGTAGAAATGGACAGAAAGATGACCCGATTTGGTACCCAACAAGTGCCTTCTTCTTCTACTACAATCTAGTTGTCAATCCTGTCAAGATGTGATATGCTAATTCCTGCATGACAAGTACGTCCAAGGCAAACTCTAGCAGAATATGCAGAGGCTTCTCCACACTAAACATTAAGATGAAAGTGTCGAACGGTGAGGCATACTAATCTGCAATGTCTAATAATGCCTCCATTGCTTCCTTTAACATGTAGGGTGGATCGTGTTCGAATATCATCCCGTACACTGGGGTGACAAAATGGTCGGATAGCCATATGATTATCCTTTGAAGCTGCATTCAGACAACAACTTGAAATATGTGTTCACAACAGTCTCTGTCGATGACCATGTTCACTCCAAGCCCGGGAACTCATGTCGGGTATAGACTACATCTAGGATGTAGGCACACATGCAAACCTCTACATGCATACCTTTGGGTGATTGTCAAGCCTTCGTGACTTGTTCCTTCAGTTGTTGAGCCAATATGCAGGACCAATTGCATGGTTTTCCTTGTCTAGCCAGTTGGTCCAATGCGATCACCCAAATTTGAGGAAATGTTTTAGTGCTTGCTTGGCCACATAGACGACATGCGAATATGAACAAGTATTGGTATGCCTTCCTCAGTATATTCATCTTGTAGATCTGGTTGAGTGTCATCCTAAAACAAGCTGGCTCCCTTACACAATCCTTTAGAATGTCTCTAGAGTTATCTCTACTATTGGGCAAGCTAAATGGAGGTCTCATGATAGTCATGGGCTCTGCCATCTAATACAGATCATCATAATCCTGTGCCCAAAAGGTCGGAAGCTTCGTCCCACTAACACTGCTAAAGGTCATTGTCTCGAGGCAAGTGTGAAAGACGATTCAGTGTATCATGTCCACGCATGGGAATGCGGGGTATCTGTACGCAATCTGGTACAAGCTAGACTTGTGAATGTTCATGTACACCTGAAGGTCTTCGAGATCTTCCCCAAAAGTGCCTGTGAATTTTTCATTAACCACTTTCCATTTTAATTTGATGTCCTTGTCTAGATACAACTTTGTATCTTCATAGATCGACAGACTAGAGGACACCTACTCAACTGCTGCTCTAGTTGGAACTCCATTAGTGTCCTGATATTCTGTTCTCTTGGAAGCCATTGAGATAGATGAACACCTGAAATATTTGGAAAGAAGAAACATGCATGACAAGAAATATATCAGGGAAAACAAAGCAAATCTGAGGAACGACACAACACATACCTGGGAAAATGATGAGCAAGATTGAACAATTTTTTCTTGGAGGCTGGGTGAATGGCTACCGCAACTATGTAAAAGGTAGTCTGGACTACCTGGGAGGCAAAACTGGCTGTTGGATCTGCGAAATGCACAATCCAGTCTAGTTGCTGGCTAATGGGACTACACAATGTGCAATTCTAGTTGGGAAGGACTACGGGCCCAGGGATTGATTTGTGCAATTTCTTGGGCCAAGCAGTCACTGTCCTCCAGAAATCTGCAAAATAGTCCTGTAGACCAGTTCTAGGAATAACTGTGCATTTCTGGAGAAGAAGGCAGAGATGTCCTTCCCTAGATTGTGCAATGCATCCTTGGTGAAGCTAGAGTCCAGGCCAAGGTTGGCCTGGCTCGCTGAAGGGAAACTGAAAGGAAATAAGACAGTGACTGCATGGTGACACTAAGTGATAGAAGAAGTGATTGATAGTGCATGCAAAACATGAATGAAATATTCAACAAATAGATCAACATGCATGTGGGTGAGGCGGTTCGCCAATTCGACGAACGTTCGTGCAAAATAGTTTCATGCATGCGATAGTAGTGAGATAGAAACAAAAAATGAAATAGAGCTATGACAATTTAGAATACATGTAAATGCATGCAAGTGTTCAAGGAAATCAAGAAAACAACACTCACACAAGAGAATACACAAAAAGTGATAGAAATGTTGAAAAGGACACGTTGAGGCCACTTGCCTGTGAAATGTTGAGCCGCATGTGTCGAAGAGTCCTAGATGTGCTGTGGGATGTTAGAGCTCCAAGATTGATGTGAATGAATGAGCTCTGATGTGTCGAATAAATAAGTTTTGTCTCATGACTCGCATGCTAAAAATCTAGGAAAAATCGACACTTAGAGGGAAGTTTCTGAAACAACTTTGCATGTAACCTCCCACTACTAAAATAGTTCTCTGAATCATGGGATGCCTTTTGCATGTTTCCTCTTGCTATTTTAGGAAGAAAAATTCATGCATGCATGCAATTTAAGTTTCCTTAGTCCCGCTTGGAACTGGTCAACCAGACTACTCATGCATGCAGTTTCTCAACTGCTTGGGAAAAATGCACATTTCTAGCTGGAAGCTGGGTTGACTGCCTAGGAGTTTTGTGCAATTTCTCGGCAGAGCAGCTGAATTCTACCCAGATTTGCACAAATTCTGGGCTAAGTAGCCCTACTGAGGAAATTTACGCAAATCCAGCTAGGAGTATTAACTGGCAGGATTGCGCAATCCTGGAGCCCAGTAGGATGCCACAGAGGATTGCAAAATTTTTGGAAGGAAGGCTGGTTGCCCTCTAGATATCTGCAATTTTCAAGGGGAAACTACTCAACCTGTAGTTGGACCAAGTCTGGGTGAGTAGCCTATGAGGGGAAAGGATCAAACTGTGATCGACAAGCTGCTTTTGTGTAAGAAAGACACTGAAGCTTGAGTACTTGAAGAAGCAAGACAAGGTGTTGTGTAAGGTTGGTAGGGAGGCTCCAAACCAGGCTAAGGTAGAATTTTGGAGGGTGGTTGTAGCCACTACAATAGCTGGCAACAATGCCAAAATGTTGAGGCAAACTGATTACCTATCATTTAATTGTTAACCTGGGGGTTTCGTAAAACTTGCGAAGCATGCGAGCACTGTATATGCTGGAAATTAACTTCCAATTTAGATCAATCTAACTATGAAACCAAATAACGACAAATAAAATTCGCCTATTCTAATGCAACAATCAATTCAAAATAAATTATAGTACAGTACACAGAATTGAAATTTTAATCTACCACACTTACAGGAATTGAAAAGCGCACCACTCTTTCAGAAATGAAATTGCATGAAATGAGATCTACTCTAAGGGATCATGTGTGCATTATCGAATCAGGATCCTATGAAATGAATAATCAAAACCACATGAAATGAAATGAAATAAAAAACAATCATTCTTAACCTCTCACACAGGAAAAGATATGAAAGAAAATAAAAACAATCACTCTTAACCTCTCACACAGGAAAATATATGAAAGAAATAAATCTTAATCTAGGAAAGCAATAAATTTGAATCTATGAAAAACGATAAATCTCACACATTATAGGTGGCCAATCCAAAATCATGAGAGATGGAAAGTTGAGAGGCTCCCATTGCAAGCATTACCAATCAAGGTGAACATCACTCATGAGAATGGTGCTAAATCTGAATTCCATTCAAAACATGAGTAATCTTAACTTTCCACCTGAATATCTCCAACTTTACACATGCCTTTGAAAGGAGGAGGCTTTCCTATTTATACAAAAACATAAGAAGCTACCTCATTAATGGATATCCACTATTCTCTCATTAGATCCCTAGAAAATCTCATAGAGTTACAATTCAAATAGGTAATGATGAGACACATATCCTCTTTGACGTTTATCCAAATCTCCTTCCATATCTTGAAGGGAACTAGAATTTGAGCATTGGAGGCCACATAAGGGTGCCTTGGAAGCTTCCAAATGACCTACACATATCATGAAACTCAAGCCACTTTTAAGTATTAGCAAGTATATGTCATTTTTCTAAGACTTAACCATAAATTCACTTAAAATACTAGAAATCATTAGCTTTTAGAAAACACAAATGGAACCCATGTGATTATGAAAATTAAGGCTAATGAAAGGTTATATGGTGATGGAGTTGTGACATGTGAGTGAAATGGTGGTGATAAAGGTGAAAGTGGATGATATTTTGAATACATTTGGAGGCTCTACATACCCCCCAACTGACGTTATTACATGTTTGTACGAAATCTACTGCATTGCTTAATCATGATTTTCTTTTGAATGATCTCCGCTTATATCAATTGTCCTTAGACTTTTCATTTGACAATTTCATTTCTTTTTGCAAAGTAATCATTGTCATACATTGAATTGCAACATGTTTGGTTGGTTCTTGTGGGACAACCAAATTTTAAGTGGCATTGGTTCTTGTGTTTCAATACCTTGTTTTTTTTTGTTGCAACAAGATTCTTTGAACATATTTAACAATGCATCTTTGAATCATCCATATAATATGCTCATCATTTAGTATTTATTTGCAAATCACATAAATTTTGAACCATAATGCAATCATAGCAATTATGACAAGTATGTTAGGATGAAATGAAGTGAAATGGAATGAAGTGATATGAAAAGTGATCATAAATGGATGTCCCTTCCCCCCCAACTAAAGGTGTTTACAGTGTTTTATTTTATATGAGAAAGAAAATATGGTGAAGTATTTTCAAAAAATTATAATTTCAGTATTTAAGGAATTCTATGATTAAAAGCTAGAAAAGAACATACCTTTACTTACCTAGGAAGTGGACAAACTCTACATATGTAGAGAAGTTGTAGTTGCTGTTAGATCATGGAATAGAATGTATAGTTCCATCTGCTTCTTGGTTGCATAAATGGTGGATGAGGTGGTGAAAGTGGATTCTTTATTTCTGTTTCTAAATATATTGTATCTGCTACAAAATGATGAAATGATATACTAGTCCTCACCTGCTACAAAACCCGATGGTACAATTCTAGTCATGAAAATAAATGTGTTGTCGAGCATGAAGAGAAGTCATTGGATTACCGGTCATTAATAAAAGTTGTTAACCAATGTGAGGAAAACTCACCATTAATGTCAACGAGTGCCAAGGTACCTAATTACTGTTAGAAAATTATATATTACAAAGAAATGGAACACATAAAATATTGCAGAAATATAAACACGGAAAACGCATAAAATAAGAGAGACACAGATATACGTGGTTCACCCAGTTTGGGCTACATCAACAAAGAAACAACCAATCCTTCCTTTTATCTTATCCAGCAAACTAAAGAGATACAACCTACATCAGATCCGTTGTAATTCCCTCTTCGATCTCAATACCTTTGAATATAGAAGACAATCAGGCTCCACACCCAACAATCTCCCACTTGGATACTGATTATAGCAACTCGACCGATGCTTCATTTGCTAAACAAAGAATCCACTTTAGACCTAGTTGTTTCTCATCTTCTTCATCATACTTGAAGACCAATTTAAACTGAGTAGATTCTCAGTTTCTCCCTAGTTACAACTTTTGTTAACATTTCTGCAGGATTCTGGTTAGTGTGTATCTTTTCCAGCTTCAACTATCCATCTTCCAACGCTAACCATATGAAATGGTCCTTGAGCTATATGTGTTTAGTCTTGGAATGAAATGTAGACTTATTTGCAAGATGTATGGCACTCTGGCTGTCACTGTATAACCTGCCCAACTCCTGCTTCTTACCCAATTCATCCAGAAACCTTTGTAACCAAATCATTTCTTTACTAGCCTTTGTAGCAGCAACATACTCTATTTCTGTTGTTAAGAGTGCAACAACACTTTGCAGTTTTGAGACCCAACTGAAAGTTTTTACACCTACAGTAAAGACATACGCTATTGTGCTCCTCTTGTTATCTCTATCACCCGCCATATCTGCATCACCATATCACTGTAGAGTAATGTTTGAACCACCAAAGCATAATGCTTGATTTTTGGTACCTCTCAAATACCTGAGAATCCACTTCACTGCCATCCAATGTTCTTTTCCTGGATTGTTCATGTACCTGCTTACAACTCCCATTGCATGTGCAATATTAGGCCTTGTGCAGACCATTGCATACATTAAGCTTCCAACTACTGATGCATATGGAACTTTAGAAATATGAACCATTTCTTCCTGAGTCTGGGAACACTCCTCCTTACTTAATTTGAAATGGCTAGCCAAAGGTATACTAACTAGTTTTACATTCTGCATATTAAACCTTTTCAACACCTTTTCTATGTACTCACTTTGAGACAATGTTAATTTGCGATTCTTCCTATCTCTAGTTAATCTCATACCAAGGATTTGTTTTGTGGCACCCAAATTATTCATTGCAAATTAGTCCACCAATTTTCTTTTGAGCACATTTATTTCCTACATGCTAGAACCCGCAACAAACATGTCATCTAAATACAATAACAATATAATATAGCTTCCATCATTTTTCCTTTTGAGATAAACCAATGATCAAAGTGACATCTAGTATAACCTTGTTCAGACATAAACCTGTCAAATTTTAGATATCACTGCCTTGGAGCCTGTTTTAAGCCATACAAGATCTTCTTCAACCTGCACACTAGTTTATCCTTCCCTTAACCTCATTTCCTTGTGGCTGCTGCATATATATCTCTTCCTCCAAATCCCCATGGAGAAAGGTTGTCTTTACATCTAACTACTCAACATGCAGATCTTCAGCTGCTACTAAACTTAAAATAGTTCTGATTGAAGTCATTTTCACAACAGGAGAAAATATTTCATCAAAGTCTATACCCTTTTTCTATGCAAACCCTTTCACCACAAGTCTAACTTTATAGCTTTTTCTATCTCCATCTTCTTCCTTCAACTTGTAAACCCATTTATTCTGCAACGTTGTTTTACTTGCAGGCAACTTGACCAAGTCCTAAGTCTGGTTATGTGCTAAGGAGTTCATCTCTTCTTTCATGGCTTGCTCCAACTTCTTCCTGATTTCTGCCTGTACTCCTTCTTCATAACATTCTCGTTCACCATAATCAGTCAACAATACATAATATAATGAAGGAGAGTATTGTTCAGGGGGTCTACTTATTCTTGTAGATCTTCTAACACCACTTTTAGGTGTTTGAGGTGCTTGTTGCTGTTGTGGTTGTTTTTCTGGATGTTGATCATTATGTTTTCAGGCACCATCACTTTTTCTATGATATCTTCAAGCACTGTGTATTCTCTGTTTTCTGTAGCTAATCCTTATACAAAACCTTTTCATTGAATATGACATCTCTGCTCCTAATGATTTTGTGTTTTTCATAATCATAAAAGCGATAACCAAAATCATTAACGCCATATCCAATAAAAGTACATTTTTTTTATTTTGCCTCAAGCTTTGTTCTATTTTCTTTATTAATGTGGACAAAGGCTTCACAACCAAAAGTCTTTAAAAATGAGTAGTTTACCTTTTTACCTGTCCATGCCTCCTCTGGAATACCACCATCCAAGGAACTTGAAGGCCCTCTGTTTATTAGATAAACAATAGTCTATACAACATCTACTCAAAACTTTAAAGGCAATCCTGCATGCAATCTCATGCACCTTGCACGCTCCATGATTATCCTGTTCATCCTTTCTGACACACCATTTTCTTGTGGTTTTCCTGGAATTGTCTTCTCTCTGTGAATTCCATTCTCTGAACAATACCTATCAAACTATTTGCTACAATATTCACCTCCATTGTCTGATCTGAGACACTTCAACCTTTTTCCTGTCTCATTTTCAACAAAAGCTTTCCATTTCTTGAAAGTATCAAATACATCAGATTTATTTCGAATACAATAAATCCAGGTTTTTCTAGTTGCATCATCAATAAAAGTAACATAATAACAAGAGCCACCAAGAGATGATACCTGAGCAGGTCCCCATACATCTGTATGCACCAGCTCTAATTTTTCACTCCTTTTCATTCCCAACTCTGAGGAATCTGACTCTCTTCTATTTTCCATAAACACAATTCTCACAAAATTTTAAATCAACATGCTTCAAACCTGGCAACAAATTTCTTGAGTGAAGAATCTGCATGCCCTTCTCACTCATGTACCCAGGCCTATGATGCCACAATGCCGTATCTTCTCATGTAGAGGTTAAAGCATTAGTAAAATTAGAAATACCATTGCATAAATACAATGTACCAACCTTTTATCCTTTTTCTATTACCAAGGATCCTTTAGTGACCTTCCAAGTTTTACCTGTAAAAGTAGTCACGCAACCTTCACCTCCCAACTGCCCTATTGAAATAATATTTTTCTTCAGATCTATAACATGTCTTACCTCCTTCAATAGCCATTGATTTCCATTTTGTTGTTTTATGAAAAATGTACCCATTCCAATGATTTTATAGGGTTTATCATCACCCAATCGAATCTGTCCAAAATCTCCTTGAACATAATCATGAAAATGTTTCCTATCAGGTGTGGCATGGAATGAGGCTCCTAAATCTACCACCCAAGAATCAATAATATTTTATAAAGAAAGAATCAAAGCATCTTGCAACACATCACCTGTTACATTCGCTTCATGATTGTTTTCTTGTTCCGTGTCTCCTTCTTTTCCCTTCCGAGACTTGCAGTCTTTCTTCAGGGGTCATTTCTTCCCACATTTCCAACACACTATCCCTGATATGGACTTGGATCTACCTTTTCTTGACTTACTGCGATGTCTCGGGCTCTTTCCTCTTTCCATTTTTCTTCCCCTAGTCTCTGCAGTCAAAGCATTACCTGATGTCTCACCAAAGATTTTCCATCGCATTTCCTCACTAAGGATTGCATCAACAACATCATCAAACTTTAAAGTACTAGATCTAGAGACAGAGTTACTAATAGGCATAACTAAACCATTCCAACTTTTTGGCAATGAGCACAAAAATAACAGAGCCCCAACTTCATCAAAATTTACCCCTACAGAACTTAACTGATTGGTAATTGTATTAAATTCATTTAAATGATCAGCAATAGATCCACCTTCTAACATTTTCATATTAAATAAACACTTCATAGGAAATAGCTTATTTGAGGCTGAGGGTTTTTCATATAGTTTGGACAATGTTGACATTAAACCCTCTGTTGTCGTTTCCTTTGAAATATTAAACGCTACCAACACTGCTAGGCACAACCATATTATTCCAACTGCCTTTCTGTCAAGAATATCCCATTCTGTGTATGTCATACTCGTCGGCTTCTTTGCCTTTCCGCTCAATGGTTGGTACAGATCTCTCTGATACAAATAATCTTCCATTTGCATCTTCCACGGCTGGTAGTTTTGGCCGTTAAATTTTTTGACCCTAAACCTACCATCTTCCGCCCTTGCTCCCACTCGAACCAGGAACCCTTCTCTCCTATGAGTTTATTAGCCAAATAGGCCTTCGGCTCTGATATCAATTGTTAGAAAATTGCATATTATGGAGCAATGGAACACATAAAATATTGCATAAATATAAACACAGAGAAGGCATAAAACAAGAGATACACGGATATAAGTGGTTCACCCAATCCTTCTTTTTATATTATTTAGAAAACTAAAGAGATACAACCTACAAAAAATTTGTTGTAATTCCATCTTCGCTCTCAAAATCCTCTCTCTTCCTCACTGAGAATATCGATCTACTTAGACGCAATACAATTCCCTCATCTATAGCGAGGGGTTGCCTTCTAGGGCAAAAATCCCTAAATTAAACATAAATTCTACTTTCAGATCTCCACCTAATGAATGGCCCAGATTGACTACAAAATTACAACATTTTACAAGGAAATTTTACATCTATTTTTAGCTTTAGGGGCACTACCCCCCTGGACCCCCCTTGCAGCAAATATTTTACGGGTGGCGTCACTGCCCCATTACGAACTAGAGTCCAAAACAAGTCAATTCAGGATCAATTCAGTGGCTCCACTAGCTGTCTGCGCTGAATGTCAAAGCCAACACTGGCTACCTGCGTTGAATGTCAAAGCCAACACTGGCTACCTGCGCTGAGCGAGAGTTGACATGTGGCAAGTTCATTCCACAAGGTGTCAAAACCCAGGAAGCTTCCAAAATCTTCCTCAATGACACTTGCCTCAGGGAATTCGACTATGATGAGTAAGAGGTTCCAAATCTCCAAGTGGAAGCAAGAACCTCCAAGTGGAATCAAGAACTGACAGAGGGAGAGGACACTAGTCAGATCTCAAGCTGACTCATCCTCTCTCCAAACATCTATATATAGATCTCTCCTCCATGAGATCTAGAGGGTGGAATTTTGTTATTGCAAAGAATTGCTGTTGGTTTGAGATTGGAATCATTGGGTGCTTAATGCTTTGAAGGGAGGTGAAGATAGGAATTCCATTTTGCTGGGAAGGAGATGCTGGATTGGAGCCCTCTGGGTTGTATCTCTTACTGAACCTTGTTATTCATCAATAAAGCTATCTTGGTTTCTCCTATATACTGATGTATCTTTGATGTATGATTGCATTAGTATGTTTAGTTTACTTCTAATCCTGAACTAGTTATGATTATGAATCTATGTCTTTGTGTAGTGTTCTTCTCTTGTGATCTTGTAGAGACCTGTTGAAGCTGGGCGAGCGAGAAGACAAGTAGCTGGGAACTCCCAAAGAGAAGAGAAACCGGACCGAGGGACAAACGGAAGACACCGGTTAGTCCATCCACCTCTCTTCATTCTTAATTCATAAAGGAAGAATACTAGAATAGCTGTCTCTGTTTGTTGCTAAGGCACTGTCACACCTTAGGTGGATAGGATCGTCCTGCATAGGCATTTTTCCCCACAACAAATTGGTGACTCCGCTGGGGAGACTTGTTTAGTCATTTTATTTGTGTCTCTATCATTGTTTGTTTCATAGACTCAACAGCAACAATCGAACTACATCTGCTATTCTCATATGCAAAGTAGACAGTTGCTGCTTTGATCCAATCACTGGATTTGTCTATGATCTGAATGATGGACTCACAAATGATTTGATGATCCTTTGTGATAGATCTTAGTACTCCCTCAAAGCATCCCTATGATTGTACCTTGCTTGTTGCTTTTATTTGGCCTGAAACAGTAGATTAATTAGCAATCTGTGACCCAGAACCCAGTGAGAAACTGTCGTTTCTTCTTCAGCGTGACCCCTGTGAAGAGGTTCTGCATTTCAACGCAGGTCCCGTGAAGGCTACCTACGCTGAATGTCAAAACCCCAGTGTTGAGGTTGCGCTGATCCAGTTTGGCCTTGTGCAGCTGGGGTTCTCTGCTCTGTTTTGCCCTGTTTTGATCTCTGATTTTTGCAGCCTGTAACCAGCATAGGTACCAGTCTGATAACTCCTTTTCTCTGCTTAAATTCCGCCTTCTTTTGTACAAAAAGAATTGTGAGTGTTTTTATGTGTTTGTGGCGTCATTTACAGTTTTCCTTTGCATAAGTGAAATAATCATCCTGTAGCCCTTGATTCAGATCTGTTGATTGTGATCTTAGGAGAGAGTTCATTGGCTGTTTACAGTTGATTATACATTTGCTTTTGCTTATTGGTTTGATTTTGTCTTTTTAAGTGTCGAAACAAGTGTTCATTTCGAAAGTCGTAAAGTGTTGTAATCTCTTCTACCCTTTCTGATTTCGAAAAAATAAACTTGTTTGTACTTGTCATTTAAAAGCAAATTCAAAGTTGTACAAAAAGCTTTCTCTGTAGGCATCAATACTAAGAAAGAGGAAAACAAACACCTGCATTGTGCATTTGCATTTTGATAGTTTGCATGTTTGATTTAGGAAAAGTGCATTAGAGTGTGCTGATTGCTCTTTGAGAAAAGATGGTGTCTTTCTTTTCCCTTAGTAGCTAGGATTTTCAAAGTTGAAAAGATATAAAGCTTGTTTATCATCTTTAGACTGCATTTAGGAATTGTATCATACATCTCATGGTGATCCAGAAAGGCAAACTTCTAAAAAGATCAACTTAAAATAAATTGAATGAACTTAACAACGCTTTGCAACATAACGCACAACATAGAGGTCTAGGCTAGAGACGTGTTCCGGCGTTGTAAAGCCTGGTGACTGTCGATCTCGTTGAAGGTGGGTGATTCCTCCTGAGGGACGATAGCGCCAGTACGGATTGTGCTCCCACGTACCGTCGCGTATATATTGGGAGACCCCTATAGGCATAAAACCTTTATCCTTAGGAAGCCGTGTCGGCCGCCCTACTGATCGCAATGCACTGAACATAGAATTTAGGAAGATCAACCGCCCGTACCTTAAAAAGTATTTTGCGGTTTTGCGAAAAGTTTGGCACACCCTCTGCCTAGAACTCCGGAGCAGTTTCTTTTGGCCTTTTTCAGACTCTATAACATAAAAAGTCCATCCGAGCATTTGTCACTTCGGGCTCGTTAAAACATCGAAGGAGACTAGAGTCATCTTTAGCTTTTTCTCGACTCTTTAAAAGTGAAAAAGCAAGTTGTGTCTAAAGTGTCTGAAAATTCATTCAATTCGGAAACACACTTTCCCCTTTTAGTATTTTGGTTGATCGAGTAATCCGCAATCGTGGAAGAAATTCAATTGAAACCCCATCGTTCGTGGAGGCTTACGAGTCAACCGTCTTTGTCTCCGGAATCGAAAACAGTACGGAAAAAGTGAACTCATTTAACCGGTTCGAAATCTCCTATCAAAGTTAGAACAAGTGTTCCAACAACATCTGAGATTCCGGTTACTCCAAACATTTCTGGAAACCCTGTCTCTATTGAAGAATTTCAACAGTCACAGAGGGACAGTGACACTGATCCTAGTCTGAGAGCAAATACTTGCGTTACTGAACCAGTTCCATCTGTGACCGGTTCAGAGAGTCTTGCTCCTCAAACAACTGTCGCTGTCGAATCAACCCCTTCTTCGGCACTAGAAATATTTTACGGACCTGACGGTCTTCCTCTTCCACCTGGTTTGATTGCGATAGAGGAAATTGTAGAAGATCCGCAAGCAAGTACTCCAACGCATTTTGGAGTAGGGGTCACTCTATTTCCTTCTACATCAAAAGTTAGTCTATCCCCAGTGGAAGTTCCTGTAGAATCGCTAGGCAATATATTGGATAGACTCAAAATGTCTGAACAACCGTCAACATCTAGGACTATGTCGAATGATACAGCGACAGCAGAACTCCCTGCCATCACTCCGACAATGTTTGCCGGCGTACCATCTGTCCCAACTATTTCGCAACCGCTAGAAGGAGTCCACCCAGGGACTATTTCGACAGTGTGGTCTGTTCCAATTTGTTCCTCCGGAATAATATCCGGCAACTCTTATGTTGAGACTCGTCAAATTGATCCCTATGGAGGTCAATTTGGGCCATCCAGTCCCTAAGGGCAAACAATCCCCTTGAGTTCCGGATTGCCACCGTATGGGGGGCAGTATGCCCTTTCGTTACCCCCTCCGGGAGGGTATCCATACGGGAGTTCACAACAGTATTCAGGTTATACAGGAATTACGACAAGTGGTTGGGTACCTATGCTACCCCAACAACCAAGAGTTGTGTATTCTATGCAACAATGTGTACCTATGTCAAACATCCCGACAACACCAGCTATTGTAACAGTGTCACAAGTTCAAACGATGACTGTTGTATGTCAGCCTCAGATTTCTCAGGTTGTAATGCAACAGCCCCTTGACCCTGTGACACAACCACAATCGCCAACTGGTGGGACGACACAGGTCCAAACGGGTACAATTACCCCACATCTTGGTCCGCCGGTTAGTATAGCGCAGCAGAACATGGCTTCACAACCATGGCTGGTGCAATACCAACAACCACAATTCCAGCAAGTGTACCAAGGTTCTGAGCAGTAGATATTTGCGAATAGTGGACAACCGTACATTCAAAACGGTCAAAACCAACCACTTTACAGTGGTCAAGTCCACCAGCCGTATCAATCATAACAACATCAATTACATTATGCTGGTATGCAAAGGCCCACTGCTCAGGCAATTCCATCGTATCCTGGGTACGCTTCACCTAACCTGAATCAACAGTTACCATTTGTGGCAACTTTAGAGTTACCCGATTTACACCGGTTAACAAACGATCCAATTGCTTACGCCCCTTGGTGGCCAGCGATTCCTCACAAACTTCCATCAGACATTCCTAAATTTAATGGAAATCCAAGTGAAGATCCATCGAATCACGTGATGACATTTCATCTGTGGTGTTCATCAAACACCCTGAACGATGATTCGATAAGGCTTCGCCTTTTTTAGAGGACGTTAACGGGTCCAGTGGCTAAATGGTATATTGAATTACCTAGAGCCTCGTTCGACAATTTCAGCTCCCTAGCCACGACTTTCTTAAACCACTTTCAATTACCGATAAGGTATGAAACGGGAACAGAAATCTTATACAACTTCAAACAGACAACAGCCACTCATATATCCGATCATATACATGAGTGGCATCGTCGTCGTAGGATGGTGAAAACGTACGTTCCCGATCAGCTATTAGCTGAATGGTTTATCAAGTCGTTAATTCCTGCCATAAGGGAAGATGTGGCCAAGGGGGGAGTCGTAATGGAGGAGCAAGTTATTGCTCGTGCACAATATCTAGACTTAGTCTACACTCAGTCTGGCACGCTCTACGACAAAATACCTGACGCCCCTAGACCGGAATTCTCAATTCCTCCTCCTCCTAAATCAAATAGTGACTCTCATGCCGGCGATGGTGTGATTGGCATGGCAAACGCGAAATCGACAAAGGCTTCGTCTAAGAAAGTCCGTAAGACTTCAGATCAAAATGCAAAAGATGAAATTCTTGCTTCGGAAGTAAATGTCGTATCAGCAGATAAAGGCAAAGAAACCAATCAACCAGGAAGCAAGAAGAAGAAAAACAAAGGAAAGAAGAAGAAACAAGGTGAGTCATCTCCCGGAAAAAATTCTTCAAACCCTCCTCGGAAAGGGAAACCAAAAAGTCCATGTATAATATGTGACGAAGATCATTGGACAGCCGATTATCCATACAGAGCTGAGCTTAAGAGGTTCTTCAAAAGTTCGCAAACCTCAGCTCTGTTAACTGATCCGTTTCCCAATCCAGGTCAAAATCTGGTTGATAGTGGAAATGCTTCCCCGTCGCAAATGCTAATGTTGTCGATCTCCAAACAACAGGATGATGCTTTGATTTCGACAAGGAACAAGGATTACGGGAATCCGCAGCTGTCGAACGACAAAGGTAAAGATCAACCTAGTAGTTCGACAACAACTTCGACAGAAGTTGTACTGCCCATCATTCTTGAATTAACAATAAAACTGCCAAAGGGAGTAGTACACAAGTCGACATTTAATCCTCGCGCCAGAGCCGCAGCATTATAACATAGTGGAAGATTTGGCCCAATCGCCATCCACTATGTCGACTCTTGAAGTACTACAAAATTGTCCATCCCAAAGGCAGGCTTTGTTATCAGCCATTGGTGGGGTTGATCCTAAGGATTCCAATCTTGTATCCTGCGACCACAAAGGATACAATCCTCAGTTACCAGCTCAACTAGCTTTCCTTATTCAAGTGAAAGCCCTCAACAAAACTGTTCACCAAACAATTATTGGTGAGGGGGCATCTACATGTATTATGTCGATGAGTTGCTGGAAAACTTTAGGATCTCCGACCTTGTCGCGATCTTCGACGACATTGAAAGCATTCGACGGTAGGACATATACCCTGTACAGTATCCTAAATAACTTGAAGGTTGAACTAGGGGGAAAAACAATAGAAATAGATGTTGAAGTCATCGATGGGAATCTTGACTACAACATCCTACTGGGAAGACCATGGATATATGCCATGGTAGCTGTAGTGTCGACATATTTTAGGAAGATCACATTCCCTTTTCAAGGAGGGATTACGATCGTCGACCAACAAAACTTCCTCCCTAATGGTTCACAAGTTACAGGAAGCATTCCCATGATCCATGGAAGCAACCATTCGCTTCAAGATATTGGAGTAGGCCTACTGAAAGACCCCACATTAATGGGAACTTTCGCACTTCCGCCTCCAATCTATATAGGAGAAATAGCATTGGTAGTATCCTGCAACATGATATCTTCAACGAAGATCTCAGAAGACGATATCAACATGGATCATGCAATGGTTTTGCCCCCAAGCCCAATAGAAATATTGTAGCAATCAATGTTTCTGGCATGGGAGGCGAACCCAAGTCAACGCTCGTCAAGCGTTTGGGTAGATAGGTCTATAGAATATGGTACCCCATTAGATCCTTGGTCGAAAGTGCATAGGACTGACGAAGGAATCCTGCAATCAATGTTGATTGAGGGGGCACCGTGGAATGATTGCCACCATCGTTCCCTTCTTCCAGATTATGAAGAAGATACTCAACATGACCTTTATCACCCTTCAGTTTTTGAATTCCTATCAAATACTGTAAATACGGTGGATTTCGAGCGAAACTTATCCAATATTGAAGAGACTATAGCCATAAATATCTCGACTAAAACAAATGTTGTAGAGAATATTTATGTCGGCAAAGGTTGTTCTCCTTCAGAACTGGAAATATATAACGCTCTTTTTCGCGAGTTCAGAGATGTCTTTGCTTGGTCATATGATAAAATGCCAGGCATTGACTCGAGCATCGTTGAACATGAAATTAAGATGTATCCTGATGTCAAACCAGTAAGACAACGGCTTCGGCAGGTGCACCCCAAGAAAGCCGCTGCCATTAAAGCAGAAATTGAAAAGCTTCTCCATGCTGGTTTCATCTACCCGGTTCCTCTAACCGATTGGGTATCGAATATTGTCCCTGTTATGAAGAAACAAGGGACAATTAGAGTGTCTGTCGATTATAGGGATGTAAACCAAGCTTGTCCAAAAGACAACTACCCTACACCCTTCATCGACCAGATAATTGATGAATGCGCCGGATGTGAAATCTTTTCATTCATGGATGGATTTTCTGGGTATAATCAAATAAATATCCGCCCACAGGACCAGTCAAAGACTGCATTCATTTGTCTGTGGGGCACATTCGCTTATCGAAAATTACCCTTTGGTTTAAAGAACGCAGGGGCGGCGTTTCAGAGGGCAATGAATTATGCCTTCCATGACATCAAGAACATCGTTCAACCATATCTCGACGACCTTCCGGCTCATTCACGAAAGCGGACTGATCATCCGCAGCATTTAAGAGTGATATTTCTACGTTGCCGACACTACAAGATAAGACTCAATCCACACAAATGTGTATTTTGCGTCGGTTCTGGTCGTTTACTTGGCTTTGTAGTCTCTAAGGATGGGATTCGTCTCGACCCTTGCAAGGTTCAGGCAATCATTAATTTGCCTCCACCTTCAAATTTGCTTCAGATTCAGAAACTCCAAGGGAAAGCAAACTTTCTGAGGAGGTTCATTCCAAATTACGCAGAACTTGCTAAAGGTTATACTCTTCTTTTGAAAAAGGATGTACATTTTGTCTGGGATCAGGTGGCGCAAGCCTCCTTTGATGCTCTGAAAGATTCTCTAGTAAAAGCATCATTAATGTATGCCCCAGACTATCAAAGAGATTTTAACCTGTATCTGGCTGCAGCGGATACGACCATTGCGATGGTTTTAGTTCAAGAAGTCGACAGAATTGAACACCCTATATATTATTTAAGTAAAAACTTGAATGATACAGAAAGCAAATACTCTTATGTTGAAAAACTAGCGCTTGCAGCTGTTCAAGCGATTCAAAGATTTCGACATTATGTCCTCTTTCGGAAAACTACCATTTTATCATATTGCAACCCCATGACTTATATACTGTCGCGCCAGTTGCTGGGGGGCAAATATTCAAAATGGATAGCAATCCTTCAAGAGTTTGATCTGGAATTTGTAAAATCCAAATCAAAGAAAGCTCTAGTTTTCGCAGAATTATTGTGCGATCTCCCATCGTCGTCCAACGATGAAACATCCGAAGAATCAATCGTGGACGAGAATTTGTTTCTGATATCCACAAGCAATGAGTGGTATGGAGATATCATAATTTATCTCCAAACCCAAAATTTCAGGCCTAACACCTCGCACTCTGAACAGAAAAGTATACGATACCAAGCAAAAGACTACATGATCGTCGGTGATACGCTTTACCGTCGTGGTATCGATACAGTTCTGAGGAGGTGCCTCACCCATGAGGAGGCCGAAAAAGCCCTGAATGAGTGTCATTCGGGCGCGTGTGGGGGGCATCAATCTGCATATGCAACAGCACAAAAAATCTTACGAGCAGAAAACCACCCGCACCTTTACAGCCAATAGTTGCTGTTGGGCCTTTCGCCAAATGGGGCATCGATTTCATGAAATGTAACCCCACCTCGACCGGGGGGCATGGGTATATCATAGTCGCCGTTGACTATTTTACCAAATGGGCCGAGGCGATGCCTACATTAGATAACACTAGTGAAACAGCTGCCCTTTTCTTTTTCAATCATGTAGTCGCCAGGTTCGGCGTACCACAGGCTATAGTTACAGATCATGGATCGCATTTTCACAATCACATGATGGTTGAATTAGCTGCCAAGCTAGGGCTATCTCACGACAGCTCTACCCCATATTATCCGCAAGCGAACGGACAAGTTGAAGCGATCAACAAGGTCCTGAAGCGTATGTTGCAAAGGATGATCGGGGTTCACAAAAGAAGGTGGCACCTAATCCTGTACTCAGCCTTGTGGGCTTACCAAACATCAGTAAGAAATGCGACCGGGTTCACACCTTTCCAACTGGTGTATGGCCTGGAAGCAGTCTTACCAGTCCAGTGCGAAATTTCGTCTCTTAAACTCGCAATTGATCTCCTCCCCGGAACTTCAGAAGAAGAGACCCGTTTCTTGGAATTAATCCAATTGGATGAAACCTGTCATGATGCCGCTTTGGCTAACAAAGCCCATAAGAAAAGAGTCAAGGCGCAGTTCGACAAAAATGTCAAACCCCGTGTCTTCTCAGAAGGTGACTTGGTCTTGCTTTACGACCAAGAATCTGACAAATTGGGAGCAGGTAAATTTAATTCTTTATGGATGGGCCCCTATATTGTTAAACGATTGTTAGCAAAAGGAGCCTACGAGTTAATGGATTATGACAGAATTCCACTGGCGCAATCTCGCAATGGGTTGTACCTTAAGCGTTACTATGCTTAAATAGTAACGTGTATGCTTTTGTTGTATTTTGTTTTCGCTAAAGAGTTTGTTTTGGTCGAGTAATCCACCTTTTTACATTTATTGTAGATGTCAAACCTTTCTGAGACATGTGTGGGATATGCTGACGGAGCGAGTCGTAGTTAGTGGAACCTGTCCTCCGCGGCTTGGGCCATTTTTTATCCAAGCGGCGAGTTAGTAAGTTTCAGAGGTGTGTGTATTGGGCAATCAACGAATAATATCGCTGAGTATAGCGCGTTGATAGAACTACTCTTTGATGCCATCACCCATGGTATACGCCGACTAATCGTCAGGCTAGACTCACAACTCGTGATACTACAACTCAATGGTATATATTCCATCCGCAATCCAGCTATTTATCGTATGTTTCTAAGGGTTAAGATTTTGGAAAGATAGTTTGATTTAATTCAATACCAACATATTTCCAGAAACTTAAACACATTAACCGACTCATTAGCAAACTATGTGTTAGATAGACATTTGCGACATTTATAAAAAGAAATGCATCATCAATGTTGTACAAGTGGATCATATAACTCAACCGGAATAAACCCCGAAAATCAAAATATATATATAAAAGCTGTTTATCGTTTACACATAATGTTCTGTAACCAAGACAAAAATTGGTCGCATGACCCGAAAACTCAAAAATGCTAGGGGGCACCCTAGCCTAGTGATGCTCATGATAGCACGTCACGGCCTGTGCAATCATGCGCAAGAGACGAGTCCATCGTCTAGGCACACCAGTAGTATGCCGCTGCAACTGTAAAGGTAACTCGTCGATCCGTACATCTGGAATGCCAAGAGTAAGGCTCTCAACCTACTCCTGCACAGCTGTAAGGGTCTCGGCCACGTCAAGGTCGCGAAGAATAACCCTCCTAGCAGTCTCCCCTACTGGGGCAGCGACTGGCGCTCTCGGGCGAACTGCTGGACGAACAGGACCAACATCTGCATGCACACATGAGTTTGATTAAAGTCTTGATAGAATAAAGCACAAGGAAATTATAAATAGAAACAGTAAACAGTGATATGGTCGAAGATTTTACCAATAGCGCCCCACTGTTCGCCATCTGGCAGTACCAAATCCGGATCGCATCGGAAATCCATGCCAACATATGGATACTCGGAATAGACCATCTCCTGACGCTCGAACCACCTGAAGAAGATATCTGTGAAAGAAATCTGAGATTGACCAGCATGCCTAGACATGTGATCAACCCATCTTTGCATGCGTGGCTCAGTAGGAGAAGGCAAGTCGAGTGCAATATACTGAGGCTGCATCAGTGGTATCTTCTCCAAGTCAAAGGCAGTCAAAATAGAACCAAATCCAAAGTTCTTCAACTTCCCATCCTTTACCTTGGTCAACTGACTTTTCATCTGAAGAAGTACTGCATCACACCAGTTGAATACTTTCGGTTGGAGACACTCCAAGGCATGCTGCACATAGGATCTGTTGGCAACATGAAGAGATGCGCTACCGGCCATCCTACCAATAGTATACAGAATGGACCTGAGAGACCTGTCAGTAATCTCACGGATAACGACCTTGCCATCTCTGCTCGGCTGAGATCCTTCCCTGCAATACTGGCAGACATAATCTCTCACGGAGTCATTCCCTCGGGCCGAACCTGACAAAGAAATGGGAGCACCCCGCCTCGACAAGCCAGTCAAGAAGTAAATGTCTACTATGGTCAGGGGGATAGATTTGCCCCTAATCTGAAATACTTAGTTGATAGGATCCCAAGCATCAAGCATATACTGCAGTAAGGAGATCTGTGCTCTCATACTAGAGATACGGAAGAACTTCAACAGGCCACAGTTCCGCAGCGCGTTCACCGTGACAAGGTCATGGAGGGCAATCATGTCCTCTTCTTCATGTTCTCATTCTCGCCATGTAAGGGTCATTTTGCTCAAAGGTCCCTGCAAAACAAACAAGAGAAAGAGTAAGATCCTGGATTTGATGAGAAACTGGCAAAATTTTCATCAAAAACTGTGCAACAAAACCAAATTTCTGTGCCCAGCGCAACTAGCCAGTGTTCCACCTACGTTGAAGGTCAAACTACCTTCAGGCAGCTTGACATTCAGCGCAGGTTTCGAGTGAACCAGCTGCGCTGATGGCAGAGCGCCCTAACAAAACCCCAGGTGCTCAGGGAGATAGGAAAACAGGCACAGAATGGAAAAATGAAACCATGAAAAGAAAGAGCTAGGGTTCAGCTCCTACCTGGTCTAGACGGCGCCGAGAATCGTCCACAGAATCTCCCGAAATCAGCTGGTGAAAATCAAGGGGGAGGAGGCACCTCCAAAGCTCCAACAAACCAAGTTCAAATGAAATGGTAAAATGAGAGGTAAAAACACTTTTTAATTGCTTTTTATGTTGTTCAAAGCGAAATATTAGGGTTTTAATCTCATTTTCAAGCAAATGTTATTCATTTCTAACTAGTTTGATGTAGCAATTGAGGATACAGTACTATCTTTGAAAGGGCAAAGCTAGTTATGGTAAAAAATCAAAATTTGACCATATATTCGAGCATTTTTAGCACACAGTTCATGCTCGTTAAAAAATAAACGCAAGATCCGAGCAGTTTTAACGCGGACTTCATGCTCGTTAAAAAATAAATAAGCAATGAGCAAGTGTTTCCACCATCATTTAAGCTCATTTTAAAATAAAAAATGAACCACTACCCGGTAAATAACCACTGTGAATGAAACCTTATCAGCCATTAAAGCCTTGGTCGTGTTTGCACCGTCACCTCCACTTTTCATTTGGCCGATCGTTCACCTCCAAAGAGTGATTTCACCTAGCCATCCTTGTGACACTGCCGTGATTGGAAAATTCCAACCTGTACCTGGAATCAGCTGCTAACCCTGTTTATCACTCGTTCCTAAAAAGACGAGTCTTCTTTAAGCTCTTTTCAACTGACTTGTAAAATATGAAAAGATTGCCGAGTTTTGGCCTTCCAGCTCATTAAAGCGACCAGAAGTGCTATCCCTCCTCTAGATTTTAATCTTTTTGGACCTGAGGGATTATTGCACAAAAAGATCGAGTGCTTGTTTTGTTTGGCTCGTTAAAACTATCGAAAAATCATCCCTTCTGTATTGTTTTATACTTTTTCGGACTAAAGGGATTAGATGACGAAAAAGGACTTTTGGAGTTAACTTTATGTACCTTTTCAGAATCTCTAAAAATGAAAAGGACCGAGTTATCTTTGTCGTTAGACTCGTTAAAATCATTAAATAGCGACAAACTTGTCTTTAGACGAGAACGAGTTTCACTATCGCTAGGCTCGTTAAAACATAGCGATGGGCTTGCCCGAAGGGCAGGTTATAGAACAAGCATATGTTATCCTCCTCAAGCTTGACAAAAATAAAGAGGTACTGGTCAGCAATGACTGGGGAAAAATTGGGAGAAACTAAAGAAAACTTTGATGGTAGCAAGTCGCTCTTGAACATGACACTTTTCCTCCGTGCCACAATCGGGTTGGGTTGTTTCATTCACCGGTCACATCACCATGGTCTCGCCATACCATCCATATTTGGGGTAATGCTACCAATCCATCGCATCAGTGTCGCCATATGTTCAAGAGAAGTCGTTCAGAAAAGTCAACCGTGTCCCATCCACTGCCATACATTATCCTTCATCCTTTCATGACCGCCACCCTGAATCATATGTCACAGATCGTTTTCACCTCCATCAAAATCATTAGCTTCGTTCTGTGTCACTGATGTGGGATACATTAAGGCCCTCCTTTGATGGATCGCTTCTTGTCGACATCAGCTCATTATCCAAGAAGTTGATCTAGGAACAACCCCTTCAGTACTTTGAAGCTTGCATGCCTCAATGGCAAGTTTCTCACTTCCGGCGACAGGTATACATCAATGACCTTCGACCAGAAGATTTTGCGTGGTGTTCGACGCCAAGTCCTTTATTCACACCACGTGAATTGTACTGCAGTACCTTGAGGGTCATTATCATTATCGGTGATTCCTCTCGCGCTTGTTAACGGTTTACCTCATTGACCGGTAGTCAAGCGATGTCTTTCCATGTTCGACTTCAGAACATTTCTCACATGGATCGACTTGTACTTAGAGTGAAGATCGAACGAGTTTGAAGACCCCGGATCTAGTTTCATCCATCCGGGCTGCGATATATATTCAGGAAAAATAAAGACATTGACATGTACATCATTGCAGCAGATAATCATCCTACTCAAAGGATGATAATTTCATCAAAATTATCAGTCTACCATCAGACGATTGTCTGTTCTATGTACAGAGAAATAAATTTATAAAGCTGAGCATGGGAATGCCCGCCTCAGCTAGATCATGAAAGCAGTATGAAAAATAATGTATTGTATTGTATCTTATTACAGGTCTCCTCCCAGCATTGGATGAACTTCGGACCCTCCTGGATAAAGCATTTCACCCGATAAACGGCCTCATACTTTAGGGGGCAACTGTTATAGACATTTTTGTGCCTTACAGCATTGAGCATGAAATTTCCATAATCTAAGGGATCCAAAGTCCCTAAACATGTTCCTACCCCTAGAGGAACAAGGCTAACAAACCACAGCAATTCACAGAAGTTCTCCACCAGAAACTGCTCAAAAACAAGTCAATTCAGGATCAATTCAGTGGCTCCACTAGCTGTCTGCGCTGAATGTCAAAGCCAACACTGGCTACCTGCGTTGAATGTCAAAGCCAACACTGGCTACCTGCGCTGAGCGAGAGTTGACATGTGGCAAGTTCATTCCACAAGGTGTCAAAACCCAGGAAGCTTCCAAAATCTTCCTCAATGACACTTGCCTCAGGGAATTCGACTATGATGAGTAAGAGGTTCCAAATCTCCAAGTGGAAGCAAGAACCTCCAAGTGGAATCAAGAACTGACAGAGGGAGAGGACACTAGTCAGATCTCAAGCTGACTCATCCTCTCTCCAAACATCTATATATAGATCTCTCCTCCATGAGATCTAGAGGGTGGAATTTTGTTATTGCAAAGAATTGCTGTTGGTTTGAGATTGGAATCATTGGGTGCTTAATGCTTTGAAGGGAGGTGAAGATAGGAATTCCATTTTGCTGGGAAGGAGATGCTGGATTGGAGCCCTCTGGGTTGTATCTCTTACTGAACCTTGTTATTCATCAATAAAGCTATCTTGGTTTCTCCTATATACTGATGTATCTTTGATGTATGATTGCATTAGTATGTTTAGTTTACTTCTAATCCTGAACTAGTTATGATTATGAATCTATGTCTTTGTGTAGTGTTCTTCTCTTGTGATCTTGCAGAGACCTGTTGAAGCTGGGCGAGCGAGAAGACAAGTAGCTGGGAACTCCCAAAGAGAAGAGAAACCGGACCGAGGGACAAACGGAAGACACCGGTTAGTCCATCCACCTCTCTTCATTCTTAATTCATAAAGGAAGAATACTAGAATAGCTGTCTCTGTTTGTTGCTAAGGCACTGTCACACCTTAGGTGGATAGGATCGTCCTGCATAGGCATTTTTCCCCACAACACTTACGTAGCCCATTAGAACATAAATCTAGAACATCCAACTCTAAAGGATGTTATGAAACCAATTCACAAAAAGATAGAAAAGATAGATCAACGCCTTAGAATTTAGCCTCTTCAAGGGGGCAACCTCCTTTACATTACACAAATGAGTGATTCCTTGATGATTCAAATGACAAAACCTCCTTTCTATATATAAGAGTCTAAGGAGTCACAATATAACCCAGCCGACCTAACAATAACAATATAAAGGCACAAAAATAACAATAGAGTGATTCTATGGGGCACAGTAATAACAATATGGGGACAATAGGGGCACAACAATATTAATAAGGTATACAACTACAATAGTAATGGGGTAATAACTAGTATTAAGGGGACCTAACATGCCCCTCTCCTTCAAAAAAGTATTGTCCTCAACGCTTGAGTAGTTCTGGATGCTTCTGTATAAAATTCTCATCCTCCCATGTGGAATCTCCAGTGGATAAGTTCTTCCACTTGATGAGATACTTTGAAATTGATCGATTTCATAGCTATCGAGTTCTTGTTTTTGTGACTGCTTCTGGTTCTAATATAATTTTTCCTTCCTCTTCAAGTTCTGGCAATATTGTTTGAACTGGAAGCTTGTTGCCTATAACCTTCTTTAAACATGAAACATGGAAAACTGGGTGCACTCAAGAAGCTGCAGGAAGCTCCAATTTGTATGCCATAGTACCAATCTTTTGCAACACCTTGTACGGACCATAATACTTTGGTGATAATTTATTATCCTTATTAGCTTTCTTGAGGGACACTTGTTTATATGGTTGTAGCTGTAGGAATACCCAATCATCTACATCGAAACTTCTTTCGTTGTGATGTTGATGTGCTTGTTGTTTCATTATATTATGCGCCAACACGAGGTTATCCTTTAAGAGTTGGAGGACTTGTTGTCGATGCTCGATGTGATGTTCCACTGCTTGAACCTTAGAATTTTCTCTTAAATATGATGTGATGGATGGTGGCTAATATCCATAAAGTGCCATTAATGGGGTCATTTTTGTTGATGTATGGAAGGAAGTGTTATACCACCATTCAGCGAGAGGCAACCATTTGACCCATTATATCTATTTATCAGATACAAAGCAACGAAGATATCCTTCCAAACATTTGTTTACTATCTTAGTTTTCCCATCAGATTGAGGATGATAAGATGAGCTATGAGCTAACTGAGTACCGAGACAAGAAAATAATTTTGTCCAAAAATTTCCAGTGAAAATGGGATCTCTGTCACTTACAATAATCTTTGGGTTTCCATGTAGCTTTTGAATTGTTTCCATAAATGCAGTAGAAACTGTACTGGCTTTAAATGGATGTCATAATGCACAAAAATGTGTATACTTGGTAAGTCTGTCAACTACCACCATGATGACACTCTTTCTCTCAGACTTGGGTAAACCTGTGATAAAATCCATTGAAACCTCCTCCCAACATTGGCTTGGAATGGATAAAGGTTGTAATAAACCCAGAATCTTAATTGTTTCAACTTTATTTTGTTGGCAAACCAAACATTCTGCCACAAACTTTTGAATATCCGATTTAAGACCATCCAAAAAAAATTCCTTCTTAACCCTGTGGTAAGTTTTTAAAAATCCTGAGTGCCCTCCTAAGGGAGAAGTGTGCAATTCCATAAGAATCTTTTGCTTGAGTTGGGAATTCTTACAGAGGTATAAGCGATCTTTGTACCATAACGAATCATTTTTCCAGCTAAATGTATCAGATGTACTAGAATCGTATTGTAATTTTCGAATAAGTGCCCACACCTCTTCATCATTCTTCCATTCCTCCCTTTCTTTGATTATCCAATCTGTTTGGATAATAGAACTGGCACACAACAATGCTTCCACATCCTCATCCTTTCTTGAGAGTGCATCTGCCACCACATTTTGCTTCCCTTTTTTGTAGATGATTTCAAAGTCATAACCCAACATCTTTATGACCCACTTTTGTTGCTCTTCAGAGGATAATATTTGTTCTAAAAAGTATTTAAGGCTATTATGATCCGTTTTTACCTTGAAGTGTCTTCCCATTAGGTAGGGTCACCATTTCTTAAGTGCATGTAGTATTGCTAACATTTCCTTCTCATAAATAGCTTTGTGTAAAAAAATTCCCTTGATTGGATGAGTTTCAAAAGTAATGGGTCTTTCATCTTGCATTAAAACAACATCAATTCCATTTCCTGAAGCATCACATTCCACAATAAAGATTTTTGTGAAGTCCGGTGTAGCTAAGACCAGTGCTTGGCACATTGCCTCTTTAAGATGTTCGAAGGCCTTTGTTGCTTCTGGAGTCCATGAAAATGCATCTTTCTTCAATAATGTTGTTAGAGGTGCTGCTATTCTCCCATAATTCTTAAGAAACTTGCGATAATACCTTGTCAACCCGAGAAATCCTCGCAGATGCTTTATGGATGTGGGGATTTTCCATTCCATAATGGCTTTAATTTTTCAAGGGTCTACCTTAACTCCTTCATGAGATACAATATGACCCAGATATTCCACCTGTTGTACTCCAAAGAAACATTTGGATCTTTTTGAATATAATTGTTTCTCCTCCAATAGTTGTAGCACCCTGTCAACATGTTCAACATGATCCTTCCAAGACTTGTTGTAGATTAGTATATCATCAAAAAATACTAACACAAATTTTCTAGGGAAGGGTTTGAAAATGGAATTCATCAAACCTTGAAATGTAGAAGGTGCATTGGTAAGGCCAAAAGGCATGACCAAAAATTCATAATGACCCTCATGAGTTCTAAATGTTGTTTTCGGAATGTCTTCAGTCTTCATTCTGATTTGATGATATCCTGAACAAAGATCCAACTTGGTGAAGTAAATTGATCCATGCAATTCATTCAGTAATTCATCAATGACAGGAATGGGAAACTTATCTTTAATAGTGAGTTTGTTGAGCTCCCTATAATCCAGACACATGCACCATGATCCATCCTTCTTGTGCAGCAATACTACTGGAGCAGAGAAAGAACTTTGACTAGGTTTAATTATACCAGTCTCTAGCATTTCTGCAACCATATGTTCAATTTCACTCTTTTGGGCATAGGGATATCTGTACGGCCTGATGTTTGGAGGAACACTTCCTGGAATTAGATGAATAGCATGATCATGATCACGAATAGGTTGGGGACATTTGGGAGTCTCAAATACCTTGGAATGATTGTCCAAGACTTTTTGGAGATATGCAGAAATAGATGATTTCGATGTGGAAACATCTAGCGAACATAATTGTGCAATTACACCTCTTTGTTCCTTTTTCAGAAGCTTTGTCCTACCATTAGAGCTGATTATCTTTCCCAGTTTCCCTGCAATACCCCTTAATTCAACTTCCTTTCCTTCAGCAGAAAATTTCATGAAAAGTTCTTGAAAATTAGAAGCTATTGTACCCAAGGATTGTAGCCATTGGACTCCCAGTACAACATCAACACCTCCCATTAGAATGGAAAGCATTGGGCTAGTCAATACATATTCTCCCATGGATAGCTTGATATTATGGCACTTTCCAGAGAAATTTATTGTTCCTCCATTTGCAACCATCACTTGACACTCTGGTGCTCGATATAGGAAGCAATTCAATTCTTTTGCTACCATACAATGAATAAAATTGTGGGTACTTCCTGAATCAATCAACACTATTACCTTTTTCTTCTTGATTTGTCCTTCTATCTTGATGGTTTGAGGAGTGGTAATTCCAGCCAATGCATTACAAGATATTGTTGGATTCATTTCTTCTTTATCTAGGCTTTGTTCCTGGAGTATATCCTCTTCTTTTTTACCTTTCTTGCTCCTTTTCTTCTTCCTCTTCACAATCTATGTAGAATAATTTCTTCTTAGCACACTTATGACCTTTAGTGTATTTTCTATCACAACTATAACAAATCCATTTTGCTCTTTTTTCTTCCAATTGTTGTGGTGTCAACCTTATAGGTTGTGGAAGACTAGGGGCAACAACACTTCCATCTTTATAGTTGTGAGTGGTATGCTTCTTGGTTGTCATCATTTTTCTTTCCATTTTTCTTGCTAACTTGAATGGCTTCTCTAATGAATCAAGTTCCCAAAGGCAAACATCATGTTGGATATTATCCTTTAAAGTCCCTATGAACACATCAATCCTATGCTCCTCTGGAATATTTTTTACCCTTATGTTCAATTTTTGGAACTCCTCATGTGCTCCATTATTGAACCCTTTTGTTTGAGACTTATCAATTGGCTAAAAAAGGTGTTTCTTTTTGTATCATCATAATGTGCTGTCAATTCTTCCGTAAAAATTACCCAAGTGATAATTAGTTTACGAGAGCAAAGCCATTGATACCATACAAACTGATTTGGTTCCAAATATAAATTTGCAATACGTACCTTTTGTGTGTTTTGCACATTATTGAGATCGAAAAATTGCTCCATCTATAATAGCCATGTTGCGGGATCCTTGCCATCAAACTTCCTCATATCGATTTTTGGAATATGGTGGGTCTTCAATCCAACATTGGATTCTATGAAATCATGATTAACATTTCTTTCGTTCGCATCATGAGTTTCCTTTACTACCCTTTCACCATCAGTAAGTATTTCTTGTAGAAAATTTGTCAAATTTGTCTTCAAATTTGCCATGCCTGTCTTCAAATTTGTGTTCAAATATATCTTCAAATTGTCCATCTTAGCTTCCATGCCATTCATCTTAGCTTCCACACCATTTATCTTAGCTTTTGTTAGCTTTTGTGAGAGTGACATTTGTTGCACTTGGTCTTGTAATTTTGATATATCATGTAGAATTTCTTCCTCTTCTTCATGAGTCATGCTAGAGCTTTCAGGTTGCTTACTAGGTGTTTTCATTTTCTTTTCTTGGGGCATCAGTTACTGATAATAATGCTCTACTATGCCCTTTGAATTCCTTCAAAATAATTTTTCAAACCAAGCTTAAGCAAGAATTTAAAAAAATCTACACACCTTTTTTCACTTTATAGGAGCTCGATATTGCCTTTGATGTATCTCTATAATTTCGAACCATCCAGTTTTGAAATTGAGACCTGCAGTAGCCCTCTGTGTCCTCTTTCTAATGCCAACAGTCTGATCCAAATTGGATTCTCCAAGGAAGAATTATGCCAAATCTCCCACAGTGACCTGATTATAGACTAGTTTAGTAGAGCGAACTTGTACAATGTGCCACGTGTCCCTGTTTCAACCTTTGGCTCTAAAAAATATATACAAGAAACTATAGTCCGTCCTCTTTCTGTACCTTCTTATGAAATTTCAATCCGATGCTCAGAGAGAAAGTTATGACAATTTCCCCCGGTCACCTGTTTGGAAGGTAATTCAGGAGTCTGCAAAAAGACCAACTTCCTTAGATCATATCTCCACATATATAGCGTGAAAAACTCTAAAATTCTGACCCAAGGTTCAGTGCGATGTCATCTCAAATGGTTTTTTTTTTCGATTCTGAAACGTCGCAGAAAAAAAGTTATAGAGAAAATGCCACGATGACCAATTTGGAGCAGTGAAACCGTAGAATCCAAAAGCTCTGATACCAAATGTTATGAAACCAGCTCACAAAAAGATAGAAAAGATAGATCAACGCCTTAGAATTCAGCCTCTTCGAGGAGGCAACCTCCTTTACATTACAAAAATGAGCGATTCCTTGATGATTCAAATGACAAAACCTCCTTTCTATATATAGGAGTCTAAGGAGTCACATTATAACCCAGCTGACCTAACAATAGCAATATAAAGGCACAAAAATAACAATAGAGTGATTCTATGGGGCACAATAATAACAATATTGGGACAACAGGGGCACAAAAATATTAATAAGGGATACAAATACAATAGTAATGGGGTAATCACTAGTATTATAGGGACCTAACAAAGGATAATTTACTACCTTCTGGTTTGATTCTCTTTTCCAAAAGAATTGTACAAACTATATGGTTAAATAATTTGGCAAGGTGTTAATGTGTGATTCCTTCAAACACATTGCACTATGACCTAATGCAGGAGATACCTTCTCCAGTTTAGACTTCAGACCATGTTTCAGTCCTTCATGCAAATGGTTGACCTCATGAGAAATGTGACATCTTAACGAGTACACCAACTTTGTCTCCAAACTTTCCTCGCCACTTTCAACACATCGAATCTTGCTTGTAAGCTCGATCCCAGATAAAGACTTTATAGATTCACTCGAATCTGGGGACTTGAGAGATTGTGATAGTGTATAGATAAGTTGGGTCCAACATTCCTCTGCATCCTCTTGCATAAATAAACCATTATGTTGCTAGGCCAATTTAGGATACTTCTTTCTCGACATCATCCAAAATTGCATAGGAGTGACAACTCGAGTGCTTCTATCCAGCTCACCAAATAAATCCCTAGTAGCCACAGCTAAAAAATGTGATGAAGGATCTAAATCATTGCTCCTCCCAGAATATGTGTACTTCTGTAACACTAACTTCAACTCTGGAACCAAATGTAAGCACTGTACAATTGAATTCATATAGCATGTATTGCCCAAATTGAATAAACCAACTGTGTGGCCCAAAGATGCAGCCTTTTCTTCTTTAAAAAAACATTTTTATGCCCATGACTGTGTTCGTTACATGATTGGGTAGCCACTTCATCTGACATTCCACATTTAGAATCCCCATATGCAACAAACTACTTCGTGCAAAATGAATGCACCCAAAAAGCAAATTGTATTCGAGCTGCGATAACGAGAATGATATCCCTACTTTCTCTATTGGCGCACCTCAACCACCCACCTAACTGATCACACGCCTAATCTAAAACGCCACTAAAACTTAGATGTGGGTATAACCAATCTCAATATATGACCTCAACATTGCCCTACACTCATCAAAACTCCAAACTAAATGTCGACATCGCTAGGGTTGCTATAACTAGGAAACGTTGAGTGTAAATGTGTGAGGATTTGTAGGTAGTTGAAACTGCCACAAATCACAACAACCAGATTTGTTTTTAGCTTATATTCTTTTACCATTATTGTTGGGATTCAACTCTATGGCCAACAAAAACTTCACGTTCAAGCCTTCGAGTGTTATCTTAGTGGATCCACCTCTTGTAGATCAAGTAAACCAATCTAATCCTTTCATGGCCGCAACTAAAGCAGTGATCTATATGTGCATTAAATTGAAAAACCGTTTATTTTACACAATCTAAAAAATAAGGCTCAAAAGAACCCTCAAAATATCTCAAATGGTTACAAATTTGAGAAAATTTCTCAGGGGTAATACAACTAATCCTAATCTAAAGAAAACCCATGTTTTTGTGTTTTGAAATTCGCTACCAATTGGTCATAAAATGCATTTTAAAATGACTAGTCAAAATTGTTACATATTTGGCCTCTCTTTTGGGGACAAAATCAATTTCTTCTAGAATGACTACTAGATTTGGAGATTTAGAGATATAAAGGGAAAAAAGAATCTGTAAATAAATAAATAAATGAACCATAGCATAGAGCTCAGCCACAACAAGGTTCTTGGACATTGGGCCAACACCAAAATGAGTATATCGTGTTGTTCTAGTTTGTTCGATTGATTGTTCAGCGGGAAAGGTTCTTTGAAGTATTGCTTGGACAGTCGCAATAAATATTCCCATTAACTAAGCCTCTATTGGGCTTCCCCAAGGTAGATATTCCAAAACATGGAGAGGGTGAAATAGATTTCATGATAAAATTGGAGGTTTCAAAGGAGTTACCACTACAATTTCAAGTGAATCCATAGTTGAAGAACTCAGAGGGAGAAGATAATTATTGGACAGAGTAGGAAGATAGATCATTTAAGTGCAACAAATCTCCAACACAATCTGCTCAAATTCGTTCCCAAAAATATGGATCTTATAACCAAGTGAATTCCGTTAATCATTAGATGATGGCAGCCTGACGTGAATCGTTAGTGCTCCAAATCAATGAGAATCATTGAATGTATGAAAGGATTATTGTTGTAATCAGATCGTGAGAAAAAGCTTTTGATTGCTCAACAAATCCTTTGATTTCAAGAGGTAAATAGTTGTGATGTTATGCTGATTTCTTATAGTGTTGCCCATGTTTCGAAGATAATTGCAGCAAATTAGATCAAATTCAAAGCAAGATTGTTTTTTATATGCTGAATTTTGAATTTCTATTCTAAGCTAATGCATTAAAAAAAATTTACAGGTCGCACGAGAACCTAAATTGCCAATTTTTTTGGAAAAAAGAATACCTATCATTTAATTGTCAATCCGGGGTTTCGTAAAACTTGTGAAGTGTGCGTGCACTATATATGCTAGAAATTAACTTCCAATTTAGATCAATATAACTACGAAAGCAAATAACAGCAAACCAAATTCACCTATTCTAATTCAACAATCAATTCAAAAGAAATTATTGTACAATGCACGAAATTGAAATCTTAATCTACCGCACTTGTAGGAATTGAAATCTTAATCTACCGCACTTGTAGGAATTGAAATCTTAATCTACCACACTTACAGGAATTGAAAACACACCACTCTTTCAAAAATGAAATTTCATGATATGAGATCTACTCTAAGGGATCATGTGTGCATTATCAAATCAAGATCCTATGAAATGTATAATCAAAACCACATGAAATGAAATGAAAGAAAAAATAATCATTCTTAACCTCTCACACACGAAAAAATATGAAAGCAAATAAAAACAATCAATCTTAACCTTTCACACAGGAAAAGATATAAAAGAAATAAATCTTAATCTATGAAAGCAATAAATCTCACACATTATAGGTGGCCAATCCAAAATCATGAGAGATGGCAATTTGAGAGGCTCCTAATGCAAGCATTACCAATCAAGGTAAACATCACTCATGAGCATGGTTCTAAATCTGAATTCCATTCAAAACATGAGTAATCTTAAATTTCCACTTCAGTATCTCCAACTTTACACATGCCTTTGAAAGGAGGAGGCTCTTCTATTTATAAAAAAACATAAGAAGCTACATCTTTAATGGAGGTCCACTATTCTCTCCTTAGATATCTAAAAAATATCATAGAGTTACAATTCAAATAGGTAATGATGAAACACACAATCTCATAGAGTTACAACTCAATAGGTAATGATAAGACACATGTCCTCTTTTACCTTTATCCAAATCTCTTTTCATATCTTGAAGGGAATTCGAATTTGAGTACTGGAGGCCACATAAGGGTGCCTTGGAAGCTTCCAAATGACCTATAGATGTCATGAAACTCAAACCACTTTTAAGTATTATCAAGTATATGTCATTTTTCTAAGTTTTAACCATAAATTCACTTAAAATATTAGAAATCATTAGCTTTTGGAAAACACAAATAGAACCCATATAATTATGAAAATGGAGGCTAATGAAAGGTTATATGGTCATGGAGTTCCGACATGTGAGTGAAATGATGGAGATAAAGGTGAAAATGGATGATATTTTGAATACATTTTGGAGGCTCTATAGTTGTTTCCCCAACTCTAGCTCAACAGTGCACGTCTTGGTGGTAGTACTTTCGGAAACTCATTAGGCATCATATCTACATACTTGGCCAATGCATCGGAAATCTTGGCTATAATAGGTGTCCCCACTTCATCATCATCCTTAACCTCCCTGATAATTGTCGCATATGTCTCAACATCCAAATCTTGCATTGCCCTAGTCATACTTAGTGAAGACACATGTTGGACCTTCACCTCCCTACACTGCTCGTGAGTACGAAAAGTCTACATCTATGTGTCTCCAATCAACATAATCTCATCATAACATGACACAAAATTTCCGAGTTGCCCTTCAAAAAATCATGCCCCCGTGTGATGTCAAAGTCTGTCAATCTGGAATTCACTTTAGCCCTTGAGTTCATTGCCTTGACTTCCACTTCCTTGGGAGTAAGTTGCAACCCAACTTCCTTCGCTAACCCTGCCATCACAAAATTGTTAGTGGCACCTATGTCCACCAAAGCTTGGATAGTTCTCCCATGAATCTCCAAGTCAAGAAACCCTAAATTGTGTAGCCAACACTTTTTTTTTCTTCTTCGAGAGTACACCTACCAACTTCCTTATTATTATTAGAGTCTTTCTCTTTTTATTATTATATCGTTATGTGCGGAAAACATAACGATACAATGAAAGAATACTAATCAAGATACCAACAACAATATTTCATCAAATTAAACTTTCATTATCATTTTCAAATTTTATACAATATGTTACAATGGGGAGGTTGCCCCTACCAGGGCATAAGACTCTACCTGAACCGCTTTCTATAGTCCACTTTAATTACAATGCGTTATGACTTCCGGAAGGGTGGGCACATACCCATCTACCTATCTAACTCATGTTGCCTATGTACCACACGAACTGTAAACATTGCTCGTCGTGTGACTAACACATGACCCGTCACCCTCGCACTGTGACCCGCCTGTGCTAGTTGTGTGTTATCGACTGCGGTTCGTGTCTTGTTCCTCCAAGTAACTCCCACCATGTACTTATATGCGTGCTCCACTTATGTTCATGAATCATCGTGTCTCTTGGGGCGTCAGCCCCTCCAAGCGAACCTGCCCACCAATGTTAACAAGCTTGTTTGTTATGTGCATGAGTCAGCCTGTCGCAATACTTCTGCCCATCCACCATATGAGTCGGCCAATGGCATATTTTTGCTCGTCTGCACTCAACATGCCCACTACGATCCAAATGTGTGTCATTGCACTCGTTCGTTCGACCCACACTCGGGTGTGGGCGCCCTGCCTGGGTGTGCACCCCTGGTCATGCGCTCCGTCGTCGCATTTAACTGAAACTAATATATCGCCTATAATCTCTCTTCGCCTTTGCGTGTTGCTTTTAACCGACCATCCATTAAGCATGCTCTCCATCCATACACCTTTAACCGAACAAGAGTCGGGATGGCACCGCCACTACGTTTGCATGTACATCACCGGTGAACCTGTACCCGCAACTTGCCTAAGTGTCATGTTCACCCGGTTGCGCACCTGACTCACCCAATGGACGTGATGCCGACTCGGGTTTGTGACACCTTGGATGAAAATTTTTTAGGCCATAAATTAAGCCTGAATTCAAACTAAGACAACTTGACAAACAAAACTAAATTATCCAAAATAAAATGTTATCCTAATTTAAAATTCATTCTGAATATTATACCAATTTAAACTTAAACTCTCCCGAGCAAAACACTCTGATGACGGAAGACATTAAGGATGGGTGACAACTGCAGAGGATTCTCTTTCCAACTCACTTGATGCATAAATAGGTTTTATCTTTCACTTCATTACACACGCTATAAATGTTTTATCTTTCACTTCATTACACACGCTATAAATGTTTCTCCCAGAACATGCCTAATTTTCCAGTATTTATGAAAAGACATGTGGATGTCGATTCTTTTTATAAATTAGAGTTTTAATTTTTTTTAATTAATTTATAAATTAGAGTTTTACATTTTTCTTTTTATAAATTAGAGTTTTGCATTTCTTTTTTATAAATAAATGATTCAGATTAATTTATGGATGGGTCAAAATTTTGGGCCTGGAGTATGGAACGATGGAACGTAGTACCATTGTGGGATTGTGAGGGAACGTAATACCATGTCATGTTTGTGTTGCGTATGATCCTCCCTTTCTATTAGTTTTATTAAGTAATGAAGCGAGTGAATCCATAACAGAAGAAGATAGATTGTCTCAGCGTATATTTTTAGGAAAATCAATTTTGGACGTAGAACCCTCACATTTTTAATCCTCTAGTACAAGCCGATAGGGGTAGTATCAATATTTGGTGGAAAGAGGGATGCAACATCGATCCGGGAATGATAAAACATTTAGTTTTTGAAAATGGCTCCTTCCATCGCACATGTTACATTAAAATAAGAAGGATATAATTGTTTTAGCGATATTAGTGTTGTTTTGTATTTTGTTAAGATAACAATGTTCTGTAGAATCTCAGTGTAGAGATAGGAGACTCATAAAATAACAGAGTATTGTTTTTTGTTTGAGTAAGTTTAATTTGGACAAAAGGTCAGACCGAGTATTGTTTTTCGTTGGAGGAAGTTTGATTTATACAAAAGGTCATACCGAGGAAGAAGAGAAGTGAAAAGTGATAGAACACAAAATGGGAAATGTCAGCCCATAATGCACGAAAATGTAACTTCTTTTATTAGTGAAAGCTAGTGCCCTTTTTCTTTTTGAAAAAAACGGCCCGTCTTGATGTAATATAGATTCCTGCCATTTAGAATTTAGGTGTATCATTCGTAGGGATATGCATATATATATTCAGTGTGACATAGATATTTTAGGATATGTTTTTTTGGGTTAATTTTAATTAAAATTTCACAAAAATTTTAAAAAACTTGCCATTTAATATATAGAATTTCACAAAATTTTTTAAAAACTTGCCATTTAATATATATAGAATTTAAAATTAGAGTGCTCTATAATTTTTTTACGATATTGAATTTATTTATACATTCAAAAATTTATTTTAAATAATAAAAAATCACAAACTTGCTTGAACTTGTATCTCCATATTTCCCAAAAAAAAAAAAAAAAATTCATACATTTTAAAATTATTTTTAAAATATGATATATATATATGTTTTATTATTTAAAATTATATAAAATTAATTTACAACAACAACAAATATACCAATTTGTATTTATTGTTAGATTTGTATTTACATTTTCAAATAAACAACCATTCCATTGCAAAGTACCTTAAAAAAAAATTATCATTACATCTATAAACAATTTTATTATAAATATCAAATAATTATTAAATAAAAAATTATTTAAAATTAATTTAAATTTCAATAATATTTATAAAAAAAATAATAATATTATAGTTAAAAATAAAAACATTTAGTTATTAATTATAAATTTTAAAATCATTTATTTAACAAAATATATTAATGTATTATGAAAATTGTTATAAATGGTTTGAAATCATCTTAATTATAATTCTAATAATGAAAAAATATATTGAATTAATTATAGGTAGAATAAAAATTATATTTATATAATAAAAACGAAAACCAAAGATCAAATATTGACAAAAGGAATAGTTGCTATAAGCATAGACCCTACCTCTGCCGCTAATTAATTGATAAAAGGTTGTGCTCTCATAATAAAAGCTCTTGGCACAAATCTCTCTACATAGTGAAAGCTCTCCATACAAGTATGTCATGATGCTTTGTATGTCATGATCTTGATAGTGAAAGCTCTCCATACAAGTATGTCATGAGCTTTGCACTTGCGCATACATATTATTGCTAATATTTTAATATTAAATAATCTGTATCTTCGTATTGCAAATACCGCTATTTACAATAACAACTAGGGAAACAACGGACCCATACGATATTATTAGTAATATTTTTATACTAAATAATCGATATCTCTATATTCCAAATGGCTATAGTCCAAATGGCTATAGTCAATTGAGCAACAATTATGCGGAGTACAAACAAAACTTTGTACAATGAAAGCTCTCCACACAACGAAATCTCTCCGCACAAAACCCTCTGCATAAGCACAAATGTTGGCGAACACCTCTTGGAGATTGAGTGCAGAAGTGCAAATAATAGTGAGTTTCTACCACTCTGACATAATCAACTTCTTCTACACTAAAGAATTTGTAAAGCTCTTCGCACAATGAAAGCTTTATTTATGGTTATCTTTGTGTAAATAGGCATATCTATAGGTCTGCAAAGGAAGTCCATTATGTGAAGGAATATTTCAAGCTTTCATTGTGTGGGCCTCTGCACTTTGCACAATGACAAACCTTCTGCACAATTCATACACACTCACACTCATAAACAAATTTTTTAATCACAAAATTTACGAAAATATTTTTGTTCATATTGACACCTATAAACAATACTGGTCCCCACCACTATGTTATTATTTGGTTTTAGTAAGAAGCGTGGAAGTGCAGAGAATAGTGATTTTTCAACACTCTTGCATAATCAACTTCTTTTGCGCTAAAGACTTTGCTAATTAATTGATTCAAGGTTTTTCTCTCATAATTATCTCTCTCTAGACAAATCTATCCACACAATGAAAACTTTCTGCACAAAGGTCTCTACACAAGAATTTGTTAATGGCTAGTATAGTGAGGGAGAAAAGATATTTGCACTGATACAAGTGTGCCACAATGTTCTACACTTTTGTATCCATTTTCTCTCCACATTGTTCTTTGACATTATTATTATTATTATTATTATTATTGGTAATATTTTAATTCTAAATATTGCTAATTAATTTACTAAACATTAAGCTGAGTTTGTAGAAATCTTCGAAGAATGAAAGTTTTTCACAGAGTGAAATTTCGCTACAAATAAAGAGTTGCCTATTTTAATTGTGCAGAGTATGAAAGAAGAATCGAAACTATCATTGTAGAAAACGCAAATTGAAAGATCCCTACCTCAATTAATATGTATATTGAGAAAATTTGTATATATGTAATAAACAAACATGAAATATCATTACATTACAAATTAAAGTTATAAATTTCCATCTGCACCTTCGCTCTCTCATATATATCTTGGCTTACACACATCATTTCTCACAACCAAATCAGTAAAAGTTTTAAATGGAAAATAGTTTAAAATTGTTTTTCCCTTTGCACCTCTAATGCCTCTTCCCAAATTTAACCATTTTTATAAGCTCTCCAAGGTAAACATGAGCTGACTATCACTATGACATGACTCGACTTCCAAGTTCCAGTTATGGAAGTGGGGCTGACTAACCGACAACTCACAATCATCCCTTAGGGACTACAGACCACTCAGGAGTCTGCAAACCACCCCAGGTGATCCATCCCTAAGCTAGAACTCTTTTTCATAATAGAAACTCCCCAACCATAACCATAACACTAAATCCATGTGGTTGGGAGTCTATAACCACACACATAAGCTTGACTTCCAGCGGTTATGACCAAAATTCCTCAGTTCAGTGCATGTAGTCATGAGATCTATGCCATCTTTTTAGGAAGACCTCCATACCATTGTCAAGAACTACCTATAACTTTCTGGAATCATGACAATAATGATAACAATGCTGAAAAAGTAGAACAAGCCATATCTTTACCAATACAGGCCTAATGCAAGATAGGCATTTTGTCAAACACATGGCAAACATATAACCTATAGGCCATGAATGCATATATGATCATAAACTTCTGAAATTCATCTAAAAATCACTAAGAAGGCTCGATGGCCTCTCAAGCTAGCTAAAATAATACATTTTAGCCGATGTATTCATCAACTATTCACTAACTTATCAAACAATGAATGAGAGCCATTTCTAGAGCACATCATAAAACCATGCATATAACCAACATATAACCAAAATAGAAACTATGACGAATTAGCCATAAGATCAACATAATAGTAAATACAAGTGCTCGTAGATCACAATAGGAAAATAACTCATATTAACATATGAAAAATCCAACCAAGTAAGGGACTTCCACGTACAACCCAACCATAGATTAAGCTTAACAAAATCTCTATTTCAAACAATCACCCTTATTCCATATTCCAAGGATGAATGCGATCATAAGTGTTAAACCAAAATAAACCAAGAAAGGTTTCGAGAGGTCAAACCACCTCAACCCTCAACCACAGTGATCTCACCTATATGATGCATAAATCACTAACATTAACCCAATAGGTCTTTAACCAAGCTGTCAAAGGGCTCCAAGAACTAGTAAATCAACCTGCAAGCTCCAGGGAATCTGAGTTGTTCCAGGGCTTCATATTGTTTTTTGCAACCCATAGGCTCGAGGGACTAGTAACTCAACCCACATCCTCTATAGAACCCAAGCTATTTTAGGGCTCTAGAGAATTTTTTTCCAACCCACATCCATAGGAAACTAGAGAACCAATCAGAATACCAAATGGGGAACCCACTACACCATTGTTATCTAGGAAACGGTCAAGAAAATATCCATGCCGATGACAAAACGTAACCAAGGGACCACATTCAAATACTATACATCCAAAACATAGCAAGGAGCACACATGAAACCTATTACCTGCAAAGTAATTCTTTTGTAGCTGCTGATCCAACTATCTCATTGCGCTTCCTTGATTTCCTTTGCTTTCTTTCTCTAATCCAAGTGAATTCTAGAGTGCTCCAAGGATGCTCCAAGAATTATATAAGTGTGCAAGAGTATGAGATAATGAGAGAATGAAATGACAGAGCCAAAATTAAACTTACAAAAGTTGTAACAACCAAAATTTAGGAACTGATTCTCTGATGCCTTTTTATTATTGAGGTCTCTTTTTCTTTCATTTTCCTTTATTTTTCCTCTAATTTCCCTTACATTCAAATTTGTGTCTCTTAACCTTCCTTTTCTCCTATTTTTCTCTTTTTCTTTAATTAAATGTAAATTATTGCCTCCTTTCCTTTTCCAATGCCTTTTCCAATTTCCCTAGCCATTATTAACTATAAGTGATGCCCACTATAGTGTTTTTCCCACGCTTCAGCTTGGAATACGTGTCACATGAACTTCATTTTATTTTATTTAGATGGAAAATAAACTAGGGGTTGTTACAAACCCCTCCCCCCCTTAGGGGAACACTATCCTTGGTGTTCTATGATGCTTATAACCAACAAAACATGCTTCCCATGGAGCTTTATAACACTTCTCAATGCAACATTTACATCATACTAACCTACTCAAACCATGAACACAAATATTTCTTATTGAAGCTTTATAACGAAACTCAGTGCAGTATTTACAACATACTTTTCATTGAATCTTTATAACACAACTCATTATAGCATTTACAATACACATATGCATATATAAATGTAACCCAAAACACATAAACCAAGCACATCTGCTCAACCAACAAATAAGAATACAAATCCTGCATTTTATCAACCATATCCCATGTAGCTTCATCAAGCCCAAAGTGCTTCCACTGCACATTAACTTGCTCAATTTCTTACATCCGTAGCATGAGCTATTTTCACTGCAAAATGAACTAAGTTTCTTGCTGGAACTCTCCCTCTGGTTCTACCTGCAATACATAACAATAAATCACATGATCAACATCCTTTACATATCTATTAAGCAATGAAACATGGAAAAAATCATGGAATTTCACTATTTGAAGTAGTGCGAGTATGTAGTCCATTAGTCCAATCCTCTCAAGGATCTCAAAATGCCCGCAATACCAAGGTACCAGCTTGGCAGATGACCCAATCCTCAAGGAGCTCCTCTTGGGCTTGATGCACAGGTACACATGCTCTCCAACTTGAAACTCTTTGAGTGCTCTATGTTGACCTGTATAGCTCTTATTCATGTCCCATGTTTCCTTCAAATTCTTTTTGATAACTTACATTTGTTGCTTCATCTCAGCCAAAATATCTCGTCCAATCAACACCCTATTCAATGGATCACTCTAGCTGATAGGACTATTACAACTTTGCTCGTAAGTAGCCTCAAATGGAATCATACTCAAGGACTCCTGATACCCATTGTTATATGCAAACTCTACCATTAGAAGCTACTCCTCCCATTTCTATTGTTGATGCATGACATACATCCTCAACATTTCCTCAAGAATCCTATTAACCCTCTCTATCTATCCATCTATCTGAGGCTGATAATTTGTAATAAAGGCTAACTCTATCCCCAAGTTTGCAAAAAACTCCTTCCAAAACATGGAAGTGAACTTGGCATCTCTATATAATATATTATTCTTAGGAAATCCATGCAACCTCACCACCTCCCTGATGAATATTTGAGCTACCTCATTGGCTAAATTTGTAGAATTCACTACAATGAAGTGATATACCTTTCTCAACCTATTAAACACAACCATGATGGAATCATGTTTTCTCCATGTCCTTTGCAAACCTGTAATGAATTCCATGGAAATGACCTCCTATTTCCATTCTAGAATCATAATAGGCTACAACAAACCAGCTAGATACATACATTCTAATTTCACCTACTGACAGTCCAAGCATCTAGCAACAAACAAAACCACCTCTTTCTTAAAACTTGGCCAATCATAGAAATTTTTAACATTTTTCAAAGCCTTTTGGTGTCCTAGGTGGCCTGAATATGGCTTGAAATGAAACACCCTCAAGATAAGCTTCTTGAGCTCACTACTATCTAGCACATAAATCATGTTCTTGAATATGACCAAGTCATCTGTCATGAGGTGGTACTCCTCATCCCTATCACCTTTTTTTTTTATTGCAATCTCTACTTCAATTGTTGATACATGTCATCATGTTGCCCTCCCTACAAGATACTCTCTTGTAAATATGTCCTATAAGAGCTCACATCTTAAATGTCATTCACCTACACTGTCCTACTCAGAGTATTTGAAACCCTGTTCTCCTTTTTATTGATGTGTCTGATCTAAAATTCAAACTCACTAAGGGTATCTAACCTTCTAGATTTCCTAACATTCATATTGGATTGATCAAACAAATACCTTAGCCCACTTTGATCACTCATCAAGAGGAACCTCCTGCCAAGAAGATAATGTCTCCACATATTAAATGCATGACTAGCTACCAACCGAAGATAATGAGTCACATAGTTCTACTCATGCTCATTCATATTCCTTGAATGATAGAAAACAACTTTTCCTTCCCGCGTCAGGACTCCACCAAGTCCTTCCTTTCAAGCATCTATCAAAACCACAAAATCCTTATCAAGAATTGTAATCTTCAAAATGAGAGGATTTGTAAGCAAATGCTTCAACTACTCAAAACTAGCTTCACACTCATCAATTCATTCAAAATTCTTCCCTTTCCTTTGCAAAGATGTTATAGGATAGCCAATTCGTGAGAATTTGTTGATGAACCACTTGTAATAACATGCTAGTCCCATGAATGATTTGACCTCATCCAAATTCCTAGGAGTTGGCCTCTCCATGATAGCTTTAATATTTTTTGGGTCCACTGATATCCCTTCCTTTGAAAAAACATGTCCCAAGTACTGAATTTGAAACTGAAATAAAATTCACTTGCTAAGCTTGGAATACAAATGATGCTCTCTCAGCAATCTCAATACTGCTTCCAGTTGCTCTACATGCTCTTTCTCATTTTTGGAGTATATTATCAATAAACATTATCCTAAACTTGTCTAGGTAAGGTCACAACATTGTTCATGAAACACATGAAATTGGTTGGAGTGTTGGTAGGAACAAAAGGAACCACAAAAAACTCCTAATTTCCATACCTCATACGAAATGCAATCTTCTAGATATCTTCTTCTTTGATCCTCACCTGATGATATCATGATATTTCAAATCAATCTTTGAAAATAATGTTGCACCCTTCAACTAATAAAATAAGTCATCAATCCATAACAAAGGATACATGTTCTTGATAGTCACTTTATTCAACTATTTGTAATCAATACACAACTTGAGAATACCATCATTCTTCATTACAAACAATACTGGTGCACCCAACTTTGGAGTGCTCATCTTGTAAGGTGCCTTAGATGTTGGTGCTTCTCCCGAAATCAAATCAATAAGAAATTCCACCTCTCTATGATGAAGAAACTCTAAAATATCTACATGAAACACATTTTGAAATTGTTCCAAAACAAGATACTTCTTTAGGGCTTCATTATCCTCAACATCCTTCCCTTTTTCACTCGAAATATGGACTGCAAACAATACACATCACTTCCGACAACTGTGCATTTCCTGCATCGTTGTAACAATTCTCACTGATGTAGGTTTCTTCTTTCCTTACAAGACTCTTATTTCTCCATCATCATCTAGATACTAAATAGTCTTATCATAACAATCCACTTTAGTATTCTGAATGTAGAACCAATCCTTGCCTAAAAGCATATTGTATGATTGTTACACAACATTTTATCACTGTCCCTGTACTCTCTATTCCATGATCCTGGAGGACCACTACAGTGAACCCTACATGCTTTCCCATCATGAAGAAACTCCCAGTATGTCCCTCTTCATGAGCATAATAATTCCCCTTTGCATCATTTCCAAAGAATCTTCCTTTTACCCTAGTTTACAAGACTGGTGCTACTGGCCAATTTCCTCCTCGTGCCGATTTGCAGAGATTAAAACTAGCTCTAGTGTCATACAGAGTGACTGAGCCCTTTCTCAGTTGCATCAATCCTTGATCCAGGTGGATATTGGTGACCACCCACCAATTCCACTTGAAACCCCACCATTGTTTCTTTCAGCTTTTCAGTTTCCTTAATTATAGCACAGTTTACTATTTTTAGTAGTTTTTTGGGTCCTGAACTTCCGGAGTCGTTTTGAGGCCCTAAACGACATTTTTTGGGAAAGCTAGGAGCAACATGGGTCCATAGTTTGATGTTTCTCATCGCAAAGTTGTATTCCTCAGATATATATTTCTAAAAATGTATTGTGTGCATCAAATGGAGATCATATGTGAAAGTTATGACCCTGGGGAGTTGTACCAATTTACCCAAAACGGGGCCCATAGTTTGGCATTTCATCTCCTAGGGTTAGGTTTTTGCATGTTTAAGGTTTTCCATTGTTTCTCAATAATAAATAAGCCTTCGAGCCTCATTGTAAGATAGTTCATAAGCATGTAGCCACCACATATCTCCTCAAAGATAATGTACCATCACCCGAGCTAGTTTATTTCCATTTCTGTTTGTAAGCATATTGCAATATTTTACATTAATGAAATGAAGTATTATTTCTGTTGCATCTCTGTATTTATGGTTATCTCTATAATTCGTTGCATTCTTGTTTAAATCTAGATCAGTGGTATCAGAGCGATCTTCTCTTTCTCTGTTTTTCTTTGCATGTCCCCAACGTGGTCGAGACATAAGGAGTTAGGGCTTGAATTGGTCGAACCTTTGCAAGACCAGCCTCGCAAATCTCGACGACCTCCCATGGCGGATGAAAAAAAATATGAGGGGGTAGGAGATCCTATCAAAATATTGCTCGAAGAATCCCTCGAGCAAAAGGAACGCGATGATGGACAATTTGGCCCAGGTCGTTCAGCAGCTACCTAGCGGCAACACATCTACCTATAGAAGCTACTCTGGAAGCGCCACACCCTTTAAGGTATGAGTTAACTTTGACATTCCCATATTTTAGGGTTAGATAGATGCAGACACTATAGATAAATGGTTAAATTTTCTAGAAGGGTATTTTTATGTTCATGATTTTTCCAGTCGGGAAAAGATTACTTTCACTCTTCTCAAATCCACCCCACACATCAAGGACTAGTGGGAAACCTACTGCGAGCAGAAGGATGAAAGTACAGTCTCACTCTTTTCAGCTGCATCCACTTGGAATTCATTCTAGAATGCCATCAAGGAGTAGTACTACCTTGTCAGAAGCTATGATAAATTCATAAAGTGGACCACGCCGCGACAGGGAAGGGACCAAGACGTCCCAGAGTTTACCAATATTTGTCATACCCTTCACTCAAAGTTGGGTATCAAGGATTCTGATCTGAATTTGGTACTCAAATACCGCGGCTACCTACAGAATTACATGTAGGATGAGATGGATTTCCTAGAAATCTCCTCGCTTGGCATGACTGTTATCCAGAAAACTAGTGTCCATTCAGAGCTGCTAGTCCCACTAAGATGGGTAGCTATCTTAGAAACAAACACACCAAAGTTACTTGTGTTTTCCTTTATGAGAGATAGATGAGAGAGAAGAAAAGAGTACCAAACTCAGTCTTTCATTAGTCTCCTTGCTTGTTTCCTCTCTCCTTTGATAGAGCTTTCGCCACTGGTTTCTCACTTGTCCTACTTCAAAGAACACCTGTAGAGTCAAAGCAGCAAAATACCACCAAAGCATAGAGATCTATAACCATAAACAATATAGGATTAGATGTATATTAACCATATCAATGCATATACAAATACAATATTCAGAGATATAACATATGGAGGAAAAATCAAATAGATTTATTGATAGAAGTAGTAGAAGAGAGGATTACAACCCATTGGTCTGAAGCAATGCCATCCTCCCAGCATGAAAACCCTCTTCACCTCATGAAAAGCTTAGATCACCCAAGAGAGGATTACAACCAAGCTGTCTGATCCAGCATCATCCTCACAGCATGAAAGCGCTCTTCACCTCATAAAAACCAAGATCACCCAACAATACAATGTCTCAAAGAGAAACCAACAACACTTCCTTACAAATTACAAAATTCTAGCCTCTGCATCTCTAGGATGAGGGATCCATATATAGATGTTTGCAGGAGAGTGAGTCAGCTTCTGGGATTTTGATTAGTGTCATTTCACTGATAGTTCTTAGTTCTACTTGGAGATTTCATGATCTCTTACTCATCCCTGGGCGAATTCAGAGAGGCAAGTGTCATATGAGTAGTTTCTAGAAGATTCTTTGAGTTTCCACCTAGCAAACTGCTTCTGTCATTTGTCAGTTCTCACTCATCGCACCCTACAGAGGGTATTTTCAGTATGCATTGCACCCCCGTGTGTAACAAGTGAGATGCATCACACCCTTAGCATGGAGCAGTCTGTATGGTCCAGTTTTGACCAGTTCTGAGCAGTTTTTTAGGGAGAACTGCTGGGAAATGATGTAATCAACTGACCTTGTTCCTTTAGGGTATGAAACAACACTTTTAGGGGTTTAAAATCCCTTGGTTTATGGACATATGTGATTGGGGTTGCAATGCCCAAATATGTCTATAACAGTTGCCCCCTAAAGCATGAGGTCGTAAATCTTCTAATGTCAAGTGAAATGCTTTATCATGAGGATCTGAGGTTTTTCTAACTGGAAGGTGACCTGTAATAAGATAAAATACAATACATTATCTTCATAATATTTTCATGATCTAGCTAAGGCGGGCATTCCCATGCTCAGCTTTATAAATTCATTTTCATGTACATAGGACAGACAATCGTCTGTGTGGAAAACTGATGATTCTGGTAGAGCCATCATCTTTTAGCTTGGATGATTATCTGTGAAACAATGATGTACATTTGATGTCTTTATTTCCCTAAATATATCACAGCCCGGATTGATGAAACTAGATTCGGGGTCTTCAAACTCGTTCAATCTTCGCCCGAAGTACAAGTCGATCCATGTGAAAATATGTTCTCATGTCAAACATGGAAAGACATCGCCTGATTACTAGCCAATAATGTAAGTTGTCAACTGGCATGAGAGGAATCACCGATAATGATAATGACCCTCAAGGTACTACAGTACAATTCACGTGGTGCGAATACATGAGTTGATGTCAAACACCACACAAAATCCTTCGGTCGAAGGCCATTGATGTAAACCTATCGCCAGAAGAGAGAAACTTGCCATTGAGGCATGCAAGCTTCAAAGTACTGAAAGGTTTGTTCCTAAGTCAACTTCTTGGATAATGAGCTAATGTCGACAAGAATTGACCTGTCGTAGGAGGGCCTTAATGATTCCCACATCTATGACACGGAACGGAGCAAATGATTTTGTCGAGGTGAAAACGATCTGATGATACAAGGTTCAGGGTGGCAGTCATGAAAGAATGGAGCGTTAAGGTATTGCAGCAGATGAGGCGTTAGCTAGGTTGGTGAGTTCTCTGAGCGACTTCTCTTGAACATATCGGCGACACTGAAATGGATTGGTAGCGTTAACCCCAAGATGGATGGTGCGGAGGACCAATGGTGATATGACCGGTGAACGAAATACCCAACCCAACTCAATCATGGTGATGGAGTGAAAACGTCATGTTCAAGAGCGACCTACTACCAATGAAGTTATTCAAGTTTTTTTCCCTTTTTCCCCAGTCATTGTTGACCAGTACCTCTTTATTTTTCTCAAGCTTGAGGAGGATAAAATATGCTTTTTGTATAATTTGTCCTTCGGGCAAGCTTTTTGCTATCTTTTAATGAGCCCATCGACAGTGAAATTGGCTCTTGTCTGCATGGACAAGTTTGTCGCTATTGTTTTAATGAGTTTAACGACAAAGATAACTCGGTCCTTTTCAATTTTAGAGAGTCTAAAAAGAGATGGAAATTCAACTCCAGTAGTCCTTTTTCATAATATAATCCCTTAAGTCTGAAAAAGTATAAAATAATATGAAAGGGATGACTTTTCAATAGTTTTAAGGAGCTGAGCAAGACAAGTGCTTGATCTTTTTGTGTAATGATCCCTCGGGTCCAAAAACATTAAAATCTAGAGGAGGATGGCACTTCTGATCGCTTTAATGAGCTGGAGAGGCAAATTGCTCGGTAACCTTTTCATATTTTATGAGTCAGATGAAAAGAGTTTAAAGGAGACTCATTTTTTGAGGAACAAGTGATGTTTTCAGGTAGCAGCTGGTTCTAGGTAAGGTTTGGAATTTTTTCAATCATGACAGTGTAAAGAAGGTGGCTAATAGAATCACTCGATGTAGTTGTTCCTCAGAAGGGGTAAACAATCAAATGGAGGCGTATGATCAGCTAAAAAATGTGGAGGTGATGGTAAGAACATAACCAAGGTTCAAAAGTTGATAATTATGTGATCGCAATGGTTATTTACCGAAGGTGGGTTCATTTTTTAATGAGCTTGAACTCTGGGGGAACTTGTGCTCATTGCTAGGTTTATTTTTTAATGAGCTTTAACTTTGTGTAAAACTGCTCGTGCCATTCGTATAATAAGGATGTCTTTCATCGATAGGTTCATTTTTTAGAGAGCTTGCCCCATTTGAAACTTTGCTCCGGAGCCTTTCGTATGCAAGCTAGGAACGACCAACCTACGAAGTTAAAGGGTTGAAAGCCTACAAATTAAGAAAATAAAAGGTCGTTTTTTACTTGTATGCAAAAAGGTTTGCATGCCCCTGTTACATGGAAAAGTGTCTACATAGAACTGCTTATCCCACTAAGGTGTGATAGCTACCTTAGAAACAAACAAATTAAAGCTACTTTCGTTTTTCCTTTGTGAAATATAGATGAGAGAAGAACAAAGAAGACCAACCTCTATCTTGCGCTAATCTCCTAGTTCGATTCCTCTCTCTCTTGATAGTCTTTCGCTACTTGTTCCCTTGCACACCCAGCTTCACAGAGTACCTGTAAGATCACAGTACCATAGCACTATACAAGAACATGGATCTATAATCATAAACAATCTAGGATCAGATGTAAATTGACCATACAAATGCAGAAAACATAAATGACACAAGAGTATGGAGGAAAACTTGAATAGCTTTTATTGATAAACAAGAAAGAGCCAAGGGAGTTACAACCAGTTGTTCTGACCCAACATCATCCTCTCAGCAAGGAAGCCCCTCTTCACCTCATACAAAGCTTAGATCACCCAACAATCTGATGTTGTCTCACGAAACCAACAGCAATTCCTTACGATATGCAAAATTCCAGCCTTTGGATCTCTGGGATGAGGGATCCATATATAGATATCTGTAAGGGAGATGAGTCAGCTTGTGATTTGATTAGTGTCTTCCCTCTGATAGTTCTTGCTTCCACTTGGAGATTGATGATCTCTTACTCATCCTTGGTTGAATTCAGAGAGGCAAGTGTCACAGGAGAAGTTTCTGGAAGATTCCATGCTTCTCCACCTCGCGGAATGACACTGCCATTTGTCACTTCTCGCCCATCGCACCCCATAGAAGGGCTTTTCGAAATGCAACGCCCCCACACAATGTATTTAGGTGAGATGCAATGCACTTTGCCTATGGAGCAGCTAAAATGATCCAGTTTTGACCAGTTCTGAGCAGTTTTTCATGGAGAACTTCTGGGAGAAGCTGTAATCAGTTGACCTTGTTCCTTTAGGGGTTAGAACAACACTTTTAGGGACTTAGGAGCCCTTGGTTTATGGAAATTTCATGCTTGGGGTTGAAGTTACCAAAAATGTCTATAACAGTTGCCCCCTAAAGCATGAGGTCGTTAATCTTTTGATGTCGGGTGAAATGCTTTATTATGAGGATCTGAAGTTCTTTCAAGCTGGTAGGAGACATGTAATAAGATACAATACAATACATTATCTTCATAATATTTTCATGATCTAGCTGAGGCGGGCATTCCCATGCTCAGCTTTATAAATTCATTTTCATGTACATAGGACAGACAATCGTCTGAGTGTAGACTGATGATTCTGGTAGAGCCATCATCACTTTGATTGGATGATTATCTGTGCAGCAATGATGTACATTTGATGTCTTTATTTCCCTGAACATATATCGCAGCCGGGATGGATGAAACTAGATCCAGGGTCTTCAATCTCGTTCGATCTTCACTCGAAGTACAAGTCTATCCATGTGAGAAATGTTCTGGAGTCGAACATGGAAAGATATCGCCTGATTACCAGCCAATGATGTAAGTTGTTAACAGGCGCGAGAGGAATCACCGATAATGATAATGACCCTCAAGGTACTGCAGTACAATTCACGTGGTGTGAATAAAGGACTTGGTGTCGAACACCACGCAAAATCTCTCGGTCGAAGGTCATTGATGTAAACCTGTCACCGGAAGTGAGAAACTTGCCATTGAGGCATGCAAGCTTCAAAATACTGAAGGGGGTGTTCCTAGATCAACTTCTTGGATAATGAGCTGATGTCGACAAGAAGAGATCTGTCACAGGAGGGCCTTAATGAATCCCACATCAATGACACGGAACGGAGCAAATGATTTTAATGGAGGTGAAAAATATCTGATGACATAAGGTTCAGGGTGGCGGTCATGAAAGAATGGAGTGTAAATGTATTGTAGTGGGTAAGACACAAGTGAATTCTCTAAATGACTTCTCTTGAACATATCGGTGACACTGACGTGATGGATTGGTAGCATTAACCCCAAATGTGGATGGTGTGATGGGACCATGGGGATGTGACCGGTGAATGAAACAATCCAACCCGACTTGGATGCGGAGTGAAAGTGTCATGTTCAAGAGCGACTTGCTACCAACAAAGTTTCTTCAAGTTTTCTTCCCAATTTTCCCCAGTCATTGCTGACCAGTACCTTTTTATTTTTGTCAAGCTTGAGGAGGATAACATATGCTTTCTCTATAATTTGCCCTTCGGGCAAACCCATCGCTATGTTTTAACAAGCCTAGCGATAGTGAAACTCGTTCTTGTCTGCTATGGACAAGTTTGTCGCTATTAAGTTTTAACGAGTTTAACGACAAATATAACTCGGTCCTTTTCAATTTTAGAGAGTCTGAAAAGGAACGTAAAGGAAACTCCAAAATTCCTTTTTTGTCATCTAATCCCTTAAGTCCGAAAAAGTGTAAAACAATACAGAAGGGATGAATTTTCGATACTTTTAATGAGCCGAACAAAACAAGCGCTCGATCTTTTTGTGTAATAATCCCTCCGGTCCAAAAAGATTAAAATTTAGAGGAGGGATAGCACTTCCGGTCCCTTTAACGAGTTGGAGAGGCCAATGGCTCGGCAATCTTTTCATATTTTACGAGTCAGTTGAAAAGAGCTTAAAGGAGACTCGTCTTTTGAGGAACGAGTGATAAAATTGGGTAGCAGCTGATTCCAGGTAAGGTTTGGAATTTTCCAATCACGGCAGTGTTACAAGGATGGCTAGTGAGATCACTCTTCGCAGTTGTTCCTCAAAAGGGGTAAACAATCAAATGGAGGTGAATGATCGGCCAATACAGAGTGGAGGTGATGATGAGAACACGACCAACGCTTTTAAAGGCTGAAGCACTACATTCACAATGGTTATTTACCGGGAAATAGTTCATTTTTTAATGAGCTTAAACGCAGGGGGAAACATTTGCTCATGGCTTATGTTTATTTTTTAACGAGCTTGAACTATGCGCTAAAACTGCTCGATTAATCCAGTCGTATAATAAGAATGTCTCATATATGAAAACGACAATTTTTAGAGTTTCGCCCCACATCCTTTCTTTATACAAGTTAGGAAACGACCAATCCTACGAGTTTAAAGGGTTAGAGGACCTACAATTTAAAAAATAAATAGTCGCCCTTCGCTTGCATGCCAGAAGGTTTGCATGCCCCCAATGTTGAGATTGCAACAAGATGATGGAGCTTAGTGAAAAGAGTCGCCTTCACTAAGTGGGCCCGCAGGCTATTTTTGGCGCAAGTCTATTTTTAGACTATGTCTATTTTTAGACATATGGATCATGTCTATGGATTGCAGGTTGCTGTTTATGGATGATTAATCAAGTTGGGAAAAAATAGATGGACTTCTATTTTTGATGAAAGTGTGAGTGATCACAGTGTGAGTGATCAAAGTCAAAAATAGAAAAGTCAAATATTATTATCTCACAATAATATTTGGACTATAAACTTAATCTTATTCTCTTGGAGCACTTCAGTTTGAGCTACAGAGGTGGCCCATGCAGCTGTCAGAAGGAAATATGCTTTTCTTGTGAGTCATTTGAGTTGTTGCATGCATGACTTCAGTTAGAACTCAATCAGTTGAGTTTGGTGGAGTTGATTGTGGAGTTGATGGAGTTATGTTCAGTTTAGCTTTGTTAAACTAGTTGTATTTAGTCTAACTGGAAAATAGACTAGAGATGAGTTGGGTGAATTAGTTATTAATTAATTCACAAGTTATTAACTCATAATACAACTAATGAATACATCAGTTAACTCAGTTGCATGTCAGTGCATGTTCAGTTCAACAGGGACAGGTGGTAGAGAATCAGATTGCTATCAGTTGTGACTATAGTTGTGCACCAGATCTTGCACAATCAAGGGATTGAGTATGCCAATGAGTTTGCCCATGTATTTGCCCACATTATAGCTTGTGCTCACGTCCAACAAAGAGTGAGTGACTATTTTGCAGGTGAAAAAACGAGTTTGGTAAGCCATTCTCATCAGTTCTTGAGCAGGTATTGAGCAGTGGAGGCAGGCAAGCAGTGGAAGAGATTTGGAGATCAGATCTGAGCTGTATTGTGTGTAACAGAGGTGGAGATACTTGTGAGAAGTATTATGTTGTGTAATGTTACATGACTCAATCATTAATATACAGATAGTGTGGGGTTTTTAGCGAGATGCTTTCCCCGGGATACATACTGTGTTAATGTGTGAATGCTCTTGATGTTTTATTGTTATTGATGCTGCTATATTGTTGATCAACGTAGAGGAGCTTATGTATTGTGTATGTTTTCCACAATAGTACATGATGAGGATAATATCCATTGAATATGTGTTAAATTATTCAAAATTTCTACATGGTATCGGAGCAGCTTGATTTGTAGAAGAGATTTTTACAGGATATCAAGCGAGGATTGATCATCAGATCTACTATTCAGGAAGTGTTTACATTCTATTTCTTCAGGCAGAGTCTGTAATCAGGCCAGGTAACCTCTGGATTCATCCTTCCTTTGGAAGGTGAGATATCCGGTGAATGCCCATACAGCCAATCTTTGTACGAGAAATATTGTGTTCTCACGAATCTTAGATCGGAAGCAGTTGAGTTTGAGCTGGTGGAAATCGAATTTGCAGCAGTGTTGTTGAAATGTCTTTCAACGGATTGCAAATGTTATTCCAAAGCAAGAGTGACCTGGCACTCAAGGATAAACTTAAAAACAATAAAGGTGAGAATGGATCTTCATCAAAGGTATCTGATGAAGAGAATTGCGCTTTGGCTGCCAAAGCAAAGAAGGGGAAGAACAAGAAAGCTTCTCAGTCTGGTGCGAAAGGCAAGAAGCAGGATATGTCTAAGGTGAAGTGTTTTCACTGTCACCAGCACGGACACTATGCCACAAATTGTCCGCAGAAGAAGAAGAACAAGCAAGCTGCTGGATCTGCAGGGGGAGAGGCCTTAGCTTCTCAGTTTGAGCTTGATTTTTCATTGATCGCATGCTTGGTTTCAAGTGTGATGGGATCAGTGTGGTTCTTGGACAGTGGTGCGTCTTTTCACATGATGGGAGATAGAGATTTGTTCTCTGATCTGGAGGACAAGGATCTTGGAGTGCACATCGAGATGGGCGATGATGGTAGATACAGTGCGACCGGTATCGGTACCATTTCCTTTGAGAGGGAGTCTGGTAAACCCTCTGTATTGAAGGAAGTCATGCATGTTCCAGGATTGAAGAAGAATCTCATCTCAGTGGCGATGTTAGAAGACAAGGGGTATGATGTTGTTTTCAGCGAGGGAAAGGCCTTCCTGCGCAGCAAGACAACTGGTGAGACCCGGAAGATAGGGATTCGAGTGAGGAACCTTTATCAGTTGCATGTAGATGGATGCGCAGCAATGGCAGGCAAGGCAGAAGGATTGGTGAGCCGGGATGATGGTGAGTTGTGGCACAGGAGATTGGGTCACCTTCACCATGGAGCCTTGAAGATACTGCAGCAGATCACTACAGGGCTTCCTAAAGGCACACTTGCATAGTCAGATCAGTGCAAGGGGTGTACTTTCGGGAAGTTTGTGAAAGCCACCTTTCACGAGAAGGATAGTCGTGCCACGACAATCCTTGAGAGAATTCACACAGACGTGTGTGGACCTTTCTCAGTTGCTTCGACAGCAAAACACAGGTATTATGTGATTTTTGTTGATGATTTCTCTCGTAAGTGCTGGATCTTATTCATGCAGAAGAAGAGTGAGACATATTCAAAGTACTGTGAATTCAAAGCACTGGTCGAGAAGGAGTCGGGGAAGAAGGTGAAGGCTCTTAGGAGTGATAATGGTGGTGAATACATCTCGGACGAGTTCAAGGATTTCTGCAAGACAAAAGGGATTCGTAGAGAGCTCATATCTCCCCATAACCCACAGCAGAACGGGGTAGCTGAGCGAAAGAACAGAACGATTGTGGGTGCTGCACGGGCAATGTTGCATGATCAGGGCCTACCCCTTCACTTGTGGGCGGAAGCATGCAATACAGCAGTTTATGTGCAGAACCGTTGTCCTCATAGGATACTTGGCATGAGTACACCCGAGGAGGCTTATTCTGGTAAGAAGCCTGATCTTTCTCATTTGAGGATTTTTGGTGCTAACGTTTACATGCATGTGATGAAGGATGCCAGGAAGAAGTTGCAGCCGACCGCAGAGGTTGGGATATTTGTGGGGTACACTGATACGCCCCACAAGTATCGTGTGTATTTGCCAAACAGTGGTAAGACTGTTGTGCGATGGGATATAAAATTTCAGGAGGAGAAAGCCATGAAGTGTTCGCTTGAGAGGGAGCTACACGTGCATGCAGATGAGGAGCTATTAGTTCCTAAGGATGAGCTTCAGGACGTGGATCAGCCACAGGACGAGGTTCATGGAGTGGAAGAGACCACTCATGCAGCGCCAACCATCAGAGGGCGAAAGCGCTTGACAGAAGCTGAGCGACTGGCTCAAGATGCAGAGAAAGTTGTAGGACCACCTATAGTCCAACGCAGGTAGAGACAGTCACCTGATCGGTACACTGGATACATGGCTCTTATGAGAAAGTGTGTTGTGACTGAGCCATCCTCTTTCGAGGAAGCTGTGGAGGATCCCGCATGGGTAGACGCCATGGTGGAAGAGTATGATTCTATTGTCAGAAACAGTGCATGGGAGATTGTTCCTAGACCGGAAGGGAAATCAGTGGTGGGTTCGAGATGGATCTACAAAGTTAAGCAGGCAGCTGACGGGAGTGTGGAGAAGTACAAGGCAAGATTTGTTGCTCGAGGCTTTTCACAGATTGAGGCGATCGATTATGAGGAGACCTTTGCACCTGTCGCAAGGTATTCTTCCATACGGACGATTCTTGCTCTCTCAGCGCAGATGGGATGGCACATTCATCAGATGGATGTGAAGACTGCGTTCCTCAATGGAGTCATTGAGGAGGAGGTGTACATTGAGCAACCCGAAGGCTTTGAAGTCTTCAGCAGCGAGTCGCATGTGTGCAGGCTCAAGAGAGCGTTGTATGGGTTGAAGCAAGCACCACGTGCTTGGTACACATGGATAGACAGCTATTTCACAGGACTTGGATTCTCCAAGAGCGAGGCGGATCCGAACCTATACCAGATTGTGGTGGAGGGTAAGTTGCTTATCATTGTACTGTATGTTGATGATTTGATTCTAACGGGTGATGAGCTGTTGATACTGTCATGCAAGAAGGATCTTGCTACAGAGTTTGAGATGAAGGATTTGGGCCTCCTTCACTATTTCCTGGGATTGGAAATATGGCAGCGCAGTGGTGGACTGTTTGTTTCTCAGGGCAAGTATGCTCAGGAGATACTGGAGAAGTTAAACATGCATGGCTGCAAGCCTGTTGATACTCCTCTTCCTGGAGGTTGGAGGAAGGAGGATGCCACTTCGGGAGAAGAAGTGGATGCCACTGTTTATCGACAGTTGGTGGGGTCGCTGATGTATTTGGTCAATACATGACCTGATATATGCTATGCAGTTAACCAGCTTTCACAAGCTATGGTTAAGCCTACCAAGCTCTTCTGGAAGGCGGGCAAGCATGTATTGCGCTACTTGAGAGGCACATCGGGATATGGTTTGTGGTACAGACAGGAGGATGAGGTGAAGCTATGTGGCTTCACGGATGCAGATTGGGCAGGGAGCCCAACAGACATAAAGAGCACATCAGGAGGGGTCTTCAGTATTGGATCGACAGAAGTTTCTTGGTACAGCAGGAAACAGAGATCCGTGGCACTCAGTTCAGCGGAGGCCGAGTATATGGCAGCAAGCTTGGCTGGATGCGAGGCTATATGGATGAGGAAGATCCTAGTTGGTTTGTTCGATTCTCATTTGGATCCTACTGTGATTTACTGTGATAACCAGAGTTGCATTAAACTCTCGGCTAATCCTGTATTTCATGATAGATCTAAACATATTGACATTAGGTACCATCATATCAGAGATTGTGTGCAGCGGAGGATCATGTTACTTTCGTACATTCCAACGGAGGATCAGGATGCTGATATTCTGACGAAGGCTCTCACCAGGAGCAAATTCGAGTACCACCGAGGCAGGATAGGGGTTGCTGATAATCCATATCTTGTCGAGAGGGAGTGTTGAGATTGCAACAAGATGATGGAGCTTAGTGAAAAGAGTCGCCTTCACTAAGTGGGCCCGCAGGCTGTTTTTGGCGCAAGTCTATTTTTAGACTATGTCTATTTTTAGACATATGGATCATGTCTATGGATTGCAGGTTGCTGTTTATGGATGATTGATCAAGTTGGGAAAAAATAGATGGACTTCTATTTTTGATGAAAGTGTGAGTGATCACAGTGTGAGTGATCATAGTGTGAGTTATCACAGTGTGAGTGATCAAAGTCAAATATTATTATCTCACAATAATATTTGGACTATAAACTTAATCTTATTCTGTTGGAGCACTTCAGTTTGAGCTACAGAGGTGGCACATGCAGCTGTCAGAAAGAAATACGCTTTTCTTATGAGTCAGTTGAGTTGTTGCATGCATGACTTCAGTTAGAACTCAATCAGTTGAGTTTGGTGGAGTTGATTGTGGAGTTGATGGAGTTATGTTCAGTTTAGCTTTGTTAAACTGGTTGTATTTAGTCTAACTGGAAAATAGACTAGAGATGAGTTGGGTGAATTAGTTATTAACTCATAATACAACTAATGAATACATCAGTTAACTCAGTTGCATTTCAGTGCATGTTCAGTTCAACAGGGACAGGTGGTAGAGAATCAGATTGCTATCAGTTGTGACTATAGTTGTGCACCAGATCTTGCACAATCAAGGGATTGAGTATGCCAATGAGTTTGCCCATGTATTTTCCCACATTATAGCTTGTGCTCACGTCCAACAAAGAGTGAGTGACTATTTTGCAGGTGAAAAAACGAGTTTGGTAAGCCATTCTCATCAGTTCTTGAGCAGGTATTGAGCAGTGGAGGCAGGCAAGCAGTGGAAGAGATTTGGAGATCAGATATGAGCTGTATTGTGTGTAACAGAGGTGGAGATACTTGTGAGAAGTATTATGCTGTGTAATGTTACATGACTCAATCATTAATATACAGATAGTGTGGGGATTTTAGCGAGATGCTTTCCCCGGGATACATACTGTGTTAATGTGTGAATGCTCTTGATGTTTTATTGTTATTGATGCTGCTATATTGTTGATCAACATAGAGGAGCTTATGTATTGTGTATGTTTTCCGCAATAGTACATGATCAGGATAATCTCCATTGAATATGTGTTAAATTATTCAAAATTTCTACACCCAGGTATAAAACAGAGTTTCAAGGCCACCTTTTGTTCTACCGACAAAACATTTGTTTTATCAGGAAAGGTAATCCTCTTTCAGGTTACCAAATATTGCTCTATTCACAGCGCAAACAAAACATTTCTTCGGCGATGTCTACCGAAATAGACAAAGGTGAGCAGTGCAGACGCCTCCACTCACATAACTTTGACGAGGGAATCTTGTTCCAGTCTAACCCCCTCTTCCAATCACGGACGGGAGTATAGTCCGGTCATATATCCCTCGCGGAAACGTACCCTATACCCAAAGTTTTCCTGCCAAAGTAGACCAGGGTGCATGCCCCTTGGGTTTCCGTCATGTCCCCCGAATCACTCGCACTCATCAGGTGGACGGACTGGAGATTGATGAGACATTCCTTGTGTGAAAAGACCATCCAGGGATGGCATATGACTATTTGCTCTGTGTGATCCGGGAAATGAAAGCTGGTCTACGAGCTTGACCACTCTTTCTTCTTGCGGAAAACACATTACTCTAAAGAGTGAGGAGACAATCGCTCCCATGCAATAAATATAGTCTCGTCCAAGGAGTAGATTATAATCCAGGGGTCCTTGAACTACCATTATGCTCATGTGAACGGTTTTCCCTCTCAATGTTATGGGCACATTGGGAAGGATCCCTAACGGTCGACTGGTTCCTTTGTCAAAGCCTGTTAGATTTCTCATCTCAGGCAAAAGCGATGGCGAACCAAGCGATTTCCAAGCAGTCAACGAAAGGATACTCACAGAAGCCCCTTCATCTATGATGGTACTAGCCATAAACATTCTATATACTTGAGCAATAATTCGAAATGGTACACTAGCCGGTAAACGGGGTCTGCCTAGTTGATTCCAGTCGAAGGAGACAACTAGGTTGCTTGGAGGTGGGACCAAATAGACGGCCGGGTACGACTCTGACGAACTTCCTTCCTGCGGTAAAGGAATGGGTAAATTGACCCCATGTTCATCGGAGTCTGTGCTTACGAAAATAATTTGGACGGTGTCATCCTTATTCTCTTCTGTGACTGTATCATCTGAAGATGGAACCTCTGAAGGCAAGACCAGGTCAACTGCCGCCTTGACCTTTTGACTTTCGTCTGGTATGGGTTTAGATGGTTTGTCTTCAATGATAGATGCTTCAACCGACCATCTGGGCGGGTCAGCCGGATTTTCAACTAGTGACGGACTCGGCAAGAGTTTTTTATATCCAGGAGGAAGTCGTAATGGTGAAACCGGATGATCATCCAAAACTCTTTTAGCCTCGTCTAAGAAGGGACAACGGTGGATGGCATGATCGCCTTCGCACAGTTTACAAGGAAATCTATATTTTCCTTTTTGTCTAGGGGCTTCACTTTCACTAGTCGACGGTGTGTTTTCAACATGATCATCAGAGGTTGACGACACCGGGTTGTGAAAACGAGGAGACCATTCCCTTAAGATCCGAGGGATGCAGGGACAATCTCGATGATAGTGGTCTCCTTTGCAAATGACACATGGCGATTTAGGCCTGGTCGGTGCAGTGTGTGGATTTTCGCTAGACGACGCTTGGTTGCCCCCTTTTGCTTTTGGCTCCTTCTTCTTCTTCTCTTTCTTCTTCTTTTCCTTCTTCTTCTCAGGTACTTGATTTTTGGCTTTACTAACCCCATCAAGCGAAGAAGAAGGAGGAGAGGAAGAATTGGAGGAAGTAGAAGGTTGGTGGGTAACTCTGGATTCGTCTAGTTGCTGACTCGATTGTTCAGGAATTGTGGTGTTCTGAACGACAGAGGTTGAGAAGAGCCATACAGGCAAGCCGATTGTCAATCCTGGAAGTGACAATGTGGCCATATGGGGTGCACCAACATCTCCCCATGAGGAGAAGGGACTAGGATTTTCTCCAAGGGGAATTCCTTGGTTGGTGGGTTCCATTTTCTCAACCTAAGATCAACGTAGGAAAGGGTGATGATTATTCCGTTTAAAATAAATTTTAGACACTTTGACACAACTTGTTTTTTCAATTTTTAAGAGTCAAGAAAAAACAAAAGATGACTCTAGTCGCCTTCGATTTTTAATGAGCCTGAAGTGATGAGTGCTCAGATGGACCTTTTCCGTTAAGGAGTATGAAAAGGAACGAAAGCGACTGCTCTGGAAATCTAGGTAGAGGGATTACCAAACCAATCGCAAAACTGCAGAATAATTTTTACGGTACGACAGTCAATCTTCCCGAATGCTGTGTTCAGTGCATTGCGATCGATAGGGCGGCAGACAAGGCTTCTTATGGATAAAGGATTAAGCCTATTGTGGTCTCCCAAAATATACTCGACGGTACGTGGGAGCACAAGTCCGTACTGGCACTTATCGTCTCAAAGTGGAGGAATCACCCAACCATCAGTGAGAACAACAGTTACCAGGCTTTACGATGTCGGAATACGTCTCTAGCCTAGACTTCTAAATGTTGTGCGTTAGGTTCCAAAGCGTTGTTAGACTAATTGAATTTATTTTATAGTTGATCTTGTTTATGAAATTTGCCTTTCAGGTTCACCGCGAGATGTAGATGTATAATCCCTAAAATGCAATCCAAGATGATAAACAGTCTTTTATCTTCTTTGTGCAATGAAAATCCTAGCTACTAAGGAAAGAGAGACAATATTCTTTCACAAAGAGCAAAGAGCACACTCTAAATGCACTATCCTAAATCAAACCAATCAAACAGTCTAAATGCAAATGCACATGCATGTATTTGTTTTCGGCTTTCTTAGTATGTGAATGAAAAAAGAAAGCTAATGCACAAATCTGAATTACTTTTCAAGCGACAATTATCAACAAGTTTCTTTTTGAAATCAAAAATGGAGACAATCACAACACTTTACGATTTGGAAATGAATACTTGCTTTCGACACTAGAAAAATTACAAATTCAGACCAAATACAATAGTAACAGGATAATCGACTATCTACAGCAACCAAACTCTTTCCTATGACTGAAAACAACACTTGCGACACTTTCAAATCAAAGGACGACAGTACGATTACGTTACTTTTGCAAAGGAGAACTGAAAATGACTCAACAAATACACAAAAACATTTACAGTTCTTTTGTACAAAGGAGGCGGAATAACAGCAAGGAAAAGGGGTTTCAAACAGAGATATACTAATCACAGGTAGCAAAATTCATGAATAGAACTGGAAAGAATGAATCATAGAAACCAAAACTGAACAATGCCTAGTCTGATTAGCGCACCTATAACACAGGGAATTTGAAATGTAGCGCACCTACTACACTCGGGAAGTGCGCTGAATTTCAGATTCACAGAACAGTACCTATGCTGGGCCAGAGACGAGACTTTGCTTGGGTTCCGGGTCACAGTTTGCAGTTCAGTTCATGGGTTTTGGCCGAGCAAATGGTAATCAGTAATGCAACAATCAGGGGTAGATCTAAGGAGGATCTAAGAGCTACCACAAGGGGCAATCAGAGAGTTTGTAAATCAGTTGTTTAATTTATAAACAAATCCCGGAGATTGACTGAAGCGGCATTTATCTACTTTGCATTTGCATAGCAAATGCAGTTCGAAAGCTACCTGGCTCGACTTCAGGCTCCGTCTGTAAGTTTATAAAATATACAACAAGGAAGATAAACAAACAAACTAATTCGTCCCCAGCGGAGTCGCCATTTTGTTACAGGGAAAAGTGTCTACACAGAACTGCTTATCCCACTAAGGTGTGATAGCTACCTTAGAAACAAACAAAGTAAAGCTACTTTCGTTTTTCCTTTATGAAATATAGATGAGAGAAGAACAAAGAAGACCAACCTCTGTCTTACGCTAATCTCCTAGTTCGATTCCTCTCTCTCTTGATAGTCTTTCGCTACTTGTTCCCTTGCACACCCAGCTTCACAGAGTACCTGTAAGATCATAGTAGCATAGCACTATACAAGAACATGGATCTATAATCATAAACAATCTAGGATCAGATGTAAATTGACCATACAAATGCAGAAAACATAAATGACACAAGAGTATGGAGGAAAACTTGAATAGATTTTATTGATAAACAAGAAAGAGCCAAGGGAGTTACAACCAGTTGTTCTGACCCAGCATCATCCTCTTAGCAAGGAAGCCCCTCTTCACCTCATACAAAGCTTAGATCACCCAACAATATGATGTTGTCTCAAGAAACCAACAGCAATTCCTTACAATATGCAAAATTCCAGCCTTTGGATCTCTGGGATGAGGGATCCATATATAGATATCTGTAAGGGAGATGAGTCAGCTTGTGATTTGATTAGTGTCTTCCCTCTGATAGTTCTTTCTTCCACTTGGAGATTGATGATCTCTTACTCATCCTTGGTAAAATTCAGAGAGGCAAGTGTCACAGGAGAAGTTTCTGGAAGATTCCATGCTTCTCCACCTCGCAGAATGACACTGCCATTTGTCACTTCTCGCCCATCGCACCCCATAGAAGGGATTTTTGAAATGCAACGCACCCACACAGTGTATTTAGGTGAGATGCAACGCACTTTGCCTATGGAGCAACTGAAATGATCCTGTTTTGACCAGTTCTGAGCAGTTTTTCATGGAGAACTTCTGGGAGAAGCTGTAATCAGTTGACCTTGTTCCTTTAGGGGTTAGAACAACACTTTTAGGGACTTAGGAGCCCTTGGTTTATGGACATTTCATGCTTGGGTTTGTAGTGCCCAAAAATGTCTATAACAGCCCCCAGGTATAAAGTAGAGTTTCCAGGTTACCATACGGAAGTTCTTGCATTAGCAACATTGTTCCATCCCCGTAGTAGACAAAACACTTCCTTGGCTCTGTCCATCGAAATGGACAAAGTGTGATGCAATGGACAAAGTGTGACTGTTATCAATGCCAATCACATAACCTTTGATGGGGGAATCCTTTTCCAGTCTAATCCCATTTTCCTAAATGGACAAGGGATTGGTCATATATCCTACGTGGAAACATGCCTTATATCTGGGGTTTTCCTGCCGAGGTATACCAAGGCGCATGCCCCTTAGGTTTCAGTCACAATCACCGAATCACTCATTGTTATAGACAATTTTGTGCCTTACAGCAACAAGCATGAATTGTCAATAATCCAAGGGATCCAAAGTTCCCTAAACATGATGTTCCTACCCCTAGAGGAACAAGGTCAGCAAGCCAACAGCTCTCAGATCAGTTCTCCACCTGAAAACACTCAAAAACAAGCAATCCTGAAATCAAAGCAGGTGCTCCACTAGGTTTCTGCGCTGAAACTCAGTTGCTCCATGGTGTACCTGCGTTGCAAAGCAAGTGGGACAAAGGCCACCTGCGCTGAGCGAGAAGGGACAAGTGGCACAGTGAGTCATTGCTTTGGAATCTTCCAAAAATGACACTTGGATCAGGGATCTCGCCTTGTGATGAGTCAGAGGCTTTGTTTCTCCAAGTGGAAGCAAGGTTCACCAAGTGGACTCAAGAACTGAAGATCAACTAAAGATTAACTGAAGAGAGGGAGGACACAAGGCAGCTACACATCAGTTGCAAGCTGACTCATCCTTTCTCAATTCATCTATATATTGAGCTCTCTCCTATGAGCTCAGGAGGCTGGAATTTTGTGCAAAGTAATGATATGTTGTTGGTTTCATTATTGAGTTATTGGGTGATTGTTTGAGAGAGGTGAAGAAGAGCAATTCTTTCTGCTGGGAGGTGTTGCTGGGTTGGAGCCTTCAATGGTTGTAATACTCTCAAAACCTTATTTCTTCATTAATAAAAGCTATTGAGGTTCTTCTATGTGCTCTTGTTTCAATTATATATTGTGATGATTGCATGTTTGGTTTACACTAATCCATGAACCAGTTATGATTGCATGCCTCTTGTAGTTTCCTTCTTTGTTATTTTGCAGGATCTCATTGTAGCTGGGCAAGCAAAAGGACAAAGAGCTAGGAGCAAGTGGCCAAAGAGAAGAGTTTGGATTCGACATTAAGCGCAAGGCAACGGTTAGTGCTTTCTCCATTCTCTTTTGCTTTCATAAAGAAGAAAACCTTAAGTAGTTTGTTTTACAGTTGTTGCTAAGGAACTGTCACCCTTAGAGTGGGATAGGGTCATCCGAGTCGGATACTTTTCCCTACAACAAACTGGCGACTCCGCTGGGGATCGTATCCGTTTGATTGTGTTTGTAGTATTTTGCTATTCATTTCCTGAACAAAAGAGTACCAAATCGAAAAGCTTTTGACTATATCAAAAGCGAAGTAGAGGGTAGCTACTCTTCCTCATTTTCTGAGCAAATTCATGATTTGAAGAGCTGATCTACAAAGATCCTTGTAAGCTCTTAGTGATAGCTTTGCACCTTCTTAATCATCCCTTTGAGTGTGCTTGACTGATTGCTTCTGATTTGAGCAAAAACCGTGCATTTTTGAGAAAATTATGACCCGGAAACTGTGAAAACGCAATTCTCGTTTTCCAAAGCAGGTAGTACACAGGCTACCTGCTTTGCAACGCAGGTCCCGAAGGGGCTACCTGCGATGAGAGCCAGTTTGGCTGTGCAGAGCCTGCGTTGGCCCAAATTTTCTTAGTGCATTTGGGGTTTCCTCCTTTCTCTTGCCTGTTTTCACTTAGTTTTGCTACTAGGTGTCAGTCTTGTGCCTGTTTTGAAACCAATATTACTTGCCATCATTCTGCCTCTGTTATATAACGAAATTGTACTTGTTCTTTGTATTTCTTACTCATTTACAATTTCCCATAACGAAAAGTAAACTAGTCATGCTTTTGGCCTCTTAGATCTGAACCTGTGTTAGGCATTTTGTTGGTCTAAAAGAGTTAGCTTGTTTGCTGTCCATAGCTGATTAGTCATTTTACTTTCGTTAGTATGGTTTGATTTCATGTATTTCCAGTGATTAAGCAAGTGAATCTTAAGGTGTCTTTTGATTTTGGACAAACTTGTTTACTTTCGCTTTAAATCGAAATCAAAGTTATATAACCACTTTCTTTTTGTAATCCATCCACATTAAGAAAGGGAAAAGAAAATACATGCATTGTGCATTTTGCATTTGACAGTGTGCTTGACGATTTAGGAAAAATTTGCATTTTAGTGTGTGCTCTATGATCTGTGTGAAAAGATTTGCCTTTCTTTTCCCTCAGTAGTTAAGGTTTTCAAAGTTGAAAGATTGAAAAGTTTGCTTCTCATCTTAGACTGCATTCAGGAATTTGTTATATACATCTCGTGGTGATCCTTAAAGGCAAACTGATAAGCAAGATCAACATTAAAATAAATCCAATTTACATAACAACGCTTTGTAACATAACGCAAACACATAGAGGTCTAGGTAGAGACGTGTTCCGGCGTCGTTAAACATAGTGACTGTCGATCTCTACGAAGGTGGGTGATTCCTCCTGAGAGTCGGTGGCACTAATACGGACTTGTGCTCCCACGTACCGTCGCGTATATATTGGGAGACCCCTATAGGCAATTATCCTTTATCCATAGGAAGCCGTGTCGACCGCCCTACTGATCGCGATTCAGTGAACACAGCATTCACGAAGATCGACCACCCGTACCGTAAAACGTATTCTGTGGTTTCGCGAAAAGTTTGGCACACCCTCTGCCTAGAACTCCAGAGAAGTTTCTTTTGGCCTTTTTCAAACTCTATAACTGAAAAAGTCCATCCGAGCATTTGTCACTTCGGGCTCGTTAAAACATCGAAGGCGACTAGAGTCATCTTTAGCTTTTTCTCGACTCTTAAAACATGAAAAAGCAAGTTTGTGTCTAAAAGCATCGTTGATAAAATTTATTTTAAGCGGAACATAATCACCTATTATTCCCACGTTGATCTTTCAGTTGAAAAGTATGGAGCCCACCAACCAAGGAAGTAACCTTGGCGGAAGTCCAAATCCCTTCTCCTCTTGGGGAGATGTTGGTGCGCCTCATATGGCAACATTGTCACTTCCAGGATTGACAATCGACCTACCTGTATGGCTCTTTTCAACTAATGTAGTCCAGATCGCCACTAATCCTGAGCAGTCGAATCAACAGTCAGAACAGTCTAGAGCTACCCACCAGCCTTCCACTTCTTACAATTCTTCCCCTGATCCTTCATCTTCACAAGGTAGAGCCGGAAAAAGTCAGCCTCCCATGGAGAAGAAAGAAAAGAAGAAGAGAGAAAAGAAGCAGAAGGGGCCTATGGCGAAGGCGACTGGGGGCAAGCAAAAGACAGCTGACAAAAACCCACACACTGCACCGACCGGGCCTAAATCGCCATGTGTCATTTGCAAAGGGGCCCACTTCCATCGTGATTATCCTTGTATTCCCTGGATACTAAGGGACTGGTCCCCAAGGTTGCACAATCCAGTAGCATCAACCTCTGGTAGTCATGTTGATTGCAGTCCGTCAATTAGCGAGAGTGAAGGACGAAGAGGGAGACCAAGATCACCCTGTATATTGTGTGAAAGCGATCACGCCATCCACAAATGTCCATTCTTAGATGAGGCAAAGAGAGTTTTGGAAGATCGTCCGGTTTCACCGTTACGACTTCCTCCTGGATACCAAAAACTCGCGCCTAATCCCTCGATAGTTGGAAATCCAACTGACCCGCTCAAGTGGTCAGCTGAAGTGTCGGTCATTGAGAATGAACCTACTGAATCCAGACCAGACGAAAGTCTAAAGGTCGAAACGGCAGTTGACCCGGTTCTTCCTTCAGAGGTTTCATCGTCCAATGGCTCCGTCATTGAAGACCCATCTTCAAATGACACCCTCACTGAAGAGGATAAGGATGACACCATCCATATTCTTTTCATCAACACAGACTCTGATGAGCATCAGGGCAATGCGCCCATTCCTTTATCGCAGGAAGGAACATCGTCAGGGTCGTATCCGGCCGTACATTCGGTCCCACCACCAAGCAACCTAGTTGTATCCTTTGATTGGAATCAACTAGGCAGACCCCGGTTACCAGCCAGTATCCCATTCAGAATCATAGTCCAAATCTACAGAATGGTGATGGCTGGAACTATCATTGATGAAGGGGCATCTGTGAGTATCCTTTCCTCTGTTGCTTGGAAAGCACTGGGTTGCCCGGCGCTTTTACCTGAGATGAGAAATCTATCAGGTTTTGATAAAGGAACCAGTCACCCGTTAGGGATTCTCCCCAATGTTCCAGTTACATTGAAAGGGAAGACAGTTCATATGAACATCATGGTCGTCCAGGGACCCTTGGCATATAACTTACTCCTTGGACGAGACTATATATATTGCATGGAGGCAATAGTGTCCTCGCTCTTTAGAGTCATGTGTTTTCCGCACGAAGGAAGAATGGTCAAGCTCGTAGACCAACTTTCATTTCCAGGATCACACATTGCAAATAGTCAAATACCATCCCTTAACGGTTTATTCACTCAAGGAATGCCACCGCCCCCGGTTCTACTTCCCGATGAATGCGAGTAATTCGAGAAGAAAAGAACTGGGACCCAGGGGGCATGCACCCTGGCCTGCCTTGGGCAGAGAAAACCTTAGGTATAAAGGTAATTTCCGCAGAAGAATGGACTAGTCTGTACCCCGTTCGAAAAAGGAAGAGAGGGTTGTTCTAGGATAAAATTCTTTTGTCAAAGTTATGTTGAAGCGGAAGAATCGCTCCCTTTGTCTAAAGAAGTGGGCTCTCCTAAGGAGGGGATCTATTTGTGGCAGCAAGAAGGCACCATCTTTGAATGTCAAGCCTCACCCATTAAAACAATATGTTTTAAAAGAGAAGTAGGGGCAGTCTTCAAAGAAAGAGAGGAAATTGTTGCAACAAGTAGTCACCATCCTTAGCAACCTAATGATAGACATCGCCGAAAAGAGAGTTTAGTTTGTGGCAGCAAACAAGACCATTTTTCGGATAATAAGTAAGAGGACCTCTCCCCCGTAACACCAATGTTTTATCTGTTGCGATCTTGCAAAAACCAAAAAGTGAACTGATGGGAAGACAAGTACCATCGGCACCGAAAAATAACGAGAAGACAAGTATCGTTAAAAATATAGCAAGACGACAAGTAGAAAAACAAAGGTGGGACAGAGGAGAAGAAGAGCCTTGAAATTATACTTTATACCTGGGGGCATGCAAACCTTTTGGAGTGCAAGCACGGGACGACTATTTATTTTTTAAATTTTTAGGTCCTCCCTTTAAACCTGTAGGCCTAACCCGTTAAACTCGTAGGATTAGCCGTTTCCAGCTTGCATAAAGAAAGGATGAAAGGCAAAAGTTAAAACCTGCCAAATTGGAGTAATTAGTGAGGTATCGCTCCTTAAATAAGATTACCTCACCTAAAGCATTCCTTGTATTAAGACTGGTATAATCGAGCATTTTTAGCAATGTTCATGCTCGTTAAAAAATAAACGCAAGAATCGAGCAGTTTTGTACAGAGTTCATGCTCGTTAAAAAATAAACACAAGTTGTGAGCAATCTTTCCCTATAGTTCAAGCTCATCCAGAAAAAAATGAACCGGTAAATAACCTGGAGAAATGTAACCTTTGAAAGCCATATTAAAAGCCCTTGGTCGTGTTTATATGCCATCACCTCCATCCGTTCATTTGGCCAATCGTTCACCTCCATATGTTTGTTTACCCATTTTGAGGAACAGCTGCGAAGAGTGATTTCACTTAGCCATCCTTGTGACACTGCCGTGATTGGAGAATTCCAACCTGTACCTGGAATCTGCTGCTATCCCTGTTTATCACTCGTTCCTCAAAAGACGAGTCTTCTTTGAGCTCTTTTCACTGACTCGTAAAATATGAAAAGTTTGCCGAGTTTTGGCCTTCCAGCTCGTTAAAAGGACCGGAAGAGCTATCCCTCCTCTAGATTTTAATCTTTTTGGACCTGAGGGATTATTGCACAAAAAGATCGAGCGCTTGTTTTGTTCGGCTCGTTAAAGAAATTGAAAATTCATCCCTTTTGTATTGTTTTATACTTTTTCGGACTTAAGGGATTAGAAGACGAAAAAGGAATTTTGGAGTTAACTTTTCGTACCTTTTCAGACTCTCTAAAAATGAAAAGGACCGAGTTTTCTTTGTCGTTAGACTCGTTAAAATGATTAAGTAGCGACAAACTTGTCTTTAGACGAGAATGAGTTTGCCTATCGCTAGGCTCGTTAAAACATAGCGATGGGCTTGCCCGAAGGGCAGGTTATAGAACAAGCATATGTTATCCTCCTCAAGCTTGACAAAAATAAAGAGGTACTGGTCAGCAATGACTAGGGAAAAATTGGGAGAACCTCACAGCATTAATGGTAGCAAGTCGCTCTTGAACATGACACTTTGTCCTCCGTATCACATCGGGTTGGGTTGTTTCATTCACCGGTCTCATAACCATGGTCCTCGCCACACCATCCACAATTGGGGTAATGCTACCAATCCATCACATCAGTGTCGTTATATGTTCAAGAGATGTGGTTCTGTAAAGAGTCAACCGTGTTCCACCCACTGCCATACATTATCCTTCATCCACTTCATGACCGCCACCCTGAATCATACATCACAGTTTGTTTTCACCTCATCACAATCACTAGCTCCGTTCCGTGTCACTGATGTGGGATTCATTAAGGCCCTCCTTTGACGGATCGCTCCTTGTCGACATCAGCTCATTATCCAAGGAGTTGATCTAGGAACACCCCCCTTAGTACTTTGAAGCTTACATGCCTCAATGGCAAGTTTCTCACTTCCGGCGACAGGTATACATCAATGACCTTTGACCAGAAGATTTTGCATGGTGGTCGACGCCAAGTCCTTTATTCCCACCATGTGGATTGTACTGCCGTACCTTGAGGGTCATCATCCTTATTGGTGACTCCTCTCGCGCTTGTTAACGGTTTACATCATTGACCGGTAATCAAGCGATGTCTTTCCATGTTCGACTTCAAGAAATTCTCACATGGATCGACTTGTACATCAAGTGAAGATCGGAAGAGATTGAAGACCCCGGATCTAGTTTCATCCATCCGGGCTGCGATATATATTCAGGACATAAAGACATTTGATATGTACATCATTACAGCAGATGATCATCCTTCTCAAAGGATGATAATTTCAGCAGAGAATTATCAGTCTACAATCAGACGATCGTTTGTTCTATGTACCAAAATGTATTTATAAAGCTGAGCATGGGAATGCCCGCCTCAGCTAGATCATGAAAAATAATGTATTGTATTGTATCTTATTACAGGACACTTCTCAGCAGATTGAATGAACTTCGGATCCTCTCAATAAAGCATTTCACCCGATAAACGACCTCATACTTTAGGGGGCATTTGTTATAGACAATTTTGTGCCTTACAGCAACAAGCATGAATTGTCAATAATCCAAGGGATCCAAAGTTCCCTAAACATGATGTTCCTACCCCTAGAGGAACAAGGTCAGCAAGCCAACAGCTCTCAGATCAGTTCTCCACCTGAAAACACTCAAAAACAAGCAATCCTGAAATCAAAGCAGGTGCTCCACTAGGTTTTTGCGCTGAAACTCAGTTGCTCCATGGTGTACCTGCGTTGCAAAGCAAGTGGGACAAAGGCCACCTACGCTGAGCGAGAAGGGACAAGTGGCACAATGAGTCATTGCTTTGGAATCTTCCAAAAATGACACTTGGATCAGGGATTTCGCCTTGTGATGAGTCAGAGGCTTTGTTTCTCCAAGTGGAAGCAAGGTTCACCAAGTGGACTCAAGAACTGAAGATCAACTAAAGATTAATTGAAGAGAGGGAGGACACAAGGCAGCTACACATCAGTTGCAAGCTGACTCATCCTTTCTCAATTCATCTATATATTGAGCTCTCTCCTATGAGCTCAGGAGGCTGGAATTTTGTGCAAAGTAATGATATGCTGTTGGTTTCATTATTGAGTTATTGGGTGATTGTTTGAGAGAGGTGAAGAAGAGCAATTCTTTCTGCTGGGAGGTGTTGCTGGGTTGGAGCCTTCAATGGTTGTAATACTCTCAGAACCTTATTTCTTCATTAATAAAAGCTATTGAGGTTCTTCTATGTGCTCTTGTTTCAATTATATATTGTGATGATTGCATGTTTGGTTTACACTAATCCATGAACCAGTTATGATTGCATGCCTCTTGTAGTTTCCTTCTTTGTTATTTTGCAGGATCTCATTGTAGCTGGGCGAGCAAAAGGACAAATAGCTAGGAGCAAGCGGCCAAAGAGAAGAGTTTGGATTCGACATTAAGCGCAAGGCAACGGTTAGTGCTTTCTCCATTCTCTTTTGCTTTCATAAAGAAGAAAACCTTAAGTAGTTTGTTTTACAGTTGTTGCTAAGGAACTGTCACCCTTAGAGTGGGATAGGGTCATCCGAGTCGGATACTTTTCCCTACAACACTCATGCTCATCAGGTGGACGGACTGGAGATTGATGAGACATTCCTTGTGCAAAAATACTAGTTAGGGATTGTATTTGACTAGTAGCTGTGTTTGAACCAGGGAATGAAAGCTAGTCAACTATGTGGACCACTCTGCCTTCATGCGGAAAACACATCACTCGAAAGAGTGAGGAAACAATAGCTCCCGTGCTATAAATGTAGTCATGCCCGAGGAGTAGATTGTAATATAGAGGCCCTTAGACTACCATCACGTTTAGATGAATGGTTTTCCTTCTCAAAGTTATAGGAAAATTTGGAAGAATCCCTAACGGTCGACTGGTTCTTTTGTTGAAGCCTATCAAATTTCGAATCTCAAGCAGAAGTGATGGCGAAATAAGCGCTTTCCAGGCAGTTGAGGAAAATATACTCACAGAATCCCCTTCATCTATGATAGTACCAACCATGATCATTCTGTAAGCTTGTACTATGATTTAGAATGGTACATTAGATGGTAGGCGGGGTCTCCCTAGTAGATTCCAATCGAAGGAAACAACTAGATTGCTTGGAGGAGGGACCAAATAAACGACCGGATGAATCTCTGACAAACTTCCTTCCTGTGGTAAAGGAACGGGTAGATTTCCCCCATGTTCATCGGATTTTTTGTTAACAAAAATAATTTGAACAGTGTCATTCTCATTCTCTTTGGTGACTGTATCATCTGAAAGTGGACCTCCTAACGACAAGACTGGGTCGACTGCTGTCTCGACTTGTTGACTTTGGTCCGGTGTGGACTCAGAGGGTTTATCTTCAATGATAGATGCTTCGACCGACAATAAAGGTGTGTTAGTCAGATTTTCAACTAGCGATGGACTTGGCAAGAGTTTCTTGTATCCAGGAGGAAGTCGCTGTGGTGAAGCAGGACGGTTATCCAAGACTCTTTTAGCTTCGTCTAGAAAAGGACAACGGTGGAGGGCATGATCACCTTCACACAATCTACAAGGAAATTTAGATCTTCCTTTCTTTCCATTGACTTTGTTTTCACTAGTTGATGGTGTGCTCTCAACATGATCGTCAGAGGTTAAAGACACCGGATTGTGCAAGCGGGGAGACCAGCCTCTTAAGATTCACGGGATGCAAGGACAATCTTGATGATAGTGGTCTCCCTTGCAAATGACACAAGGAGATTTAGGTTTGGATGGTGCAGTGTGTGGATTTTCGCCAAACGATGCATGGTTGCCCCCTTTCAACATTGGCTTCTTCTTCTTCTTCTCCTTCCGTTTCTTATTCTTCTCAGTTACTTGGTTTTTAGCGTTACTAGCTTCACCAAGTGAAGAGGAAGAAGGAGAGGGAGAAACAAACGAAGTATAAGGTGGCGGAGAAACTTCAGTATCATCTAGTTGCTGATTCGATTGCTGAGGAATTGCGGTGTTTTGAACGACAGAGGTTGAGAAAAGCCATATTGGCGGGCCAATTGTGAGTCTTCGAAGGGACAATGTAGCCATGTGTGGAGCACTAACATCTACCCAAGAGGAGAAGGGACTAGGATTTACCCCAAGGGGAAATCCTTGATTGGTAGACTCCATTTTCTCAACCTAAGACCAATGAGGAAACAGTGACGTTATTCCGATTAAAATAAAATTTATGACGCTTTGACACAACTTGCTTTTTCAATTTTTAAGAGTTGAGAAAAAGCTGAAGATGACTCTAGTCGCCTTCAATTTTTAATGAGCCTAAAGTGACAAGTGCTCAGATGGACCTTTTCTTTTAAGGAGTTTGAAAAGGAACGAAAGTGACTTCTCTGGAAATCTAGATAGAGGGATTACCAAACCAATTGCAAAACTATAGAATACCTTTTACGGTATGACTGTCAATCTTCTCGAATGATGTGTTCAGTGCGTTGCGATCGATAGGGTGGCAAACACGGCTTCGTAAGGATAAAGGATATAGGCTATTGTGGTCTCCCAATATATACTTGAAGGTACGTGGGAGCACAAGTCCATATTGGCACTTGTCGTATCAAAGAGGAGGAATCACCAGGGAAAATTTTAAGAACCCCCCCAAATTTATATGTATAATAAATGGGTGAATCTCCATGGTATATAGGAAAAATGGAAGGCGACTTTATCAATAATATAATATGTATATATAATTTTTTGGCGAATCTCTCACCAGGCATGGCGAATATTTTACTCAATTATAAAATCTTGTAAGATCTTGGTAGGTCTTTCACTAAATAATAAAACTTTGTAAAGTCTTAGTGAATCTTAGCATTGTGAACTCTTAGAGAATTTTTTGAAAAAGTATAAAACCATATATGACAAGAGCCACATGGTGGTAATATCACTATTTTTTTTTTCACATTTCCATGACATGGAACTTGTTTATAAAATTATAAAAAATCCAACCAAGTCCCTTATAATATGCAGATAAGCTTATAACAGAGTCGGATACCTCTACTATGCTTGTCTTCATTCAAGTGTCATAGCTGCTATACTTAACACTGTGAATCACAACTCTCTCAGAACTCAACTCTATAGTGTAATTAAAACCTTTGGAAATTGAATCTAACAACTCTATAAAAAGGATTAGTGAAATAGAAGCTTTTGTGAATGAGCCCACTAACTGTCACTGCTAAACAATCAATCTAGACTATGAAGTCTTCCATCTTGATCACAATCATGCTCACGATCAAGGGAGTGTGACCACCTGGCCTGCCATAATGGCCATCATAGCTTCCAATAATCAACAACCACCTTGCAAGGACATCCTAGCTCATGTCTCATGAATTTTATTCATCAATTTTAACTGATATAAATCTTATAAAGATAATATTAGAATCCTCTCCAGATTCACTGTTAATACAAGGGTAAAGGAAATTTTCTAGCTCAAGGCACTAGCCAATACCAACTTTGGTATTTGTGACCCCTTTGTGGGGATGCACCTACCCTGCCCCGTTCAGGGTTTCTGCCTTGTAACATAGTTCAAGGATCACATGACTTTCCAATCTTCCTACTCCATTAGACACACTTTATATGCTATACTTAGTGAATGGAAAAGAAGCATTATAGAACACACAATTTCATAGAAGGAAGAAAAATCTTAGCCAGTTCAATATCAAAATCTTAACCACTGATTAATAAAGAATAACAAATAGTGTAATGAATTGTTCTGAGTTATTTATTTACAAGCTGTAAAGAATGTAGTGGAATGGAAAATATTACCTAGGAAACCCTTCAATATTTTCTACTAATATGTCTGTGCATGTATATATGAAATTAAGAGCATTGTTGAATACAAAGTTTCCTTTTCTCTTGCCTCCATTATGACAAATCAGTGTGAAATCAGTGTCACTTTGAATCTCCTTTCCTGTGTGGATGTTTTGACAAATCAATGTGAAATCAAAGTCACTTTGAATTTCCTTTCCTGCGAGGGATCACATCCACAGTTGATTAGTAAAAGATAATCTACTATATATTATGTTCAAGAAATTGACTGCAATCTACAGTGGAAACGAGACCTCAATTCTTATTCTGAATTTGAATATCTCAAGACAACATAAGAGATAAAAATGCATATGGCCTTAGTAGCTAGAAAACAATCACTCCATCATTACAAGACCACCTAGTTTTCGGCAATTAATCTAAATAAGGGCACTAGTTGCAGTGCTTATTTGCATTAACACCGTGGAAAAGCAACAACAATGTTTCAAAGCACACTTACTAGAAAAGTCGTAACATTTCGAGAATATTTAATGATAGCATCTAAACCTCGTATCTATGGTGGGGAAACTAGGGAACCAAAATCTTGGAAGATATCTCATACCAAATCTGAGAAAAAAATAAAAAAAGGGAAAAAATCAAAATCTATAAATCAAGCAATGAATTGTTTACAAATCAAATACAATTCCTTTAACTAATAGTTAAATTGTGGTGATATATTTAAATATTTAGTAAGAGGGGAACTTCAAACCATGGAATATTACCTTTGTCATTACTGTCATCCCTCAGTGACTAAGATTACAAATCAATACTTATGGAAAGATTGTAAGAAATTATGTGAAATAGTAAAGCATAACCTCTATTTTCAAGCAACAAAATCAAGACATTGTTACGTCAAGAGCCATAATTGATACATAATCAATGAATCAAGTCCTTGTATGGCACAGGCTTGTTTCACAACCTCTATTTTCTCAATAACAAAATCAAGACATTGTATGTGGTTATTTCCAAAAGGAAACTGTGTTCTAATTTGGAGGAGGATCTTATCAAAATACATGGATTTATTCAAAGCTACAAAGCCTAATGGGTTACTGAAAAATAAGTTGGAATATGGGATCATGATACTTAAATTGAAAAAATATGCATTCCTTTTAGAAACATTACAGTTATACAATGTTTTCTGAAAGCATTAGAATTTGAAATTGGACCTTTCTATCAAGACAAATTTTCATTAACAGAATGTACTTTCCTACCTGAAACGTTGTAGATATCCAAGAAAAACTTGAAAAGCATAAGAGAACTTAGCATAATGTACTTTCTTTCATTCCTTAACATTCTTAAAGAGTTGAGGTTCCCCAAGTCATCAGGTAACTTTCAAAGGAAATGACAGTTAGTAATAGTCAAATTCACAACAGAAGATGTGTCACAAATATGAGGGGGCATCTCCTCCAAATCACAAAAGTGTTCTAGGTTAAAATCTAGCATTATTGGAAGCTTAATGCTCGACTAGGTGTTATTGAACCCAGACATTTTTCCAATCTTCACTAAAAGCTTAAAGATAGCTTCTCTAAGTTCTACATGACTTTACTATGCTCTTGAAGTGGGGGCACATGTAGCCTCTCCAAGTGAATAGTCTTAAAATAAGTGAAGATAAGGCCGATAGATCATTCAGTGTGGATCTCTTTAACCCATAATTGAATAATATGTCTCTCTTGAACCCATAATTGAATACTATTAGGACTTTCAAATTTTTCATGGAACTCAAAAATGTTGGAAGAAAGTATTTGCTTCCAGAAAAGAGTAAAACTAAAGCCTTTGCTTGAGGACAATTGGTGTCACACCACTAATACTTCTCCATGGAATCTGTATAGGTAAACCACAAATGTAGAATTCCATTAGAACATTGTGTTTATTGAATACACAAATGAAATCATTGCATTTCTTTAAAATATCTTTTGAAATCAAAATTACCGAAATTACATATCGATAACCTAGTGGGTGTGGGATAAAAGTCACCCGTGTCATTCACAGAAAGCATGAGAAAAAACCTAATAATATATATAAAACCAAGAAAAATTCAAATTCATCACTTCTAGGGACCTCGTAACCACCCTGCCAATACACGAGTATGTTCCTGTTTGCAGTTAGAAAAATTACCCAAATTACAATCTGTGTACTTCAGCCTATGTTGGAAAGTTATAGAAGGATGACTAGTGCAATCAATCCATTCCTTTTAGCCCTGGATTTGTTTCACTTTAAAACAGAAGTATACAAATATACTTGTCCAATGTCTATGCTTTAACCATTCACCTTAAGATGTTTTTACAATATAATTTCCTAAGTCTATTTAATATCTTCATTATCATAAAAACCAACCTATATCCATCTTAAGTCCACATCTACCACTCTTAGGGGGATGAAATCTATTTATCCCTCTAAGCACTTGGTAGACCTAGAATTAAGATGGATCTAAGATGATAAAATTCCCCCTTTAAATAGTATATGCTCACATGAATACCATGGTATTACCATGGGTTATCATAAACCTGGAGCTTAAAAATTACTATTACTATTTTATAAAAATTAATAAAATTAATAGTTGATTTTTATTTTATTTTTTATTTTAACCAAGCTAAAATGTTTAACATACATTAAATTACAACATCCATTTTTACTCTTGATCCACCAAGCCCTGAGATGGATCAAATATTTTTTCACTTTATGCTAGTTTGCATATCACGATATTTGATACCTCTCGGAGCTTAGTAGATCCAGAGTAAATATGGATCTATGCTTCTTTAATTCCCCCATTTAAATAGGCTACATTCGAGGTGAATGCCATGGGTCAATACCATGTGCCATTTTTATTTTTAGTAATACTAATATTAGCGTTAATAATGTTTTTTTGCATGGTATTAATAATAATCTAGACCATGGTATTTGTCCCATAGTATTTTGCCCATAGGTTTCACCTAAATATAATGCATTTTTTGAGTGTTCGTAAATATAAGGTGACTTATGGAGTAAATATAAAAAAATGTTTAATTCGTTTACCATACCTCTTGTTTATTTATATTTTTATTAATTTACCATACCTTTTTTACAAATATGGTATTTGGCCCATAGGATTCACTTAAATAAAACCTCTTTTTTGAGCCTTCATAAATAGAACGAGGGTTATGGACTAAATATAAAAAGAGGTTTTATTTATTTACCATACGTCTAGTTTATTTATATTTTATTCATTTACCATACCTTTTGAGTAAGTATAAAAAGACGTTTTATTTATTTACCATACCTCCACTTTACTTATATTTTTATTTGTTTACACCCTTGCATGTATATAAGGTGACTTATGCAGTAAATATAAAAAATGTTTTATTTATTTACCATACCTCTCATTTATTTATATTTTTAATAATTTACCATACCTCTTTTATAAATATGGTATTTGGCCCATAGGATTCACTTAAATAAAAGTTATTCTTGAAAATTAGGGCGAATGGAAAGTTGTAACTCCTAATTTCAAGGGCTAAATTTACCTTTTTTACCCTCTCCCTTAAAATAAGGTGGGCTATTTGAGGTGATTTGTAAAAATGTACTATGATACAAAATATTGGCCCACTAAAAATTTAAAACCCCTTAATTCTGCCAAAGGGCGAACATTTGCCTCTAAAATTTTCCATGGGAATCACCCAACCTACGATGAAGAAGATAGTTACCAGCCTTTACGACGCTGGAATACGTCTCTAGACTATACTTCTAAATGTTGTGCGTTAGGTTCCAAAGTGTTTTTTATGTTCATTGAGGTTTATTTTACAGTTTATCTTTCTTAAGAAGTTTTCCTTTAAGGTTCACCGCGTGATGTAGATATACCATTCCTAAATGTGCAATCTAAGATGATAAACAATTGTTTACTTTCTTTTAGCAATGAAAATCCTAGCTACTAAGGAAAGAGAAATGAAATTCTTTCAACATAGAGCAGAGAGCACACACTAGATGCACTTTTCCTAAATCAATTACTACATGCAGTCTAAATGCAAATGCACATGCATGTATTTGTTTTTTAGTTTCCTCATTGTGAGAATGACGAAAAGAAAACTAAGTACAGACCTGAATCATTTTCTTTCAAAGCAACAGTACTGACAATTTTTTTCTTCAAAAACGAAAGGAAGACTAAGACGACACTTTGCGATTTCGAATTCAAAAAATGAAAGGAAGATTAAGACGACACTTTACGATTTCGAATTCAAAAAACGAAAGGAAGACTAAGATGACACTTTGCGATTTCGAATTTAAAATTGCTTTCGACACTTGAAATACTATTAATTCAAATCAAATATAATGGAAAAAGTGTAATTGACTATCTAAAAGAGGAAAACTTTACGACACTCTTTTTCTTGACTGAAAATGACATTTGCGACACTCTCAAATCAAAAGATGACAGTTCGATTAAGCTACTATTTTTAAAGGAGAACTGCAAATGATGAAAAATACATAAAAAAATTCACAATTCTTTATCAATGGAGGCTAAATAATGCAAAGGAAGATGGTTTCAATAGTGATATACTGATCATAGACAACAAAAATACTGAATAAAGCTGAAGACAATGAAGAAAAAACCAAAATCTAGAGGCAGAAACAGTGTTACTCAATAATCACACCTGTAACATAGGGAAACAGGGATGCGTCTCACCTGCGACACATGGGAGGTGCGATGCATCTAGATTTCCAATGAGAGATAATGCGATGGTCCAAGGACGAGACTGAGTTTGGTTTTCACTCATAGTTTGCAACTAAGTTCAGGGATTTAGGCTGAGCTAATGATAGTTAGTAAACACAAAGTATAGGGGCTGATCTAATGAGGTTATTTGAGCTACCACCACGGCACTTAGGATGTTTGCAAGTCAGATGTTCAGTTCATAAACCAACATGGAGATTGACTGAAGCAGCGTTGATATACTTTGCAGTTGCATAGCAAAAGCAGTTCGAAGGCTAGCTGGCTTAACTTCAGGCTCCATTTGTAGTTTATAAAGCGAACAACAAACTATTCGCTCCCCAGTAGAGTTGCCATTTTGTTATCGGGGAAAAGTAGTGTCCATTCAGAGCTACTAGTCCCACTAAGACAGGTAGCTATCTTAGAAACAAACAAACCAAAGTTACTTGTGTTTTCCTTTATGAGAGATAGATGAGAGAGAAGCAAAGAGTACCAACCTCAGTCTTTTGCTAGTCTCCTTGCTTGTTTCCTCTCTCCTTTAATAGAGCTTTCACCACTGCTTTCTCAATTGTCCCGCTTCAAAGAACACCTGTAGAGTCAAAGCAGCAAAATACCATCAAAGCATAGAGATCTATAACCATAAAAAATATAGGATAAGATGTATATTAACCATATCAATGCATATACAAATACAAGATTCAGAGATATACAAACATATGGAGGAAAACTCAAATAGCTTTATTGATAGTAGTAGTAGAAGAGAGGATTACAACCAAGCTGTCCGATCCAGCATCATCCTCCCAGCATGAAAGCCCTCTTCACCTCATACAAAGCAAGATCACCCAAAAATACAATGTCTCAAAGAGAAACCAACAACACTTCCTTACAAATTACAAAATTTCAGCCTCTGCATCTCTAGGATGAGGGATCCATATATAGATGTTTGCAGGAGAGTGAGTCAGCTTCTGGGATTTTGATTAGTGTCATTTCACTGATAGTTATTGGTTCCACTTGGAGATTTCATGATCTCTTACTTATCCCTGGGCCAATTCAGAGAGACAAGTGTCATATGAGTAGTTTCTAGAAGATTCTTTGAGTTTCCACCTAGCAAACTGCTTTTGCCATTTTTTTACTCTCACTCATCGCACCCTACAGAATGGATTTTCAGTATGCATCGCACCCCCGTCTGTAACAGGTGAGATGCATCGCACCCTCAGCATGGAGCAGTCTGTATGGTCCAGTTTTGACCAGTTATGAGTAGTTTTTTCAGGGAGAACTTCTGGGAAATGATGTAATCAGCTGACCTTGTTCCTTTAGGGTATGAAACAACACTTTTAGGGGTTTATAAGACCTTGGTTTATGGACATATGCGATTGGGGTTGCAGTGCCCAAATATGTCTATAACAATGACATACTGATACACTGTCAAGATCGAGCAGAAATTTAAATAGAAGAAGCGAGACTTTGGATCTGCAAATCTGAAGCAGGGGAAAGGTGCCCTCAAGCCATTGAACAAAGGACAATGCCAAGGTAGGGTGGCCCAGGACAACCCACCAAAGCCACAAGCAAAGAAAAACACCACGAAGACAAAGAAGGACACTCGAAAGTGATGTGAGTTCCATAAGAGCTCCACTCACAACACAAGTGAGTGTCGGGCCAAGCAGTCACTGGTGGACCAGCTAAAGTCTTCAGAAACAGATGCATGTTCCGACTCTAAGTCAGAACCCAATAAGGGGAATGACAAAGGGAAGCAGATTATCAATGTAGAGCCCAATGCCACCATTGCCACCATGAATATCTAGCAAAAGGAACCTGAAGATCCAGATGAGGAGGAGCGCCTCTTCCACTCCCAGATGTGGGTAAAGGGTTCTCTGCTACAATTCATTATCGACAATGGGATCCAAAACAATCATTTCGGTAGAGGTTATGAAGCATCTGGGCTTACTGACCACAACACATCCAAAACCGTACACTATTGGGTGCCTTCAACAATGACGGGACCTTCACGTGAGCCAACAGTGTTGCCTTCCATACAACATCAAGCCCTTCACGGATGAGGTATTGTGTGATGTTGCTCCCCTTGATGTTTGTGATGTATTATTAGGCCAACCATACTTGTGGAAGCGACATACTTTATATGAGTTAAGGCCTCGTGCTATTATTGTTACTTTGGGAAATAAGTTGTACAGGATACTAGAGGTAGCACTACCTACTGCCATCTCTTTGGTTACTGCAAAAAAATGCAGTAAGCTCATTTCCAAAACCGGGAATTTTTTATTCCTGATGATATGCCCTCAAGGAAAGAAGAAGATAGTGGCCATGACCTCCAGACAGGGCCCCTCTGCACGACAACTATAGATGGACAATGTCATGGAGGAGTACGAGGACATCTTCACCTCCCCCGCAAGGGTTCCTCTGCACTGTCAGGTCAAGCACTCCATCGATCTAAGCCGAGGTGTGCCACTGCCAAATGGACCAATCTATCGGTGCTCCGTTCTAGAGAATCATGAAATCAAGAAGTAGATTCAATAGCTGCAGTAGAAAGGTTACATCTAACTGAGTTCATCGCCCTGTGGGAGCCCAGTCATGTTGGTATAGAAGGAGGATGGAACTTGGAGACTCTGTATTAACTATTGTGTGCTAAACAATATCACTGTCTGGAATAGGTACCTGATCCCATGGATTGATGACCTTCTGGACCAAATAAAGGGGGAAAAATATTTCAGCAAGATCAATTTGAAGTCGGGATATCACCAGGTACCAATCAAACCCTTCGATGTGTGGAAGACTACCTTCAGAGACAAGGAGGGCCTTTTTGTATGGTTGGTTATGCCTTTCGGGTTGATGAATGCTCCTGCAACCTTCATGAGGCTAATGGATGACATCTTGTGGCCATTCACCAACTCATTTGTAGTGGTATACTTGGATGACATCCTGTTCTTTAGCCAGAGTTGGGAAGAGCACCTCTACCACATCTAATAGGTTCTCCAAACACTGCGGCAATACAAGTTATATGCCAATTTGGAGAAATGCACTTTTGGCATGACCCAAGTTTAGTATCTGGAATCCAACCAAGATCCAATTCATTCGGGATTGGCCATCTCCAACCACTCTGACAGAGCTCCATAGCTTTTTGGGTCTGGCCAACTTCTACCAGAGGTTCATGTTGGGATTTTCTCATATCACTTGGCCCTTGATTCAAGTCACCAAGGGAGGAGCGAAAGAAAAATTATTTTGGTTTGAATCTCAACAGAAGGAATTCACAGAGTTGAAACATCACCTCTGCTCAACACAAGTTCTCGCGTTACCAGACTTGTAAAAACCATTTGAGATCGAGGCGGATGCCTCTGACTATGCTATTGGGGCAATCCTTACTCAAAACGAGCATCTAGTGGCATATCACAGTGAGACACTTTCAGACATAGTCCAGAAGTATCCCACTTATGAAAAAGAGATTTATTCCATTGTGCAGGCCTATCGATAATGGAAGCATTACATTTTGGGGAAGGAAATGGTCATCCATACATACCACCAGCCCCTGCAGTTCATAAATACCCAAGGGAAGTTGTAGAATGATCGTGTTAAATTGGCAACTAGGGCCAAACTCCATGTGGATCAGCTTATTTATGACAGCTGATATTTTTATTGGATCCCTCTCGTCGAGAGGTGTAGGATTGATCCAAAGATCATCCGATTACGATAAGTATTTATGGAGATATGAATTTATTTTGTTTATATAATTATTACCAAGCCGACCAGCAACTTGAGTAGGCTCAGAAGCCCAATAGACGTGTCTATTCATCATCTACGTTCTAGTATAAATTGGTGAGGATTTGAAGTCATTTTAACACACATTCTTGGTGTGTTCTCCTCCTCTCCACGTCTTGGGTTTTTGGAGAAGGAGGGACACCTAAAATATACATTTGCTGATGCCCTAGCCACAGTTCAGTTGTGCCCTAGCCGCAGTGCAGATGATGCCCTAGCCGCAGGCTTATAAGAAGATCTAAATGCAGATAAGAGGAGACTTATGTGCAGCATGAATAAGCCCCTATACGCTGTCTCAAGAGGCTCAATCCGCAGATGAGAGGAGGGCTAATATAGGCCCTAAATGAAGGTCTGAATCCATTGTCTATTGACCCTATATGCAGCAAGAAAGAGACTCCTTATCCACAATCATAATCTGCCTTAGCCGCAGTCAAAGAAGGAGGTTCCAGCCACAGCAAATGGAGGTCTTAAGCAGCTGTATAGTAGTGCCCTTAGCCGCAGTAAGGGGAGCCCTTATACGTAGCTCAAAGAGACCCAGTTGTTGTCACCTAAGCCGCTGACATAATGCTACATTGCTGTAGGTAACAGCGTGGCCTATTTCAGGATTGTTTGGGCATAATCAAGATGTTCTTGATCTCGGTGTGCTGAGCAAAAGAATCCGCAAAAAGGAGGAGCTAGGGACAGTAGTTTAAGGAGTTGTTTGGATCACTGTTTGAAGGGACTAAAGTTTCAGTCCACTGATGGGCTAGGCCGCAGGCCATAGCCAGCAGTTGGAGGCCTTTATCTAGTAGCTGCGTTCCGAAGGTAAGCAGCCCTATAAGGCAGCGTATCATTGGAGGATTGTATGAAAGCTAGCTGCAGTAATCAGGTGAACTATGGGGCATGGTTAAGGTGTTGTGGCTCTCAGAGGGTGCCCTAACAAATGACCAGGTCTGCCATGCACCAGTCCTTATGAAAGGTACCAGATTAGCAGCCTTGACTTGATCAGTGAATCGGCAAAGGAAGGAGAGTCTTATGGAAGGAAAGCTTTAGTAATATGGGTAACTGACTGAGCTGTTCATCTGCTACATATCTTCAGTCCTTGGGATCAGATCTGCAACCTCATTGTGTCATCTTCAAGGTGAAGATCTCTGATGCCTGATCTCCTATTTGGCAAGTCAAGTATTGACTTAAAATCATTGTACTCTATCTCTCTCTCTCTGCTGAACTTTGAAGATAAAAGAAGATTTGATCAAAGGGTTTCCCCACACATTGTGGGGTTTGTCCCTGGCTTGCGCCATATCTTGTGTCCTCTTGTCTTGGCTTGTCTTCTGCATTTTATATTTATGTTCTATCTGCAGTTTATCATAATGCTGATGTGATTGCCAATTGTGAAAATTTAAATAAATTGCTCTAGCATAGAACATACCAAAAATTAACATGGTATCAGAGCTGAGGTGAAGACAATGCCCAAGCAAGAGTGAAAGAGCAATCACCAAAGGCAGTTGGGACAAGACAGAAGGATCAATGGGTTCCCCATAATTCACCTAGGGTGTAGTCAAAGCAGAGAATGTTATCAGAATGACGCAGCAGAAGTTTCTGATGGCCCATCTAATGATCTCTTCATTGGGAAGTTCGGTTCTAAGGGTGAAAGGAAAGGCAGATGCCTTGTTGAAATAAGTTCGGCCGTTATGCGAAGGAGTGTCCGAATGGCAGGGACACATCTCTTGATGAAGATAACAATCATTCCTGGGACATCTTCAATAATCAAAGGAATGACTGGTAATGCAGGTCATCAAGGAAGTGGTCGACTCCTCCACGAAAGCAAGAAACCCCTGAATCTCTTTTATGTACCTGATCGCAAGAAGAACCCGATGACCATCTCGGAAATGGAAATCAAAGGTTACAAGATGGCACTTATCAATGGAAAGGTACGTGTTTGAAAATATATCTTGTTAAGATGTTTTGAGTTCTGGGTTGTATCAAGTTGCTGGAAGTCCACTGGGGACCATGTCCGTTGACTCAGCACTGGAGGTCTGTGAGTCAGATGGTGACTCAGATGCTTGAATTCAAAGAGGAGCATGTAGGTACATGTCTGAAATGTACCGAAGGAAAATATTATAAGGGGACCATTCCCTTCATGTAGCAGGTCCACAAGCTTGGAACAACCCGAGGAGTTTAAGACTCATGATCGGGAATCTCATGTATACAAGTGGAAGAAAGCTCTCTATGGCTTGAAGCAAAACACCTCGGGCATAGTATGAGAGGATTGATAGCTGTCTAATGCAGCTGAGACTCACCAGGAGTGAAACTGATCCAAACCATTACTCAAAGGTTGTGGATGATAAACCTCTCATACCGGCACCTATGTCTGACAGGTGCAGACCCTCTCATTTATAGGAGATAGAGGGAGTTGGATTCTGAATGTGAAAAGATAAGCTGCAAGCCTGTGACTACCTCAAGGGTCTTAACTTTCAGAAGTTATATGGTAGTGATGTCGGACCTGATTTGGGAAATGCCTCTGAGTTTTATAAACTCATTCGCGTTGATGTTCTTGGAGAACCTCTGTCCAGACATCTGTGTTGCAGTTAGCATGGTGAGCTCATATTTGGTTGAGCCTCACTGGATTGGTGCCAAGAATCTTCTGAGGTATCTTCAGGGCACAGTCTCTCATGGATTGAGATACACTGCCGAAAAGATGAAATTGCATTATTATTCGAATGTTGAATGGGCAGGCAGTGTGGAGGATCACTAAAGCACTTTTAAGTTCTCTTTCTCTTTGGAATCTGCCTCGATACCCTGGATGAGCAGGAAGCAGACGTCGGTGACTCTGAGCACCACCAAGGCAGAATACATTGCTGCTAGTATGGCCTTCTGTGAGGCAGTCTGGTTGCTGAAGCTCTTCAGTGAGCTGTTTGTTCACATGATGAGTACCACTGTGATTCTCTGTGACAACCGGAGGTGGGATTCGATTATTGAGGAATCCCGTATTCGTCGATTGCTCCAACAGATAGACATCATGGTAAGTCGATGAGCAAGGAGGCTCCATCGCATTAGGATGATGCACAAGACAGAGCCCCTAGGAAAGATAAAATTTGTGATTTTCCTGAACGACTTGGAGTCGTCGAGAGACCTTTGAAGAAGGGTCCTACATGTTGTATACATTGAGCTCTGGGAGCTCTGGGGGGCTTGCAGTTCTACTGGAGCAACATATGACCACAGGGTGACTCACCCTCCCCTGGTGGTGTGCACTGGAACAAGATGATTCGCTCTCTTGTGGGACAAGATGATTTGCTCTCTTGTGGAACAGGATGATTCGCTCTCCTGTGTAGCAGGATTGATTAGTTCTCCTGTGAGGCCTGGATTGATGTGTTCTCCATGGCGATTGTGGTAGGATGATTAGTTCTCTTGTGAGGCCTGGATTGATGTGTTCTCCATGGCGATTGTAGCAGGATTGATGTGTTCTCCTGTTAGGACAGGATTGATTAAGTTCTCCTGTCGAGGCATCCTACCCATGCAGTCTGGGACTCATTGGAAGTACCTCTCATCTGATCAATGAGCAGGGAAATGAAGTTAGGGACCATAGTAGTACCGATGGACGCATCGTTGTATCTACCGTACTCCCTATGCTAGGATGACCTCCATTGATCTGGGATCAATGATACTAGTCTGGGACCAGTGGTAGGAGTTGTACATACTATGACGCTGACTTCGGGTCAGCTGTGACTGGTCTGGGACCAGTGGTACATACTCCGAGACTGACTTTGTGTCAGTGCAGTACTGGTCTGGGACCAGTGAGAGTGGTACATACTATGACACTGACTTCGGGTCGGTTGAAACTGGTCTGGGACCAGTGGTACACTCTCTGAGACTGCGATACTGTTCTGGGACCAGCGGTAGGAGTTGTACATACTATGATGCTGACTTCGGGTCAGCTGTGACTGGTCTGGGACCAGTGGTACATACTCCGAGACTGACTTTGTGTCAGTGCAGTACTGGTCTGGGACCAGTGAGAGTGGTACATACTATGACACTGACTTCGGGTCGGTTGAAACTGGTCTGGGACCAGTGGTACACTCTCTGAGACTGCGATACTGGTCTGGGACCAATGGTAGGAGTGGTACTTACTATGAAGCTGACTTCGGGTCGGCTGAGACTAGTCTGGGACTAGTGGTACGCACTCTGAGACTGACTTCGGGTCAGTGGAGAATGGTATGAGACATTCTCGATCAATTCTTCTTCTTCATAGTTCAGCAGAGCCAGCAGAGCAGAGCTAGCAGAGCCAGCAGAGCTCAGCAGAGCTGAGCAAAGCAGAGTTAGCAGAGCCAGCAGAGCTGAGCAGAGTTGGGCAGAGCAGTGCAGGGCACTGATGGCCGAGATTGTACAGTCGGACTTATGGATCACTGGATGGAGTTCTCCCTAGTTGAGAGGGAGTGTTAAATTGGCAACTAGGGCCAAACTCCATGTGGATCAGCTTATTTATGACAGCTGATATTTTTATTGGATCCCTCTCGTCGAGAGGTGTAGGATTGATCCAAAGATCATCTGATTCCGATAAGTATTTATGGAGATATGAATTTATTTTGTTTATATAATTATTACCAAGCCGACCAGCAACTTGAGTAGGCTCAGAAGCCCAATAGACGTGTATATTCATCATCTACGTTCTAGTATAAATTGGTGAGGATTTGAAGTCATTTTAACACACATTCTTGGTGTGTTCTCCTCCTCTCCACGTCTTGGGTTTTTGGAGAAGGAGGGACACCTAAAATATACATTTGCTGATGCCCTAGCCACAGTTCAGTTGTGCCCTAGCCGCAGTGCAGATGATGCCCTAGCCGCAGGCTTATAAGAAGATCTAAATGCAGATAAGAGGAGACTTATGTGCAGCATGAATAAGCCCCTATATGTTGTCTCAAGAGGCTCAATCCGCAGATGAGAGGAGGGCTAATATAGGCCCTAAATGAAGGTCTGAATCCATTTTCTATTGACCCTATATGCAGCAAGAAAGAGACTCCTTATCCACAATCATAATCTGCCTTAGCCGCAGTCAAAGAAGGAGGTTCCAGCCACAGCAAATGGAGGTCTTAAGCAGCTGTATAGTAGTGCCCTTAGCCGCAGTAAGGGGAGCCCTTATATGCAGCTCAAAGAGACCCAGTTGCTGTCACCTAAGCTGCTGACATAATGCTACATTGTTGTAGGTAACAGCGTGGCCTATTTCAGGATTGTTTGGGCATAATCAAGCTGTTCTTGATCTCGGTGTGCTGAGCAAAAGAATCCGCAAAAAGGAGGAGCTAGGGACAGTAGTTTAAGGAGCTGTTTGGATCACTGTTTGAAGGGACTAAAGTTTCAGTCCACTGATGGGCTAGGCCACAGGCCATAGCCAGCAGTTGGAGGCCTTTATCTAGTAGCTGCGTTCAGAAGGTAAGCAGCCCTATAAGGCAGCGTATCATTGGAGGATTGTATGAAAGCTAGCTGCAGTAATCAGGTGAACTGTGGGGCATGGTTAAGGTGTTGTGGCTCTCAGAGGGTGCCCTAACAAATGACCAGGTCTGCCATGCACCAGTCCTTATGAAAGGTACCAGATTAGCAGCCTTGACTTGATCAGTGAATCGGCAAAGGAAGGAGAGTCTTATGGAAGGAAAGCTTCAGTAATATGGGTAACTGACTGAGCTGTTCATCTGCTACATATCTTCAGTCCTTGGGATCAGATCTGCAACCTCATTGTTTCATCTTCAAGGTGAAGATCTCTGATGTCTGATCTCCTATTTGGCAAGTCAAGTATTGACTTAAAATCATTGTACTCTATCTCTCTCTCTCTGCTGAACTTTGAAGATAAAAGAAGATTTGATCAAAGGGTTTCCCCACACATTGTGGGGTTTTTCCCTGGCTTGCACCATATCTTGTGTCCTCTTGTCTTGGCTTGTCTTCTGCATTTTATATTTATGTTCTATCTGCAGTTTATCATAATGCTGATGTGATTGCCAATTGTGAAAATTTAAATAAATTTCTCTAGCATAGAACATACCAAAAATTAACAGATCGCCATCAGAAATGGCCTACATACGTGCAATAGTTCCATTTGGATATCAAGTATAAGAAGCGGAACTCCAATAATGTTGCAGATTGCCTCAGTCGACCACCGATCACGACGTTAACCACTGTGCTCAACTCTTGTGGGCATGAGACTTCTGATTAGCCACTTATCTATAAAAGCAACTCAGAATTTGGCCACACATACTAGACACTCTTGGAGGGTTGGCCACACATACTAGACACTCTTGGAGAGTCAGCATGTTCAGATTTTCACCTCTAGGATGCCCTGTAATCCCACCTGGGTCACCATTGTGTTCCTTCAAGCGACTGTGCCAAGATGATTTGGGAAGCACACTACAGTCGGGTTACTAGGAATTTCGGGGTCGAGAAAATAGTGGTAATACTGCAGAAGTATTTCTATTGGTTGAATCTTTGACAGGATGTCGGGAAGTACATGAGATCCTACACTACCTGCGCCATTGCCAAATCGACCATCAAGAAGAAAGGCCTTTATACTCCGCTGCCTACCCCTAGTCGAACTTCCAAATCCATCTCCATGGATTACATGTCAGGCCTTCCTTCTACTAAGCATGGAAATGATTGTGTTTTTGTGGTCATCGACAAGTTCTCAAAGATGGCTATTATGGCGACTTGCAAGAAGAATATCACAACAGAAGCGACTACTAAAATCTTCTTTGAACAAGTTTGGGTAGACTTTGGGATCCCACAGTCTATCATCTTAGATCAGGATAGCAAGTTCCTCAGTACATTTTGGTCTAGTCCTTGGTCGATGCTGGACACCAAACTCACTAAGTCCACAACATTCCATCCCCAAATTGATGGTCAGACAAAGGTTGTCAACAAGATGATCATACACATTCCACACATGTACAACTAAAATCATCCACGCACATGGGATGAGAGCCTCCCATATGTTTAGCATAGCTATAATCGGGCTCTCCACAGCTCAACTCGCCACAGCCCTTTTCAGGTGGGCTTGGGATTCCAGCCACTGTGTCCCGTTGATGTAACCATGCCATTTGCAGCTACTCAAGCAGATATGGTTCATGTCCAGTCCAAAACAGATAAGGCAAATAACTTCATTGAGCACATCCAACATATCTGTTAGCGCTCAAATTTGCCTCAGGCTGAGGAAGGCAAAACTCGAGGCCACATCAAACCAAGCTCAGCCTCGTAGCTAGCCCTATGAGGACAGGAGAGGGCTCTCTTCGGGTCTATCTCGGCAAAAGGTCTTCAAAAGGGCTGAGATGACTCAAAATTAATACGGATTTTAGGCTAGTAAAGAGATAGGAAAATGGGTTTTAATGAATGATGGGTTTTCTAGGCAGCTTGGGATCAAGAACAGCGTGAGCAGGGAAATTAAATGAAAGATGTAGATTATTACATAAGGCAAGATAAGCAAAAGCTTAACATACAATTTGAATTTATATGGAATGTGAAGAATGTTTGAGAATGCTGAAAAGGGCATGGATTCATGAATCCTTTTCAGACGGAGGAAAACATAGAACTTGAATAATTTCCCAAGGCAGAGTAGCAAGCTGAATTCTGCCCTTCACACTTAAAAGTATTCAACAGGAAATGATTATGAATGAAGCAATACACATCACAAAAAACATATGAAAACAGAGAAAAACATAATGCTAAGTTATTACCACAGGGATCGTATGAAACAGAGCTGCAAACTTTTAATTAAATCTCTGTCAACTGTACAATAAAACTCTGTATTTCTCCTCTACACACCTCTCAGAACTCTCCCCCCTCCTTTACAAAAAAAAAATTCAATACATTAAATAAACTATACTAGAAGAAAACAGATCGACCCAACAATAAGGGCGTTGTTTCAACTGAAATTGCAGAAATAGAAAAAACTATTTTTCTGTTCTAAAAAAAACAGACCAACGTTTCCCTTGAAATCCTCTGATGGCCAATTAAGAGACAAATATTAGAGTGCAAATCCACTTGGAGATTTAACTGAAGCCCTTAATAGGAGATCGAATCCTATTCTTCTGATGTGATGAATATCTTCATTTCAAATTAGCCTTTCGATCTCTGACTACCACGTTACATTTGTTATTTGAATAAAACGGATTTTAATAATAATAGCCTTTAAACTAAAATTCTGCCAATTCCAGCTCATGATGACAACTGTGCCGGAGAGGGTTGCACGGTTGCAAGATAATGTTGCAATTGTCAATGGAGGAGGAAAATCTTGCAGTAATCCGTTATCGAGGAACAACTGTAAATCGGTAGTGCGCTTTTTCCTAAGGGATTGCCATGCATGTTCAATCATAATTCTGAAGCAACTTCAAGTCAGCACCACTTCGTACTGCACCAGAACCAATGCCTAGGCCCCCAGATCCAGTCGAACCATTAAGCATATTCCCAACATTTCCGTTTAAGCCTTACCCAACCAATGCCTGCTGTGATGTTCCTCCATTATTCATCATTTCTTGCAACAATTGTTGTATTACTTATTGTGGATAAGGTTGATTTCCCTGGGATGACTATGGATATGTTTGCTGCAGCAGGTTTCCACCCACAGAGTTCTGCTGAATAGAATTGGACAAACCAATAAGAGAGGTATTTTGCAGGGTTCCTGGCATTGAAGATAAAGCTCCACCCTGAAATGGAATAGAGTGAGATGGGCTTTGTAAAGAATTGCATGGTGGTGTTTGCGTTGAGCCACCAAAGGAACAAGATGTCATTGAATTTTGGCGCAAGAGATTTTGATAGTTGTTCAGGGCTGTAGCATTGTGAGAAGAATTATTAACAATTCCACTAACATAATTTTTTAGATGATTGTTCATATTACCATGCATCGGATTCTTTTTTTTTACACTGTTATGGTCTGAAACTAATCCTTGAATGTTTCCAACAGGATCTCCTTGCTGCATCTGCTGACTTTGCAGGTTAGAAGAAATCTGACGAGGGAAATTGTTTAAACTTGCAATTGGCCCCATATTATGTTCCCGACTAAAATCAATCAAATCCTTCATGCTGTTTCACAACCTCAGATATCTGTAGGCACCGGACATATCTCTTGGAAAAACCAAGGTCATTCAGTGACTGCGCTTCTAAATTCCGTGCCAGCTGACGCCCAGTTGTTACAAACCTGAATTAGACTTGATCACGCGCTAAAGTAGCTTGCAGAGCCATCATTTTGTCGTTGAAGCCAAAAAACTGAGTCCAGGCGGAAATCTAAGTCTCTAAATGAACTGTAGGCGTTGGGTGATACAGTAAAACTTGCAAGCTAAGCCATTCAAAGATGTGAAGGCATCCATCCTCTCCTCAAAAGTGAAAACGACATCAAATGGACCATCAACAGAATTTTCCTGACAGCACTGTGGTGCCATTTTCACATTCAGATTTCGTTTTAGCATTTGGAGAAGACCATTTCTTTTATATAATTCAGGATCTTTATGCTTTAGATCATCAAACATTCTTCTGTAAGGAGCGCCAAAGTCATATACGTTCGGCTCCCTTATTGCTGGACCAGGCAATTTCACATGAGCTCCCGTCCCATAAGAACTCACATCAAAACCGTGTTTCTTTAGCAGAGCATGTGCTTCCATGCATTCTTTCTTTCCCATTCTTTCCTCCATCCTTCCCATTTCCAAATATACAGAGAAAACCACTCATGGACAACACCATCATGCATCTCACACCTCCAGATTCCTCTATGCAAGTCTGAATTCTCACACATTGCACAGTGCTTAGAATGGCCGTGAGAGTTGGCCACTGATTCATACCCAAGCCAACCAACCAGTTTCCACAGCACAGATCTGATTCGAAGGCTGAACCTGATAAGCACAATTCCTCCTATTCTGTGAAACCAAATGACAAAGAGGAGAACTAAAACCTGAAACAGAGAACAAACTCCAGACCGTTCTAAACAAAATACCACATGATTTCGCCCATTCCATCCTTGCAGAGATGATAAACAAAATCACCTAAAACGAAGTATATGACAGTACGCAGAGAGAGCAGTCTTAAATGTCCATTTACAAGCCTCCTTCAACGTGTCTACATATATGTTAAGCAGACAGAATCGTCATAACATTTTATGTTATAATGTTGCACCTCAGAGTTTAAAATGGCCTGAGACAAAAACATCTGTGTATTTCAAACATATGCAACGAACTTTTCCAAACAACAATATATGAATATCGTTGCTTGTCTTCTAGCTGTTCAACGACATCGCGAACCATATATAACAATTCAAAACATCTCCAGCAATATAGAACCATAGCGTTCCTCTACACATCTAAAGGGAGTCAACTGGTATCCTTCCTTTTCAACTGCGGCATCTTGTGTTACTCCAATATTGAGCAGATTCATACTGCAAGAAACTCCACTGTCTCCTTGAAAGTGGTGTCATCCTATCACCCACTCAATCCAGAACTTCTTAGTTCTATCGTCGATCAAATTGGAATGACAGAGAATGAAATACAATTCTCTCTTCAACCAAGGCTTGTTTCCCAACATTAATAACACCACAATCATGCTAAAATCTACTGAGCAACCTTTAGAAGCCTACTTGCAAGTCGATGGAGCTGATTTGATAAGAAACTGGGCGCAAGGCAAAAATTTTCTGGGCTCTGTCACTGTATGGGTAGCGCCCCTACCCAACGGGTAGCACCCGACAAGTGGGTAGCGCCCGTGTTAGTTAATACTGGCTGTGGAAATTATGCGGGTAGCACGCCTCCTCTGCGCGTAGCGCGCACCTCCACTCCATGGTTCTGTAAACAAATTTTCGCTCTCCACTTCTCTAATTCGACCTTTACTCCATCACATTGTTCCCTCTCCAGTGATTGCCTTTGTCCAGACTCAAATTACAGAGAAGACTTCTTAGTCCATTAACAAATTTTGGATCCACACTCAAAGGTTGATTATGTTGTGCCTTATCTACGAGAGGATGCATGAGTTTTCTTGCCAATGTCTGGCCAGCTACAAGCCACACATGGTTCACTTTCAAGATTATAACCATCAACTCCACCAAACCGCTGGGCGCGTTGTATAATTTGGCATTCTGACATTTGGATGCAAAACTATGTTTTGTTTGATTTCTTTGTCTCTGATTGCTGATGATGTTCCTTTTGTTTGTGCTTTTGCAGGAACAGGAGCTGCTGAAGCTGAAACAAGGCTGCCATTGAGGAGCTGTAGAGTTTTGGAACACTTTTGACAAATTACATATTCTGAAAAAACACATTTGATGATTTCTTCTTCAAAACAGGGTTTTGAAGAAGAAACACTCTCAAGCCTTATTGACTATGAAACTTAGCAATGGAAACTGAACCTTTCATGCGGCTAAGTCAACAAAACCCTAGACCTAAAAACTCTTAAAGACTCTTTGCCATCCATGACTATAAATGACGAGAAATGAACCTTGGTGAATCTGACTCTGACAGAAGACTGACAAGACGGAGTCTAACAATATCCACCAATAGGTCCATGACATTCTGGAGAAATCAAATGCCAAGTACAAGCAGGGACATGCTCAACATCGGGTGCCACACAAGTTTCAAGTGGGCACCAAAGTCTGGTTGCATTTGGAAAAGGAACGCCTTACCGTAGCCTATCAGAAACTCAGACCACTGCAATATGGCCCTTATACCATTACCAAGGCTATGGGAGACAATGCATTTGAGCTCAACATTCCGCCATTCCTTCGCCTACACCCAGTGTTCAATGTGGACTGCCTTCAGCCACACTTTCCACCATTACTAGACACATCCGACATTGTAGAACAACTCACACCAACAGAGTTAAATCCAGTTTGCATGGAACAAGCTGCAACTGGTCGAATCATGGACATGCAGATCAAGCACACTCTCCAACAGAAGATCCAACTATATCGAGTTGTAGAAGCAGGCCAACTCCTTCACCAAGGCAAGTGGCTCACCAGGGACCAAGTTCAGCAAAAGTTTCCTAATCTCATGGAGGAAGTCAACGCAATGGGGACCATTGCTTTTTAAAGGGGGAGTAATGATACAAGTGGATATTGGTGGCCACCTACCAATTCTACTTGGACCTCCACCATTGTTTCTTTTATTTTTCGAGTTTCCTTAATTGTAGCAAAATTTACTATTTTTAGCAGTTTTTCGGGTCCTGAACTTCCGAAGCCGTTTTGAGGTCCTAAACAATGGTTTTTGGGAAAACTGGGAGCAACATGGGTCCATGGAACGATGTTGCTCATCCCAAAGTTGTATTCCTTAGATAGATCTTTCTAATGAGGTATTGTGCATGTCAAATGGAGATCGTATGCCAAAGTTATGACCCCGGGGCGTTGATGTACCAATTTACCCAAAAACGGGCCCATAGTTTGGTGCTTCATCTCCTAGGGTTAGGTTTTTAGATGTTTAAGGTTTTCCATTGTTTCTCAACAATAAATAGGCCTTCGAGCCTCATTGTAAGACAGTTTAGAGGCATGTAGCCGCCACATCTCTCCTAAGAGATAAGGTACCATCGCCCAAGCCAGTTTATTTCCATTTCTATTTGTAAGCATATTTCAATATTTTACATTAATGAAATGAAGTATTATTTATGTTGCATCTCTGTATTTATGGTTATCTCTGTAATTTTTTGCATTCTTGTTTAAATATGGATCAATCCTCTTTTGGCAAGTTTTTAAATATGGAGTTGAAGCTTCCAAGTCTAGAAGCTTCGCAATGGAAGTCTAGTAAATTGTTGGTATGGATGGATCTGAGGAAGTCAGTTTGAGATCCTTTCCCCTATTAGGATGGAACAAACCCAAGAGATAAGGCCTTCTCCCATGATAATAGGAACCATCTCCCCTCCATCCAAGCTATATAAACCTCTCCTTTCTCAAGCTAAACTAGTTTTGGAGTGACTTTGAATGATCAGTAAGACATCTATAGCTTGTAGCTTTCTAGTTTATGTTTGAGGGAGAATAGTGTGCTTTTTTTTTGGTTTGAGACTAAAGGGAAGAGGCCTTAAAACTTCCATTGTTGGGGCTATCCATGAGATGCTAGCAGAAGTGTGGGAACCTGGTTATGTCAGAGGAGACTAGCAACGTCAAGGCATTGGTTGTAATCTCTTTCTGAACTTATATGAATACAACTATTGATTGATTTCCTACATGATGTGTTATCTTACATCTTTATGGCTTAATGTTCCTTGACCTATTAAGTAGGTTGAATCCAATTTGTATGTTATCACATTTGGTGTTTGTTGTTGTTTGCTTTTTTCAGGTATTCGAAGGAAGGAAACAAAAGGTGTTGGGTTGTGTTATATTCTTTCCACGTAGTTAACAGGGGATTTGAAGGGCACCCGTAACCCCACTTTATGGGGTCCGGGATAGGGCCCTGGAAAATTTTGGTTTTGGACCCTATGTTAGGTTGGGCGGACCCACCTATGGTTTTATGCATGATTTTCACACATGTTTTTTGGACGCAATGGTTTTTCGGTCCATGGTATTAGACGCGATAGTTTTCGGTCCATGGTATTGGACGCGATGGTTTTTGGTCCATGGTATTGGATGCTTTGGCATGTATAAATAGGTATTGTAACATTGAAAGGAACATAATGAAAAATCAAGCTGGTAGTCCTGGTTTTGGGATCCAGGGGAAAATCTATGTGTATATCTGTTTTATGTGTTATGCTCTCGCATTGTTTATTTTCTGTGTTTTAGAATTTGTATGCAGGTAATTTTTGTACGGGGTTAAAACCTACATTTGGTATCAGAGCAGTTTTGGCTTCAAGGGGACACCTTTGTTGCTGAGTGGTTTCGCTCAGGCCTGTGGTAGACCCTGTTCAGTGGGAGATTTGCGAGATTGATTATGGTGGTGAAAGAAGACGGCAAGCAGTGGAAAGATAGAGATCAAAAAATTTAATGGTTAGAGTTTTGAGTTGTGGAAACTCAAGATGGAGGATCTATTGGTGGATAAAGATTAGTGGATTGCGATAGATCCGGGTACTAAACCAACGGGAGTGTTTGATGAAGAATGGAAGAAGTTGGATCGAAAGGAACAGAGAACAATACGATTGTGTGTCTTAGATTCAGTATTGCTGAATGTATCAGGGGAAGCTACAACGAAGGCTTTGTGGGACAAGTTAGGGACTTTGTACCAATCTAAGTCTTTGGTGAATAAATTGTTCCTATGGAAAAAGCTATATAACCTGAGGATGAAGGATGGAGACTCAGTGACAGAGCATCTGAACACATTTAATACTATGGTAAGTTAGTAAGAATCTATTGATATTAAAATTTCAGATGAAGATAAGTGCATCAGTTTGTTGTGTTCTCTACCAAATTCGTGGGACAGTCTGGTTATTGCAATAGGTAGCAATGCAACTGCCTTGTGGTTTGTTGAAATAGTCTCATCTTTACTGACAGAGGAGATGAGACGGAAAAATATGGAGAGCTAGAATGGCGATGCCTTATCTGTACGAGGACTGTCCTAGAACAAAAACAAAAACAAGTCATCGAGTGGGAGATCTAAATCTAGAGGGAGATCTAAATCTCTAGGAAAACCTATAAAAGTGGTGTGCTGGAAATGTGGAAATGAAGGCCACTTTAAAAGGGACTGTAAATCTAAAGTTCATGACAAAGGAAAGGGATCTGATGAGGCTCCTTCTGCAGAGGCGAAAACCACCTCAGATGAAGGTGGGGATGTGTACTTGGCTTCTTCAAGTACACATGTAGATCATGAGGCATGGTTGATTGACTCAGGTGCATCCTTTCACTTCACTCCCCATAGAGAGTAGTTCTACGAGTATGAGAAATATGATGGTGGTGATGTCTTCTTGGGGGATGACAGGAAGGTTAGAATCATTGGTCATAGAAAAGTAAAGTTGAAGTTGCAAGGTGGAAGGGTTAGAACACTTCTGAGTGTTTTGAATATTCCTGCATTGGCCATAAATCTGATTTCTGTAAGCAAGCTGGATGATGCAGGTGTAAAAATAGTGTTTAGGAAGGATACCTGCAAAATGGTTCGAGGAGCACTGGTATTGATGCAGGGAGTTCGAATTGGAACTCTGTACAAGCTGCAAGGTAGCACTGTTATTGATGGGTGCAACAGTTCTGTGGTTTCTGAAAGTGGGGCAAAAAATATAGTGGTCTCTCGAGAGAAGACCATGTTGTGGCATCAAAGGCTTAGACATATTGGAGAGAAGGGCCTTCGGATACTTCATGGAAAAGGTATGGTAGAAGGTATGAGTAATAGCTCTCTGGATTTTTATTTCTGTGAAAATTTTGTATATGGGAAGCAGAATTGAGTGAGTTTCCCCTCTAGTAGTAAGAGGGCGAAACAGATATTAGAACTTGTGCACAGTGATGTGTTTGGACCTGTGAAGGTTCCATCACTGGGTAAGTCTGTGTACTATGTATCATTTGTAGATTACTTCTCAAGGAATACATGGATATACTTCCTTAAGAAGAAATCTGAAGCCTTTGATAGGTTTAAATAATTTAAGGCTCTAGTGGAAAATCAGACAGAGAAGAAGATAAAGGTGCTGAGGACAGATAATGGTGGAGAGTTTTGTAGCAAGTAATTTGAAGAATTCTGTAAGAAGTGTGGTATAGCATGACAGAAGACTACTCCATATACACCTCAGCAAAATGGAGTTGCAGAAAGAATGAATAAGACATTGATGGAAAGGGAAAGAAGCATGCTCAGTGGTGTTAGGTTAGGACAAGAATTCTGGGCAGAGGCGGTGGATACTGCATGTTACCTGGTCAACAGGTCACCTTCATCAGCTTTGGAGGATAAGACTCCACAAGAGGAATGGACTGGTAAGAAACCCACTCTTTTACATCTAAGGGTATTTGGATGTGATGCATATGTACATGTTCCAAAGGAGAAGAGAACCAAGTTGGATAGTAAATCTGAAAAGTGCATATTTATTGGGTATAAGGATGGTTTAAAGGGTTATAAGCTTTGGAACCTAGTGACAAGGAAGGTTGTGTACAACCGAGATGTGGTGTTCAGAGAGGTGAAAGATGTTATTAAACATGAAGTACAACCAAAGGAACCTGAGAAGATAGAGTTTGAGCTAAAGGAGGAAGAATCAGACTCTACAGTAGAGGAGGAATCAGAAGATGAAGAGCCACAAACTCTGACTGTGAGAAGATGAGTTCAAGAAAGAAGGCAGCCAGAAAGGTATAGTCCATCTGCTTTCTGTTCAAATTTTTCTTTGTCTATTACTGATGATGATCCCAGAACTGTGAAGGAAGCAGTGGATTCAGAGGATGGAAAACTCTGGAAAGAGGCCATGGTTGATGAAATGGCATCTTTGCACAAAAATGAGGATTGGGAACTAGTGGAGTTGCCGGCTAGAAGGAAACCCATTGGAAGCAAATGGGTGTTCAAAAAGAAGACAAATGCAAAAGGAAAAGTGGAGAAATACAAAGTTCGGTTGGTAGCAAAAGGTTATTCCCAAGTGACAGGAATTGATTTTGGCGATATTTTTTCTCCTGTTGCCAAGGTAACTTCTATTAGATTACTTTTATCTATTGCTGCTGCTTTTGATTTTGAGGTAGAATAGATGGATGTAAAGACAACATTTTTTCACGGGGATCTGGAAGAGGAAATCTACATGAAGCAACCTGAAGGCTTTGCAATGAAGGGTAAGAAAGAATTGGTATGCAAGTTAAAGAAGTCTCTGTATGGGTTAAAACAGTAACCAAGGATGTGGTATCAAAAATTTGATACATTTATACGGGACTCGGCTTCACCAGAAGCAAATCAGATCACTGTGTGTATTTTAAATTAATTGGTGACCATGTTATTTATCTGGTCTTGTATATGGATGATATGTTGTTGGTTGGAAATGACAAAGAAATTATCCAGGATTTGAAGATCCAATTGTCCTCCAAATTCGACATGAAAGATCTTGGTGCTACAAACTATATTTTGGGTATGGAAATTAAAAGAGATTGGGCAAAGAGGAAGCTCTAGTTAAACCAAAGGAAGTATGTCGAGACAATACTGTAGAGGTTTAATATGCAAGAAAGTAAACTGGTGAAGGTACCTATTCCTGTAGGTGTGAGGTTATCTGTTGAACAATGTCCCAAGGCACAAGAAGAGGAAGAGGACATGTCCCGTGTTCCATATGCAAGTGCAGTCGGTAGCCTGATGTATGCAATGGTCTGTACTAGACCAAACATTGCACCCTTCCGTGGGAGTATTGAGCAAGTTTATGTCAAAACTAGGAAAGGAGCATTGGATAACAGTGAAGCGTGTTTTCAGGTATTTGCGTGGCACTAGCGCTTATGGTCTATGCTACCAAGGAAGACCAGCATTGGACAGAGTGTTGGATATTCATGACTTTGTTGATGTAGACTCGGCTGGAGATCTAGATCAGTGAAGATCTACAAGTGGGTATGTGTTTAACCTATTTGGAGGTGCAGTCAGTTGGTTGAGGAAGAAACAATCTGTAGTGGCACTATCAACAACAGAGGCAGAATACATGGCAGCCACTCGTGCAAGCAAGGAAGCAGTTTGGTTGTAGAGATTGTGTTCAAGTATGGGGTTAGGACAGGAAGCTATAAGGATAGAATGTGACAGCCAAAGTGTAATTTTCTTGGCAAAGAACCCTGCATATCATTTAAAGACAAAGCACATTGATGTTCAGTATCACTTTGTGAGGGATATGATAGAAGACAAAAGGTGTTGCTGGTAAAGGTGGACACTTTGAAGAATACTGCAGATGCATTGACAAAATCTATGAGCTCTGAGAAGTTCTCTTGGTGTAGGGAGACAATGGGCATTTCAGGGCTGGGAAAATGACTAAGCTCTCTTGTGGCCCCCTGTGGAAAGAAAACAACAAGTGGGAAATGTTGGGTTGTGTTATATTCTTTCCACATAGTTAACAGGGGGTTTGAACGACACCCATAACCCACTTTCTGGGGTTCGAGGCAGCGCCCCAAAAAATTTTGGTTTTGGACCCTATGTTAGGTTGGGCGAATCCACCTATGGTTTTGTGCATGATTTTCACACATGTTTTTTGGATGCGATGGTTTTTCAGTCCATGGTATTGGACACGATGGTTTTCGGTCCATGGTATTGGACGCGATGCTTTTCGGTCCATGGTATTGGATGCTTCGGCATGTATAAATATGTATTGTAACATTGAAAGGAACATAATGAAAAATCAAGCTGGTAGTCCCGATTTTGGGATCCAGGGGAAAATCTCTGTGTATATGTGTTTTATGTGTTATGCTCTCACATTATTTATTTTCTATGTTTTAGAATTCGTATGCAGGTAATTTCTGTACGGGGTTAAAACCTACAAAAGGTAGCTAGAGTAAGGAAGTAGGATCATCACCAAGTGGAATCGTACTAAGAGGTAGGCCCTCTTATTTTATTATAGCTTAAGGAGATTTTCCATAGGGAGTATTTTTCCCTTTTGACTGCTTTCCGCCTCCAATCTTATGTGCCTTTCCAGATCACAGTACAAGCCTATAATATGGTACTACATGACAATATATTAGATGAAGGTGCATCTTTTCGCATCATGTCTTCTACTACTTGGCAAGCTTTGGGTTCCCCACAACTTGTGCCTATCACTCAGAATCTGATGGCTTTCAACGGAGGAACCAGTCAACCCTTAGGGATCCTTCCAAAGTTCCCTATTACTTTGGGAGGAAAGATCATCTATATAGATGTAATGGTAGTCCAAGGTCTCTTAGATTTCAATCTTCTCCTTGGATGCGACTATGTTTATGTCATGGGAGCTCTTATTTCTTCACTTTTCCGTGTGGTTTCTTTTCCACATGAAGGGAGAATAGTCACCATTGATCAATTGTCGTTCATTGGTCACCAAGCGCCTCCTTTGCAACCATCATCCCTTAACGACTCTTGTTTTCAAGTAGTACCTTCCCCACCACATGTCAATTATGTGGTTACCTGTTCTATGTCCACATCTGCTCACGATCACGCAAATGGTATAGTACATTATGTACTGGGCGCTTTGGAACCCAATCTGTCTTTGGTACCAAATGACATGTATTCCTCCCAGAGCGTGGTTCTTCCATCTAGTGAAGACCTCTTTAGAGCCATGTTCTCATATGGTTCATGAACATATGTGTGAGCATAGTTCCTTGTCTTGTGTCAAGGTTATTAAAAAATGAAAAAAGGGTCATGAGGATAGGTCTTGGTCTTGTGTCAACCTCTTAAAAAAATGAAACAAAGGGTGTGAGCATAGTTCTTTGTCTTGTGTCAGGCTCATTAAAAAATGAAACAAGGGCCACAAGGATATTTCTTTTATTGTGTCAACCTCATTAAAAAATGAAGCAACTCCCTTTTCCAAATCGAGTCTTTGATTAAGATATCATAAAATCCCAGTTGAGTCTTTCCAAGATCTCGAAAGTGAACCTTCATTCCATTGACCTAGTTGACTGAAATGAATCTTGGGGGGCATGTACCTCGATTGAGTCATTATGCTAGGGGCATGAAAACTTATAGAAAACATAGTTTTTTGTTTCAAGCTTGTGTAAACATGAAACCGAATCCAAGCAGGGTTCTCCATGGTTCAAGCTTGTGTAAAAATGAACCCATGCCCAATTTACAACTTGTGATTGCCGTTTTTATCTACTAATTTCTGCTAGATGAGCCTTGGTTGTTTCATTTCGTCGCCATCATCTCTTTGGCCGATCATATGCTTTCACTTGGTTGTTTTTCCTTTCCTGAGGGACCGCAGTGATGAGTGGTTTTATTAGCCAACCTATTAACCATTACATGTTTTGAGCAGTTCCACCATTACTGGAACCAGTTGCTACCCTTTATACCACTCGTTCCTCTAGGACAAGTCACCTCTAAGTTATTTTCTGACTTGTAAAAAATGAAAATATCGCCAAGTATTTTTCCTTTTTTGACTCGTTTAAAGAAAATAAAAACAGGAGTTCTCCTTTAAGCTCTTTTTCGACTCTTAAAACATGAAAAGATTGCCGATCTCTTGTCTTTTTGAACTCATTAAAGGATGTGAAACGTCGTTTACCACGTATATTTTTACCTCTTTTTTGGGCTGGGATAAACTATTTACGAGAAAGGTACTCCTTGACTGAAATTGTTAAGAAGTTCTCTCAAGGATTATTTTCTACCTTTTCGGGCTCGAAAGACACAAATGTATGAAAAGGGACTATGCGAAGTTTTATTTTCCGTGTCTTTTTCAAACTCTCTAAACATGAAAAATATACCGAGTTATACCTTTTTTCAGACTCATTAAAACATTATACGACATTGGATTCGTCACTATGACGGACATGAGCTTCTCCTTCCTAGGGCTTGTTAAACTTACTAGGTTAGATTCATCTAAATGATGAACTTATAGTGCAAGCACATGCTATCCCCTTCAAGCTTGCGATTAAAGAATAATTGGGGTACTTGCCAGAAATGGTGGGGGAAAATGGGAATTCTATCACTTGTGTCGGCATCTCACTCTTGAACATGAGACCTTTTGCTTTGTGACGGGTTGGGATCTCCTCCTTTTCATCATAGACCTTCCTGGGTTGGGCCATTCATTTTTTCCTTCCATTTGATCTCTACTACATCATCATGACCACCGATCCGATGGATCCAAAAGCTACCAAACTCCAGAGTCGTGTTGCCAATATGTTCAAGAGTTATTCATTATGCAGTTACACTTACTCCTGATTCTCGGTATCATCTAAAATCATTTGCATCCCTTTGTCTCGTGTCAATGATATGGGATACATCATGGCCCTCCTTCAACATAGTCGCTTCCTATTGACTTCAGCTCACTATCCAGGAAGCTGGACAAGAGACTCCCTTTTAGTACCTTAGAGCTTGCATGCCCTAATGGCATATTCTTCACACTCGACAACAAGTTCACATCATTGGCTTTCGATCGGGTGATTTCACAGGTGTTCGACTTCAGTTCCTTTATTCGCATTCCGTGGATTATATTACTGGTACCTTGAGAGCCATTGCCATTATTGGTGGTTTCTCTCATGCTTGTTAACGGTTCCCATCATCAATCAGTAATCAAGCAAATTTCTAGCATGTTCGACGTCAACACACCTATTCACATGTTAGAATTTGTACTTTGATCGGGTCATGTTGGAGCACAAGACCCTGGAATCAGATTACAAAACTCCATCTTGCAAGGTGATGTGACATGATCATCTTGATATACATGTCCCTTTCAGATGGATGGTTGCGACCATACCATGAGTTGTTATATCTGATCCTTCTCATTATTGGATGTCTATGACGATACCTTGGTTTCGATACGATCCTCTTTATAGGATGGATGCACCCATGCCTAGATCCATTTACATGATTCATTCTCTTGATGGTTGCATCCATACCGCGATTCATGTATCATTCGAAAAAAAATTCAGTGATGTATATGTACCTCTGCTTGCTTGCAGGTTTTCCAATGATGGACTTCAGTTCCCCGCATCTACTTCTAAAGTATTTCACCCCTCACTCTAGTTCAGCCTTCATGCTTTAGGAGGCATCTGTTACACAACATTTTGTCACTGTCCTTGTACTCCCCATTCCATGATCTTGGAGGACCTCTACAGTGAACCCTACATGCTTTCCCATCATTAAGAAATTCCCAGTATGTCCCTCTTCATGAGTAGAATCATTCCCCTTTACATCATTTCCCAAGAATCTTCCTTTTACCCCAGTTTACAAGACCGCCACTACCTGCCATTTTCCTCCTTGCACCAATTTGTAGAGATTAAAACTAGTTGTAGCACCGTACAAAGTGACTGAGCCCTTTCTCAGTCACGCTGATCCTATTTTGGCAAGTTTTTAAATAATGAGTCGAAGCTTCCATGTGTAGAAGCTTCGTAACGAAAATCTGGTAAATGGTTGGTCCAGTTAGAGCCAAGGAAGTTAGTTTGGGCTCCTTTCCCCTATTAGGATGGAACAAACCCAAGATATAAGGCCTTATCCCATGATAAGAGGAACAATCTCCCCTCCATCCAAGCTATATAAACCTCTCCTTTCTCAAGCTAAACTAGGTTTGGAGTGAGTTTGAATGATCAACAAGACATCTATAGCTTGTAGATTTCTAGTGTATGTTTGAGGGAGATTAGTGTGTTTGGTTTGTTTTGATACTAAAGGGAAAAGGAATTAAAACTTCCATTGTTTGGTCTATCCACTAGATGCTAGTAGAAGTGTGGGAACTCGGATATGTTCAAGGAGACCAATAACTTCAAGGCATTGGTTGTAATCTCTTTTTGGACTTATATGAATACAACTATTGATTCATTTCCTACATGAAGTGTTATCTTACATCTTTATCACTTAATGTTCCTTGACTTATTAAGTAGGCTGAATGCATTTTGTATGTTATCATGTTTGTTGTTTGCTATTGTTTGCTTGTTTCAAGTATTCAAAGGAAGGAAATGAAAGATAGTTGGAGTAAGGAAGTAGGATCATCACCAAGTGGAATAGTGTACTACGAGGTAGGCCCACTTATTTTATTCTAGCTTAAGGATATTTTCCATAGATTGTTTGTTTCTTGCTAGACCTGCTCTCTTGGGCTAGAGGAATTGTTTGTGTCCGCACTTAGAATTTACCTGCACCACAATGATACCAGCGAAAGAAGTTTTAAATGTGCTAATGTAGGCATAAAATTCATCTAAAGTGCATAAGATCTCACCCAATGATTAACTCTTCTCTTGTTTCCTGTAGCCAATTGCACCAACCAATATTTTTCATGCACTTCTTTATTCAAGAAACACTTATCCACTAGGTTAGGACTAATATAATTATAATGATATCCTTGGTCAATCAAAATGGAAACAACTTGATCATGTGAAGCTTACCTTCCATTTCAATAATGGGTGCCTGATGATCAACTTGTTTATTATCCATTGCTACATAATAATGAAGAATACTCTGCCCAACATCTCCAATTATCTATACCTCCTGAGCACTATAAATATGAGGCCTTCTACCGTGGTGCGATCACAGGGGCTTCAGTCATTGAACCTATGATATATCACGCGTGCCCATGGCATACTAAACAATACCCCTAATTTGACTAGATATTGGAAAATACCTCTAAAACTCACATTATTTAACCCCCTACCAATATGAACCCAATACAACTTCCCAATTTAGAAAAACCCCTATTTTCACTAGACATTGTAGGTATCCATTTTTTAATTAACTTTGAGCTCAACTTTTTTTACCCGCCAATATAAAAACCATTCACTCCCTATAATATACTCAATATATTATATGATAACCATATTAGATCAATCTAACAACAGATCTATCATCCACTGAGACGTATCAAATTATATAAGGTGCAAACCTTTTGTTTTGGAGTGTATAATTCGAGGAAAGGTTTGCACCTCGAGGTATTTGATCCCTCTCAGCACATGATAGATCCAGAGTTAGATGGATCTAGGCTAGTTCCAATTGAGGCAACAATGTCACATTTATAGATTATCATTATTATTCATATGTTTGAGATAAACTTCATACTTTAAAATTTAAGTTATGTTTTTTCTTATTGACATGAACATATCATTCTCTTCTTTAATTTAGTATATGTTGCTTTCCTTGAATGGTTTGTGCATTTGTGTTTGTATTCCTTCAGAGTTTTGTGTGTTTATGTGTTTGGATTTGGATGGTAATGTTTGTGAATGTTACAATTGTTGTTTTATATTTCTATATGTTTATGTAATTATCTGTTAGTAATTATTCGGTGACAAAGAAGGGAGACAATCTTGTCAATAGTTTTCAACATCAATATGTTGAAAAAATGTAGCAAGAAATGCTCAATTTGACTATAGGCTTAGTGAAATTGAGTAAAATCAAATTTCCACATTAGCAAGAAAACTTGGAGGAAGTTAACTAGTTATATTCAGTTAAATGACCTATACCTATTGATAGAGTCAATTGAAGTTCAATTGTGCAATGGGACAATATTTTAACTTAGATATCTATCAACTAAGTAATCAATTAGCCAAAAATAGCTAATTCATGCATGGAATTTGAGTTCCTCAGCTGAAGTGGAGATGACAAGGTAGTGTAACATCATTGTATACTAATTTTGAGTGTACAGGTGTCACATGAGTAAGGAGATAAATCCTTGGGAATTATGCAATCAATTTGGAGGAAATTCCTATATTTTATGGGCTAATTTCCTCAATATTTGCACAAGGAAATATGCTTCTTGATGAGAAAATAATTGGCTAAGTGTTGGCCATATATTTTCATTGAGCAGAGAGAATAATTATTGTTTTGTGAGTTGAGGTTAGAGCTGGAGCTAGAAATTGTAATAGTTTCTCTATTCAATTGATTAATTAAAATAGGTTTGAGGTGTTTTTCCCTGTTGTGTTCCCCTATAAATCACTATATATTTATGGTTTTCCTTATTGCATGTCTATGCATGTTATTCTAAATTGTGATTTACATTCTGCCGACCAGTAGAGTAGATTTGTGTTTCTTTTTTTTCAGTGTGAAATATTAAGTAGTTGCAATTTATATCAAATTTATACATGGTATTAGAGCCCTGAAATAACCTTAGAACCAGTGTTTCAAACTTGTCTCTCAAGAATTTCAATTTTTGTAGCTTCAGTGCAACAATTTTTCTTTAGGATCAGGAGAATGTCTTTCAACACACTGAGATTGGAGTATGCCTTGGAAGGTAGCTCTAATTTCAAAGCCTAGAAGGATCAAATTGAAGAAATGCTTGATTATGCTGATGTGCTAGAATATGTTAAAACTGACATTGAAAAACCCAAACATTCAGATGCACAAAAATTAGCCCAATGGAAGAAGGATGTTGCAAAGGCTAGAAGAATTCTTATGGAAGGCGTGAGGGACCATGTGATCTCAAATATCCATGCAAAGAGACACCATATTATATGTGGAAGGTACTAAATTAGCTATTCAAATATAGAAGTGACCATATAAAATAAGCCCTAAAAGAAAAACTTCGAAGCATAAGGATGTAGAAGAATGACACCATTCCACAGTATCTCTCCAAATGTACACAAAATTGTGATGACCTTGGAGGGGTTGGGGTGAATGTTGCATAAGATGACTTGCTGAGCCTATCTCTTATAGGCCTTCAAAAATCCTGGCACGACTACGAGGACTCTATGAATGGAAGGGAAAAATTACTAGATTGGGAAAGGTTGTGCTCTGATTTTTCTCAGTAAGAGTTAAAGAGAAATAACAAAGATGGCACATCATCCAAAGCTGAGGATTAAGATAAATTTTCCTTGGTTGGAAAGGGCAAGATGGGAAAAGGAAAGAAGAGCCAAAGGAAACCTACATTCAGTCAAAATAATGACAAGAAGAAAATTTTCAACAATATAAAATGCTTCCATTGCCAAAAATCTGGGCACTATACAACAAAATATCTGTACAAGAAGTTTACCAAGAATCCTTCAGGAGGAGCAACAAGTGAAGAACCAACATCACAATTCCAATTATATTTCACCCTTGTCTAATTCAATTCTTAAATGGGTCATACCAAAGGAGAATGAGTTGATCAACAAGGCAACAGAGGTACCACTACCTTCATCTACAAACTCATGAAATTTCCAACTTCAGGTACTGTAATTTATTTTATGCCCATTGTTATAAATTTCATGTCTTTGGACATAAAGCTGTTGGTTGTATAAGATTCAAAGTTGAAAGAGATGAAAATTTCAGATACAATAAGTAGTTGAATTTTAAATCTCCAAAATCTCCTCCCAGAAATATAAATCCCTTCTCTCCCCTTATGGACGACGTTGAATGCTTCAAATGTAATAATTTTGGGCACAAGGTGAGTGAATGAAGAATAAGGTTTGAGTATTCATCTAAATCCCAAAATGATTGGCAGCGAACCTTTGAAAAGGATAAGAAGAATTGGAAACTCACCTCCTATTGCCCATGGCCCAACTGTTTCCCAACTAAAAAAACTAATTTGGATAAGTATAAATAAACCTCCATGGGAAGGCCTTAAGGAAGATGATATATTGATATTGATACTATAGTGAGATTATCCCTGATCGAGTTTGATGAATCCCTGTGCCTCCTGCACTCCCCAAAGCTTCAGGAAACCCTTGTTTCCTTGTTATAGATATCCTTCATCTTGCTTGAGATATCCTTGTATTGGTGATGGAGGAAGATTGTTGAAGTTCGGGAAAGGACAGATCCATAGGACGGTTCTACTTGGAGTTGGAGAAGGACACAGGTCCTATTTCTCCACTTTACTTATAGCTAACTTCAATAAAAGGAATGTTGTTATATTTCCGATATTAGATGTGTTTATGCATCAAATTATGTTGTAATATATTAATGAATCTCATATTGATGGATAATTAGTCATTCATTTATATGATTTAAAGTTAATATCATTAACATGCTTTATGTTTCTACCGCTGTGTATGCTCCATTTGAACAATTTTCAGGTTTCAAGAACATCAAGAGGAGCTGAGGGTTTGCACCCTGTAGGATCTACCCAAACGAAGGACATTTGGGTAAGGAAACTTGTACACAGTTTAGTAGAATAAGAATTTTTGTGGATTGCCTAAGCATTTCTTGTTGTGGCTTGCCCTCTACTCTGTTGGGGTTCTCAACGCAAAGACGTAAGGTGGTTTCACCCATAACAAATTGCACCATGTAGGTCTAGTTTTGAAGGTGGACCAAAAAATTAAAGGCTCAACTACTGAAACTAACTACACCATTGAATTTCCAGTGACGAGTAGCATAAAATCGACTGTCAACTAGTCCAATTCGAACATCGTCAAATTATGGGCCTCCTAGAATCTTGAAGATTCCCTCAAAGATTCCTCTCGACTGAGGGACTGGATATCTGCTACTAAGACCAAAAATCTGATCTAGCCATGATGATCCTTGCGAAATTATGAGAAGAATGAGTATAAATTTGACTATGTTCCGACACTTGAAAAATTCAGCCTCCAAGGGAATCTAAAGATTCCTAAAGATTCTTTAAAGATTCTGATAAAACTGACTATAAACTTGATAGCATTATGACAATGTGAAATATTACCTTGTAGGGAATCTTTTAGATTCCTCTTTGCATCATAGAATATTCTCTCCAAATATTTTGTCTCCAAATTTGTGCCAACATAGTTCCACCTTGGCATGCATGTGAGGGTTCGACACTGCAATTTATGGTTCCACCGTCTACTCCTCTGGTTCGTCAGTTCTGCCCCCTAGTCGAATGAAAAGATGAGTTTTTATACATTTGTGGTGGTGGATTTACCAACAAAGGGTTGTTAGCTCAATGGCGAAGTTGGATGTTCATTTCCAAGTGGTTGGTGTTTAATATTTAATGCAATGTATTATGCGCATTTGTGGTTGCAGTGAGACCGCCATGTTGGGCGAGGCTGATAGACCTGTCAGGCATGGGTTCGACTCCCACTGGTTTTCATTATATATATATATATATATATATATATATATATATATATATATATATAGATATATATTTATATATATTTATATTTATATTTATATATATATCTGTGTGTGTGTGGGTGGGTTGGGGGTGGCAGGATTTGACCGCCTGCCACCCCTCTTAATATTTTGTTATTTTTTTGTTATAACGACAGTTCAATAGGCTCGAGCGAGGTGTTGGTGGCACCTCGTCCCTCAATTTTAATGTATATAATTCTATTTTTATTAAACAACCACACATTTTTAACTTTTTTGGTTTTAAGGGATATTTGGAAAATCAAGTAGGCAACAATTTCACCTGCCCAGTCACCAGATTACATACGCCACATCTTGGTAAAATTGTAGGATAATTAAACTTGGCCCACACATCTACTTTGACCAAAAATTTGACCATGTCTATCCTTTTCATACGAACTCAGATTGGAGTGTCATTCACACAATTGGAATTAGGATGACGATCACTTCCATATGGTATTGGTTCAAGACCACTTTGAACACTTTGAATTTTGAGCTATTATAAGCCCTCTTTGACCTCTGACTATGTCTGGAGCCACCTGGATCATTCCTACCCACTAAGGAGCTTTTGGTACTCCAAAAGCATGAACATAATCTACAATTTTCGTGTACATTATCTACACCACAAGTGTCCTAAGATGTCGCCCTTCCTTCTCCTTCACCTTTGTTCTTCGGAGCCATAAGTGATGATCCCACAACTGCATCCTCTGCGAACCTGTACTACAATATTTTGAAACTTACATGCTTTATTACATGACCAATTATGACCCAAACATCCCATACTTGCCATGCATTTATAACACATACTCTGTGGTCAAGTTTACATAAAAATGGAAACAATACCCCAGCTATCAATACAAGGCCAAAACATCATTGTTGCTTCAACAAGTGATGGAAAACACATCATCACTTTTACAGTTTAAATTGAAACACATGATTTACAAAATGAAGTCATTATAAGCTACCCAATCTAGAAAAACAATTTCTTACTCAATAAAGTGAACCATGATGAATGTCGCGGATTTTCTTGTTGAACATTTTCATTGGCTGGTTTCTGCATAAGCACTTTGTCCTTAAGACATTTCTCTGGATGGAGCCTCCAACATGTGGCTCTTTGATGACCTCCTCTATTGCAATGACTATAATAAGTCTTCTTCCTCCATACCTGATTAACGTGCTTCCTCCCCTGATACGGAGAATGCATTTTATGCCTCATCCTCTTTTGTGCTAGCATTCTCTTCCATCACTCAACAAACACATGGTTATGTAAACCACAAAAGATACATGTTTTTCTATGCCACGATTTATGTTCATCATTAACAGCATGCTTGTAATCAAAATGAACTATAGAATACTAAGACTTATTATAACTTTCTTGGTTGTCTCTGGTGAAATTATAGCAATAAGAGCTTGCCTCAACTCTTCCTTTGCAATGTGCACTGTCATGGGATGATGGTGATGTGTTCCCATAATTATCTTTCCTTGACAATTTCAACAATGTCTTGGAAGCTTCAGACACCTTTGAGCATTCTCCTTCAGTGTATCCCAAACCTATGAATCGAGGTCTTTGCACAACCTCTAATGGTTGAGTCATGCCTTGGCCATTACCACCAAGTCCTCATCCTTTATACCCCATCTTGTTAAGGAATCTCGTGCCAGTCCTTGAAATGGTTACCTCCACATTTCTAACAGAAATAACATCATGTGAAGATGAAACTGAAGAATGATCAACATTGTTTACCTCAACTGTTGATTCTTAAATAGGTGATGATGGCTTCTTTAAGCCTTCATTGAGCTTCAACTCCTCCAAGGCATCTTTTATGGCTCATAGCTAAAACCACAGTCTCTATTTCTCCTCTTTATCTTCTTTTAGGAGCCTCCTTGATTTGGAATTCTCTGCTTAAAGGCTCTGGTCGTTGTGCTTCAATTCTTCCAAGGCCTCTTCCATGGCTCAAAAATGAAGCTGAAATATCTTCTTCTCCTATTTCTCTTCTCATAGAATCCTCTTCAATTCAACATTCTCTTCTTGAAGGCTCTGGCTGATCTGCTCATTCGAATGATGAGAAGACGATGAAGGTAATGAATGTTTAGTTAATGGGGTAGATGGAGCATCACCCTCTGCTCTTTCTTTCTCCTCTTCCTCTATTCTCTTCTCATAAGCTTCATACATTATTTCCACCATTTTTGACATCATTAGAAAGGCCTCGTACATTTCTTTGTCATCCTCCATTGTTGCATGTTCAATTGTTCACACTCACAATTCACATCACTGAGAAGACTGCAATGATACCAAACTTGATCTAGATTTCTTTAGCTACCGGAATTATCCAAGATATTTTACTTATGTGATGTTATTAGAATTTCATTTTAAAGAGCATAAAAGAACCACATGTGCATACTTAAACAAGAGTAAAATAATCACGATCAACAAACCAATAACACAACACATTGATAACGGAGTTCACCTAGTGTGGGTTACGTCTCTGGGCTTGGTGTCAAGAGTGTGGAGGTCGCTTCATTAAATGTTTCAAATGATGATTATGTACATGGCATGTTATTTTTAATAACAAGGAAAATTAACCTCAACAAGAGTGGCGCGTCTCTCCATGAGACATTCTCCATATAGGAACTCTCACTCAAAATGGGCTTTCCTTCAACATGACAATCTATGACAATCTCACAATAATGTGGCAAAAAGCATCCCTCAACATAGTGCCAAACATGGATCTCAAGAATAAGACATCATCTCAGCAATAACAAAAGGATGCATAACGTAACTACATCATGTACCTCCAGGTTTGAAGGTGGCCCAAAAAATGAAAGTCTCAACTGCTGAAACTGACTACACCACTGAATTTTCGATGACGAGTAGTGTAAAATTGACCGTCAACTCATCCAATTATAACACCATCAAATTTTGGGCCTTCAGGAATCTTGAAGATTCCCTCGAAGATTCCTCTCCACTGAGGGACTAGAGATCTATTGCTGAGATCACAAATCTGATCTTTCCATCACGATCCTTGTGAAATTATGAGAAGAATGAGTATAAAGTCACCTACATTCTGACAATGGCAAAATTTAACCTCCAAGGGAATCCAAAGATTCCTCAAGATTCTCTAAATATTGTGTTAGGGAGAACCTGAAATTTTGCTTCTTAGATGGTGAATTTGACTTCACCATTACACTCCCTAGAAAATCTGATAAAAATGACTATAAACTTCATAGCATTCTGGTAATGTGAAATTTTACCTCCCATAGAATCTTTTAGATTCCTCTTTGCATCAGCAAATATTCTTTGGAACAATTTTGTCTTGAAATCCATGCTAGCATAGTTCCACCTTGGCATCTGTGTCAGCATTCCACATTGTAATTTATGGTTCCACTATCTGCTCCTCTTATCTATCGGTTATGCCCCCCCAGTCGAATGAAAAGTTGAGTTTGTATACATTTTTACCAACAAAGGGTCATTAGCCTAATGGCTATGTTGGATGTTCGTTTCCAAGTGGTTCATGGACACTCGCGGTCACTAGGTGGCCGCTACATCCATGGAAATATCTGAGCTTGATAAGGTGATTTGATAATCACCCTATGAGTGACCTCAGTTTACGTTTTATTGAATAAAGGTATTACAAACTCATGTGCTGGTCTGTGTGTCTATGTTATTTAGGCAACAGATCGATCAGATTACAAATACACAGACACTTGAAATGGAAAGACAATAGAGAAATACAGTAAGCAAATATAAGAACATAAGGAATTAATAAGGAGTTCACCCTATCCTCCGAGGCTACATCTCCGGTCCAGCTCTTAGTGGTGGCCTTATTTTATTGTGTCTTAAGCAGAGAATTACAATGCAGAAGCTCAATATGAGTCTCCTGAAACAGATTTTCTTGGCAGGGTGGTTCTTGGACTCCCCAAGCCACTGGAGTGCACAAACTCTTTTCCTACCAGCTCTTTTGACCTCTCTGGTATGAAAAATCCTCTCGGGGATGGCTTGAATCTCTCAAGCTCTCTGGTGCTCGATGCTGCCTTTGGTCAGCTCGGCCCTCTATCTTCTTTCTGCTTTTCTTTGCTCACTGTCTTCTTTGCTTCTCTATCATCTGCCTTCGGTTCTTCCTCTCTCTCTATGTCTTCTGTTCTCTATTCATGGCTTTAAGGCCATTTGAGCTCATGGTTGTTCGATTCCACTTCCACCTCCACCGGATCGCCTTCTGCAGCTGTGCTTGGAGTTCCCTGTTCGACGTCACCATCAAGCTCACAGGGAGTGGCCACATGTCCTCCTGCAATTGCTCCAACCTACTTCTTTGGTTCAATTCTTCGGTTACATCGTGGAATGAGTCTTCCACCACCGTGGCGGTCAAAGTTTACCTCAAATCCTTATAAATCACAGCTTATTCCCTCGTGAAATCCAGTCTTGTCATCAGAGGCAATGTCAACCGTTAGATCTGGATCCCCCATATCCAATGCCATTCGCTCATTTCGCACGGTTGACTTGCTCTACCATTAGCGCGCGATGAGCGTCGGTTTTCTCTCTCCTCCACTTGCCACACGTTGGGCACTAAGTGGGATCACTCCAATTTCGCCAAAACTGATTACCACCCAAGGAGCCCCTGATCAATGCCACCAGTTTCGGAGTGGGTCCTGCCTTTCATCTTTTAGCCTTTTTTCCTTTTGTTGCACGGTTTTCTCGGCTCTCCGTGCGACTGCGTGCTCGAGGCTTCTCCATTTTGAGGGCTTTCGCCCAGCGATCAAAAACCACCTCCATTTCCTGATCTGGGCCTCCCAGGGGCTAATTTCCCCTCCCGCGTAGTCTCCATGGGCCTCGGTCAGTGTGCTGTGACCGAGGTCCTCGTCGTTCCACGCTGGCTGCAAACTGTCACTGGTTTAGAGGTGTTTTTGACCGCTGTTTTGAATTCTTTGAAGTTTGTCCTGACCTGGTATAGCCATGGTTCTTTTGTTTATTCTTCATGGATCCAATTCATTTCACGACCTTCCCACTGATAAGCTTTTAGACAACCGAAAGTTGGTTTTCAAGCATCGACTAAGTGAGGGTATTGTTTTCTCACTTGTCCAATCTCAATCCACTTTGCACTGCTTGGATTTGAACCTTTGAGCCCAACTTTGACGTACTCAACATCACCCCTACACATTGTCCTCACCTTCCTGTCCAACCTTGTGTCTTCCTGCAATTCATTAAGATATTCAGGTAGCAGGTCATCAATAGAAGGCAATTGACTTTGCTCTTCAGGGTCCTCAATCATTGAAGGTTCAAACAATCTCAAGCAATCTGCATTTATGACTGAGTAGATGTGCATGTAAGCTGGTATATCAAGGTGAAAATCATCTTCACCAATCTTCTCAAGTATCCTAAAGGGTCCATACCTAATAGGATTTAACTTTTTACCTTCACCTTGCATCATGTCCTTGCTGATATACAGCCAGACCTGGTCACCAACTTGAAAACTATGCTCCATCCAATGCTTGTCATGCCTAGCCTTGCATTTGGCTTAGCTCTTTTCCAGTTGTTCCTGTACTGCCTGGTGGATCTCCTGGATCTGTGCAATGAACCTAGTTTCCTTGTCCACATCATTGTGTCCATCAACCATGGTATCTTTACGAAAGACAAAATCCAAAGGAGACCTTGGTGTGAAACCAAAATAGGTCTCAAGAGGAGATCTCTGTGTATAAGAATGTTTTGCTCTATTGTAAGTATGCTGCACATAGCACAAATGTTCATCTAAAAGCTTAGGATGTTTGTTGCAATATCCTCTCAGTAACTGGATCACTGTCTTGTTAACCACTTTTGTCTGGCCATCAGTTTGTGGATGAGAAGTTGTGCTTTTCTTCAGTTTTGTGACCATTAGTTCCCACAGACTCGACCAAAACTTCCCCACAAATCGCGTGTCTTGATCAGATATAGTAGAAGTGGGTAGTCCAAAATGAACCCATACATGTTCAAAGAATAATTTTGCAGTCTGTTCAGCTGTAATTTGTTTATTACAAGGTATCAAAATACACATTTTGCTAAACCTATCCACAACAACATATAGATAATCATGACCTTTCCTAGATTTAGGTAGTGCTCCAACAAAATCCATGGAAACACTTTCCCAAGGGTGAGAAGGAACTGGCAACGGAGTGTATGAGCCTAGTTTTCTGTTACTGCGCTTGATTTTAGCACACATAGCACACCCTCTTACATATCTGGAAACTGTCTCATTCCTTTTCAGCCAATAACAAAACCTTTGCAGTTGTGCAACTGTTTTACTTACCCCAAAGTGACCTGATATCAGAGAAGTGTGTGCTTCCCTAATTATCTTTATTCTCTCAGTTTGTGGAATGCAAAGTTTCCCACAATGATATAAGAGTCAGTCCCTCACATGATATTCCAATTCCTCTACTCTTTTGCCTTGACTCAAAGTTGCGTATACATCTTTAAAGTATATATCTTGAGCATATTGTTCAATGTAGCTTTGATGTAGTACAGAATTATGCTTAAGTATGGTAGATGCATTTATAATGGGTCTAGGTAACATGTATGCAACTTTGTTATGTATGCCCTTTTTATATCTAATGACTAAATGAAACTATTGTAGAAAACCCATCCATATGTAGTGTCTTGATTGCTACAACTTAGTTTGGGAGTGCAGATATTGAAGTGGTTGATGATTAGTATGTATTACTATCTCTTTGCTCATTGAGTAATGTTTTCACCTTTTCACACTCTGAACTAATGCATACAATTCTTTATCATATGTAGGATAGTTAACTACTGCAGGATTAAAAGTCTCAGAATGATATCATATGGGTTTACCGTGTTGTGTCAACATTGCTCCCGTGGCATAGTCACTGGCATCAGTTTTGATCTCAAATGGTCTTTGTAGATCAGGTAGTGCTAGTATAGGGGCTGTACTAATCTTTTCTTTCAAGGTGTCAAAGGCTTTCTGATGTTTGCCTCCCCACTGAAACACCTTGTTCAATCCTGTTAAAGCATGTAAGGGAGCTGCAATTGAGGAAAAGTTAGAAATGAACTTCCTCCAATATTTTGTTGCTCCTAATAAGCTTCTCACTTCTGTAGCATACTTGGGTTTAGGCCAGTTTACAATGACTGCCACTTTAGAGGGATCTATTTTCAATTCACCACCCCCTACTATATGACACAAATAATTCAGAGATGTCTTGCCAAATTCACATTTTGAGAGTTTAACATAAACTTTTTCTCTTTTCAAAACATCTAGTGTCTACTTAACATGCTTCAAATGTTCTTCCCATGTTTTACTAAAAATCAGAATGTCATCCAAGTACACAATAACAAAATCATCAAGAAAAGGTTGAGTACATCATTCATTACTCTCATGAAAGTCGTAGGAGCATTGGTCAAGCCAAAAGGCATAACCAGCCACTCATACAATCCCTGCTTTGTTTTGAAAGCAATCTTCCATGCATCTTGTTCTGCAACCCTGACCTAATGGTATCCACTGTGCAAATCTAGCTCGGTCAAATAAACAGCTTCCTTTAATTGATCTAAAAGATCATCTATGCGAGGAAGGGGATAACGATTTTTTATTGTTATCTTATTCAGTGCTTGGTAATCAATGCACATTCTCCACGAGCCATATTTCTTTCTCACCAGAACGATTGGTGACCCACATGGTGATGTGCTAGGCCTGATGAATCCCTTCTCGAGCAACTCCTGCACCTGCTTCTTGATTTCAACATTCTCTAAAGCTGAAAACTTGTACATCCCAATGTTAGGCAATGGAACATCTTGCTGTAAAATAATATCATGTACTATTCCCTTTTTGGGTGGCAGACCTTAGGTTCTTGAAATAAGACATCATACTCTGAAACAACCCTTTCTATATCAGCTTGCTGTTCAGCATTACAACCCTCAAATACATTGGTTTTATCTGGTTTCTTTTCCTTTACAACCATCAGTAGGAATTTTTTGCATGAATTTATCATTCTTTTCATCTACCCTGATTTTATGAGAGTATAATTATTCTTGAGATTATGAGCTCTTACAAAGTATTCGATTCCATCTTTAACAAGTAGATACTTGTTCTCAGCTCTATAGAAGATAGTCTTTCTATCATACAAGTAAGGACTTCCTAAAAAAATTCCACATATATCCAAAGGAATTATGTCTAACTCAACCTCATCTACAAATGTTGACCCAAAAGAAAACTTGAGTTTGCACTGTCTAGTCACTTGTAGTTGTGCTTTATCATTCAACCATCCTAATGGGTATGGTTTCTTGTGAGGTGTAGTTGCTAATCCCAATTTCTTTACAATTGCTTCAGAAATTAGATTTGCTTGTGAGCCACTATCAAACAAAGTATCAATCTTTTTATATTTGGAAACAACTCGAATATGGAAAAGATCATGTCTTTTTCTCTCATTTTGTTCATCAATAACAGATCAAGCAGAATTACTAGTAGATGATTCATAACTTTTACCTTTCATACCTGTGGCTACAATGGTTGTTTCATCTCTCAAGTCTGACCCCAAATCTTTCTGAATAGTTGTAGTAGTCTTCTTCTTCTTGCCCTCGGACTTCTTAGGTCTCAGCTCTCGATGCAGAATCCAACAATGCTCATCATCATGCCCATCCTTTTTACAGTGAGTGCATGAAGCTTTGCTTTTCTTTGCAGTGTTAGCCTTCCTTACTTTCCACTTCTGCTTTGTTTTCTCCTTGCTCTTGCTTGCAGTTGGTTGGGATGGTCCCCCAACTTCAGGATTTCCATTCTTTCCTTTAGCTTCTAGATGAGTGGCTTGTACATATACCTCATCTATACTAGTGGGATTGAACATGAGGATGGTATGCCTCATGTGGTTGTGTAGACCACCAATGTACTTCAAAAGAGTCTCTGGTGAGTCTAATGAGATCCCTAGAATCAATACTCTCTTTCTAAATTCTTGAGTGTACCCTTGTACACTTTTCCCTTTCAACTGTCGAAGAGTTTGCCAACTCATCATGGCTTGTTGCATGTAGGCCAATGGATAGAACTGCTTTTTGATTGCAGAAACAAAGTCACTCTACATAGAGATAGTCTTGCGATGTTGTTTCATATCAGCCTGGGTTCTGCCTTCCCACCAAACCAAGGCAGTGTCTCCTAGATGTAGGCCTAAGGCTTGCCAGCTAAATCTTGCTCTTGTCTGAGTCTATGTTCTGTACTCTACAATACACATCAATTTGTCTAATCCAATTGTCCAACTTTTCAGCATTTAGCTCTCCATCATATATAGGCAAGTCAAATTTAACATCTAGCTTAATCAAAGATGCTTTCTTATTATGCACAGGGCTATTAGGAGGTGCGAGAAAGCTTTCCTCTTCCCCTTTTCCCATGGAGTGGTCATGGGAATGAGACTCATCTTCTTCTTTGTCTTGTTTAGAACTTGATGAATCTTCAACCTTATGTTTTCTAAAGTCTCTATACATCTATTCTACCATAGACTTTATAGCTAGGAAACTTTCTATGAATTGAGGGTCTAGCCCCACAGAACTTTCCTCTAACATTGTCTTCCGAGGATAGACTCTCCCAATTTCAAGATTAGTTTCGACCAACTCTCCTTCTCCTAATTTGAGCTTTGATCTAGTGAGCATTCAACAGCTAAACCAACACAAGCTTGTCTAACCTTACAGCCTAGGGCTCTGATACCACTTGATCTGATAATCACCCTATGAGTGACCTCAGTTTACGTTTTATTGAATAAAGGTATTACAGACTCATGTGCTGGTGTGTGTGTGTCTATCTTATTTAGGGAACGGATCGATCAGATTGCAAATACACAGACACTTGAAATGGAAATACAACAGTGAAATACAGTAAGAAAATACAAGAACACAAGGAATTAATAAGGAGTTCATCCTATCCTCCAGGGCTACATCTCCAGTCCAGCTCGCAGTGGTGGCCTTATTTTATTGTGTCTTAAGCAGAAAATTACAATGCAGAAGCTCAATATGAGTCTCTTGAAATAGATTTGCTTGGCAGGGTGGTTGTTGGATTCCCCAAGCCATTGGAGTGCACAAACTCTTTTCCTACTAGCACTTTTGACCTCCCTAGTCTGACAAATCCTCTTGGGGATGGCTTGAATCTCTCAAGCTCTCTGGTCCTCGATGCTGCCTTTGGTCAGCTCGGCCCTCTGTCTTCTTTATGCTTTTCTTTGCTTCACTGTCTTCTTTCCTTCTCTATCCTCTGCCTTCGGTTCTTACTCTCTCTCTGTGTTTTATGTTTTGTGTTCATGGCTTTAAGGCCATTCGAGCTCATGGCTGTTTGGTTCCTCTTGCACCTCCGTTGGATTGCCTTCTGCAGCTGTGCTTGGAGTTTCATGTTCGGCGTCACAATCAAGCTCACAAGGAGTGGCCACATGTCCTCCTACAATTGCACCAGCCTGCTTCGTCAATTCAATTCTTCGGTTACGTCATGGAATGAGTCTTTCGCCATTGTGGCAGTCAAAGCGGACCTCAAATCCTTCTAAATCGTGGCTTATTCCATCATTAAATCCGGTGTTGCTGTTGGGCACAATGTTAACTGTCAGATCTGGATCCCCTAGATCCAACGCCATCTGCTCATTTTGCGCGGTTGACTTGCTCGACTGTTAGCGTGTGAGGAGCGGTGGTTTTCTCTCTCCTCTACTTGCCACGCATCGGGCGCTGAGTGGGATTGCTCCAATTTCCCCAAAACTGCTTACCGCCCAAGGAGCCCCTAATCAATACTGCCGGTTTCGGAGTGGGTCCCACCTTTTAGCTTTTAGCCTTTTTGCCTTTTGTCCCATGGTTTTCCCGGCTCTCCATGTGACTGAGTGCTCGGGGCTTCTCCATTTTGAGGGTTTTCACCCAATGATGTACGATTAGCACTAAGCGCTAATCGCGCATCAAAAACCACCTCCATTTCCCGATCTGGGCCTCCCAGGGGCTAATTTTGCCTCCCGCGTAGTCTCCATGGGCCTCGGTCAGCACACTTTGATCGAGGTCCTCGTCGTTCCACGCTGGCTACCAACTGCCACTGGTTTAGAGGTGTTTTTTACTGACATTTTGAATTCTTTGAAGTCTGTCCTGACCTGGTATAGCCATGGTTCTTTTGATTATTCTTCATGGATCCAATTCAGATCATAAGGGCATCAAGCCACGCGGCCAATAACTAGGCCTAACCCCAAGGGCTTCAGGGAGAATTGACCCTGTGACCTCCCGAACAACGAGGCAATTATTTGACCAGCTGAGCTAGCCCTTGGGGATATATATATATATATATATATATATATATATATATATATATAGATATATATATATATATATATATATATATACATATATATACATATACATATATATACATATATATATATACATATATACATATATATATATAGATATATATATATATATATATACATATATATATATATATATCTATATATACATATATATATATACATATATATATATACATATATATATATATATATATATATATATATATATATATATATAGATATATATATATATATATATATATATATATATATATAAATCAGTTGTGGGTGGTAGGGTTTGACCGCCTGCCACCCCTTTTAATATTTTGCTAATTTTTTGTTATAACAATAGTTTGACCGATCTGAGGGTGGAGGGGGTGGAAGCTTGCCCCCCAATTTTAATACATATTTTTTATTTTTATTTGTCAGGCCAGGGTAACTCCAGCAATTGAACGAGAGAAAACACTGATTGATCTATTATTCATTAGCTAGCACTTTATTTATACAAATACAAAACGGATCAGTTCATCTTCTAGATGACTGTCCGACTTCACCTCATCCGTTTCGGATTAGGTGTCAACATTCCCCCCCTTAATCTGAAGGGATGTTGGTGAGTCCAAGCATCATTCTGAATCTTTCAAGATTTTCTCTTCCAAGCACTTTGGTGAAGATGTCTGCAATTTGCTCGTTTGTGGAACAATGACGGAGATGGATTGTTTTGGCCTCAACATGATGTCGGATCAGATGATATTTAGTATTGATGTGCTTAGTACGATCATGGAACTTTGGGTTCTTGGCCAACTTTATTGTAGATGTGTTATCAATCATGAGTGGAGTTGATTGTATTTGTTTTACCTGCAAATCTTCAAGAATTTTCTTGAGCCACACAATTTCTTTCGTTGCTTCAGCTGCTGCCACGTATTCTGCTTCTGTTGTGGAATCTGCTAGTACTGATTGTTTTCGTGATCTCCAGGAGACAGCTCCTGATCCAAGACTCATAGCATATCCTGAAGTAGATACCCCAGTTTCTTTGTCTCCATCGAAGTCTGAATCAAAGTATCCAATCAAGTTAAAGTCGTCCACCTGTGTATACTTGATTCCAAGGTCTTGAGTTCCCTTCAAGTACCTTAGAACTCTTTTTGCAGCAGACCAATGTCCCTCACAAGGCCTTTGCATAAACCTGGAGAGGATTCCAACAGCAAATGAAATGTCTGGTCTGGTAGTAGTGAGGTAGATGAGACTTCCTACAAGCTGTCTATACTTTGTTGCATCCTCAAATTCCTTTCCTTCAGTAGATGTGAGCTTCAAGTTTTGTTCCATTGGAGTAGAAAGGGGATTGCACTCTGTCATGCCAAATCTGTATAACAAATCTCCAATGTATTTCTTTTGAGAAAGAAATATGGACTTTGGATGTTGGGTTACTTCAATGCCAAGATAGTAATGAACATAGCCCAAATTAGTCATTTCAAAAAAATTTCCTAATTCTTTCTTTATGGATGCAATATAGCTTTCATTGTTCCCTGTCATTAAAAGATCATCTACATATACCACAAGATATATAACTGTTTTGCCAAATTTCTTGACAAATAAAGTTGCATCATCAAGATCAAAATGATTGAAGTTGAGTTTCAGAAGATGCTCAGTTAGTTTTTCATACCAGGCTCGAGGTGCTTGTTTGAGGCCATACAAGGACTTCACAAGTTTGCATACTTTGTGTTCATGTCCTTTCACAGCAAATCCTTCAGGCTGGGACATAAAAACATTCTCTTTTAGATCTCCATTCAAGAATGCAGTTTTTACATCCATTTGATGGACTTTCCAACCGTTCTGAGCAGCTAGTGCAAAGAGTGTCCGGATGGTGGCCCATTTTGCTGTGGGAGCAAAAGTTTCCTCATAATCGACCCCTTCCTTCTGTGCAAAACCTTTTGCCACAAGCCTAGCTTTGTGCTTGTCAAGTGAGCCATCAGCTTTGTACTTGTTCTTGTAGACCCACTTGCAGCCAATTGGTTTGGTTCCAAATGGAGGATCAACCAGCTTCCAAGTGCCATTCTTTATGAGGGCATCATACTCCTTCTGCATCGCTTCTTTCCATTCATCATGAGAAGCTGCTTCTTTGAAGGAAGTTGGTTCAAAATCTGTAGACAAGTTCAATTCACAATCATAAGTAACATCCATATCAACAGGTGAATTAGAGTTATCTACATCACCTCCATCTTGTCGGTTTGAATTTCTGGTTCCTGTTTTTCCAATTTCATCAGGATGAACACTTTCAAGTGTCTTTGTTAGCCACTTTGGAGGACCTTTCTGAGATGGTCCAGGTTGTTCTGTTGATTGAGTTGGGTCTGAATCAAGATTGAGTCTCCCAATTCTATCAATTACATCACTTAAAGCATCATCCGTTGTTGGAGTGTCATGCAGGGGAGGTTGTTCTTCAGAAGAAGATTCCACATGTTGATCTAGTATAGGAATCCCCCCTTCAAGATGTGGAATCTGATTATCAAACTCTTGAAATGATTTCGGTTTTGTGAATCTATCCAAGCGATCAAGTTGCCGCTCAACAACACTGTCAGATTTGGATGATTCAAGAAAAATGACATCTCTAGATAAAACAAACTTTTTATTTACTTCATCATAAAGGCGGTATGCTTTAGATGTGTTTGAATACCCCAGGAAGATACACTTACGACTTCTAGCACCAAGTTTGTTTCTATGTACCTTTGGTATTAAAGCATAACAGGTGGAACCAAATATCCTGAGATGTTTTACCGAAGGAACATGTCCATACCACAATTCATAAGGAGTCTTGTTTCTTATAGCACTAGATGGACATCTATTCTTTATATATGCAGCACATAGAACAGCATCAGCCCAAAACATTGTCTTTACATTTTTGAAGAAAATCATGGATCGTACCATATTCAAAATTGTTCTGTTCATTCTTTCAGCTACACCATTCTGTTGAGGATTATAAGGCACAGTTGTTTGATGTTTAATCCCATGTTGGCAAAGATAGTGTTCAAATTCATTTGATGTATATTCTTTTCCATTATCAGTGCGAATAGACCCAATATGAGATTGTGCATCATTTTCAATCCACTTATGAAAATTCTTGAATGTTTGAAAAGCATCAGATTTGTTCTTCAATAAGTAAACCCAACACATTTTGGTGTAATCATCAATAAATGTCATGATATATTTATTTCCATTTGCAGAAGAAACAGGCATTGGACCACATAAATCTGAATGAATAAGTTCAAGCTTCCTATGTTCTCTTGAATGTGAATCATGAAAAGACTGTTTGTTGTGCTTTCCTAGAATGCAAGCATCACATTGTTTATGTTTTCTAGGAATTGTAGGCAAACCAGCAACACCATTTTTCTTCAACAAGCGGAGACTATTATAGTTTAAATGTCCAAATCTAGCATGCCATAATAAACTTGATGAAAGTGCACCTTCTTCATGATGAGAAATATATGAGAAATGTTGTGCATGAGCATAGGTTCCTTGCAGTTTAAGGAGTCTTTCTTCTTCTATACCCCTCATGACAAGTGAGTGGTCAGATGCCTTTCTTACCTCAAGCTTGCCATCAAACATGTGAATGGAGTGACCTTGCTGGCGGATGTGGACCAGGGACAACAAGTTTCTCTTCAGCTGTGAGAGATATAGAACATGATCCAGAAGAAAGTCTGGAAGACCAGGCAGTTTAAGCCTGATTGTGCCAAGCCCTGATGGCTTGATTTTTGACTGATCTGCAAAGTATACTGCTCCATCAACATTGTTAGTGAAATCTTCAAATAAATCTCTCCTATGAGTCATATGACAGGTTGCTCCTGAATCAAGCAACCAGTCATTTTTCGAAGAAGCAAGTGAAGCATTAAACAAATCTTCATTTACTCCAATGTTACATTGTGCCTCAATATAGTGAGCGGATTCAGATGCTTTACCTTTGTCTGTGTCATTAGTTTTACCTTTCTGCTGATTTCTTCTCTGCTCAACTTTGTCCCATGGTAGCTTGCATGTAGAAGCATCATGTGATCCATTTCGTTTGCAGCGAATGCAATGCAGATCTGCCTTTTCTGCTTGAGGATGTCTTCCCCCCCTGCCTCTGAAGTATCTTCCTCTTCCTCTTCGTCCACCTCTTCCTCTTGTAGAACCTTGAGCAGGCTGCTTTTCTTTATGAGCAAGGCAAACAGTCTCTTCAGAAGATTTAGGGACTGTTTTCTTTCCAAAGGCTTTCTCTCTTTCAGCAAACTTTTTCAAAAGAGTGTCAAAGGTTATATCTTTAAGATTTCCATTTGCTTGTAAAGACTCAAGATAGTTAGAGTAGGTAGGATAGAGTGCTTTGAGAAAGGCAATAAGAGAGATATCCAGCTCAACCTTAGTGGATTTAATGTCATGAACTATAGACTTTATTTCAGAAGCAAGAGTAAGAGGATCATTATTTTTCAGTTCAAGAGTGAAGAGTTTAATCATGATCTGAACAACTTCAAGTGCAGAATGTGTATCATAGAGTTCTTTGAGCTTTTGTAAAGCTTGAAAGGCAGTGGAATAGGATGAAATATGATGACTTACTTCCTCATTTACAGATGCTGCGATCAATGCAAAGGCTTTGCTGTTCTTGTTTTCCCAAATGGCGAGTTCTTTGTCTGATGTGGGCTGCACAAGGTCTCTGTCTTCTTCTCCGACACACACACCTTTCCACAGCTCATTGTAGATGAGGGTGTGTTTCACCATCCGAGACCATTCAGGATAGTTCTCCTTGCCAGTGAGAACTATTCCGACCCTTGAAATGATTGAATGCATTCTGTAAAAAAAATATTATCTCTGCCAAAAACTTCTGTTGATAGAAAACTTCTGCTGGGAAAAAAATTCTTATGTCACAGCAAGACTTCTGCTAGAAAAAAATCTTATGTAATAGCCTTATGCATTTATTTTTCTTCTAACATTCCATAGCATATATATATTACTGCTCACATATATATATCATTGTTCAAAAATCGAAGGGCGCTCAATACACTGTTCACTGCTCACATATATCACTGTTTAAAAATCAAAGGGCGCTCACATAGTGTTCACTGCTCAAATATTGCTCACATATATCACTATATCACTGTTTAACAAAAAAATGAGGGCGCTCACTGCTTACATATATCAAACAAAAAATGGCGCTCATATATATATATCACTGCTCAAAAGAAGAGGGCGCTCAGCATATACCATTGTTTTGAAAAAAGGGCGCACATATATATCACAGTTTTTGATGTTAAAAAAACTATTCAATGCATAACTCCTCATTACTCTACGCAGCAACTTCAATGGTTACAGCAATGGTAACTCCTCATTACTCTACGTAGCAACTTCAATGTATGCCTTATTGATCTCACTGCTTAATCAAAGAATAAGGGTGCTCACTGCCTTTTTTTTTATATATCAATATATATCACAATATATATGCAGCCAGCATTAATCAATATATATATCACAATATATACGCACCAACATTTAATATATACGCAGAGTGAACATTCAATATATATCAATGTAGTCACACCATTACAAACAGACGCAGATCATGAAGGCACATGGAGGCATCAAAACGCAGTCATGCAGTGGTCATTAAAATACGCAGCCAGCGCAGTCTTCAGCTCAGTCTTACAAAAAAACGCAGCTCCAGATTTCAGAAGGGCAATGACGCAGTCACCATACTTCAAACCACAGTTCTTTAAAAACGCAGTCTTTCATTAAAATACAGTCACAGCCTCAATACAACAACGCAGTCCACAGCACTTAGCATACCTCAGTTTCACCAACACGCAGTAATGAGAAGAGTCTAGCAGCGTCCTTCCAGGAAGTGTCAAGCGCCTTGCAGCTGGATTCAACGTACTGGCAGCAACGTACGTAATGGCAGAGGGCGCAGGTCAGGGAGCAGAGGTGTGTCAGATAAACGCTCAAGCCAGAGAGCGCAGAGGCAGAGGCAGCCAGCAGGAGTTACAGCTAATTTTAGGGACTGGGACCTGAGCTCTGATACCATGTCAGGCCAGGGTAACTCCAGCAATTGAACGAGAGAAAACACTGATTGATCTATTATTCATTAGCTAGCACTTTATTTATACAAATACAAAACGGATCAGTTCATCTTCTAGATGACTGTCCGACTTCACCTCATCCGTTTCGGATTAAGTGTCAACATTATTAAACAACCACACATTTTTAAACTTTATGAGTTTTAAGGGATATTGGGAAAATTAAGTAGGCAACAATTTCGCCCGCCCAGTGGCCAAATTTTGTGCACTGGTTCTCGCTCAATTTTTAGGATCATTAAACCTGGCCCACATGCCCACTTTGACCAAAACAATGACCAACTCTATCTTCTTCATAGGAACTCGGATTGGAGTGTCATTCACATAGTTGGAATCAAGGCGATGAGCACTTCGATTTGGTCCTAGATCAAGAAAATTCTGACCACTCGGAATTTTGAGCTATTATAAGCCCTCTTTGACCTCTGAGTGTGTCTACAGCCACTTGGAAGAAGAATACATCTTAAGATAGTTTAAAGAATATTGTGAAGAGAATAACTGATAAGGAGGCAGTATTATATGGCCAGAACTCCACAATAAAATGGAGTAGAAGAGAAAAAGAATAGGATAATTCAAGAGATGGCCATAGCTATGATGGATGAAGTAGGTGTACCACACAACTTCTGGGGAGAAGAAGCTCAAGTAGAAGCGTACCTAGAAAATAGAATAAAACTCAAGCCTAATAGTGATAAGACTCCCTATGAGTTATGGAAGAGGAGACTTGCATCAGTGAAACACTATAAGGTGTTTGGGAGAAAATTCTTGATCAAAAGAATTGATAAAAATCTTGGAAAGTTTGATTCTTGTGTTGATGACAATATATTTCTCGGGTACTCAACCCAAAGTAAAGGGTACAAATGTTTCAACAAAAGAACAAAAAGAGTCGAAGACTGAATTGACATAGTAATGGATGAAATAGTACCACAATTTGAGTCTACCAAAGGAAACATGAACTCAGATGGAGAAGAAAGTTTATCCATCAGATTATCAGATCAAGCAGAAATAAAGGTAGATTAAGAAGATGAAGAAATAATTTTAACACCAAGGCCCAAAACTCCCTATAGATATGTGCAGAAACAACATCTTGAGAGTCAAATTATTGGAAATCAGGGATTAGGTTTTCAAACAAGGAGGTGATTCTTTGGTATCCTGAGTTGCACAAATATTGCTCTACTATCTCAAATTGAGCTCAAGAATCTTTTTCAGGCAAGTGAGGATAAGTCTTGGGTAAAAGAAATGAATTAAGAGTTGGATCAAATTAACAAGAATGACACTTGGGAGCTTGTTCCAAGACCCAAAGAGAAAAATTCCATAGGCACCAAAAGGGTCTTGAAAAATAAGCTAAATGAGCAAGTTCAAGTGATTAGGAACAATGCTCTCTTAATATGCAAAGGGTCTACCTAAATAGAGGGGATATGCTTTGAGGAAACCTTTGCACCTATAGCAAGATTGGAAGCTATCAAAATGTTTCTGGCTTACTTCGTCATAAAAACATGAAGGTGTATCAAACGGATGTGAATTTGGCTTTTCTCAATGGAGATCTGGAATAAGAAGTATACATCGAGCAGCCAAAAGGATTCATGCTCACAGAAAATGAAGGGTTTGTTTGCAAACTGGAAAATGCCTTATATGGGCTCAAAAAGGGCCCCAAAGCCCAATATTTCAGATTGGATAGATACCTTTAGCAACAAGGTTTTAAATGGGGCATGACATATCTAAATATGTATATAAAGTATGAATATGATGACCTATTTATTGTGGTAGTATATGTAGATGACATAATACTTGGCGGCGATATGGAGCAGTTGGGACATCAATTTACAAATTGTATGAAGAAACAAATTGAGATGTTCATGATAGGAGAACTTTCCTTTTTCATAGGACTATTAATTTCTTCAATTATAGGATGGTGTTTTCATATGCCAACACAAATACTTGCGAGAAACTCTAAATAATTTTTGAATTGAATATTGTAATCTAGTTAGCACTCCTATGGTTATGGGTTGTAAGTTATGTAGAGAATTTGAGACACCTCTGTTAAATCAGGTTGTCTACAAATCAATGAAAGGAATCTTGTTGTATCTCACAACATCTAGACTAGACATCATGCAAGCAGTAGGTTTGGTCATCAAATTTCGAGCCTTCACCCATCAAAGTCATGTCATTGTTGTCAAAATGATTTTCAAATATTTGTAACGCACAAAATACTATGGGTTGTGGTATGCTAGGAGTAGAGAGTTTAAATTAAAGGCCTATACTGATGCTAATTTGGAAGACAATATTGATGAAAGGAAGCGAACCTTTGGTGAAACATTCTTTTTAGGAGAATGCTTAGTATCTTGGATCAACAAGAAACAAGACTCCATCTCTCTATCAATAGTTGAAGTAGAGTATATTGCATCTCCCACTTACTGCTCACAGATTATTTGGATGAAGCAAAACTTAAAGGAAATCAAGGTAGATTTGATTGATCCAGTTCCAATCATTTGTGACAACACTAGTGTTATCAGTATTCTAAGAATCTTGTCATTCACTCAAAGACCAAGCACATTCCTATCAAGTTTCATTGCTTGAGATAACAAGTTGTTTCTAGTGTTGTTTGACTTGAAGATGTGGCCACTAAAGAGCATCTTACAAACATCTTCACTAAGCCACTTCCAAGAGATCCCTTTGTGTATCTCTGACAACAGATAGGATTTGTGACTCCTCCTCCCAAATGAATCAATTACAATGAGTATTGGAAGCTACTCACCTTGAAGGATCAATTGAAGAGTAGGTTACAGTGTTTCATGGGGGAGATTTCAAGATCATCCTTTGGAATTGATGTCAAAGGGGGAGAATATTATTAATATTAGCAATGATAAGGGGAAGAACAATGATGAAGAAAACCATACATGGTTTCAGTGGGAGTTTGGTTTTTTTCCATTAATTCCAAAGGGGTGGGTAGTTGGCTTTGTTCGAGTGGCTAGTAGTATTTAGTATGTTGCCATTGGTTTAAACCAAATTAGCATTGAAATTAGTGGTAACAGATGTTGGCGTTGATGTGCTAAGCTCAGGGGGCATCTCATGGTTGCTGCAACATTTTCTAGAGAATCCATAGTAACAGGCTTAGTGGAGAAGCGATAATAAGATGACTATGATGGTTGGGAGTCCCAAAATTTGGACGATATTATGTCTTAAGAGATCATCTAAAATTATCATGAAAGTGGTATATATGGAAATTTATTAGCAAGCTATTTCTAGTGGTATGATGAAGTCTGCAAATGGGCCTCTAAATCAAAATTTATTGTAAATCAAAGTAAGGACCTTAAAGCCATATAAACAATGCCTAGAATCCGGGAGCCTGGAATCCCATAGGTTTATTTAAAAAGAGTCACGAGAAGGATTTGAGTCAGGGTAGCAGGAATAGTGCCAGGAATCCCAGAGGCTTGAAAGCTTGTAAGGTATATGGAATTCATTTTAAAAGGTTACATGCATGTGGGAATTCATAATCCAACTCTACAACTATATATATATATATATATATATATATATATATTTATATATATATAAATATATATAGATATATAGATATATCTATATATAGATATAGATATATATATATATATATATATATATATATATATATATATATATATATATATCTATATATATATATATATATATATATATATATATATATATATATATATATATATATATTGGTTGTGGTTCACGGACACCCTGGTCAACGGGTGGCGCTACGTCCACAGAAAAATCTGGGTTGATCGACCCCAAAGGGAATCTAGCCCTGCGACCCACTAGCTAGGCCTAACCCCAAGGGCTTCGGGGAGAATGGACCCTGTGACCTCTCGATAGCGAGGCATTGATTTTGACCAACTAAGCTAACCCTTGGGGCTTATATATATATATATATATATATATATATATATATATATATATATATATATATATTAGTGGGGATAACAATGGCCAGTGTGGTGTATACGATGCTAACAGTTGTAAAGTGGGTGAAGCCCAAAATCTCCAATAACAAAGGTAGAGAAAGAGGAGCTTCATTACTAGTGGTGCACATAGGTGGCCCAAGCCCAAAGCCTGGAAGCTCATAAGGAGTAGGAAATTAATTTTATAAAATGCTACTGGCATGCGGGCATCTTGAATCTAGCTATGCAATGGATAATAGGAACATAAAGGATAAAGTGTTGATATTTAATGGAAAGTAATAGAACTTCTTAACGAAAAATTTTACCGACATTTCATGGTCCATCAAAAGTTGAAAGGCTCACCAAGGACTTGTTTTGCGGTGATTTCACGAGTCTTTGTTCCAAGGGGCATGTGCAAATACCAAAATAAATAACAACATGCGAATATGGTAATGGATATTGTGGGCCATACCGAGAAGCTATTTCCCGAAACTTTGAAGAATTGAATTAAATAAAAGGTTACATGTATGTAGGGTTCCAGGTTCATACTCTATGTTGTGATTTGGATGAGACGACAACTCTTTGGCATATGTGCCATATTTGGTAATACTTCATAGTTATGGATGAGTCAAAAGATCTAGGACACAATATTTAGAGGACATATGAGTTGGCAGCTAAGTTAAATGTGCACAACAAGGTGGGTGACTAGATTAATTGCGACTACAAATTCTGTCCCAAGAATAATCAAGCCTCCTCTATTCTCCATTGCATGCCATGAAGAACTAAATGAAGAGGATGTCTTAGGGACATCATACCAGTGAATTTATACACTTTGATGGCGTGTTACATATAAATAAGGAATGATGGACATTCCAGGAGTATAAGCTAAGCAATGTGGGTAGTTAAGAAGGACTAAAGAGTCATGTCATATGTGTAGACATAAATCATGAGTGATACTCATTGAGTGTGAAAGTCGACTGAGATTTAATTCTCAAGTGTGGAGAATCCAAAGATTCCCATCTTATGCTTAATGCAGTTGTAGTGGCCTGTCACTTTGATGGAACAACAACATGGAGAACAATGCAAAAGTACATCTTCAAAAAAAATTAGTAGAGACAATCGGAGGACAACAGAGACAACATCAGCCATTGTGTTGAAGAGGAAAAAAACACTGGATTTCCATTGAGAATTTGGGGGATGCAACATTTGTCTAGATTCAGAGTGTGTGAGGATCAAATAGCTAAGTGTTGAGAGCTAATTGTTTTTATAGTGGAGTTGAGGGCCAAGACTAGATATCTTCAACCCGTGAGGAGGGCAGTGGAAGGTGGAACTATAGAGCAGATTGGAAGGAGTTGGTGTAGTAGTAGATTAGGCTTATATTTCACCGCATTTGTTTTAGGCCTTTGTTTTAAGTCTTAAAATTATATGAAAAGAAAAACAGTGGCTAGAGTAGGTAGTGGCCTGCATTCATAAGAGGTTGGAGCCTCTAGGAAAGTAGTGGCTTTCAATCTTAAGGGGGTTCAAACCTCTTATTAGTAGGTTCTCACAAACAAATTGATGTGATTAAGTGGGTGCTTAATTTAATTATAATAACAAATAGATTGGTGGTTTTCTCCCTTTTAGTTTCCATTAGAAAACTACTTGTGTCAATATGTATGTGATGCTCAATTTATGGAATGCGTGCTCATGTGAATGGTTTATTTTACTATAGTTGTATGAATGCTTTCACAAGTAAATATGCTAAAGTAAAAGGAAATCTAAGAATTGAGCTTCAATCTTAAGAACCTCACTATGACTGATTCGCCCTCCCAAGTAATTTCTTATTCCACACATCAACATCATAAACCAAACATGTAACAAAATATATACATGGAAACCATTACAGGAAAAAATTGTTATCAACCTATTTTTCTCCCTAGGGCTAGTACCCCTAATAAATTATGCTGATTGACCTTTTACTTAGGCCTTAGACTTTCTTTTTCCATTCATGAAACCTAGTCGCGTGTATGAGGACCTTGTGAGAGTGACTATACCCTTTTAGTCACTCACAGGACCACCTTATGGGAGTGATTGTAGTATTTTCCCTTCTATTCTATGCCTTTGACTAGGGATGCCTTCTAGAATTTTCATGGTTCCTAGGAGACCAGTTCAAATCATAATTTGTTTGAGATGGCAAGGGCTTATCATGAAGAAGTTTCCATAAATTCTCATCGTCTTAAGCATCCACATTCATCCTCTTAGGATCTCTCTTCATCCTATTTATACTGGACCACTTGAGAGGGTCAGGCTAGACATAGAGAGCTTGAGTCTTGGGTATATTGAGTTTATGCTTCAGATTTAGATTCTTGCTGAGAGAGACAAAGCTTATGAGGGTTATGCTGTTGGAGTCCATATTTTTCCTATTGTAGTGGGGAGACTCTACTAGTTTTGGAGAGGGAACCTAGGTGTTGTACCTTTCTTTTGGATTAATAGAGATTCATGTTCCTTCTCTGTATTTACATGTTTGCAACCATATTTCTGGTTATTTATATGATGTTTTGACCTACTAATATTTTTGGGAAGATCACTTGTCATCTTTTCATGTTTATGATTGTCTGTAGGTATTGAGATCGAGTGTGGACAAAGCAAATCATTTGAGTAGAGCGTTTGGATTTTGCATAGATCTTAAAACCTTTCACTGATCTACGAGGAGGCCAAGTGCATACCTTTCCCTATAACATCTATAACTATTTTTTTGTTGCATGCGTGAGCCTTGGGTTGGAATCAATCTATCTATTCATTAACCGTCTTCCTTTTGTTGTCTAGTAATCCTTTTGGCCAGAGGATTACAGAGCAGTAACTCCTTGCATAATTCATTGCAACAAAATTGGTGCTTTCAAAGATATATTTTCTCTTTTTCCTTCTTTTTTTAGATATCCTCTTCTTCTTGATGCTTTCTAGTTTTCTCTAGTTCCCATTGAGTTCTATATGGTTTGTTGGATTCATTTTGATCTCCATTGGTTTTACTTGATTCACATTTGAAGTGATCTTAGATTTGGAGTTTTGTCTTTTTTTATACGAGAGAATAACACATCGCTCATTTAAGACCAAATTATGGAATTTTGTATAAAAAAATTTGGTTGAAGTGACCATAGATCTAGATTCCTCTTCAGAATTCTTTCCACAAAAAGACACTGAAAATGGACTCCGTATGAATATTTTATGGCTGATTAAAGTGAGCTAGTCAAATTTTTTCCCTAGTTGGAGGCACAATACTACCTAATTTCGACTGTCTCTTTTTGGTCACTCTATTGCCTATTTCAAGCTAGCAACCAGTCAAAATTCTCTAGGCGAATATGTGTGACCGACCTTATAAACTTCCAAATCCAAATTTCCCCTCTCAAAATTTTTGTCTCTGCTTTGCATCTATGTTGCCTCTTTTTCTACTAATTGGTTCTGGTGTAGATCTACCTTCTGGCACTTCATTTCCTTGGATTAGGTTTTCTATTTTAGAAGAGGTTTTTTGACTTGTTTTGAGAATTTATCCTCTTTTTTCTTTTCGATATATTGGAGATCTATTAGATCTATGATTTTTTTTGTTGATTGGCTACCGACTTTTGATTGATCTGAATCCATTTCTAATCAGTTTGTTTGAGGTATTCCATTGCTAGTATATTCTCTTGAAGATCTTGTTGTAGTTTGGTTGAGGCTTGTATTCTTACCTTTAGATATCATTTTCAGATCTATTTGATTTTTTTCAGTGACTGTTTAGATATGTTTCATATCCCACTTTTGGATCCTTTTGGCCTTAGTGTGGTTTTGTCACTTATTTATAAGTTATCCTTTTCTTCTATTGTTTGTTATTATCACAATTGGTGGTGTTGTGAGTAGTTTTGCAATTGTCATCTAGAAAAATTCTTGTGAGTGCGTGTTCTTTGATTTTTATCACTCTCTTTTGATATCGTTTAGGCCTTCTTGCCTCTAGGGTTTGGTTTTGACCTTTGTAGAACATTGGCATTTGTTGAGCCATTTTGTTACAACCCTAGCTTGTTGACATTGTCTTCATTTTTCATTTTTGGCTTTCTTTTCAATTATGTTGAGTGTGTTTTCTTCTTTGGCTTTGTTTTCTAAGATTTGACACTTTTGAAGTGCTTTACATTCTAGCTTGGGCACTTTTCTTTGGATTTTTTTCAGTTGGTTTGATTTTTGGCTTGTTTTTGGATCAAAATCTTTATAAATATGGGATCTTTTCATTTAAGAATTTATTGAGAGGTGCATCATACTAGGCATTGGTGTGACATGAAACACTTTTACACTCCAATGGTTAGCATTCATCGAAGTAAAAACAAGAATTTTCATATAGCTACATTAGGGTGACTGAAAAGAGTCATTCACACCATCTACGTTTCATACCACATCCAAATTGTGTAAAAAATAGCCACTTAAAATTAACATGATAATAAAATTAAGTGGACTCGCTTTTTTATTTTACTAGTAGTACAACAACACTTGCTTAGATTAGGGTATTAGTGATAAGTGTATGAGTTAACTACTCCAAGACTACAAAACAACTTCACAACTTACATTACAGAGACAAATCCACTTGCAATAGTGCATTCTCAGAATCCCTTCTAACAAAAGGGTCAAGCATGAGGTCACACTTAGGTTGGGCGAGGTGACATGACCCATTTTTCTTATTTTTGGTGGCACAATATAGCGAAATTTGCACATATTACAAACAATTTTATTAGAATTTTATTGTAGCACTTAGGGGCCACTTAGGAGGCAACTCTCAAGGGGGTTTTGGTCTTATCTCTCTAGGCTAAGTGTCTTTCCCTTGTGTGTGAATTTGACCTATGATTGTCCCCCCGGGATGTGTTATTATCTATGGTAACCATAGTGGCCTATCTTTTAGGGTTCATAAACAAGTGCAGCGTTAGGGTTGTATTCTTTGTACCTAGAACAAATATTATTCATACTTTCTTAGTCCTCTTAAGGGGTTCCCCATGGTTAATAAGGGTAGTTGGACTGAGTTCACAACTAAAAGGGTTTGGAAATAGACCACTAGTATAACTGTTCCACTTCCAACTTCTTCGTATTTTGGTTTACGTGTGACTATCTTTTAGGACATTTCTAGTGTGTGTTGTTTGGTCCAAGTTAGTAGTCTTGTCCTTAGGGAATTTGCACTAACTTAATTGTATCAATTTATAAATTTTCACCCTAGCTTAATATAGTCGTCGTCAGTCACATTGTCTTCACGATTTGCCTCCTCAACAAGGTGGAATTTTCACTCCTACATGGAGAGTTCCTACTGGTGCTAAAGACTTAGACCAAGACATCGTTTTGGAATCTATACCTGGTCCTTATGGTAGTGATATAATTTCCATCAAAAAATTGGTAGATTATTTTGTTACTCTCACCAATCCACTAGGACTTGAGTTGTTACAACTGAATCCTGATGGTTCCACATCTTCTTATACCTTTTTACCATTGTTAGTCATCTATATTATGGCAGAGTCTGAGACATCTTTACCTTCTCCATTGATAGCGTGAGCTTTCATATCATCCTTGCCACTTCTTAATGTGACCATTCCTACTCCTCCTCCACCTATACCTCTCATATCTTCTTGGGGCATTCCACCAGTTTCCTTTATTACTCCTACAAATTTCTCATCTATTTTCATGCCTACTCTCATATCTATGCCGACCATGGCTATTAATACTAGTCAGCTGGTAGGGTCAAGAGTATTTTCACCTAGTTTTGCTCAACCAAAATTTCTTGTTCCTCAGTTAGGTATGGTTAGTTTTAGAAATTTTTGGGGAAGGTCATTTGTTGTTCCTAGTTAGCCTTGGGGTAATGTTGCTTCTAACATGTCACAAGCCTAATATAGTTCATTTTTTGGAGGAATGCCACCTACCAGTTCTTTTCCTCGAGGGGCTAGTTTACCTAGGGGAAACCTTGTTGTTAGTATTGTCACCAATAGAGGATATTCTCCTTATGTTGGTATTACTACACATGCCAGTCTATCTTATCCTCATAGGTACAACCCCATGAGCAGTCATGCTCTTGCGGATCCTTTTCTCTCTGGGGGAATATTCTCTGGGCCAGAACAACCTTTCACTAGCCATTATAGCTCACAACAGTCATGACCCCTGGTGGCCGATTGTTGTAGGGAAAAGTATCCGACTCGGATGACCCTATCCCACTCTAAGGGTGACAGTTCCTTAGCAACAACTATAAAACAAACTACTTAAGGTTTACTTCTTTATGAAAGCAAAAGAGAATGGAGAAAGCACTAACCGTTGCCTTGCGCTTAATGTCGAATCCAAACTCTTCTCTTTGGCCACTTGCTCCTAGCTCTTTGTTCTTCTGCTCGCCCAGCTACAATGAGATCCTGCACAATAACAAAGGAGGAAACTACAAGAGGCATGCAATCATAACTGGTTCATGGATTAGTGTAAACCAAACATGCAATCATCACAATACATAATTGAACAAGAGCACATAGAAGAACCTCAATAGCTTATATTAATGAAGAAATAAAGGTTCTGAGAGTATTACAACCATTGCAGGCTCCAACCCAGCAACACCTCCCAGCAGAAAGAATTGCTCTTCTTCACCTCTCTCAAACAATCACCCAATAACTCAATAATGAAACCAACAGCATATCATTACTTTGCACAAAATTCCAGCCTCCTGAGCTCATAGGAGAGAGCTCAATATATAGATGAATTGAGAAAGGATGAGTCAGCTTGCAACTGATGTGTAGCTGCCTTGTGTCCTCTCTCTCTTCAGTTAATCTTTAGTTGATCTTCAGTTCTTGAGTCCACTTGGTGAACCTTGCTTCCACTTGGAGAAACAAAGCCTCTGACTCATCACAAGGCGAAATCCCTGATCCAAGTGTCATTTTTGGAAGATTTCAGAGCAATGACTCAGTGTGCCACATGTCCAAACTCGCTCAACGCAGGTGGGCTTTGTTCTACCTGCTTTGCAACGCAGGTACACCATGGAGCAGTTGTGTTTCAGCGCAGAAGCCTAGTGGAGCACCTGCTTTGATTTCAGGATTGCTTGTTTTTGAGTGTTTTCAGGTGGAGAACTGATCTGAGAGCTGTTGGTTTGCTGACCTTGTTCCTCTAGGGGTAGGAACATCATGTTTAGGGAACTTTGGATCCCTTGGATTATTGACAATTCATGCTTATTGCTGTAAGGCACAAAATTGTCTATAACAGATGCCCCCTAAAGTATGAGGTCGTTTATCGGGTGAAATGCTTTATTGAGAGGATCCGAAGTTCATTCAATCTGCTGAGAAGTGTCCTGTAATAAGATACAATACAATACATTATTTTTCATACATTTTTCATGATCTAGCTGAGGCGGGCATTCCCATGCTCAGCTTTATAAATACATTTTGGTACATAGAACAGACGATCGTCTGATTGTAGACTGATAATTCTCTGCCGAAGTTATCATCCTTTGAGAAGGATGATCATCTGCTGTAATGATGTACATATCAAATGTCTTTATGTCCTGAATATATATCGCAGCCCGGATGGATGAAACTAGATCCGGGGTCTTCAATCTCTTCCGATCTTCACTCGATGTACAAGTCGATCCATGTGAGAATTTCTTGAAGTCGAACATGGAAAGACATCGCTTGATTACCGGTCAATGATGTGAACCGTTAACAAGCGCGAGAGGAGTCACCGATAAGGATGATGACCCTCAAGGTACGGCAGTACAATCTACATGGTGGGAATAAAGGACTTGGCGTCGACCACCATGCAAAATCTTCTGGTCGAAGGTCATTGACGTATACCTGTCGCCGGAAGTGAGAAACTTGCCATTGAGGCATGCAAGCTTCAAAGTACTGAAGGTGTTGTTCCTAGATCAACTCCTTGGATAATGAGCTGATGTCGACAAGGAGTGATCCGTCAAAGGAGGGCCTTAATGAATCCCACATCAGTGACACGGAACGGAGCTAGTGATTGTGATGAGGTGAAAACAAACTGTGATGTATGATTCAGGGTGGCGGTCATGAAGTGGATGAAGGATAATGTATGGCAGTGGGTGGAACACGGTTGACTCTTTACAGAAGCACATCTCTTGAACATATAATGACACTGATGTGATGGATTGGTAGCATTACCCCAATTGCGGATGGTGTGGCGAGGACCATGGTTATGCGACCGGTGAATGAAACAACCCAACCCGATGTGATACGGAGGACAAAGTGTCATGTTCAAGAGCGACTTGCTACCATTAATGCTGTGAGGTTCTCCCAATTTTTCCCCAGTCATTGCTGACCAGTACCTCTTTATTTTTGTCAAGCTTGAGGAGGATAACATATGCTTGTTCTATAACCTGCCCTTCGGGCAAGCCCATCGCTACGTTTTAACGAGCCTAGCGATAGGGAAACTCGTTCTCGTCTAAAGACAAGTTTGTCGCTATTTAATCATTTTAACGAGTCTAACGACAAAGAAAACTCGGTCCTTTTCATTTTTAGAGAGTCTGAAAAGGTACGAAAAGTTAACTCCAAAATTCCTTTTTCGTCATCTAATCCCTTAAGTCCGAAAAAGTTTAAAACAATACAGAAGGGATGAATTTTCGGTTGCTTTAACGAGCCGAACAAAACAAGCGCTCGATCTTTTTGTGCAATAATCCCTCAGGTCCAAAAAGATTAAAATCTAGAGGAGGGATAGCTTTCCGGTCGCTTTAACGAGCTGTAAGGCCAAAACTCGGCAAACTTTTCATATTTTACGAGTCAGTGAAAAGAGCTCAAAGAAGACTCGTCTTTTGAGGAACGAGTGATGAACAGGGATAGCAGCAGATTCCAGGTACAAGTTGGAATTCTCCAATCACGGCAGTGTCACAAGGATGGCTAAGTGAAATCACTCTTCGCAGCTGTTCCTCAAAATGGGTAAACAAACATATGGAGGTGAACGATTGGCCAAATGAACGGATGGAGGTGATGGCATATAAACACGACCAAGGGCTTTTAATATGGATTTCAAAGGTTACATTTCTCGAGTTTGTTTACCGGTTCATTTTTTCTGGATGAGCTTGAACTGCTAGGGAAAGATTGCTCACAAATTATGTTTATTTTTTAACGAGCATGAACTCTACACAAAAACTGCTCGATTCTTGCGTTTATTTTTTAACGAGCATGAACATTGCTAAAACTGCTCGATTTATACCAGTCTTAATACAAGGAATGCTTTAGGTGAGGTAATCTTATTTAAGGAGCGATACCTCACTAATTACTCCAATTTGGCAGGTTTTAACTTTTGCCCTTCATCCTTTCTTTATGCAAGCTGGAAACGGCTAATCCTACAAGTTTAACGGGTTAGACCTACAGGTTTAAAGGGAGGACCTAAAAATTTAAAAAAATAAATAGTCGTCCCGTGCTTGCACTCCAAAAGGTTTGCATGCCCCCAGGTATAAAGTATAATTTCTAGAGTCTGCCCTCTTACTTATTATCCGAAAAATGGTTTTGTTTGCTGCCGCGAACTAAACTCTTTTTTCGGCGATGTCTATCATTGGGTTGCTAAGGATGGTGACTACTTGTTGCAGCAATTTCATCTCTTTCTTTGGAGACTGCCCCTACTTATCCTTCAAAACATATTGTTTTAATGGGTGAGGCTTGACATTCAAAGATGGTGGCTACTTGCTGCCACAAATGGATCTCTTCCTTAGGAGAGCCCACTTTTAGACAAAGGGAGACGATCCTTTCGCTCTCATAACTTTGACAAAAGAATTTTATCCTAGAACAACCCTCTCTTCCTCTGCCGGACGGGGTACGGACTAGTCCATCCTTCTGCGGAAATTAACTTTATACCTAAGGTTTTCTCTACCCGAGGCAGGCCAGGGTGCATGCCCCCTGGGTCCCAGTTCTTTTCTTTCCGAATTACTCGCATTCATCGGGAAGTAGAACTGGAGGCAGTGGCATTCCTTGAGCGAATAAACCGTTAAGGGATGGTATTTGACTATTTGCAATGCGTGATCCTGGAAATGAAAGTTGGTCTACGAGCTGGACCATTCTTCCTTCGTGCGGAAAACACATGACTCTAAAGAGCGAGGACACTATTGCCTCCATGCAATATATATAGTCTCGTCCAAGGAGTAAGTTATATGCCAAGGGTCCCTGGACGACCATGATGTTCATGCGAACTGTCTTCCCTTTCAATGTAACTGGAACATTGGGGAGAATCCCTAACGGGTGACTGGTTCCTTTATCAAAACCTGATAGATTTCTCATCTCAGGTAAAAGCGCCGGGCAACCCAATGCTTTCCAAGCAACAGAGGAAAGGATACTCACAGATGCCCCTTCATCAATGATAGTTCCAGCCATCACCATTCTGTAGATTTGGACTATGATTCTGAATGGGATACTGGCTGGTAACCGGGGTCTGCCTAGTTGATTCCAATCAAAGGATACAACTAGGTTGCTTGGTGGTGGGACCGAATATACGACCGGATACGACCCTGACGATGTTCCTTCCTGCGATAAAGGAATGGGCACATTGCCCTGATGCTCATCAGAGTCTGTGTTGATGAAAAGAATATGGACGGTGTCATCCTTATCCTCTTCAGTGAGGGTGTCATTTGAAGATGGGTCTTCAATGACGGAGTCATTGGACGATGAAACCTCTGAAGGAAGAACCGGGTCAACTGCCGTTTCGACCTTTAGACTTTCGTCTAGTCTGGATTCAGTAGGTTCATCCTCAATGACCGACACTTCAGCTGACCACTTGGGCGGGTCAGCTGGATTTTCAACTATCGAGGGATTAGGCGCGAGTTTTTGGTATCCAGGAGGAAGTCGTAACGGTGAAACCGGACGATCTTCCAAAACTCTCTTTGCCTCATCTAAGAATGGACATTTGTGGATGGCATGCTCGCCTTCACACAATATACAGGGTGATCTTGGTCTCCCTCTTCGTCCTTCACTCTCGCTAGTTGACGGACTGCAATCAACATGACTACCAGAGGTTGATGCTACCGGATTGTGCAACCTTGGGGACCAGTCCCTTAGTATCCGGGGAATACAAGGACAATCACGATGGAAGTGGGCCCCTTTGCAAATGACACATGGCGATTTAGGCCCGGTCGGTGCAGTGTGTGGGTTTCTGTCAGCTGTCTTTTGCTTGCCCCCAGTCGCCTTCTCCATAGGCTCCTTCTGCTTCTTTTCTCTCTTCTTCTTTTCCTTCTTCTCCACGGGAGGCTGACTTTTGCCGGCTCTACCTTGTGAAGATGAAGGATGAGAGGAAGAATTGTAAGAAGTGGAAGGCTGGTGGGTAGCTCTAGATTGGTCTGACTGTTGATTCGACTGCTCAGGATTAGTGGCGATCTGGACTACATTAGTTGAAAAGAGCCATACAGGTAGGCCAATTGTCAATCCTGGAAGTGACAATGTTACCATATGAGGCGCACCAACATCTCCCCAAGAGGAGAAGGGATTTGGACTTCCGCCAAGGTTACTTCCTTGGTTGGTGGGCTCCATACTTTTCAACTGAAAGATCAACGTGGGAATAACAGGTGATTATGTTCCGCTTAAAATAAATTTTATTAACGACGCTTTTAGACACAAACTTGCTTTTTCATGTTTTAAGAGTCGAGAAAAAGCTAAAGATGACTCTAGTCGCCTTCGATGTTTTAATGAGCCCGAAGTGACAAATGCTCGGATGGACTTTTTCAGTTATAGAGTTTGAAAAAGGCCAAAAGAAACTTCTCTGGAGATCTAGGCAGAGGGTGTGCCAAACTTTTCGCGAAACCACAGAATACGTTTTACGGTACGGGTGGTCGATCTTCGTGAATGCTGTGTTCACTGCATCGCGAACAGTAGGGCGGCCGACACGGCTTCCTATGGATAAAGGATAATTGCCTATAGGGGTCTCCCAATATATACGCGATGGTACGTGGGAGCACAAGTCCGTATTAGTGCCACCGACTCTCAGGAGGAATCACCCACCTTCGTAGAGATCGACAGTCACTATGTTTAACGACGCCGGAACACGTCTCTACCTAGACCTCTATGTGTTTGTGTTATGTTACAAAGCGTTGTTATGTAAATTGGATTTATTTTAATGTTGATCTTGCTTATCAGTTTGTCTTTAAGGATCACCACGAGATGTATATAACAAATCCCTGAATGCAGTCTAAGATGAGAAGCAAACTTTTCAATCTTTCAACTTTGAAAACCTTAACTACTGAGGGAAAAGAAAGGCAAATCTTTTCACACAGATCATAGAGCACACACTAAAATGCAAATTTTTCCTAAATCGTCAAGCAGACAGTCAAATGCAAAATGCACAATGCATGTATTTCCTTTTCCCTTTCTTAATGTGGATGGATACAAAAAGAAAGTGGTTATATAACTTTGATTTCGATTTAAAGCGAAAGTAAACAAGTTTGTCCAAAATCAAAAGACACCTTAAGATTCACTTTCTTAATCACTGGAAATACATGAAATCAAACCATACTAACGAAAGTAAAATGACTAATCAGCTATGGACAGCAAACAAGCTAACTCTTTTAGACCAGCAAAACGCCTAACACAGGTTCAGATCTAAGAGGCCAAAAGCATGACTAGTTTACTTTTCGTTATGGGAAATTGTAAATGAGTAAGAAATACAAAGAAAAAATACAATTTCGTTATATAACAGAGGCGGAATGATGGCAAGTAATATTGGTTTCAAAACAGGCACAAGACTGACACCTAGCAGCAAAACTAAGTGAAAACAGGCAAGAGAAAGGAGGAAACCCCAAATGCACTAAGCAAAATTGGGCCAACGCAGGCTCTGCACAGCCAAACTGGCTCTCAGCGCAGGTGGTCCCTTCGGGACCTGCGTTGCAAAGCAGGTAGCCTGTGTACTACCTGCTTTGGAAAACGAGAATTGCGTTTTCACAGTTTCCGGGTCATAATTTTCTCAAAAATGCTCGGTTTTTGCTCAAATCAGAAGCAATCAGTCAAGCACACTCAAAGGGATGATTTAGAAGGTGCAAAGCTATCACTAAGAGCTTACAAGGATCCTTGTAGATCAGCTCTTCAAATCATGAATTTGCTCAGAAAATGAGCAAGAGTAGATGCCCTCTACTTTGCTTTCGATATAGTCAAAAGCTTTTCGATTCGGTACTCTTTTGTTCAGGAAATGAATAGCAAAATACTACAAACACAATCAAACGGATACGATCCCCAGCGGAGTCGCCAGTTTGTTGTAGGGAAAAGTATCCGACTCGGATGACCCTATCCCACTCTAAGGGTGACAGTTCCTTAGCAACAACTGTAAAACAAACTACTTAAGGTTTACTTCTTTATGAAAGCAAAAGAGAATGGAGAAAGCACTAACCGTTGCCTTGCGCTTAATGTCGAATCCAAACTCTTCTCTTTGGCCACTTGCTCCTAGCTCTTTGTTCTTCTGCTCGCCCAGCTACAATGAGATCCTGCACAATAACAAAGGAGGAAACTACAAGAGGCATGCAATCATAACTGGTTCATGGATTAGTGTAAACCAAACATGCAATCATCACAATATATAATTGAACAAGAGCACATAGAAGAACCTCAATAGCTTATATTAATGAAGAAATAAAGGTTCTGAGAGTATTACAACCATTGCAGGCTCCAACCCAGCAACACCTCCCAGCAGAAAGAATTGCTCTTCTTCACCTCTCTCAAACAATCACCCAATAACTCAATAATGAAACCAACAGCATATCATTACTTTGCACAAAATTCCAGCCTCCTGAGCTCATAGGAGAGAGCTCAATATATAGATGAATTGAGAAAGGATGAGTCAGCTTGCAACTGATGTGTAGCTGCCTTGTGTCCTCTCTCTCTTCAGTTAATCTTTAGTTGATCTTCAGTTCTTGAGTCCACTTGGTGAACCTTGCTTCCACTTGGAGAAACAAAGCCTTTGACTCATCACAAGGTGAAATCCCTGATCCAAGTGTCATTTTTGGAAGATTCCAGAGCAATGACTCAGTGTGCCACATGTCCAAACTCGCTCAACGCAGGTGGGCTTTGTTCTACCTGCTTTGCAACGCAGGTACACCATGGAGCAGTTGTGTTTCAGCGCAGAAGCCTAGTGGAGCACCTGCTTTGATTTCAGGATTGCTTGTTTTTGAGTGTTTTCAGGTGGAGAACTGATCTGAGAGCTGTTGGTTTGCTGACCTTGTTCCTCTAGGGGTAGGAACATCATGTTTAGGGAACTTTGGATCCCTTGGATTATTGACAATTCATGCTTATTGCTATAAGGCACAAAATTGTCTATAACACTGATTATGCCTACCAAGGTAAAAAGGCTCATAACTTAAGGTGGTATAAACTCTATAAAATTAGCATTAGATCGAAGCACTTGACATCATGATTCCAACAATGTGAATGTCACTCAAATCCTAGCTCATATGAAGAAGTTAGAGAAAGTCAAAGTTAGGTTTGACTTGGACAGGTGGTAGGAGAAGATGACGTGGCATAACTCTTCAGCAAATGGGGAAGCCCCAAGTGGCAGGATTCCATTGCCCCCCATTTCACAGATCGAAGAAGGAATATGTCTTTGATTAATTAAATTGCCTCTAGCATTACTAGGTTGCAATTTGCAATATCGAAATCGCAAATTGGAGGCGGATCGATGTTAAAGAATTGGCCCTAGAGCGAGCCAGAGTGTGATGTGATAAATCTCATATCACACATTGTGAAAGGGAAGGAGTTAAAGAATTGGCCCTGGAGCAAGCTAGAGTGCGATGCGATAAATCGCAGATTACACATCACAAAAGGGAAGAGTTACAAATTCGCCCCCCAATAGTGGGGAATGCGATTACGATATCGTAAACGCATATCGCATATGCCATGTTCACAAACCATAAAGACCCACTGGTTCCCGCTGATTGTGATATCATGATATTCTATCAAATCTGATATATATTATGCATTACGGTTGATAATTGCCATCGAGTCTGCCTTTTATCGCAAATTTCTCATCATGTAATGAAAAGGCATGGGGTTTGTCCACCAATTTAAAAGCATTGATTTTCTATGTTAAAGCCATCAGGTTAAGGATTAATGTGTGGCTGAGAGGTCTCGCTATGTTTGACAAGGTGTTACCTGCATACTATTTTAGGTCCCAAATTCTCAGTGTGGAAACCACCCGCCTGCTATACTTTTCATTTGTTGAAACTGCAAGGATTGAGTAGTTACCCTATCAAGTATATATATTGGAATAACACAAGAAAAAGGGGGGACTGACATAGGAATTCAGAAAATCAATGTGTACAGTAGTAACCTATCCTGGTAGCAGGCTAGAACCTTGGCTTGAGCAATAGGTTGGTTCCGAGAGGGTGCAGAAGCTTCATTTCTCTGAATTGGGTGTTCAGATAGGCAATTCTACACGATTTTTCGCTAGGATTTCAGTGGTACTGTCTATTTCGAAAGTTGGCCTCTCCATTCTTCATCCATCTTCCATATTGGAGGTATAAGGATTGTAAATGAATGCTTCTTGTACTTTTATCTCTTTTTATGCCACTTAATGAATGAACACCTCCCCACTATTGAGCAGGGGCCGAAGACATAGTCCAAATTGGATGAAATCCGTAATCAAATATTTATGTCATGGTTTCATGCTTATCTTGTTATTTCCAGTGACATTTTTTTATGTGCTTTTAAGTTCCATGATTAATAAGCTCCGTTACATGTAATTTCAATGCATCTATAAGTAAAAGATCTTGGATCAATTTTGGTATCAAAGCAGATCTTTGTTGATGCAAATTGCATGAGTATATACTAATCCGGAACAATTTGTGAAAAGGCGAAGGAAAGATTGAGCCCTTTGATCCTGAAGCGGGACATGCACAATGAAGAAGAAACATGGCAAATGAGGAAGCTCGTTGGGAAGAGGAACAAAATTTCCGCAATGTATTCTACAATATGGCATAGAAAATGAACAAGCTTTTTTCAGAGTATGAGAAGGCACTTGGGCATGAGAAGAAAGATGTCGATGACAATAGATTAGAAAATCATGAAGGTGGTGGAGAAGATCCTCCTCCCTATCCTTCTTTAAGTGGTAGTTCTCATCACTCTGATCGTGATTCCAAACATACATCTAAGAAACCATTCTTCAAGCTAGATGTAAAGTTTGACCTACCCATTTACAATGGAAAGCGTAGTGCAGAAAAACTTAACAATTGGAGAAGACAGATAGAGATTTACTGTCGTATTTAGTAAATCAAGGAAGATGAGGCAAAGGTCAAGTTAGTGTCTCTTCGGCTGAGTGGCACTTATCTCGTTTGGTGGGAGAGCAAGTTGCAGAATGGCAACAAAAATTCAGGTAACCTTCTTTCCTCATGGTCCAATTTTATTTCTTCATTGAAAGACCAATTTTACCCTTTGGTTTATAAACAAAAGGCACTAATGGAATGGAAATATCCAAGATAAGGTAAAGGCTAAAATGTGCAAAGCTTCACTAAATAATTACAGAAACAAGCATTAAATTTGGGAATCTCATTAGATATGCCCAAGACTGTAACTACGTATGTTGGTGTGCTACATAGTTACATAAGACACTCACTATTATTGTTCGAGCCTACTACAATTTATGTGGCCAGCGTAAAGGCCGTTCATCTTGAAAGCCGAGGAAAGAATGAAAAAGATGATAAATCTAAGAAAACACCATTCAACCCTCAGCATGGAAAATTCCAAAAGAAAGGTAAGAGGGAGAATAAGAAGACCATCACAATGAAGAAAGGGGATGGAGAAATTCCATCTTGCACTCATTTCAAGAGAGAAGGTTATGGCGAGGACCACTATTGGAAGCTACATCTGGAGCTGAGACCAAAGAGATTCAGTGGAAAGGGCAAGCAGAAGACAGTGGCAACAACGTAGAAGGACCTTGGATCAGAATCTGGCTATAACACATTGATCATAGCCATGGGTATAAGAGGTACTCTCTCTGTTAGTAATAATTAAGATTCAATTGCAAGTACTAGTTATTTGAATGAATGTGTAAGTAATGAGCAAAATAGAATTGAATTATTCCACATTAGGGTTATTATAAAACAGACAAAGGTGGAAACTTAGTTTGATTCAAGTTCCCAAGAAAATTTAATCTTAGACTCCTTAGTGAAAACGTTAGGCCTCGAAACTAAGCCTCATCTGAGTCCATACCCACTTGGTTGGGTAAGCGATAAAGTAAAATTACAAGTAACCAAGCAGTGTAGGGCCAAAATTGTTATTGCTTCCAAATTAGTTGTTGAGGTAGAGTTAAATGTTGTGCCTTTGGATATCTATGGAATTATCTTGGGAAGTATGTATCTATATCACAGAAAGGCATTTTTCTTCCAGAATGAAATTAAATACCACCTCACGAAGGATGGGATAGAATATATAGTCAGATCTCATCATACGAAAGTTAGTGCTATCCTTTTAAGTGCAGGGCATATTAAATTACTGGTTAATTCTAGAAAAGGGTGTATGCTCATTGTGGTGAGATTGAAAGAGGTAGAGAGGGCTGATGCTTTAAAAGATTGTGATCCTGATCATAAGAAAGAATTGTTAGAAATTATTTCTGACTATGATCGATTGTTTTAGGAACCAAGAGGATTTCCCCAGAACAGGAAATCCAGCATGAGATACATTTACAACAGGGGTCTCCTTTACCAAATATTGGCATGTAGAGGATGGTTTTTATTGAGATGGAGGAGATCAAGAAGTAGGTATAGGAATTGCTAAATGAAGGGGTCATCAGACTGATTCCTTCTCTGTGCAGCTCATCAATCGTGTTGGTGCCAAAGAAAGATGACACATGGATAATGTCTGTAGACTATAGGGCACTAAAAAAAATTATGGTGAAGAATAGATACCCTCTCCCTCACATTGATGAATTGTTTGATCAGTTGAAAAATATTGTATATTTTACAAAAATGGATTTGTATAGTGGATATCACTAGGTTAGAGCTGCAGAAAAAGACATTTGTAAGACTACATTCAAAAACAAGTAGGGGTTGTTTGAATGGATCGTGATTCCATTCATACTGCACAATTTTCTAGCCACGTTTATGAAGGCCTTTCAGTGGGGAGGAAAGCAATAGAAATCCTTTGACATGTTGAAAGAGAATATCAACACAGCACCAGTGCTAACCTTACCATACCTTCAACAAAATTTTGAGATTGAGACAGATGTCAGTGGATATGTCATGGGAGTTGTATTGATGCAACAAAGGAATCTTATATGTTACCATTCAGAGACTTTCTCCCAGGTTGTTGGGAATTATCCCACATAAAACAGGGAGTTCTACGCCTTGGTTCAGAGTGTAAAGAAGTGGAAACCATACCTGATGTACAAGGAGACCATCATCAACATGGATCATCAGCCCTTGTAGTACCTTCAGGCACAGAACAAGCTTCAACAAGCCCGCCATTTCAGATGCATGAGATTCCTCCAATAGTTTCATGAGGAAATAAAATACGGAAGGGTGTCGGAAACAAAGTAGCAAACATGCTTTCTCACCCTCCTATTTATTCATCCGTGGTTTTGCAAAAAGCTTCTTTGTTGTTTTGGGCAATTTTAGTGTTCTTCAAAAGCCTAACCCTCTAGACCTAGTAGCTAGTCTAGAAACAATAGACAAAGTAATTCATCGCATTTACTATAGTTAACAGATAAGAGAAAGAAGAACAAAGGTACCAACTTGTAACTTTCGCTCGATCTCTCTCTCTCCTTTGACCGATTTCACCACTCCTTTTCATACTTAACTCGCTTAGGAAGTACCTGCACACAAGCCAAGATAGAAACCCATCAAAGAATATAGTAATGACGATCTGTTATCTAAACATATCATTGAATCAAGAACACGATATACATTATACAAACACATGAATGGAAAAGGCTTAGAATTCTTTATTAATAGAAGGAAGGATTACAACTCATGTAGATGCATGCTCGATTCAGTGTCATCTTTCGAGCTTCAAACCCTTCTCTCCTCATGAAGCAACAATTTTACATCATCACAATACTCTTGCAAATCTCACTCAAACAACATTTCCTTAGCTCAAGAAATTCCAACCTCCCCAAGCCTTTGAATTCTTGGTCCATTTATACCTGGATGGAGGAGTTTAAGCCATTAATAGCCTTCATGAATGCTTTGCCAAAATTGGGAAGTGGTTCCATGGAGGAAGGGATAATGGATTAAGGTTCCTTCATCTCCTTCCTCATCCAAAAGTGAGCCCAATCCATCTTGAAACTTACAGAAGGATCCATTAGATGAGGAATCCAATGGATTCATTTCAAAAATTCAATGAATCACGCTCACCGCAAGTTAAACAAAGGTTAGGTGTGATACATAACACCCAGAGAGTGTAGTTCTTGCAATGCATTGCAGCCAGATAGAAGGCCACCTACGCTGATCTCCTTAGGAGTATTTTTTGGATGAATGGTGTCATGAAACTCTTGAGAGACAAGCATGATGTAGGTTAACTTCATTAGGGAATGAAAACAACTGAATTAGGGGTTGATGGACCCTAATAATACGGATCTGGAAGTCAGGGTTGATGTGCCCAAATTTTCCTGTAACAGTTGCCCCCTAAAGCATGAAGTCAAAAGTAAACATGTCGAGTGAGATACTTTACCACTTCGAGAGAAGGTTTCGAAATGGAAGGAGACTTGCATCAGTTAAAATACATATATCATGATACTTTGATTTGTTTTCACACAATTTAGCTAAGGGAAGGCATACCCATGCTCAGCGTATAAACTTTCATTACATGTACAAATATAGTTGTCTACAGATATAGACCCATGAATGTAAGTCCATTTGTACATTTGATATAGTACTCTTGAACATATATCACAGCCCGGATGGATGAAACTAGATCTGGGGTCTTCAATCTCATCCAATATTTCACTTAAGTACAAGTCTAACCATGTGAATAGATGATCTAAAGTCGAACATGGAGAGACATTGTCTGATTACCAGTCAATGATGTAAGTCGTTAACAGACACGAGAGGGATCACCAATAATGATAATGATCCACAAGGTACTGCAGTACATTCTGCATAGTGTGAATAAATGATTTGATGTCAAACACCATATGAAGTCTTTCAGTCAAAGGTTAGTGATGTCAACCTATCGCCGGAAGCGAGAAACCTTCCATTGATGTATGCAAGACTTGAGGTACTGAAGGGGTGTTTCTAAGTCAACTTCTTGGATGATGTGCTGATGTCGACAAGAAGTGACTCATCGCAGGAGGGCCTTGATGTATCCCACATCAACGACATGAAATGAGGTAAATGATTTTGGAGATGAAACATCGAATAACGACACAAGGTTCAATAATGGCAGGCATGAAAATGAAGGTTTACTGTATTGTAAAGGATGAAGTTTTGAACTGAATGACTTCTCTTGATCATATCGGCAACATTGAGGTGAATTGGTAACATTGACCCAAAACAATGTGATGGATGGTATGATAGACCAATGGTGTGATAACCATCAAGCTAAATGACCCAACCCACATAGTCACAGTGATGAAGTGAAAGTGTCATGTTCAAGAGTGACCTGCTACCATAAAGTGATCCTAGCTTTTTCTGTTTTCCCCAGTCATTTCTGACCAGTACCTCTTTATTTTTATCAAGCTTGAGGAGGATAACATATGCTTGCTGTATAATTTAACCCTTCTGGAAAATCCATCGCTATTTGATGTTTTAACGAATCTAGAGAAGGTGAAACTTGGTCTTGTCTATATGGACAAGTTTGTCGCTATTTGATGTTTTTAACGAATTTAACGACAAAGATAACTCAGTCCTTTTCACATTTAGAGAGTCTAAAAAGGGACTAAAAGGAAACTCCACAAATTCCTTTTCGTACATTTGTCTCTCAAGTCTGAAAAAGCATAAAACAATAGAAGAGAGAACCTATTGATCATGTTTGATCAATGAATACCTTTTTCGTAGTTAATCTAACTCATCCCGAAGAAGGGGTAAAACTATACTGAGTAGATATCGATTCAAATCCATTAATGAGCTAGAAATGACAAGCACTTAGCAATATTTTCATGTTTAGAGAGTTTGAAAAGAGCTTAAAGAGGACTCCATTTTGAGGAACGAGTGGTGTCTAGGGCAGCAACTAGTTCTGATGATGTTGGAACTTCTTAAAACATGTTGATTTATGTGAAGAGGCTGGCCAAAAAGACCACTCCTTGCAACTTTTCCTCAAAAAGGGTAAAACAACCAAGTGAAAATATATGATCGGCCAAAGGGATGGTGGCAATGGAATGAAAACAACCAAGGCTCATCTGACAAGAAAGGCTAATAGAATGGAAATCGCGAGGGTTAAAAGTGGAAATGGGTTCATTTTTACACAATCTTGAACCATAGGAAACTATGCTTGGATTCACTTTCATGTTTACACAAGCTCGAAATGAAAAACTATGCTTGGATTTAGTTTCATTTTTACACAAGCTTAAAATGGAAAAACTATGCTTGAGATTGGTTTACATGCCCCCAGCATGATGAAAGAGAGAGTCTTCTGTAACTAGATGGAAGTCGTTGCAGTGAAGCAGGACAGTTATCCAACACCTTTCTGGCTTCGTCAAGATAGAGACAATGGTGAATGGGGTGGTTCCCCTCACATAACCTATAGGGAAACTTATCTTTACCACTAGGTGCATGCCCCCAAGCTTCATTATATTCACCTAAGTAGACTACTCATGGCTATCAGGCAGATGGAATGAAGGTTCTTTTACGAGATCAAGTGAAAGACTCGACTAGTAATTTATGAGATCTACTGAAAGACTCAACTTGGAACTTTGCTTCAGGGGACCTTATTTCATTTTTTAATGAGCTTAACACAAGACAAGGAACTTTTCTTAGATTCCTTGTTTCATCTTTTAATGAGCTTGACATAAGAAAAGTAACTATGCTCATGGAACTATTTCATTTTTTAACGAGGTTGACACAGTAAAAGAACTATCCTCGTATCCTTGGTTTCATTTTTAACGAGGTTGACACAAGACAAGGAGCTATCCTCGGAAACCTATTTCATTTTTTAATGAGGTTGACACAAGACAAGGAACTCTCCTCAAAATCCTTGTTTCATTTTTTAACGAAGTTGACACAAGACAATGAACTATCCTCATGAGGCCTGTTTCATTTTTTAACGAGGTTGACACAGTAAAATAACTATCCTCATACTCCTTGTTTCATTTTTTAATGAGGTTGACACAAGACAAGGAACTATCCTCGGAAACCTGTTTCATTTTTTAACGAGGTTGACACAGTAAAAGAACTATCCTCGGAGACCCTTGTTTCATTTTTTAACAAGGTTGACACAAGACAATGAACTATCCTCAGAGACCCTTGTTTCATTTTTTAACGAGGTTGACAAAAGACAATGAACTATCCTCGGACTCAATCACAACTCATAAGAGGTCTGGATCTAATGCCCCCAGTACATGTTGTATAACATCACTGAATTGATTTTCAGTTGATTTAGGTATGGAACAGGTTGCTAAATAATTAATCTATGGCAGGGATGATACCATTGGTAAAAAAAGACCAATTAGGGATGATGGTTGACTAGGAGCTATACTTGGTCTGGGAAATGAAAGTTGGTCAACGGTGACAATTCTACCTTCATGCGGGAAACAAATCACTCAAAAGAGTGTTGAAACAATAGCTCCCATGTCATAAACATAGTCATGCCCAAGAAGTAAATTGAAATATAAAGGGCCTGGGACTACCATAATGTTTATATAAATGGTTTTTCCTCCCAAAGTAATAGGTAAATGAGGGAGTATCCCTAATGGTTGACTGGTTCCTCTGTTAAAAGCCAACAGTTTCTGTGTGACTGGCACAAGTGGAAATGAACCGAGCGCTTACCAAGCAGTTGAGGGAAGGATGCTCACTGATGCACCTTCATCTACAATAGTGCCCAATACGATCATATTACAAACTTGTCCTATGATCTGGAAAGGCACATAAGAAGGAAGGCGGAATCCTTCCAGTCGATTCCAATTAAAGGAAGTGACTAGACTACTTGGAGGGGGTACCGTAGAAATTGAAGGATTAACCCCTTGAGTTACGAGAACGGGAGGATTTTCCTCCTATCTTGATGGAACATGTAGATTTTCCCCAAGCTCATTAGACTCTGAAGAAACAAAAATAACTTGAGTGGTATCAGATTCACTCTCTTCGGGAAAGGTATGATTTAATGAAGGTGAAATCGAGTCAAATGTTACCTCGACCTGTTGATTTGGGTCGGGTATAGACTCATAGGATTCACTTTTAGAGAGAGTGGTTTCGACCGATGGTTGATTTTGGTCAGTCAATTCATCAACTAGTGAAGGATTTAGGGAAAGTTTCCTGTAACCAGATGGAAGTCACTGCAGTGAAGCAGGACGATTATCCAACACTTTTTTGGCTTCATCCAGATAGGGACAAAGGTGAATGGGATGATTCCCTTCACATAACCTACATGGAAAGTTGATTTTTCCCTTCTTTCCATGATCTTTATTGCCATTAGTTGATTTTGTGTCACGAACATGATCTCCAGAAGTTGATGACACAGGATGTGAATGGGAATACCATTCTTCTAAGATCTGAGAAATATCAGGACAATTTCGAAGAAGATGGTCTCCCGCAAAAAGTTTGCATGGATATCGAAATTTGTGAGGCTTGACAGATGATTTCTCATCAGATGTTGCATTCAAAGCAATGGTTGCTTGGTTGCCCCTTTACTGAATTTGCTTCTTCTTCTTCTTCTTCCTCCCTTTCTTCTTCGTCTTAGCCACTTGGTTACTAGTACCAATACTTTCGCCAGGAGAAGAGGAAGAAGGAGAGGAAGAAATGATGGAGGAAGAAGGCAAAGGGTCAACCTTAGGATCAATTGGAGGTTGATTTTGGTCAGTTGGAGGTGTACTCGCTTGTGGAGAAATCATGACCTTTTGAACCAAGGAGGTTGAAAAAAACCATACTGGAAAGCCAATGGTAAATCCCAGAAGGGACAATGTAGCCATATATGGAGCACAAATATTTCCAAATGGAGGATGTTATCCACGGTCAATTAACTTATTACGACACTAGAACAAAACTTCGTTTTTTCATTTTTAAAGAGTCGAGAAAAGGCAAAAGATGACTCTAGTCACCTTCGATGTTTAATGAGCTTGAAGGGACAAGTGCTCAGATGATCATTTTACAGTTAAAGAGTTGAAAAGGAACGAAAGTGATTGCTCTGGAGATTCTAGACAAGAGGGTTTACCAAACAAACCACAAAACTACAATATACACCTTGGTGATAAATGAAAGAGAAATTACAAAGGATTTAACGTACGATAGTCAATCTTCCTAAATGTTGTGTTCGGTGCATTGAAATCGGTAAGGCGTCAGACTCGGCTTCCTAAGGATAAAGGATTTCAACCTATTGGGTTCTCCCACCATATACTCGATGGTACAGGGAGCACAAGTCCATACTAGCACTTATCGAATCAGAGAGGTGGAATCACCCAACCTCAGTGAAAATGACAACCACTAGGTTTAAAGACACTATAACACGTCTCTAGCCTAGACCTCTAGATGTTTCTTGTTAAGTTCCAATGCGTTATTAGATTAATTGATGTAAATTTTAGGTTGATCTTTATTATAATTTTCCTTTGAAGGTTCACCACGAGATGTTTTCCGAAATTCAAAAAATGCAACTAGAATGAGAAGTACTCCTTCCATTCAATTTAACAATGAAAATCCTAGCTACTAGGGATAGAGCAAACAAGTACTTTTTGATCAATCAACAAAGAGCACAAACTAGATGCAATTCCCTAAACCATTCCTTTCAAGCATACACAAACTCTTTTTGATGCAAATTGCATGTATTTCTTTTTAGTTTCTCTTAATGTGAATGATCCAATAAGAAAAGGTAATGCACAAACGATTCAGAACTCTTTTCATAAAAAATGACGATTTGTGACAATTTCTTTTAAAGGGAAAGCAAGACTGTACGACAGTTTCAATTTTAAAGAAATGAAGATTTTTGACACTTTAAATGAAAATACAAATCAAATGCACACATCAATCAATCGATCTTTTATGAATGAAGATTTTATGACAATTCAATTTTCGAAGGAAAAGATGACTTTATGACACTATCTTTCAACAAAGATCAATCAACCAAAAAATAAATTTGACTATAGACTGATAATGACAAAGAAAACATTAAAGAAACATTAATCAATCCAATCAAAGTAGGGTTGGCTGGCTAAGGAGATGAAAAGACTATTTTCAGAGATAACACATCATTGATCTTCATGAAGCAAGCAATCAGAACAATTTTGGCAAAACTCAATCCAAAGGTGGGAAATCAACCTAAGGTTGATCAACGCAGATCACAGAGGGGATAACTACGCTGCATAGCATTGTCTCTCACTAAAGACTGCACTGATTTCAATGATTTGAAAATTGATCAGTGCAAGCCAAAGAGGGCCAATTTGCGTTGATCATCGCAGGTCAAAGAGGCCAAACTGCGTTGATTAAAATATTCCAAGCTTAATCAGGGTAGGTCAAATAAGGCCTAACTGTGCTGCATAGCACTGTCTCTAAGGCTAGCCTGCACTGATTCTTATGAGGCCACCCAAGAGTCATCTAACCTCAAATTTTGACCAAAATTCAATGCAAAAGGCTGAATTACAACAAGTAAAGTATGTTAAGGTGTCTAGGAGGTTGATAAGCTAATAAAAGGGTTAAAACGATCCCCAGCGGAATCGCCAATTTGTTATGGGAAATTTTAGTGTTCTTCAAATGCCTAACCCTCTAGACCTAGTAGCTAATCTAGAAACAACAGACAAAGTAATTCATCACTTCTCCTATAGTTAACAGATTAGAGAAAGAAGAACAAGGGTACCAACCTATAACTTTTTCTCGATGTCTCTCTCTCTCTCTCTCCTTTGACCGATTTCGCCACTCCTTTCCTGATCTGAAAATGGAATGTACTTGTTTAAGGGTGCAAGGTATCCATTTCCCATAATTTCAAATGTGAGCTATACACTCCAAGTGACCTCTAAAAATGTGAAAACTTCTTATTTCTTATACAGAGATAGACTGTAGGGGCATTCACCGAACATGTCACCTCTAAAGAGAGGATGAGTTCCAGAGGCTACCTGGCCCTCTACAGGCTCTGCCTAAAGAAATAAGGAAGTAAACACTTAGAAGTCTTTGACATACGTATACTTGAAGTTTGATGTCTTGCGGAATAAGACAAATAACTTTCTGCAGCTGAATAGGTGATTATATGTGTATGCAAGTTATGTATATTTGTTTTTTAACACTTTATATCAGTTTTGTTTAGCATTTCATCTTCAGCAAATAAAGACATCAAAATGATAAAGCAGTTCACCCCCTCTGGGCTACATCTGTTGGACCAAACCTCTCAAACTAGGCTTGTCCTCTTGTATTAAAAATGCTACAAACGCTAATACAAGAATATGAGTGTCTCGAAATACAGATCTGACTGTAAATACAGAATCATAAGATAGGAATTAGCTAAACATGCTCTTTCCCACACACTAAACAGTGAGATTTGTACCTTATACAGTACTTTCCCCAATTTGCCCTAGTGGCTCTTTAAAATTGCATGGAGAATTTCGAGGTGAATATGACCTCAATTGGTTCTGAAACCTCTGCCATTAGACTCAGAAGGTCGAAAATAGCAGACATAGGCTCTTGAATCACCAAAAATGGATGAACATAGCCCCCAAACAGCTCAAGCACTTAAATGGCCCTGGTGGCCCTAAAAGCTTCCCTGAAGCTAAACAGTGAGAAGAACGCCTCAACAGGAAAAAAGATCTATAGAAATGGATTTAGAAGGCTGAAAACCTTCAGAAATTACCTTCGTTCCACATTCAATGGCTGCACAATTCCCAATGCAACTCCCAAACTGATTTGGCCCTTGTGGCTCCTGGAACTTCCACGAAGTAAAAACACTTGCAAACGACCTCAGATGGCTGTGAAACCTATGCCAATGACTTTAGAAGGTCGAAGAGACCCGAAATCAAAAGAAAATTCGTCCAAAATGGACTTTCCTAGCCAAAGTTATGGCCATTTACCCCCAACTGCCAGCTGCCCCTACAAAAACTCCAAATAACTTTAGTTGGAGCCAGTTAGGTCCGCCAATTATGGCGGGACCGCCCATATTTGGCAGTCCACCAAAAATACCACCAGACAGACCATGCATTAAATCGTTAGTTGCAACTGCATGTGAACGGATTTAACATCTGGCAGTTTTCCTCGGATTGCGCGCCGGCGGTTTAGGGGGTAGAGCCCACGGTTCAATGGCGGAGGTCATATGTATGGGGGGCTGGCCCCCTTGGGGCCCCACTCCAACCAAATTCAAAGCCTATAAACCATTTGTCCCACGCCATAAACAAGTTCCGCTTGTGTGGTCTATTGGTAAAGCGTTTGCCTTGTGGTAAGGAGGTCGTGGGTTCGATCCTCCATCCATCCACATAATTTTGAAATGCGCCACACATATATGCTGACGTCACCCTGGGCCACGTGGCAGCCTCCGGACCTGCCATGTGGCAACCTGTGATTGGCTGCCCAGATGGAATATTCCAAAGAATATTCTGCGGAATATTCTTTTTTTAATTTTATTTTTTTTTTGAAAAATATTCAAAAATTAAGGGTTATTGCGCGATTTTGTTTTCAGCATAACTTTATCATACGGCGGCCGTTTTTCAAACCGTTCACGGCACCGAAATTAGGAGGACGAGATCTATCCTATCATTTAGATTCAAACCAATTCTGAGCACTTTCATTTTTGACCATTTTACGACACTTGGTCCTGAGCTCCTGATCCAACCTCCCAAATGAGAAGGCTTTTGGTCCCCAAAAGCTTACTGAATCTCCGAACTGAACTGTACAGCACTTGAGGAACAGAAATATCCTCTTCCATTTAGCCTTATCAACTGTCACAATGCCCATCCATGGCACCTCCGCTCTAGAAGAAGAGTTGCCTCCCAAATGAGAAGGCTTTTATAAAGATGAAACACTTCATCATTTCTCCTCTTTACAATCTTGGAGATCAAATTAACTTTTTCCAAGTCAATATTACATTACATGCATGGTTAAAAACAAAGTAATCAACCCTTCAAGTTAATCACACATACATGTTTAAAATACAAGGAAATCATCATGATCCCTGTGCTCATGCATATCGTTCTCATGCATGCAGTTTATCCTTCAACTTTATCTTAAGTACAATCATAAGTATAATATCCTCGATCACAAGTACATGTACTTTCAAAGCTAAAATGAATATAACTTTTGTTGCGATAGAGTGAGTCTCATACTGCTTCTCCATCCTGCATCTTGCATTCCCTTAACAAAGAAATGCATTCAATCAAAAGACATGAAACTTTAGTTGGATAAGAATTCTAAACATTTCTTACCAATCCATTTCAAAGGCGCTTCCTTTAACTGCACATCAATATCAACATGTGTATCATCCTGACACATATCAATGATGGAAACTTCCTTCCCATTCTTGCCATACTCTTTCTCCAATTTCTTCAACTTTCGTAGAAGCATTCTTAGATTCAGATTCCAACACCTTTCAGCAGTATGTCCTTGCTTATGGCAATAAGTGCAACACATGTTCATCTTCTTGACAGCATGATTTTCATTGTCCATTGGAACTTTGTCTTCTTGCCTCCTTTCCTTCAAAAGTTTCCTGTATGTTGCCATTCTTTTCCAACATCTAGAAACATTATGGTTAACCAAACCACAAAAGGAACATGCCATTCTTTTCCAATGCTTGTGTGGAAATTTTCCATGCTTTACATGATCAAAGGAAATATGATTGAAATCAGATTTATACCTTTCTCTTTCACCTTCATTACCTTCATGAGGAGGTGAATCAAATGAAGAAGAAGCTCCTTTTGGAACACCATCAATCCCTTCAATGGTTTTAGAGCTTTCACAATTCTCTTGTTCAAGTGCATTCTTATGCACACCTTCCTGCAAAGCATGTTTCAACTTTAACCCTATGCCTCTAGTATGTTTCTCAAAAGAAAAAACATAAACATTCTTATAAGAATTTGAAGACAAACTAGAATTGTTTACCTCTTCTTCAAGCTGATACTTGGCTAAGGCTTCTTTGGAAACAAGGAGTTGTGTCTTCAACTCATGCATCCTTTCTAGATTCATGTTGGCAATATGAAGTTGGCCTTCCATTACCTACAATTGGTCAGAAAGCAACTACTTCTCTTCCCTCATGGAATTCAACTGCTCTTGAAGTCTAGAGCTCTTTCTTTCATCCTCATACATTTCTCTCACCATTTTCATCATGATGAAAAATTCTTGCTTCAAGCCTTCATCAAAGAATCTTGTGAAGGAGGATGATTTTGAGAACTCACTTATGGAAGTTTTCATTATAAAAATGAACAAAATAGCTTCAGCCAACTCAAACAATAAGTAGTTTGCAGAATAATAAAGCAGTCAATCTTCAACATTGCTTAAGACACCTTTCAAGCTACACAATCGAGCTAGTGATGTCAGTCAAGCAAACCTAGTGCTCTGATACCATCTTGATCTGAAAACGGAATGTACTTGTTTAAGGATGCAAGGTATCCATTTCCCATAATTTCAAATGTGAGCTATACACTCCAAGTGACCTCTGAAAATGTGAAAACTTCTTATTTCTTATACAGAGATAGACTGTAGGGGCATTCACCGGACATGTCACCTCTAAAGAAAGGATGAGTTCCAAAGGCTACCTGGCCCTCTACAGGCTCTGCCTAAAGAAATAAGGAAGTAAACACTTAGAAGTATTTGACATACGTATACTTGAAGTTTGATGTCTTTCGGAATAAGACAAATAACTTTCTGCAGCTGAATAGGTGATTATGTGTGTATGCAAGATATGTATATTTGTTGTTTAAAACTTTATATCAGTTTTGTTTAGCATTTCATATTCAGCAAATAAAGACATCAAAATGATAAAGCAGTTCACCCCCTCTGGGCTACATCTGCTAGACCAAACCTCTCAAACTAGGCTTGTCCTCTTGTATTAAAAATGCTACAAAGGCTAATACAAGAATATGAGTGTCTCGAAAGACAGATCTAACTGTAAATACAGAATCATAAGATAGGAATTAGCTAAACATGCTCTTTCCCAAACACTAAACAGTGAAAATTGTACCTTATACAATACTTTTCTTAATTTGCCCTCGTGGCTCTTTAAACTCGCATGGAGAATTTCAAGGTGAAGATGACCTCAATTGGTTCTAAAACCTCTGCCATAAGACGCAGAAGGTCGAAAATAGTAGACATAGGCTTTTGAATCACCAAAAATGGATGAACATAACCCCCAAACATCTCAAGCACTGAAATGGCCCTAGTGGCCCTGAAAGTTTCCCTGAAGCTAAATAGTGAGAAGCATGCCTCAACAGGAAAAACGAGCTGTAGAAATGGATTTAGAAGGCTGAAATCCTTCAGAAATGACCTTCGTTCCACATTCAATGGCTGCACAATTCCCAATGCAACTCCCAAACTGATTTGGCCCTTGTGGCTCCTGGAACTTCCACGAAGAAAAAACACCTGCAAACGACCTCAGATGGATGTGAAACATGTGCCAATGGCTTCAGAAGGTCGAAGAGACCCAAAATAAAATAATAATTCATCCAAAACGGACTTTCCTAGCCAAAGTTATGGCCATTTACTCCCAACTGCCAGCTGCCCCTACAAAAACTCCAGATAACTTTAGTTGGAGCCAGTTAGGTCCACCAATTATGCCGGGACTGCCAAAAGTTGGCGGTCCACCAAAAATACCGCCAGACAGACCATGTGTTGTTGGGAAAAGTATCCAATACGGAATGACCCTATCCCACTCTAAGGGTGATAGTTCCTTAGCAACAATCAAAGCAAAGCTATCTGAGATTACTTCTTTATGAGATGTAAAAGAGGGGAGAAAGAGATCCACTAACCGATGTCTTTCGCTAATGGTTGATCCAATCTTCTCTCCTTGCTGCTTGCCCCCAGCTCCTTGCTCTTTCACTGGCCCAGCTACACCAAGATCCTGCAAAATGGCAAGAGAGGGAAACTACAAGAAGCATACATTCATAATTGATTCAAGGATTAGAATAAATCAAATACACAAGTATAACAATAAACCATTGCAACACATGCATATAGAAGAACCTCAACTGCTTTATTAATGGAAGAAGTAAGGTTCAGGAAGTGAGACAACCATAAAAGGCCCAATCCAGCATCATCTTCCCAGCAGAAAGAAATCTCCTCTTCACCTCCTTCAAAGCAAATCACCCAATAGTTCTAAACTCAAACCAACAGCAATTCTTTACATTCACAAGATTCCAGCCTCTTAGACATCATGAGAGAGATCTATATATAGGAGTTTTGGAGAAAGGATGAGTCAGCTTGAGGCTGGCATGAAGCTGACTAGTGTCCTCTCTCACTTCAGTTCTTCTTCAGTTCTTGAGTCCACTTGGAGGTTCTTGCTTCCACTTGGAGATCTAGAACCTCTTACTCATCACCAGTCGAATTCCCTGATCCAAGTGTCATTTTGGAAGCTTCCTGGGCATTGACACCTTGAGGAATGACTGTGCCACATGTCCAAACTCGCCCAGCGCAGGTAGCCTTCTTTGCAGTTGACATTCAACGCAGGTAGACAGTGGAGCAGTTGACATTCAGCGTAGATGCTCAGTGGAGCAGTTGACATGATCCAGAATTGCCTTGTTTTTGAGTGTTTTCAGGTGGAGAACTTTTATTTAGTGCTGTGGTTTGCTGACCTTGTTCCTCTAGGGGTAGGAACAACATGTTTAGGGACTTTGGATCCCTTAGATTATGGACATTTCATGCTTCATGCTGTAAGGCACAAAAATGTCTATAACAGTTGCCCCCTAAAGTATGAGGTCGTTTATCGGGTGAAATCCTTTATCAGGAGGATCCGAAGTTCATTCAATCGCTGAGAGGTGACCTGTAATAAGATACAATACAATACATTATTTTTTCATATTGCTTTCATGATCTAGCTGAGGCGGGCATTCCCATGCTCAGCTTTATAAATTCATTTTGGTACATAGAACAGACGATCGTCTGATGGTAGACTGATAATTTTGGTGAAAATTATCATCCTTTGAGTAGGATGATCATCTGCTGCAATGATGTACATGTCAAATGTCTTTATATTTCCTGAATATATATCGCAGCCCGGATGGATGAAACTATATCCGGGGTCTTCAAACTCGTTCGATCTTCACTCTAAGTACAAGTCGATCCATGTGAGAATTGTGCTGAAGTCGAACATGGAAAGACCTCGCTTGATTACCGGTCAATGATGTAAACCGTTAACAAGCGCGAGAGGAATCACCGATAATGATAATGACCCTCAAGGTACTGCAGTACAATTCACGTGGTGTGAATAAAGGACTTGGTGTCGAACACCACGCGAAATCTTTCGGTCGAAGGTCATTGATGTATACCTGTCGCCGGAAGTGAGAAACTTGCCATTGAGGCATGCAAGCTTCAAAGTACTGAGGGGGTTGTTCCTAGATCAACTTCTTGGATAATGAGCTGAAGTCGACAAGAAGCGATCCGTCAAAGGAGGGCCTTAATGAATCCCACATCAGTGACACAAAACAGAGCTAATGATTTTAATGGAGATGAAAACAATCTGTGAAATATGATTCAGGGTGGCGGTCATGGAAGGATGAAAGATGATGTATGGTAGTGGATGGGACACGGTTGACTCTTTCTGAACAACATCTCTTGAACATATAACGACACTGATGCGATGGATCGGTAGCATTACCCCAAATGTGGATGGTTTGGCGAGACCATGGTGATGAGACCGGTGAATGAAACAACCCAACCCGATGTGGTACGGAGGAAAAGTGTCATGTTCAAGAGCGAATTGCTACCATTAAAGCTTTTAGGTTCTCCCAATTTTCCCCAGTCATTTCTAACCAGTACCTCTTTATTTTTGTCAAGCTTGAGGAGGATAACATATGCTTGTTCTATAACCTGCCCTTCGGGCAAGCCCATCGCTATGTTTTAACGAGCCTAGCGATAGGGAAACTCGTTCTCGTCTAAAGACAAGTTTGTCGCTATTTAATCATTTTAACGAGTCTAACGACAAGGAAAACTCGGTCCTTTTCATTTTTAGAGAGTCTGAAAAGGTACATAATGTTAACTCCAACATTCCTTTTTCGTCATCTAAACCCTTAAGTCCGAAAAAGTATAAAACAATACAGAAGGGATGAGTTTTCGATAATTTTAACGAGCTGAATAAAACAAGCGCTCGACCTTTTTGTGCAATAATCCCTCAGGTCCAAAAAGATTAAAATCTAGAGGAGGGATAGCTTTTCCGGTCCTTTTAACGAGCTAGAAGGCCAAAACTTGGCAATCTTTTCATATTTTACGAGTCAGATGAAAAGAGCTTAAAGAAGACTCGTCTTTTGAGGAACGAGTGATAAACAGGGATAGCAACTAATTCCAGGTACAGGTTGGAATTTTCCAATCACGGCAATGTCACAAGGATGGCTAAGTGAAATCACTCTTCGCAGCTGTTCCTCAAAATGGGTAAACAATCATATGGAGGTGAACGATCGGCCAAATGAAGATGGAAGTGGCAGGTGCAAACATGACCAAGGTTTTTATGGCTGATAAACTTACGATCACAGTGGTTATTTACCGGGATAGGTTCATTTTTTAGTTAAAAATGAGCTTAAACTCTGGAGGAAACATTGCTCACTGCTTATATTTATTTTTTAACGAGCATGAAGACCGCGTTAAAACTGCTCGAATCTTGCGTTTATTTTTTAACGAGCATGAACTTTATGCTAAAACTGCTCGAATTACCAGTCATAAGATAAGAAATGTCCCCTGAAAGATCCCATTTTTTATAGAGCTTGCGCCTTACCAAAGCTATGCTCCCTCTCATCCTTTCTTTATGCAAGTTCGGAAACGGCTAAACTAAAAAGCAGATAAATAACCGTTCTTTCCTTGCTCTCCAAAAGGTTTGCATGCCCCCAGGTATAAAATACAATTTCAAGGTTGCCCCTCCTCCTTCTCACCTCTGTTTTTCTTTGGGTGTTCACAGCTACTTGTCGTCTTGCTAGTCCAATTTTAACGATACTTGTCTTCTCGTTAATTTTAACGAGTCTATACGATACTTGTCTTCTCGTCAGCCCAACTTTCAATAGATTTTTCGCAAGATCGCAAGAGAACAACTACTTGCAACAAGAGAGCAGCTACTTGCGACAAGAGAAGAACACTACTCAAAGACAAAACATTTGTGTTACTGAGGGAGGCTTACCTCTTTCTGGTTACCCAAAGATTGTCTTGTTATTTTTTCAACAAAACACTTCCTCGGCAATGTCTACCGAAATAGACAAGGGTGAATGACCTTTGTCAAACACGTAACTTTGACAAAAGAATCTTATTCCAGAACAACCCCTCTTCCATCCACGGACAGGGTACGGACTAGTCATATTCTCTCGCGGAAATTCTACTTTATACCCAAGGTTTTCTCTGCCCGAAGCAGACCAGGATGCATGCCCCCTGGGTTCCAGTCCCATCTTTCCGAATCACTCGCACTCATCGGGAAGAAGGACTGGGGGTGGAGATATTTCTTGATTGAATAGACCATTCAGGGTTGGTATGTGACTATTTGCGATGCGTGATCCCGGAAATGAAAGTTGGTCTACGAGCTTGACCATTCTTCCTTCGTGTGGAAAACACATTACTCTAAAGAGTGAGGAGACTATTGCTCCCATGCAATATATATAGTCTCGTCCAAGGAGTAGGTTATAATCCAAGGGTCCTTGAACGACCATCACGTTCATTTGAACGGCCTTCCCTTTACATGTAATGGGCACATTGGGGAGGATCCCTAATGGTCGACTGGTTCCTTTATCGAAACCCGAGAGATTTCTTATCTCAGGCAAAAGCGCCAGGGAACCCAGTGCTTTCCAAGCAACAGAGGAAAGGATACTCACAGATGCCCCTTCATCAATGATAGTGCCAGCCATTACCATTCTGTATATTTGGACCATGATTCTGAATGGTATATTGGCTGGCAACCGGGGTCTGCCTAGTTGGTTCCAATCAAAGGACACAACCAGGTTGCTTGGTGGTGGGACCGAATACACGGCCGGATATGACCCTGACGATGTTCCTTCCTGCGATAAAGGAATGGGCGCATTACCATGACGCTCGTCAGAGTCTGTGTTGATGAAAAGAATCTGGATGGTGTCATCCTTATTCTCTTTAGTGAGGGTGTCATTTGAAGATGAATCTTCAGTGACGGTGTCATTTGAAGATGAAACTTCTGAAGGGAGAACCGGGTCAACTGCCGTTTCGACCTTTGGACTTTCGTCCGGTCTGGATTCAGTAGGTTCATTTTCAATGACTGATGCTTCAGCTGACCACTTGAGCGGGCCAGCTGTATTCTCAACCAACGAAGGACTTGGCACGAGTTTTTTGTATCCAGGAGGAAGTCTCAACATGTGAAACCGGACGATCTTCCAAAACTCTCTTCGCTTCGTCTAAGAAGGGACAATGGTGGATGGCGTGATCGCCTTCACACAGTCTGCAGGGGGATCTTGCTCCCCCTCTTTGTCTTGAACCTTCACTTTCGCTGGTCGACGGTAAGCATTCAACATGGCTATCAGAGGTTGATGCTCCCGAACTGTGCAAACGAGGGGACCAGTCCCTTAGTATCCGGGGAATACAGGGACAATCTCTATGGAAGTGGTCTCCTCTACATATGACACATGGCGATTTAGGCCCGGTTTGTGCTGTGTGTGGATTTTTGTCAGATGTCTTTTGCTTGCCCCCAGTCGCCTTAGGCTCCTTCTTCTTCTTCTCTCTCTTCTTCTTCTCCTTCTTCTCCATGGGAGCTTGGCTTTTGCCGGCTCTACCTTGCGAAGAAGAAGGATTGGAGGAAGAGTTATAGGAAGTAGAAGGCTGGTGGGCAGCTCTAGACTGATCTAACTGTTGACTCGACTGCTCAGGAACCATGGTGTTCTGAACTAGATTGGTTGAGAATAGCCAGATTGGCAGGCCAATTGTCAGTCCTGGAAGCGACAATGTGGCCATGTGGGGCGCACCAACTTCTCCCCAAGAGGAGCAAGGACTAGGATTTCCATCATGGGGAATTCCTTGGTTGGTGCGTTCCATGTTCTCAACCTACAGATCAACGCAGGAATAGGAGGTGATTATGTTCCGTTTTAAAATAAATTTTATAACGACGCTTTAGACACAACTTGCTTTTTCACTTTTTAAGAGTCGAGAAAAAGCTAAAGATGACTCTAGTCTCCTTCGATGTTTTAACGAGCCCGAAGTGACAAATGCTCGGGTGGACTTTTTCAGTTATAGAGTTTAAAAAATGCCAAAAGAAACTACTTTGGAGTTCTAGGCAGAGGGTGTGCCAAACTTTTCGCAAAACCACAGAATACGTTTTACGGTACGAGTGGTCGATCTTCGTGAATGTTGTGTTCACTGCATTGCGATCAGTAGGGCGGCCGACACGACTTCCTATGGATAAAGGCTTTGTTCCTATAGGGGTCTCCCAATATATACGCGACGGTACGTGGGAGCACAAGTCCGTATTGATACTTATCGCTTCACCGTGGAGGAATCACCCAACCACTCAACACTAAGATATCACGTTTAACGACGCCGGAACACGTCTCTAGCTTAGACCTCTATGTGTTTGTGTTATGTTTCAATGCGTTGTTATGTAAATTCAATTTATTTTAGGTTGATCTTGTTTAGCAGTTTTCCTTTATGGATCACCACAAGATGTATGGTACAACTCCTAAATGCAGTCTAAAGATGAGAAGCAAGCTTTTTCAATCTTTTCAACTTATGAAAATCTTAACTACTGAGGGAAAAGAAAGACATCATCTTTTCACACAGATCATAGAGCACACACTAATGCACTTTTTCCTAAATCAACATGCAAGTTGTCAAAATGCACATGCACAATGCAGGTATTTCTTTTCTCTTTCTTAATGTTGGTGTACTACAAAAAGAAAGCTGTTGTATAACTTTGAATTCAATTTCAAGTGAAAGCAAACAAGCTTTTGTCCAAAATCAAAAGACACCTTAAGATTTACTTGTTTCAACACTAGAAATACATAAATTCAAACCATATGACGAAAGCAAAAGCTCAATCAGCTATGAACAGCAAACAAACTAACTCTTAAGATCAGAATGACACTTATCACAGGTCTAGATCTAAGAGGCCACAGCAAGACTAGTTCACTTTCGTTATGGGAAACTGCAAATGATGTAAGAAATACACAAAGAACAAATACAGTTTCTTTATACAACCGAGGCGGAATAGTGGCAAAGAAAGGTGGTTTCAGATAGGTACATTGACTGATAACAGGCTGCAAAAACAGGGATGAAAACAGGGCAACAGAAAGCAGAGAACCCCAGTTGCACAAGGCCACACTGGTTCAGCACAGGTAGAACACTGTCAGTTTGACATTCAGCGCAGGTAGCCCCTTCGGGACCTGCGATGAAATGCAGACTGCCTTCACAGTGCCTGCAATGAAGAGAGAAACTCTCGTTTCTCTTGGTTTCCGGGTTACAGATTGCTCAAAAATCAACAGTTTTTGGCCAAATTAAAGCTACCAATCAAGTACACACTAAAGGATGATTCAAAGGAGGATGAAAAGCTATCACTAAGAGTTGTTCAGAGTCCTTGTGGATCAGCTCTTCAAATCATAAACATGCCTAGAAACTGAGCTAGAGTAGCTGCCCTCAACTTTGCATTTGAAAGATGCAAATGCAGTTCGATTCGGTACTCCCTGTGTTTAGGAAATGAATAGCAAAAACACAAACAACCAACAAGATAAGATCCCCAGCGGAGTCGCCAATTTGTTGTTGGGAAAAGTATCCAATACGGAATGACCCTATCCCACTCTAAGGGTGATAGTTCCTTAGCAACAATCAAAGCAAAGCTATCTGAGATTACTTCTTTATGAGATGTAAAAGAGGGGAGAAAGAGATCCACTAACCGATGTCTTTCGCTAATGGTTGATCCAATCTTCTCTGCTTGCTGCTTGCCCCCAGCTCCTTGCTCTTTCACTGGCCCAGCTACACCAAGATCCTGCAAAATGGCAAGAGAGGGAAACTACAAGAAGCATACATTCATAATTGATTCAAGGATTCGAATAAATCAAATACACAAGTATAACAATAAACCATTGCAACACATGCATATAGAAGAACCTCAAATGCTTTATTAATGGAAGAAGTAAGGTTCAGGAAGTGATACAACCATAAAAGGCCCAATCCAGCATCATCTTCCCAGCAGAAAGAAATCTCCTCTTCACCTCCTTCAAAGCAAATCACCCAATAGTTCTAAACTCAAACCAACAGCAATTCTTTACATTCACAAGATTCCAGCCTCTTAGACCTCATGAGAGAGATCTATATATAGGAGTTTTGGAGAAAGGATGAGTCAGCTTGAGGCTGGCATGAAGCTGACTAGTGTCCTCTCTCACTTCTGTTCTTCTTCAGTTCTTGAGTCCACTTGGAGGTTCTTGCTTCCACTTGGAGATCTAGAACCTCTTACTCATCACCAGTCGAATTCCCTGATCCAAGTGTCATTTTGGAAGCTTCCTGGGCATTGACACCTTGAGGAATGACTGTGCCACATGTCCAAACTCGCCCAGCGCAGGTAGCCTTCTTTGCAGTTGACATTCAACGCAGGTAGACAGTGGAGCAGTTGACATTCAGCGCAGATGCTCAGTGGAGCAGTTGACATGATCTAGAATTGCCTTGTTTTTTAGTGTTTTCAGGTGGAGAACTTTTATTTAGTGTTGTGGTTTGCTGACCTTGTTCCTCTAGGGGTAGGAACAACATGTTTAGGGACTTTGGATCCCTTAGATTATGGACATTTCATGCTTCATGTTGTAAGGCACAAAAATGTCTATAACACCATGCATTAAATGGTTAGTTGCAACTGCATGTGAACGGATTTAACATCTGGCAGTTTTCCTCGGATTGCGCACCAGCGGTTTAGGGGGTAGAGCCCATGGTTCAATGGCGGAGGTCATATGTATGGGGGCCTGGCCGTTAGGGGCTGGGCCCCTTGGGGCCCCGCTCCAACTTATTTCAAAGCCTATAAATCATTTGTCCCACACCATAAATAAGTTCCGCTTGCGTGGTCTATTGGTAAAGCCTTTGCCTTGTGGTAAGGAGGTTGTGGGTTCGATCCTCCATCCGTCCAAAATTTTGAAATGCCACACATATATGCTGACGTCACCCAGGCGACGTCGATGCCTCTGAGCCTGCCACGTGGAAACCTATGATTGGCTGCCCAAATGGAATATTCCAAAGAATATTCTATAGAATATTCTTTTTTTAATTTTATTTTTTTTGAAAAATATTCAAAAATTAAGGGTTATTGGGCGATTTTGTTTTTGGCATAACTTTCTCATACGGCGACCGTTTTTCGAACCATTCACGGCACTGGAATTAGGAGGATGAGCTCTATCCAGTCGTTTAGGTTCAAACCAGTTTTGAGCACTTTCATTTTTGACCATTTTACGACACTTGGTCCTAATCTCCTGATCCAACCTCCCAAATGAGAAGGCTTTTGGTCCCCAAAAGCTTACTGAATCTCTGAACTGAACTATACAGCACTTGAGGAATAGAAATATCCTCTTCCGTTCAGCCTTATCAACTGTCACGATGCCCATCCATGGCACCTCCGCTCCAGAAGAAGAGTTGCCTCCCAAATGAGAAGGCTTTTACAAAGATGAAACACTTCATCATTTCTCCTCTTTACAATCTTGGAGATCAAATTAACTTTTTCCAAGTCAATATTACATTACATGCATGGTTAAAAACAAAGTAATCAACCCTTCAAGTTAATCACACATACATGTTTAAAATACAAGGAAATCATCATGATCCCTGTGCTCATGCATATCATTCTCATGCATGCAGTTTATCCTTCAACTTTATCTTAAGTACAATCATAAGTACAATATCCTTGATCACATGTACATGTACTTTCAAAGCTGAAATGAATATAACTTTCGTTGTGATAGAGTGAGTCTCATACTCAGCTTCTCCATCCTACAACTTGCATTCCCTTTACAAAGAAATGCATTCAATCAAAATACATGAAACTTTAATTGGAAAAGAATTCTAACCATTTCTTACCAATCCATTTCAAAGGCGCTTCTTTTAACTGCACATCAATATCAACATGTGTATCATCCTAACACATATCAATGATGGAAACCTCCTTCCCATTCTTGCCATACTCTTTCTCCAATTTCTTCAACTTTCGTGGAAGCATTGTTGGATTCAGAGTCCAACACCTTTCAGCAGTATGTCCTTGCTTATGGCAATAAGTGCAACACATGTTCATCTTCTTGACAGCATGATTTGCATTGTTCATTGGAACTTTGGCTTCTTGCCTCCTTTCCTTCAAAAGTTTCCTGTATGTTTCCATTCTTTTCCAACATCTAGAAACATTATGGTTAACCAAACCACAAAAAGAACATGTAATTCTTTTCTAGTGCTTGTGTGGAAATTTTCCATGCTTTACATGATCAAAGGAAATATGGTTGAAATGAGATTTATACCTTTCTCTTTCACCTTCATTACCTTCATGAGGAGGTGAATCAAATGAAGAAGAAGCTCCTTTTGGAACACCATCAATCCCTTCAATGGTTTTAGAGCTTTCACAATTCTCTTGTTCAAGTGCATTCTTATGCACACCTTCTTCCTGCAAAGCATGTTTCAAACTATTGCATTCCTCAAGGATACAACCTTGAGATAGAGAACCTGAAATGAAACTCCTTCTACGAACTGTTTCAATTACCTTCATGGCTGCTTTGGAACTTTCTCCATAAGATTTTCCATAGCCAAGACCCAAATTCTTAGGCCTTACCTCAACCATTATTGGCTCAACTATACCCTGTGCATGTTTTCCCAATCCTTTTCCTTCATATCCCATTTTGGACATCAACTTTAACCCTATGCCTCTGGTATGTTTCTCCAAAGAACCAACATAAACATTCTTATCAGAATTTGAAGACAAACTAGAATTGTTTACCTCTTCCTCAAGCTGATACTTGGCTAAAGCTTCTTTGGCAACAAGGAGTTGTGTCTTCAACTCATGCATCCTTTCTAGATTCATGTTTGCAATATGAAGTCTAGAGCTATTTCTTTCATCCTCATACATTTCTCTCACCATTTTCATCATGATGAAAAATTCTTTCTTCAAGCCTTCATCAAATAATTTTGTGAAGGAGGATGATTTAGAGAACTCACTTATGGAAGTTGTCATTATAAAAATGAACAAAGAGCTTCAGCCAACTCAAACAATAAGTAGTTTGCAGAATAATAAAGCAGTCAATCTTCAACACTGCTTAAGACACCTTTTAAGCTACACAATCAAGCTAGTGATGTCAGTCAAGCAAACCTAGTGCTCTGATACCATCTTGATCTTAAAATGGAATGTACTTGTTTAAGGGTGCAAGGTATCCATTTCCCATAATTTAAAATGTGAGCTATACACTCCAAGTGACCTCTGAAAATGTGAAAACTTCTTATTTCTTATACAGAGATAGATTGTAGGGGAATTCACCGGACATGTCACCTCTAAAGAGAGGATGAGTTCCAGAGGCTACCTGGCCCTCTACAGGTTTTTCCTAAAGAAATAAGGAAGTAAACACTTAGAAGTCTTTGACATACACATACTTGAAGTTTGATGTCTTGCGGAATAAGACAAATAACTTTCTACAGCTGAATAGGTGATTATGTGTCTATGCAAGTTATGTATATTTGTTGTTTAACACTTTATATCAGTTTTGTTTAGCATTTCATCTTCAGCAAATAAAGACATCAAAATGATAAAGCAGTTCACCCCCTCTGGGCTACATCTGCTGGACCAAACCTCTCAAACTAGGCTTGTCCTCTTGTATTAAAAATGCTACAAAGGATAATACAAGAATATGACTATCTCAAAAGATAGATCTGACTGTAAATACAGAATCAGAAGATAGGAATTAGCTAAACATGCTCTTTCCCAAACACTAAACAGTGAAATTTGTACCTTATACAGTACTTTCCCCAATTTGCCCTCGTGGCTCTTTAAACTTGCATGGAGAATTTCGAGATGAAGATGACCTCAATTGGTTCTGAAACCTCTGCCATTAGACTCAGAAGGTCGAAAATAGCAGACATAGGCTTTTGAATCACCAAAAATGGATGAACATAGCCCCCAAACAGCTCAAACATTGAAATGGCCCTAGTGGCCCTGAAAGCTTCCCTGAAGCTAAACAGTGAGAAGAATGCCTCAACAGGAAAAACAAGCTATAGAAATGGATTCAGAAGGCTGAAAACCTTCAGAAATGACCTTCGTTCCACATTGACTGGCTACACAATTCCCAATGCAACTCCCAAATTGATTTGCCCCTGGTGGCTCCTGTAACTTCCATGAAGCAAAAACACCAACAAACAACCTCAGATGGCTGTGAAACCTATGCCAATGGCTTTAGAAGGTTGAAGAGACCCAAAATCAAAAAACAATTCGTCCAAAACGGACTTTCCTAGCCAAAGTTATGGCCATTTACTCCCAACTGCCAGCTGCCCCTACAAAAACTCCAGATAACTTTAGTTGGGGCCAGTTAGCTCCGCCAATTATGGGGGGACCGCCCAAATTTGGCGCTCCGCCAAAAATACCGCCAGACAGACCACGCATTAAACGGTTAGTTGCAACTGCATGTGAACGGATTTAACATCTGGCAGTTTTCCTCGGATTGCGCGCCGGTGGTTTAGGGGGTAGAGCCCACGGTTCAATGGCGGAGGTCATATGTATGGGGGGCTGGCCCCCTTGGGGCCCCACTCCAACAAAATTCAAAGCCTATAAACCATTTGTCCCACGCCATAAACAAGTTCCGCTTGTGTGGTCTATTGGTAAAGCCTTTGCGTTGTGGTAAGGAGGTCATGGGTTCGATCCTCCATCTGTCCAAAATTTTGAAATACCACACATATATGCTGATGTCACCTAGGCCACGTGGCTGCCTCCGAGCCTGCCACATGGCAACCTGTGATTGGCTGCCCAAATGGAATTTTCCAAAGAATATTCTGCGGGATATTCTTTTTTTAATTTTATTTTTTTTGAAAAATATTCAAAAATTAAGGGTTATTGGGCGATTTTATTTTTGGCATAACTTTCTCATATGGCGACCATTTTTCGAACCATTCACAGCACCAGAATCAGGAGGACAAGCTCTATCCAGTCATTTAGGTTCAAACCAGTTCTGAGCACTTTCATTTTTGACCATTTTACGACACTTGGTCTTGAGTTCCTGATCCAACCTCCCAAATGACAAGGCTTTTGGTCCCCAAAAGCTTACTGAATCTCTGAACTGAATTGTACAGCACTTGAGGAACAGAAATATCCTCTTCCATTCAGCCTTATAAACTGGCACGATGCCCATCCATGGCACCTCCGCTCCAGAAGAAGAGCTGCCTCCCAAATGAGAAGGCTTTTACAAAGATGAAACACTTCATCATTTCTCCTCTTTACAATCTTGGAGATCAAATTAACTTTTTCCAAGTCAATATTACATTACATGCATGGTTAAAAACAAAGTAATCAACCCTTCAAGTTAATCACACATACATGTTTAAAATACAAGGAAATCATCATGATCCCTGTGCTCATGCATATCATTCTCATGCATGCAGTTTATCCTTCAACTTTATCTTAAGTACAATCATAAGTACAATATCCTCTATCACATGTACATGTACTTTCAAAGCTGAAATCAATATAACTTTTGTTGCGATAGAGTGAGTCTCATACTCAGCTTCTCCATCCTACGACTTGCATTCCCTTAACAAAGAAATGCATTCAATCAAAAGACATGAAACTTTAATTGGATAAGAATTCTAACCATTTCTTACCAATCCATTTCAAAGGCGCTTCCTTTAATTGCACATTAATATCAACATGTGTATCATCCTGACACATATCAATGATGGAAACTTCATTCCCATTCTTGCCATACTCTTTCTCCAATTTCTTCAACTTTCGTGGAAGCATTGTTGGATTCAGAGTCCAACACCTTTCAGCAGTATGTCCTTGCTTATGGCAATAAGTGCAACACATGTTCATCTTCTTGACAGCATGATTTGCATTGTTCATTGGAAATTTGGCTTCTTTCCTCCTTTCCTTCAAAAGTCTCCTGTATGTTGCCATTCTTTACCAACATCTAGAAACATTATGGTTAACCAAATCATAAAAAGAACATGCAATTCTTTTCCAATGCTTGTGTGGAAATTTTCCATGCTTTACATGATCAAAGGAAATATGATTGAAATCAGATTTATACCTTTCTCTTTCACCTTCATTACCTTCATGAGGAGGTGAATCAAATGAAGAAGAAGCTCCTTTTGGAACACCATCAATCCCTTCAATGGTTTTAGATCTTTCACAATTCTCTTGTTCAAGTGCATTCTTATGCACACCTTCTTCCTGCAAAGCATGTTTCAAACTATTGCAGTCCTCAAGGATACAACCTTGAGATAGAGAACCTGAAATGAAACTCCTTCTACGAACTGTTTCAATAGCCTTCATGGCTGCTTTGGAACTTTCTCCATAAGATTGTCCATGGCCAAGACCCAAATTCTTAGGCCTTACCTCAACCATTATTGGCTCAACTATACCCTGTGCATGTTTGCCCAATCCTTTTCCTTCATATCCCATTTTGGACATCAACTTTAACCCTATGCCTCTGGTATGTTTCTCAAAAGAACCAACATAAACATTCTTATAAGAATTTGAAGACAAACTAGAATTTTTTACCTCTTCTTCAAGCTGATACTTGGCTAAGGCTTCTTTGGCAACAAGGAGTTGTGTCTTCAACTCATGCATCCTTTCTAGATTCATGTTTGCAATATGAAGTTGGCCTTCCATTACCTGCAATTGGTCAGAAAGCAACTGCTTCTCTTCCCTCATGGAATTCAACTGCTCTTGAATTCTAGAGCTCTTTCTTTCATCCTCATACATTTCTCTCACCATTTTCATCATGATGAAAAATTCTTGCTACAAGCCTTCATCAAAGAATCTTGTGAAGGAGGATGATTTTGAGAACTTACTTATGGAAGTTGTCATTATAAAAATGAACAAAAGAGCTTCAGCCAACTCAAACAACAAGTAGTTTGTAGAATAATAAAGCAGTCAATCTTCAACACTGCTTAAGACACCTTTCAAGCTACACAATCAAGCTAGTGATGTCAGTCAACAAACCTAGTGCTCTGATACCATCTTGATCTGAAAATGGAATGTACTTGTTTAAGGGTGCAAGGTATCCATTTCACATAATTTCAAATGTGAGCTATACACTCCAAGTGACCTCTGAAAATGTGAAAACTTCTTATTTCTTATACAGAGATAGACTGTAGGGGAATTCACCGGACATGTCACCTCTAAAGAGAGGATGAGTTCCAGAGGCTACCTAGCCCTCTACAGGCTCTGCCTAAAGAAATAAGGAAGTAAACACTTAGAAGTCTTTGACATACACATACTTGAAGTTTGATGTCTTGCGGAATAAGACAAATAACTTTCTGCAACTGAATAGGTGATTATGTGTGTATGCAAGTTATGTATATTTGTTGTTTAACACTTTATATCAGTTTTGTTTAGCATTTCATCTTCAGCAAATAAAGACATCAAAATGATAAAGCAGTTCACCCCCTCTGGGCTACATCTGCTGGACCAAACCTCTCAAACGTCCTCTTGTATTAAAAATGCTACAAAGGCTAATACAAGAATATGAGTGTCTCGAAAGATAGATCTGACTGTAAATACAGAATCAGAAGATAGGAATTAGCTAAACATGCTCTTTCCCAAACACTAAACAGTGAAATTTGTACCTTATACAGTACTTTCCCCAATTTTCCCTAGTGGCTCTTTAAACTTGCATGGAGAATTTTGAGGTGACGATGACCTCAATTGGTTTTGAAACCTCTGCCATTAGACTCAGAAGGTCGAAAATAGTAGACATAGGCTTTTGAATCACCAAAAATGGATGAACATAGCCCCCAAACAACTCAAGCACTTAAATGGCCCTGGTGGCCCTGAAAGCTTCCCTGAAGCTAAACAATGAGAAGAATGCCTCAACAGGAAAAATGAGCTGTAGAAATGGATTCATAAGGATGAAAACCTTCAGAAATTACCTTCGTCCCACATTCAATGGCTGCACAATTCCCAATGCAGCTCCCAAACTGATTTGGCCCTTGTGGCTCCTGGAACTTCCACGAAGAAAAAACACCTGCAAACAACCTCATATGGCTATGAAATCTATGCCAATGGCTTCAGAAGGTTGAAGAGACCCAAAATCAAAAAACAAATTGTCCAAAACGGACTTTCCTAGCCAAAGTTATGGCCATTTACTCCCAACTGCGAGCTGCCCCTACAAATACTCCAGATAACTTTAGTTGGAGCCAGTTAGGTCCGCCAATTATGGCGGGACCGCCCAAATTTTGCGGTCCACCAAAAACACCGCTAAATAGACCATGCATTAAACGGTTAGTTGCAACTCCATGTGAACGGATTTAACATCTGGCAGTTTTCCTCGGATTGCGCGCCGGCGGTTTAGGGGGTAGAGCCCACGGTTCAATGGCGGAGGTCATATGTATGGGGGCCTGGCCGTTAGGGGCTAGCCCCCTTGGGGCCCCACTCCAACCTATTTCAAAGCCTATAAATCATTTGTCCCATCATAAACAATTTCTGCTTGCGTGGTCTATTGGTAAAGCCTTTGCCTTGTGGTAAGGAGGTCGTGGGTTTGATCCTCCATCCGTCAAAAATTTTGAAATGCCACACATATATGCTGACGTCACCTAGGCCACGTGGCTGCCTTCGAGCCTACCACGTGGCAACCTGTGATTGGCTGCCCAAATGGAATATTCCAAAGAATATTTTGTGGAATATTATTTTTTTAATTTTATTTTTTTTTGAAAAATATTCAAAAATTAAGGGTTATTGGGCGATTTTGTTTTTGGCATAACTTTCTCATACGGCGACCGTTTTTTGAACCGTTCATGGCACTGGAATCAAGAGGACAAGCTCTATCCTGTCATTCAGGTTCAAACTAGTTCTAAGCACTTTTATTTTTTACCATTTTACGACACTTGGTCCTGAGCTCCTGATCCAACCTCCCAAATAAGAAGGCTTTTGGTCCCCAAAAGCTTACTGAATCTCTGAACTGAACTATACAGCACTTGAGGAACAGAAATATCCTCTTCCATTCAGCCTTATCAACTGTCATGATGCCCATCCATGGCACCTCCGCTCCAGAAGAAGAGCTGCCTCCCATATGAGAAGGCTTTTACAAAGATGAAACACTTCATCATTTCTCCTCTTTACAAACTTGGAGATCAAATTAACTTTTTCCAAGTCAATATTACATTACATGCATGGTTAAAAACAAAGTAATCAACCCTTCAAGTTAATCACACATACATGTTTAAAATACAAGGAAATCATCATGATCCCTGTGCTCATGCATATCATTCTCATGCATGCAGTTTATCCTTCAACTTTATCTTAAGTACAATCATAAGTACAATATCCTTGATCACATGTACATGTACTTTCAAAGCTGAAATGAATATAACTTTCATTGCGATAGAGTGAGTCTCATACTCAGCTTCTCCATCCTGCATCTTGCATTCCCTTTACAAAGAAATGCATTCAATCAAAAGACATGAAACTTTAATTGGATAAGAATTCTAACCATTTCTTACATATCCATTTCAAAGGCGCTTCCTTTAACTGCACATCAATATCAACATGTGTATCATCCTGACACATATCAATGATGGAAACTTCCTTCCCATTCTTGCCATACTCTTTCTCCAATTTCTTCAACTTTCGTGGAAGCATTGTTGGATTCAGAGTCCAAAACCTTTCAGCAGTATGTCCTTGCTTATGGAAATAAGTGCAACACATGTTCATCTTCTTGACAGCATGATTTGCATTGTTCATTGGAACTTTGGCTTCTTGCCTCCTTTCCTTCAAAAGTTTCCTGTATGTTGCCATTCTTTTCCAACATCTAGAAACATTATGGTTAAACAAACCACAAAAAGAACATGCAATTCTTTTCCAATGCTTGTGTGGAAATTTTCCATGCTTTACATGATCAAAGGAAATATGATTGAAATCAGATTTATACCTTTCTCTTTCACCTTCATTACCTTCATGAGGAGGTGAATCAAATGAAGAAGAAGCTCCTTTTGGAACACCATCAATCCCTTCAATGGTTTTAGAGCATTCACAATTCTCTTGTTCAAGTGCATTCTTATGCACACCTTCTTCCTGCAAAGCATGTTTCAAACTATTGCATTCCTCAAGGATACAACCTTGAGATAGAGAACCTGAAATGAAGCTCCTTCTAGGAACTGTTTCAATTGCCTTCATGGCTACTTTGGAACTTTCTCCATAAGATTGTCCATAGCCAAGACCCAAATTCTTAGGCCTTACCTCAACCATTATTGGCTCAACTATACCCTGTGCATGTTTGCCCAATCCTTTTCCTTCATACCTATTTTGGACATCAACTCTAACCCTATGCCTCTGATATGTTTCTCAAAAGAACCAACATAAACATTCTTATAAGAATTTGAAGACAAACTAGAATTGTTTACCTCTTCTTCAAGGTGATACTTGGCTAAGGCTTCTTTGGAAACAAGGAGTTATGTCTTCAACTCATGCATCCTTTCTAGATTCATGTTTGCAATATGAAGTTGGCCTTCCATTACCTGCAATTGGTCAGAAAGAAACTACTTCTCTTCCCTCATGGAATTCACCTGCTCTTGAAGTCTAGAGCTCTTTCTTTCATCCTCATACATTTCTCTCACCATTTTCATCATGATGAAAAATTCTTGCTTCAAGCCTTCTTCAAAGAATCTTGTGAAGGAGGATGATTTTGAGAACTCACTTATGGAAGTTGTCATTATAAAAATGAACAAAAGAGCTTCAGCCAACTCAAACAACAAGTAGTTTGTAGAATAATAAAGCAGTCAATCTTCAACACTGCTTAAGACACCTTTCAAGCTACACAATCAAGCTAGTGATGTCAGTCAAGCAAACCTAGTGCTCTGATACCATCTTGATCTGAAAATGGAATGTACTTGTTTAAGGGTGCAAGGTATCCATTTCCCATCATTTCAAATGTGATCTATACACTCCAAGTGACCTCTGAAAATGTGAAAACTTCTTATTTCTTATACAGAGATAGACTGTGGGGGCATTCACCGGAACTGTCACCTCTAAAGAGAGGATGAGTTCCAGAGGCTACCTGGCCCTCTACAGGCTCTGCCTAAAGAAATAAGGAAGTAAACACTTAGAAGTCTTTGACATACACATACTTTAAGTTTGATGTCTTGCGGAATAAGACAAATAACTTTCTGCAACTGAATAGGTGATTATGTGTGTATGCAAGTTATGTATATTTGCTGTTTAACACTTTATATCAGTTTTTTTTAGCATTTCATCTTTAGCAAATAAAGACATCAAAATGATAAAGCAGTTCACCCCCTCTGGGCTACATCTGCTGGACCAAACCTCTCAAACTAGGCATGTCCTCTTGTATTAAAAATGCTACCAAGGCTAATACAAGAATATGAGTGTCTCAAAAGATAGATCTGACTGTAAATACAGAATCAGAAGATAGGAATTAGCTAAACATGCTCTTTCCCAACCACTAAACAGTGAAATTTGTACCTTATACAGTACTTTCCCCAATTTGCCCTCGTGGCTCTTTAAACTTGCATGGAGATTTTCGAGTTGAAGATGACCTCAATTGGTTCTGAAACCTCTTTCATTAGACTCAGAAGGTCGAAAATAGCAGACATAGGCTTTTGAATCACCAAAAATGGATGAACATATCCCCCAAACAGCTCAAGCACTGAAATGGCCCTAGTGGCCATGAAAGCTTCCCTGAAGATAAACAGTGAGAGAAATGCCTCAACAGGAAAAATGAGCTGTAGAAATGGATTCAGAAGGCTGAAAACCTTCAGAAATGACCTTCGTTCCACATTCAATGGCTACACAATTCCCAATACAACTCCCAAACTGATTTGGCCCTTGTGGCTCCTAGAACTTCCACGAAGAAAAAACACCTACAAACGACCTCAGATAGCTGAGAAACCTATGCCAATGGTTTCAAAAGGTCGAAGAGACCCAAAATCAAAAAAAAATCGTCCAAAACAAACTTTCCTAGCGAAAGTTATGGCCATTTACTCCCAACTGCTAGCTACCCCTACAAAAACTCCAGATAACTTTAGTTGGAGCCAGTTAGGTCCGCCAATTATGGCGGGACCGCCCAAATTTGGCAGTCCGCCAAAAATTCCACCAAACAGACCACGAATTAAATGGTTAGTTGCAACTGCATGTGAACGGATTTAACATCTGGCAGTTTTCCTCAGATTGCGCGCAGGCGGTTTAGGGGGTAGAGCCCACGGTTCAATGGCGGAGGTCATATGTATGGGGGGCTGGCCGTTAGGTGCTGGCCCCCTTGGGGCCCCGCTCCATCCTATTTCAAAGCCTATAAATCATTTGTCTCACGCCATAAACAAGTTCCGCTTGCGTGGTCTATTGGTAAAGCCTTTGCCTTGTGGTAAGGAGGTCGCGGGTTTGATCCTCCATCCGTCCAAAATTTTGAAATGCGCCACACATATATGCTGACGTCACCCAGGCCATGTGGCTGCCTCCGAGCCTGCCACGTGGCAAACTGTGATTGGCTTCCCAAATGGAATATTCCAAAGAATATTCTACGGAATATTTTTTTTTTATTTTTTTTTTGAAAAATATTCAAAAATTAAGGGTTATTGGGTGATTTTGTTTTTGGCATAACTTTCTCATACGGCGACCGTTTTTCGAACTGTTCACGGCACTGGAATTAGGAGAACGATCTCTATCCAGTCATTTAGGTTCAAACCAGTTCTGAGCATTTTCATTTTTGACCATTTTACGACACTTGGTCCTGAGCTCCTGATCATTTCCATACTTAACTCGCTTGGGAAGTACTTGCACACAAGCTAAGACAGAAACCCATCAAAGCATACAATAATGACAATTTTTTAACTAAACATGTCATTGAATCAAGAATACGATATACATTATACAAACACATGAATGGAAAAAGCTTAGAATTATTTATTAATAGAAAGAAAGGTTACAACTCATGTAGATGCATGCTCAATTCAATGTCATCCTTCCAGCTTCAAACCCTTCTCTCCTCATGAAGAAACAATTTGACATCATCACAATACTCTTGCAAATCTCACTCAAACAGCATTTCCTTAGCTCAAGAAATTCCAACCTCCCCAAGCCTTTGAATTCTTGGTCCATTTATACCTAAATGGAGGAGGTTAAGTCATTAATGGCCTTCATGAATGCTTTGCCAAAATTGGGAAGTGGTTCCATGGAGGAAGGGATAATGGATTAAGGTTCATTCATCTCCTTCCTCATCCACAAGCGAGCCCAATCCATTTGGAAAATTCCAGAACGATCTATTGGATGAGGAATCCAATGGATTCATTTCAAAAATTCAATGAATCTCACTCAACGTAGGTGAAACAAAGGCTAGGTGCGATGCATAGCACCCAGACAGTGTAGTTCCTTCAATGCATTGCAGCCAAATAGAGGGCCACCTACGCTGATCTCCTTAGGAGAATTTCTTGGATGAATGGTGTCATGAAACTCTTGAGAGGCAAGCATGATGTAGGTTAAATTCATTAGGGAATGAAAAAAAACTGAATTAGGGGTTGATGGACCCTAATAATACGGATCTGGAAGTCGGGGTTGATGTGCCCAAATTTTCCTGTAACATTTGTCGTTAGAAATTTATGTTTAACAATATGCTAATGATAATGATTTTAAAGAGATTTATATAAAAATGACACATGGATCGCAGATGGACAATTATTATTTGTAGGGAGAACTATTTTATCACCTTAGAAAACTCTATATACCCATTGACTAAAGGGTACATGTGATCCGAGAGGCTAATACCTCTCTTGTGTCTTTTCATTTTAGGGTTGAAAAAACTTTATGTCATTTATAGAGGTTTTGTTTTTGGCCTCATATGACAAAAATTGTCCCTCGTTTTATAAAGGGTTGTGTGTTGTGTTCTATTTCAAATCCCTCTAATAGAGAAGTTGGGCTCTACACACCACTCCCTATTCCAATTCGACCATGGGAAAGTGTGTCCATGGATTTTGTAGGTGGTTTGCTTATGTCTAAGAAAGGTCATGACTCTTTTTATGTCGTCATGGATCATTTTAGTATAATTTGTATTTTAATCCCTTATAAAAAGTAGGTCACTGTTGAGCATGCTTCTTATCTTTTCTTTCAGCATGTATGGGTCGATTTTGGGTTTCCCACATCTATTGTGTTAGAATGAGACTCTCACTTTCTTAGAGAGTTCTCGACTAGCTTGTGGAGAATGATGGACACTAAGATGAAAAGAAGTATGTCATTTCATCCACAGACCAATCGGAAAACACAGGTTATCAACCGTACCATGGTACACGTCTTATGAGGCTATTGTGGAAAACATCCCAAGTTGTGGGATGAAAAAATTCCTTATGTGAAACATGCATACAATCGAGTAGCACATTCATCCACACAGAGCTCACCATTCGAGACATGTTTTGGTTATCTACTAAAGGATCCCTTAGACATGGCCTTTGGGAAAGATGAGGATGGAAATGGATGAGTACAAGAGTAGTTGGGGAATATTCAGGCTCGGTATAAATCTCGACATGATAAGCACTGAGTTGACCATCAGTTTCAAGTTGGGGACAATGTATGGCTCCACATCAACAATGATAGAATGAAGTGTGAAGGGAAGAAATTAAGACCCATTTGATATGTTCCCTTCACCATATTGGCAAATATTGGAGACAATGCTTTTCGTCTTGACTTGCCCGCTTATATACAAATGCACTCAGTAGTGAATGTTGAAAACCTAAAGCTTTATGAACCTCCATTGACTATGGATACCAAAGAGGTTTCCCAGATTCCTACAATGGATGATTTTGAACCAGAGTGTCTAGACAAGTTTCCCAAAGATATCATACTTGACAGGAAAACCAAAACTTCACGATGGGGAGATGTGGAGTACATTCATGTTGGCTTCAAAGGAATGCATTCGAGTAAATCTCAATGGATCAAGAAAGAAAAAGTGAGGAAGAAATTTCTTCACTTGCCAATTGATTGAAAAGGCTTTTGGTGGTCCAAAAGTTCTTAGAGGGGAGGATTGATCTTGGTGGATCTCTAAAAAAGTACTAGTGGCATGGTAAAAAGGATAAAAACTCAAAATGATAGAAACTCTATAAACTTAACATCAAATCGAAGTTCTCATCATCTTGATTCCAATGATGGGAACGACACTCAAATCTGAGCTCATATGAAGAAGTTTGAGCAAGTCAAAGTTAGGTTTGACTTGGACAGGTGGTAGGAGAAGATGACGTGGCATAACTCTTACGCGAATGGGGAAGCGCCAAGTGGCAAGATGCCATTAGCCCCACATTTCATAGATCGCAGAAGGAAGAGGTCCGTGGTTAAGGAAATCGGCCCCAGCACTACCGAGTTGTGATTTGCGATATCAAAATCACAGATCAGAGGCGAGTCGGTGTTAAAGAATCATTCCCAGAGTGAGCTAGAGTGTGATGGAATAAATCGCAGGTCGCACATCATAAAAGGGAAGGTGGTAAAGAATTGGCCCTGGAGCAAGCCAGAGTGCGATATGATAAATCGTAGATCACACATCGTAAAAGGAAAGAGTTATAGAATCAGCCCCCAGCAGTCATGAATGCAATTTCAATATCGCAATCGCATATCGCATGTTCCACGTTCACAAACCATAAAGACCTGTTGGTTCCCGTTGATGGTGATATTGTGATGTTCTATCAAATTTAATATATGTTATGCATTGTGGTTGATAATTTCCTTTTGGTCCACCTTTTATCGCATATCTCTCATCACGTAATGAAAAGGCATGGGGTCTGTCTGCTAATTAAAAGCGTTGATTCTCTATGTTAAAGCCAATGGGTTAAGGATTAATGTGTGGTTGAAAGGTTCAACTATGTTTGAGAGGGTGTTACCGACATACTATTTCATGTCCCAGATTCTCGGTGTGGAAACCGCCCGCCTACTGTTTGCTTAAGGGGGCCTGCCCTAGGTTTAGAATTATTCATGCCAACCAAATAAACCCTAATTGTTGGCCATTTCAGCAACAACCTACATAGTGCAGGCTACAGTCTCACCCGAAGCAGTATTGGGGGATGCTAGAACCAGGTTTCTGCATCCAGTGACAGTGTGATAAGTGGTCTTATCTTGTGTAGCTCAGATCTTCCTTCGCGCAGATCGGTACCCTTCTATGGTATGATATTGTAATTCTAAGAAAATATATTCTAGACCTTCATGAAGGTCTATGATCAGTATTTACAGACCCTAAAGAGGCAACCCATCAACTTTTGTGCACTAATTAATAAGCCTAGATCTTCCTTCCTGCAGATCTATCCAATTCGTCCTAAATCACAACAAAATTAACCCTTAACTTCGCAAACACAGATAATCACTTAATTCATGCATAAATATTATATATTCAACAGATTCACGCATAAATTACACATTATTTCATGGATAACACATTATTAAGCGACAAAACATAACATAAAAAGGATTCACAATAATACTTAGATGAAAAGTATTTCTTTAGAATTAGTCTTTATTAAGCTTCAACATTTGGATTACAGATTTCTTTACCCTACACGCTAAGCTACAGGCATCCACACACTTAGCTGTGGATTTACCATGGCCTCTTTCACACTCAGCTACAGGATCCTTTCACTTTTGCCTAAGTACAGGAAGCAGAGCCTTCCTACCTTAACACTTGCCCAAAACAGTCTCTATCTTGACATACTTATTCTTCGCTAACTCTTAGACTCGCTATGACTCAACTATATATAGATTTATTCAATACAATACCATGGTTCTTGTACCATGGGTGAGTCTCAAAACCAACCTATTTACTTATACAAAAAAAGGGATAAAACCCCTTTGACTCCTATCTAGTTGCACGCTCTGCGTCCATATTTCGTGGAGACTTTACATATTTTACAAAACTCATAGAAAATTTGGGTTAACTAACCCCAAAAATGACCCTAGGGACCCTATCCCAATAGACTCCCAACAAAAATATGGTGACTCACCCTCGAGTAACTCAGCTGGTGCTTCGATCTTGCTACAGTGACCACCCAACTCGACCTATAAGGCTGCAATGTCAGCAACGCTCTCCACCGCAACTTGCCTCACATCCTTTACCAATTTCTTTGTCGTCGAGCCTTCGACTGCTAGGCACATTATTCTATGAGTTAGCTACAATACCTTTAGCTTTTCTTGAAGCGATAGAGTAAGTTGGAAGTCTTCCTTTATCCATGGATGTAATCAGGACTTTAGAAGGGCCTCTTTTCTCTGTAATTCTTTCGTCTGTGCTTGTAGTTGCTTGCCTTCCTGCAACTTTGTAAGGTGTTGCATTGGCGCCAAAGTGCACACAATCTCATAGACTTCCTCATACTTGTGTTGTGTCTCTCTGACATATATGTTTAGCCTCTGTCAGTTCAGGTCCTCCTACAAGTTCGTCTACAACTCCATGGCTTCGTCAAACAACATTGCATAGTCTGTGACTGCGATATCCAATGTGTTCATATTCTCTTTGATCATTGTTCCGTGTTGCTTCCAAACCTCTGGCGAATTAGTTGGCTACAACTTCAACTGCAGCTCTGATATCTTCATTTGAAAATCAAAAGTAACCCTGCCAATCTCATCCTTTGATGCATGAACCGCAACAGCTAATTTTCAGACTTTTGTTGTACCTATGGCATCCTTCGGGATGTTCATCTCTAGAACTATCTTGTAGGCCTATTCTATGGTTGTCTCTAGGTTCTGAATTCACACTTGTAGTTCCTCCTTTTCCTTTAGATACTAATCCTTCTATGATAACATTTGTTCATTATTGACCTTAAATTCACTTATGACTGTGAGGGAGCGTTTCTCTCTGATCCTTAACTCATCCGACACCCCCTGATGCAACGCATGGAGGGTTTGAAGTGATAGCGTGGCCAAGTTGACTCCCATATCCTTGACTTTACCTAGCACAACATGGTCCTCCTCTGACTCTACGCGGATCAATCCCTCTAGCAAAGGTATGACTCTAAGGTGTAGAGTCCATTCCAGCTCTGCAACTATCTCACTCCCTTGAGCAAGGTTCGCTTGCCCAACGCTCGCCTGAATCCTACCAGTCTAATTTGCTTCTCGTACAGATCATTCTTGATGCTCCCCAACGTATGCATATACTGTTGCTCAAATTGCTGCCATAAATATGTTGTGGTATCACGAACCTTATCGCCGATCTCATCGAGATCCCCTTCTGTCAAGACCATCGAGTCGATGTGCATATTCTTATTTGACTTATGTTTCTTTTGTGTCCCAACATACTGCTCCTTTCCGCACTTCTTTACTATGAAGGGAGCGCTTTTCTCCTCTCCACCGCCTCCTTTCTATCCTGAAAGTGCCTGCTCATCCGTATGTTGCGAAGCTAAATATTCAACTTCTTTTGTATCCATGTGTTCATTCTTAGCGTGCTCTTTTGCAACATGCTCTTTCTCAGCGCATTCCTTTGTAGCATGTTCTTTTTCCACAATTGCCTTGTCAGCAACTTCTTTCTTCTTCTTCTCATCCAGACCTCGCACGGCCTTCTAAGCTGCTTCCTTACACTTCTGTGTAGTGGTCAACTATGGAGTAGAGATATTTGCACCTTTTCTTTTACCTACACCAAGCTCCATGTGTTCACACCAGTCTGCTGGCCAACACCCCGTAATCTCCTGCACGTCCATCTCAAATACCAAATATGGTAGCTTGTGCCATAGGTGCTTTGGGTCCTTTCACACCCTGATTGAAACATTGTATAAATCAGCCTTGAATTCTGTGAAGGATATCAATTGATCAAACAAGGTTGGGGACAACCTTGGCCTTTGATTGATAACCATTCGATGAAGGTCCATCTCCATCAAGACCCAGAAATTTTTTGACTCCTTGATCCTTTCTGAATCCTTTGTTCCCCATAATGAAGCGATCTTCGCTGCCTCTGGTAAATCTTTCGGCTACGGGGGAAACTGTCTGTCCTTTGAAAATCTCCAAGCTACTAAAACAATAGACAGGAAAACCCATGCATAGTGGAATGGCTTGCTGATTTCCTGATGTTCACGGAAGTTTGCAAAGAACTGCTTGCACAGATACTTCGCCCAATTTTATTGAACTCCCTTCACGCACTGTGAAACTAATGAAATTAGCGGCACCAGGACTTCATCTGCGTGGCATTTACTCATGATTTTTCCTACAAGAATCTAGGCAGCGAACTGCACTACCTGGTCCTCAATGGAGCAGATAGAGTATCCAGGTGACTTCTTAAGGAGACCATATTTCATGTTGATCTTATCCACTAACTCTTTTTCACCACTTTTCCCTACAAACTCCTTGGCAGGGTCTGCTCCCTTGTAGGGAAACTTTGTTATTTGATGAATTAACATGTCTGTGATTAGGATGGACTCCCTAAGCCATAAGAATCCATCGTGCACCAACACTGGGAATTGGCACACACACACCATGTTGATTTTTGACCTATGAAAATTCAACACAAATAGCATGTGCAGCAACCTAGCCTGCTCAACACCTTGGATCCATTTCATGGGTTCCAACTAGGTGACCCCAGTCTCTTCTTATTTAATTTTCATCATATACTTGCTAGTCGCTAAATGTGGGAACCTCTCATGGTCAGTGGGGTCCCAATCCTCCATTTCCAGCACTGGAATGCACGCTAATGTTGTGCCTTCAAATTCCACCTGTTCAGGAAACAAGGGTGTCTGTTGGCTTGTATGGGCCTAACCCAGGTTCAAAGGTGATTTAGCCAAACCAATCTCGGTACTACTGGCCCTTTTAGAAACAGTCCGCGAAGCACGGACTGAGATCTCATCTAAAGTAGTATGGGAGGGTGCTAGAACCAGGTTTCCGTACCTTGGGGATGTCTGATGAGCTTCTGGTGGTCCACGGATTGACCCTGAGCACATGTCGCTACGCGCACCTATTAGTCCCTCGCAACATGTGATGTTGCCTTCGCGTAGCCCTACCGAGGGCGCGATCTGTATTTTACCCCAGTTCCTTGCTGTTTAATCTATTATTACCCAATTACTTAACTTATCTATGGAAGAATAGTGATAATTAATAGTATATCCAACAATCATATAAGTATGTGCGATAAAAAACAGTATAACTGTAAAGAATGTAATACACAAGTAGATGCATAGAAATTGGAATCAAATTCTCTTTATTATTCTTCGTTCAAGATTACAGACTTGAAACCACCCTGTGCACTCAACTGGAAGGGTTTGTGCACTCAGCTGCGGACTCTACTAGGTCTCTGCACACTCAGTTGTAGAGCCTCTTCCTACTACTATGACCCAATACACTTAGAATCTTACTCTATGCTTGAACCATTCATATTCATATATCTCCCCAATTTTCTATCTTTACACTTAGAGCCTCGCTCTATTTATATAATCCCATGGTTTGCGGAGCATGGGAGGCTGACATGACATTACATTACATTACAATACTTAGGGAGGACAACCCTATTACGTATACTTCGCGCTCCATGCCTGCAATTCGCGAAGTCTTACAATACATTTGACCAAAACTTGGGCTTTGAGCCCCAAAACATGTTGTGGGGGGGATTCCATGCCCAACAGGCCCCCAACACAACCATCGTGACTCATCCCCGAGTCACTCTGTCAGCACAACAATCTTGGCGTGGATCCCCTCCAACTATTCCCGTACCGCTCAGAGGTCCACATCGCATTATTCTGCTATTTGTTGGACCTGTTGCATGCCCTCTTCTGATGCTTCTTTGTGGGGATCAAATCCCTACCTTAATGCATAGAGGCCCTACATCTATGTGAGCTTACCCTCGATATCTACTGTAATGGTGAAGGCCTCATCAATCCATGGTTGGATGCACACTTTGAGAAGTGCCTCTTTCTATCTTGCGACATCCACCTGCTCTTTCAGTGCCCTTGCTTGCTACATCTTTGCGAGCCATTGAGTGAGGACGACTAACTATGCAGTTCCCTTTACATTGTCATATTGCTCGTGAAGCTTGCGTGCCTCTGTTTCCAGGCACTATATGTTGGGGTTCTCCTACAAGGATGTGAGGACTCCAAAGGCTTGGTCCAACAAACCGGTACAGTCCTGCACTACTTGTCCATTTTCTTCCAATATTGTTTGAATAGCGCTAATGCGCTACTCTCTAACTTATGGAGGAGTGGAAGGCTACGCCTTCAGCCACAGCTCGGCAATCTGGAGATTCAGAGCCAACTACACTTGCGTTGTTTCCTTGCGCACATTTCAGACTCCACTTTGCAAATAGTGGATCCACATTTCTGTTGGTAAGTCTATGGCGATGTACAACTCTAGGACTCGTCGGCACGCGTCATCAACTGTCTGCACTATCTACTTGTTTTGTGACACCAGTTCATCATGCTGCAGGCTGAGTTGTTCGATGTTGGTCTTTTGCTCACTCATCACCTGAATCACGCGGCCCTCCCTGGTGCGGAGCTCTGCTATTATGCCATCCTACAGTTGGTACAGTGTGTCTCGGGGAAGAACATCCAAATTAAGGCCAACTCCCTTGATCCTACCAACCGTGGCTATGTTGGTCTCATTCTCTGCTGCTAGCTCCCCTTCTGGTAGCACTACAGTATTAGCCATTCTTGCATGTAGCATCTGATCTGCTGCTAATGTGACTATTATGGCATAGGTGGCTATGGTTCTTTACTGTGGGGGTCACACCTGTAGTTCCTATAGCTGCACCCTTAGGGCCCCCAACATAGTCTGCTACTTTGACATGGCTTCTTGAAGCACTTCCTTGGTGACCTCGTGAACCATGTCATTCATGTCCTAGAGGTCGCCTTCTGTTAATGTGATCAGGTCGATGGCCAATTTGGAGGCTTTGACCTTTTTCTGTGGACCCGATCTCTTTGTGATGCATGGCCTTTTCAGTTGGGTGGAAGTTGTGCCTGGGTCTGCACCTTCTTTTGCAAGGTTTGTGTCCACTGCCTCTTATCCTGTAGACAATTCCTAGCCCTCCTCTTCCTGCATTGTTGTGGCCCCTATTGTCTATGCTTCTACTGCTACTTTGGTAGCCTTTCCCTACTCTTTGGCTGCCTTTGCTGCCTCACAAGCTACCCTTACCTGTGCTGCCGCTTTTTCATTGCACCTCTATTCGGCCAACTGTGTGACGGGAAAGTTGGCCTCATCCTTTCTTCTTTGTGTTGCTGTCCTATCCAGCTCCGCCAAATCTGGGGTGCACCACTCGGGAGGCCATGATTCTAACACTGTAAAAAAACATCATCAGTGACGATGAAGGGGAGCTTGGTCCACTGTTGTGCTAGATCCTTTCGCACCTTGATGTAAATATTGTTCATGTCCACTTTGAAGTCTACAAAGCTCTGCAGACTGTTGTGCACTGTGGGGACAGGCGCAGCCGCCTATTAATCCACATCCGAATGCTTGCCTCCATGAGCACCCAAAAGATATTTGTCTCGCGAATCTACTTCACATCCTTAGTATCCTAGAGTGACGTGTACTTTGTGACCTATGGTATGTCCTATTCAATGCTCAGGAAATCATTTTCCTCTAGTAGTTCTCCCGCTACCAACAAAATGGACAAGAGCAATCACGCATAGTGGAAGGTCTTACCCTACTCCTGGGATTCCTTACAGTTGGTCAAGAATTCCTCGCAGAGGAACTCAAACCAGTTGAATTGGACCCCCTCTATGCATTATTCGGCCAATGTAACTGTCGGCACTGGTACCTCATCTTCGTGGAATTTTCTCATTACCTTCCCAACCAGGAGTTGGGTGGCTATGCGCACCCCTTTATCTTTGATGCTGCTGATTACGTAACCCCTCTTTTTCTTCTCAAGCTTATATTTTTTCTTCATAGCCTCCACGAGAGCCAAATCTCCACTTTTTCCTGCTATCACCACAGGTTCCTTTCCCTTACAGGGAAGCCAAGAAATTTGGTGGATGAGATCTGTCGTGATGGGAATAGGCTCCTCTAGCCGTAAGTACCCATCATGCACCAGGAAAGGTAGCTGCCTGATGATGAAAATAGTGATGGGTGCATGGTAAAAGTGTGGAATCCACAGCAGATGAAGCAATCTGGCCTTCTCCACACTGTGCAATCATTTTCACGGCTCTAATGTTGTGACTGGCCACTCCGTGCTATGCTTCATGAGGTTCTCCGTCTTTAAGTGTGGGAACTTCTCATTGTCCGCGAGGTTAAAATATTCAAACTTCATTGTGGGCATGTGGCCCAGGTGTGATCCCTCAAACACAATTCCATTAGGAAGTAGCAGGGTCTAGAGTGCCCTCTTGGTGGCATCCAGATCCTTTAGTATCTTAATTCTGCCTTTTCGCGGAGGGACGTACTCGGGAAATTTCGTTGTAAAGCACACCGGATGGATATCCTCTTCCATGTGTTCTACTTCATCTATCGCATCGACGAGAGCCTGTAGGTCCTCCTCCTCATAATCTATCTAAATGGTGACAACCTTGCCCTTTTCTTCCATTGAGAGCTTACCGAACCGCAGATTCCTCGAGGACATGCAGATTGGTCCCATTTCCTGCTTAACTTTCTTGGCTCTCGGCGTGCGAGGTGATTTCAGGATTTCTGACGTGACCCCAGTATCTTCAAGAACATCGTGTACCGTGGGGTTCTACATGGCCTCATTGGTGGTTTCTTTTCCAAATCCCAAACCTTTCCTGGTAGATGCCATCTTGTTTGAACTATATGTGGTCGTTCGCGAACTTCGGGGCTTGAATATCGCTCGATGATCAACACTTTGTGCTCTAATCAACTGCTCAAATCTCAAGTGAACAAGTGTTGTCTCGTGGCTAGCCCCTCGAGTTTTATAGAGGCTTTTGAATTCAAATTTGACCATTCCCCCCAATTCTGGGCTATCAATGCTTTCTTGGTGGCAAATTGTCCCAAATATTTCCCTTAATTTGCATCTTAAATGCCCGTCGCCCGCTCCCTTTTGCCTTAAATCAGACATCCCGTCATGAACACTGACAGCAACCGTCACTTCCTAGCCTACCCTCATGACAGCGCAGCCCCCCGTGTGCGGGCGCGAACCTTGTGACATGATGATTCTGCATGCACCTCCCTTATCGCGCAACTCTCAAATAGACTCTTTTATAGCCCTGTGCTCTCTTTCAACTACTTGGAGTGCTGAGACTATGCTCCCTACGCCTAGTCAGGTGGTGACACCACCTGTGAGAAACTACAACTTGCCTTCTAGTATAGTCCATGGAAACTCCTCAATTTCCTTCGCGACAGACGGCGTCGCACATTCTACTGTATGTAGTGTGCTCTGCTAGTTACTTCATTTGGTGAGGTGTGGTCATAGCCATGGCAGTAGAGTCATAAACTCATGGCGACAATCTTCTAATCCAATGGTATGATCATCCACACCTTGTCTTGTCATCCTTGGTTTATCGACGAGACATGCTTTCTTGACCTCATTTTCCAGCCTCTTGATCTTGGCATCCATCAAAATTCTTTTCTTCCTCAGTCGTACCCAGTCTTTTTCAAGTTCATGAAGTCTAAGGTTCCCTCATCGAATGGATTCCTAATTCTTTATGTGTTTGACCTCATGTAGCTGTGTGATTTCTTTGTCCTAGTCTTCGCACACTGTCACAACTGCAGGAGCTCTTACGGGTAGACTCCTCTTTGCATTCCCTTTAGAAATTATGGTCCCTACTCTATTTATATTCTTTGGAATCGTCCTTGTGGTCACGGTTTCACACATGGTCCTATAGGCCCATCGAATCGCTGGTACACACAAGTCCCAGTCAGTGCATCTCGCCTGGTGAACCTTGTTCAGTACTTCACACACCTTATCAAATGCTTCTCCATGAATAATGGGTAGTGCGCATCGCTTTTCTTGCTGATGCATTTTGTTCCGATTCTCTATCCTTGGAGTGATGTGTGCTTATGCAGGCTGTACGGCATATGTCTGTACCCATCGAGAAAGGTGGGCACACAAGTTGTTCCTCCCCTACTGACTGGATTTTGCTCTAAGCTGGGGTTCTCCAAAGTGGAGGCACATCATCCTTCTGCATATGCACCAGTCCTCAAAATTTCCTTGATGCGTACCCCACCATCATATGGGCGTTGCGCGCAGCACCAACTTTAGAGCATCAAATCATTGTTGTTCTAGTACTGCGCTTTCAAAGTTGTTCAGGAATTCATCCACTGCTGTCAACCCATCATATGTCGACAGATCCCTTGCTTCTGTTGTCACGTAGCATAGTGATCTAACCATCATGTTGCAATTAAGCATTGTTACTTCATGCATATGATTCTTCCATCGCTCTATCTCTTCCTCTGAAACCGAAGTGCAAGAGATTTCATGCTCCCATGAAATCCTTCCATCTACAGTCAGATTCACCCAATCTTCTTCTTGCATGGTTATCTTTTAAATACAATCGAGATTGTCATCACCATTGTCATCGCGCACCAGTTCAGTGTATCGTGTTCATTCGGTTGGATCTAGCGGTACTACTATGCGTAGTGAATTTTTTTCAAAGATCATTTTGTGCTTCTTCAGATTTATGACTCTGTGTTGGCTTGTATGGGCCTGACCCAGGTTTAGAGATACCCAGGTTCAGAGATCATTTATCCAAGAAAATCCCAGTACTACTAGCCCTTTCGGCAACAGTTAGCGGAGCGCGGATTGAGATCTCACCCAAAGTAGTATGGGAGGGTGCTAGAACCACGTTTACACACCCTAGGGATGTTTGATGGGCTTCTGGAGGTTCACAGTTTGACCCTACGTGCTCGTCTCTACGTGCACTTGTTACTCCTTCACAATCTATGATGGTGCTTCTGTACAGCCCTACTCAGGGCGCAACTCATATAATACCCAAGTTCCTTACAATTTAATTTGTTATTACCTGATTACTCAACTTGTGTGTGTAATATTAGTGATTATTACAGCATATTCAACGATCATATTAGTGTACGTGACAAATAAACAAATATATATGTAAGGAAGAAAATGCACAACAGATACACATAAATAGGAATTAACTTCTCTTTCTTATTCTTTGATCCAGATTACAGACTCGACACTGCCCTGCACACTCAGCTACAGGGGTCTGTGCACTCAGCTGCGGACTCTACTAGGCCTCTGCGCACTTAGCTACAGAGCCTCTTCCTACCTCTACAATCCAATACACTTAGACACCTCTTCTAGTTTTTAACCATTTCTATTCTTCTCTCTAATTCACTCCCCTCTTTACACTTAGATCTTCACTCTATTTATACAATCCCATGGTCCGTAGACCATGGGTAGGCCGACATGACTTCACATTACATTACAATACTTTAGGGCAGACAACCCTGTGACTCATCCTATACTTCGTGTTCCGTACCCACAATTCATGAAGTCTTACACCAACCATTGACCAAAACTTGGGCTTTGAGCCCCAAAACATGTTGTGAGGGGATTCCATGCCCAACAGGCCCCCAACACAATCAAAGTGACTCATCCCGAGTCAATCTGCTGGCACAGTGATCTTGACATGGAGCCCCTCCAACTAGTCCCATACTCCTCGGAGGTTCGTGGCGCACTGGTCTGCAGTTTGCTAGACCTATTGGACGCGCTCTTCTAATGCTTCTTTGTGAGGCTCCGCTATCTACCTTAGTGCATATAATCCCCGCATCTACGGGAGCTTGCCCTCAATCTCGGCTGTAATGGTGAAGGCCTCATCAATCCAAGGCTGGACGCGTGCTTTGAGAAGTGCTTCTTTTTATCTTGAAGCATCCACCTACTCCTTCAATGCCCTTGCTTGCTGCATCTTTGCCATCCATTGGGTGAGGACGATTGTCTCTGCAGTTCCCCTGACACTGACATACTGCTGCTGCAGTTCATGCTCCTTTTTTTCCAGGCGCTATATGTTGGGGTCCTCCTACAATGATGTGAGGACATCAAAATCCTGGTCCAACATGTCAGTACAATCCTGCACTGCCTGTCCAATTTCTTCCAGTCCTATTTGAATCACATTAACGCACTATTCTTTAACTTCTAGGGGAGTGGAAGGTTGCGCCTTCAGCCGCAGCTCAGCAATTTGGAGGTTCAGCTCCAGCTGCACTCGTGTCGTTTCCTCGCGCGCACTTCGAACTCCACTGGCTAGATAGTGGATCCACATCTCTATGGGTAGGTCTGCAGCAATGGACAATTCTGGAATGCGTCAGCATGCTTCATCAACTGTTTGTCTGATCTGCTGATTCTGTGCCACTAGCTCGTCACGCTGCAGGCTGAGATGTTCAATGTTGATCTTCTACTCACTCAACACCTAGATCGTGCAGCTCTCCCTAGTGTGGAGTTCTGCTTTGATGCCATCCTGTAGTAGGTACAATGTGTCCCATGGAAGGGTAGCCAAATTAAGGCCCGTTTCCTTGATCCTACTTACTGTATCTATGTCATCCTCATTCTCTGTTGTTAGTGCTCCTTCTAGTAGCACTATGGTTTTAGCAATCTTTGTGCGTAGTAGCTGCTCCACTGTTGATGTACCTGGGGTGCCATAGGCGACTACTGATCCTTCCTGTGGGGGCCACACCTGAAGTTCCTACAGCCACTCCCTTAGGGTCCCCAACACAATCTGTTGCTCCGTCATGGCTTCCTGGAGCGCTTCCCTAGTGACCTCACAAACCATGTTGCCGATGTCGTAGAGGTTGCCATTTGTCAATGTAATTGGTTCAATGTCTAGTTTGGATGCCTTGGCCTTCTTTTGTGGGCTTGACTTCTCCGTGACGCGCGGCCATTTCAGCTGGGTAGATGTTGTGCTTGGGTTCGTGCCTTGTGTTGTGTCCTCTGCTCCCTGTCCTATCGACAAGTTCTGGCCCCCTTCCTTCTGCATTAGAGTGGCCCGTGAAGTTTGTGCTGCTGTTGCTTTTTCGGCAGCCTTTGCCTGCTTTGCAGCAGCCTTTGCTGCCTCGTGGGTAGCCCTTACCTCCTCGGCCAACTATTCGTTGCACTTTTTCTGGGCCAACTGGGTGATGCACAAATTGGTTGCATCCTTCTGCTTTTGTTCTGCTATTCTATCCTGCTCCGCCAAATCTGGGGAGCACCACTTGGGGGGCCATGGTTCTAGCATAGAGAAGATTGCATCATCAATGGTGATGAAGGGAAGCTTGGTCTAGTTCTGCGCAGATCCTTACGCACCTTGATATACACGTTGTGCATGTCCGCCTTGAAGTCTACAAAGCTCAACAAACTGTTGTACACTGTGGGGGACAGGCATGACCTCTTGTTGATCCACATCTGGATGCTCACCTCCATGAACACCTAGAAAATCTTAGTTTCATGGATCCGCATGGCATCCTTAGTAGCCTAGAGTGACGCATACTTTGCGGCCTTTGGTAAGTCCTATTGAATATTAGGGAACTGACTGTCCTCAAGCAGTTCCCCTGTTACCAGTAAAATAGACAAGAGCAACCACGCGTAGTGGAAGGTCTTGCCCTACTGCTCAGCTTCCTTGCAGTTGGTTAGGAACTCCTCGCACAGGAACTCAGCCCAGATGAATTGGACCCCCTCCATGCATTGTTCTGTCAATGCAACTACCGGTGCTGGTACCTCATCTCTACAGAATTTCCTCATTACCTTCCTGGCTAGGAGTTGGGCGGCTACGCATACCCCTTTATCTTTAATGCAATTGATCGCATAACCCCTCTTCTTCTTTTCTAGTTTGTATTTCTTCTTCATGGCCTCTGCAAGTGCGAAATATCCATTTTTTCCGGCTATCTCTGTGGGGTCCTTTCCATTACAGGGGAGCCTAGAAATCCTGTGGATAAGATCTTCCATGATGGGAATAGGCTCCTCCAGCCATAAGTACCCATTGTGCACTAGGCAAAGCAACTACCTGATGACAAAAATGGTGATAGGCGGGTGGTGAAAGTGTGGAATCCATAGTAAGTGAAGTTGTCTGGCCTTCTCCACACCGCGCAACCATTTTCACGGCTCTAGTGCTGTAACTTACCCCTCCCTACTCTGCTTCATGAGGTTCTTAGTTTCTAAATGTGGGAACTTCTTGTTGTCCATGAGGTCCCAATCCTCAAACTTCATTGTCAGCATGCGGCCCAGGGGCGAGCCCTTAAACACAATATCATCAAGGAGGAGCGGTGTTTGGAGTGTGCTCTTAGTGGCATCCAAATCCTTGGGTATCTTAGCTTTCCCTTTCCATGGAGGGGCGTACTCAGATAATTTTGCTGCAGCGTGCACCAACTAGATGTCTTCCATTTCTTCATCTGCCTCTATCTCATCGACGAGGGCCTGTAGATCCTCCTCCTCATCATTTGTCTCAATGGTGATAGCCTTGCCCTTTTCTTCCATGGAGAGTTTACCAAACACGGATTTTGCGGGGACATGCGCACTAGTCTTACTGCCTACTTATCCTTCTTGGGCCTCGGTGTCTGAGGTGATTTTGGAATTTCTAGCGCATCCCAACATCTCTAGGCACATCCTGTATTATAGGGTTCTACGCAGCTTCTTTGACAGTACTCTCTACAAAACCCACACCTCTCTTGGTAGTTGTCATCTTGTTTGAATCGTCTGTGGTTGTTTGCGAACTTGGGGGCTCAAATATCACTTGGCACTCAACAATTTGTGCTCTACATGGTTGCTCAAATCTTAAATGAACAAGTGTTGTCTTGTGGCTAGCACTTGGAGTTTTATAGTGCCTTTTGAATTTGAATTCAACCGTTCCCCCAAATTCTCAGTCATTAATGCTTTCTTGGCAGCAGATTGTCCCAAATCTTGTAGTTAATTCATGTCTTAAATGCTCGATGGCCACTCCCTTTTGCCTTAAATTAGACATCCCGTCATGAGCAGTGGCACCAACAGTTGCTTTCCAGCCTATCCGCGTGGCAGCGCAGCCCCCCATGCACAGTCGTGACCCTTGTGACATGCTGATTCTGCATGCATCTCCCTTATCACGCAGCTCCCACACAAACTCTTTTATAGTCTCGTGCTCTCTTTCAACTGCCTAGATTGTTGAGACTATGTTCCCTACGGCTAGTTAGGTGATCGCACCATTTATGTGAGACTTTAATTCACCTTCCAATATAGTCCGCGGACACTCCTCAATTTCCCTCGCAACAGCCGGCACCGCGCGTTCCACCTTATGTGGTGCACTTCCCTGGTTATTGTGTTTGGTAAGGTGTGTTCGCAACCATAATAGGAGAGTCATAAATTCTCAGCAACAATCTTCTAATGCAATGGTATGATGATTCGTATATTTTGTTGTCATCCCCGTTTATCGACGAGACATGCTTGCGTGATCTAGTTTTCTAGCCTCATAGTCTCACCGTCCATCAAAATGCTTTTCCTCCTCAATCTTACCCAGTCCTTTTCAAGTTTTCCAAGTCTAAGGTTCCCTTGCCAAATGGCTCCCTAAATCCTTATATGTTCAACCTCGCATAGCTGTGTGATTTCTTCATCCTAGTCTTCGCGCACTATCACAATTGTGGGAGATATTATGTGTGGATTCCTTTTTGTATTCTCTTCAGAAATTATGGTTTCTACTCAGTTCCACACCTTTGGAATCATCTCTGCACTCAGGTTTTTGCACATGGTCATATAGGCCCATCGAACCACTGGCATGCGTAGGTCCCAATCAATTCATCTCGTCCAGTGAATCTTGCTCAGTACTTTTCACACCCTATCGTATGCTTCCCCGTGGATAACTGGTAGTGCACGTCGACTTTCCTACTGCTTGGATTTGTTCTGATTCTCTATTCTGGGAGTGATGTGTGCGTGTTCAGTCTGGACAACATATTTCTGTACCCATCGGAAAAGGTGGGCGTGCAAGTTGTTCCACCCTAGTTGACTGGCTCACATTCTGGGTTGGGGCTTCCCAAAGCATAGGCACATCATCCTTCTTCATCCGCGCCAGTCCTCAGAATTTTCTTGATTTGTACCCCACCATTGGGCAGGTGTTGAGTGAAACGCCCATTTCAAAGCATTGAATCACTATTGTTTGGGTACTCCGCTCTCAAATTTGCTCAGAAATTCATCCACTGCTGACAATCCATCATATGTCGACAGCTCCCTTGCCTCTATTGTCATGCAACACAGTGATCTAACCATCATATTTAATTTGAGCGTGGTTACCTCGTGCAGTCGATTCTGCCATCGCTCTACTTCCTCATCTGAACCTGAAGTGTAGGAGTTGTCGCACTCCCATGAAATTCTCACATCTGTAATCAGATTCACCCAATCCTATTCTCTTGCAATTATCTTGTAAATACAATCGAGATCGTCATCATTATCACCATCGCGCATTGGTTTAGTGTAGCATGCTCCTTCAGATGGATCCAGTGGTACTACTATGCATAGTGACTTTTTCTCGAAAATCATTTTGTACTTCTTCATATTTATGACTCTGTTCATATCAATGGCCCAGTCTATTCCTAGTAGTGCGGGATAGGGGTTACTGTCATCGACAATTTCTATCACTTCAAAATCAGCCTACACGCTCGCACCTTCAATATCTACTGCCACCCCCTGCAATCTTCCCATGGGCAAAATCTTCTGTTGGTTCACCATTCGTAATTGAATAGGGGACCATTGTAACACGGGTCTTCCCATGCATTCCCACGTTTGCTTTGGTAGTACATTCGCGTCCGAACCCAGATCTAGGATTATCTTATCCATTTCATACTCGCTAATCCATGTAGCCAACCTCATTCCCCTTCTGGTGTGAAATGCATGCTTCCCCATTTTTCGAACCACGTGTGGTTCTCCTGACCCCACGCACCTCGTGATCAGTTCCTGTAGTCCCTTGACTGCCTTGCTATCATGCAATAGTTTCATGCATGTCTCCAAAATGGTAGTGAGCATTAAAGGATCCATTCCTAGTTCTAGTTGATCCTTACTACCTAAAGTGGAGGCCTCCATGAAGCTCTTCTTAGCTTCCATGAATGTCTCCTTCTCACGTTCTAAATCAAACTTGGGTTCCTTTGTAGGAGCCTTTCACACCCACGCACTTTCTTATGGTTGCTTCCCCTTATCATCTCCCGTGGTCATATCACTTCTGAGCATCATGTTTACATTCGGGTCTTCCTCACGTGGCTCAAACCTCATCATTTGTACATTCTGAGTCAGAGGGGGCTGGAATACCCCTTTTTCATGCATCCTTGTGATCAACGAAGGGCAGTCTTCTATCTCATGATCAAAATGAGTACAATACAAACATGATATCCTTGTCAGGTTGGTACAATCGCGGGCATAGTGCCCTGGCCCTCTGCAATTGTAACAAATTAGTTGTTTGCGACCCCTTCCTGGTCCCATTCCACCTCATCCTCGACCGTGCCCCTGGAATCCAGCATGCACCATCCCTGTATTTGGGTCGAGGGCTCACGTTTCGATCTGCACCCTATAGGTAGGGGTCCGATCCATCATTAGTTCATAACTTCGGCAGGTGCGTTCATCGTGGCCTACCAACCTACAGAAATTACAAAACAACTGTTGGGACATCTGCGTATACTTCTGCAGTAGATGACAATTATCTGTAGTGTGTTTCCCTCCTATCTAACGGATCGCGTACCATAAAGCAGGTGCCACACTCAACCCTACCTATGCCTTCGGTCTCAATGGCATCGGCCCTCCTCCTGCCAAGTAGTTCGCGAACACTGGATAGTGATCTTTGCCATGGCCCTGGCCTTTGCATTTTATGCACCATACTTCCTCATGTGCCTTCGACCGAGGTGCCCTATCCTGTTTCAAACTCTGCATTTCCATACATAGATTTTAGATTTGCGCATGGATTTGTTGGACTCCTAACCCAGGATCTTGTATAGGGTTCTCATGTAATCTCATTTCCATTTCCAATGCATCGACTTGGGTGGAAAGTTATTGCTGTGACAGTGCCATCTTTAAGTGCGGTGTCAAAGATGCTACAAAACATGCGTGATGTTGTCCATCTGTCAACGTCATATTGGCCTCGCGAATCATACTCTTCAGCCTTTGATCGAGATCCCAGGGGGTCTCACCTGGGAGCATCGTGATCTCTTTAAACTCGATGATTGATTATTTTTCTGACTTTCACTTGCTCAATTCCCTATTCAACGTGGCCTGGATCTCTGCAATTCCTACGTTTGGGTGGTAATTAGAATTCTTGATATACCATGTTAATGCACGATCCTATAGTGCCCTCACCAGCGTAGCCTTCTTAATATTGTCATTCGCAACACCTTGTGCTTCCCATACTACTCTTACCACGAACCAGAATTGATCTGGATCTTCATTCCCCACTCCTTTGAATACCGGTAGCTTGATCACATTTACCATGCTGAACTGTGGTGGCGGCGGAGGTGGAGTGGGTGGAGATGGAGTTGAGGGGGGTGAAATGGGTGGCAATGTCGATGGAGGTGGTATACGCAGAATTCTTTGTCTTATCAAATTGATGGCGTTTCTCGGAGAAACCTTCGCAAGCTCTTCCTCACTCTCCCATGAGGGTGAAATTAAGGCACTGTTTTCTAACTCTTCACTACTTCCACTCCGCATAGTCCCAAACATTAATTTATTCGTATAACCCGCTTTTCACACAATAGCATCTTAATCCAAGTGTTCAAAGATTTAATATACTTACCTCGTGGTCCCTTGAGAAAATGTCGTTCTGTTTCACTTTAGCTAAGGGTCGTGTCTACGACAAACTCAGTGATAAATCCTCCTATTATCCGGTCTAGCCAATGGTCCACAGCTTGCGCGATCTTATCTTCTGACGCTTCTAGTGTTAGGGTCCTGTTAGAGTCGGTCTAGTAGCCCTCCATCAGCGATCAAAACTCTTTGCATTTGCATAAGTAGGTGTCTCATCAGTGTCATTTCATTGCATTCCATTAGGTATGCCATAACCCTGATGGAGGAGCTGGTGTCTTTATTCCCCTCTTGGCACTGCTGGATCAAGTTGTTCAGTCTATAAATTCTTTCAAGGTCCCTTGTTTGGTCAAAGTCTTAGGTCTAGGGTTTAGGTCCAATTTGTCTTTGAGGTCATGTATTTAAAGGTCAATAAATTCCCAGCAGGCCAGAGGGATGACTATCAAAGTTTTTCTTCAAAGATTTCATCTTGTACAGCTAATTTTAACCTTGGATTTAAAAACCCTGTTTTTAAAGACAAGGTCTTTCTTCTCATTTTTGTAAAAAAATTGTAAAAATTCAAAAGTTTTCAAAGACAGCATGCAGCCCTGGTCCCCTTTACCAAGATTCCTCAGAAGCTTTCCCTACAAAAATTTTCAAGACAAAGCATCAGTTCAAACAATTTCAGGACAAAAGGAAACCATAAAGTCAGCAGCATTTAAATTTTGAAAAAGTGTCAAGTTAAAAACATTAGAAAGATGGTTTGAGGAGAAATTAATTTAAATCAAGCCTATAAAGCCCCTCTCTCCTTCTATTTGATCATCATTTGCCTCAAAGCAATAGTGAAGAGCAATTTGGGCGATTTGGAGAGAAATTGAGCAAAATTGGCAAGTTGAGCCCGCGCGCGACCTGTCAACACTTGCGCGCGACCTATTGAGCGCGCGCGACCTATCAGGGGGGTTCATCCAGTTGAAAAATTACACTGGCGCGACCTATCGAGCGCGCGCGACCTATCAGCACCTGCGCGCGACCTGTTGGGAATTCATCTACAAAAACCGCCAGTAAACTCCCAAACGACCTCAAAATTCTTCAAGATTGCAGGTAGGCCTCTGATCATCAAAGTATTTTGCTTGGTAAAGAAAAATGAGCATGGGAAATGTGTTTTAATGCCATCAAGTTGAAATGAGAGATTCATGTATATTTGCTTTAAGAATGTCAAAATGCTTGTAGAACTATGGTTTGTTTTGTTGTTTCAAGGTCATCCTTGTCACCCCACTTTTTCCCCACTTTTCTTTACCACCTCCTATATCATTTCTACCTAATCTCCCTACCAAAATATCAAAAGCCCCTAAAACCCTACCCCTATTCCTAAAAATCAAGAATCAAACCCTAAACCCTACTTCCCATAACATCCTTGCAAATGAAATTGTATGATGATATGTATGTCATGATTCTTCCCCTTAATTCCCTATTTCCCTATTTCATATATTTTTCCCAATTTCCCTTCAAAGTCTCCCTTCCCTAACATTTCCCTTGTGCTATTTGTCCCCTTGAAACAGCATTACAAATAGGGAAAAAAAACAGGTCATTTGAGCAGAAGCAGCAGTACATTTCAGCCACTTTGCTCCTGAAACCATGTCAGAAACCGAAACCGACTATGAGCAAAGTGATTACCATGAGTCAACACCAGAAATTGAGATACAAAGGAGGCCTCACAGGGGTGGTAAGAGTGGACACCATAAGAGGGAGGAGCCCACCTCTTTGACCGATTTGCAGGCTTGTCCACTTGCGGTCACATGTTTCCGCTACCTCTCGTGTTATGAATTTTGCGAGAGGATTTCTCAAATTCAGCATCATAGGGAATTGGCTCACTTGTTTGTTTTGCATTTGCATAATGGGCATGTAAACCTTGCAGGGGTGGATTTTATATTGTCATCTGAAAGTATTGCTCAAGCAACAGGAACACCAAATGTGGGAGAAGAGTGGAACAAACACAAAGTGTTGGACAGATTTCATTATGAGCCCTTTGTTAAACCTGCCTACATGAGGTCCATAACTGGTATGTTTCCTTTCAGATTTTTGAGGGATGAGTATGCTCCCATGATGAGGCTCATCATGCTCTATTTCACCTGTGAGGGCAGGTTTGCATATGTGTATTCGTACCATATTCGCTTGTTGATGCATTTCACACGGGTACGAATGATGAACATACCATGGTTCATGTGCCGGGATATTGAGAGGATGGTGCCCTTGGTGCAGAGAAGGAACCCAGCACAGCAACATAGGAGCATTTATCATTATGGTTTGATCCAGCTTGTGGTTATGCATCAGTTGGCTCAGCAGGGTATCCCATGGGAGAATTTTATCTCTCGGGATTTTTTCACAGCATCAGCATCATCTCCCCCTGAGGTTGTTCATGAGGAGGGAGGGCCTTCACAGCAGCATGATAGTCCTGAGACCAGACATGTCAGCTCTCCTCCATTGGTCACTTATCAGAGAGGCCACAGAGCCTTATTTGCATCAGCTAGGCGAGTATTATCTCCACACCAGGTGGAAGGGGTCTCGCCTTCTTCATCAGCACCACGAGTGTTATCTCCACACCAGGTGGAAGGGGCCTCGTCGCCGACAGCAGCACAGGTATCAGAGAGGGGCAAACAGCCCAGGATTGATGAGGGGCCATCAGGTGTTCCAGACATAGAGATTGTTGACCTTGATATCAGTTCTCCTAGTCTAGAGTCAAAGGAGATCATTCAGCACCTAAGAGCTGAAAATGATTCATTGCAGCAAAGATTGGAAGGAGCACAATGGACGATCACATATTTAGAGCAGCGCAACAAGCAGTTGGAGGATGAGCACACTCTTGATGAGTTGCGGAGGATTCATGAGGACCGCAACTTGGCTCGAAAGAGACCCGGCGATTTGGTACCCGTTGAGCGAGAGGCTATGCTTCTCCGGGTCAATTCTCATTTGGAGAGGTTGCTGGCCAAGGCCAACCAAGATAAGGACTTGCTCAGGAACATGAAAAATCACTATTGGTCCCGAATGCACGTATGCAAGGCAAAAATGAAGGTGATTCAAGGGCAGTTGGCCAAGGCACTAAAACGACGAAAAAGGCCCGATCCCCTCCACATCTTGGCTGAGGCTTCCTTGAAGGAACATGATATTGAATGACCTCACTACAACACAAATTTCAAAAAAAATTGAGCATTTTTGGTCACTTATGAATTTTTGGGCAAAAAAACAGGTTTTTCTCCTTGATAGGTCGTGCGCCGCGCGCGACCTATTCGATGGGAAACTTCATTTTGGGAAAACTCAACATTTCTAGATTTTTCATGCAAAGATACACCTGCTCAGCAATTACCAAGAGATTTCATCAAGTTTTGAGCCTCCAGAAGGTCAAAAAACATGCAAAAATTGACTTTCTGCCACCTTTTTGACAAACAGGGAGCAGTCTTGGGAGATTGCAAGTTTGGAGGGGCAAATGGCCACCAAATTCGGAAATTCCAGTTGGGTTGAAAAGTCGACATCCAGAAATTTCCAACAAGCCCACTTTTGCCTCATTTGGACACCTGGAAGTGCCTCAAACGGAGCTCCAAAGAAGCGCAACCTATCAGGCAATTTTCATAATTTTTCATCTACAGCTCAGGAATTCGCCCAGCTTTGACCAGTTTTGACTTGTGATGGGATTTTTCACCCTCTTTGATGTAATTAATGTATTTTCATGTTGATATGACACTTATTTACCTATTATAGAAGATTCATTCATGAAATAGCAAACATTTAATGAATGAGTTGGTTTCCTAGCTTATAGAGGCTAGTTGTTTTGACTGCCTAGATTTTAGTGCTTAGTTTAGAATTGGTTGAAACAGCTCCTAGAAGGATGAGCTCGACCCCTAGAGGCAAGGAAAGATGTTAGATTGCCTATATTATGTACTTTCTTGGTCATTTTCATGGTTGGACTCTTGAGGGAGAAAGCTCTATTGTATTATTCATTGTATCTCTGCAATTTTGGAAAAGGAAGAAAGACCAGGGTTTTGCAGTCCTTTTTGGGATTCCTGTGGTTACATGTATTGATGGTGTGCTTCTCTTTGTACTTTTAAGTTTTTTATGTGAAATCATCCTCTTTCTTTTTCTTCTGAAATTAGGCAAATGAAGTGTTAAAGTAGAATTCATGATTTCCATGCTCTGCTTTTAAATTTGCTTAATATCAATGTTTTCATCTGTTTAAGGAGAACTCAACGTGATTGCTTGCTCTCCTTAGCTCCTCACCGGTCATTCCTACCCATTCACTTAATTTAAAGGCATCAATACAGTCTCCTACCTTGCCCCAAAGAACCCCCTGCAAAAACTATCCCCGCACCCAAAATTGCCTTTCCCCGATTTTCCACCAAAATCCAAAAATCCCAAAACAAACCCTTTTTATTAGTTTACTAGCCTAAAATTAGTGTTTCCTTTTGGTTATCTCGCCCATTGAAGATCTTTACTGAGATAGACCGGAGAGAGCCCTCTCCTGCCCCGTAGGGCTAGCTACGAGGCTAAGTGGTTTGATGTTGCCTTGGAGTTTACCTTTCTCAGCCTGAGGTGAAATTTCAAGCGCTAACATATTGGCGACCATACTGGGGAGAACAACTTGTCTGTTGATTGATGTGTTTGCTTCATAAGTCTTAGACGGAGCCTGAAGTTACGCCAGGTAGCCTTCGAAATGCTTTTGCTTTGCATAAGCGGAAGTAGATAAACGCTGCTTCAGTCAATCTCCGTGAGCTTGTGAATACAGCACTTCAATTGCATTTTACCCCAGTTCATTTGTAAACTCTGAACTTTTGGATGATTAGTTAAGAGTTTTCACAGGATGATTAGTTATTTGTTCCTTGATTTCCAAACTGGCTTCCAATTCTGGTCGTATATTCAAATTTCATTCATGTCCAGCTATTTTTGAGTATCTTGAAGACATTGATTTTGACGAGAGTTTTGAGTTGTCCTTGTTCAAAACTAAATCTGAAAGTGCACTTGATTCTCTAGTTCCTAACCCTGATTTTGCAGCTGCTCTTGAAATTGAGAGACACAACAAATTGGTTGACAATTTCATCCTAAGATCTCTTCAGTTGGATATTCACGCTACCAATCTTGCCGAGTTCGTTGAAACTATATCTGGTCATATTGGATCTACTATCACGGTGCATGAGCAGTCCAATCCTCCTTTTATTTCTGTTTCTCCCATAATCACTTATCCCGCATCTACAATTGGTTCACCTTCTACATCCCATACCACTTCTCCTCCTCATACACCTCATACTACAGCTACACCTACTCCACCTGCTACTCCTAGACCCAATCTACCTAAAGCAATGGCTGCCCGATTTGCTCCTCTTGCTCTTCCCCAAAATCTGCATGATATGCCAGCCGATTATCAGAGTAAAATTCCCATGTTTGATGGCACTCCACAAAGTATCTCTGCTCAGCAACATATTGACAAAATGACGACTTTCTTTGATCTATACGAGATAGATGAAGAGGATGTAACTATGCGTTTGTTTGCACAAACATTTGATGGCGAAGTAAGAAAATGGTTCAGAGGTTTGACAGCTAGAAGCATTCCCACCTTGGAAGCACTTCAGAGCCAGTTTCTAGATCGATGGGAAATCAGAAAGGATCCACTTCAGATCAATGCTGAGTACAACAATCTCAAACGTAATCATGGTGAGTCGGTCCAAGACTACATTATCAGGTTTAACACAGTTTACAATGCTATTCCAGATGATTTGAGGCCATCTAGAAAATCAGAACTTCTCAAATTCCCGGATGTTTTTGATCCGGAGATGGCTTATTCATTGTGAGATAGAGATCCGCCTACCTTGGAGGATATGCAGAAAATTGCTGTTAGTGTTGAAGCGAATTTGAATGATAAAAGAGCAAGGATGAAGGCAGAAAAGCGAGTCACAATCAAAGAGGAAGCTTCTACATCCAATCAGCTTCTTCGCAAGGTAGTAACGATGCTCGAAAATACTCATCTCAACAAGCCGGAACCGCAGATGCGTAATCCTATTTTCCGAGGTGCACAGCAGCCACAATATAGAATCAAGCAGCGTGAAACAAAGGCACAAGAGGCAGCAGTTCAGCAGCAAATTAAATCTCCTTTTCAGCAGAATTTTGTTAGCCAAGAATCATAGGATGAAGGTGATACGGTGGGAGAGGAAAACCACTTCTTCACTCCTGATGATGTGCCTACTTATGTTACAGAAGAAGAAGAGTTGGTAAGTCACTCCATCATCCCTCAGGATGAACACTATATCTTGTCAAATGATGCAGCACTTGAAGAAGAATCAGAAGAGTATCAAAGAGGGTACCTAAATGCTTTATCCGCTCAACAGAGACAATTAAGAAACCCAGCTGTTCCCATAAATCCCATTCAGAAAAGGAAAGATACTTCAGCAAAGAATGATTCGGCTCCCCCACACACAAAAGGAAAAGACATAATTGATCCTTCAATAAGTCAATCATCATCAGCAAGCAAGATAGATCAGCCATCAAACACACCGAAAGATAAAATTGACAAAAGAGAGGTTCCGGCTAAAGAAGGTGAGAAGGTTTCAGTTTTCAGTTTGGAGAATGAAATTTCAAAGTTGAAAGTGTCCATTCCTTTGACGGAAATCATGAAGAATAGCACTTACCGCAGCCAAATTTCCAAGATGCTGAATTTTGATCCAATGCTAGACACGGTGAATGTAGAAGATGATCAGCCGGAATTGATTTTTGGGCCTGCTTTAAATGGTGAGTCTCCCGAAAGTGATGTTCCTCCATTCTATATCAGTCTGCGATTGCATGAATATGTTTTACATAATGCCATGTTTGACTCGGGAGCTTCGCATAATTTGATGCCGAAAGCAATTATGGAAAAGCTGGGACTAGACATCACAAGGAAATATCATGATTTGTATTCATTTGATTCCAGCCGGGTAAAATGTATTGGTTTGATCAAGGACTTGGTAGTGAGCTTAGATCAAATCCCAGCAAAGAATGTTTTGATGGATGTGGTGGTGGCGGATATTCCTCCGCGATTCGGGATGTTACTTTCTAGATCTTGGGGAGCGAAGCTCAAAGGTACACTTCAGCTCGATTTTTCTTATGCTACGATCCCGGTTTTTGGTCAGATGAGGAAGTTATATAGGGAGCAAAAGATGAAATACATGATCACTAGTAAAGAAAAGCCAGTTAATCATCCTGTAAATTATGTACATACAGATTTAGAGTCATTTGTTTTGTTTGCGGAGAATTTTAATGAGATAGATAGTCAGTTAGTTCAAGCAGAAGATATAACAGACATTTCAGAAAATTTCAGAGACATTTTGAGAAAGGAAAGTGAAGAAAGGTCCGCTGTCATGAAGCCAACAGCTGAGATCAATGGGCAGCAAACAGAAAATGCAGAGACATCACATTTTCAGCATTTAGAGGATGATGAGGATGGTCTTTGGACCATGGATTTTGATGGTACTGTGGGCAGCGATGGTGCTGGTATAGGTGTGTGGATTCGAAGTCCATTTTCTGTCCGAAACAAAGTCCCAAGCAAGGTATGAGTATGCCCTTACAAACTGGCATTTGATTGTTCAAACAATGAGGCAGAATGTGAGGCTCTCATTGCTGGTCTGAAAATCCTTCGGAAGTTGAAGGCAAAAAAGATAGCAGTATATGGCGACTCCGAGTTGGTTATAAAGCAAGTGAAAGGTGAGTTTCAGGCTAAGCATCCTCGTATGCGAGCATATCGAAATGATGTCCTAGATATCTTAAAGCTGTTTTCTGAACATACTTTGACATGTGTGCCCCGTATCCAAAATGGTGTTGCGGATGCATTGGCTAAGGCAGCAAGTAATCTAAAAATCCCCATGAATTCCAGCAATAAGTTTGAGATTTATGTGAAGCACCGTCCTACAGTCCCAGACAATCAAAGATGTTGGCAAGTTTTCCAAGATGATGAAGAAATCAAGGATTTTCTGCAAGTTGAAGGTGAGTTCAAAGACATTTCCATAGATACAGAACCTGAGGAAGTAAATCAAATGGATGTATTGCAGCTTAAGGATAATTTCATTCCTAAAGGATTAATTCCTTTGGAGGAGTTGTTTGATCAAGATGACGTGGCTCGCAAACCAACCTTGAGGCCAACGGAAGAAGGTGTCGAAGAAGTGAATCTCGGAACAGCTGAAAATCCAAAGATGGTGAAATTATCGAAAGCATTATCGCCTAATGTAAAGAAAGAGTATATCAGATTGTTGTCTTCGTTTTCTAATGTTTTTGCATGGGACTATTCAGATTTGAAAACTTATGACACAAGTATCATTCAGCATACCATTCCCATAAAGCCAAATCAAAAGCCTTTCCGACAAAAGTTGAGAAGAATTAATCCTAAGCTGCTGCCATTGATTGAGAAGGAAGTCAACAGGTTGTACAAATCTGGAATTATAGTGCCAATCAGATTTTCCGACTGGATTTCCAACTTGGTGCCCGTGAGAAAGAAGACCGGTGAGATCCGCTTGTGTATAGACTTCAGAAATCTCAATAAGGTGTCACTAAAGGACAATTATCCGCTGCCCAAGATGGATCATATATTGCAGCGGGTAGTTGGGGCATCAAGGATGTCTCTACTTGATGGTTATTCCGGGTACAATCAGATTTTGGTGCATGAGGATGACCGCGACAAGACTGCATTCACTACTCCATGGGGAACATTTCATTATGCCAAGATGCCATTTGGATTGAAGAACGCAGGTGCTACCTTTCAGCGGGCGATGGACATGGCCTTTGCTAATGAGAAAGATGTCTTTTTGGTCGTTTATCTTGATGATTTAACTGTGTTTTCTAAATCTGATGAAGAGCATTTGTATCATTTGACAGTGGTGTTTGAAAAGTGCAGAAAATATGGTATCTCATTGAATCCGAAGAAGAGCCTTTTCGCCATGAGTGAAGGCAAGCTGTTGGGCCACATCATTTCTAAAGATGGCATTCGTATATATCCTGCACGTGTGGAAGCAATTCAGCAATTAGAGCAGCCCCGAAACAAGAAGGAGATTCAGTCCTTTAATGGCAAGTTGAATTTTCTGCATCGCTTCATCCCTAATCTTGCCAAACACCTCAGAGAAATCACTAACATGCTCAAAAAGGACAATCAGCTCAAGTGGACCGAAGAGGCGGTAAAATCTTTCAATTTGGTAAAATTAATTTTATCTTCAGCCCCAACTCTAATCAGCCCGGATTACACAAAAGATTTTATTTTATTTTCATTTGCTTCTGAGCATACATTGGCAGCTGTGCTCATGCAAAAACGAGATGGAGTTGAGAAGCCCATAGCTTTTTTCAGTCGTATTATAAGGGATGGAGCGCTAAAGTATAATATCATTGAAAAACAAGCATTGGCGCTGGTAAAATGATCCGGATTTAAACAGGAACGCAATAGATTATAGAGATAACCATAAATACAGAGATGCGATAACCATATACACAAAGATGCAGCGGAAATAATACTTCATTTCATTAATGGAAAATACTGAAATATGCTTACAAACCGAAATAGAAAGAAACCAGCTAGGGCGATGGTAGCTTATCTCTGAGAAGAGATGTGGCGGCTACATGCCTCTGAACTGTTCCGAACTGTATTACAATGAGGCTCGAAGGCCTATTTATTGTTGAGAAACAATGGAAAACCCTTCACATCCCGAAACCTAACCCTAGAAGATGAAACGCCAAATTGTGGGCCCCGTTTGGGTAAATTGGTACATCAATTTCCCGGGGTCGTAACTTTGGCATACGATCTCCGTTTGACGCGTATGATAGCTCGTTAGAAAGATCTATCCGAGTACTACCACTTTGGGAAGGGCAACATCGGTCCATGGACCCATGTTGCCCCCAGATTTCCCAAAAAACGTCGTTTAGGGCCTCAAAACGGCTCCAGAAGTTCAGGACCCGAAAAACTGCTAAAAATAGTAAGTTGTGCTACAATTAAGGAAACTGAAAATGCTGAAAGAGACAGTTGTGGGGGTCTAAATGGGTTGGTGGGTGGCCACCAAAATCCACCTGGATCATTCCTCCCCCCTTAGGAAGCAATGGTCCCCATTGCGTTGAGTTCCTCCATCTGCTGAACTTGTCCTGCAATCTCTAATGTGTCCAGTGATGGTGGGAAGCATGATAGACGACGGTCCACATTGAACATTTGGTGCAGGCGAAGGAATGGAGGAATGATGTGCTCCGAAGCATTGTTCCCCATAGCCTTGGTACTGCTGTAAGGACCATGTCGGAGTGGTCTGAGCTTCTGATGGGTTCTGGTAAGGCGTTCTTTCTGTCGATGCAACCAGACTTTGTTGCCCACCTGAAACTTGTGTGGTACCCCTGTGCGTGAGAAGTTGTTCCTGTGTTCTGTCATGACCGTATTCCTTTGCTGCTGCTGCTGCGTAGAGGAACCCTTTGCAGGGGTCATGGATGTAGCAACAATCTTCCCCTTACTTTGGGAGTGGACCAGACAGATGAATTTCCTGGTCTGTGATATGAGCTTGCTGCCTTTCTTGGTAGTGATCAAAGATGTGGCGGTAGGTGGGGCTACCTCCGGTATCCTGTATAATGAATTATTCAAAGAAATAATGACAGCACGAGGCCTTGACTCATACACAGCATGTCGCCTCCACAAGTATGGCTGGCCTAACAATACATCACAAACATCCAGAGGTGTAACATCACACAATACCTCGTCTGTGAAGGGTTTGATGCTGTAGGGAAGGCGGCACTGCTGGCGAACTTTCAGATCTCGTCCTTCGTGAAGCCACCCGATACTATACGGCTGCGGGTGCGGTGTAGTCGGTAGGCCCAACCGCTTCACGACCTCTGCTGAAATAAGGTTCTTTTGGCTGCCACTGTCGACAATGAATTGTAGCGGCGAACCCTTCACCCACATTTGTGAGTGGAAAAGACGCTCCCCCTCCTCTGGATCTTCGGGCTCATTTTTCTTGATCTTGGCGGTGGCAACAGTGGCACTGGGATCCGCATTAATGATCTGCTTCCCTTTACCATTCCCCTTGTCGGGTTCTGGCTCAGGGTCGAAACATGCATCTGATTCGGAAGCCTTTAACTCGGCCACCAGCGACTGCTTGGTCCGACACTCACTTGTGTTGTGAGTGGGACTCTTGTGGAACTCACACCACTTTCCTGTTTCCTTCTTCGGCTTCATGGTGTTGTTCTTTTCTTGCGGCTTTGACGGGTTGTCTTGGGTCACCCCGCCTTGGCTTTGTCCTTTGGTCTTCGGATTTGCAGATCCAAAGTCTCGCTTCTTCTGTTTGAACTTTTGCTCGATTTTGACAGCGTATCGGTATGTTGTTCCGAGTGAGGAGATGTTCAAGAACACCATCTCTTCCTGGATGTATCTGTGCAGGTAGCCATGGTATTTGAGTACCAGATGCAGCTCAGAATCTTTGATACCCAACTGTGTGCGAAGGGTATGAAAAATGTTTGTGAACTCCGGCACATCTTGGTCTCGTCCCTGCCGCAATGTGGTCCATTTGATGTATTTGTCCTCATAGCTTCCGACAGGGTAGTACTGCTCCTTCATGGCATCCCGGAAGTCATTCCAAGTGGGTGTGGCTGAAAATAGTGAGCCTGCACTTTCATCCTTCTGCTCGCAGTAGGTTTCCCACCAGTCCTTGACGTGGGGGGCTGCTTTGAGAAGAGCAAAAACAATCTTTTCCCGACTTGAAAATTCGTGAACAGAAAAATACCCATCTAGCAGATTTAACCATTTATCTACGGCATCTGCATCTATTTGACCCTCGAAGATGGGGATTTCAAAATTAACTTGTACCTTAAACGGTGTGGCATTTCCAGAGTCGCTGTTGGAAGCCGATGCGTCGCCTCTGGGTAGCCGCTGAAGGATCTGCGCAAAGCTATCCATCATCGCGTTCCTTTGCCGCTCGAGCGCTTCTTCGAGCAAGATTTTGATAGGATCTCCTGCCCCCTCGTCTTTCTTCTCATCCGCCATGGGAGGCCGTCGGGATTTGCGAGGCTGGTCTTGCAAAGGTTCGACCAGTTCAAGCCCTAACTCCTTATATCCCGACCTCGTTGGGGACATGCAAAGAAAAACAGAGAAAAAGCAGACCGCTCTGATACCACTGATCCGGATTTAAACAGGAACGCAATAGATTATAGAGATAACCATAAATACAGAGATGCGATAACCATATACACAAAGATGCAGCGGAAATAATACTTCATTTCATTAATGGAAAATACTGAAATATGCTTACAAACCGAAATAGAAAGAAACCAGCTAGGGCGATGGTAGCTTATCTCTGAGAAGAGATGTGGCGGCTACATGCCTCTGAACTGTTCCGAACTGTATTACAATGAGGCTCGAAGGCCTATTTATTGTTGAGAAACAATGGAAAACCCTTCACATCCCGAAACCTAACCCTAGAAGATGAAACGCCAAATTGTGGGCCCCGTTTGGGTAAATTGGTACATCAATTTCCCGGGGTCGTAACTTTGGCATACGATCTCCGTTTGACGCGTATGATAGCTTGTTAGAAAGATATATCCGAGTACTACCACTTTGGGAAGGGCAAAATTGGTCCATGGAACCATGTTGCCCCCAGATTTCCCAAAAAGCGTCGTTTAGGGCCTCAAAACGGCTCCAGAAGTTCAGGACCCGAAAAACTGCTAAAAATAGTAAGTTGTGCTACAATTAAGGAAACTGAAAATGCTGAAAGAGACAGTTGTGGGGGTCCAAATGGGTTGGTGGGTGGCCACCAAAATCCACCTAGATCATAAAAGCTTTGAAAGATTTCCGTGTGTACATATTGAATTCTCATATTTTGGCATATGTTCCTAATGCGGCTGTTAAAGATGTTTTGGTACAAGCGGAGCCGAAAGGAAAACGGGGTAAGTGGATTGCTGCACTATTAGAGTATGATGTGTAAATCAAGCCTACCAAGCTGATCAAGGGCCAAGGTCTCGCCAAATTGATGGCTGAAACAAATCTCCATGTCCTAGACATTAATTTGATTGTTGCCTTGTCCGATGAAGATGAAGAAAATTCAGCACTACAAGTATCCGATATCTTTGTTTCCTCTCCTTGGTATGCTGATATTGTATATGTGCTTCAAAACCTGTCTTCACCTCCCGGAATGCCTCGAAACAAAGCAAGGACATTGAAGTTAAAGGCTGCCAAATTCTGCATCATCAAATCTGCACTATATTGGAAAGACCCCGGTGGCATATTGCTGAATTGTTTGGTCGAAGAAGAAGCTAAGAGAGCTGTTGAGGATTTCCACAAAGGTGACTGCGGGGGTCACTTGTTTTGGAAGACTACGGAAAACAAGATCTTAAGGGCAGGTTTCTATTGGCCTTCATTGTTTTCAGATGTATATAAAGCAGTCAAAACTTGTCATGAATGTCAAATTTTTCAAGGAAAGCAGAAATTACAGCCTTTGCCTCTCAAGCCCATTGAAGTCAGCGCACCATTTCAGCAGTGGGGCTTGGACTTCATCGGCGAAATTCATCCAGCATCTTCTGGATAGCATCGATGGATATTGACAGCCACCGATTACTTGACAAAATGGATTGAAGCTATTCCCACCCGGCAGGCCACGGACTTGGTAATTATTTCTTTCCTTGAAAATAACATATTGTCACGTTTCGGCTGTCCACATAAGTTGATTACAGATAATGCAGCAGCATTTAAATCGAAGAAGATGATTGATTTTTGCTACAAATATAATATCAGTTTGGGGCATTCGTCCGCCTATCATCCGCAAGGAAATGGGCTGGCAGAATCTTCAAATAAAACTTTGGTAAACATCATAAAGAAATTGCTGGAAATCAACAAGAAGAGCTGGCACAAAAAGTTAGTAAATGCATTATGGGCTGATCGTGTAAGTCAGAAAAGGTCAATTGGGATGTCACCTTTTGAACTGGTTTACGAGACAGATGCATTGTTTCCTACTTCACTTAGTATTCTGGTAGCAAGGTTGCTTCAAGAAATTGGTGGTGAGGAAGATTCAATGCAAAGGTGGATTAGTCAAATGATTCATTTACAGCAGACACGGGAGGACGTTCTTCAGAATACTCTCAAGTTGCAAGAGCGCATAAAGAAAATCTATAACAGAAAAGCAAAGCCGGATGACTTCCAGATAGATGATGTTGTTTTGAGGTGGGATGCCCGAAATGAAGACAAAGGGAAACATGGAAAGTTTGATAACTTATGGAAAGGTCCTTACAAAATTGCAGCATACCGTGGTCCAAATGCCTTTCTTCTCAAGGAAATGAATGGTGATGATTGTCTCGGAGGGTCGGTCAATGGCCGGCTGCTCAAAAGGTATCATGTCTGAGCATTTTCTGCTCTAGCCATTGTCATTGTAATTACCATTTTACTTTATATTTCACTGCACGTGTGCACTGATCTTTCATCCTTAGTCTAGGGCCCGCGGTGAAGGCTATAATTCTAAAGATGGGGATTAGTTGGTGTGAGTTTTTATGTTGTTTTTATCAGTCCATTTTCTGTCCAAAGGTTGAGTTAGTTTGGGTCAAAATTAGTCCAATTTTCAGTCAGTTGTTAAAGTCAATAAAGCTGTCCCGTTTTGGGTCACATATGTAAATAATGACTCCATTGCCCAAAGATCGAAAGGCACTGGTCTGCTCTCCCAGAGGTCTAAGGTTCTTGGTACCTCCAAGGAGCTACCATCCCCATTGGAGCCAATGTTAGAGTCGGTCTAGTAGCCCTCCATCAGCGATCAAAACTCTTTGCATTTTCATAAGTAGGTGTCTCATCAGTGTCATTTCATTGCATTCCATTAGGCATGCCATAACCCTGATGGAGGAGCTGGTGTCTTTATTCCCCTCTTGGCACCGCTGGATCAAGTTGTTCAGTCTATAAATTCTTTCAAGGTCCCTTGTCTGGTCAAAGTCTTAGGTCTAGGGTTTAGGTCCAATTTGTCTTTGAGGTCATGTCTTTAAAGGTCAATAAATGCCCAGCAGGCCAGAGGGATGACTATCAAAGTTTTTCTTCAAAGATTTCATCTTGTACAACTAATTTTAACCTTGGATTTAAAAACCCTGTTTTTAAAGACAAGGTCTTTTTTCTCATTTTTGTAAAAAAATTGTAAAAATTCAAAAGTTTTCAAAGACAGCATGCAGCCCTGGTCCCCTTTGCCAAGATTCCTCAGAAGCTTTCCCTACAAAAATTTTCAAGACAAAGCATCAGTTCAAACAATTTCAGGACAAAAGGAAACCATAAAGTCAGCAGCATTTAAATTTTGAAAAAGTGTCAAGTTAAAAACATTAGAAAGAGGGTTTGAGGAGAAATTAATTTAAATCAAGCCTATAAAGCCCCTCTCTCCTTCTATTTGATCATCATTTGCCTCAAAGCAATAGTGAAGAGCGATTTGGGCGATTTGGAGAGAAATTGAGCAAAATTGGCAAGCTGAGCCCGCGCGCGACCTGTCAACACTTGCGCGCGACCTATTGAGCGCGCGTGACCTATCAGGGGGGTTCATCCAGTTGAAAAATTACACTGGCGCGACCTATCAGCACCTGCGCGCGACCTGTTGGGAATTCATCTACAAAAACCGCCAGTAAACTCCCAAACGACCTCAAAATTCTTCAAGATTGCAGGTAGGCCTCTGATCATCAAAGTATTTTGCTTGGTAAAGGAAAATGAGCATGGGAAATGTGTTTTAATGCCATCAAGTTGAAATGAGAGGTTCATGTATATTTGCTTTAAGAATGTCAAAATGCTTGTAGAACTATGGTTTGTTTTGTTGTTTCAAGGTCATCCTTGTCACCCCACTTTTTCCCCACTTTTCTTTACCACTTCCTATATCATTTCTACCTAATCTCCCTACCAAAATATCAAAAGCCCCTAAAACCCTACCCCTATTCCTAAAAATCAAGAATCAAACCCTAAACCCTACTTCCCATAACATCCTTGCAAATGAAATTGTATGATGATATGTATGTCATGATTCTTCCCCTTAATTCCCTATTTCCCTATTTCATATATTTTTCCCAATTTCCCTTCAAAGTCTCCCTTCCCTAACATTTCCCTTGTGCTATTTGTCCCCTTGAAATAGCATTACAAACAGGGAAAAACAGCAAGTCATTTGAGCAGAAGCAGCAGTACATTTCAGCCACTTTGCTCCTGAAACCATGTCAGAAACCGAAACCGACTATGAGCAAAGTGATGACCGTGAGTCAACACCAGAAATTGAGATACAAAGGAGGCCTCACAGGGGTGGTAAGAGTGGACACCATAAGAGGGAGGAGCCCACCTCTTTGACCGATTTGCAGGCTTGTCCACTTGCGGTCACATGTTTCCGCTACCTCTCATGTTATGAATTTTGCGAGAGGATTTCTCAAATTCAGCATCATAGGGAATTGGCTCGCTTGTTTGTTTTGCATTTGCATAATGGGCATGTAAACCTTGCAGGGGTAGATTTTATATTTTCATCTAAAAGTATTGCTCAAGCAACAGGAATACCAAATGTGGGAGAAGAGTGGAACAAACGCAAAGTTTTAGACAGATTTCATTATGAGCCCTTTGTTAAACCTGCCTACATGAGGTCCATAACTGGTATGTTTCCTTTCAGATTTTTGAGGGATGAGTATGCTCCCATGATGAGGCTCATCATGCTCTATTTCACCTGTGAGGGCAGGTTTGCATATGTGTATTCGTACCATATTCACTTGTTGATGCATTTCACATGAGTACGAATGATGAACATACCATGGTTCATGTGCCGGGATATTGAGAGGATGGTGCCCTTGGTGCAGAGAAGGAGCCTAGCATAGCAACATAGGAGCATTTATCATTATGGTTTGGTCCAGCTTGTGGTTATGCATCAGTTGGCTCAGCAGGGTATCCCATGGGAGAATTTTATCTCTCGGGATTTTTTCACAGCATCAGCATCATCTCCCCCTGAGGTTGTTCATGAGGAGGGAGGGCCTTCACAGCAGCATGATAGTCCTGAGACCAGACATGTCAGCTCTCCTCCATTGGTCACTTATCAAAGAGGCCACGAAGCCTTATTTGCATCAGCTAGGCGAGTATTATCTCCACACCAGGTGGAAGGGGTCTCGCCTTCTTCATCAGCACCACGAGTGTTATCTCCACACCAGGTGGAAGGGGCCTCGTCGCCGACAGCAGCACAGGAGTTAGAGAGGGGCAAACAGCCCAGGATTGATGAGAGGCCATCAGGTGTTCCAGACATAGAGATTGTCGACCTTGATATCAGTTCTCCTAGTCTAGAGTCAAAGGAGATCATTCAGCACCTAAGAGCTGAAAATGATTCATTGCAGCGAAGATTGGAAGGAGCAAAATGGACGATCACATATTTAGAGTAGCGCAACAAGCAGTTGGAGGATGAGCACACTCTTGATGAGTTGCGGAGGATTCATGAGGACCGCAACTTGGCTCGAAAGAGACCCGGCGATTTGGTACCCGTTGAGTGAGAGGCTATGCTTCTCCGGGTCAATGCTCATTTGGAGAGGTTGCTGGCCAAGGCCAACCAAGATAAGGACTTGCTCAGGAACATGAAAAATCACTATTGGGCCCGAATGCACGTATGCAAGGCAAAAATGAAGGTGATTCAAGGGCGGTTGGCCAAGGCACTAAAACGACGAAAAAGGCCTGATCCCCTCCACATCTTGGCTGAGGCTTCCTTGAAGGAGCATGATATTGAATGACCTCACTACAGCACAAATTTCAAAAAAATTTGAGCATTTTTGGTCACTTATGAATTTTTGGGTAAAAAAACAGGTTTTTCTCCTTGATAGGTCGCGCGCCGCGCGCGACCTATTCGATGGGCAACTTCATTTTGGGAAAACTCAACATTTCTAGATTTTTCATGCAAAGATACACCTGCTCAGCAATTACCAAGATATTTCATCAAGTTTTGAGCCTCCAGAAGGTCAAAAAACATGCAAAAATTGACTTTCTGCCACCTTTTTGACAAACAGGGAGCAGTCTTGGGAGATTGCAATTTTGTAGGGGAAAATGGCCACCAAATTCAGAAATTCTAGTTGGGTTGGAAGTTAGACATCCATACATTTCCAACAAGCCCACTTTTGCCTCATTTGGACACCTGGAAGTGCCTCAAACGGAGCTCCAACGAAGCACGACCTATCAAGATTAGGGCGCGACCTATTAGGCAATTTTCATAATTTTTCATCTACAGCTCAGGAATTCGCCCAGCTTTGACCAGTTTTGACTTGTGATGGGATTTTTCACCCTCTTTGATGTAATTAATGTATTTTCATGTTGATATGACACTTATTTACCTATTCTAGAAGATTCATTCATGAAATAGCAAACATTTAATGAATGAATTGGTTTCCTAGCTTATAGAGGCTAGTTGTTTTGACTGCCTAGATTTTAGTGCTTAGATTAGAATTGGTTGAAACAGCTCCTAGAAGGATGAGCTCGACCCCTAGAGGCAAGGAAATATGTTAGATTGCCTATATTATGTACTTTCTTGGTCATTTTCATGGTTGGACTCTTGAGGGAGAAAGCTCTATTGTATTATTCATTGTATCTCTGCAATTTTGGCAAAGGAAGAAAGACTAGGGTTTTGCAGTCCTTTTTGGGATTCCTGTGGTTACATGTATTGATGGTGTGATTGTCTTTGTACTTGTAAGTGTGTTATGTGAAATCATCCTCTTTCTTTTTCTTCTGAAATTAGGCAAATGAAGTGTTAAAGTAGAATTCATGATTTCCATGCTCTGCTTTTAAATTTGCTTAATATCAATGTTTTCATCTGTTTAAGGAGAACTCAAGGTGATTGCTTGCTCTCCTTAGCTCCTCACCGGTCATTCCTACCCATTCACTTAATTTAAAGGCATCAATACAGTCTCCTACCTTGCCCCAAAGAACCCCCTGCAAAAACTATCCCCGCACCCAAAATTGCCTTTCCCCGATTTTCCACCAAAATCCAAAAATCCCAAAACAAACCCTTTTTATCAGTTTACTAGCCTAAAATCAGTGTTTCCTTTTGGTTATCTCGCCCATTGAAGATCTTTACCGAGATAGAACGGAGAGAGCCCTCTCTTGCCCCGTAGGGCTAGCTACGAGGCTAAGTGGTTTTATGTTGCCTTGGAGTTTACCTTTCTCAGCCTGAGGTGAAATTTCAAGCGCTAACAGGTCCAACCCTAACCCCCTTACTTATGTAATATGGTCGAGTCATAGTTATATTTAGTTAAATAGTCAATAAAGCCCATATTAATAATTGTAAGTGGTTGACCCACATTTAAAGAAGGGACCATAGTTAGTTGCAAATGGGCCATGGTATTAGATAGATGGTATTAATAAGAACCATGGTACTAACCCATGGTATTGCATGTATGAATGCTATATAAAGGATAGAGACTCCCCATTGAGGAGCGTCGTGTCTTATTTTGTAATCAAGCCCTACTCTATTGGAGGTTTCCCACTTGAAGGGGAAAGTGAACATTGCTTTCCTTTCTGAATAATAAAATACATGTTGTTATTTCTCATTTTTCTGTGTTCTGGGTTATATTTCTTCGCACATTTTGTATTCTAATATCTTCTTGTAGCTCAAGAGCATAACATCTAGTCTGCACACTAATTCCGGAGTCCACACTATTGGTTTGTCGAGCCTACACCTTCCTTGGCTATCTGCTAACTTCATGATCCACTCATATAGCTCAAAAGGAAATGATGCAAAGAAAATTTTGTGGATTTTCATATACAAATAGCGTTCTAACCATTGTTCCTTAGATACTCGCGGAGTTATGTTTTCCTGCATCACGAACTCGTGAATCTTCTTATCCAACCACTCTTCAATTTCTTTCTTTGTTGGGTTCCAGTGGCATGACATTAGAAATCCCTTATGCAGATCCTGATCCTAGCAACGGAATCACTTGTTGGCTTGTATGGGCCTAACCCAGGTTTAGATATGATTTAGCCAAGAATATCCCTATACTACTGGCCCTTTTGGCAATAGTCCATAGAGCGTGGACTGAGGTCTCACCCGAAGTAGTATGGGAGGGTGCTAGAACCAAGTTTCTACACGCCAGGGATGTTTGATGGGCTTATGGATGTCTGTGGTTTGACCTTGCGTGCTTGTCGCTACGCACACTTGTTACTCCTTCGCAATCTGTGATGTTGCTTCCGCGCAGCCCTACTCAGGGCGCAACCCGTATAATACCCAAGTTCCTCGTGATTTAATCTGTTATTACCCAATTACTTAACTTGTGTGTGTAAGATTAATGATTATTATAGCATATTCAGCAATCATATCAGTGCGCGCGATAAATAAACCAATATAAATGTAAAGAAGACAATGCACAACAGATACATAGAAATAGGAATTAAATTCTCTTTATTATTCTTCAATCCAGATTACAGACTCAAAACCACCCTATGCACTCAGCTGTAGGGGTCCATGCACTTAGCTGCGGACTCTACTAGGCCTCTGCACACTCAACTACAGAGCCTCTTCCTACCTCTATGATCCAATAGACTTAGACACCTCTTCTATGTTTGAACCATTCCTATTCTTCTCTCTAATTCACTCCCTTCTTTACACTTAGAGCCTCGCTCTCTTTATACAATCCCATGGTCCGCGGACCATGGGTAGGCCAACATGAGTTCACATTACATTACAATACTTTAGCGCGGACAACCCTATGACTCATCCTATACTTCGCACTCCGCGCGCGCAATTCGCGGAGTCTTCCACCAACCTTTGACCAAAACTTGGGCTTTGAGCCCCAAAACATGTTGTGGTGGGATTCCATGCCCAACACTCTGTTCATATCGATGGCGCAGTCTATTCCTAGTGGCACAGGATAGGGATTACTATCATCGACAATCTCTATCAGTTCAAAATTTGCTTGCGAGCTCGCACCTTCAATATCTATTGTTACCCCTTGCAATCTTCCCATGGGTAAGATCTTCTGTTGGTTCGCCATTCGTAACTAAAAAGGAGACCACTGTAGTGTGGGTCTGCCCATGTGTTCCCATGTTTGTTTTGGAAATACATTCACGTCTCATCCAAGATCGAGGATTACCTGATGCATTTCATATTTGCCAATTTGTGCAGTCAACCTCATTTCCCTTCTTGTGTGCAATGCATGCTTTCCAAGTTTCTAGACCACGCGTGGTTCTCCTGACCCTGCGGACCTAGTGATAAGTTCTTGTAGTCCTCTTACTGCCTTGTTGTCACGTAGCAGTTTCATGCATGTCTCCAAAAAGGTAGTGACCATTGAAGGATCCATCCCTAGTTCTAGTTGATCCTTACTACCTAAAGTGGAGGCCTTCATGAAGCTCTTCTTAGCTTCCATGAATTTCTCCTCCGCGCATTCTAAATCAAATTCAGGTTCCTTTGTAGGAGCCTTGCAAACCCACACACTTTCTTCTAACTACTTCCCTTTATCATCACCCATGGTCATACCGCTCTTGAGCATCATGTTTACATTTGGGTCTTATTTGTGCGGCTTAGACCTCATCATCTACAAATTCTGAGTTGGAGGGGGTTGGAGTACCCCTTTTTTGCGCATCCTCGCTATCAACAAAGGGTAGTCTTCTGCCTCATGATCAAACTGAGTACATTACAAACATGATGTCCTTGTTGGGTTTGTACAATCGCGGGCAAAGTTTCATGGCCCTCTGCACTTGTAACAAATTAGTTGTCCGTGACCCCTTCATGGTCCCATTCTACCTCGACCTCAACTGCGCCCCTGAAATCTAGTGCACACCATTCCTCCATTTGGGTCGAGGGCTCACATTTCGGTCTGCACCTTGTAGGCAGGAGTTTGGTCCATCATTAGTTCGTAGCTTTGGCAAGTTCGTTCATCATGGACTACTGACCTGCAGAAATTACAAAACAATTGTTGGGACATCTGCGTATACTTCTGCAATAGATGACAATAATATATGGTGTGTTTCCCTCCTATCTAACAGATCGTGCACCATAATGCGGGTGCCACACTTGATCCAGACTATGCCTCAGGTCTTAATGGCATCAACCCCCCTCCTACCAAATAATTCACGAACACTAGACAGTGGTCCTTATCATGCCCCTGGCCTTTGCATTTTATGCACCATACCTCCTCGTGCACCTTTGGCCGAGGTGTCCTGTTCTGTTTCAAACTCTACATTTCTAGACATAGATTTTGCAGTTGCATGTGGATTTGTTGGAATCCCAGACCAGGGTCTTGTATAGGGGTCTCATGCAATCTCATCGCCATCTCCAAAGCTTCGGCCTGGGTGGAAAGTTTTTGTTGTGACAACGTCATCCTTAAGTGCGGTGTCAGTGATGCTACAAACCATGCACAGTGTTGTCCATCCGTCAATGTCATGTTGGCTTCGTGAATCATACCCTTCAGTCATTGGTCTAGACCCTAGGGGGTCTCGCCTAGGAGCATCACAATCTCCTTAAACCCGATGATTGATTGTGTTTTTGACTTTGGCCTACTAAATTCCCTGTTCAGCGTGGTCTGGATTTCTGTGATTCTTGCATTTGGATGGTCATTAGAATGCTTGATGTACCATGTTAATGCGCAACCCTGCAACGCGCTCACCAGCGTAGCCTTCTTGATATTGTCATTCACAACACCCTGTGCTTCCCATACTTCTCTTACCATGAACCAGAATTGGTCCAGATCTTCATTCTCCACTCCTCTGAATACCGGTAGTTTGATCACACTCACCATACTGAACTGTGGTGGTGGTGGAGGCGGGGTGGGTGGAGATGGAGGTGAGGAGGGTGAGATGGGTGGTGGTGTGGGTAGAGATGGTAAATGCGCAATGCACTGCCTTATCAGACTGACTGCGCTTCTTGAAGAAACTTTCACGAGCTCTTCCTTGCATTCCCATGAGGGGGAAATTAAGGGACTTGTTTCCAATTCCTCACTACTTCCACTTTTTTAGATCTTCCCACTTTGCGTAGTCCAAAACATTAATTTATTCACATAACCTGCTTTTCACATAATAGCATCTTAATCCAAGTGTTCAAAGGTTTAATACACTTACCTTGTGGTCCCTTGAGGAAATGTCGCTCTGGCTCACTGTAGCTGACAGTCGTGTCTACCGTGAACTTAGTGATAAATCCTCCTATAATTTGGTTGAGCCAATGGTCCACAACTTGCGCAATCTTATCTCCTCACGCTTCTAGTCTACACACTAATTCTAGAGTCCACACGATTAGTTTTTCAAGCCTAGTACACCTTGCCTGACTATCTGTTAGCTTCGTGATCCACTCATACAGTTCAGAAGGAAAGGATGCAAAGAAAATTTCATGGATTTCCATGTACAAGTAGCACTCCAACCACTATTCCTTAGATACTCACAGATTTTTGTTTTCCTATGCCATGAACTCATGAATCTTCTTGTTCACTCTTCAATTTATTTCTTTATGGGATTCTAGTGGCATGACATCATAAATCCCTTATGTAGATCCCAGTCCCAGCAACAGAACCATTTGTTGATTTGTATGGGCCTAACCCAAGTTCAGAGGTGATTTAGCCAAACAAATCTCGGTACTACTGGCCCTTTTGGCAACAGTCTACAGAGCATGGACTAAGGTCTCACCCAAAGTAGTATGGGAGGGTGCTAGAACCAAGTTTTTGCACCCTAGGGATGTCTAATGAGCTTATGGTGGTTCGTGGCTTGACCCTGTGCACACGTCACTACACACACCTATTAGTCCCTCGTAACCTGTGATGCTGCCTTCACGCAACCCTACCTGTGGCGCGATTTGTATTTTACCAAAGTTCCTTGCTATTTAATCTATTATTACCCAATTACCTAACTTATATGTGGAAGACTAGTGATAATTAACAATATATCCAGCAATCATATAAGTGTGTGCGATAAACAAAATAGTATAAATGTAAAGAATGTAATACAAAAGCAGATGCACAAAAAATGGAATCAACTTCTCTTTATTATTCTTCATTCAAGATTACAGACTCGACACCACCCTGCGCACTCTGCTACAGGGGTCTGCGCACTCAGCTGCAAGGGTCTGCACACTCAGCTGCAGACTCTACTAGGCCTCTGTGCACTCAGCTACAGAGCCTCTTCCTACTACTATGACCCAATACACTTAGACTCTTAATCTATGCTCAAACCATTCGTATTCATCTATCTTCCCAATTCGCTATCTTTACACTTAGAGCCTCTCTCTATTTATACAATCCGATGGTCCACGGACCATGGGTAGGCCAACATGACATTACATTACATTACAATACTTAGGGTGGACAACCCTATGGCTCAACCTATACTTTGTGCTCCACACCCACAATTCATAGAGTCTTACAATACATTTGACCAAAACTTTGGCTTTGAGCTCCAAAACATGTTGTGGGGGGAATTCCATGCCCAACAGTGTCGAAACTATGAATTTCCCAAAATCTGGGTTTTTGGTAACTTTGGTTTTTCCCTTCCACAGATGGATATACTTCGGGAGCTATGTGATAGGCTCGTCCTCCTCTAGATCCAACTCCTCCATAACATGGTATTCCTCCTCCTCCAAATAGACCACTTTCTCTAGTTGTTTATTTTTTCTCTCCTTCTGTCACACCTCTAGGTTCTTCCTTGGTGATGGTCTTACCCACAACAGCTTCGTCTCTTTTTCTTTCGTAGTAGATTGCTTTGGCCTAGGCAACCTCAGCCTAGTAGGCACAGGGGTTGTAGTTTCCATACTTTACATATCAGGGCCTGGTGGATTAGAAACAACAACTTCAAAACTTATGGCTTCTGCAGGATTTGTGGCAGTCATTTGTTCTAAGAACAATTACAGGTTGCTGCGAGCAAATTGGAAAATGAGGATCTCGACAAGATTTCTTCCTAGTCTTTTTTCTTCATATAGGGATAGCAAGAGGGCTCAAAAAAATTCTCAAAATGCAAAGTGTTCTTCGGTGGACCAATATGTGCAATTTATAGAAGGTTTTGAATTCAAATCCTACCGTTCCCCCCAATTTCTGATCATAAATCCATCTTTGGCAGCAAATGGATTAAGGGGGCCTAACCCAGGTTCATAATTTTTCACGCCAACCAAAAAAACCATAACTATTGGACCTTTCAGCAACAGCCCACATAGCACAGACTGCAGACTCACTCGAAGCAATATTGGGGGATGCTAGAACCAGGTTTCTACATCTAGAGACAGTGTGATAAGTGGTCTTAGCTTGTGTAGCTTAGATCTAACTTTGTGCAGATCGTTATCATTCTATACTGTAATTCTAAGAAAATGGATTCTAAACCTTCGTGAAGGTCTGTGACCAGTCCTTAGAGACCCTAAAGAGGCAACCCATCCACTTTCGTGGACTAATTAATAAACCTAGATCTGCCTTCGTGCAGATCTATCCAATTCGTCAGAAATCATAACGGAATTAACCTTTAACTTTGCGCACACATATAATCACTTAATTCATGCATAAATATTATAGATTCAATAGATTGGTGTAGAAATTACACATTATTTCATGGAGAACACATTATTAAGCAACAAAACATAACATAAATAAGATTCACAATAATACTCAGATGCAAATTATTTCTTCATAATCAGTCTTTATTAAGCTTCAACGTTTAGATTATAGACTTATTTTCCCTGTGAACTCAGCTGGAGGGGTCCACGCACTCAGCTATGGACTTACCAAGGCCTCCTGCACATTCAGTTGCAGGAGCTTTCCCCTTTCACCTAACTATAGGAAGTAGAGCCTTCCTTCCTTAGCACTTACCCAAAACAGTCTCTATCTTGACTTACTTATCCTTCGCTACGTCTTAGATTTGCTATGACTCAACTATATATAGCTTTCTTCAATACAATACTATGGTCCTTGGACCATGGGTGAGTCTCAAAATCAACCTATTTACTTATCCAAACAAGGGGCTAAATTCCCTTTGACTCCTATCTAGTTGCGTGCTCCTTATCAACATTTTGCGGAGACTTTACATATTTTACAAAACTTATATAAAATTTGGGTTAACTAACCCCAAAACTGGCCCTAGGGACCTTATCCCAACACCCACTATACTTTTCATTTGTTGAAACTATCGGGAATGAGGAGTTAGCCAATCAAGTATATATATTGGACTAATAGCATAAGAAAAAGGGGGGAATTGGCATAGGAATTAAGAAAATCATTGTGTACAGTAGTAACCTGACCTAGCAGCAGCCAAAACCTCACCTTGAGTAGTAGGGAGGTTATGAGAGGGTGCAAAAGCTTCATTTCTCCGAATAGGGTGTTCAGATAGGCGATTTTGCATGATTTTTCGCCAGGATTTTAGCGGTACTATTTGTTTCTAAAGCTGGGCTCTCCATTCTTCGTCCATATTCCAGCTTGGAGGTATAAGAATTGTAAATGAATGTTGCTTGTACTTTTATCTCTTTTTATGCCACTTAATGAATGAAGGCCTCCCCACTCTGAGCAGGGCCCGAAGACATAGTCCAAGTTGGATGAACTCCATAATCAAATCTTTGTGTCATGGTTTCATGTTTATCTTGTTAATTCCAGATTGTTTTATGTACTTTTAAGTTCCATGGTTAATAAACTATGTTACATGTAATTTTGATGCATCTATAAGTAAAAGATATTGGATCAAGAATACATCCACCCATATCACCATGTATCACCTGTGGTGTTCCTCCAACTCTCTCGGGGATGATTCGATTAAGATTCACCTATTCCAATGCACTTTAACTGGGGATGCTACAAAATGATACATTGAATTGGATACTAAATCCTATGGTCATTTTGCATCTCTAGCTTAGACATCTTGATGCACTTCCAACGGCCCACAAGGCATGATATCGATTCTTACCTCTTGTCAAACTTTAAACAATATGATTCCAACTTGATCTATGACCATATTCACGAGTGGCATCATCGGAAGAGGTTGGTTAGTGTTGAGTTACAAAATGGGTATGTGTTTATTCTTAATTCCATCACCTTTTTCCTCTTTTCTTATCTCTTTCATATCTTGGCACGCTAACATATTGATGGATTATGATAGGAAATAGGTGAACTACTCTAAGTTAATATTTAGCCATCTTAGCTAACTTTTACTCCTTTTTATGCAGAAAAATGATGGAAGGAACAGTTGTTGTTCCCTAGCGATGGAACAACATAAACTAACAAAGGAAGAATGGAGCATGCCAGTTGCGGTCAGGTTGGAAGACGAATTAGGAGGATCAAAGCTAAATATGATGGGTATCAGAAGATAGGATTCAGTTGCAAATCCCTCAGGATCTCCCGATCTTGAGCGATCGCATTTATCTTTTACCTCTTTCTTACTATAAAAGAAAAATATTGTAGGAGGAAAGGGGATCGATCTCTGTTATTTCAAATTGTAATTTTAATTTACAAACTCATGCTGTTGGAGAAAACAACCATATTGTAATGCTACTTAAGTTCAATGATTAATATATAATTGACGTTGTTGTTCATTTGCATTCTATGGAGTAGCTCAGCAGTATTCGTTGGTGGCTAAGGGCCTGGCCTCTGGTGGATTAAGCTGCTATCCCTTGTGTTATATATTTTTGATTCTCGCAAGTTTGATTGGTTTGATAGTTTTCCCATTTTCTGTGAGTTTATCTTATTTTCTATTTACCACTTTCCTGTATTGAAGTAGTATGTTTTCTTTACATGTTTTGCATCACTGTCATTTGATTTAATTTATGCTTATTATAGATTAAATTATTTAGCCGTTAAGACAGTGAATCTTATTGATTTAATCAGCTGAAAGAGTTTGGTTATCGCTATAGAACTCTCGGTTGATATCATTTCTATTTGGATTGCTTAAGTGAGGTAGAGTATGATTTAGATAGAATCGGCTAAGAAGAGATTGGTTATTGCTCCTAAGCTCTCAGTTGATACTATTGTCAATTGAATTGCTTATGTGAGATTTGATTACGATTTCAGTAGAGGATTAAATCTTGAAGCTTAGATATCATATTTCCTTTAATAGTTGCAATTTGAGTTTTATAAATGCATTCGTTTACTCTTGTATCAAAGGTTTATATTTCATTTTAAGAAACATTACTCTTTGGATTCATAGTGTGCACATATTGTGTACACTTTTGGAATAAAAGGACTTGCCCGGGTTGATGATTAATGTGAGGTAATTAGGAGTTTTAAAAGACACCTTTTATCAACCAACATTTTGGCACCATTGTCGAGGAGAGTGTCGCCATTTTACAAAGAGTGATGTATATCTTATAATTGTTGTTGGGAAAGAATTCGGTATTGAAAACGGAAGGTAAGAACCTATGTAACGAGCAAGTAAAGTTCTTTCTCCTCTGCACACTTTTCAACACAATTACAGAAAAGTGAACTAGGTGTTTGATGTTTGTCTGTTGAGAGAGAAATTGGTATTAAAAACAGAAGGTAAGAACCTACGTAAGGAGCAAGTAAAATGCCTACTCCCTCGCCCGCTTTCTAGCAGAATTGCTAGGAATTTAAGGTAGAAATAAACAATTGAATTTTTTCATGAATGACTAAGAAGAAAAGACTAGAAAGCAATACAATCCCACACTGCAAACATAAAAAATCTAAGGGACCTATGACCCTTGGACGATCAACTTTTATCGACGACATCCTAAGAAAAGCTTAATCTCAGCGATCAATAGGTCCCCGAACCATTGCTTCTAGACAACCTATTGTCTCCCTTTGGGCCACAGGCTCACCATCTGTAGCCTACGCTAAGGTCCACAGTAAAACTGAAGGGACTGAGTAGAGTTTTCAAGATATTGAAAATTCGCGACCAATTCCCTCACAAGAAGGGAATTCTTGCAACATCCATGAAGGAGAAGGAGAAACATGGGAATCTGAAGAACCAAGATCCCTTGAGGTAGTAACTGAGCAGAGGACACCAAGTGTCATAGATCAAGGGAGTGTTGTTAGGATCATCCCCACCTCTTTTAGACATCCTAGGGATAACTCTCTAGCTCCAGAGATCCCGGAAGGGTACTACCATATCTTTGATCAAATGGCCAATAATCCATAAATGCCCCAGACCTTTATATTACAGTATCCTATTGTTGACACAGCTGTCAACGCCCCCATGAAAGCTATCCCTCTACAAAATATTCCCACATTTCATGGACTCACTTCAGAAGATCTGGATGTGATCCTATTTGAATTCAACGTCCTATGTCAGGGTTATGATTACACCACCGACCCCCAAAAGCTGAAGCTGTTTCCCTCCACTTTAAAGAGAGCAGCCCTACATTGGTTTATGGGGCTGGGTGGGGGCACTATAAATGATTGGGACCAAATGAAAACTCCTTCCTTAAAAAATATCAAAATTATTGCAGATCTAGAGAATTAAAAGATGAGATATTCCAAATGATAGCAAGGACCAGTGAAACATTGGAAGAGTACGTCGAGTGTTCCCAATATAACCTTCAAAGGTCTCCCTGCACAAATCTGCCTGATAATGTGCTAAAAACCATGATGATTAAGGGGATGAAGGACCAGTGGATAGAGACATTAAATATTATGGGTAAAGGTGATATCTATTAAGAAGACTATGCTAATATTATTGATTTGTGTATCAGGTGCTCGAGGGACGGTACAAGACTGAAACCAGCTGAACGCGATATGACCACTAGGGACAACAAAATCTCTGGCAGAAGCATTACTCACACTAAAATTGGCAACCTGCTAGAAGATTCCAAAATAGATATCCTAGGAACCTTGACAGCACAATTAGACATCATGCAAGCCAAGCAGAAGCAAGTCGAAGTAGAACATAACCTGCTTATTTTTTGCCCTCGATGTAGGAAGAAACACAGTCATAAAGAATGCCCACTGGATATGGTACAAACCTGTGCCATATGCACTAAAGAACATGGCACTGAAAATTTCCCATCACTCCCAGGATTAAAAGCGGTCTTCAAAGAGGCAGAGGAGGAAGCAGAACCGGTCTACATATTAAACCAGTGTCGCCAATGGCAAGCACAACAAATAGGTATGCCTACCAACCCATCTTCATTCTTTCAGCCTTCACAATATAATTCTGAGCAATACACAGGGTCTACATGGAAGAACCAGCCACATTTTCCTAATTGGTCACCACAAGCATTTTCTATGCCACCTTGGTCCAATCAGTCAAATCTGAACAATAGTTGGCCAAATTCCTCTTATTTTCCACCATTTTGGCAGAACAATCCATATCCATCTCAATGGTCCCCCTCCACTTCACAAAACCAAAACTGGCAATCAAGTTGGCAAAGACCTACGAACCAGCCAGCAGGAACAATACCCCTGCCTCAACCTACGCTACTAGCACCTTACACGCTGCAACAAAATCCTCAACCTAATCTACAACCACTGCTCCCAGACCAGCCCAACCCAAATCCCAACAACAGACCAGTTTAGTTGGTACAAATTATTGAAGGTCAGGATCTGGAAACTGAGTTGAGAGAGTGTAATGAACTCGAATTGAGGCCTAGATGAATAATTGAGTTAGAGGATGATAAAAATTATACAATTTGAAGAACCACTACCTGTAGAACAAACACCTCAAAGGGATAATACAATCAAACAGAAAAGCCATGAACAAACTATTACCTCTTCTCCACCATTCCTAGAAAGATTGCTTATACCTCGCCTAATCGAATATCTTGATTTTGATCTCCTGGGAGAATTAAAAAATCATTGTGTAAAAATACCCCTCCTCTAGGCTATTCAGGACATTACAATCTATGTGAAAACCATTAAGGAATTGTGTACCAAAAAGCCTACGAGGAAAATAAAAGTAACATCAACTGTCCAAGTAGTCGGAACTTTGTCTAACTTATTATTAGGCAGAGAGATACCGGTGAAATATGATGACCCAGTAAACCCTATTGTCACAGTACAAATAAATGGATGTTCCTTCCCCAATGCGTGAGTCGATCTAGGGGCAGCCATTAATATTCTCACAAAAACAACCTGTCAGAGACTTGGCATCACAGCCTTAGATCCAACTACGACCTTGCTAGAACTTGCTGACCAACTAGTTATTAAACCAGAAGGGACATTACAAGATGTAATGTTGTCTGTAGATTCTTTGGAGTAACCAACAAATTTCTTGATTATTAATCCTAGAAACTGGCTAGATGGACATCCTCCAATATTAGGAAGACCTTGGCTAGTGACCGTAGATGCTTATATAAGATGTCGAACAGGCAGTATGACTATAGACAGAGGAAATAATGTGAAGAACCTAGCTTTATATCCTCCATCTCAGCCAAGCCTCACTATAATAAAAACTAGGAAGCAACCCGTAACATATTTAACCAAAAATATTTGATCACCACTAACTGTAATAGATGCTCTTGAATTTAAGAATCAAATAGAAGATGACATTATTAACACTTACATTAACCACCCAGTTGCCATATCTAATCTAAAATGTCACATGATTGAAGCAGCCCTGGATAACGAAATTGAAGAAGATCCTTTAAAATATATCAATGACCAAACAATACCAACAACAACTGTTTATAACAGCAAACCCATTGAAATTGAGCCAGGGAAAGTCCTAAACATTAACAAAAACCTGACTGATGACCAATAGCAGAGGCTTATCCAACTCCTTAGGAAATATAAAGGGGCTTTTTGCTTGGGATTACCCATATATGAAAAGGATTGACCCCCAATTATGTATGCACCACATCTACACTAAAAAATATGCGAGACCCATTCGACAACCTCAACGAAGATTAAACCCTCACCTAAAGGATGTTGTTAAAGACGAACTACAGAAATTGTTAGATGTAAATTTCATCTATCCTATATTTGATAACAAATGGGTTTCTCCATTAGTTTGGGTTCCTAAAAAGAATTGGAAATGGTGTATATGTGTCAATTACAGAGAGCTTAACAAAGCAACACAAAAATATCATTTTCCCCTTCCGTTTATTGACCAGGTTCTAGACACATTGGTAGGTAAAAAATTCTTCTCTTTCCTGGACAGCTTCAGTGGCTACAACCAAATCCAAATTGCCCCTGAAGACTAAGATAAGACTACCTTCACCTACCCCTGGGGGATGTTTGCTTACAGGGTATTACCTTTCGGACTATGCAATGCACCTACTACATTCCAGAGAGCCATACTCAGTATTTTTGCAAACTTGATAAATGAGGGATTAGAGGTGTACATCGATGATTTTACACCCTATGGAGATGACATCGAAAATGAATTATAGACACTGGGGAAAGTTCTGGAAAGATGTGTTGCTACTAGGCTCTACTTAAGCCATGAGAAATGCCACATGATGATCACCAAAGGCCTGATCCTGTGTCATTACATATTAGCAGCTGGAATTCAAGTAGATCCAACAAAAATTCAGGTAATCCTCTTACTACCTACCCCCTGCACTCAAATTGAGGTACATAGTTTTTTGGGATTTTCTGGATATTATCGAAGATTTATAAAAAACTTGTCCCAAATTGCTGCACCATTATATGCTTTGACAGGAAATATCGATTTTATATGGACTGACAAATGTGACATTGCCTTTGTAGAATTAAAACGACTAGTATCAACAGCCCCAGTACTATGGGGCCCGAACTGGGATTTACCATTCCAAATTTCATCCAATGCATCAGATACAGCCATTGGAGTAGTTCTCGGCCAAGAGGAAGACAAGAAACCCTATGCGATATACTACATCAACAAAAATTTAACTCCTGCTGAGTTGAATTACACACTGACCGAGAAAGAGTTTCTAGCTGTAATATATGCTATTAACAAATTCAGACACTATATAACATGATACCCTGTGGTCTTGTATACAGATCACTCTGCTTTCAAATATTTAGCTAATAAACCTCTTATGAATGGAAGAGTGACACAATGGTTAATCCTTTTGCAGGAATTTGACATAATGATTAAGGATCGATCAAGAAAGGAAAATCTAGTGGCAAACTTCCTCTCACATGTGCCAAGAACAGACGACGTAGTGGCGGTAGAAGACCAGTTCCCCGATGAGCACCTATTTGCTGTGACTATGAAAACACCGTGGTACGTAGATGTTGTGAATTACCTAGTAGTGGGAAAACTACCCAAACACCTGATGCCCAGGGAAAGAAAATTAATAGTGCAACGGAGCACTTGGTTCTCCTGGATTGGAGGATACCTCTTTCACATAGGAGACGATATGCATATTCGCAGGTGTCTCAGGGAAGATGAAATCTACGATATCCTAAATGCCTGCCACGATGGACCTTGCGGTGGACACTTTGCAAACCGCAGGAATGGACATAAAGTCTTATAGATGGGCTATTATTGGCCCACCATTTTTAAGGATGCCAAGAAATTTTTCTAGGCATGCAACAACTGCCAAAGAATGGGCCACCCTATTCAGTCTGACGAGATGCCCCTACATCCACAATTATTCATCGAACCTTTTGAACGCTGGGTGTTAGATTTCATTGTCCCAATAAATCCATCATCTAATCAAAAGTCATATATACTGGTTGCAATAGAATGTGTTACTAAATGGGTAGAGGCAGAAGCATTACCAAGGGCAACAAAGGACACAATAATCCACTTCCTTTTCCAAATTTTCATGCGGTATGGCTTGCCCAGAGAAATAATTACGAATGGAGGGCTACAATTTGTAGCCATAGGACTGCTGCTACACTAAAAAATCATCACATTTTGCACAAAATCACATCTCCATACCACCTGCAGGCAAACGGCTAGGTAGAAAGTACCAACAAAGTAATCGAGGCCATTCTAACAAAGACAGTCTCCTCGCATAGATGCAACTAGGCTACCCGATTGCCAGAATCTGTGAGCATATTGCACGACTTGGAGGAATACCACAAGATACTCCCCATATCAGCTAGTGTTTGGCAAGGAACCTACCTGCCCCATAGAATTTGAAATTCAAACATTGAGGATAGCCCAAGAAGTAGGGTTGGATTTGAATAAAGCACAGATTAACAGATAACAACAAATAAATGAATTGGATGAAATACGGCTATCATCTCTTCAGCATACTTCACTCATCCAACAAGCATGATGCCCTCATCAAGAAAAAGATATTCCATGAAGGCGATTGGGCACTTCTATATGATTCTATGTTCTAGGATTTCCCGGGAAAACTCCAGACTAGATGGTTAGGTCCCTACGAGATAAAAGAGGTGCACGATAATGGCATCCTTACATTAGCCACCATTGATGGGTCTGCCTACTCTTTCAAATCAAATGGGCATCGAGTATGCCTCTACCACAAACCGCTTACAAGGGAATCCTTTTGCCAATAGATACGTGAAGATTCCATGATACAAATTCTCGCTGAAGAGGGAAACTCTTCGACAGCACCAGTCCAGTGAAGAATTTATCTTTGAAACCTGTACATAAAATTTCTTTTCTGTTTTCTTTCTATTTGATTGTATTTGCTTAGAACAATAGAGATGATTGTTTGTCAGTTTTTTTTCCTGTTTTCCTTTGTTGTTCCCTACAAGGAACAACTATTCTTCCCTATAGGGAACATCACTTTTCATGTGCATTTTTCTTTGCTATTCCCTACAAGGAACATTTTTTGTTACCTATACGGAACAACACTTTTCGTGTGCATTTTTCTTTGTTGTTCCCTACAGGGAACAACACTTTTCGTGTCCATTTTTCTTTGTTTTTCCCTAGAGGGAACAACGCTTTTCGTGTGCATTTTTCTTTGCTATTCCCTATAGGGAACAACAATCTTCGTGTGCAATTTCCTTTGCTATTCCCTACAGGGAACAGTTGTTGTTCCCTATAGGGAACAACACCTTTTGCGTGTATTTTTTCTTCGTTGTTCCCTACAGGGAATAAAACTTTTTGCGTGTATTTTTTCTTTGTTGTTTCCTACAGGGAACAGCTTTGCGTGTATTTTTTTCTTTGTTGTTTCCTACAGGAAACAATTGTTGTTCCATATAGGGAAAAAAAAAAAATTGTGTGTTTTTCCTTGTTGTTCCCTACAAGGTACAGTTGTTGTTCCCTATAGGAAACAACACTTTTCATGAGTGTTTTTCTTTGTTGTTCCCTACAGGGAATAGTTGTTGTTCTCTATAGGGAACAACACTTTTTGTGTGTGTTTTCTTTTGTTGTTCCCCTTAGAGAACAACACCTTGTGAGTATTTTTGAGAATACCCTTTCTCCCCCTTGCATGATCGTTCCTAGGCCATCCTAGTTCACTCTTGATGATCCTCTTTATGGCATAAAATTACAATACATATCTAAGGACAACAAGTATGGAGTCTACTAAAGTAGGAAAATATCTTGAATATTATCATATTTAACAAGATTTCTTTGTGATGATCGAAAAACAAAGGACACAACTATCTATATCACTTCAATGCCCTAATTTCCACTATAAATGAAACTAATTTATTATCTTTATTATGCTGGTTCTCCCCTGTTCCCTATCACTCTCTCTACTTATTATCAATAAGACTATGGGTATATTTTCTTTCTATTGATATGTTCAAACTTCTTCCACCATCCCTACTCTTAAGGAGTACTAAGCCACCCTCTATATATAAAACGGGGAGTGTTTAACAATAATATATATATATAGATATATATATATATATCTATATATATATATATATATATATATATATATATATATATATATATATATATATATATATATTAGCTAACAATTTTATGATTTTTCCACAGATGAAGGATAGGGGGTCTCATCACGAGCCAGCCTATCATGACAAAAAGGAAGGAGCGAAGTGGCATTCCCACTATGGCCACCACACCAGGGATATGTTCCAATGGATACAACAAGAAACAAAGTGCTTGGAATAGGAGGTCTCATCACGAGCCAGCCTGACGACTTTCGCTACTTCCCGGTGAATGGAAATGTGTTCATCTAGTTACCATGCTAGCACATTGGTCTCTACTATGGACATCATAATTCACTTCCCCAATTATACATAGAGGACCATGGTTCCCAAGGGTTTGAAAGCAACTATGTCGAGGCTATGGATGCCTGCAGGCAACAAAAGCTCTGCTTATGGTATTGAAGTTTTATTTTCTGCATCAATAATTATTATAATGCCCTCTTCTTATGTTTCTATTGTTTTCTACAGAGAGATTATGTCCCTAACTTACCTTGAACCTTTATGCATGAGTTAATCTTTTAAAATCAATCACAACATTTTTAAGTGGAATAACGGCGGTAAAGTATTATCTCCTGCGTATGTTGTCCTTTTTCTTTATCGCATCACCTCACAACATCTTATCACTTATTAATAATTCTCATTACACGCCTTATTTTCATTACTCCAATATCCTTTATGATCCTTTCATTAATATATGTACCTTGCCACTTTCATTACCCAATCCATCACCCTTGTACTTCACCGCTAGCGTGTCATCCTTTCATTCATTCGGTCGTAGGCGACCTATCATTTCGAGAGGGGGCGAGGACCTCCAGTATACTCATGCATGCGTTGTCATCTTTTCATTTGATTTTGTAGAACAATATGACATCCCATAATCACAGAGCATGTGGCATTATAACAGTCCTCGATAACAGTATTTATGTTTATAAAGCATCACCTGATAGAGCCATTACAACCATTTGTTGTTCCATCTCTCGGCTCTGCTCGTTGTTGTGCTTTCTCCACTACACTAATCATTTGCAGAAGTCAAGCATCATGGGAGGAAGAATAGTGCACCAAGAACCTTTAACACTGGCTGTCTCCGATGAAGCCAAGGAAATTCTAGCTCATGCAGGATGGATAACATATTTTACAAGATTTCAACCCCCCAATGAGGAAATTGCCATCAAATTTTTATAGCATCTACAAAATGGACAATCCTTGGTAAGAGGCATAAAAATCACTGTAATAGATGTTGTGATAGCAAAAGTATCAGGGTTGCCAACAGAAGGACCAATATGGGTTGGCAAGAGATTAAAGCTACATGACGCTATGGAGGTTTTTAGGGACGAAGGACAGGAGCTAATCAATAAGGGTAAAGGCATTCGGGCATCTTCTCTCATAGAGCCATGGGGAGAATTAGCATGAATGGTCTAGAACTATATTACCTACGAAGGGCATAAAGGTGTTGCAAGGCCACGTCAACTCAAACTTTTGGCAGTTTTAAAACAAAAATTCTCTATTAATTTGCCTACATTGTTGAATTCATTATTGCATGACACTGCCAAGAGGCTAAGATGGTCTCAACACATAGAAACAGTAGTTAGCCACCATTGTCTAATCAGGTTAATAGTTAGTCATAACCTTGCCCAACAACAATCAACCTGGGATGATCTAATATTGGCCCTCGAAAGAGGTGAAGACCTGCCAGCACCTAACCCTATTCCAAAAAGAAAGAGGACTGCCCTTTCAGGAAGCATACCTCGCAAATGCAGATGATCTACAAGGTTGAAGTTAAAACAGGGAGCGTCTGAAAATCCTCAAGGAAACCCTAGTCAACCCATAGAATTATCCATCCCAGTAAGTGAACAAGACTTGCAAATAGAGTCAGAAGGACAAGATAACCCTGAACCAGAACCTAAGGAAGGAGCAAGGAATTCTGACAATGAACGAAGTAACAAAGTGGGACCTCCTCCAACACCAAATATGAGTTCTCAAGACGATCTATTGCATGATTTCGAGATAGGGATGGCCCAGGTCCTGGACAACATGAATGTCTACATGCAACTTGAAGAACCACTTAATCTTAACTTAGGAGAAACCCAATCTCCAAGGAATTTTGGCTATAGCAAAATTATGTCTCCCTCAAAAGATACAAACCGCGAAGCGGAAACAGATATAGAGGCCATTCAGGAACTAGAGAACCAATCTGCTGACACGCTCCCAATGGAAAACAGCCATGAAGGTCTAGACATAGAAAACATAGGCCAAGAAGAGGAAGCAGAGACAAATTATTCGGGAATCTGATAATCAATCTGGAGACACGGTCTTATTGGAACAAAGCCAAGGTGAACAACTTGTCTCTTTAGAGACAGAAGCTATTAACGAAACCATTAGCAAACTAGTTACTCCTCAAAAAAGGTATAGAGCTAGAACGAAATTGAAGAAGCTAAGAAAAGAACACCAGAAGCTTCACAAGACGGTCAAGAGGCTCCGAAGAAAAATAAAAGAAATCACAATGGGAAAGGTTCCGAACAATACCCCTGAGGTAGTAAATGTGGCCGTGCAAACGGAATTATATGAAGATAGGGCTACAGGAACTCAAACTGAGCCCATACCTACTCAAACAGTCATCACTCAAGAGGAACCGCATGCAGATTTAGTAGATGTAGCTACTCAGATGGAGGTTTGGACCTCCCACAACAAAGAAGTACAGACAAAAGATGTACCCTCTTATAGCATGGGCACTCAGACAGAGGTTTGGACCTCCCACAATAAAGAAATACAGACAGAAGATATCCCTTCTTATAGCATAAGCACTCAGACGGGCATACAAGCCAAAGACATCATGACACACCATGACCCCATTCTACTGAATCTTTAGGAAGAATTGGCACAAGCTCAGCTCACGTTGGAACGACTTGAGCAAGAAACCATTTCCTGGAAGAAATATCAAGAGCTGTAGAAACAACTTCGAGAAATGAATACAATAGAGAGCGAGACTTTTGACAGATGTAGAAAGGCGGAAGAAAAAATGGAGAAGATCAAGCTCAAGCTAGATAGAGTCATAAGTCAGAAAAACACCATCTTCTCACTATATTTGGATGTCCTAGCATGCAGGTATCCCGCCACCAATTATGCCTTGTTTTTGTTAGAACGATACCTGTTATTAAAAATTAAATCTGTAAGAGTTGGTAAACCAATTGAATTAGGAACAATTGAAGATTTTATAAATTGCTGTAAGAAACATGGTGTAAAGGTCCAAAGTCTTCTTTGTGAATTTTATCTGCACAATTTTATATTAGAGAATGAGGTGGAAAAGAACCCTAACCCTTTTGTAGGAGATGTTCAATTCCAGGCTTTTATTTCGGTTGTCATTAACCAACTCAAATGGTTTAAAGCTTATAATACATTTCAAAGACATGAACATGGATTGGATCTTTGGGTGAGAAGTGAACCTAAACACCCCTTACAAATGTTTTCCAACCAAAAGAGTTTGATGACACGAGAAGGGGTGATTAAAAATTTAGGGCCCATACACAAGGAGATTGTGCAAAAAGGAGTATCATATTTCCTCTCCATTCAGGAAAGATCCCTAACTGCATCTAAGCTCAGATCGGCGATCTCCACTAATAGTGTGAAAGATAGGGAACCATTTAATTACAGAAATTTTAAAGTAGCCGCAGCCCATTTAGTCACCTATAGCAATCTTATTTTGAGAGAAGGACCTTATTGGTTAGGATGTCAGTTTCAGAGCCCCATTATTTGGTATCCCCCTGAAGGTTATTGGGCTAACTACAAATTGCCTGAAGGAAAGGAAGGGCCCGCCTCTGCACTTCTGGCTCAACATCATGGTTTTAGACCAATCTTTGACACTTTCTCTCCAACCTACTCTTTAACTGCACTGCATAAGAACTACTTACTTTTCATGACGACATAAAACAGGGTAAGCAGGTGACTATGTTTAGTTACAAAATGGGTATGTATTTACTCTTAAGTCCATCACCTTTTTCCTATTTTCTTATCTCTTTCATATCTTGGCATGCTAACATATTGATGGATTATGATAAGAAACGGATGAACTAATCTATGTTAAGATTTAGCCATCATAACTTACTTTTACTCCTTTATGGGGATCGATCTCTGTTATTTCAAATTGTAATTTTAATTTACAGACTCGTGTTGTCGGAGAACACGACCATATTGTAATGCTACTTAAGTTCAATGATTAATATATAATTGACGTTGTTGTTCATTCGTATTCTCTGAAGTAGCTCAGCAGTGTTCGCTGGTGACTAAGGGCCCGACCTCTGGTGGATTAAGTTGATATCCCTTGTGTTATATATTTCTGATTCTCGCAAGTTTGATTGGTTTGATAGTTCTCCCATTCTCTATGAGTTTATCTTATTTGCTATTTACCACTTTCTTGTATTGAAGTAGTACGTTTTGTTTACGTGTTTTGCAGCATTGTCATTTGATTTGATTTACGCTTAATATAGATTAAATTATTTAGCCATTAAGACAGTGAATCTTATTGATTTAATCAACTGAAAGAGTTTCGTTATCGCTATTAAACTCTCGGTTGACATCATTTCCATTTGGATTGCTTAAGTGAGGTATAGTATGATTTAGATAGAATTAGCTAAGAAGAGATTGGTTATTTCTCCTATGCTCTCGGTTGATACTATTGTCAATTGAATTAATTGTGTGAGATCTGATTACAATTTCAGCAGAGGATTAAGTCTTGAAGCTTAGATATCATATTGCCTTTAATAGTTGCAATTTGAGTTTTATAAATGCATTCATTTATTTTTGTATCAAAGGTTTATACTTCATTTTAAGAAACATTACTCTCTGGATTCATAGCATGCACATATTGTGTACACTCTTGGAATAAAAGGACTTGCCCGGGTTGATGATTAATTTGAGGTAATTAGGAATTTTAAAAGACACCTTTTATAAAACAAGAGTTAGGACCAATCTTCTTAATAATATTTTACGCAAATGGTTCATTTGATATTGAAGACCTCAGATTGCTAAGGATGTGTCTATGTTATGAGCCAGTAGTGAGGAGAAAGCTATTCTAGCTTCCTAGCAAACTGATATGATTTATTTGTAGTCTGGAAAGTTATATGAAGTTCTTCCTAATTCTCTTAGGCCTTCCATTAACACATTGAAACCTTCTTCTGGCCAACATGTTGATGGTGTTACCGCGTCAGTTTCTGATTCCATGAGCCAACTTGCTGCTTAACTTGGGAAATTGATTATTACATCATAAGCCCCAAAAAGTGCATCTAGCTCTTCTAAAGCACCTTCCTTTGAGAAGTCCAATGACATTCTTACAGTGAAGTCCACAACACCTAAGAACAACCAAAAATCTAGTGGTAAAAAGAATAATAAGAAGAACAAAAAAAAATCAATTTTCTTGGGACTCTCAATCAAATCCTCAAAATCAGGAAGGGGGCACCAGTGAGTGTTGTTGAAAGGCTAAATTCCCTCATAAAATTTGTCAAGACGAAAATCTTAGTCACGAATTCCCTCAGATAGATGAAGTTCATAGGCTCCTTACACCACCACAATCTACCCAACAACCTGTTGTTTTAACTCATCCATTTCCTACACAACCTCAACAACAAATGGTTGCACAACCCCCTCCACCTCCACAATGGGGAAACAGGGGGCCATTTTTCAACCCCACCAATAGTTCATCCATCTTGATGTGCAAACAATATGTTAATGTGACCACGCGATCCAAATTGTATGATTTTCCCTAGTTGAGTTCTTCTCGTAAGGACTCACCCACTCCACTTACTTCCACTGGAGCTCTCATGTTAGATAATCCTATGGAACCTATGTGTCGTCCCCCTAAGGGCTTTTTCTGTAAGACAACACACAATCCCTCTTCTCAAACCACTCAACATTACATTATTGTGGAAGATCTTTACCAAGCTCCTTGTGCCATGTCTACCTTGGAGGTTTAGGAAATTTTTCCCTAGTAGCACAAGGCCTTGTTGTCTACAATTGGTGGAGTAGATCGTTCTGACTTGAACCTCATGATGTTTCATGTTTACAAGGCTTCCTTTCAAATTTCCCACCAGATATCCTTTTAGATCACGGTGCATATTTTCCATAAGAATATTCATTTGCACGTTGGTGTATGAAGGCTCTTCCACTTACATAATGTCAACATCATGCTGGAAGGCTCTTGGCTCTCCAGTGCTCCCCACGTCCCACACTACTTTTCAAGCCTTTTATGGACACAACTTTGTACCTAAGGGGGTTCTTCCCAAGTTTTCCATTGAGTTAGAGGGGGATTTTTCTTATGTCAATGTTGAATTCGTGAACACTCCTTTGGATTATAACCCACTACTTGGTCGTAGTTGGTTCTATGCCTTGACCTCAATTGTCTCATCGATGTTTCATGTCCTTCTATTTACTCATAAAGGAAATATTGTTACCATTGATCAGCTTGACTATTGCAAGCCATTGAACCAAATTTCCACTACAGGGAATTTAGTCCCACTTGTGGGAGATAATCCTGGTCAATTTTAGTGTGTTCGTGTGGGGTTCTTCAAAACCTCATCTCTTATGGGTTTTTTTTCCCTAAATTACCACTTCCATACATTCCTTCATCCTCTTCTAAAGCTCATATGCATATGATCTCTTCTGTCACCTGTGGACCCCATATACCTCTTGATCCTTGGTGTTACAGATCCATTTGGGAACATCAACCCCAACTTAAAAATCAATGTATTACGGCCCATCAAACCCTAACTCAATTGTTACATGCCCTAAAGAATTCAACCATGAGAATGCCTAGCTTCCCAAGAAGTTCCATGACTGAAATCGTCTAGAAATTGCCTCCAAGAGGATCTACGCACGCAGGCCTTCATTAGGGTGCAATGCAGTGCAGTCCAATACACTGCTAGGGTGCGATGCAGTGCACTTAAGCCCTCTTTGGCCTATGCTGGGCGAATTTCAGTGAAAATGCATTGGGGTTTTGGAATATTATTATCCATTGGATGCATCTAGAATTTTCCCAAGTTTATCTACTCCTTTGGGCTCAACTTTGGATGAGGTAGGGAGTTAAGGAACATCAATCCCCTTATCCCTTCCTCCATGGAACTAAATCCTATGTTTGGGAGGGCATTCACTATCACCATTTATGGCATAACTTCCTTCATTCACCTATACAAAGACCACTCATCTAAGTGATCAGGGGTTGGCTGGGCTGGAATCATTGAATCATAGGGAGATGCTATTAGTATGAGACTTGAGTTGGTTTCAAGTATGGTAATGATGTCAAAATGTCTTGCTTGTTATGAGGAGAGGATGGGATTGAACTGGAGGAGTGATACTAAATCAAGCAAATTGGGTTGTAACTCTTCCTTTTACTAATAATGTGTTCAAAAAATTTTCCATATGTTTTTATTGTTCATTGATGATTTCATATGTGTATTATGTATTTGATTCCATGCTATGTTTTATCAATAGATCATTATCATATGCTTTGATCGGTTTTTGTCTTTTGTCTGTGTGCAGGTACTTTTCAAGCTAGTTAAGTACGGAAAGGAGTGACAGGACTGGTCAAGGGAGATAAGGAGTAAGCGAAAGCTTTAGGTAGGCTTCTTTATTATCTTATTTAATCTATTGGTCATAGAAAAAGTAGAGAATGCTTTGCACTGTTATTCTATACTTAGCTACTAATCTAGGGGTTTAAGTGTTTATCCGTAGACACTAAAACTTCCCAAAACAAATTGGCAACTCCGCTAGGGAACGAGCATCCATATTAATAGCTTATCCACCTCCTTAGACACCTTGACATACTTTACCTATTGAAATTCATCCTTTTGCATTGAATTTTGGTCAAAATTTGAGGTTAGATGACTCTTGAGTGGCCTCACAGGAATCAATGCAGGCTAGCCTTAGAGGCAATGTGCTGCAATGCACCCTCCAGTTAGATACAGTGCACTGCATCACAATTACTCCCTCTTTGGCCTGCGCTGATCTTCCTAGGGTCAGATTCCCACCCTTGGAATTAAATTTTTTGCCAAAATTCTTTTGATTGCATGTTTGTTGATTGTAAATGGATGTCATGTCTCTGAAAATAGTTTTTCATCTCCATAGCTAGTCCTACCTTGATTGGATTGATTAATGTTTCTTTAATTTTTTCTTTGTCATTATCAGTCTATAGTCAAAGTTAGAATATGGTTGATTGATCTTTAGTGAAAGAAAGTGCCTTAAAATCATATTTTCCTTCGAAATTTTAATTCTCGTAAAATCTTCATTCATGAAAGATCGATTGATTGATGTGTGCATATGATTAGTCTTTTCATTGAAAGTGTCATAATTCCTCATTTATTTGAAAACGAAAGTGTCATAAAGTCTTCCTTTCCTTTGTCGCAAAATCGTCACTTTTATGAAAAGAGTTTATTGATTGATTGTGCATTAGTTTTCCTTTTTGTTCATTCACATTAAGGGAAATCGAATATAAAGACATGTATTTTGAATTATAGATATTGTAGTTTGTGAATTCTTGAAAGGAATAGCTAGGGAAATTGCATTAGTTGTTATCTTTTCTCTTTGTCAAAAATATGATTGCTCTATCCCTACTAGCTAAGGATTTTCATTGTTAAATTGAATGGAAAGAATGCTTATCATATTAGTTGCATTTTAGGAATTGCAAACATACATCACATGGTGAAATTGAAAGGAAAATTCTAAAGAATATCAACTAAAAATTTATCTGAATTTACCTAATGGAGCATTGTCACCTAACAAAAAACATTTAGATGTCTAGGCTAGAGACATGTTCCGGCGTCATAAAACAAAGAAGTTGTTGCTAACTTGTCTGCAATACATTTCGAGTGTGATACCTCATTCCACGTACGTGAGTATATCATAGCTCATCCACGTACCTTTGGGTATAAAGGGTGGTGTTATAGTATGTAAATTATATGGGAATGCTCTCATTGTGCATTTTTGCATTAGACAGTGCTTATACGAATTGGGCCTCCATGTGCTTTCATGTATATATGGGAGGACAAGACTAGGTTTCTATCCATCCTTAGGTAACCAAGTCGGCCACCTTGTACACTGTGATACACTGAACACAACATTTGGGGAGATTACCTACCCGTACTTCTTGGTTCTCCGGGAGGTATTTTGCAGTTCACAGTTGCTTGGTAAACCTTTTTCCTATATTATCCCTCTTTTGTTTTGTTATGTTACTTTGATTAAAATAAAATTAATTGACCGCAGATAACATCCTCCATGCTCACTCTTTAGTTGATATTAGGTTGAAACATATGGCAACAAATACCGAGTCTACTGATCAAGGAATTCCTTTTGATGGGAATCCTAGTCCTTTTCCGCCTTTTCAAAATATGGGTGCTCCATATATGGCTACATTGTCCCTTCCGAGATTTACCATTGGCTTGCTAGTATGGTTTTTTTCAACCTCGTTGGTTCAAAATGTCATGATTTCTCCGTAATCGAGTACACCTACAACTAGAAAAAATCAACCTCCAGTTGATCCTAAAGTTGACCCTTTGCCTTCTTCCTCGATTGTTTCTTCCTCCCCTTATTCCTCTTCGCCTAGTGAAAGTATTGGTACTAGTAACCAGGTGGCTAAGAAGAAGAAGAAAGGGAAGAAGAAGAAGAAGAAGCAAGTTCAGCAGAGGGGAAACCAAGCAACCATTTCTTTGAATGCAACATCAGATGAGAAACCATCCATCAAGCCTCACAAAGTTCGATATCCATGCAAACTTTTTGTGTGAGGCCATCTTCTTCGAAATTGTCCTGATATTCCTCAGATCTTAGAAGAATGGTCTTCTTGTTCACATCACCTTGTGCCATCAATTTCTAGAGATCATGTTAGTGACACACCATCAACTAGTGGTAGTAAAGATCATGGAAAGAAGGGAAAAGTTAAGTTTCCATGTAGGTTATGTGAAGGGAATCACCCCATTCACCTTTGTCCCTATCTGGATGAAGCCAAAAAAGTGTTGGATAACCATCCTACTTCACCGCAGCGAATTCCAATTGGTTACAAGAAACTCTCCCTAAATCCTTCACTAGTTGATGAATTGACTGACCAAAATCAACTATCGATAAAACCCACTCTCTCTGAAAGTGAATTCTATGAGTCTATACCCAACCCAAATCAACAGGTCGAGGTAAAAGTTGACCCGATGTCACCTTTAGCTACTCGTACCTTTCCCGAAGAGAGTGGATATGATACCACTCAAGTTATTTTTGTTTCTTCAGATTCTAATGAGCTTGGGGGCAGTCCTTCTATTCCATCAAGATAGGAGGAAAATCCTCCCACTCTCGTAGCTCAAGGGGTTAATTCTCTTGTTTCTATGGTACCCCCTCCAAGTAGTCTAGTCAATTCCTTTGATTGGAATCGGCTGGCAGGATTCTATCTTCATTGTTATGTGCCTTTCTAGATCATAGTACAAGTTTGTAATATGATTGTATCAGGCACTATTATAGATGGAGGTGCATTAGTGAGTATCCTTTCCTAAACTACTTGGCAAGTGCTCAGTTCACTGCCGCTTGAGCCAGTTACCCAGAATCTATTGGCTTTTAACAGAGGAACTGGTCAACCATTAGTGATACTTCCTCAGTTACCTATTACTTTGGGAGGAAAAATCATTTATCTGAATGTGATGGTATTCCCAAGCACTTTAGATTACAATTTACTTCTTGGGCGCAACTATGTTTATGACATGGGAGATATTGCTTCCACACTCTTTCAAGTGATGTATTTCTTGCATGAAGGTAGAATTGTCACCTGTTAAAGCCTAGTTCAACCTCAGACTGAAGGGAGGCAATCTTAGGATAACCACAAACCAATCTTAACCTGGTAGCTAGCCCTACTAGGTCAAGAGAGGGCTCTCTCCTTGTCAATCTCAGTGGAGATGACTGAATTGAATATGAATTTTAGGCTAGGTATAGTAGCTCTAGGGTTTTTGTTTGATTTTGAAGGTTTTTTTGCTGGATCAAATGGAGCAGGCAGCTTTGGGTTCGGGAAATGAAGTCAGAATTGCAGGGTGCTCTGTGGGGCGAAGTAGGTAGGTGTTTTATCACTTGGAATTGAGTGAGATGGTAGGTCTAAGACTGGTGAGAAGCTGAGGAGGGCATGCAAGGATCATGAGTCCTCTTCAGACAGCTGAAAACATCAAAAACTAAATGTATTCCCAAGGCAGAGCACTATTTACCAATGCATTCCACCTATCTATCTTGATTTCATTTAGTTAAGAAGAATGAAAGAGATTTTGACACATATAACACATGAGAAAAACTAAAGGACTGAAGGAGAAACAATGCAAAAACACATTACCACAAGAATCCCACAAAAATAGCTCCAAATCCTAATATATTTCCTTGCCAAACTACTGTATAGATGTACAATGTAGCTTAAAGCATCCACAAGAATCTAACCTTTGCTAATGATTGAAAAAATACATAATATAGGCATCAAACCACCTATGCTAGCCATCAAGGGTCGAATCCATGAGAAGAGGAGTGGTTTCAAACATTTCTAAACTAAGAACAGGAATATTGGCAGTGGAACAGCTTGCCTCTAAAACCATGGAAACTGATTCATTCACCCCCAAACCACCTCAAAATGATGAATCTACCCTCTAGAGTCATTTTATAATTACATTTACATAGCATAGCATCATTCACATTCATAAATTCATCCAAAATGAGAATAAAAGTCAACTTGTAGAATAACTAGGAAAAATTTTAATTTTTGAGCAAAATAGGCAAAATTTATCCTATGCGTAGTGCCACTAATCGTATGCGCAATGCCTTTTCAAACCTAGTTTTGGAGGCCTTCCCTTGACCAAATTTAGCCCAAGATAGGTCATTGGAAAGGTATTCCTGTCTAGTTTCTGGAACATCTTGAATTTTTTCATTTGGAGGTCATTTTCCCCTCAAAATTGTAATATACCAAGGCTACTTCGTGTGTGTCCAAAAAGTGGCAAAGAGGGCATTTTTTGATGGTTTTTTGAGCTTTAGGTGACCTAGATTTGCTCCAAATTTGCTGAAACTTTCTGGGTTTGCTCATTTTTTCATGCTGAATCCAAATATGCAAGACATTCTTCCAACAAGTTCCCTAGTCAAAAGCACAGTGCTGGTGGCACTACGCACCTATTGCGATTTCCTGTGTTGCAAAATTTAAAATTTGAAAATTGCAAAAATTTACCAAAATTTTCCCAAAATTGGTACAAGGCACCCTCATGCACTACTTTGATGAGCTAATGAGGCATCAACTAGGATTTCCAACTTGTTTTTCTCCTTTTTGCTTCTAAAAAAAAAAAGCCTTCCTCAACCTTGCCTTAAGCTTCCTCATCCTTATATCGCATATTTTGTTCCAGGTCATATAGTGATAGGCCATGTGACGAAGCATCTTCTTTTCTTTATTGGCCTTCTCAAGTAGCTTTTCAAGGTGTATGTTGACCCTTACAAGCCATGTTTCTCAGTCATTCTTAATCTCTTGCTCAATGGAGGTCATCTTGACCTTTGCCTTCTTTGCCTTTTGTCGGTTCTCCTTGATCATTTGCAATTCCATGAGGACTTGCTTATTAGTTAATTGCTTGTTTTCTTGCTCAAGGTAATCGATGATCCACTTTTCCCTCTCTAAATTGGCTAACAAGGCTTGTATATCAACCTCTTGCTCTTTGATGATCATTTCTTCAGTTATCTTTGTACCTTGGCTCTCGAAATCAATGATATCAACTCCCTGTGTCTCCTCATGATCAACTAGGTCAAAGTCCCTCTCTTTCTCATCACTATGATCCTTCTCCTGAATTTTTCCTTTGCCTTTACCTTTGCCCTTGCTGTGCTGCCCAACATATGCCTGTTTTGCTGAAGAAGAAGGCAAAGCCCCTTCCACTCCTTATGGAGATAGCATTTACCTGGGGGCTAAAGATGAAGGCAAGACCCCTTCCACACCTTGTGGAGATAATACTCGCCTAGCAGCTACAAAGAGCCTCTTATGCCCTTCTGATATGTCACGAACACTGGCACTCCAACAGTTTAAGTTTCTTTGGCTTGTTCATGTCCTGAAGATCCACCTTCCTCTAAATGCACTGATGAAAATACTTGAGGGCCTTTGAGCACTTCATGAGAAATGAAGGCTTCCCATGGTATATTCAGTAGATTCAACTGATGTAAAATAATGATTTTAATCACAGAGAAGTGGTAGATGTTGTTTAACTGTTGGGGATATGGATTTTTATTGACATAGAGTGCCATCTTCTCAATATTTTGGAACATGAAGTAAGGAATATTCATCATCCTCACCCTATTAAAATGCATCAAAAATCTAATGTGGTAGGCATACAAGCGAGAAAACCTACCTTCACAAGTAAAGTATTTGATGATTATCTTCATAAGTGGAGCAAGCCTATCCTCCAAGAATTTGAAGGGGAACACTCTCTTTAGTTTGCCATGGTATTTAGCCTTGATGTAAGGCTCATAATAGTCCATGTCAATATACTTTCCGTTGTTCCATATTTCACCTAGATTTGGGATGCCTGTAGCCTCTGAAATAATATTAGGTGACAAATTGAATATAATTCTAGCAAGGTTTACTTCATTATTGTCCAGATGTGTCACAAACAACCTTGCTAATTAATGACGAAACTTAACCTTCTCCACCATTTCACAGAAACCAAAACATGACTGATGTTTGAAACATGAGATGGCAAGTGGACAAGCAAGAAATTCCCTCAAACTAGTGGGCTCCTCCCTGATTATATTTCCCCCTTTATGGGGCTTCTACTGCTGCAAGTTTCTTTCCCTAGAACTGTCACTAAGGGTGTCTTCTTCCAACTCGTAGCCACTGTCCTTTTCCATTGCTCTTGATGACTATGATCCCTTGCGGTCAATGATGGGAGGGGTGAATGAAGATGAGTATGAAGAGATTTTACAAATGAATAGAGTTTAGGGAATGGTGAATGGGATAGTATGGTTTTTGGGAATAATGTAAGTGGGAAAATGTGAATAGGGAAAATGTATGAGGGGGATGGGGTTTGGGAAATAGATAAATGGGAATAGGGTTTAGTCTAGGGAATGATGGTGAGGGTAGGGTAAGCAAGCAATGGAGTGATGATGAAGACTATGTCTTACCCTAGAAACTAGGGTTTCACTTTTAAAGATGCTAACAAACCAACTCTAGCAAAGCAAACCCTAGGTCAAGTGATATGGTAATGGAACTTACTTGCAAGAAGGTGAACTGAATGATTTTGAGTGAAATCTGCATTTGTGGAGCTTCTTTTGGTGAACTGGAGCTTGACTGCATAGGTGTGCAGCGCTCCAAATAGGTGCGCAACGTCGATCCTATGCGCAGTGCCTGTGTAACAATACACAGTGAAGAAGACCCATGTGCGCAACATCGATCCTATTTGCAGTGCTAGGATTAGGTGCATAGCACCAAGTGATTTTTCTCCAAAAACACAGAAATTGCCCTCCTTTGTTCACTGACACTTCAAAATCATTTTTTGTCTCCTTTGGCACTTTAACTTCATAATGAAATGATCAATAAGGATGGGCTTTATATATCTCTTCACTTTTTTATTTTTTATGGTGACAACCCACTTTCATAATGTCTATTTGCTTTTTCTTTTCAAATACTCTGTTTTTTGGATGCTTGACCTTTTTGTATTTGACAGGTGGACCAATGTTCATATTTTTTACTTTTGCAGTGGCAGGTACTAGGCAATGTCATCGGGTAACCAGGAGTAGCATGAGACTTAATTATTACATATAAGAAATGATGAAATTACATGAAACTGCAAATAAATACAAATGCTCTATTTTTTACCTCAAACTAGTTTTGAGGTGAAAAACTTATTATATTTACAAATCATGATTTTAAAGCTTTCCTGATGTTATTGTCATCCTCATGTGTCTGCTGACCCTTATTTGTAAATGGTTACTGAAAATTTAACATGGTGAAACCCTAATACCTAATGAAACTGAAACCCTAAGACCTATTTGATGAAATAAGCTGAAAAGAAAACTAAACCAAAACCATCGATTGAATCACACATGAAAAATGGTCAGCAAATATGTATCATGAGGAAAACATTGAAATGTGCCTACCATCAGTTGATCCATGACCTAATGGAATGCAACTTATTTAGAATGGGACTCCTAATATGAATGCAAAAGAGTGAATTTTGATCACTGATGGCAATGCAAAGACACTGACACTAACACCATCATTGACCAAATTTGATTTCCCAGTCCAAATATGGCTTCCTCTCAACCTTCTTCCCTAAATGGTCCTTTTGTACCTATGGTATCATCCCCGCCACGGGTTACATCAACTGACGATCAATTTAGTGATGTTGTACATCATGTACTGGGGGCATTGGAACCAGATCTCTCCTTCATGACCTCTTATGGGTTGTGATCAAAGTATGAGGACAGTTCCTAGTCTTGTGTCAACCTCATTAAAAAATGAAACAAGGATCTCTAAGGATAGTTCTTGGTCTTGTGTCAACCTCGTTAAAAATGAAACAAGGAATATGAGGATAGTTCTTTTACTGTGTCAACCTCGTTAAAAAAAATGAAACATGTTCATGAGGATAGTTTCTAGTCTTGTGTCAACCTCGTTAAAAAATGAAACAAGGAATTTGAGTAGAGTTCCTTTTCTTGTGTCAAGCTCATTAAAAAATGAAACAAGGTTCCAAGTTCCAAGTCGAGTCTTTGAGTAAATCTCGTAAAACCCCGGTCGAGTCTTTCACTTGATCTCGTAAACAAACCTTCATTCCATCCACCTAATAGCCACGAGCAGTCTACTTAGGTGAATGTACTGAAGCTTGGGGGACATGCACCTAATGGTAAAGTTAAGTTTTCTTGTAGGTTATGTGAAGGGAATCACCCCATTCACCCTTGTCCGTATCTGGACGAAGCCAAAAAAGTGTTGGATAATCGTCCTGTTTCACCGCAGCGACTTCCATCTGGTTACAGGAGACTGTCCCTTTCATCATGCTGGGGGCATGTAAACCAATCTCAAGAATAGTTCTTTGTTTCAAACTTGTGTAAAAATGAAAATGAATCCAAGCATATTTTTTCGTTTCGAGCTTGTGTAAAAATGAAACTGAATCAAAGCATAGTTTTTCATTTGAAGCTTGTGTAAACATGAAACTGAACCCAAGCATAGTTCCCTATGGTTCAAGCTTGTCTAAAAATGAACCCATTTCCATTTTAACCCTCGTGATTGCAATTCTATCAGCCTTTTTCATCATATGATCCTTGGTTGTTTTCATCCCATTGCCACCATCCTTTTGTCTGATCATACACTTTCACTTGGTTGTTTTACCTTTTTTGAGGAACAATTGCAATGAGTGGTCTTATTAGCCAGTGTCTTCACATAAGTCAACATGTTTTGAGAAGTTCCAACATCACCGGAACCAGTTTCTACCCTAAACACCACTCGTTCCTCAAAGTGGAGTCCTCTTTAAGCTCTTTTCAGACTCTTTAAACATGAGAAGATTGTTGAGTGCTTGTCTTTTCCAACTCGTTAATGGATTGGAAATGATATCTCACTTGTATTATTTTATGCTTTTTTCGGACTTGAGAGATTAGTTTATGAAAAAGAACTTGTGGAGTTTTCTTTTCGTCCCTTTTCAAACTCTCTAAACATGAAAAGGACCGAGTTATCTTTGTCATTAAACTTGTTAAAAACATCAAATAGCGACAAACTTGTCCATCTAGACAAGACCGAGTTTCACCTTCATTAGACTCATTAAAGCATCAAATAGCGATGGATTCACCTGAAGGGTGGAATTATACAACAAGAATATCTCATCCTCCTCAACCTTGATAAAAATAAAGAGGTACTGGTCAACAATGACTGGGGAAAATTGGAAAAAGGGGAAAAGACTTTATGGTAGCAAGTCGCTCTTAAACATGACACTTTCATCTCATCACCATTACTATGTGGGTTGGGTCATTTAGCTTGATGGTTATCACACCATTGGTCTATCATACCATCTATTATTTTGTTTTGGGTCAATGCTACCAATTCATCTTAGTGTCGTTGACATGTTCAAGAGATGTCATTCAGTTCAAATTTCATCCTTTGCAATGCTGTAAACCTTCATTTTCATGACTACCATTCTTAAACCTTCTATCGTTAGTCGATTTTTTCATCTCCAAAATCATTTACCTCATTTCATGTCATTGATGTGGGATACATCAAGGCCCTCCTGCGACAAGTCGCTTCTTGTTGACATCAGCACATTATCCAAGAAGTTGACTTAGAAACACCCCTTTAGTACCTTGACGCTTGCAGACACCAATAACAGGTTTCCTGCTTCTGGCGATAGGTTGACATCATTGGCCTTCGACCTAAAGACTTTGTATGGTGTTCGACATCAAGTCATTTATTCACACCATGCGAAATGTGTTGTAGTACCTTGAGGCTCATTATCATTATCAGTGATTCCTCTTACGTCTGTTAACGGCTTACATCATTAGCTCGTAATCAAACGATGTCTTCCCATGTTCGACTTCAGATCATGTATTCACATGGTTAGACTTGTACTTGAGTGAAATATTGAATGATATTGAAGACCCCGAATCTAGTTTCATCCATCTGGGCTGCGATATTTTCAAGAGTACAAAATTAAATGTATAATGGCCTTACATTCATGGTCATCTGGGTCTATATCTGTAGACGACTATATTTGTACATGTAATGAAAGTTTATAAGCTGAGCATGGGTATGCCTTCCCTTTGCAAGTTCATGAGAAAAAATCAAACTATCATGATATATGTATTGTAATTGATGCAGGGTCACCTTCCACTTCGAAACCTCCTCTCCACATGATAAAGCATTTCACTCGACATACATATTTACGACTTCATGCTTTAGGGGGCAACTGTTATAGATCCATTTGGGCACATCAACTCCAACTTACATATCAGTGTATTAGGGACCATCAAACACTAACTCAGTTGTTACATGCCCTAAAGAAGTCAACCATCAGAATGCCTAGCTTCCCAAGAAGTTCCATGACTAAAATCATCCAGAAACTGCCTCTAAGAAGATCAACACAGGAAGGCCTTCATTAGGGTGCGTTGCAGTACAATCCAGTACACTACTAGGGTGCAATGCAAAGCACTCAAGCCCTCCTTGGCCTGCGCTGGATGAATTTGAGCGAAATTGCATTGGGGTTTGGGAATATTCTTACACATTGGATGCATATAGAAGTTTCCAAAGTTTATCTACTCCTTTGGGCTCAAATTTGGATGAGGTAGGGAGTTAAGGAACATCAATCCCTTTATCCCTTCCTCCATGGAAATAAATCCTAAGTTTGGGAGGGAATTCATTATCACCATTTATGGCATAACTTCCTTGATTCACCTATAAAAAGACCACTCATCTAAGTGATCAAGGGTTGGCTGGGTTGGAATCATTGAATTATAGGGATATGTTGTTAGTATGATACTTGAGTTGATTTCAAGTATTGTAATGATGTCAAAATGTCTTACTTGCTATGAGGAGAGGATCGGATTGAACTAGAGGAGTGATACTGAATTAAGCAAATTAGGTTGTAACTCTTCCTTTTACTAATAAAGTGTTAAAATATTTTTCCATATGTTTGTATTGTTCATTGATGCTTTCATATGTGTATTATGTACTTGATTCCATGCTATGTTTAATCAATAGATCATTATCATATGCTTTGATTGGTTTTTGTCTTCTGTCTGTGTGCAAGTACTTTGAAAGGAGTGACAAGACTGGTCAAGGGAGATAAGGAGTAAGTGAAAGCTTCAGGTAGGCTTCTTTACTGTCTTATTTAATCTATTGGTCATAGGAAAAGTAGAGAATAATTTGCACTGTTGTTCTAGATTTAGCTACTAGTCTAGGGGTTTAAGCATTTATCCGTAGACACTAAAACTTCCTAAAACACTTGGGTGGCATCTCCTGATCTTATGGATGATGATTAAGTTAGTAAGCCTCCTCCATAACCTTTAGTGGAAAAGATTGCCTCTTCGGTAGTCCTGTTATTACCTCCTTACTCTGGTTAGAAACTCCATCACAATATGGAATACGATCAAATTCATTTTTCCATATAAGTCGTCACTCTACCTATCCCACATGACTCATTTAAAGACAAACCCCCCCGGCTAGTCTACTTGGAGGTCATGGATATACCCACTAATCATCCTAGGGAGATTATGCCTCTTCATGCCTCTAGTCTTACCGAATTGGAAAAGGTAGAGATTGGAAAACACAATCTTGAATCAACCCAGGTAATCTCCTGCACATTCCTTGGAAATTCCACCCCTAGGCTGAGTCAATTCTAGGGATTCTACTACCAAACTTGCCAAAACATTGTCTAACTCCTTACCACCTATTGATGAGTGTCTTGTACCACAATTATGTCTTGATCATCCCTTATGTCCTCAAGTCAATTTTGAGAGCACAATGATGTTAGAATATCCGTAGCATGTTAAACCTTTCAAGATTGTGTAGTTTGATTTCCTTTAGAATGGCCCTACATTAGTTAGCCATATCGTCCCCTTACGTTCCATGCATTCATGTATAGAAACCATTGGCCTATACCCGGCTGTGGGCACACCTTAGCGTGACCTACTGGACTATCTCACATTATTACATATTGTACATAGGTTTGTGATGTGAGTATTTGTCATGCCTTCTTTTTGCCAAAAATCCAAAAAAATTATAAAACATAGAAAACTAAAAGGAAAAATGGTCTTTTTTTTAGCTCATCCATGTTTATTTATTTCATTATGTGATTTAACCATTGGTCTAATATTTCTGGATGGTTTTTACAGGATAAGGTGGTGTTTTTATTACGACATCCATGAATCTTAGGTACGTTTCTCTTGAACTTCGCATATAGGGGTAGGTCACATATCACCATCTTTGTTGCATTTTTATTTTCAATACCATATTTATGCCTTAGGTCTGACCTTGTCAATTTGTGACTTTAGCCACTCTCTTTTATGCACATTTTCGCTTTGCGGTAGAACTTACCCTCATGGATACCCTCGTTAGCACCCTTCTGCTGTAATCGTGTCCATGCATTCATTTTTACTACTTTTTGAAATCCAACCTTCTAAACCGCCATGACCTAGAATTTGAGAATCATGTCCTCTTCTTCATCATATTTCTAGCCATAGCCCAATAGGATTCCACACTTTATCCCTTGTGATTGCAATTTTTTATCAGCCTATTTTTGCACGATGAGCCTTGTTTTCTTCATTCCATTGTCATCATATACTTGGCCTACCATTCATTGTCACTTGGTGTTTTACCCTTTCTTAGAGGAACCTCTACAATAAGTGGTCTTATTAGCTAGCCTTGTGTCCTCTTTATGTCATGAGCAACTCCATCATTACCAGAACTAGTTTCTATCCTCTATACCACTCGTTCCTCCAGGAAGAGTTTACTTCAAGCTCTTTTCAGACTCCTTAATTTAGAAATATTATTGAGTGAACCTGTATTCTTGACACTCGTAAAAGTACTTGAAGTGGTCGATCCAGGTGGACCTTTAAAAAGTACCAGTGGCATGGTAAAAAGGCTCAAAACTCAAAGTGGAAGAATCTGGATAAACTTAGCATCGAATCAAAGTGCTCATCATCCTAATTCTAGCGATGCCAATGACACTCGAATCCGAGCTCATATGAAGAGATTAGAGCACGTCAAAGTTCATGTTTGACTTTGACAAGTGGCAGGAGAAGATGACGTGGCAGAACTCTTAGCGAATGTGGAAGCACCAAGTGGTAGGTCACCATTGGCCCTACATATCACACATCACAGAAGGAAGTGGACCACAGTTAAGGGAAATGGCCCCCAACACTATCGTGTTGCGATTTGTGATATCGCAATCGCAGATAAGAGGCAGTCGATGGTAAAGAATCGGCCCTAGAGAAAGTTAGAATGAAATTTTATATATTGCAAGGAAAATGGGTAAATAATCGGCCCCAGAGAAATCCAGAATGTGATGCGACATATCACAATCGTAGAGTCAGGTTACGATTTGCAATATCATAGTCGCAGATCGCAAAGGGAAGTGGTCGTATGAAGAATCACCCCCAGTTCCACTGATTTGTGATATGCGAAGTTCTTTCAGACCTGATATATTATATATTGTGGTTTAATAGTTGTTAGGTCTGCCTTTATCGTAGGCCGCTTGTTGCAAAGGTCAAGTATACCCACCAATTCAAAGTGTCAATATTAAAAGTCGTCGATTAAGGGTAATGTGTGGTTAAGAGGTTCTAGAGGTTTTTCCATATATGAAAGGTTTGTCACCTGCATGCTATCCTAGGTCTGAGATCCTTGGTGTAGGAACCGTTGCCTACTAAACTTGTCATTTTTCAAGAATTTCCCAGGGATTGAGGAGTTAGCCACCAACTTATATAATGGACTGTCCACATCGGAGAAAGGGTAGAGGTTGTTTTATCACTCAAAAATTTCTCTAGAACTTATTAGAAGAAATAAAATGACCGAGTTAACCACAAGCCTACTTTTTGACATAGGCTCTAGCCAACCTAGGCTCAAAGAGGGCTCTCTCTATATGATTTAGCTTTGTTTGTTGGGATTTTAGGCTATTTATGAATGTTCTGGGTGTCTTTTATTTGTATTTAAGATTGGGTGGTGGGATCCTTGAAATAGATGGATAGAATGATGTCTCTAGACCATTGGGCTATGGAGTCAACAGAAGGGCAACAGAACTGGATCAACTCACTAAAGGGAGTGTTCAAAGGGAAAGCTAGTAGAGTAAATTGAAGGTCTTTGGAACAGGGGCCTGAAATGGTTTTAATCAGGGTGAGAGAGCAATTAAGGGTTCTCAGACCGGGATATAAACGAGAAATAAAGGGTAATAAAAAACAAAGGGCAATTAAGAATCCTTTGACCTAGATTATTCGGAAACGACATAAACTAAGGAGCAACTAAGAATTCCTTAACTTAGATATCAGTTGAAAACATTTATATGCCTAACTGTTAAAACAGAGTGTAATTAAACAAGTTCTAAGATATTGTTCCAATTATAGCATTAAGATTCAGAAATACTTTAAATATTATGGAAAAACTTTAAGAAAGATAACAATAACATAAGAGAATACTTGTCTGCACTTCACTCAACACATGAATCCTATGAAATATCTTGTCTTTATTCATCAATACAACTTGTTGGCTCAGTCAATGATACAATAGCTTTACAATCTTTTGATCAAGAAGTCTATAGAAATGTCTAAGAATCCACACTACATACTTCGAATTGTGAAGTATTTATACAAATATTATTACAAAATATCTCAAACTAACTTGAGATTTAATATAGGAAATCAAAATATCTTCTTGCAGGAAGATAAAGAAAGTTATTAAACTGCTTTCATGTTGTCCCATTTATTGTGGTATTGCTGGCCTTTATGGTTTTATTTTTATCCCTTTGTGCTGTTTTGTTGTTTGATCTTTTACGTTAGAAGCTTCATTGACTTTTAGCTTTCATTTGATACTCTTTGACACTGATACTCTTTGACCTTGCTAACCTGTCTTTATCTTTTGACCTAGCTGTTTTGCTTTTACCATTTTACTGTGTTTTCCTTACGGTAAATGAGTTAATTTTTCCCACCATGCAGCATCAGGTAATTTGATTTTCAACATCCTTCTATATATTTCATCTACCATAGTGTACTTAGCAAAATTAGGCTTAGTGATGAATAAGTGTTTTACCTCATGCTGGAGGAAAAAAAGGTTTTCAAATGTTTGGTAAAGAACCTCACCTGTTGGCAATCCCTTTATTGATGATGTACTGGTCTGTTTTTTAGCTAGCTCTCTGATTTTGCTGTCATAATCCTGCTGTTTCATGAGCTTGTCATTTATGACCAAGGGACTGTGTAACCCTCTCTCTCTCAAAATCTGAAACTTCGCCATGAATCTATCAACTGCTACCTGCATATTTTGACACTTGTCCTCCAAGTTTAACATTAATTTTTTCTTAGAAAGGACCTTTCTCACCTCTAAAATGGTTTCTATCCTATCTTCTATTTCCAATTCCTGAAGTTCATACTTGTTTTTACTATTGAGGAAGTGGATAAGTCTGGTTGCATCTTTAGGAATGTCTCCTAATTCTTCCTTGACTCTTTGGATAGCTTCTGTAGCTATCTTTATTAGATATATTTTCTCAAAGATTACCTGAATAGATGGCCAAATATCATTTACAAAGTCAATTATTGGCCCATAATAGTTCCCTGGCTTGTCCAAGGGCTTCCTTTAGTGTCAGATCTTTCTCCATGGCCTTTAACCTTTCATTCATTCTAGCAACTTTATCCACTTCTTCCTCCTGCATGATCTTGGCAAGCTTGTAATCTGTTTCCAAGTTTCCTTCAGCTTATTCATCTCTGTAGTCTGTATGGACATTTTATCCATGGCTCTGACCAACATTGCTACTTCTTCCCCTGATGCACCTACTGTTGATGTAGACCCTGTCGAAACTGGTTGTGTTGTAGGTATAGGAGCTGTGGGAGCCAATGAGGCTGCCAATGTGGACGAGACTGTTGTTGAGACTATTGGGATGACATTTACAGATGTAGTGGCAATATCAGTCTGCTTCAATTGGATTAAAGTGTCCAATTCCTTCTCTTTCTCCCTTAACTGATCATTGAGTTTGAGGACTAAGTCCATCAAATCTTCATGTCTAGTCTGGTTCTCCAAAAATTCCAGTGTTTGGGGATGCTATAGCTAAGTTATCTTCAATTGTTTTTTAAGTGTTGCAATGTCATCATTCTTCTTTTCTATCAGTTGTTCAGTGGCTTTAATGTCTTTGGGATCATGTCCCAATTCAATCAGTAAGTCTTCCAAAGACTTAATTCTAGTGTCTTTGGCCTGTGAGGAGGCCTTATCTAATTGATACTAGGTTGAGATATTGCTCAATGAGATTTACAATTGATGGGAAGCTATGACTTTACCTGTAAGGGTGGAGTATATCATTTCTCCAGCCTATTTATGAAATTCAATTTGGTCTATGGGATGAATATCCATTGCCAATACTTCAAAATCAATTTTCTTGTAATCTTCTGATGTCCTTGGCTATAGTGCAGTTGGTTTTATGAAGGACATCTATAGTTTTCCCTCCTTGATGTTGAAATATGACATCAACCTGGTCTGATTGGTAGGTGTGAGTTTGAGATACTGAGCATAAGTTTGGGCCTTCAGTTTCTCATTTCTCATCTTGATCTCTTTATATCTATCTCTTATATCTTTATCCTTATCAACAGGCCTACTAAATGAGGATACTTCTACACTTAGTTTCCTTTCCAAAATCTGGTTCTGTGATGTGGATGGTCCTTGTGTTTCCCCAGATAGAGTTATGCTTTTACTTCTATCCAACTCAATATCAGTTATTTCTACTAAGCCTTCCGTGTCTTCCTACTTTGAAACAGGATTTATCGTAGGTCTTTTTCTCTGACTGGTCTCATATTGTATATTTGATGTGCCCATTCTAGAACTTGAGGGTTCCTCTCTAGTCCTTTTGGGGTTATTTTCCTCATTCTGAAGAGTCTGCACGATAGGAGGGGTGCTCATGGTTATTTCTAGGTGTTCAAGTACCTGGAGTTTCGGTGAATTGATTTCAAATTGGTGTTCTGGACAAGGGCGGAAGGTTGAATGGGCTCTCGGAGCTTTGAAGGTGGTCTCCACAGCTTCTTTGAGGACTTAAATTGGGTTAATTGGTAATTTTCAGGTTTGCAAGTGTCACACTAGTTTGTATAGGTTCATAAAGAAAACGAGCGAAAAAAGACGAAAAAGGGCTTCCCAACCTTTTTATGGAGCAATGGTCACTTTTTGGCAGCAAATTTTATGAATGAACAGTGGGTAGTTTATCAGGTTGAGCGGGGAGTCGGTTTTCCGAGCCTTCACACCGCTTATGAAGGTCGGGTGGTATTTGGGAGGGGTCACCCGATCTACTCCAGTAATTGACATGTAGCAGTTGGGGGGCCAGGGAAAACCACTTTATCGGGCGGGTAACGATCGACCATCGGGCACGCTCGATATGGCTATGGACCGTCGGATGAGGGGGATGGTGATCGGATCACAATTAGGAAAGGGAAGTGTGTGGGTGATAAAAGCATGGATTTCGGGGGGGGGCTAGTGCTTTGAAATTCGGTGGTATGGGATTATTTATAAGTTAATGATAGGTTAAAATCATTGGGCGGGGCTTAATGACAAGATTAATTGGTTTTGTCAGGGTATCGGGTAATTTATGGTTTATATTTAAACTAAGGGTTGGGATATTTACATAAGGGATTTAATTAATATAAGGGAAAAGGTATTACGGGATTTATATAATAAAATTAAAAACTAATATGAAATTGGCGGAGTTGGTATATCCTTAGCATGAGGTAAAATGAAATATTTGCACACTTTATTTACATACACTCAATACTTAGGATAAGATGTTTTTATGGGTTTTTTGAATAAACATAGAATTCACATGGGTGTTTATTTACTTTTCCTAGGCAAATGTAGTTTAACCTTAGGAAAAGGGGTTTTATTAGGGTAATGAGGGGAAAATGAATTTCATGAAGGGGATTCTAACACTTGATATCCATAAGTCATTAAGCCAAGGGTTCGGTCCCACCAAAAGTCAGAGAAATGCTCTGAGCCTCTTTGACTTGAAGGATTTAAAGTGCTAGAATATACTTGTGGATAGGAAATTAGTAAGTAAGGGGAAAAATGAATGAGGGGGAGTTAATCACATTAACTTGCCAACCTTTGTTTTTGCTTCCATAATTGATAATACATATAGGAATATGTGTCTAAGCATGATGCATATGTTTTGATCCAGCCAACTTTAGACTTCAACAACCTTTCTTCTACTTACCCTACCATTTTTTCTTCATTTTATTTGGGTGCATTTAGGCTAGAAAACCCTTATCATCCATTTTTATTTTATAAAACAAACTATCTACTTCTAACCTTATAACATCCAAGGGCTCAGATTAAACTAATGATCTCCTTTTATTTTCTCTACCTATCTAATGATTTGCCAAGATTAAATTGTTTGGTCAGTGTTTATTCTCTAACAATAAACAATTCAAAGCATGAAATAACCAAGATTGAACAGTTTGATTACCATGGATTGTGGCATAAATAACAAGTTGCACACAATCATTATTATGCATAGAGTAAATAGTAGTGGCATTTAGACTTGCACACTTTCATGGTCTCTTTTTGTTTCTGGGGTTCATATATTTTCATTTTTTTTTACTTTCTCTTTTCCTTTTTGTCCTTTGATATTTCTTGTAGGACATACCCTCTTTACATTTTTTAATTTTTTAATTTTTTAATATGGAAAGAATTTGCAGAAAGCAAAGGTATGTACAATATTACAAGGTTTAACCTTAGTCATTCAAAATTATGACTCCTATTGGTATAGGAACCTAACAATGGCTCCACTTGGGGATGGCATTTTCTAGTGAAATGTCAAGAACTCTAAAGATCAATAGCCTTTGAATTGTTTCTGATGTTACCTTGCAAAGTGTCCTTCTGTGAATCTTAATTATTGATACTTATGACAGTAAATCCTTTTAAATCTTAGGGCCTTCTCTTTGGGCTTCAACTTCAAAGATCACCATCCAATCCAAACTAGACTTTTGAAAATAAAATATGTACAAATGGGAAATGAAAATTAGTAACTTGGTTCAAAGTAATGTTTTAGCATTCGACCATTCACTGGCATAGGGACCTTTCCATAGGAAATCAAATTTCCCATGTTTTCCTTTGTCTTCCCTCCTTGAATCCCACTTGAGCACTTTCTCACCAATGTAGAAATATTCAGCCTTAGCTCTCTTATCGAAAACCTTTTTAATATTTTCCTGCACAAAATGATACCTAACATAGACCTCTTCTCTAGTTTGTTGTGGATGAATAGTTTGGTTGATTCTTCTTTGGATACTATTTAGTTCAACCTGCAATTCTTGAAGTATCTTCATTACTGGTACTCCCAAAGAGGACGGAAAGACAACTTCCATCCCATAAACTAGTTGATAGGGAGAAGTACAAATTGATTTCTTAGTAGTCAATCTGTCTGCCCATAAGGCATTAACTAGTTCCTTATTCCAACTTTTCTTATTATCCTCTAGTATCTTCTTGATGATATTTACTAGGCTTTTGTTTGAGGATTTTGCCAGTCCATTGCCTTGAGGGTAATATGTTGTGGAATGACCAAGGGTGATATGGTATTTATTGCAGAAATCTATCGTTCTTTTGGATTTAAAGGCTGCTGCATTGTCAGTAATGAGCTTATTTGTACATCCAAATCTTGATAGAATATTGGTTTCAAGGAAGGTTATGATAATAGTATCTGTGGCTTGCCTTGAAGGTATGTCCTCTATCAATTTTGTGAAGTAGTTTGTGGCTTTGATGATCCATTTGTGTTGGGCAGAGGAGGGTGGGTGAATTTCACCAATGAAGTCTAAACCCCATTGTTGAAAAGGTATTTCTGTAGAGATTGGCTTGAGGGGTAAAGGTAATAGCTTTTTCTTCCCCTCAAAAATCTAGCATTTGTGATAGGAGGTCACATATTTTTTGACATCAGCGAATAAGGTAGGCAAATAGAAACGAGCCTTAAGGATTTTATCTACAGTGGTCTTCTAGTAAAGGTGTCCTCCATAGTCACCTGCATGAAACTCTTTCAAAATCTTGTCAGACTCATCTTTCAATAAGAAATTAAGAAGAATACCTTCATGATCTCTCCAAAACAGAGCATTGTCTAATATACAAAATTTCAAGGATTTCATCTTCAAAAACCTACTTTTAGTCCTAGATAATTTAGGAGGAGCTTGTAAATTCAGTAAAACATAAATAATATCAGCATACCAAGGTGATTCAATAAAGGCCTGGCTGATTAGTGGAGTCACCATCTCCTCTTCATTATCTATTGCTGCAATAAAGTTTATATCCAAGGCCTGACAGTTTGATTCAACCATGAGTTTGTCTAAACCTTGGCTCTTGATTAACTTAGTAGGATTGATTTCTATGTCATACTCTAAAATAGTAGCAATCCACTTTTCCCTCTTTCCATAAGGACCATCCTGAGTTAGGATGTCTTTAACTACTGAATTAGGAACGTAGGCTACTATATGAGAATATAAGATGTATACCCTAAAATCCTTAATGGCTTTGACTAAAGCCAAGGCTTGTTTTTCCATTATATTATATTTCAAAGGGGCATCTCTCAGGGCTTTGCTGAAGAAAGCAATGGGTTGTTCATAGCCCTGGTCATTTTTCTACAATATAACTATAGCAATTGTGTGCTCAGAAGAAAAGGAAAACAAAGTCAAATCTCTATCAAATTTAGGATTGATTAACACAGGTGTTTTAGTCAAGGCTAGTTTGATGTCTTCAAAGGATTTTTTAGCCTCGACAGTCCATTTTATGGTGGAGTCCTTTTTCAACATGTTGTTTAGTGATCTAATTAACTCTGCTAGATTAGATATAAATCTTCTAAGAAAATTAATTTTTCCTAAGAAAGCTTGTAACTCTTTAATGTTCCTAGGGTGTTTTATTTGCAGGATGGCTTCTATTCTAGCAGGGTCTATTCTTATACCATCTTTTGAAATTATGTGACCTAACAACTTTCCTTCTTCTAACCTAAACAAGGAATTTTTAGGGTTTAAGGAGATTCCAAATTTCTTGCATTTAATAAAAACTTGCCTTAGATGATCCAAATGTTGATTGTCAGATTTTGAAAATATAGTAATATCATCTAGATATATCACAAGGAAATCATGAATTTCTTTTGCAAAGGCTATATCCATAGCCCTCTGGAAAGTGGCTCCTGCATTCATTAGCCCAAAAGGCATTTTCACATACATAAATGTGCCCCAAGGAGTAGTAAAGGCAGTTTTGGGTTGGTCATCTAGATGAACCAAGATTTGATTGTAACCAGAAAACCCATCCAACAATGAGATTCTGGTTGATCCAACTACTCTCTGTAAAATGTGATCCATTTTGGGGAGAGGGTAATTTTCTTTTAGTGACACTTTTTTGAGGTTTCTGAGATCCACAAAGAGTCTGATCTCACCGGTTTTCTTTCTAGTTGGCATCGAGTTTGAGACCCAATTAGAAAATCTGATTGGTGCAATTATTTTGGCATCATACATCCTTTGAATTTCTTTTTCAATTGCAAGTAATAAGACAGGATTAATCCTTCTAAGGTTTTGTTTGAAAGGATTTTGATTTATTTAATAAGAATTGTGTGATGGATGATGTTGGTGTCATAGGATTTGAGGTCCTCATAACCCCAAGCAAAGACATCCTGAAATTCTTTCAACAACTCAATATAATTCACTTTTAAGTTGGGGGCAATGATTTTGAAAGTTTGCGTTAGTGCCTATATTACATACCTCTATATCAGACCTTGAAGGTTCCATTTTAGGTTTCCTATGAACATAATTTGAATCAAATAAATCTTCCAGAGGGGTTAATCCCTTTAGTAAGAAGTTATCCTTGAAATTAATTACTTCGGTTTATTCATTGATTATTTCATCAATATAAATTTGCTCTAAGTTATCTACATCTAATTTGGTAAATTTAGTTGGGTTCAATCTCTCTATTTCATCACCTTCTATCTCATTTATTTCTATCTCATCCTTAGTGTCAAGATCTATTGATGTATCAGTATCTATATTGTTATTGGTAAATTCCTCTTCTGAAATTAAAAATTTATTTATCTATTTATCATCATAAGCCAATTCTTCAAATTATTTAGAATTGTAGGTCTGTGCCTAACTTCAGCAGTGTACTAATGGTTAGGTTGGAAGGGTAATTTGTAGGTGCTAGAAAACATTGCTAAACTATGGGCTTGAATTTTATGTTTTCTAGGAATTACTGCAAGCTTCGTTTCTAGGAAAGTGTTAAGTATTTCTACGATAGTTCCCCTTAACAACTTAATATAGGTTCCTTTGTCATATATACAGCATCAATCTATTTCATAATTAGTTTAGAGTCTCCCATAACAGATACTCTTTTAGCTCCTAGATTCCTGATTAACTTAAGACCTATAATTAATGCTTCATATTCGGCCATATTATTGGTACATTTAAAATTCAATCTATATGCATGGCCTTCTGAGTAATTATCTTCCGAATTATATATCCACACTACTGCTCCTGCTCCTAACCTATTGATTGATTCATCAAATTATAAATGCCATAACATCTCGTGACCTATATTTACACTATCTGGTGCAACAAACATTTCATCATTCTTAGCAACTTGACTATCTTGATCATTGAACAATTCTGTAGTCTGGTTAGTTTCATTTTGTGTATAAACTGCAATTTCTTTTGGTTCTATATTGGTGTTGTCTAAAATTTTGTCTTATGTTTGATCAGCATTATATATGATAAAAGAATCGATATCTGAGTGTATGGAGTAGATGGGAAAGTTTTGAGGCCGATCTTGGCTACTTACTATATATTTCATTAAGGTTTCTCGTTATAGTTTCTTAGGTTGTCCAAAAATAAATATTGTTGCATATGACATATCTAGTTGTAAGGATCCATGAATTTTGGCTCCCCATGATCTGGATAATAGCATGCCATACTTTGGTGGGATGTCAAAAACTACAATATCCATAAGGATGCTTTTGGCAGGATATCGGACTAAAGTGACACACAAGTCTTTAATCAATCCTAGACACTTTACCTAACTGAAGTCAAATGAGAATAAGTCTTTATAAGGCCTTGTAATGTCCAGGTTTAATTTATCCATCACGGATTTGGGCATTAAATTGTAGGAGGCCCCAGAATCCAACATTGCATTGTGCAGAATTTTGTCATGGATACTAAGGCTAATGTAAAAAGATGGAACTCCTCCTTCTAATCGTTTTCCATTAACATCTAGACAAAATATGAGTTCTGGTTGGTCATCAAACAAGTTGATTGAATCCTCATTTTCAACAATGTTTAAGGTCTAGTTTATCTGTGATTTATAAGATTCATTCTTGATGAGTTCTGTTAAAGGAACTAAAATATTTAGCTTTTCTATCTTTGTTCCCAAATTGAATGGCAAAGAGACTTTTTCTGTTTGAAGGTTTTGAATTTTTGCAGTAGGGATTGGTGTAGGCTTATCTTCTTTTCCTTCTACACTAACAATTAGCTTCTACACTAACAATTACACTTTGCATTTCTTCTAATGTTGGGGGGCATCTTTCCCTAAGTTGGTATGCCATATCTGTGTCAAAATGATCAGGGAACTTTATTAATGCTAAGTCAGGTGGGGGTCTAAGGTTAACTCGGATTGCATTATATATATTATTGAATCTACTGCAGTAATCTTAAACAATCTCATTTGGCCCTCTTCTAATATTCTCATATTCTGAAAGGATTTGTAAGGGATTCTTTTTGTTTTCCCACCTATCAATAAACAACCTTTGGAAATTTTCTAGGTCTGCTATGTGGTTGGCAGGAAAGGCTTTAAACCACTTCTTTACATCACCAGTCAAAGTTTGGCAAAAGAGTCTCATCTGGACATATGCTTCATCTATTTCATGTAGTTCAAAAAATTTAGACTTCTTGTTTACATGTTGTTGGGTAGTGTAATGACCAATAGCATCAAACATGAAAATCTTACTCTAATAATCTGCAGGCATAGCATGAAGTTGAGTAGGTAAAACAAGAGGAGCATATATGTTTGCCATTGCTATAGGTTGGGAGGGGTTGAGATGTGGGGTTGAGGTACTTGGATATGATGTAGCACTGGATGATGAACCAAGGCTAGTAGATAATGAATGAGTAATGATTGGTTTGTGAGGGAGTGAAGGTATAAATGGTGGTGAAGAATGGACTTCAGAAGGTATTATTGTTGAAGTTGAAGGGAACAATGGTGAACTCAAAGTAGTGGACAATTGTTCAGAAAGCTCAGGGGTAGTGGTAGTATTAATGGATGATTGTGGAGATTTTAGAATGTATTCATCAATTGATTTGTTGGCCTGTTGAATTTCAAGGTCTGCAATAAAATCAAGATCTATAACAGTTTCACCAATTGCATTTTCAGATTTTGTTCTAAATAATGAAAGATCAAATGGTACATCAAAGGGGATTTCTTCTAAAAACAACCACTCATTAGGACATGAATTAGCTTTAACTAATGGTAATTGGCTAACCAAACTTTCTTCTTTTTTAGATTTTCTTGAAATTAGGTTGGGATTATCAACTACTGGGGTAGGGTTTGGATTTGGATTAGCCCTAGTAAAATGAGTCTTCCTAGAAGCCAGAATTTCAAATTTTTAATTTTTTTTGTGAGATTTTTTCAAAATAACTTCTAACAAATGACTTTAAGAGGCTTAGAATGTAGATTTAGAATTTTCTTAAAGCTTTATTAGGACTGAGGATTCGTTGGTCCCCAGTATGGTCACCACTATGTTATCACTCATAAATTTCTCTAGAATTTATTAGATGAAATAAAATGACTAAGGTAACCATAAACCAAATTTTGGGGATAGGCTCTAGCCAACCTAGGCTCAGAGAGGGCTCTCTCTATATTTTTTAGCTTTATTTGATGGGATTTTAGGCTAGTTATGAATGTTCTGGGTGTTTTTTATTTGTATTGAAGATTGGGTGGTGGGATCCTTGAAATAGATGGATAGAATGATGTCTCTAGACCATTGGGCTATGGATTCAACAAAAGGGCAACATAATTGGATCAACTCACTAAAGCTAGTGTTCAAAGGGCAAGCTAGCAGCGTAAAGTGTAGGTCTTTGGAACAGGGGGTGAAATGGTTTTAATCGGGGTGAGAGAGAAATTAAGGGTTATTAGACCGGGATATAAACAAGGAATAGATGGTAATAAAAAACAAAGGGCAACTAAGAATCCTTTGACCTAGAGTATCAGGAAACAACCTAAACTAAGGAGAAATTAAGAATTCCTTAACTTAGATATCAGTTCGAGACATTTATCTACATAACTATTAAAACAGAGTGTAATTAAACAAATTCTAAGATATTGTTCTAGTTATAGCATTAAGATTCAAAAATACATTAAAGATTATAGAAAAACTTTAAGAAAGATAACAATAACATAAGAGAATGCTTTTCTGCACTTCGCTCAACACGTGAATCCTGTGAAATATCTTGTCTTTATTCATCAATCCAACTTGCTAGCTTAGTCAATGATACAATAACTTTACAGCATTTTGAACAAGAAGTCTATAGAAATGCCTATGAATCCACACTACATACTTCGAATTGTGAAGTATTTATACAAAAATTATTACAAAATATCTCAAACTAACTTGAGATTTAATCTAGGAAATCAAAATATCTTATTGCAGGAAGATAAAGACAACTATTGAACTGCATTCATGTTTTCCCATTTACTGTGGTACTATTGGCCTTTATGGTTTGATTTTTAGCCCTCTGTGTTGCTTTGCTGTTTGATATTTTACGTTGGAAGCTTCATTTACTTTTAGCTTTCATCTGATACTCTTTGACCCTGCTGACCTGTCTTTATCTTTTCACCTCGCTGCTTTGCTTTTACCTTTTTACTGCATTTTCCTTACAGTAAAACAATTAATTTTTCCAACCATTCAGCATCAAATAATTTGATTTTCAACATCCTTCTATATATTTCATCTACCTTGATGTACTTAGAAAAAGTAGGCTTAGTGATGAATAAGTGTTTTACCTCATGCTGGAGGAAAAACAAGTTTTCAAATGTTTGGTAAAGAACCTTGCATGTTGGCAACACCTTTATTGATGATGTATTGGCCTGTTCTTTAGCTAGCTCTCTAATTTTGCTGTCATAATCCTGCTGTGTCATGATATTTTCATTTATGACCAAGGGACTGGGTAACCCTTTCTCTCTCAAAATTTGAAACTTGGCCATAAATCTATCAACTGCTACTTGCATATTTTGACACTTGTCCTCCAAGTTTAACATTAAGTTTTTCTGTGAAAGGACCTTTCTCACCTCCAAAATGGTTTTTGTCCTGTCTTCTATTTCGAATTCCTGAAGTTCATACTTGTTTTTACTGTTGAGGAAGTGGATAGTTCTGGTTGCATCTTCAGGCATTTCTCCTAATTTTTCCTTGACTCTTTGGATAGCTTTTGTAGCTATCTTTATTAGATCTATCTACTTAAAGATTACCTAAATAGATGGCCAAATATCATTGACAGAGTCAATGATATTGGCCCATAATAGTTCCTTGGTTTGTCCAAGGGATTCCTTTAGTGTCAGATCTTTCTCCATGGCCTTTAACCTTTCATTCATTCTAGCAACTTTCTGCACTTCTTCCTTGTGAAATATCTTGGCAAGCTTGTAATCTGTTTCCAAGCTTGTCACCTTTTCCTTCAGCGTATTTATCTCTGTAGCTCTATCTAGTTCCTCAATGTCTGAAACATCGTTTTCCCAATCACCAAGGGTTTTAGGAAATTAAGCCTAATATAACAAAGTTATTCTTGCCCTGGAATTTTCATCATGCCATATTAAGTCCAAAAATTCAACATCCTGCCCTATGGTGATTATTTATTTTGTCTCAATTAAGACAGTTAAAAGAAATCAACATCACTCCCTTAGTTAATTATTTATTTCCTCTTAATTGAGACACTTAATTATCTTATTTTTAATTGAAGATAATGAAGAAAACAATTTAAGACAAAAAAATATTTTTGTCTTTAAAAAACATCTCAAACCACCCTTGTGTGTGGTAGTTTCAAGATTAAGGAAAACTCCCTACCATTTCCTCTTGATTGAAGCTAGTCTTTCCCCAATTGAAAGCATGGCTATGATTAGGTATCTCATGTATAAGAAGAAGTTATACAACGTGGAAGCTAAGAGGCTCCCCAAAATTGTTGAAAATAGCAACAAGAAATGCTAAATATAGAAGTGCTAAAAATAGCACTGCCATAAATAGCATTTTGGGATACCTTCCTATTTTAGTTAGTCCCTGAACTAAAATAGTGAAGTAAAAATCGAATTTGATCTTAGCAGCTATTTGTAAATTAATTAATTAATTCATCTTGAGTTAATTAGTTAAGGAAAAATAAACATGAAGTCTATGTGAGGACATGCGACAGTTATTCCTTTGATTAAGGGATTTATCCATTAGTTAAAGAGATAAGACTGAGTTGTAATTAGTTAGCTCAGTTAACTCAGTTAAGTCTAGTTAGATTAGTTCCAACAGTTGGAGGAACTATTTGTGAGTTTAGTTAGTTAATTCTTGCATGCATGTAACTATTGCACTTCAGATAATTAAATATTCTCTCATAAATACCTCATGCATGTCAGTTCTGTCAGAGACCCAGTTGAGATCAGATGGAGGGACAGTGTACTATCAGTTGCAAGAATATTCTATTGTGAATATCTCTTGCATGCAGAAGGAATTTATTCCTTGGAGATTGTGTAGTTACTTCTTCAGTTTAGTGAGTGTGATGAGGCCAATTCACACATGTGACATCATTGGACCCCAAGAAAAATTGTGCAAGGAAATAGGAGGCTTGGAGGGTTGTGGATGGACATATGTGTTGTTTGTTTAGTCTGTGAGCGGTATTCTAAGATTGTACTGAGAGTTGGTTGGCTTACAAGCTAAGGCTTTGTGTAATCTAAGATATTCTCCACTTGTATGATAATAAAGAGAGTGGGGTTTTAGCCTGAGGCTTTTCCCAGTGTTTATCTTCTGTGTTCATGTGTGTTTTCTTCTCTTCTCAGTTATATGCATTCTTGTTTGATATTGCTCATTGAAGATTAAGTTTCCGCAAAGTTTGATTGTATAAGTAGATCTAGTATACTTCTTTAGAACATTTCATTATGAGTTGATCTACAAGTGAAATTTCTACGTGGTATCAGAGCAAAGGTGAATCAAGCAAAGAACAGTATAAAAAGAAGGAAGAAGTTCAAATTTTCATGTTCCTGATTATAGAGATCGAGCTCTTATCACATCTCAATTTCATCAATGGTGTTCAGTGGTTTGAGACTCGAGTATGCCCTTGATGGCATCTTGAGTTAGATAGCCTGGAAGGATCGCATGGAAGCGGTATTAGAGGACAACAGGCTGAAGGATTTCATTGATCAAGAAATCCCCAAGCCCCCAACAGCTAATGCCTAAGAATTGGCAGAATGGAAGAAATGCGTGGCTAGAGAAAGGAGAATCCTCCTGGAGGGAGTTCGAGACCACATAGTCTCGAGCCTCCATGGGAAGGAGACTCTATATTCATTGTGGAAAACATTGAAGGATCTATATCAGAATAGTAGTGATTAGAGGAAGTTGTCGTTGAAGGACAAGCTTTGGAAAATCAAGTGTGAAAAGGGCGACATGATCTCAACATACCTGACCAAGCTCACCACTTGCAGGGATGAGCTTGGTAGTGTAGGGATCATGACTGCCGACGATGACATGCTGAGTCTTGCACTGCTCGGTCTTCCTAAGAGTTGGCATAGCTACCAAGACTCGGTTAATGGAAGAGAGAAACTGCCAGATTGGGAACGAATTTGGTCAGATCTGATGCAGGAGGAGATAAGAAGAAACACCAAGGATAGATCTTCCTCAAAACAAGATGATGAAGAAAATATAGCTTTAGTGAGTAAAGCTAATAAAGGGAAAGGGAAGGCATCCCAATGCAAATCTTCTCATGGTGGGAAGAAGTTTGACAAATGAAAGTGTGATGCTTTCATTGTCATGAGGTGGGCCATTATGCTACAAATTGTCCACAGAAGAAATCCAAGAAAGGACCCTCGAAGGGATCCAATGGTGAGGCACTCGCTTCACAGTTTGAGTTAGATTTCTCTCTTATCGCATGCATGGTTTCATCCATGGTGGGAAGTGTTTGGTACTTGGACAGTGGAGCTTCATTCCACATGTCAGGTGACAAGAATATTTTCAGTACCCTGGAGGAGAAGGATCTCCAGATGTGCATCGAGATGGACGATGATGGAAAGTACCGTGTCTCAGGTGAAGGTATGGTTGTGTTTCAAAGGGAGCATGGAGCTCCTCTCACCCTTATGGATGTAAAGTATGTACCAGATCTGAAGAATAATCTTGTATCCATTGCTATGCTAGAAGATAAAGGCTATGATGTAGTCTTTAGTCAAGGAAAGGTATTCCTAAGGCATGTTGGCACTGGACAGACCAAGCGAATTGGGGTTCGAGTAAAGAATATCTACAAGCTAGAGGTAGATGATTGTGCTGCACTGAGTTCCAAAGTAGAGGTGGTGCAAAGCCAAGATGTTGGCAAGCTATGGCATAGAAGATTGGGCCACTTGCATCACGGGGCCTTGAAGATCATGCATCAAATTTCTACCGGACTACCCAAGGGAAAGCTAGATCAAGTGGATACATGCAAAGGATGTACCTTGGGTAAGTATGTGAAAGCTTCCTTTCAGGATCGAGACAGTAGAGCTGGAGAAATCCTGGAGCGAGTTCACTTAGATGTATATGGACCATTCTCTAGAGCCTCCACCACTAAACAAAGGTATTGTGTTATTTTTATTGATGATTTTTCTCATAGATTTTGGATCTACTTTATGCAAAAGAAGGATCATACCTTCTTGAGGTTTTGTGAGTTTAAAGCCTCGACAGAGAAAGAATCTGGAAAGAAAATGAGAGCCTTGCATAGAAACAATGGTGGAGAGTATGTCTCCCAGCAATTTAAAGACTTCTATGTAGCAGAAGGGATTAAACGGGAACTGACGGCACCTCATAACCCACAACAGAATGGGGTGGCTGAAAGGAAGAATCGATTTATTGTGGGAGTAACTCATGCGACATTGCATGACCAAAGCCTACAGCTTCATATATGAGTTGAGGCATGCAATACAACAGTATACTTGCAGAACAGAAGTCCTCACTGTATATTGGGGATGAAGACACCTATGGAGGCCTTTTCTGAGAAGCGACCAGATGTGAGTCACTTCAAGATCTTTGGATCATCGGTTTATTGCCATGTGACCAAAGATTCCCGTAAGAAGCTAGATCCTATAGCTGATATGGGGATACTTGTGGGGTACAAAAATACACCCCACAACTATCAGGTGTTACTACCTACCAGTGAGAGGACTGTGGTATGCAGAGATGTGAAGTTCGACGAGCAAAAAGCCATTCGCGTATCACTTGAGAGGGAGATCAAGTTGCATGCAAATGAGGAACTTTTGGTTCCAAAGGATGAGGAACCTCAGGATGATGCAGAGCAGCTGCATGCAGATGATCCGAGAGTGGAGACATCCACTCATGTAGAGTCTTCCAGGGATGGGCGTAAACGCTCACGAGAAGCTGACAGCTTGATGCTAGATGCACAAGAGAATGTGGGGTAGCCATCCTCTCATCACAAACAGAGGAGATCTCCCAAACGGTACACTGGTTACATGGCCCTGGTTTGGGAATGTGTAGCGACCGAACCTTCTTGTTTTGAGGAATCAGTGCAACAACCAGTCTGGGTTGATGCAATGGTAGAGGAGTATGACTTTATCATTCAGAACAGTGTGTGGGATGTTGTCCCAAGACCAGCGGACAAGTCAGTGGTGATTTCTCGATGGCTTTACAAGGTAAAGCAGGCAGCTGATGGCAGTGTTGAGAAACATAACGCAAGGTTCATTGCCCGTGGTTTCTCATAGGTCGAGGGGATCAACTATGATGAGACTTTTGTTCCTATAGCAAGGTACTCATCTATTAGATTGATGTTGGCATTATCAGCTTAGATGGGTTGGAAGATCCATCAGATGGATGTGAAGATGGTGTTCCTCAATGGGAATATTGAGGAAGAGGTGTACATTGAGAAGCCCGAAGGATTTGAGACCTTTTATCGTGAGTCACATGTGTGCCGACTCAAGCGAGCTTTGTATGGGCTGAAGCAAGCACCCCGTGCTTGGTACACCAGGATCAACAACTATTTCACCGGGTTGGGCTTCACGAAGAGTGAAGCAGATGTGAACCTCCACCACATCATGGTAGAAGGTAAGCCCTTGATCATTGTACTTTATGTTGATGATCTGATTTTGACAGGTGATGATAAGTTGATCAAGTCTTGTAAGGAGGACCTTGCAATAGAGTTTGAGATGAAGGACATGGGCCTCATGCACTACTTTCTTGGCATGGAAGTGTAGCAGAAGGATGGGGAAGTATTTGTGTCTCAAGGCAAGTATGCCAATGAGATACTCAGGCGATTCCACATGGAGAAGTGCAAGCCCATGCAGACTCCTCTAGGTGGTAACTGGAGGAAGGAGGACGCTACTTCAGGTGGGGTAGTAGTTGCTACTGTTTATCGGCAACTTGTGGGTTCACTCATGTATCTAGTGAACACGCGACTAGATTTGTGCTTTGTGGTGAACGAGCTGAGTCAAGCTATGGTTCAGCCAACCAAGCTATTTTGGAAGGCAGCAAAGCGTGTACTGAAATACCTCAGAGGCACATCTCAATATGGATTGTGGTACAGACAGACAGAGGAAGGGAAGCTTCAAGGCTTCATGGATGCTGATTGGGTAGGGAGTCCATCAGATTGGAAGAGAACTTCTGGAGGAATCTTCAACCTTGGTTCAACTACAGTTTCTTGGTACAGCAGGAAACAGAGGTCAGTTGCACTTAGCTCAGCAGAGGCTGAATACATGGCTACCAGTCAGGTAGCATGTGAGGCCATTTGGATGTGGAAGATTCTAGTGGGATTGTTTGGTCAGATGATGGATCCTACAGTGATATAGTGTGATAATTAGAGTTGCATAAAACTCTCTAAGAATCTAGTGTTTCATGATAGGTCCAAGCACATAGATATCTGGTACCATCATCTTCGAGACTGTCTGGTGAAGAGGCATGATGTTGTTGTATATTTCGACCGAGGAATAGGATGCAGATATTTTGACTAAGGCATTGTCAAATGCAAGTTCGAGTTCCACAGAGACAAGATTGGGGTGACTGATAATCCCTTTCTTGTTGATAGGGAGTGTTGAAAATAGCAACAAGAAATGCTAAAAATAGCACTGCCATGACTAGCATTTCAAGATACCTTCCTATTTTAGTTAGTCCCTGAACTAAAATAGTGAAGTAAACTTCGAATTTGATCTTAGCAGCTGTTTGTAAATTAATTAATTAATTCATCTTGAGTTAATTAGTTAAGGAAAAATAAACATGAAGTCTATGTGAGGACATGCAACAATTATTCCTTTGATTAAGAGATTTATCCTTTAGTTAAAGAGATAAGGGTGAGTTTTAATTAGTTAGCTCAGTTAACTGAGTTAAGTCTAGTTAGATTAGTTCCAACAGTTGGAGGAACTGATTGTGAGTTCGGTTAGTTAATGCATGCATGCATGTAACTACTGCACTTCAGATAACTGAATATTCTCTCATAAATAACTTATGCATGTCAGTTCTGTCAGAGACCTAGCTGAGATCAGATGGAGGGATAGCGTACTATCAGTTGCAAGAATATTCTATTTTAAATATCTCTTGCATGCAGAAGGAATTTATTCCTTGGAGATTGCGCAGTTACTTCTTCAGTTTAGTGAGTGTGATGAGGCCAATTCACACATGTGACATCATTGGACCCCAAGAAAAATTGCGTAAGGAAATAGGAGGCTTGGAGGGCTGTGGATGGACATATGTGTTGTTTTTTTAGTCTGTGAGCGGTATTCTGAGATTGTACTGAGAGCTGGTTGGCTTACAATCTAAGGCTTTGTGTAATCTGAGATATTTTCCACTTGTATGATAATACAGAGAGTGGGGTTTTAGGATGAGGCTTTTCCAAGTGTTTATCTTTTGTGTTCATGTGTGTTTGCTTCTCTTCTTAGTTATATGTATTCTTGTTTGATATTGCTCATTGAAGATTAAGCTTCCACAAAGTTTGATTGTAGAAGTAGATCTAGTATACTACTTTAGAACATTGCATTATCATTTGATCTACAGGTGAAATTTCTACAAAAATTGCTTCTAACTCTAACCAAAACCCCCACCTTTGGCTTAAGTGAGGTTAGCATAAGAATGTCTAATATTAGCTAAACCATTGGGGGTAAAGGAGGAGATCATCTCAGAGAATAAGGATAATATTAAAAATATTATTACTTCTAAATTTAAGGATAAATTGTGGGATAATAAGGAGTTAGAGGGGAAAAGGAGGCTAAGGTATTATAAGAAGGCGATCAATGCCACCCTTGATAACCATAATTATTTTTCTATCTTGACTAATGCTAAGAAGGAAATGAACATTGCTAAGATAAGAACTAACTCTCATAAGCTTCATTGTGAAACTAGACATTTGTCAATTTCCAAAATACCTTGGGACAAAGAGTCTGTCACCTTTGTGATACTAAGAGGGTTGAAGATGAAAATACTTTTTCCTGGATTGCCTAACTCTTACTCACATCCATTCTAATTTTCAAAATATTTTCCACGCTGCCAACCTTCTTGACTTGTTAAGTCAACAAAACTATGCACTTCTCTCCTTTCTTTTCGATCGCATAAATAAAATGTTAAAGTTTCTCAATTCATCTCTTTCTTTCTTAAGGTCCTATTAGCCATATTAGTCGTAGTGGACATTTTTTTCATCATCATTATCATCATTGTCACTACCAACCTTCTTGACTTATTAATTCAATAAAACTATAGTGATCGAGGAGTGCTTTTCTTGACTTATTAAGTCAACAAAACCATAGTGATTTAGGATTGCTTTTCCCCCTTCGTTTCAATCACGAAAATAAAATATTATAGTTTCTTAATTAATCTTTTTCTTTCTTAAGGTCGTCATCATCATCATCATCATCATCATTCTTAAGGTCCGCCGCCGCCTCCGCCATCTTTTCTATAATAAATAATTCATAATATTTTATTAGATTAGTATTTTTTAATAAACAAATTGATTCAATGATTTAATTCTAAATTAATTTTCACTCACACAATTTTACATACCACAATTTTATTTTATTTTGCTAAGTAAGAGTGGGACCTTCTATTAATCTAGCCAAGATGCATAATTTACATGGAGCTGCACCTGCTTTGTGAGAGTTCATCAGGTAGCTGGGCTGGCAGAATTCTAAACCTAACACCCAAAACCATGAAAAGCCCAAACAAGAAAATCTAGGAGTTGATACTAGTCACTTTGGACATATAGCGAGCAGGAAACCTGCTAGTCATGTTGTTGTGCATCAAATGAAAACCTGAATGCCTTAGATCTGAGGCCCACAAAACTACCACATGTGACCCTTCATAGGTCCACAAAACTACAACCAAAGACTAACCTTAATCTTTATTAAACTTTTGAATTATTGACTGGAGAATCCACAGTTTTAACATCTTTGTACCAACGTTTCAAATCCCAAATGGGATCCATCATCAGGATATGAGAATGATGATTAAAGAAGAACAACAAAGAATTAATAAATAGTGATAAAACCTTTAGAATAATAAACTGTCGGCTCAAATAATTTTAATTAATTTAATATAATTTTTATATTAATTTGTTATTAAAATTTATATATATATTAATTTGTTTTATTAATTTTATATATAATATTAATTTGCTTTACTGTTTTAATATATATAATATTAATTTGTTTTAATATTAATTTAATTTGATTTAAAATTGATTTGTTTTATTAAATCTAATATTAATTCTAAAATGAAATTAATTTTGTACCCAAGGAGATTTTAATACTAATATGAATTTGATTTTGATTTTATACCTAGGGAGTACTAATATTAATTTTATATAATACTACTAATAAACTAATATTAATTTTTATATAATACTACTATTAATTTTAAAACTAATATTAATTTTATATAATACTAATATTAATTTTATTATAATATTAGTTTGTTTTAAAAAAATTTAATAAATATTAATTTATTTTATTAGTTTTATAATTTTATATATAATATTAATTTGTTTTAATATTAATTTGTTTCACTATGCAATATTAATTGTTTTAATATTAATTTATTTTATTAATTCTATACATATAATATTAATATGTTTTAATATTAATTTGGTTTAATATTAATTTGTTTAATTTTAATTTGTTTTAATATTATTAATTTTTATAATAATAATATTAATTTTATATAGCACTAATATTAATTATATATAATTTTTATTAATTTGTTTTAGACCTTATATATATATATATATATATTAATTTGTTTTAATTAATTTATATATATATAATAATAATTTGTTTTAATATATAATATTAATTTGTTTTAATGATAATTTGTTTTATTAATTTGATTTATTAATTTGTTTTATTAGTTTTATACCTAGATCAAATGAAAACAAAGACTGAAGACATGAAAGGAGAGGGATAACTTACCTGCTCAGGCCTTTACCAGGGGATGCGCTTGCGATTTTTATTTCCTTGATCAAGGGAAGCCAGCTCCCGCTAATCTCCACGCCATTATCTCTGTTCAGATTATGAGGATGTTTGATAATTTCAAGCGCTTCTCTGATCTTCCGTCTCTGGTGTTGCTCTTCCCTCGCGATAATTGATGCGCTTTCTAGACAGATATGGTGTTTAGTTTCTAAGGAGTGCTCTGCCAGGGCTGAAGTACGAGATCTTCCGTTCTTAATATCAGCGCCATGTTCTTTGAGTCTTGTCTGGAGGGAGCGACCTGTTTCACCAATGTAGCTTTTTCCACAGGAACACTCTATTTTATAAACTCCTTTAAGCTGATGCTTGTCGATATCATCTTTAACAGACTTCAAACTTTGTCTGATAGTACCTGGAGCTGAGAAATGAGTGATAATGTTTTTCTTTTTTAGGATTTTAGCGATTTTGTCCGTAATTCCATGGATGTACGGTAGAAAAACAATGCGATTCGACCTTCCAAGATCTAATGGTCACGAGCTTCTTTTGGGCCAACATCAATCCCACACATTAACCTTTTTTACAAACCCGAATAGAACCTTAGGTCACCTCTCTAAACTTTTTCAGGTCTGAATCACCGAACACCACTTGCATAATCAACCTCCACCGTTGATCAACCCGTCGTGGATCCAAAGGTCCACGCCGATATTAGGTGGGCAAGTAGCGTGAGGATTAACCGCCCGAAAAAGTGGTTTCCTCTTTCCTCCCCACTGCTACGTGTCACTTGAAGAGTGGAATTGGAGGCTTTCCTCGAAATACTAGTTACCATTTAGACCCCGCCTGAAATACTACTTGTGGTTTGAGAAACTATCACCTCACGAATTAACTTGTGCGCTCTTTCACCAAGCGATGATCATCAATCAAACCCATCAGATAGTTCTCGTTCCTTCCTCCCAGTTTCTCTGCCATACTCCATTTAATCGATGTGTCAAAGGACGATCCAACCTACAACACTTCCAGAGTCAGTCCTCACGCCACTGCATCCTTGGTCTACCTTCGCTGATCTTAGCCTTCCCCATAAATCCGATGGAATGTTGATCTTTGGACTGCGGCTAGTACCATCTTCGGACTGCAGCCAAAATAGGCAAACAATTTAGGTTTCCCTATCCTCCCGCCTATCCCCTGATCCTCTTTGATCCATCCTGTCAATCCATAGCTCCATGTCTTTGTCCACCTGACAGAGACAGTCCTCTAACAATTTGCGTGGGGGTAACAATTCCCAAGCGTGCTGAGTATCCCTATCCTTATTGATTGCTCCTTCATTCACCAAACGATCCGCTAACATGTTAGCTTTTCTTTTCACATGGAAAAAGCTTACATTTTTTAAGTTTTTCAGGTGGGAGTAGATATGGTGAAAGGCCTGCGAAAGCCTCCAATGCTTCGACACTCTATCCAATGATGTGCCATTCCATATTATCTTGGTCGCTCTAATAATCAATTTTGAATCTGCTTCAATGATTACATTATGTGAATTTGAATCCACCAAGATTTCCAAGCATTGCTCTAGGGCCATGAGATCTGCCATGTTATTAGTAGCCTTCCCCAAGTGGCCATGAAAGATCTTCTTTATTTGACCTTGTTCATCTCTTATAACAATGCCAAAGCCAGCTAACCCTGGGTTGCCCTTAGATGCTCCGTCTATATTGACCTTTAAGAAACCATAAGGAGGAGGCTTCCAAATGTTTATATCTGCATTTATTTGGCTCACTCCCTTGATTATGCCCTGTGGGATTATGGACTAGAGACCCAAATGTAGTAGAATACTCACATCTTGGGGCAACAGAGGGTTTTTAGGAAGTGTCCTCAACAAGCTTCTGTCTGTTTCTTTGAGCTGCCTTAAAATTTGGTCAATTATGTGTTGGGGCTTGCTTGCTTTGTTCTTGAAGATCCGACTATTGCACTCTTTCCAAACATTCCAGATGACAAAGCCTCGAACTAGAGTCTAGGCTTTATTAATGATTTCATTCCCTGAGAAGTTTTCCCTCCAATTCTTCAAAGTGTTGGAGATGCTAAGTCTATCCCCATCTGTGTGTCTAAAGATTGAGGCCACCCATTCCCGCACGTTGGAGGTGAAAGGGCAGAGGTTGAGAAGATTATCCATCGTCTCCTCTTGTGAGCCACAAAGGTAACATTTGGATGGTCTAGTGAAGCATTTTTTTAGGATGTTCTCCCAAGTTAATATTTTCCTTGGATGCACTAGCCAGATGAATAACTTTATTTTCATCTAGTGGGGGCTCTGCCACAGTTTCTTCCAAACTTGATCAGGATTTAGATAATTAAATCTTGTTACTACCTGTTTAGCTTCTTTGAGGTTAAAGTTACCTTTGGTGTTCTTACCCCATCTTAGTTGGTCAGGCAAGGAGGATACCAGAATCCTCCTATGCTCTAGATCCTAGGTAAGAGATTATGCCTGGGCCTTCAGAGGACTCTCCCCACTGTGGCTTAGATCCTTCCAATTTCTCCATTTTCCATTATTCCTTTCCTGGTCCCAAAAGTCTTTTACCATAAGTAGACCTTTGTTGTCTATGTCATTCTTGAGAGCTGCTAATTCATCCTTATACAGGTTGGGTTCCTGTTGCCAGTTGTCCTCCCAAAATCTAGCTAGGTTCCCAGCTTGAATTTCCCAGAAACTATGTTGCTGAACAATACATTTATTTTACCAGGCAAGGTTCCAGATGTGGGAGCCCTTAATATGCCCTGACATTCTAATGTGATCCTTATCCTGTCAATGCTTGGCATATTTTTGTTTCCAAAGCTTAACCAAGGGAGTTGTTGATTCCTTGATCCATCTCCACCATATTTTAGCTCCCAAAACTCTGTTGAGGGTTTCAGGGTCATGAAGCCCCAAGCCACCATGGCTCTTGGGTTTGCAGATCTTGTCCCAAGCTACTAAAGCCCATTTATTTTTCTCTTCTCCTCTGCCCCATAGAAAATCCCTTTGTATGCTCCTGATATGTTGCTTAATACCTTTAGGAGTAGGAAGAGTTGAGAACATGAAAATAGGAATTTCCTGCAAGACCGCCTGTGTGAGCACAAGGTGCCCCGCCAAATATAGTGACCTGCATGTCCATTTTTTGATCTTGTCCTGAAGTTTATTTATTATTGGCTCCAACAACTTCTTGCTAAGAGGTTTATCTGTAAGAGGTATACCCAGATACTTCAAAGGTAGCTATTCCCTTTGAAACCCAAGAATTCTAGTAATGCTCTCTGAATAGCAATGTCAGTGTTAAAGAAAAAAAATTGGATTTGTTGAGGCTTACCTCTATGCCAACTGCCATACCAAAGTCATTTAAGATATGTTTAATCGCTCTGGCTTCCCTGAATTTTGGTATGCCCTACAACATTGTGTCATCCACAAATTGTTGATGAGGGTTTGCCGCTCCATCCAGGGTGAGTTTGATACCCTGGATTCTTCCTTCAGCATTTTCCATTTTAATCACTCTGCCTAGCCCTTCCATCATGAGAACAAAGAGGAAGGGTGAGAGTGGATCTCCTTGTTTGAGACCTCTGGAGGGTGTGTAGGTTCTTGAAGGAGCTCCATTAAGTAGGATGGAAAAACTGGTCGTGGTGACTAGTGCCATAACCCATCTTATCTAATTTTGGTCGAAGCCATAGGCTCTTAGAACTGTCCTTATATAAGACCAACTTAGCTTGTCATAGGCTTTCTCTAGGTCCAGCTGAATGATCATACCAGCTTGTTTGTTGCTTTTGACAGAGTGTACCACCTCATGAGCTTGGATGATTTTGTGGAGGATTTGTCTTCCTTCCACATAGCCCATTTGTTCCTCTAAGATGAGAGCTGGTAGAAGGGGCTTGAGTCTATTGGCGATCACCTTGGAAATAATTTTATACACCACATTACATAAAGCTATGGGTCTAAAACCATTCAGAGTCATGGCTTTTTCCTGTTTTGGGATCAAAGCTATGAAGGAAGCATTAAAAACCTTCAGAACCTTTCTGGATGTTCTTGAATCTTCCACCACCTCAAGGATATCATATTTTGCTATTTCCCAGCAGGCTTTGAAGAAGTCTACATTGAACCCATCCGGACCTAGAGCTTTTCCATTTTGCATTTCATTAATCACTTCACCGACCTCCTCTTCTGACACTGGCTTCTTAAGAATGTGGTTGTCCTCTCTGGTAACCAACTGAGGGATATACTGAGTGAATTGATAAATGAACCTGGATCTATCCTCTAGAGGCTCCTCTGCTATACTAAGGAAGTGTTGTACAAGGACAGATTCCATATCTTTGTGAGAGACAAGCTCTATCCCTTGAGAATCTTTGAGCTTTGTGATTTTGTTGTGTGCCCTGTGAGCCATCGTGGATTTATGAAAGAACTATGTTTCTTTTTCTCCCTCTCTAATCCATTGTATCCTTAATTTATGTCCCTATAAAATCTCCTCTTGCAAGCATCGATCTTCCCATTCTTCCTGCAAAGAGTCAGCTAGCTTTTGCTACTCCTTGGTAAAGCCATCAGTGATGTTGATCTGATTGATCTCCTAGAGCTTCTGCTCAGCTTCTCTTTTGGCTTTGAAGATATTGCCAAATTCCTTTTTGTACCAATCTTTAAGTCTTGATTTGTTGTGTTTAAGTTTCTGTTTGAGCAGGAACATTCTAGTGCCTTGAATGTTCAAATCCTCTCTCCACCATTTTTCAATATTACTGGTGAATTCAAGGTGAGAGAGCCAGGAATTTTCAAAACTGAAAGGTCTGTTTCTTGGTGTGCCCATAAAAGTGGCTTCCAGCTAAATAGGCCAATGGTCCAAGCCTCCAAAGGGAAGAATAGAAGCTATCATGTCAAGGCCTGAGAGAAAGAGGTCCTCTAAAATAATGAATATATCTGGTTTAGAGGCAACTTTAGAAGCCCCTCCCTTCTTGTTGTTCCAGGTGAAGGTTCCATTTATTATTTCAGTGTCCACTAACCCCATGTTCATTATGAAGTTCTGCAAGGCCGTGGAGTCTCTACCTAGCTGTCTGATGCCACCTTTTTTCTCTATAAGAGATCTTATCATATTGAAATCTCCTACAATGATCCAGGGCATATTGTGGTGTCTTACTCTTAGATCCTCAAGGGAGGTGAGAAGCTTGAGTTTTTCTTCTTGCTTTTAAGGTCCATAAACATTTGTGATCATGTATATCTCCTGATCACCTAATGGTTGACATACCAAAGAAAGATAGTTTATGGATGCTTCAGCATCCAGGATTCCAAATTTTTGGGGATCCCACAGCGTGAGAATCCCTCCCGGCGAGTTATTTTCTTTAACCTCTAGATACTCATACTTGATTAGCCACTTATTATGAATTTCTCTAATCTTATCCATCGAACATTTTGTCTCCTAAATAAAAACCATATCTAGTTTTTCTTCTTTTATACTTTGTTTCTTTCTATTTCCTATGCCTCTAATATTCTAGGTTGTGAGCTTCATTAAGAAAGGTTTGTAAAGGAATAACTAGTGAGATCTTTCATCTTACCTGAGTTAATCAATAGTTTCCCACATTTGCTCAGTAGCTCACTTTGTCTTTTTCTTCCTCTTTTCCTGCCTAGGTTTTTTGGAGATTGTTCTTGTGTCTCCTCCATCATTTTGACCCCGTTGTGCTCCTGGCTTTCATGATTTCTTTTGATTCCAGATCCCTTCGATTGTGATCTCCATAGGAAGAGCCATTGAACCCTATCATATTCCTCTTTTGGCAAGGAGTCCACTCCTTTAGCCATCCCTTGTTCTAGAAATTTCGCTAGTTCTAGATTTTCCTTATCTAAAATATTCTACAGTTCATGGTCCTCCGTTCCCGCCTCACTTGGAGTCATCTCATGTTCCCTACTTATCTCCATAAAGCTTGGGAGATCCTCCTTCTGCTGGATGTTTTTTGTGATGTCTTCCATGCTATCATCCTTTTCCTTCTCAGTGATAGCGTTCTCCATTTCCTGGTTTTTTCCTTTGTTTCCTTCTTCTTCTTCTAGGATCTTAAAGCTATTGTGGCTTGGTTGTCTTTCCTCATTGGTCTTCTTTTGTGGCCGCTTTCCGCCTTTCCTTTTGCCCCCAACCTTGGTGAAACCCTCGGGATTTTTATTCACAGTGGTTTTCGCATTTCTCTCCATGTTGTTTGTTGGGCAATCTCTATATAGATGCCCATGATCATGGCATTTGTGACATCTAAATGGGATGTGCTCATAATCCACCACCTGCATCCATTCTTCATCATATACTTCCAAAACTATCGCGTCTGGAAGTGCTCCTGATAAGTCCATTTCCACACATATTCGGGCGAAAGAGATGTATTTTCCTTTCAGAGTAGCATCTGAGATCTTTAGAAAATGCCCCAGTTTATTGCCTATTTCTTTCAGAGATTCCGATAGCCAATAATCCAGAGGAAGGGAGTATAGTCTGATCCATAGCGGTACCGACGTGAATGTTTCACGTTCTGGTACAAAGTTCATCATCCATGGCCGCATATAGAGGCCTGCAGCAGCGTAGAAATATGGTTCTCCTTTGAACACTCTATCTTTATCCTCTAGGCTTGCGAATACCACTGTGAAGAAGCCCTTAGATCCCAGATGAAGGTGTATTTCTCCCTTTGGCTTCTAGTGGCTCCTTATCCATACATGCAGCGCCCTCTCCGTCGGTCATATCCCCATGAATCTGCATATAACCGCATATTCCGTCATATGATCCCTATGCGCATGTAGCGCTGGGTCACTTAAGATGACCCGAGGAATGATGTTCGACTTTGGTTTGCAGACCCCAGTTATCCTTTGGGAGTAGGTTTTTGACTACTACTCCCTTTTTCCTTCTCCTTACCAACATTGTGATGACCTCGGAGAATGTAAATATTTGAATTTTTACTGTGGTAAAAGACAGAATTAAGTATGACATTGGAATACTATTTTAAAACTTTAATAGTATTTTTTATTTATATGTGCTTTAAAAAAATATATTAAGTAGGAAATACTTCTTGAAATGCTGGCAACTTCTGAGAGGGAAGTTGGAAAAGAAAAACAGTTGTTGAAACTGCACTCAAACTACCTTCCCTAACTGGAAAGGCTTCCAGAGAAAAAGGGAAGGGGGAGGCAAAAATCTGCGCTGTAAGGACAGGTAGGAAAAAGAGAAAGGAAAAGGGATTGGCTAAGTCTGGTAAGGACCAGATAGCCAGGCACAAGTTGCATGCATCTTGTTGAGGGCTGTGGGCCTGCAAGATAGCTCGGGGGGAGATTCCAGTCCTGACGACGGATCTCATGGTTGGGTGGTCAAGAGAAAGCAAAGGTTACAGGTGAAATTCTGTAGCGCATCTACAAACTCAGGCGGACCAGGTAAGTAAAAGCTTCTGGTGAAATTAGTCTCATTAGTTGATATGCTTCCATAGTATTAATTGTCAACTGAAAAATTACAGTAACCGAAATTATAGTAGAAAAACAATGGTGTTATTTAAGATTACACAATCTTCTTATCGTTATTATGCATACTGTGATGCTATTTGCTTTAAAATAAATATTACAGAGGTGCTAGTAAATGACTGTCAAGAAGGGTTTGGCCCTGTTACAGTTCTTGGTGCTTTGAAATTTAGAGACCAAACATCACTGTGTAGTGTATTAGTGTGTTATTATATACATATAAAAAAAGCAAATAAGCAAATTTCGATGAAGGATAAGTCTGTTAACCATAACAGAGGGTAAGGTAGCAAGCCCTGGTCCGGTGGTTCCCCAGAACCGGAAGAAAACCCTTCAGGTCTAATAACCCCTATCGGCCGTAGAATAGATGTTCATAAATTAAGATATAGTGGAACCATACGAATTCAGACTATGTATGGGATTATTTTCCGGAAAGAGCAAACAGTAGCATATAAAAAAAAACACATACAGCGAGACAGAGGTAACCAGGAAGACAGTGAAGGGACGAGCAACCCTGAGTTTTCAGTTGCATTTATAACAAAAGGAAGAAATTCGAAACTCATATACCAAACCCTAGTTGTAACATCATATAAATCAACGTTGGGGTTGCAAACTGTAAATTACTTTCATAAATTACAACATGAAAGAGTGTGACAAGAGTATTGAAACTTTAAATTCTGGGAACCATTAGAAACCAAATGAACAATTATTTCCTATATCATAACCATTATATTTCAAACAGTAAGGAACTCTAGAAGTTCGAGAAACGTATAATCGCAAACAGAACAGAATGTTTACATTTCGAGACAATGGGCAATTCCGCCATAACAAGTAGGAACAACCATAGAGCTACAAAAATATAGTGACTGTAATGTAATTAAATGTGCAATGACTTGTAGAAAGACGAACTTGCAAAGTTCCGGAGCCAAGGCTCTCAAAAGCAAGATTTAACCTGTTAAAGAAACTTTCCTTATGAACCAAAAAAAAAAAACTTACATATACAGAGTTAAATGTCAATATCCAAGGAGTTGCGAATTCGAAACAAACAATATCATTACACTGAAAATAACAAGAGAGGGTCTGTAAGACCTCGGCCCTGTTCCAAGTTAAGTAGTCATTCACTACTTCGACTCCTTACATTAATACAAACAAATAAATTATATTCGAGACACAGAAGGGGAAAACAAAGAACCCAAACTATTGGGTACTGTCGTGGGTATTTCCCGAATCAACAAGAACTGACTACTTTCATCATAACCCAAGCGGGTCAGGTCGAAGGCATTGAAGCCTGAGGGCATAATAATCCTCGTTAACCTCTGAGAAAATCCCCAAGGACCCTGTCCTGGGTACTCCTGCCAATCACTGGAATCTAAAAGCAAGCAAAAATATGTATGTATAGACCCTGTAGCGGCAACTGTCAAGCACGAAAACCCTGAACCATCACCCAGAAAACATTCATGCATGGTTGGAGGCCTACCTAGTGATCGACGTGGGATGCCAGAGTGATGAAGACTTTGCCATTCTCCATAGCAAAGGGCCTCTCGACTGTAGCGTCCTCCTTCACACAAATAAAACAACAAAATACATTAACATTCATAAACTCATCTGTGTGACCCTGTGAGGAAGAGAGTATACATGATAATAGAAAATAGCGCAAAATGTCTGCGAATGAATACCATCACCTACATAGGCAATTCCCAGAAGAACTGGTTTATTAGCTCCTGAACAGCGAACAGGTTCTCGATGGAATAGTTAGCAGGAGAACCTCTGTGCGTAGAGAGGCAAGCCAAAATCTGGAAGCGGCGCCAAGACCAAATGAGTCAAATGAGGACTCGGAGCGACTTAACATTGAACCCAAAACCCTCCGGTAAGCCTCCACCCTCGGATCCAGATCTGATGATCCGCACTGTCGAAATAGAGCGGGAACCGAGGAGTGCAGAGAACGAGGGTACGATGCCATGCCCGTTCACATGGCTGAGCAGAAAGAGTATACGGAGCAGGCCAGGTGTTCTGTGTAGGAGCAAACAGCTAACCAGTAAATTTAATGCGGACCAACAACCAGAACGCCGGAATATGACTCTGGTTACCTGAGTATTACATCCAGCGCATATAACCGGAAAGGTTACACTCGGGTAAACTCAAGTTGTGGCATGATGCAGTGCTGAGTAGACGAGATGATGTGGCGTTATGTGTGCGGAATAGATAAGGATATGGTAAAAATAATAAAAAAAAATTATTGCTGTGGTGGAATCGTGACAAATTGGTATCAGAGCAGAGGATCAATACTGTGACCTCTGGGACAACACGGAAAGAAATTTAAACAAAATTGAAAGAAAATAAACAAGCATTGTGCAGTTACAATCTTATTATATTTGTAAGAAGACAACTAATATTGCTAACTCCTCTTCTGGTTCCATTTCTTAGGTTGAGACAAAAGGAAAACAACAGCGAGACAATAGACAGTGACAGTGAGTATGCAGAGAGCTGGCAGCGCTCCGCACAGATCGATAGCAGGTCAGGGACCTGCAATAAACCCTGGGGATAACCCAGAGCTGTGGGTACAACTTGGCGAGGAGACACGTAGCACGAACCTTGCAATATTAGAGACGGTACAGGAGCTAAAGAATGAGATGGCTCGATTACGAGAGGATAATGCACGACTGACGGTGGAGCAAGAAAGGATTTTAAAGAGTTTGTCTGACAGGCAGAACCCACCACTAGCTAATCCCAGTGCAGAATAGCAGAGGATGTCAGAAGAGCAAAACTATCGAACAGAGCCTGAAAAGTCAGAAGAGGGGGAGGACCATTCTGACAATGCATCTGAACAGCAGACTTCAAAACGTCAAAGGGTGGAGCTACAGGGAGAATTTCGAAAGATTAAACCCCCACACTTTGACGGGGAACAGGAGGAAGCGGCTGAAGCATGGCTAATTAACATGAACAAATATTTTCAGCTGTATGAGTATGACCACAACCTGAAGGCACGACTGGCCATCTTTCAGTTACAAGGGAAAGCGACCCTGTGGTGGGAAGAAGTTAAGATCGTCAAGGGGGTAAGCGAACGGACCATAACGTGGGAGAAATTTCAAAAGTACTTCAAAGAAAGATATCTGACCGAGCGCTTCTATGACGAAAAGGCAAGGGAATTCCACGACTTGCGGTTAGGACAGCAGACTATGGACGAGTTTATCAACCGTTTCACCTCCCTGCTTCGCTATGTGCCCTACATTAAAGAAGAAAAAGCCAAGGTGCAAAGATTTGTCAGTAGTTTACCCCTATATATACGAGAAAGGATTGAGTTTGACAATCCTAGGACGATGGATGAAGCTATCCGCAAAGCCAGAATCTGCTACCAGCAGAATAAACAGAAAGGAGACGCTCCAAATAAAAGATGGAATGAGAAAAGGGGTAGTAAGACAGTTGGGAACAGTAAAGGAAGTCGCAGCGGTGGAGGTAAGGGAATTAGCAAGGGACAGAACAACAGAACTGTACAAAGAGGTTCATTCAGATCCAAGCCAATCAGTGAATCCAGAGTGAGCGAACAGTCTGCCAGATTGGAGGGCGAAGGAGTAGCCAGACCCCCAGTTCAATGTTGGGGTTGTGGAGGACCACACTACGTCAAAAATTGTCCGCAGCGGAAGGGAACTGAACAGATATCCCAAATCCATGAGGCATCGACCGTCGGCGATGTGGGACGTAGCGTGCCAAGGATTAATGCAGCCCTGGACGATCGTCAGGCGGAGTACCAGCCGACCATGGTGGAGTTTGAAGGTAAAATTTCAGACCTTTCTGTAGCTGTTTTAATTGATCCAGGAGCCACTTTAAGTTATGTTAGCCCAAAGGTAGTAGAACATTGTAAGCTACAACCTGTAAAATTCAAGAATCCATGGCTGGTACAGTTAGCTACGGGGGCCAAGAGACGAGTGCTGGCAAAAATTAATAACTGCCCTTTAACAATAGCAGGGCAGCCAGTAGTAGCAGATTTAAATGTGCTCCCTCTTGGTTCATATGATGTTCTGATTGGGATGGACTGGCTAGAAAAGCACTGGTCACTAGTGAACTGCAAGACAAAAACCATTTATTACAAAGATGACTTTGGAGAGAAGCAGGAGGTGCAAGGGATTAAGCGACCAGTGCAGGTCCGGCCAATCACTGCATCCCAGCTAGCAAAATGTGTCAGAAAAGGGTGTCAAATTTATGCCATTCAGGTAGGCTATGCAGATTCAAAAGATAAAACAGCCACGCTGGATAACATCCCTGTAATACAAGAATTTGTGGATGTATTTCCAGAGGAGATACCCGGGCTGCCACCTAAAAGGGATATAGACTTTACCATCGAATTGATACCAGGGGCAGCACCAGTATCGCGAGCACCTTATAGAATGAGCGTACCTGAGTTAACAGAATTAAAAATGCAATTACAAGAATTGTTAGACAAAAACTATATTCGCCCCAGTGTATCTCCGTGGGGAGCTCCAGTGTTATTTGTCAAGAAGAAAGACGGAACTCTTCGAATGTGTATAGACTATCGTCAGCTGAACAAGCTCACAATCAAAAATAAATATCCTTTACCTCGGATCGATGAACTTTTTGATCAAGTGAAAGGTGCAACAGTGTTCTCCAAGATCGATTTGCGATCAGGTTACCACCAGATTAGGATCAAGGAGGAAGACATCGCTAAAACAGCTTTCAGAACAAGGTATGGGCATTATGAGTTTGTAGTGCTACCTTTTGGGTTAACCAATGCCCCCGCCACTTTTATGTGTTTAATGAACAGCATGTTTCATCAATTTTTGGATAAATTTGTGCTGATATTCATCGATGATATCCTGATATACTCCCGTTCTAGGGAGGAGCACGAGGAGCATCTCAGATTAGTGCTACAAACCCTCCGAGAACACCAGCTGTATGCTAAGTTCAGCAAGTGTGATTTCTTCAAAGAGGAAATACAGTATTTAGGCCATATAATCACAAAAGAAGGGATCGCAGTGGACCCTGAAAAGATAAGGACCATAATGGAATGGCCCGTACCAAAGGATGTGGCAGACATCAGGTCCTTTATGGGGTTAGCCGGTTATTACAGACGATTCGTGGAAGGTTTTTCAAGGGTAGCGTACCCTATCACCTCCTTACAGAAAAAAGGAAGGGCATTCAAATGGACTCCAGAGTGTCAGAGAAGCTTTGAGCAACTTAAGCATCTGCTCACCACAGCACCCATCTTGAGTATAGCTGATCCTAATAAGGACTACGTGGTATGTACTGATGCAAGTAAGGAGGGTGTGGGAGGTGTGTTGATGCAAGAAGGAAAAGTGATCGCTTACGAATCAAGAAAGCTAAAGGAGCATGAGCAGAAATATTCTGCTTACGACTTAGAGTTAGCAGCCGTCATACACGCATTGAAGATGTGGCGGCATTATCTCATGGGGAGGAAATTTCTATTACTAACAGACCACCACAGTCTGACAAATTATTTCAGCCAGCCTACCTTAAATGCGAGACAAGCACGCTGGGCAGATTTCCTAAGCGGGTTTGATTTTGATATTAAGCACTTGAAAGGGAGGGAAAACCGCGTGGCCGACGCTTTAAGTCGGAAGGTGCAATGTTTGTATGAAATTTCTTCCAGTAAATGGAAGAATCCCTTAAAGGAAATGATAAAAACAGCAGCAGATCAAGATGCTGAATACCAGCAAATAAAACAGCAGGTACAACAATTTTCCAGCGAGAAAAATCAGCAGGGATATGAATTAGATGATGCTGGAATGCTGCATTATAAAAAGAGGTTGTACGTACCTAGTAAAAACAGTCTTAAAAATCTGATTTTGGATGAATTTCACATCAGCCACTATGCGGGACATCCAGGGTACCAAAAAATGATCACCGCACTTCGAAAAGAATACCACTGGCCAGGGATGAAAAAGAATGTAGCTGAATATTTAGCGCGGTGTTTGGAATGTCAACAGATTAAAGCAGAGCATCAGCACCCAGCAGGGTTATTACAACCCTTACCCATTCCGGAATGGAAATGGGAAACTATTTCTATGGATTTCATAACAGGGCTGCCTCGGACAAAGAAGAACAATGATTCTATTATGGTGGTGGTAGACAAACTGAGTAAGGCAGCACATTTTATACCTATGCAATCCACCTACAGGGCTGTGCAAATTGCCCACATTTTCATGCAGAATGTGTTTAAACTGCATGGACTTCCGAAGACAATAATATCTGACCGTGATGTAAAATTCACGTCAACCTTTTGGAGGGCATTATTTACAGAACTGGGAACACAGCTGAATTTCAGTACAGCTTATCATCCCCAGACCGATGGTCAAACAGAGCGAGTGAACCAGGTGGTAGAGGACATGTTAAGAGCTTACGTAATGCAGAAACCAACACAGTGGGAGGAATATTTACACCTGGTTGAATTCGCATATAATAATGGGTATCACACATCAGTACAAATGAGCCCCTTTGAGGTCTTGTACGGGCGGAAATGCCGTACACCCTCAAGCTGGGGTGGACCTGAAGACAAATTAAGATTGGGCCCGGAGATGCTCAAGGAAATGGAGGATATGGTGAAAAGAGTGCGCACTAATTTAAAGGCTGCTCAGGATAGACAAAAGAGCTTTGCTGACCGGAAAAGAAGGTTCAAAGAATACCAAGTCGGTGACCATGTTTATGTGAGGATCCAAGCCAGAAAGAGTACCCTGCAATGGAGCGGTTGTGCCAAGTTGGCACCCCGTTATTTTGGACCATTCCAGGTCTTGGCAAGAGTTGGGCCAGTAGCTTACCAGCTCGCCCTGCCAAGCCACATTCGAATCCACAATGTCTTCCATGTTTCTATACTAAAAAAATACATTTACGACCCTAAACATGTGATCAAATGGCAGGACATACAGGTGAGGACTAATTCCGGTAGATCCAATTAAAAGTTTATTTTAGAAGGAAAATGACTGGTAATGTTGCTGATTGCAGGTCGAACCGGAAGGAGAGGTCCTGGTCGAGCCGCTGAGCATCCTCGACCGGAGAGAAGTACAGCTGCGGAAGCGAGCTATTACCCAAGTTAAGGTGCAGTGGCAGCACTATGGGCCTGATGAGGCCACTTGGGAAGATGAAGAGCTCATAAAAAAAGCTTACCCGGAGTTGTTTGTGAACATCAGACATCGGGACGATGTCCAATCTCAGGAGGGGGAGATGTGATGACCCCGGAGAATGTAAATATTTGAATTTTTACTGTGGTAAAAGACAGAATTAAGTATGACATTGGAAGACTGTTTTAAAACTTTAATAGTATTTTTTATTTATATGTGCTTTAAAAAAATATATTAAGTAGGAAATACTTCTTGAAATGCTGGCAACTTCTGAGAGGGAAGTTGGAAAAGAAAAACAGTTGTTGAAACTGCACTCAAACTACCTTCCCTAACTGGAAAGGCTTCCAGAGAAAAAGGGAAGGGGGGAGGCAAAAATCTGCGTTGTAAGGACAGGCAGGAAAAAGAGAAAGGAAAAGGGATTGGCTAAGTCTAGTAAGGACCAGATAGCCAGGCACAAGTTGCATGCGTCTTGTTGAGGGCTGTGGGCCTGCAAGATAGCTCGGGGGGAGATTCCAGTCCTGACGACGGATCTCATGGTTGGGTGGTCAAGAGAAAGCAAAGGTTACAGGTGAAATTCTGTAGCGCATCTACAAACTCAGGCGGACTAGGTAAGTAAAAGCTTCTGGTGAAATTAGTCTCATTAGTTGATATGCTTCCATAGTATTAATTGTCAACTGAAAAATTACAGTAACCGAAATTATAGTAGAAAAACAGTGGTGTTATTTAAGATTACACAATCTTCTTATCGTTATTATGCATACTGTGATGCTATTTGCTTTAAAATAAATATTACAGAGGTGCCAGTAAATGACTGTCAAGAAGGGTTTGGCCCTGTTACAGTTCTTGGTGCTTTGAAATTTAGAGACCAAACATCACTGTGTAGTGTATTAGTGTGTTATTATATACATATAAAAAAAACAAATAAGCAAATTTCGATGAAGGATAAGTCTGTTAACCGTAACAGAGGGTAAGGTAGCAAGCCCTGGTCCGGTGTTTCCCCAGAACCGGAAGAAAACCCTTCAGGTCTGATAACCCCTATCGGCCGTAGAATAGATGTTCATAAATTAAGAGATAGTGGAACCATACGGATTCAGACTATGTATGGGATTATTTTCCGGAAAGAGCAAACAGTAGCATATAAAAAAAAAAACACATACAGCTAGACAGAGGTAATCAGGAAGACAGTGAAGGGACGAGCAACCCTGAGTTTTCAGTTGCATTTATAACAAAAGGAAGAAATTCGAAACTCATATACCAAACCCTAGTTGTAACATCATATAAATCAACGTTGGGGCTGCAAACTGTAAATTACTTTCATAAATTACAACATGAAAGAGTGCGACAGCGGTATTGAAACTTTAAATTCTGGGAACCATTAGAAACCAAATGAACAACTATTTCCTATATCATAACCATTATATTTCAAACAGTAAGGAACTCTAGAAGTTCGAGAAACGTATAATCGCAAACAGAACAGAATGTTTACATTTCGAAACAATGGGCAGTTCCGCCATAACAAGTAGGAACAACCATAGAGCTACGAAAATATAGTGACTGTAATGTAATTAAATGCGCAATGACTTGCAGAAAGACGAACTTGCAAAGTTCCGGAGCCAAGGCTCTCAAAAGCAAGATTTAACCTGTTAAAGAAACTTTCCTTATGAACCAAAAAAAAAACTTACATATACAGAGTTAAATGTCAATATCCAAGGAGTTGCGAATTCGAAACAAACAATATCATTACACTGAAAATAACCAGAGAGGGTCCGTAAGACCTCGGCCCTGTTCCAAGTTAAGTAGTCATTCACTACTTCGACCCCTTACATTAATACAAACAAATAAATTATATTCGAGACACAGAAGGGGAAAACAAAGAACCCAAACTACTGGGTACTGCCGTGGGCATTTCCCGAATCAACAAGAACTGACTACTTTCATCATAACCCAAACGGGACAGGTCGAAGGCATTGAAGCCTGAGGGCATAATAAACCTCGTTAACCTCTGAGAAAATCCCCAAGGACCCTGTCCTGGGTACTCCTGCCAATCACTGGAATCTGAAAGCAAGCAAAAATATGTATGTATAAACCCTGTAGCGGCAACTGTCAAGCACGAAAACCCTGAACCATCACCCAGAAAACATTCATGCATGGTTGGAGGCCTACCTGGTGAGCGGCGTGGGATGCCAGAGTGCTGAAGACTTTGCCGTTCTCCATAGCAGAGGGCCTCTCGACTGTAGCGTCCTCCTTCACACAAATGAAACAACGAAATACATTAACATTCATAAACTCATCTGTGTGACCCTGTGAGGAAGAGAGTATACATGATAATAGAAAATAGCGCAAAATGTCTGCGAATGAATACCATCACCTGCATAGGCAATTCCCGGAAGAACTGGTTGATTAGCTCCTGAACAGCGAACAGGTTCTCGGTGGAATAGTTAACGGGAGAACCTCTGTGCGCAGAGAGGCAAGCCAAAATCTGGAAGCGGCGCCAAGACCAAATGAGTCGAATGAGGACTCGGAGCGACTTAACATTGAACCCAAAACCCTCCGGTAAGCCTCCACCCTCGGATCCAGATCTGATGATCCGCACCGTTGAAATAGAGCGGGAACCGAGGAGTGCAGAGAACGAGGGTACAATGCCATGCCCGTTCACATGGCCGAGCAGAAAGAGTATACGGAGCAGGCCAGGTGTTCTGTGTAGGAGCAAACAGCTAACCAGTAAATTTAATGCGGACCAACAACTTGAACGCCGCAATATGACTCCGGTTACCTGAGTATTACATCCAGCGCATATAACCGGAAAGGTTACACTCGGGTAAACTCAAGTTGTGGCATGATGCAGTGCTGAGTAGACGAGATTATGTGGCGTTTGTGTGGGGAATAGATAAAGATATGGTAAAAATAATAAAAAAAAATTTATTGTTGTGGTGGAATCGTGACAAACATCATGCTAATCCCCTTCCTATTCATGAGGTCTGTTTCTTTTTGATGTTTCCGTGTTACTTGCCTCTATTGCCTTCTCCAGAGGTTTCTTGAACTGATGCTTTCCCGCGTCCCTGCTTCCATCCGTAACTACTTGACTATAGGAGGGAGCGGCACTCCCCTTGCGCGTTGCGCCATGGTACCCAACTTCAAAACCCTAACGCCAACCCTAAATCAAGTTGCAGAGCCCACTTTACCTAGGCTTTATCAATACAACATGCACTTTCATTCATGAAAACACGATTGAGCATTACGCTCATACCACAAACTTTTCAACTTAGCTATTTTTTATAGCTAAAATAATATGAATTTATATATTATTTTTACAATCAAATAAGTTTTTCTTATTTATATTAACTTTTTTTTTAATATCTCAATCGATATGAACATATATTAAATATTTAATTTTTAATAATTAAAATAATATGAATTTATATATTATTTTTACAATCAAATAATATTTGTTATTTATATTAACCTTTTTTTTAATATCTCAATCGATATAAACCTGTATTAAAAACTTAATTTTTAATATTTAAATTAATTTGAATTTACATATGATATAGTAATGTTTTTTGGATTAAAATTATTTTTATATATTAAAAGAAAAAGAATTTCATTAAATTTTAACTTAGAATTTAAATAAAATTAATTTAATTCAGATAAAATAAAGCATAAAATTTTAATTTCAAAAAAATTATTTATAATAAAAAATATAATTAATTTCATTTATTTTAAAACACAAAATTGAAATAATAAAATTAGGTTACAAAATATTTCTCACTTTAAATTTAAAAGAATTAATAGAATATCACATTAATTTAAATTTAAATTTCATTAAATAAATTATTATAAAATGCATATTAATTTTTTTTTATCTTTAAGATAAAATGGCTAACTGTGGAATAATTTGTTTGAGAAAGCATATAAACATATCGAATAAAAATATTATAAATCCTAACAGAACTCCCACGAAAGATAAACGTTTTCTTTCAGTTTTCTACAAGTTGCCACTGTTTTCCGTTGTCAACGTATACTGCCATCATCCATGTCATATATTTTACACAAAAATAAATGAAAAATGGAATACAACGTTTTCTTTGACTTTATTCCAAGTTGTGACTATATTCCGTCGTATAGTTTGGTTTGTGATTTTGCTTTAGTTGACAACCCACGTGAATGTAGTGACAGGAACATCAATTCCCGGCGAGTCATATTTTTCATGTTATTGGGTCATAAATGAACTTCGGGTGTATATGTCTATTTTTCGATTTCAGCTCTAGCAAAATCGAACGGTGGGCATATACACTCGCAGTTTAGCATGGGATTTAATGGATTTCGATCCTAGCAAAATCGAACGGTGGGCATATACACTCGCCATTCATTTATGGCCCGATAGCATGGGATTTATTGGATCCCATTAATCCTACGGGATTGCGATGCAAACGAATACTGTCATCAATCATGTCGTGTCTTAGTTGGAGTCCCGATCAATTATTGATTTGGACAACTATTTTTTATCCGGACAACTATTTTTTATCCGGATGCAATTAATTGCACTATAGTAAACGATCAAGTTTTTGTATCCAGAAACATCTTATAATTTAGTATGAGAGACAATTATTGATTTGGACAACTATTTTTTATCCGGACAACTATTTTTTATCCGGATGCAATTAATTGCACTATAGTAAACGATCAAGTTTTTGTATCCAGAAACATCTTATAATTTAGTATGAGAGACATTAAAAGATGAACATACTTTGTAGAATTGTTTTACATTTTGAAATAATAATAATTTAAATCAAAATTTATAGTAAACTAATTATTTATATAAATGAAAATTAAATTGTAAGAATATGAGGTGTATGAGGATGAGTTTATGTAATTTGATTGTTTTACATTTTGAAACAATCAAATAAGTGATAAAGTACACTAACTATTCATATAAATGAAATAAAAAATTGGATGCTTATATGTAATTTAATTGTTCTAATTTTATAGGTTTTTTTTTTTTTTATATTTTTCAATCAAAATTTAATCAAATTTATTAAAATCACCAAATATAAAATAATTATAATCTAATTTTTTAAAGAAATTTTCATTAAATTAAATTTATTTATATATTTAAAAAAATCATTAAATTATTTTATTATTTAAAAAAATAATTACACAATATCTCAAAAAAATGACCTAAAATCCTGACGAGTAATTATCTACATAAATATTCTCCATGGAAACTGAAGGTGATCGACCAGGCAGGTTAGGACCAGATAAATTTATGACCCCAACATGCCCTGGTGATTTTATCTTATAATGTCATGCCATGTGAAACATGGTTCACCAATTAGGCTCTGCACGTGGAATAAATTTGAAATTTGTAGCATAGATTCTATGTGAATTATTGGTGATTTTTTATTTTCAGTTACATTAAATATCTTTAGACATTTTAAAAGTTTTATTTATTTTGTAATTTCAGATTTGATTTAAAATTTGATAAAACAATTCTAAATTCATTTATATATTCAAAATATTTTTAAACAATAAAAAGTTATAATTTTATCAGTTAGATAATATTTTAAGGTTTTATCAAAATAAAAAATTATGGCATAATTTGTTTCCCAAATACAAAGGTTGAAGAGACATTCTCCAAAATTTCCAATTCTAATTAAAAAATAAATAATAATATTTAAAAAAAAAACATCATATTTATAATCCAGTCTATAAATAATAATAATAATAATAATAGATTTAGATTTATAATACACTATTCATCCATATAAATGAAAATTAAATATAAGAGTAAGAAGTTTATAGGAATAAGCATTTGTAATTTGATTGTCTTATATTTTGGAGTTTTTCCAAAAATATTTTTCAATTAAAATTTAGAAAAATTTATTAAAATTAAAAAACTAAACTTTGTATAATTTAAATGTTCAGAAACTTTCTCATTAGATTGAATTATTTATATATTTTAAATCATTTAAGAAAAAAAATTATAATTTCACAAATAAAATAATTACACAATATCTTAAAAACAAATTATCCATGGACAAAACAATTTGTCTGGAACAGGTCACAGATGAAACAAGTTGGAAATTATTTTAAAAAAGAAATTTACATCAAGTCTCAAAACCATAAAAATTTATAATCCCTCAACATCCATCTGTAATTTTATATTATGATGTAACTTCAGTGCTCCGCGTGTAAAGGATAATGACTGCCCGGCATGGGCAACACAACCAACGACGAAACATCTCTTTCCAGTGCTCCGCGTGTAAAGGATAATGAATGCCCGGCGCGGGCAACACAACCAACGACTCCGATGTTTAGCGCTCCGCGTGTAAAGGATAAGTGATTTGATCTTATAATGTAACTTCAGTGCTCCGCGTGTAAAGGATAATGAATGCCCGCCACGGGCAACACAACCAACGACGAAACATCTCTTTCCCGTGCTCCGCGTGTAAAGGATAATGGATGCCTGGCATGGGCAACACACAACCAACCACGAAACATTTCTTTCCATTCTTTGTTGTGTCATATAGTGAACGCCATGTGCTACAATCATGAGATTCTTGATTGTGTCATACAATGAACGCCATGTGATGGAATTTTTTTGATATATTATATAATTCAAAATATATATATAATTAATTATAAATCTTTAATTATGCAATTTTTAAAATACAAACTTCAATAAAGAATTGCATCTTGACGCTTTTAGATGGCTAATAAATTAAGAGAGATGGCTAATAAATTAAGAGATAACAGAAACAGATGGAGCCATATGTCTAGGTGCATGATAACACCAAGGGTATGGATAGGAATCTCTTCATTCTATTTGTTTTTTTAACAGAAGTTATTATAAAATTATGGTAAATAGTGTGTAGTAACAATTGTTTTGGTATGGTAAATAGAGTGTAGTAACAATTGTTTTGGTATGAATTAATTGTTGTATGATTTGGATTTGTAGGAATGTTTTTTTATTAAATTTATAGATAATTTTTACTTAGGGAAGAATTTATTGTTTTGATTTGTATAGGTAGAAATTTATTTTTCTTATTAAGTTGATAGTTTTTTAGTTGGAAAAGAATATATGAGTTTGAACTAATGTAGATTCATTTTAAATGTAAATTCATTTGAACTTTGATTTATCATGAGTTCAAATTCCTTGAAATGACGACATTTTTCTCAAATTTTACATTCTAAAAATAGGTTTGCACCTTAATGGAGTTGATCCTTGCCCATGATAGATCCAACTTGATGTTGAGAATGAAAGGAATTACACATATCCATCATGTCAATACCATGTTGATTATGGAAGGACCTACATGCCTCCCTCCCTCATATTAAATAACACATAGTTGAGATTTTAAGTATGGGGATTTTCGCAGTGCATTATATTAGATATCATTTTTGGGATTCAACTGCGTTAAGTAAGTCATTCAAAGTATGACCATTTCCATGAGAGGTAGTCGTAAAGTGACTAATTTCTCATGATTTTTGAATAGTTCACTTAGCACTCATTGCATCGGGTGATGCTCACAGTTGAGATGTTTTAATATTTGAAATATCTTTATTGTTGTTGATATATTTTTTCTAAATACAATGAATTCACTTATACATCTCCTTCATATTGGGATCTAAAGAGAACTTATGAGTGTAATGAGAAATTTTCTATTTCAATTTCTGGTTATATATTATATATAACTAATTTTGAAATATTGTATTTGAAATATCTTTTTTGTTGTTGATATATTTTTTTTAAATACAATGAATTCACTTATACATCTCCTTCATATTGGGATCTAGAGAGAACTTATGAGTGTAATGAGAAATTTTCTATTTCAATTTCTGGTTATATATTATATATAACTAATTTTGAAATATTTTTCCATACTTGAAATATTTTATTTATGGCTCATATATAAGTACTTTTTTGTTATTAATATTTATTTTAAATGTTAGTCATTAATTCCAAATTAAACATCAAGTTGTTGGCATTATGTCTAGTTTGTTGACCTTGATGTCAACCTAGATCATGTTCTTATCACACTCTTTGTGATTGGCAGTAGAACTGTAGCATGATGTAGAGGTGCCTGGCAAGGTGATGTGTGCCTGAAAAAGAAATGATTTTATATAGCCTACTTATGGATGTATCACGCCCTTTGTTCTAAGAAACATTGTAACATCACCCCTTACCCAACACCAGAGTAGGAGGTGGTCTCTATGCAAACCCAATCTTCAAATTGTTGTTATGAAAATCGGGTATAAAATTTTTGATATTTCCCAAAATTCTCTAAACTCAGAGTAACCATCACCATTGGATTCATCTCGTCAAGAAGAATATATTGCTATAATTTTTTTTTCTCAATCTAACCCCCAGATTGTGAGATATTGCCTCCCAAAGGTTTTTACCTTACCACCTCTTCGGGCTGCCACATGGCAATCCATTGTTGCCTTATGGAGCAGTTGGGATTTTTGACCATTCAGGATTAGCCTCCTCCACTTACCTATCAAAGCCCTTCATTGTGTCAGACTAACTTGGTTGGTAGGACCCCTACTCCACTAATTGGATATGACGTCCCGCTAGTCTCCTCTTGACATTTATAATTGACTCGTTACTTTAATATTCCAGGGTGAACTCATCGGGTTGACTCGACAGGTGGGCCAGTTCCTGAACAATAGCACTACGGCAATAGTGTGGCCCTGCCACACACTTGCCTCATGTCAACCTGTTGGGTCCCTTCCTACCCATGCCTAAGGATGGGCCTTCACTAACCACTAGGCTTATGTGGTTGGTGGGACCTGTTATCTCAAAATCAAGCCCTGGAAGGCTGCAGACCAGGAAGACTTCAAGTAACTATTTCAAACCTAGTTTAGGCTAAGGCTTAGCCTCCTCAGCCTGAGAGGGCTCTCTCAAAGGATTAATGATATTGATTAAAGATATGGATAGATGGCTAACTCTATGGTTTGTGATTTTATAGGTTTATAGGTTGAAAGATGAAGGTTGGCTACCATTGGGCTATGGAGTCAAAGTATGTTTCAATACCACAACAAGATCAGCTTAACATGAAGGTCAGGGCATAGAGAGTCTTTATACATCAACAAAACAAAGATACAATGCAAGGAAACATAGTTTATAAATACATGAAGGAAGTTAGAGCATCATTGATGAGTTCTAAGTAACATGTATTCATACCATTGCAAGTAAGTGGAAGAAAAAATCCATGAGACAATAGGACATTAAAAACTCTCTTTGAATCCTGAGTAGTGAAGCCAAAACATTATACCTAGCATGGAATTCAAGGCATTATAGAGTTCAAGTGCAGAAATGCAAACATAAAACAGTGAAACACAATTAGTTTATCTATGAAGGAAGTCAGAGCATCATTAATGAGTTCTAAGTTACATAAGTAAACATCACTATAATGTAAGTACTGAAAAATGCCATCAAGACAAGAACACACAAGAACTCTTCATGAATCTTGAGTTGTCTAGGTAGAAATTCTGCATTAGGTTAAAAAATATACACAGTCTGCACATAGAGTAGTTGCTGAGCCAAAAAGCCTCCAACCCCTTTGTTAATTCAACCTCTTGCTTCATATATAGCATTTACAATTAGGATTCCATCATCCCTCATCAAGAGAATTCGAATTTTCCATCAATGACACCTATTCTAACCATAAAACAAACCATTAATTAGAACTAGTTGTTAACTAGGAGTGTTAGTGACCTAATACAACTAGGAGTGTAACTCCTTATCATGATTACAACAACCATATCTAAGCATTTAAAGCATTATTTGAAAACTTGCAACCTCAAGAATTCGAATTTGATGAAGCCTCCCACATGGTCACCCAACTGCTGATGACAAACCCTAGAAATTAAGGAACATGTTTCCTGGTTTTTAGGTTTAGATCCTTGAAAATTGGCACGTGGGACAGAGCTTTTATATCCTCACTCATGACACATTTTATGAAACTAAAGGAGGTTTTTGTAGCCCATGTTGTCTAGAACAAAAACCTCTCCTGGTTTTTTACAAAATTCCTCCAGCTGTCCAGAATCTGTCCTTGAAAAACACATGTCAAACAGGAAAAATCCATTTTCTAAAATTAGGGTCTCAATTAAAGCTTCTTATCTTCCAACTGAAAACACTTATGAAGAAATTTAGATAGGTTATTTTAGCTGGAGAGTTAATGAAGATAAACCTCTTTCCGAATTCCAAAATACCTTTGCATGTGACCAGAAACTGATCTTGAAAAAGACTGCTAAAACTAGAAGACCAAGCTTGACTTTCAGCAGTTTCGTATCGCAAGTTTAACCATAAATTATTCCCACCTCAGAATGGATTTGAATAAAATAAAAGAGGTTTTTGTAGTTCAGCATGGTAGGAAGAAAATCCTCTTTCAATTTGCAAAATTGAGTTCTCAGCTGCTCAGGAAAGCTTCTGGAAGTTACCTAGTAAAAACAGTTTTTCTGCTAAAACAGGCTGCTTCAGGGGTTTCGTAGCGCGCTACGAAAACACTGATTTCATAGTGCAAAATAGGATTTTTACACTGTATGCACTACGAAAACATGGATTCGTAGCTAGTTTCAAAATTTCTCCAAAATTATGTGAGATATGACTTCTAAACACATGGTGAGGCTTGTAGGACATGGAATGAGGCTATCAAACTTTATTTGAAGATGGACATGAGACTCTAACCCTATGACTTAGACTCTAAAACATAAAAATGACTTGACCATGACTGATACAAGAATTGAGAAACCATGTAAGTTGTCCAAATTTTTTAAGGAAGTTTTACAGTGATAACAGGACCACTCCTCTACCCGTGGAGAAGCAGTCAGAACACATCATATTGTTAGATCTATCTTCACGCTCTCTTCCATTGCACTCGTTAATACGTCTTGGGTGAGACTTATAGGGTGGCGTCAAGTGACATCATCCCACGCCTATGCTCCTTATGTTTTATTTTTCACCACTTCTTGAAATTATCGGGTGGGTTCCTCCAAGACATGTTATCCCGCTGAATTTTGTACCAATGGTTCCCTATTGCACTTACCCCTTTTCTTATGGGTTAGATCTTCTGGGCCACCTAGCTAGTTGGCCACCTCTGACCAATCGCAGGACTTCTGGGTTGGTGTGTCAACTAGCTCATCCTCACTAACGTCATCTCGCCAACCTAGTCATAATGCTTTGTCCAATCATGTTAAAGGAAATCAGGTCGCGCCAATGCGAAGCTTCCACCACTAGGGTTCTGCCTCAATAAAGATAAGGTTTAGTTGGATTGTGCTATAAGTTTATGGTGCTCCTCTATGTGCATCATCGAACTAACACTCGATCTCTACCATGACTCGACTAAGGGATATTGACCCTTCCTTATGCAATGCATAAGACAAGGATCTTTACGACCGTTGTAAGAGAAAGTCTCGACCTTGCCATGATTTCCTTGAGCTAATTATTTTGATCATGGCTATGTCTTAGAGGTCTTGCAGACCTCTAGATCAATGCCAATAGTCAGTGTCGACATCGATGGTTTATTAAGGTGCTCTATGGTGCTACCCTTCCTAATATTGAACCAATACAACTCCAAGGAGTTCTTGCCCCATCTACATTCCCCGTTCTCAGACAAGGAATTCAAAGCATGTTAGGGTAGGCACTCCTACAATCCTTACCTACCATGGGCTTGGTGTGAACTCTTAAAAGGTCTCCACCTCACCTACGACACACCGAGAGTGTCAGAATCCATTTCAAGGTTGTAAGCAACTCTATGGCAGTATGCAAAGTCTTCAAGGGCCAAGATAGCTACGCTCTGATGCTAGCAAAAGACATCTAGGCTACTGATAATACATGGTTGGTGAAGCTTGCCTCAGGGGTTTCGACTATCCCTACACTTGAAGGGAGAATAACCCTTCCACCATCGACACAACATATTTTACACAGGTTCAAGGGTTTATATCCCGATGAAGGAACATCCATGTATATCCACATGCCCGCTAAGTGGGTGATTTCTTATGTAATTATTTCATGTTAATAAAAAGGGTCTTTATGCCCAATATTCCAAGTTTCATTCCAAGTTCTTATGACTCCTACTATGGCCTATAGCATGGCATGATGTTTTTATCCTATTTATTTAACTTTTATAATCATTCCAAATGAATCATGGTGCATATATTAAGGTTCATCACATGGATACAACTCAAGCTAACTAATGTATATGGCACATTACTTTATGTTGCATGTTAGTTGTCATGAACCATCCTGCTCCTATGCTCCTTGTGTTTTATTTTGCACCACTTCTTGAAATTGTCGGGTGGGTTCCTCCGAGACACGTTATCCTGCTGAATTTTATCCCAATGGTTCCCTATTGCACTTACCCCTTTTCTTACGGGCTAGATCTTTCGAGCCACCTGGTTAGTTGGCCACCTCTGACCAATCGCAAGACTTCTAGGTTGGTGTGTCAACTAGATCATCCTCACTAATGTCGTCTCGCAAACCTAGTCATAATGCTTTGTCCAATCACGTTAAAGGAAATCAGGTCGCGCTAATGCGAAGCTTCCACCTCTAGGTTGGTGTGTCAACCTAGCTCATCCTCACTAAGGGTCTTTATGCCCAATATTCCAAGTTTCATTCCAAGTTTTTATGACTCATACTATGGCCTATAGCATGGCATGATGTTTTTATCCTATTTATTTAACTTTTATAATCATTCCAAATGAATCATGGTGCATAGATTAAGTTTCATCACATGGATACAACTCAAGCTAACTAATGTATATGGCATATTACTTTATGTTGCATGTTAGTTGTCATGAACAATCCCACTCCTATGCTCCTTGTGTTTTATTTTGCACCACTTCTTGAAATTGTCAGGTGGGTTCCTCCAAGACATGTTATCCCACTGAATTTTGTCCCAATGGTTCCCTATTGCATTTACCCCTTTTCTTATGGGCTAGATCTTCCGAGCCACCTAGCTAGTTGGCTACCTTTGACCAATCACGGGACTTCTAGGTTGGTGTGTCAACTAACTCATCCTCATTGACGTCATCTCGCCAACCTAGTCATAATTCTTTGTCCAATCACGTTAAAGGAAATCAGGTCGCGCTAATGCGAAGCTTCCACCTCTAGGGTTCTGCCTCAATAAAGATAAGATTTAGTTGGACTATGCTATAAGTTTATGGCGCTCCTCTATGCGCATCATTGAACTAACACTCGATCTCTACCATGACTCGACCAACGGATATTGACCCTTCCTTATGCAATGCATAAGACAAGGATCTTTACGACCGTTGTAAGAGCAAGTCTCGACTTTGCCATGATTTCCTTGAGCTAATTATTTCGATCATGGCTATGTCTTAGAGGTCTTGTAGACCTCTGGATCAATTCCAATAGTCGATGTTAACATCTATGGTTCATTAAGATGCTCTATGGTGCTACCTTCCTGATATTGAGCCAATACAACTCCAAGGAGTTCTTGGCCCATCTACATTCCCTATTCTCAGACAAGGAATTCAAAGCATGTTGGGGTAGGCACTCCTACAACCCTTACCTACCATGGGCTTGGTGTGAACTCTTGAAAGGTCTCCACCTCACCTACGACACACCGAGAGTGTCAGAATCCATTTCAAGGTTGTAAGCAACTCTATGGCGGTATGCAGAGTCTTCAAGGGCCAAGATAGCTATGCTCTGATGCTAGCAAAAGACATCTAGGCTACTGATAATACATGTTTGGTGAATCTTGCCTTAGGGGTTTCGACTATCACTACACTTGAAGGGAGAATAACCCTTCCACCATCGACACAACATATTTTACATAGGTTCAAGCGTTTATATCCTGATGAAGGAACATCCATGTATATCCACATGCCCTGCTAAGTGGGTGATTTCTTGTGTAATTATTTCATGTTAGTAAAAAGGGTCTTTATGCCCAATATGCCAAGTTTCATTCCAAGTTTTTATGACTCATACTATGGCCTATAACATGGCATGATGTTTTTATCCTATTTATTTAACTTTTATAATCATTCCAAATGAATCATGGTGCATAGATTAAGGTTCATCACATGGATACAACTCAAGCTAACTAATGTATATGGCATATTACTTTATGTGGCATGTTAGTTGTCATGAACCATCCCACTCCTATGCTCCTTGTGTTTTATTTTGCACCACTTCTTGAAATATTCGGGTGGGTTCCTCCAAGACACGTTATCCCACTTAATTTTGTCCCAATGGTTCCCTATTGCACTTACCCCTTTTCTTATGGGCTACATCTTCCGGGCCACCTAGCTAGTTGGCCACCTCTGACCAATCGCAGGACTTCTACGTTGGTGTGTCAACTAACTCATCCTCACTGACGTCATCTCGCCAACCTAGTCATAATGCTTTGTCCAATCACATTAAAGGAAATTAGGTCGCGCCAACACGAAGCTTCCACCACTAGGGTTCTGCCTCAATAAAGATAAGGTTTAGTTGGAGTGTGCTATAAGTTTATGGCACTCCTCCATGCGTGTCATCGAACTAACACTCGATCTCTACCATGACTCAACTAAGGGATATTGACCCTTCCTTACACAATGCATAAGACAAGGATCTTTATGACCGTTGTAAGAGCAAGTCTCGACCTTGCCATGATTTCCTTGAGCTAATTATTTCGATCATGGCTATGTCTTAGAGGTCTTGTAGACCTCTAGATCAATGCCAATAGTCGGTGTCAACATTGATGGCTTATTAAGGTGCTCTATGGTGCTACCCTTCCTGATATTGAACCAATACAACTCCAAGGAGTTCTTGGCCCATCTACATTCCCTGTTCTCAGACAAGGAATTCAAAGCATGTTGGGTTAGGCACTCCTACAACCCTCACCTACCATGGGCTTGGTGTGAACTCTTGAAAGGTCTCCACCTCACCTATGACACACCGAGAGTGTCAGAATCCATTTCAATGTTGTAAGAAACTCTATGGCGCTATGCAGAGCCTTCAAGGGCCAAGATAGCTACGTTTTGATGCTAGCAAAAGACATCTAGGCTATTGATAATACATGGTTGGTGAAGCTTGCCTTAGGGGTTTCGACTATCCCTACACTTGAAGGGAGAATAACCCTTCCACCATCAACACAACATATTTTACACAGGTTCAACGGTTTATATCCTGATGAAGGAACATCCATGTACATCCACATGCCCTGCTAAGTGGGTGATTTCTTATGTAATTATTTTATGTTAATAAAAAGGGTCTTTATGCCCAATATTCCAAGTTTCATTCAAAGTTCTTATGACTTCTACTATGGCCTATAGCATGGCATGATGTTTTTATCCTATTTATTTAACTATTATAATCGTTCCAAATGAATCATGATGCATAGATTAAGGTTCATCACATGGATACAACTCAAGCTAACTAATTTATATGGCACATTACTTTATGTTGCATGTTAGTTGTCATGAACCATCCCACTCCTATGCTCCTTGTGTTTTATTTTGCACCACTTCTTGAAATTGTCGGGTGGGTTCCTCCGAGACACGTTATCCTACTGAATTTTGTCCCAATGGTTCCCTATTGCACTTACCCCTTTTCTTATGGGCTAGATCTTCTGGGCCACCTAGCTAGTTGGCCACCTCTGACCAATCACAAGACTTCTAGGTTGGTGTGTCAACTAGCTCATCCTCACTGACGTCATCTCGCCAACCTAGTCATAATTCTTTGTCCAATCACGTTAAAGGAAATCAGGTCGTGCCAATGCGAAGCTTCCACCACTAGGGTTCTGCCTCAATAAAGATAAGGTTTAGTTGGACTGTGCTATAAGTTTATGGCGCTCCTCTATGCGCATCATCGAACTAACACTCGATCTCTACCATGACTCGACTAAGGGATATTGACCCTTCCTTCCGCAATGCATAAGATAAGGATCTTTATGACCGTTGTAAGAGCAAGTCTCGACCTTGCCACGTTATTTCGATAATGGCTATGTCTTAGAGGTCTTGCATACCTCTAGATCAATGCCAATAGTCGGTGTCGACATTGATGGTTTATTAAGGTGCTCTATGGTGCTACCCTTCCTGATATTGAATCAATACAACTCGAAGGAGTTCTTGGCCCATCTACATTCCCCGTTCTCAGACAAGGAATTCAAAGCATGTTGGGGTAGGCACTCCTACAACCCTTACCTACCATGGGCTTGGTGTGAACTCTTGAAATGTCTCCACCTCACCTACGACACACAGATAGTGTCATAATCCATTTCAAGGTTGTAAGCAACTCTATGGCGATATGCAGAGTCTTCAAGGGCCAAGATAGTTATGCTTTGATGCTAGCAAAAGACATCTAGGCTACTAATAATACATGGTTAGTGATCTTGCCTCAGGGGTTTCCACTATCTCTACACTTGAAGGGAGAATAACCCTTCCACCATCGACACAACATATTTTACACAGGTTGAAGGGTTTATATCCCGATGAAGGAACGTCCATGTATATCCACATGCCCTACTAAGTGGGTGATTTCTTATGTAATTATTTCATGTTAATAAAAAGGGTCTTTATGCCAAATATTCCAAGTTTCATTCCAAGTTCTTATGACTCCTACTATGGCCTATAGCATGGCATGATGTTTTTATCGTATTTATTTAACTTTTATAGTCATTCCAAATGAATCATGGTGCATAGATTAAGGTTCATCACATGGATACAAATCAAGCTAACTAATGTATATGGAAAATTACTTTATGTTGCATGTTAGTTGTCATGAACCACATTAACAAAAAATTTAACACAAAACCTCATTCTAATATATATATATATATATATATATATATATATATAGATATATATATATATATATATATATATATATATATATATATATTCGCCGAGTTTGATTATCAAGATTGTCCATTTCAGAGATGTCATATGCACACATGTTTATATGTAATTTCCGTAGCTATAAGTGTCATCTTTGCACAGAGGTGCATCTACATGTACATCATATTAATATCACAAATACAGTCCTAAGTCAAAAACCATTGCAACCATAAATGCATCATGATTCACTAACAAGTAAGCAAACATAAATGGATACAAATCTTTAAATTTGAAAGGAAACTGAGTCTGGGATAAGGACTATCCACCTGTTGACGGTGCTAGACCCGCCAACATGTCAAGGGGATCTCCTCGGTAAGAATTCCCAATTAGACCTCAGACCGTTTGGTGTAGGAGTCCCAGTAATGGATCATAAGGTAATGCCTTGAACGCAGTATCGCACAGAGGAAAGTAGAATAAATTTGTAAGCATCAAGGGTATGACTGATGCAGTGAGTCAAGGAAGTTGTATGAGAGGTTCCAACACTTCAAAAGGGGAAGGAGGTGAAGGTGAGTTCCAAGTTGAAAGGGATTAGTCCCAACTCGGCTAGGAACATACAACACAAAAGGACATGCACAGCTTCCAACGGAGCAGTCCACCCAGATGCAGAAGTCACATCATACAAGGTAAGATAGCACGAACAACACTCACGGATCAGTCCAAGATGAGCGTGATGGTTTTTATAGCAAGGTTTAAGTGAAAGTTCTGTCTGATGTCCGACAAAGAAGTCAACGTAGATAGTGACAACATTAACAACATATGCAACACATTAACAACAATATTCATATAATTGCATGTGAATCAGTTCATACACAAATACGTAAGTTAAAAAACACATATCATTAAAGCAACCAGAGCAGTCCAACTACAATAACAACATATGCATGAAAATGTGTTGGCTCTTATTATATAAAGAAGTGTAAGTCACAATCATACAATCCATCCATGTAAACCTGTTAGCCCCAAGAGTGGAATGTTACAACCACATCCGCCTGCTCCTCCAAAGAGATGTACTAGCTCTGTGAAGTGGAGAAGCCAAGGCGTGTTACAATATTGTCTAATCCTTCTTCAAAATAGTCTTAGTAGAAGCTCGGCTGACCAAAATCCTATACAATGAGTTATGAGGGACTATTTATAGCAAAGGGTGGGGTGACCCTTGACATTCCCCTTTGTGACAGTTCAACTACCCTCATGACTCTTCACCTACTCTATGACTGTTACATCCAACCATTGACACTTGACTTACACTTGACATGACTCAACATTACAATGCACATGTACTCATGTGAGACAACATGGCTTGAGCAAGACTTGCAAGATATCACTAGCACTCGGTCCGCTGTGATGAGACCAACTCTTTGACATGCTTGTGATGGTTAAGGTGGTGAGATGATGCGAAGCTTAGTCGTCCGTGATGGTGTGCATGCACCTCATGGTGACATCTTGCTGAAGCAAACTCTTGCCTCCATTGCAATCAGTGCATTGGTTCGACCCCTTCATCCAACTGGTTTTCTAACATGCACATGGCCTTCTTGGGTACGATTGAACTGGCAACACACTGATGCATAGTGTCTGTGCTGATCTTCAAGTGTGTGTTGGTGGTCATGCACATCAACTTGTTGAACTTTCTTCTTGTCTTCGCCTTGGTGAGTGTGTTGAATGGGTTGGATTGCATGTGTGCGCTCAACGACATGCATAATGTTGAATCCCTTGCATGCGATCCCCAACACTTCTCACCATGTCTGCTCCGTGTTAGCTACTGGGATGGATCTTTAACTTGTACAGGCGTAGTTTCATCCGTGAGTGAAGGATGCCCTCACTACTATTCCTGATCCTACTGCAACTCATTTGTCTATCTGTGAAGCTTCATGTTCTTCCTTGAGTTGTTGCTTCAGCACATGCAACTCCTTCTTTGTTCCATTCTCTGTCTTCGCACGATCTTCATGTCGTGTCGTCACCTCGTAGCTGGAGTCCCCAAAGTTTCTTTCATCATCAATGGATCTACTTGAGCTTACAACCTTGTTCCGCCTCCGTGTTGTCAACAACCCTCCTCTTGCATTCATTTCATTTGGTATGATGTCTTCAGCTATTGTTATTGATGCTTCTCATTGTGATGTTGTTGTTGTCATATCTTGATGTCCTTGTCTATGAACAACTTGATGTCTTCGTGGGTAGGTAAGTCCATAGACATTTGATCGACTGCATCCCCAAGTGTGCTCTGAGAGGTGTCTTTATCTGTGCTCTCCTGGAAACCATTGTACCTATACTACTGAGAGGCATATGAACACCTGCGATACCTGGAGACATGGAAACACTCATGGCAAGCAATCTATCAGTTGAAAGCCAAAATGAACATGAGAACTGACTTGCAACATACCTGGGTGAACAATCATGAAGGTTGCACAATTTTGGTCAAGGGGTTGGGAGGTCAGGAGACGACTTTCAAGACTGCACAAGGCACAGTTTGGGCTACTGGGTGACTGACTGATTGCTGGAATTTGCAAAATGCACAGTCCAGTCTGGATGCTCACTGTTGGTATTGCGCAATGCACAATTCAAGCTAGGAAGGACTGCTGGCCCAAGGACAAATTTGCACAATTTCTTGGGCCAAGCAGCCACTATCCTCCAAAAATGCCCAAAACAGTCCTAGAGGCCAGTGCTGGGTAGGAATGCGCAAATCTAGAGAGGAAGGTGAGCCTTCCTTCCCCATATTGTGCAATGAAGCCTTAGTGAAGGCAGAGTCTGGGCCAAGGTTGGCTCGACTCACCGAAGGGCAACTGAAAACAAGTAAGTCAGTGAATACATGGAAACACTAAGTGATAGCAGAAGTGATTAACAGTGCATGCAAAACATGAATGAAATATTCAACAAATAGATCAACATGCATGTGGGTGAGGCAGCTTTCCGATTGGGCAAACATCCATTAAAAACAGTTTCATGCATGTGACAATAATGAGATAGCAACAAAAACTAAAACAAAGCTAGGACAAGTTAATATATGTAAATTACAGCAAACATTCAAAGAAATCAGGCAAGCAGTACTCCCACAAGTGAAAACACAAAAAGCGACAGAAATGTAGCACAGGGCATGGGAAGTGGGCTTATCGCAAAAAAATTGAGCTGAATGTGCCGACTTCTCCTAGATGTGATGTGGGATGTCATAGCTGCAAGGTTGATGTGAAGAATGAGCTTTGTAGTGTCTGGTTGATGATTTTTGATAACATCGAGGTTGTGACGTGCATGCCACAAATCTAGGGGAAGCGACACTTGGTGGGAGGTTTCGGAATTTCCCCTTGCGTGTAACCTCCAACTATTAAACATAGACCACTGAACAAGGGATGCCTTTGCATGCTACCTTGGGAGAAGCAACCCATGCATGCAATATTGTTTTGCTCAGTCCCGGAGGGAACCAGTCAACTCAGCTGCACATGCAAGAGACTGCTTGACTACTGGAGAAAAATGAGCATTTATGGCTGGGATTTGGGTTGGCTGCCCAGGATATTTGCACAATTTCTAGGCAGAGCAGCTGACTACTACCCAGATCTGTGCAAATCCTAGGCTGAATAGCCTGCTGCTGGGAAAATTTGTGCAAATCCTGCTGGGAGGCTTGGCTGGTAGGATTGTGCAATCCTGGAGCCCAGCATGCTGTCAGAGAGGATTGAACAATTTCTAGAGGGAAGGATAGTTTCCCTCCAGAAATGCACAATTTTCAAGGGGAAGCTTCTCAGCCTGTAGATGGACCAAGTCTAGGTGGGTAGCTTGTGAAGGGAAAATATCAAACTGTGATTGACAGGTTGCCTTCGAGCAATAAAGACACTGAAGCTTGAAGGACTTGACGAAGCGAGGCAAGCTACTATGAAGGTTAGTAGGGAGGCTCCAAAACAGGCTAAGAAAAAATTTTAGAGGGTGGTTGTAGCCACTACAACACTTGGCAACACACTGTTAGAACTCCAACTATCAGAATGTACCTTGTTTGTGAAAAGCAAGTCTAACACCTCCGAAAGTATTTTTCGGCTCTTAGCTTGTCTTGGCTTCACACTAGCTTGATTCTAAGATGTAGCATTTACAAGACTCTTGGTCGATTGACACACATTCCAAGCCAAGGCAACACAGTTGTTTCGATTGGGGTTGAGGGGCATATAGGTGCACAAGCAGTATAGTCATCAGAGTCTTAGTTTCATCTCTAGTGTTGCTCCACTACCAGTAGACCTGGACAGTACCCTGGTGGAGTCACATAGGAACACAAGCATGGCTTCACTGCCAGTGAGCCTGGTTAGTAACCTGGTGGAGTTACTTGCATCACCTCCCTGCGCAGGAAGCCTTTCTCTTCTTTCGCCTTATTCATCTTTCATTTTGAATTTTTTGACTTTTCATTTTTCACTGTGCATATCACTTATTCATTTCAGAGGCGGAAGAGGGATCCTGAATTATTGAGAGCAGAAGAGGTTGTTCCAGCAAAGAAGTAGTTTATGTATCTATGACGTGCCTGTTAAGGTTTTCCCCCTCACCTTACTCTACTTGACTGAGCTGACAAGGGTTAACCCAAAAACAATCGCCTCGAGAAGGTGACACTAGTTAGCGCACAAGCGTTGTGTTTTCACCAAGGTTCACTTCGAACAGTACGTATTTTCCTTTGACGTATCATGGACTAAAAGTAACAAGCTCATCATATAGAGGCAAGATGATAGATAACCAAGTAGTGATAGATGTACAAACCCTCTTTCACTTTACCCAGCTTGTTTCATGAGTCACACATGGTTTCATGCAAACTAACCTACGAATGAAACAAGCGAATGAACTAACAATCAACAAAGTAAAGAAAAATTAGAAGAAAAAATGCAAGCGAAGCAAGTAAACAAACAAGCAAGAAAACAAGAAAACAAAGGCATGTAAGCAAACAAGCATGCAAACAAACAACTGAAAGAAAACACTACTCCTACTCCTACACTAACGGTGCATGGGCCTGATCACGTGAAGTGATACTTCCAATGCAGCCATTGGCGAATTGGTATACCCATGTTGGTGAAGGCTTCGTCCGCGAGCAACCCAGTTGTGCAGACCAGCAACCAAAAAAGATATAACAATGAAGAAAACCACACTTCATGTTTCAAAGTGTCCACGAGACATAAGTGAGTGCATGTGCATGACGGGCAGTCCGCAGACTTATCATGGTGTTGTGTGACACTACGTGCAACTTTGAAGCATAAGAACACTCTTGACTAAGACATGCAAGCAAACGAAATAAACAAAGATAACTTGTGTCACACACAAGTGCTCGCAATGTAAGACTCCTCCAATGCATGAGCAATGGGATCGTGTAGCTTGAGTGGAGGAAGTGTGATCTGTGTGTGAGATGGATCTTCAATGCATACAAATGAGTGATGAGGAGCCTTGGGTGATTGAACAATTTCCTGATTGGGAGTGAAACCAACCTCAGGACAGTGAGGGTCTAATATAACCATCAGCTCAGGCTGAAGTTCCTTGATAGTCTATGGGGTTTCGACTTCGTTGACAGATAGGTCTTCATAGAACAGTGGCTTAGACAAATTAACAACAAGTGAATCAACATCATGATTGGGTGATGAGGTGAAGAGATCACGACAACCAAGATCAGAAAATTTGGGATGTTGGTTGGCATCCTCATGATTTGATGAATCACACAGAGGGGTAGATGATAAGGAAGGATGTTCACCCTGTATGTTTCCAGAACAAATGAAGGATCAAGTGGATTTTCAATGAATGATTGGTCTTGTGAAAGATCAATAATGGGTGCATCTGTAGATGAAGACACACATGCAAAATCATGGATGGAAGGTTCACCAACAATGTTAGGAAAGAACAAAGGGGGCTCAGATGAAAGGGAGTCATCCTTCGCCAAGTGTTGATGCTCAAGCTCCCACTCATACTCTTCATGAATGACAACACATGTTGGTTGTGCAACACCGACTCCGTTAGTGGGTTGTTCCTCATTCACAACAAGTGAAGGGTTTGGAATGGATGAACACAAGACAACATCATCTGGAGGAACACCTGAGTGTGAAGACGAAGGTCAAAGAAAAGAATGCATATGAGAACTCAAAGGACTCACAACCAAATCTGCGCAAAAATCGAGTGGAGTGATGTTGGGAGAGTGTGAAGGATGAATAGGTGTGTGAGCATGATCCTCAACATCACTAGGCAGTGGTGGAGTTGTTGAATGAGAGGGAGGTGGACATTCAGATGAGATAGTGCTCGCTCCCACATGATATTACGCAGTTCCATCAATGAAGAATGTTGAGCAAGGCATGATATCAAGATTCCTATTGGGACGGGCAAATTTCTTAAGGAAATACTCGAACTAGTCCCAAAGATAAGAAAATTTCATCTATCTCTTCGAATCTTGAAATTGCAAGTCATAGAAGCACTGCCAAAAATCAATAACAGATTCATGTGGTGATCCGGGTGGATCTTTAGACACAGTGGCATGGGAAAATCTCAAAATTCAAAGTGGTGGAAAGGTGATGAAATTGACATTAGATTGAAGTGCTTGTCACCCTGATTCTAACGGTGTGAACGACACTCCAATCTGAGTTCAGATGAAGAAGATAGAGGCAATCAAAGTTGGGTTGAATTTTGATGACTGGGTAGGATTAATGAAGGCACAATTTGGCATTTTCTGGTGGACGGAATCTGGCCAACTTCGGCTAGATTCTGGGAAAAATCGTGGCCTCGTTAAAATGACCCCTTCGGTCCAAAACCGAATTTCCAAAAATGCATAATTTGTTATACATAATAAAAAATATATATAAAAAATGGGGGTGGCAGGCCACCAACCCCGCCACCCCAACTCTATCCACATATTAAAATTAGTGGAGGGGAGGGCCACGACCCCTGACCCCTCCCACAGACTTTTGAAACGACCATTGAATGGGAGCGGAGTTGGGTGGGCCAGCCCTTAGGGCACGGACCCAACCCATTCAACGCCCCAACAACATATGCAATTAAAACATAATGGGTGGTGGGTCGTCCCTTGGGGCACAAACCCAACCACACCAAAACACTTACCAAATGAGAGTCGACCAGCAGGAGGAAGGTACGGTGGGCAGGTTGCCCAAAGCGGGCTCAGCCCAACCAAAAAGTTAATTTTAAATTTTCTTTGTTGTAATGTATAAAAAAAGGAGAAGGCGGGGTTTGAACTCCCGACCTCCTCCCTATTAACTAGACCTTCAACCAACGCACCACAACAGAAAATTGGGAAAATCTACCAACATTTTTAATCTAAAACACAGTTGTCAGTGCGGTTAGGCAGAAGAGGTAGTGCATGTAGTTTGAGGTACAATTTTGTAGGAGGACTGAATTTTCATTTTTTTCGGTATTTGAAAAATTATATATGGTTTTAGCACTTCTCAATGCCACAAATGCAATGGCGCTATCCATCTCTCCATTAGAGTTCTGCATTTTTTGGTCATTTTTCAATATGGAGATATAAGACTCCTTGTTGTAACTGATGCTTGTACTCTTCTTTTTCATGCCACTTAATGAATGAAGGCCTCCCCATTGATCGAGCAGGGCTCGGAGACGTAGTCCAAGATGGATGAACTCCATTATCAAGTCTTTTTGTCTTCTTTCTTGCTTTATGTGTTTCTCCTCTTGTCTCATGTGCACATTAAAGTTTTCTCTGTTAAGCTACAATTTATGCATGTAATTCTTTCACACATCTATAAGCAAAAGATTTTGGATTAAGTGGTATCAGAGCAGGTCTTTTTTAGATGTGAATTGCATGTTTGTATGCTAACAAGAAATAGGCTTCAAAGAGGTGAAGGGAAACTAAAGTCTTTCGATCTCGAAGCGGGGCATGCACATCGAAGGAGAAACATGGCAGATGAGGAGGCTCGTCTTGAAGAGGAGCGCAATTTCCGCAAAACCTTCTATTCAATGGTAGAGAATGTCAGTCAGTTGATTTCAAGGCTAGAGAAAGCAGAAGAGAGAAAACCAGAAGAACAAGGTTCAGTGCATGGAAATGGTGGAGAAGAACCCCCTCCTTCTCCTTCCACGAGTGAAAGTTCTTCTTCCTCTCATCACCATAATTGTAGAAATTCAAGGGATGCATCTAAGAAACCTTTCTTTAAATTAGATGTCAAATTTGATCTTCCCATGTTTAACGGTGAAATTAATGTAAAAAATCTTAATAACTAGAATAGGGAGATTGAAATCTACTGCAGGATTTAGCAGATTGATGAGGAGGAGGAAAATATTTAGCTGGCCTCTCTTCGGCTGAGTAGCAGCGCTCTCATTTGGTGGGAGAGTAAATTGAGAACCAGTAAGAGTGATCTTGAATTTATCTAGGGAAAAAATTAAAGGTATTATAGACTCATGTGCATGGATGTGCCTATGTTACTTTATGCAATGGATCGATAAGATTGCTAGAATACATAGACACTAAGGCAGTTAGAGAAAACATAATAGTCAAACATGTAAACACAACAAGTTTAATAAGGAGTTCACCCAATGCTCCTAGGCTACATCTCCTGGTCTAGCCTTCAGTGGTGGCCTCTCTATTATGTTTTCAAGCAGAGTTTTTACAACAGTGAGCTCAATTTGAGTCTCACTAAATAGATAAAAATCAGTAGGATTGGAGTACACAGACTCTCCTTACTGAAACTCAACCTCTATTGGTCACAGTAGTATAAGCCCAATCTAGGTCTCATACATGACATGCCTATGCCGAGGAGTCTGCTTGAATATCTCAAACCTTCTCTGGAGTGCACAGAGTCTCTGACTCTCTCTAGCTTTGTCTGGCTCGAAGCTGCCTTTAGGTCAGCTCAGATTCTCTTCTTTGTTCTCTGCTCTTAGCTTCTGCGTCTAACTAACTCCCTCTTTTTTTGTCTCCCTCTGCTTCTGTCAGTTCATGGCTTTAAAGCTAGTATGTTCATTGACTGTTCGTTTTTGCTTCCCAGCTTTCTAGTTTCCTGCTCCTGTCCGTTCGTAGGAGGGAGGGAGGTGGCCACCTGTTTCCTAACGAACTGAGTGTGTCAGATTCCTTGAATCGCATTTGAATGGTCGTTATTTCCATTTGCTTCAAGATTTCCCACGAAACACAACTCTTTTGCCAACTCATTGTCCACGTCGGACTTCAAATGCCCTGTAATATTGCTTCATAACTTCGCCAAATCTGGTCATTTATCAGGATGCGCCTCCGCCATTGATATGGGCCCCCTAGATTCTATGGTCGTCGTTCATATTGGGCAGGTAAATTGCATGACGTTTACCCATCCGATGCGGGCGATTTTCTCTCTCATCTGCTGGACGCGTGTCGCTCGGTGTGTGGCATCAGGTGGGACTCAGTCAAAACTGCTTACTACCTCGAGGCCTTCCGATATCCTGTCAGTTTGTGGAATCCCGTGCTACGGAATTGAAAGCATTACTTTTCCACATTTCATATATTTTTGGGTCCAAACGCTTTGGGGCTTTCCTTCACTAAGGGGGACGCCCTGCGATACGTGATTAGCACTAATCGCGTATCAAAAACTACCCCCGTTTCTCGAATTTGCCTCTAGTTTTGCCAATTTTGTGCTAGTGCACATTACCATGGGCCAATGGTCTGCACGCTCGACCGAGGGTCCTCATTGTTCTGCTCTGGCCACAACTGCAACTGTCACGAGGATTCCTTCTGATAGCTTGATTTTTCTAAGACTTGAATATTTTGGCATAATTTGAAACAGTCATGAAAACTTAGAGAATGTTTAGGATCCAATTCAGATCATGGCCTTCCCACTGAAAAAGCTTTTGGACCACCAAAAGTCAGTTTTCTTTTAAGCATCAATCAAGTGAGGGTATAGATTCCTCGCTTGCTCAATTTCTATTCATTTCACATTGCTTGGCTTTGAACCTTTGAGTCCAATCCTGAGGTACTCAACATCCCCTCTGCGTGTGGTCCTCACCTTCATGTCTAGAACTGTATCTTCCTGCAACTCATTAAGATATTCAGGCAACAGATCATCAATAGAAGGCAATTGACTCTACTCTTCGGGATCTTCAATTAATGAAGGTTCAAATAGTCTCAAGTTGTCTGCATTAACCACTGAGTATATGTGCATGTAAGCTGGTAAATCAAGGCAAAAAACATTCTCACCAATTTTCTCAAGTATCTTGAAAGGTCCATACCTTATTGGCTTTAGCTTCTTACCTTCACCTTGCATTCTGTCTTTGCTGATATACAACCAGACTTGATCACCAACTTGGAAACTATGCTCCATCCGATGCTTGTCATGCCTTGCCTTGTACTTGGTTGGGCTCTTTTCTAGCTATTCCTGTACTGCCTGGTGAATCTCTTGGATGCGTGAGCGGGTGAGCGTGGAGAATGCCAATGCCATGGACTTATAGTGGGCAAGAAAACGCTCTACCCCACAAGCCGACTTGAGTGATGGGCGAGAGTTACAACGGTTGGGTGGTCGTATGGACAGGCCAACACATTGGTGGGGCAGCCACATGTTATAACATATGGGCCGACGTTTAAAACAAAACCAAACGATGGAATGTTGGTGGGTCGGCCAAACGATGAAGTGATGAGGGCAACCATATAAACCAATGAACGAGTTGTGGTGGAGAGGCAATCACTTGGACAATGAACAATAATGTGAGAAGTGCGAAGTGTTTCTGTGGTTCTACGGCTAAGGTAGGGCAGATGCACCCACGCAACGAGTGAACCGAGTGGAAGCAAACAAGTGTAAGGGTGACCCACAGTTGGGGCGCCGGGTGAACGATCGTAGGGCGGCCGGGTGTGTGTGCGGTTGAACGGGTTCGGGCAGGGCTGCACGACGTGCGCCCGCCAAACGAAAGTGCGACCGGGTGAACGGGCGACCCGCAGAGGGTGCGCCTAGTTCAGGTGGATGGTTCGTGCGAGGCGACACGGAGGTGTGCCCGCCGATCGGTTGAACAAAACGAAGTCCCGAGTTTTGGTGAACGAAGGTGTGACGAGGCATGCGGAGGGCGCCCAAGTTGGGTGACACAGAAACAGGGAGCGCACCCGAGTTGGGAAAATGACACGGTTCGTTCAACGAGCTAAACGAATGCATTTGGGAGTAAATGGAGAGTTGGGAAGAACGTGCGGCGACTGTTCGGAGGTGCCGACGAGCTAGGCAACCAGGTTTGCCGATGAATGTAAAATTTGGCTAAGTGTAAATTTGGGGTTTCCTCCAAGATTTAACTTATACTTTGAAAGTTGAAGATTTATATATATTGATATACGGGTAGACTCACATCGGTGAGTTTCCCCTCCCTTTATACTGTTGTGCATTTATACATGTTAATGTTGTTATGATGAGTGTTCATGGTTTTCATCATGTATAAAGGATAACTTAATACTTGGTAACGAAGAAATAAACTAAGTACGAATGTTAGGCGTAGTCAATGACCGTGAGTATTGGTGAAAAGAAAACGGTCGGTGGTGTCGCACCTCGCTATAGTGCGGTTGGAAGAGTACCGCCAGTGTAGGGGCGTGACAGGTGGTGCCAGAGCTGGTGTTGAAGTATTGAAGCTGATTCAGGTGAAGTGTAGGTGAAAGAAGCTGATCTCACTATTACTTCGTAACAGGTGGTATCAAGGGCTGATTCAGGGTTTGCAGGGAACCTGGTGAATGGTGAATGGTCTATACTAGATCACAAAGAAGGAAGATAATGTCAGAAATGGCAAGTGAACCTTAGATTGTGACGGGTGAGTCTAGCCACAATGCAGGTGATGCTTTCATAAACAGGGTATTGGAAAGAATGGAAGAATTGGATTCTTTCTGGACTTCGAAGATGACTGAGATCACGAAGGATCAAGAAGGCAATGTGAAGTGTTACACAGTAATTTGTCACCATTGGTCACCGTCCCTGTTACCCCTTTCCCGTACTTTGGAGGACTCATTCTAGGACCTGTGAGCAGTGACATAACTTAAAAACACTTGCATTATGTTCCCCTAAGTATGGACTTCATGTGCCCTGAAGACACCTCCTGCAAAATATCCCTGAAAAGTGCCCTTTTTCCATTAGCGCGGGTCCACAGTGTACTACCCGCGCCAATGAGGGAGATCCTCAAAAGAAGGCGCGCCCATTGGTGCTCTGTCTTAGAGTAACACCCACGCCAACCGAGTTTGGAAAAGATTTTTAACAAACGCGCGCCCGGATGTTTTTTCCCTTCAAGTCATGAAGTCTTTTGAGGATAAAGCTAATCTTCTAGATGTCGAGATTCATCATCTATCCCTTACATCTATCCACAGCGGCTTTTTGGAGATAATGCCAATCCATAATGGGTGTCTTGATGCATTGTATCTTCCTCCCCTTCTCCATCTATAAAATTCTGTCCTCATGCATTTGACAAGCTAGTTTTTGAGTAGGGGTGATAGTGCTAGTAGTGATAACGCTTGTCTTGAGTGATAGTAAGAGTCTTGGAGCATAGGGAGGTTATGCTGCCAGAAGTCTGAGAGAGAAAGGTCTATTGCAAGACATATGTAGTTGCTCGCCTAGCGAGAGGAGAGATTCAACGTCAGAACTTTGGTTGTATTTTTCTCTGTTGATTATTCATTAATAAACGACTATCATTATGGTTCCGATCTTATTGTTCGTTATGATAATGTTTGATTTATATCTTTTCTGACTGATATATAGTTGTATTTAGTGGATTTTATGCTTGTATTCGCTTCGTTCTTTGCATGTACAGGTATCCATTCGCGGAGATCGTGAGGATCGTGACCTGCCGGAGCAAGGGAACGGGAGTATCAACTCTTCTACGACACTAGCGTTGGACTCTAGGTTGGTTCTCATAATCCACTTTCAATTTGCAACTAGGAACTTGCATGGTAGCGTTGATTGATTGTTGCTAGACCCATTTTGGGCTAGTGGGATCACCTCTGTCCGCAGAGGGGATTTACCTCTCCAACAATTTGGCGACTCCGCTGGGGAAGCTATTTGTTGTTTGATTCATAAACCTTGGACGGAGCCTGAAGTACGGCCAGGCAGCCTTCGAAACGCTATTGCTTTGCATTAGCGAAGTAGATCAATGCCACTTCAGTCAATCTCCGGTTTGGTTTACGAACTGAACAGCTTGGAGTTTGTCTTGCATTTTGGTTTTCTCTTGCTTGCTTGCGTAAATAAGCTTTCTGGGTTAGTTTTTAAGTTGTTTCTTGCTGTTTGATCTGTCTGAATACTGTCGACCAGACCCTGGACTGCTTGATTTATTTTTTAGGCCAGCAAACTTTATTAGCGCGTTTTTCTACCTGACAGTCGCGCCAGTTGGCGCAGGTTGCACAAAAGAAACTCGCGCTAATTCCTTAATAGCGTGAGTTACAGGCTGACAGTCGCGCCAGTCCTGTGAACTTTGCCACTTTGTTTGTTGGAAGTTTTTAAACTCAGATTTCTGTCTTTTTACATCCTTTTCAGCTACTGGAGTGTGTCAGAACTCTGTTTGACTGGTTCTTTTTTACCTTTATCCTTCGGGTGTTTGCCTATTTCCATCAATCTTATATCCCAGCCCTAGAGCATCTAGTGGCTTTGTATATCGAGCCTTCCGTGGGAGTTTTTGGTTCTTTGATTGTCCAGTCGACTTTTTGGTTGTTTTCTGCACTTGTCTAGTGGTTGTCAAAACTTATTATTCTGTGCTTCGAGTGATTCACCTCTAGCTCGTTTGGATTTTGCTTGGCTTCGTTTGAGGTCTTTGTGATTCTCCTTGTTTTGACAGTTTGTCTTGGTGTTTCAGACTTGGTTCTATTTGCATTGAATGAAATTTGCCTGTCCACGCTTGTTAACATCTCTCGAGATTTGTTTAAGTGCATTATGCCATTTTAAAAGAAAAAAAAAACAAATGATCTTTTTGCATTATATTAGTTAGCATTTTTCATTGTTATTGGCAATTAGTCACTTTAAAAAAAAAAAAAAAAGGAAAAGTTTCATTTATTGCTATTAACTGCATTAGGATCTTTGTTGATTGTTTGATGATCATTTTGTTTGTTTGAAACATCTCAACTCTTCTGTAGTTAGCATTCATTGAATGAAATGATAGATTTTGGCATATAGCTTGCATTTAGGAATTCTGAGAGATTACATACGGTAGGACCTGGAAACTGAAACCTAATCAAAGATCAACTGCAAAATGAACTGAATGAATCTAACAACGCATTGGAACTTAACGCATACATTCTAGAGGTCTAGGCTAGAGACGTGTTCCGGTGTCGTTAAACCTAGTCACTGTTGTTTCACATTATGGTTGGGTGATTCCTCCTTTTGTGACTCGATAGTGGCCTAGCACGGATTTGTGCTCCCACGTACTGTCGAGTATATGTGGAGACCCCACTAGGTTATCATCCTTTATCCACAGGAAGCTGTGTCTACCGCCTTACAAGTCGTAATGCACTGAACACAGCATTCGGGAAGATTGATTGCCGTACGGGAAGTCCTTGGTTTTCATCTGATTGCCAAGGTGTATAAGCAGTTTTACGGATTGTTTGGTAAACCTTTTGCCTGTAGGAATTTACAGGGTAAGTTCCTCAGAAAGAATACCAAGAGGACACCGCTCACAACCAGATCTCAAATCAATACACCAGTATTTTTGACGTGGTTAAAACCCTCAGAGTGCAAGGAGGGAAACAGTCCACGGCCTGTCCCAACGTGGGTACAGACAATTTATTAATCAAAGAATGAAAATTTACATAAGCTTCTCTCATGCACGGATTACCCGAACAATGACCCTCCATGCGCTTTAAATAGAACTCATGGACCAATCGGGTGTCAAGCCACGGATCAAGTGTCGGTAATACCGAGGTGAGAGTGAACCGTCGGATCACTACATATCGTGACCGTCGGATTGTAAGTTACAAAATGTACAACGGTAAAGAAACACACTTTACCTAACTCTAACCTAACTCTATACTAGACCAAGTTGAACTTAACTATATCCTATGTGTCGGAATATCCTAACATCCCCCCTTAAGAACAACTTGGGATAGGATTGAAGGATTTACAAATATGACACAATAGGAGAAGGAAGGAGGCACTAGAGCCTATCCCCCCTTAGTGACAACTTCCTGAACTCCAAGCATATATCGAAGTTTAGTGAACTTCGCCTCTGTGAGAGCCTTTGTGAAGATGTCTGCAACCTGATCATCTGTTGGACAATATTGCACTTCAAGAACATGGTCATGAATGAGCTTTCTGATGAAGTGCATGTGTAGTTCAATGTGTTTGCTGCGCTGATGCTGGACTGGATCTTTGCATAGCTGAATGGCACTTTGATTATCACACCAAAGTGTGGTTGGATGCTGCTGCTCAAAGCCAAACTCTGATAGGATCTGACGAAGCCACAAGGCTTCCTTACTAGCTTCCACGGCACCACGATACTCTGCTTCTGCTGATGAAAGAGAAATGGCAGCCTGTTTCTTACAAGCCCATGTAATAGGTCCTGAACCAAGAGTGAAGACATAACCGGCAGTAGACTTCCGATCATCAAGGTCACCAGCCCAATCAGAATCAGTGAAACCAACTAACAGAGGAGCTGCTTTGGCACTGTAATGAATCCCAAACTGTACTGTACCTCGAACATAACGAAGTATTCTTTTAGCTGCTTTCCAATGACTTTCACGGGGGTTTTGCATAAAACGAGCAACAAGGCCAACAGCAAAGGAAAGATCAGGACGAGTATGGGTTAAATACAAGAGTTTTCCGACAAGTTGACGGTATAAGGTAGCATCAACTTCAGGAGAAGTACAAGAGACTGAAAGTTTGACTCCAGACTGAAAGGGAGAAGTGGCTGGCTTACAGTCTTCCATGTGAAAATGACGAAGAATATCACAAGCATACTTGGACTGGGAAAGGAAAATACCCTCTTGGGATTGCAAGACTTGAAGACCGAGAAAATAGTGTAAGTGTCCTAAGTCTGTCATTTCAAATTTCTTTTTAAGGCTGGACTTCACATGGTTTATAAGGTTGGGATCACTACCAGTAAGAATAAGATCATCAACATAAAGAACAAGGATGATGAGAGAGTTGCCCACTTTCTTGGTGTAGACAGTATTGTCAGAATGACACCTAGAAAAGCCAGATTCTAAAAGAAAGCTATCCATTTTGGCATACCAAGCTCGAGGAGCTTGCTTGAGGCCATAAAGGGATTTCTTAAGTCGACAAACGAGGCTGGAGTCTGTTTGTATGAAGCCAATGGGTTGTTCCATATAGATTTCTTCCTGCAAGTCACCATGCAAGAAGGCAGATTTAACATCCATTTGATGGACTTCCCATTTTAAAGAGGCAGCAAGGGAAAGAACAAGGCGGATAGAGTTCATTTTGGCAACTGGAGAGAAGGTTTCAGTGTAGTCAATGCCTTCAACCTGTGAAAAGCCCTTAGCAACTAGACGAGCTTTATGTTTATCAACTTTCCCATCTGGTCCATACTTGGTTCTGTAAACCCATTTGCATCTAACAAGTTTGCGTCCCTTTGGTAGAGGAACAAGATCCCATGTATCATTTGTCATCAATGAATGATATTCTTCATTCATAGCTGTTTCCCAATGTGGATGGCCTGAAGCTTCTGCAAAAGTGTCAGGATCATGATTTACTGGAGCTTGAGCCAGTAAAGAAGAGGCTCTTTCAAACTGAGAACGTGTACGTCGCTGATCTGTAGGATCACCGGCAAGATCACCTGCTGCATCCCGAGTAGCACGGACCCATCTTGGAAGTTGAGGATCCTGAGAAGGTGGGGAAGGATTATCATCCTCGCTTTCATCATCAGAAGAAGAAATGTTTTCAAAGATAGAAGAGATAGGAAGAGGTGGCACATCCGCCGGACTAGGCTCGCAGGCCGATTTATTTTCATCAAATTTTACATCTCTTCTAATGATAACATTTTTGGACTTAAATGGAATAAGTCTATAGCCTTTTACATCTTCAGAATATCCAACAAAAGTACATTTCTCACTCTTAGGTTCTAAGGCTTTATGCTTTTCATCTGGAATATGGGCCCATGCTTCACTTCCAAACACACGAAAGTGACTTACATCTGGTTTAATGGAACTCCAAGCTTCTTCTGGAGTGATATTCTCTAGAACCTTAGTAGGAGTGCGATTGATTATATAATTTGCACAATTAATTGCTTCGGCCCAAAAACTAAGACTGAGTCCTTTAGATTGCAGCATACAATTAGCCATTTCCTTTAAGGTGCGATTTTTCCTTTCAGCTACACCATTTTGTTGTGGAGTGTATGGAACAGTATGTTGCATTTGAATTCCATTTTCGGTGCAAAAGTTGATGAATGCATTTTTAACATATTCTCCACCATTATCAGTTCTTAGCTTAAGAATTTGATGTCCAGATTGTTTTTCAACGAATGCTTTGAAGGCCAAAAAGGTGGTAAATACTTCGCTCTTGAGTTTTAAGAAGTATACCCAAGTGCGTCTGGAGAAATCATCAATGAAAGTTAAGAAGTACTTGCAGCCAGAGAATGAAGCAACAGGAAGAGGACCACATAAATCACTGTGCACAAGCTGTAAAGGGGCTGAGGCGTGCCAAGAGGCACGTTTGTCAAAACTGTCCCGATGATGTTTTCCGAGTACACATCCGGAACAAACACCATCTTTGCAAGATACCATAGGAAGACCTGTCACCATGTTTTCTTTACATAGATGCTGAAGGGAGCGATAGTTTAAGTGACCATACCGCTCATGCCAAAGTTTGCTCACTTCATCATTATGAGCAACAAATACTGAGGGAAGATGGGATGACCCAAAGTTGTGAAACTTATACAACCTTTTGGAATCATCAGCAAGACCAGTAGCTAGAATCTGTTTAGGATCTTTTAGATCCTTGATTACAACATCATGAGGTGAAAATTCAACAATTTTACCTTCACCTGAATGAGTTATCTGATAGACAGATAGAAGGTTGCAGGATAAGTTTGGAACACATAATACATCATTGAACTGACCATTGTCTAGATGAACAGTTCCAGTCCCTACAACATTAAGAGATCTATCATCACCAACATATATATTTTTGGTGTTACAATCATTTAAAGAAGAAAACATGGCTTGGTTTTTGGCCATGTGACAAGAGGCTCCAGAATCAATGAGCCACTCATGAGAATGAGAAGAAGAAGAAGATACATTTAATGCATAACCAGACTGAGATGATTGACGATGACATGCAGAAAATGTCGTTCCGGAAGTTGAAGTTGAAGTAGGCTCCAGATGGATGTTATGTTTCTTCATTGCGGCTTCCAAGGCTTCCATCTTCTTAAAGCATTTAGATTCTAAGTGGCCATCTCGATTACAAAAGTTACAATGTCTGTCAGTCTTCTTCCATTTGTTTTTATTGGTCTTGTCATATTGCTGAAATGATCTTTCATCTTGAGGCTGAGTTGGTTTAGGACCATTCCTTTGAGGATAAGACTTCTTAGGATTCTTTGAATTTGGTTGCTGCTGGGCGGCTAACGCTTTCGAGGAAGAGTTTCCAAGATTAAGAAGACCAAGGTGTAAGAGTTTTTCTTGTTCTCTTATTAAGGAATCACAAAAGGAGTCAAAGGAAGGGGCTTGTAGTCTTTGCCTTGACAAATGAAAGCTTCCCTGGTAGAATGGAAAGTGGAAACAAATACAGAGTAGGCTGGTCCCAACTTAGTAAGGATGGAATAAATAAGGTTACCATCTTCTTTCTTAACTTTAACACCTTCCAAGAGATATCTAAGGGTCTTGAATTTGGACAAGAAATCTTCAATGCAAGAAAAATTATTAGGATCCAAAGTAAGCAACTCATTCTCAAGTTGATGGGCTCTAATTTCATTTTTAATCCCAAAAACTTTAGCAAGTTTTTCTAATGCTTCATGAGGAGTTTCAATTTCTGCAATGTGGAATCTAAGATCAGGAGAAACAGACATTCCTATCAAACCACGTGCTTGATCTTGTCGATTTTCCCATTTTTCGGCCTTGTCTTCATCTTTGGGTTTCTTCTCTTGGTCTGTGGCTATTCTGAAGAGACCTTTACTTCTAAGTAAATCTCCCATGTAGGCTACCCATTGGAAGTAGTTAGTGCTGTCAAGAATGACTTGGCATGGACTTTCCATTTTTTGAAAAACAACTGAAGCTGAAGATGCTGAAAGTAAGTGGTCCAATGGATAGATCTCGAAAAAATAGGCGGTTTTAAAAAAAACGGCTCTGAAAAAGGCTTCCGGATGAAGAAGTTATGGCTTTTTGAAAAAAAAATTGTTGACGTTGCCGGCAAAGTGCGCGAATGTGCGGGAATGAAAAAATCTGCCCCCACAAAATGGAGACTTGAACCCAAGACCTCTACTCTCTTAAAAGGTCTTTGAACCAATTGATCTATACAAAATATTTGAGAGAGAGAGAGAGAGAGAGAGAGAGGGGGGGGGGGGGGCCTCGATTTGCGTGCTTGCCTTGGGAAGACTCTTTTCCCCTACAAAACACAAAACACAAAACCCAACACGAATATCCAAAGAAAAACGAACCTTACGGCTCGAAGTTAGCTTTAGCCAAAAAACTAGAAATTTTAAAAAAAATCTCAAAGTTAGCTTTTAGCCGAAAAACTAAATATTTTTCTCAATGTTTCTGATTTTCCGAGATCACACTAAGGTGCAGGGAAAAGAGCATACGCATGAGAAAAATCCTTTCTTTCTGTTTCTGATTTGCCCAGATCGCACAGAGTCGCAGGGCAAAGAGCATACGCAGAAATGAAAGGTATAGATCCGGAAAAAAAAAGGCTAAATAAACCGAAACCGAAATAAGCAGAGAGAAAATGACAGTAAACTGCAAAAAAAACACTGTATACCTCCCGATCTGAAAAATGACGCAGCTAGGGCTACCGGAAACCTTTTCGCGTGAAACGAAAGGGGTTCCTCACTTAAACAGATGCTCTGAACGCAACAGAGCAGTCCTCTCGGCCCGAAAGCAGTCAGAAACAGCAGATCTAGGAAACGACAGCCGCATGCAGTTCTACCGGCTTCAGATTTGGATCACCAACGGACGCGGCCCTCAAATAGCTCTGATACCATGTAGGAATTTACAGGGTAAGTTCCTCAGAAAGAATACCAAGAGGACACTGCTCACAACCAGATCTCAAATCAATACACCAGTATTTTTGACGTGGTTAAAACCCTCAGAGTGCAAGGAGGGAAACAGTCCACGGCCTGTCCCAACGTGGGTACAGACAATTTATTAATCAAAGAATGAAAATTTACATAAGCTTCTCTCATGCACGGATTACCCGAACAATGACCCTCCATGCGCTTTAAATAGAACTCATGGACCAATCGGGTGTCAAGCCACGGATCAAGTGTCGGTAATACCGAGGTGAGAGTGAACCGTCGGATCACTACATATCGTGACCGTCGGATTGTAAGTTACAAAATGTACAACGGTAAAGAAACACACTTTACCTAACTCTAACCTAACTCTATACTAGACCAAGTTGAACTTAACTATATCCTATGTGTCGGAATATCCTAACATTGCCTAGTTCTCCAGAGTAGTCACTTTTGACCCTTTTCGGACTCCCTAAAAGAAAAGGTTCACCTGAGCATTTGTCACTTCGGGCTCACTAAATATTCGAAGGAGACTAGAGTCATCTTTTTGTCCTTTTCTCGACTCTTAAAAAATGAAAAGGTCAAGTTCAGTTCCTTTGTCTTAAAATTTATTCGGCCACGATTCACATTTACCCGGTTAGATCTTGTTTGCGTTAGCTTGAGTAGGGTTCTTTCTCATTTTCAATGGCAACCTTCCCCGAGTCTACCGACCAAGGTGTTCCCCCGGATGGAAACCCTAGTCCATTTCCTTCTTTTGGAAATGTCGGTGCTCCATATATGGCAACTTTGTCTTTGCCTGGGTTAACCATCGGTTTGCCAGTATGGTTGTTTTCAACCTCGGTAGTCCCGAGTGTGATGACTCCTGTTCCACCGTCTCCTCCACCCGAACAACATCATGTTGATTCCAAGGTGGGCCTCTCTCCTTCTTCGCCTGTTTCTGCGTCGTCATCTTCTACTTCGCCTGGCGAAAGTCTAGATTCAAGTAACCAGGTGGCTAAGAAGAAGAAGAAGAAGACGAAGAAGAAGAAGACTCCTAAACGAGAGGTTAAAAGTACAACTCAAGTCGAGCCACCTTCTGCTCCTCCGCGGAAGGTCAAATTTCCTTGTAGGTTGTGCAAGGAGGACCATCTTCTTCGCGATTGTCCTGGCATTCCCAAGGTCTTAGAGGTATGGTCTCACGATCCGGCCTGCCCCACATCGTCCTCTGAAGCTCACGGCGATGCTACACTATCAGCTGGAAATGTTAAGGGAAAAGGGAAGATTCGAATCCCCTGTAGACTTTGTGAAGGCAATCATCCCCTTCACCTTTGTCCGCTCATGGATAAAGCCTCTGTTGTCTTGGAAAGTCTTACAGCTCCCTCACCTCAACTTCCCGTTGGTTATCAACGTCTCTCTGCAGCCGCAGATCGTTCCCCTACTGACAAAGAGATCGACCAATATTCCTCTCTTGTCCAGCCTCCTCTTCCTGAACTTGGCTCTGCCAAGCCTGTTCCAGACCAACCATTGATTGGAAACAGTGTCGACTCGAGTTCACCACCCGTCGACCACTTTGTTTCAGAAGAGCATCATTCCCATGTTCTTCTCATCTCCTCATATTCTCCTGAGTACGGAAATGACTCTCCTATCCTAGCTGCTCCCGAGAGTCCTGCTTCGGTCCCTTTAGAGCAGGGGGGCAATCATACGATTCCCCCACCAAGTAGTTCAGTCGTTTCCTTCGACTGGAGTCGTTTGACCACCTCCCGCCTTCCATCCCATGTGCCTTTCTGGGTTATGGTACATGCCTATAATAAGGCGATACCTGGCACTGTTTTGGATGAGGGTGCATCTGTTAGTCTTATGCCTGCCACTACTTGGCAAGCTTTGGGTTCCCCACAGCTTGTGCCAGTCGCGCCGAATCTGACGAATTTTGATGGAGGAACTAGTCAACCATTAGGGATCCTTCCAAAGTTCCCTATTACTTTGGGAGGCAAAACCGTCTATATAGACGTATCGGTTACCCAAGGTGCTTTAGATTTCAGTCTTCTCCTTGGCCGTGACTATGTTTATGCCATGGGGGCCCTTGTCTCTTCACTTTTCCGTGTGGTTTGCTTTCCACACGATGGAAGAATTGTGACTATCGATCAATTATCGTTCGTTCGTCCACGGGTCCCTCCTGCGCAGTCGTCATCCCCTCCTGGTTTTCATCCACCAGTTGCATCTGCCCCACCACAGATCAACTACGTGGCCACCTATCCCGTGCCTGTATCCAGCGATGTCGCCGTCGTGCACAGTGTCCTGGGGGCATTGGGTCCTAACTTCTGAGATGTTACCCTTCCACCCAGAGTGGCACTCTTGGAAGCCCTGACTTCCTATTCATTATGATGAAGTTTGGGCGGAGCATAGTTCCTTTCCTGTGTCAAGCTCCTTAAAAAATGAAACTGGTACTAGTTGGAGCATAGTTCCTTTCCTGTGTCAAGCTCCTTAAAAAATGAAACTAGGTTTGGGCGGAGCATAGTTCGTTTTCCTATGTCAAGCTCCTTAAAAAATGAAACTGGGTGTCTAAGCATAGTTCTTGATCTTGTGTCAAGCTCATTAAAAAATGAAATAAGGGTTATGAGGATAGTTCTTTTCGTAGGTCAACCTCATTAAAAAATGAAACAACTCCCTTTCCAAATCGAGTCTTTTGATTAAGATCTCGTAAAATACAAGTCGAGTCTTTCACAGATCTCGAGAGTGAACCTTCATTCCATCCACCTCGTTGAATGCAATGAAGCTTGGGGGGCATGTACCTCGATTTGCGTTATCATGCTGGGGGCATGCGAACTTATAACAAGCATAGTTTTTCGTTTCAAGCTTGTGTAAACATGAAACCGAATCCAAGCAGAGTTCTTCATGGTTCAAGCTTGTGTAAAAATGAACCCATATCTGATTTACATCTCGTGACTGCTGCCTATCTGCTAAATTCTGCTAGATGAGCCTTGGTTGTTTCTTTCCATCGCCACCATCTCTTTGGCCGATCATATGCTCTCACTTGATTGTTTATCCTTTCTTGAGGAACCGCAGCGATGAGTGGTTTTATTAGCCAGCCTCTTGACCATTACATGTTTTGAGCAGTTCCACCATTGCCGGAACCAGTTGCTACCTTTTATACCACTCGTTCCTCTAGGATGAGTCACCTTTAAGCTTTTTTCTGACTCATAAAATATGAAAAGCTTGCCGAGTATTTTCCCTTTTTGACTCGTTAAAGAGAATAAAAATGGAGGTCTACTTTTAGCTCTTTTCTGACCGTCTAAATATGAAAAGATCGCCGATTTATCCCTCTTGACTCGTTAAACGTTAATAAGGGGCGGTCGTTTTAAGTTCTTTTTGTCGACCGTTAAAACATAAAAAGATTACCGGGTTTTTGTCATTTCAAACTCGTTAATGGTTACGGAACGACGTGGTTTTGATCACTTTTTTACTTTTTCAGGTTGAAATCACTATTTATGAAAAGTACTCCTCGATCGTAATGGTCGGGCGGTTCTTTCGAGCATTGTTTTATACTTTTTCAGGCTCGAGAGACACAACTTTACGAAAAAGGACACCCTTGGAGTTTCCTTTTCTGCTGTCTTTTCAAACTCTCTAAACATGAAAAGACGCCGAGTTCTTCCTTTGTCAGACTCATTAAAACCTGATGACATCGGATTCTGTCGAAATGACGCACCAAAAGCATATGCTATCCCCATCAAGCTTGTTAAAAATAATTGGGGTACTCGCCAGAAATGGCGGGGGAAAATGGAACCATAATTATTGTCGTGTCGGCAGTATGTCGCTCTTGAACATGGCACTTGTCTGCTTTCGTGTCTGGGTGGGGATATCTCATCTCATTTTTCACTTGCCTCCGTGGATTTGGATAATCTTGTTTGACCTCTCATCTGCTCATTGCCTCGTCACCATGACCTCTGATCCATTGATGTCAAATACTGCCAATTCCACTATCGTGTCGCCGATATGTTCAAGAGAAGTTGACCTCTGCAGAAAAACAACCTCCCTCTGATAGCTCACATAATCCTGATTCACAACATTATTTCTCTGTCTCGTGTCGATGATGTGGGAAACATCATGGCCCACCTTCGATCAAGGTCACTTCCTGTCGACTTCAGCTCATTATCCAGGAAGCTGATCTAGAGACTCCCTTCCGGTGCCTTGGAGCCTGCATGCCCCAATGGCAGGTTCTTCGTGTTCGACGTGAGGTTTTCATCATTGGCCTCCGATCGAATGATTCTACGGGTGTTCGACGCCAGATCACTAATTCGCACGCCGTAGATTGTACCTATAGTACCTTGAGGGCCATTGTCATTATTGGTGGTACCTCTCGCGTCTGTTAACAGTTTTCATTATTGACTGGTAATCAGACGATGTTCATGCATGTTCGAATTCAGCTCATATATTCGCATGCTTGAACTTGTACTTTTGTTCGGGTCGAGATGGAGCGCAAGACCCTGGATTTTTTCTGTTGTAATCTAGGCGTGATTCTTGTTACATGACTCATTCACTGGATGGCTGCGACCATACCTGAGTCGATTCATTGATCCTAACCAGATGGCTGTGCCCATACTATGGATCTAGATTATTATGTACTCTCTTATGGATGGCTGCGACCATACCACATATATCATGTACTTGAGCTATCAGTTGTATCTCTCGATGCAGATTCTCGGCGGCAGCTACATGTGTTCTTGTAAAGCATTTCACCCCTCTCTCTCTCTCGGGCCTCATGCTTTAGGGGGCATCTGTTACACAGTAATTTGTCACCATTGGTCACCGTCCCTGTTACCCCTTTCCCGTACTTTGGAGGACTCATTCCGGGACCTGTGAGCAGTGACATAACTTAAAAACACTTGCATTATGTTCCCCTAAGTATGGACTTCATGTGCCCTGAAGACTGTTGGAAATAATACTGAGAGGGGGGGGTGAATCAGTATTATCACATTAATAAAACTTTTTCATTTCCATAATCAGATTCATATATGCTACTTCCACAACTCCTTATGATTAAGTTAATTAATCTTCAATGAGTGCATTAGAACTTTATCAACCATATTATCAGTTAACAAATGCAGTAACATAGAATAGATCATCACACATAAGGCACACACATGAACACCATGATATAAGGTGGAAACCCAATGCGGGAGAAAACCACCTGCTGCAAGTCATCTCAATCTTCTTCTTAATAAGAAAATCCTTTTACAATATTTGTACTAGTGCAGTCTTATACCAGTACGGGAGCTACAACCCCCTTTGCTCTTGTACTAGCCGATCCATTTACTAGTACGCAGGCTGCTACCTGCTACAATGCTCCAAAGATCTCCCTTAGCTTTTGTACTAGCTTAGATACTAGTACATAGGCGCTGGCCTACAATCTTCTCTCCTCCAGGTACCACGTTTCATCAATTTTCAGACTGGATACACTGAAGCACAACACATAATCTGAAAGGCCACATTTCATCCAATTTTCATACTGGACCCAACAACAACTTTGAAGCTCATAATCAAACAACCTACTGAATCACCCAATCACCAGATCCATACATATACAATGATATTATGAGAGTTATCAACCAGATCTAGTACATCAGATCACATGAAGATAAGTCATTTTAAACCGATCCACTCATCCAACAAAACTCATTCACTCAATCACTGCTATTATTCTGCTCAACTGCTCGCCTGCTTACGTACGCACTGTAGTCAACTGCTCACCTGCTTACGTACGCACTGTACTCAACTGCTTACCTGCTTACCTACGCTCTGTGTCCATTGAACTGCCTGCGGACCTCCGCACCTGCAACCCTTCTGTGCCTGCGTACCGGCACACCTGAAACTCTTCGTCTCAGCATATGTACGCACTTTTCTTTCACTGTACCTGCGTACCCTCGGGCATAGATAATTTCAAGACTTCAAGAATAACCCAGACAGTCAGATCTACAGATCTGATCATGCGCCGAAAAGATCTCAATCCATCAGTAGATTTGCCTTATTTAGATCTAGACATTACACCCAAGAGATCATAATATTTCAGATCTAGCTCTCATAAGATGTTCAACCCAAAAGCATACCCAAGCCAAATGATCTCCTTTGCTTTATATAGGCAAGCTCTTCCTCAAATCATGGATCAATACCACGAGCCAAAACCATAATAACACAATACCGTCGGCTAAATATCAAGGGTTAAACATAAGAAACCCCACGTGTGTTTTTCTCTGCCTTGAAGTAAGTGCACTGGGGCTACGCACCTCCTGAACAAGGTAACTGTGGGTATGTACGCACTTTATGTAACATTGGCCTGCGTGTACGCACCTTCTGTAAGGTGTACCTGCGTACCCCTTATTTTCTTCAATATTTGATAGCTGATCATCAATCTCTGCTGCTGTGATCTATCACCTGAATGGGTTGCCATCAAGGACAACACTTTAGCCATAATGCCAACAATCTCCCCCTTTGGACTTGATGGCAAAGCTTACTTGTGAACTGTCATCTGGTCCCTTTGTGCTTGTCTGGTGATCCCATGCACTCTGTCACATCTGATATTTCTTCTGTAGATTCATCTGAATGTATACAAGTGAGATGATCTTCTATGAGAGGGTTGCCATCAAGTACAACACATGCATCATAATGCCAACAATCTCCCCCTTTGGACTTGATGGCAACTGTTAGTGTCAGTCTTTTCAGCCTTCCTACAGTGATCAAATATGCTCTTACAAAGTGATTTTGAAATATCAAGGTCAAATTTTGTCATTTCAAAGAGTTTTCAAGCAAAATTTGGTCACTAGGCATTAGGTCTAGGGTTTGCCCAAATGGCGGTCCATGTCATCATTCAGCTGAGTCTATCATCATTCATATGGTTGTCATTATCATCTCAGTGTCTAAGGAGTCTTTTTACACCTGGTCCATGCTTCAGTTGCCACCCAGGCAAGGTCATTTCCCTCTCCTAGGGTTTTGAAGGCAATTTCTCTTGGATGGTCAAATCACCGGCAAAACTTGTTTCCTGATGTTCATACACCTTCCCCTATCCTTAAAGTACCTTATCAAACACTCCCCATCCCTTAGATCTGCCAAATTGCTCATTTTTGTACAAACCCTAGTTTCTAGCTACAACCTGGCAATTTTCTAGGTTGGGCCTGTGTTTTGCTCTTTTCGACCCCTTCCCCTCACTCAATCTCTGAGATTCCACTTTCCCCTGCCTCCTAACATCCCTCCCCACTCCCAAAAATTTCCCCAAGAATTTAGAAGCCCCCTATCCCCTTCATTTCGCTCCATTTCGACAAAATCCCTTACTTCACACATCGGGACAATTCGCACTCAAATGATGTTTCAGAGCAATAAAAGATGAATTTTGGAAAACTGAGAGAGGTTTTTGTCCACAACATGCCAAGGAAGAAAAACCTCTTTCACGTTTTACACAGGTGTCATGGTTTGAGAGAAATGTCAAAAATACCGGCGAGAACGAAGGTGCTCCAAGGACGGTTGGCCAAAGCACAAAAACGAAGGAAAACGCCCGATCCACTTCAAACTTTGGCCAAAGCCTCTTTGACTGAGCATGGTACTTGATTGGGGACTCCCAGCCCAAATTTCAAGAAATTTGGAGAAAATTTTGTCATTTGTGAATTTTTTGTGCAAATTACAGGTTTTTCCTAGGAACCGGTCTCACCCCGGGTGAGACCAGTTTGAAGGGCTGCTCGGAATTTTGAAAACTTGGCATTTTTGGAAAGGGAATTCAAAAAGAAAAATTACCAATACTTGGGAGAAGCCTGATTTTGAGTTTTGAGCCTCCAAAAGCTCAAAATACACCTAAAAAATGACTTTCTGCCCACTTTTTGAGTTGCAGAACGTGACCTTGGGAGAAATGGTTTTTGAGGGGTCAAATCAACACCAAATTCAGAAATTCCACTTGGGATGGAAATTAGACAGGCCAAGCTTTCCAATGAGCCATCTTGCACCGGATTTGGACCAGTGGAACCCACTCAAAAACAGCTGTGAAGGGGCGCGACCAGAACTTCCAGATTTGCCAGAATTGCCATTTTCGGTCAAAAAACACTGTTTTGACTATGGTTGACCATTTTTACTTGTAGATGATGGATGAATGTAATATTTTCATGGCACTTTGATAGGTTTTATCTTTCTTTACTCTTCTAGAAGCTTCTTTGATGTAAATAGTGAATAATTAATGCATGGATGAGTTAGCTAAGTAATAGAGGCAAGTTGTTGGGCTGTCTATTTTCTAGTTCTTAGTTTAGAATTAGTTCAAACTGCTCCTAGGAAGCTGAGCTCGACCCCTAGAGGTGGGGAAAGGAGTTAGATGGTCTAGGAGGTCTATATTATGCTCTCTCCTTCTCATTTTCATGGTTGGACTCTAGAGGGAGAAGGCCTATTGTATTTTTGACTTGTATTTTCTGCAATTTGAGGAAAAGGAAGGCCAGGGTTTTGCAGACTTCATTGTGGATTCTTGTGGATTATTATGTTGATGGTGTGTCTCCTACTGTTATTGTAAGTGTGTTTATGTGTTCCATTTCTTAATCTCTTGCTGCTATTTAAACAAAAGAAGTGATAAAGTTTGAATTCATGCATGCCATGCTCAGCTTTCAATTTTGTTTAAAATTTATGTTTTCCACTGTCTAGAGAGGATTCGAATTCATTGTTTGCCCTCTTTAGCCTCTCTTCTTTCTTCCCTGATCATCTCTTTCAGCTAAAGGCATCAGCATAGACTCCTACCTTGCCCCAAAGACCCACCTGCAAAAACTGAGCTCAATCCCCGCACCCTGAATTGCACTCCCTCCAATTGCCACCAAAAAACCCAAAAACTTTAAATCAACCCCCCTTATCAATTTACTAGCCTAATATCTTTGATCCTAATTGGTCAGCTTATTATATTATAAGATCTATCAAATCTGACCCGAGAGAGCCTTCTCATACCTCGTAGGGCTAGCTACGAGGTGAAATGGTTTGATGTAGCCTTGAGAGTTTGTCTATCTCAGCCTAGGTGAATTCCAAGCGCTAACATATTGGCGACCATACTGGGGAGAACATATTAATCGTTTGCTCATTGTCGTGTTATTTCATAAGTCTTAGACGGAGCCTGAAGTTACGCCAGAAGCCTTCGAAAACGCTCTTGTTTTACATCAGCGCAAGTAGATAAACGCTGCTTCAGTCTATCTCCGTGGGATTTGTGAACATAGCGCTTCATTGACACTTTACCCCAGTACATGTATCAAGTTCAGATCTGATTGTTGATGGTGAACAACGATCAGACACTTGAAAGGCTGAAATCATTCACTGGCGACTCCTTTCACTGAAGAATCCAACAACCTGTGCTTCATGGTGACTTCACTGCAGGAAGATCAGTAGCTTTGAGATTTTCAAGATGGATCAGATTGCAAGAAGATATGCTCCCTTGAGCCGAGATCACATTCCTGGTTTTCCAAACAAAATTCCAAAGGTAGATTGGTCAAGGAATTTGCCTACATTTAATGATGATGGTAAGAAGGATGCTGCTTTACATCTAGTCAGATTTCATATGCATATTCGCAAATTCAAGATCAATTTTCCTGAAGATGGTTTGATGAAGATATTCTTGGCCACTCTGGAAGGTAAAGCTCAATCATGGTATGAAAGTTTGCCGCCTTCTTGTATTTATTGTTTAAAGGATTTTCATGCTATGTTCATTGAAAGATATAAGGACTCTTATCCATCATTAAATTTGGTTCAAGACTGTTGCCAGCATGCCTATAGTTTTATTGAAAGCCTTGAGAAGTTTTATGAAGATGATAATTTTATGGATGTTGAGATCATGGAGGCTTTGTATGAGAATCCATTTCAGCAGCACACCGAAATCTTAGAGGATACTTGCCAAGATCAGCAGGTTGAAGATGGCCATATGGCTGTAATTGATGAAAGAGAAGAGCTTGTTTCAGATCTGCCCACAGAAGACAGCAGCATGCAATCCATCAAAGAAAGCTCTACTGTTGAGATCATAGACAGAGTTTTGGATTCAGATGTTCATGAACAGCAAGGTGAGATCTTTGTGCAAGCAAGTGATGAATTTCCATTCAATAACTCAGTAATAAATGATAGTTTGAATGCCTTGTCATATGAAGATAATTATTGTTTAAGCAAAAGAAACCAAAAGGCATTATTTCCTTTGTCTGAAGAGGAGATAGATCAGCTTTTGAAAGGTCTGGTTACATCCCAAGCTACAGCAGATTTGCAATGCACACATAGTCAGGAAAGTGTTGGGAAAACTTTTTCCTCTGTTGAAAAAGATGACTGTCTTGTAGATCAGCAAATAGATAATGTTTTCCTTCACAAAGATGATAATCCGGTTGTCATATCATTTGAAGATGACTTACCATATTGTCTGACTACCGAAGATCATAGCATACAGGATTACCTTTCAGATTCTTCATATGTCTCATGTGTTGAAATGTTATTTCAAGAGGAGATTTGCCCATTCATTTGTTCAGAATTTTTTGAAGCTTATGAGCCTACTTTTACCGAAGCACATGATGAAGGCATATCAGAATTTGAAGCAAAGGATACCCTGTTCTTTCAGCAGGAGGTGGCAGTGGCAAATCCTCATGTTTTTCACGATCCTCTAGCAAGTTTGTTGCAGCCAGCAGTGATAGTGTTTATTGCAGTGTTCAGTGATGAAGGAGATCATGGTCAGCTATGTTTTTGGATGCCCAGTGATAGGTTTGTACTGTTGACCAGAAGATCTGATAGAAAGAATCAATCAAGAAGGCATCTGCTTGATTGGTTGCATTGGCATTTTGATATAGTTTGATGTATATTGTCTTGTAAGCAACACAGGTGGTTGTCATCATGATTCCAAATCTTGATGGATTGCTGCCGTTTTTCCAAAAGCTTTGTAAAGTTTTGTTTTAAGTCGGTCATGAGTCATTTGTGTTTGGTCTGTTGAGTGAGTTTTTTCAAGTTATTTCAGTTTGCCATCGAGTCAGTTTGAGTCAAGTTCCAGTTAAGTTTCAGTCAGTTTTCATTCAATAAATGAGTCAAAGTTTTGTGTCAAAGGTGTAAATAATGACTCCATCGCCCAATGGTTGCAAGCACTGGTCTGCTCTCCCAGATGTCTAAGGTTCTTGGCACCTCCAAGGAGCTACCATCCCCATTGGAGCCAATGTTAGTGTCAGTCTTTTCAGCCTTCCTACAGTGATCAAATATGCTCTTACAAAGTGATTTTGAAATGTCAAGGTCAAATTTTGTCATTTCAAAGAGTTTTCAAGCAAAATTTGGTCACTAGGCATTAGGTCTAGGGTTTGCCCAAATGGCGGTCCATGTCATCATTCAGCTGAGTCTATCATCATTCATATGGTTGTCATTATCATCTCAGTGTCTAAGGAGTCTTTTTACACCTGGTCCATGCTTCAGTTGCCACCCAGGCAAGGTCATTTCCCTCTCCTGGGGTTTTGAAGGCAATTTCTCTTGGATGGTCAAATCACCGGCAAAACTTGTTTCTTGATGTTCATACACCTTCCCCTATCCTTAAAGTACCTTATCAAACACTCCCCATCCCTTAGATCCGCCAAATTGCTCATTTTTGTACAAACCCTAGTTTCTAGCTACAACCTGGCAATTTTCTAGGTTGGGCCTGTGTTTTGCTCTTTTCGACCCCTTCCCCTCACTCAATCTCTGAGATTCCACTTTCCCCTGCCTCCTAACATCCCTCCCCACTCCCAAAAATTTCCCCAAGAATTTAGAAGCCCCCTATCCCCTTCATTTCGCTCCATTTCGACAAAATCCCTTACTTCACACATCGGGACAAGTCGCACTCAAATGATGTTTCAGAGAAATAAAAGATGAATTTTGGAAAACTGAGAGAGGTTTTTGTCCACAACATGCCAAGGAAGAAAAACCTCTTTCACTTTTTACACAGGTGTCATGGTTTGAGAGAAATGTCAAAAATACCGGTGAGAACGAAGGTGCTCCAAGGACGGTTGGCCAAAGCACAAAAACGAAGGAAAACGCCCGATCCACTTCAAACTTTGGCCAAAGCCTCTTTGACTGAGCATGGTACTTGATTGGGGACTCCCAGCCCAAATTTCAAGAAATTTGGAGAAAATTTTGTCATTTGTGAATTTTTTGTGCAAATTACAGGTTTTTCCTAGGAACCGGTCTCACCCCGGGTGAGACCCGTTTGAAGGGCTGCTCGGAATTTTGAAAACTTGGCATTTTTGGAAAGGGAATTCAAAAAGAAAAATTACCAATACTTGGGAGAAGCCTGATTTTGAGTTTTGAGCCTCCAAAAGCTCAAAATACACCTAAAAAATGACTTTCTGCCCACTTTTTGAGTTGCAGAAAGTGACCTTGGGAGAAATGGTTTTTGAGAGGTCAAATCAACACCAAATTCAGAAATTCCACTTGAGATGGAAAGTAGACAGGCCAAGCTTTCCAATGAGCCATCTTGCACCGGATTTGGACCAGTGGAACCCACTCAAAAACAGCTGTGAAGGGGCGCGACCAGAACTTCCAGATTTGCCAGAATTGCCATTTTCGGTCAAAAAACACTGTTTTGACTATGGTTGACCATTTTTACTTGTAGATGATGGATGAATGTAATATTTTCATGGCACTTTGATAGGTTTTATCTTTCTTTACTCTTCTAGAAGCTTCTTTGATGTAAATAGTGAATAATTAATGCATGGATGAGTTAGCTAAGTAATAGAGGCAAGTTGTTGGGCTGCCTATTTTCTAGTTCTTAGTTTAGAATTAGTTCAAACTGCTCCTAGGAAGCTGAGCTCGACCCCTAGAGGTGGGGAAAGGAGTTAGATGGTCTAGGAGGTCTATATTATGCTCTCTCCTTCTCATTTTCATGGTTGGACTCTAGAGGGAGAAGGGCTATTGTATTTTTGACTTGTATTTTCTGCAATTTGAGGAAAAGGAAGGCCAGGGTTTTGCAGACTTCATTGTGGATTCTTGTGGATTATTATGTTGATGGTGTGTCTCCTACTGTTATTGTAAGTGTGTTTGTGTTCCATTTCTTAATCTCTTGCTGCTATTTAAACAAAAGAAGTGATAAAGTTTGAATTCATGCATGCCATGCTCAGCTTTCAATTTTGTTTAAAATTTATGTTTTCCACTGTCTAGAGAGGATTCGAATTCATTGTTTGCCCTCTTTAGCCTCTCTTCTTTCTTCCCTGATCATCTCTTTCAGCTAAAGGCATCAGCATAGACTCCTACCTTGCCCCAAAGACCCACCTGCAAAAACTGAGCTCAATCCCCGCACCCTGAATTGCACTCCCTCCAATTGCCACCAAAAAACCCAAAAATCTTTAAATCAACCCCCCTTATCAATTTACTAGCCTAATATCTTTGATCCTAATTGGTCAGCTTATTATATTATAAGATCTATCAAATCTGACCTGAGAGAGCCTTCTCATACCTCGTAGGGCTAGCTACGAGGTGAAATGGTTTGATGTAGCCTTGAGAGTTTGTCTATCTCAGCCTAGGTGAATTCCAAGTGCTAACAGCAACAACACCAAATCACTCTCCCCCTTTGACATCAAGGGCAAAGGGTTATGCTCCCCCTAAGAACATGCTCTATAAACCAGATCTGCTGAAGTCTCTGAATGAACTCCCCCTTTGTATATGCCATGGTGCTCCAATCTGATAATGCTCTTTCTGAGAACAAGCTGAGATGTCTGCTCTGCTATATAGTGCTATTCATGCTCAATTTCCCCCTGACTGCAAAAAGATGTTCTACAAGAAGAACATGACTCTATATATCATAAATGACCTTCCTATCACCAAAAGACTCAATACATACATTTATCACAATGGTGATACATCAAAAGTTTACATATGATATCATTCATCCCAGGCATAGTGGGGAAACAAAGGCCGTTACATGACCTGAAGAGATAACTACAAAAGAGACACACTATTACATAAAGACCAATCACCTAAGATAAATATCAGCAATCAACACTGTATGATCTGCTTCATAGTATCTGTCAACATCAACTTGCATTAGTGCATGAATCTCCAAGGTATGAGAAACACCATAGCCATCCAGATCTGCATGAACTAAGAGTCATCAAATGGGAGTATCTGCATCAGTCAACATATGAATGAAACCTATCATCATATAGGTAAGATCTCATCATCATCATGTCTCCAACAATGCAACTTTGAATAATCATCCATATATCCAGCCAACAATCTTTATCCATATATGTACCAAGAACAATAAAGACTCCATGCAAGCACCATTAGAGAATCAACCACAATTCTGATCCAAGAACCATGTGACCAACTCATAACCATAGTAAGATGAATCATAAGCATCATCACCAAGGACCATAATGCCAACAATGCATTAAGAATATATGCTCCCCCTAAACCTGTGCCATCTGTCAGATCTGATCATGCATATCAATAAGAAGAGTCAGCCAATAAATGCTTTAAGACAGGTACGCAGTTGTTCTTTATCTGCCCTGCGTAGCCACGCACTTCACCTTCTTCTCCCCTGCGTATACCCGCAGAGACCCTTCTGCCGCACTGCGCATGTACGCAGACAGTCTTCTACTACAGCGCGTACCCACGCAGCTGTTCCATCAGATGCGCCGCGTACCTTTATGTACTTATGCAGGTTATCCTTCTGTCGCGCCGCGTACCACCGATCATGATACGCACCTTTTCTTCTGTCTTGCCGCGCCCGTCCGCATGTGCTCTTCTAATAAGCCGCATACCTCCGCACAGGGACTGTTCCTTCACTTGCGTACATCCGCACCCAGTCTTACGCTCTGCTGCGTACGCCCGCACTTTCACAGATAATGATCTGCGTACTTTTGATTAGGGCCAAATTAAAAGTCCTCCTCTGTGCCACTGACAGTCAGATTCCCAGATCTGATAGATTCACTTCCAACTTCACTTGCCTACTGCCTTCAAACAAGCATGTACGCAATTGTGCAGTATCCAACTCGTGTATATATGCGACTTCCCTTTATGAAGTTTGCATATGAGATTCAGGACACTGAAGTTTTGTACTTTCAGCTCCCTTTGATTCTGGTATGTCTGTACATTGTGCTGTGCCACCTTTTTCTGACTGTACTTCCTTTTTCCTCCATATCTTCAAGCGTGATGATGACATTTTCTCCTTTTGATATGGTGCCCACACTTTGTTCCTACATTCCTTAGCTATATGTCCAAGCTTGTTACATGCATAACATCTTACATGTTTCATATTCCTCCTGTAACAATCAGCAGCTTTGTGACCAAACATATTGCAAGCAAAGCAATATCCATAAAAATACCTTGATTGAGATGACTTGTCTGCATAATGGTCTTGAACCCTTCTTCTTCTACATCTAGCTGCAACATGTCCAAGATTATGACATACATAACACTCAACATTATTCATAGGAGGAGTAAAGGATTTTCTTTGAGGAATCTCTTTTCTTGGTTGATGATGAGATTGATCTTTCATTTCTTTGTTGATCACTTTAGATTTCTCTTTAGAGTTCCTTGCCTCACCTTGTGAACTAGATTCACCTTCAACAGATTCATGGAAACCAAGACTAGTCTTTATAGCAGGAGACCTTTGACTACTAAGAATATCATCCAAGACTTTAGAACTATCTTGAAATCGTAAAAGCTTATCCTTTTCTTCTAGTTTACCTTTCAAGATATTTACCTCAACCTGAAGCTGTTCTTCCTTTTCAAGAGATTGATTTTTCAAATCTTCTTCAGCTTTCCTTCCTTCTTCCATTTGTTCCCTTAGTTTGAGAATCTCCTTTTCTTGTTCTTCATTCAGATCCTACTGCATTTGACGAACTCGGAAGGCACATTCTAGTTGAGATTTTAAGCTGGTGACTTCGTTTTCTTGTTTTGTAATATCTTGGAGTAGATCTGTATTCTGCTTCTTTGATTCTTCAAGATCTCCTTTTAGTGAGAGGATTGTAGCTTCAAGATTTTCATAGTAGCTGGATCTATCTTTGAGTTTCTTGATGGTTGTGCTTCTTTCGTTGACTTCTTTTCTTAATGATGTCACTTCATGCTGCAATTTTTGACATTGGTCTTCCTTGTCCTTGAGTAACTTTCTTACCTTGTTTCCTTCTTCTAGTTGGGCCTTTAGTTTGGTCGCTTCTTCTTTGAAATCACATGCCCTTTTGTTCAATAGATCTTGTTGATCTCTAATTTTGTCTGTCAGCCTTTTAAATTCTGCCTCTATTTGATATCTTTCTTGTTCACCCATAAGAGCAAATTCAGTAGTTTCGCTATCACTTTCATCTCTTCCAAAAGGAAAGATAGCTGGAACATCAGAGGATAATATATTCATACCTGATAATGATTCTGAATCTGAAGAGATTCTTATACCTAATCCCCAATCGATTCTCCCACTGTCATAGTTCTTCTGAGATGACTTCTTTTTCTTAGGTGCTTTCTTCTTAAGCTTCTTTTCCATTGTTCCACGGATCTCCTTCAAGCGATCAAGCTTCTATCAAAGGACCTGCTCTGATACCAATTGTTGGAAATAATACTGAGAGGGGGGGGTGAATCAGTATTATCACATTAATAAAACTTTTTCATTTCCATAATTAGATTCATATATGCTACTTCCACAACTCCTTATGATTAAGTTAATTAATCTTCAATGAGTGCATTAGAACTTTATCAACCATATTATCAGTTAACAAATGCAGTAACATAGAATAGATCATCACACATAAGGCACACACATGAACACCATGATATAAGGTGGAAACCCAATGCGGGAGAAAACCACCTGCTGCAAGTCATCTCAATCTTCTTCTTAATAAGAAAATCCTTTTAAAATATTTGTACTGGTGCAGTCTTATACCAGTACGGGAGCTACAACCCCCTTTGCTCTTGTACTAGCCGATCCATTTACTAGTACGCAGGCTGCTACCTGCTACAATGCTCCAAAGATCTCCCTTAGCTTTTGTACTATCTTAGATACTAGTACATAGGCGCTGGCCTACAATCTTCTCTCCTCCAGGTACCACGTTTCATCAATTTTCAGACTGGATACACTGAAGAACAACACATAATCTGACAGGCCACATTTCATCCAATTTTCATACTGGACCCAACAACAACTTTGAAGCTCATAATCAAACAACCTACTGAATCACCCAATCACCAGATCCATACATATACAATGATATTATGAGAGTTATCAACCAGATCTAGTACATCAGATCACATGAAGATAAGTCATTTTAAACCGATCCACTCATCCAACAAAACTCATTCACTCAATCACTGCTGTTATTCTGCTCAACTGCTCGCCTGCTTATGTACGCACTATAGTCAACTGCTCATCGGCTTACGTACGCACTGTACTCAACTGCTTACCTGCTTACCTACGCTCTGTGTCCATTGAACTGCCTGCGGACCTCCGCACCTGCAACCCTTCTGTGCCTGCGTACCGGCGCACCTGAAACTCTTCGTCCCAGCGTATGTACGCACTTTTCTTTCACTGTACCTGCGTACCTTCGAGCATAGATAATTTCAAGACTTCAAGAATAACCCAGACAGTCAGATCTACAGATCTGATCATGCGCCGAAAAGATCTCAATCCATCAGTAGATTTGCCTTATTTAGATCTAGACATTACACCCAAGAGATCATAATATTTCAGATCTAGCTCTCATAAGATGTTCAACCCAAAAGCATACCCAAGCCAAATGATCTCCTTTGCTTTATATAGGCAAGCTCTTCCTCAAATCATGGATCAATACCACGAGCCAAAACCATAATAACACAATACCGTCGGCTAAATATCAAGGGTTAAACATAAGAAACCCCACGTGTGTTTTTCTCTGCCTTGAAGTAAGTGCACTGGGGGTACGCACCTCCTGAACGGGATAACTGCGGGTATGTACGCACTTTATGTAACATTGGCCTGCGTGTACGCACCTTCTGTAAGGTGTACCTACGTACCCCTTATTTTCTTCAATATTTGATAGCTGATCATCAATCTCTGCTACTGTGATTTATCACCTAAATGGGTTGCCATCAAGGACAACACTTTAGCCATAATGCCAACAAAGACACCTCCTGCAAAATATCCCTGAAAAGTGCCCTTTTTCCATTAGCGCGGGTCCACAGTGTACTACCTGCGCCAATGAGGGAGATCCTCAAAAGAAGGCGTGCCCATTGGCGCTCTGTCTTAGAGTAACACCCGCGCCAACCGAGTTTGGAAAAGATTTTTAACAAACGCGCGCCCGGATGTTTTTTCACTTCAACTCATGAAGTCTTTTGAGGATAAAGCTAATCTTCTAGATGTCGAGATTCATCATCTATCCCTTACATCTATCCACAGCGGCTTTTTGGAGATAATTCCAATCCATAATGGGTGTCTTGATGCATTGTATCTTCCTCCCCTTCTCCATCTATAAAAGTCTGTCCTCATGCATTTGACAAGCTAGTTTTTGAGTAGTGGTGATAGTGCTAGTAGTGATAACGCTTGTCTTGAGTGATAGTAAGAGTCTTGGAGCATAGGGAGGTTATGCTGCCAGAAGTCTGAGAGAGAAAGGTCTATTGCAAGACATATGTAGCTGCTCGCCCAGCCAGAGGAGAGATTCAACGTCAGAACTTTGGTTGTATTTTTCTCTGTTGATTATTCATTAATAAATGACTATCATTATGGTTCTGATCTTATTGTTCGTTATGATAATGTTTGATCTATATCTTTTCTGACTGATATATAGTTGTATTTAGTGGATTTTATGCTTGTATTCGCTTCGTTCTTTGCATGTGCAGGTATCCATTCGCGGAGATCGTGAGGATCGTGACCTGCCAGAGCAAGGGAACGGGAGTATCAACTCTTCTACGACACTAGCGTTGGACTCCAGGTTGGTTCTCGTAATCCACTTTCAATTTGCAACTAGGAACTTGCATGGTAGCGTTGATTGATTGTTTCTAGACCCATTTTGGGCTAGTGGGATCGCCTCTGTCCGCAGAGGGGATTTACCTCTCCAACATGAAGATGAGAGACTCAGGAATTCGATGAAATCCAAAACCGATACGAGTATACTAAATGGAAGTATACACAACTAGAAGAAGAGGTCAAGCAGATTGGGAAAGCGAGAGATTAGGGTTTGGCAAAAATCTTGGAATTGCAGCAATATATTGATGAAGCGAAGGACGAGATCGCAGTGTTGAAGAAGGTCGTGAGACAGAACTCAGGTGGAGGAGTGTCTCATGTGAAAGGCAAGGAACCAGAATCTTACGATGGTACAAGGAATGTGAAGACTCTTGGTAATTTTCTATGGGACATGGAGCAATACTTGGAACACTTGGGTTTACCTGATGAGGAGACTAAGGTGAAAGTGGCTGCTCAGTTCTTGACGAAATATGCTAAAATGTGGTGGCGAAGAAGGATGGATTAGATTGCCAATGGCAGTGCTGACGACATTACTTCGTGGGAAGACATGAAGAAAGCTTTGCAGGCCCACTTCAGTGCTCAGGATGAAACTTGGGAAGCAAGGATGAAGATAAAATATATGAAGCAAACGGGAAGTCTGCAGGCATATCAGCGAGAGTATGCAGGTGTGTTTTGGAACTTCCAGACATGGCAGAGAGAGACAAGGTATTCAACTTTGTTATAGGGCTGAAACCTTGGGCACACAATGAAGTGAAGAGGCAGAAGATAAAGACACTTGAAGAAGCTTTTGCGGCAGTAGATTGTTTGGTGGAGCATTATGACAAAGCTTCTGATGAGAAAAAGAAGAAGTTCGATAAGCGGAAGGAGAAAAGTACTAAAGATGATGCATTGAAATCAAATGATAAGTCGAAGACAAAGAAGCCATTGAAGTGTTGGATATGTGCGGAACCACATACGGTGAAGAATTGTCCTTCAAGACTGAAAGTGGTTGCGATAGCACAATCTAATACGAAGAAAGAAGAGACTTCTGTGGGGGTGATGCAGATTCTTGGAGCTGCAGCTGCTACGGAAGCGGTCTCACGAAGAGATCCGGAAAGGAACAATTTGGAATATGTTTGGATGAAGATTGGGAGTGCGGATGTACTCACTATGGTGGATAGTGGGGCTACTCACAACTTCATGAGTGAAGATGTTGCGAGAAGGATTGGGATGAAATTTGTACCAGTGCAGGCACAGATTAAGATAGTGAATTCTCCTCCTGATTCTGTGATTGGTGTGGCTGAAAAGGTGGACACAACACTAGGTGAGTGGACCAGGAAAGTCGACTTCATGATAGTGCGGATTGACGACTATGAAGCTGTGCTAGGAATGGAGTTTCTAAAACACTATGATGCGATGATAGTGCCACATTTGAAGAAGTTGTACATTTATGATGGAAGGGAAGATGTACCCATTGGTGTTCCAACCATTGTAGTGACGAGACCCGAGCGTAAGTTAGCAGTGATGCAGATGGAGGACAAGAAGTGCATGGATAAGATATGTAAGCGGATGTCTACTTCTGAGGTAAAGCTTGCGGAACAATCACAGGTTATCAAAACATTGTCTGATAGTATCTTGGATTTGTCTAGGAGGCTGGAGGAAGTTGGGGATGAGGATGACGATGATATGAGGTCGAATATCCAGGTGGAGGATCGAGATGCCTATCTTCAGAGGATGGAGGTGGAAGATCTAGACAGGTGGATTGAGCTGATCAGTGAGGGAGAGCCTTCAGGCTCCGCTCCCTCCACATCTTCTTAGATGACTTAGAAGATGGGGCTCATTGTTAGCTGCTCATGGCAGTGAGTCCTTAAATAGTTGAGCAAGTATGACAGGTAGATGATGCAGGAATGGTTTGGAATTAGCATCATGACATGTTGCAGATGGGATGGAGATTCCATGGACCTGAGCATGGGTTTGGAGCAAATTCTTGATGAGTTCAAGATTGTGACAGGATGCTGAAGAAACAACCAATGGTGGCATGGAGAAGGTACATTCTCATGAGTTGGGCGTTACGGTTGGATTAGCTACCCAATCAGTTCGATGACATCAGTGCATACAGTGCACTGGGTTTGTGTCAGATAGATGTCTTGGTTTCGAATGGGATGTTGTGTTGGTTGGAGTATTATGCAAAGGAGTTCACATGATGGAACGACACATGGTGGAAACGGTCGTTTTTGATATGTTGTAGGGATGTTTGCAATGTATGGACTAGTTGATATCATGGATCAGGGAGATGACTGTTCTGATGGATTATGAGATGTTGGATGGCAGCTACGGTGGATGGCCGAATTGCTGAGGACGGCAATTACTTTTGGTGGGGGAGGATGTAATGCCCTGCGGTAGTCATGACGGACGGGCGACAAGGGCAACCCACCGGGCGAGCTGAACGACGGAGGACGAGCTGCGGTTGGCAAGGCGCGGTGAGGGAGCGAGCTACAGATGGAATGGGCAAGCGGGCGAGCATGGAGAATGCCAACGCCGCAGATTTATAGTGGGTGAGTGAACGCTCTACCCACGAGCCGACTTGAGCAATGGGCAAGAGCCACAACGGTTGGGCAATCGTATGGACGGGCCGATGTGTTGGTGGGGCCACATGTTATAACATGTGGGCCGACATTTAAAAACAAAACCAAACGATGGAGCAGTGAGGGCGACCATATAAACCAACGAACGAGTTGTGGTGGAGAGGCAATCACTTGGACAGCAAACAATCAAGTGAGAAGTGCGAAGTGTTTCTGCGGTTCTGCGGCTAAGGTAGGGCGGATGCACCCGCACGACAGGTGAAACAGATGGAAGCAAACGAGCATAAGGGTGACCCGCGGTTGGGGCGCCGAGTGAACGATCGTAGGGCAGCCACGTGTGTGTGCGGTTGAATGGGTTCGCGTAGGGTTGCACGATGTGCGCCCGCCGAACAAAAGTGCGACCGAGTGAACGGGCGACCCGTGGAGGGCGCACCCAGTTCGGGTGGACGATTCGTGCGAGGCGACACGGAGGTGTGCCCGCCGACCGGTTGAACAAAACGAAGTGCCAAGTTTTGGTGAACAAAGGTGTGACGAGGCGTGCAGAGGGCGCTCAAGTTAGGTGACACAAACACGGGAGCGCGCCCGAGTTGGGCAAATGCCATGGTTCATTCGATGAGCTGAACGAACGCGTTCGAGAGTAAATAGAGAGTTGGGCAGAATGTGCGGCGACCATTCGGAGGTGCCGACGAGCTGGGCGACGGGTTTGCCAATGAATGTAAAATTTGGCTATGTGTAAATTTGGGGTTTCCTCCAAGATTTAACTTTTCCTTTGAAAGTTTAAGATTTATATATATTGATATACGAGTAGACTCACATTGGGGAGTTTCCCCTCCCTTTATACTGTTGTGCATTTATACATGTTAATGCTGTTATGATGAATGTTCATGGTTTTCATCATGTATAAAGGATAACTTAATACTTGGTAACGAAGAAATAAACTAAGTATGAATGTTAGGCGTAGTCCATGACCGTGAGTATTGGTGAAAAGAAAAGGGTCGGTGGTGCCGCACCTCGCTATAGTGCGGTTGGAAGAGTACCGCCAGTGTAGGGGCGTGACAAATGGGATGGTGATTGAAAGTATACTGCCATCCTCCATGTCATTTATTTTACACAAAAATAAATGAAAAATGGAATACAACGTTTTCTCTGACTCTATTGCAGATTGTCACTATTTTTCGTTGCATAGTTTGGTTTGTGCCTTTGCTTTAGTTCACATCCCATGTGAATGTAGTGACACGAACATCAATCCCACAGGATCGCGATTGAAACGTATATTGCCATCAGCCATGTCATGTCTTAGTTGGAAGTCCCAATCAATTATTGTTTTGGACAACTATTTTTTATCATGACAACTGTTCATATGGATGAAATTAATTGAACTATAGTAAACAATAAGTTTTTGTATTTAGAAACATCTTATAATTTAGTATGGGAGACATTAAAAGATGAACATATATTGTAGAATTGTTTTACATTTCGAAATAATAATAATTAGTAATCAAAATTTATAGTACACTAATTATTCATATAAATGAAAATTAAATGTAAGAATATGAGGTGTATGAGGATGAGCTTATGTAGTTTGATTGTTTTATATTTTGAAATAATGAAATAAGTGATGCAGTGTACTAATTATTTATATAAATGAAAATTAAATGTAAGAATATGAGGTTTCTTGGATGCCTATATGTAATTTGATTGTTTTAATTTTGGAATTTTTTAAAAATATTTTTCAATCAAAATTTAATCAAATTTATTAAAATCACCCAATATAAAGTGATTATAATTTAAAGGTTTAAAGAAATTTTCATTAAATTAAATTTATTTATATATTTAAAAAAAATCACTAAATTATTTTGTTATTTAAAAGAATAATTACACAATATCTCAAAAAATTACCTAGAATCCTGACCAGCAAGGAACATGTCACACATAAAACAGGTTGGCAATTATCTACATAAATATTCTCCATGGAAACTCAAGGTGATGAACCTAGTGATAAATTTATGACCCCAACATGCCGGGATGATTTTATCTTATAATGTCATGCCATGTGAAACATGGTTCACAAAGTAGGATGATTTTATCTTATAATGTCATGCCATGTGAAACATGGTTCACAAAGTACGTTGTGCAAGTGGAATAAATTTGAAATTTGTAGCATACTGTATTCTGTGTGAATTATTGGTGATTTTTTATTTTCAGTTACATTAATCATTCTCAGACACTTTAAATATTTTATTTATTTTTTAATTTTAGATTTGATTTAAAATATTCAAAATTCATTTATATATTCAAAATATTTTTAAACCATAAAAAATTATAATTTTATCAGGGTTTTGTCAAAATAAAACATTATTGAATAATTTGTTTCCAAAATACAAAAGTTGAAGAGACATTTTCCAAAATTTAATATTTCTTTAAAAATAAATCCATTATATTTACACTCTAATCTATAAATAATAATAACAATAATAATAGATTTAGATTTATAATACACTAGTCATCTATATAAATGAAAATTAAATATAAGAATAGGAAGTTTATAGAAATAAGTATTTGTAGTATGATTTTCTTACATTTTCTAGTTTTTTCAGAAATATTTCTCAATTAAATTTTAAATTTTTTAATTAAAACAAGAAACAATAATTTAAATGTTTCAAAAAAATTTCATTGAATTGAATTTATTTATTTATATATTTAAAAATATATTTTAAATCATTTATAAAAAACTCATTCCAAAAATAAAATAATTACAAAATATCTTGAAAAAAAATTATGCATGGACAAAACAATTTGCCTAGAACAAGTCACAGATGAAACATGTTGGAAATTATCTTAAAAAAAACTAAAACATGTTGGAAATTATCTTAAAAAAACTACATAAAATCTCAACGTGATTAAAGTGGCAAGTAAAAACCATAAAATTTTATGATTTGATCTTATAATGTCACTTCAGTGCTCCGCGTGTAAAGGATAATGAATACCCGGGGACCACAGATGATCGAAGCTTCATTCTTTTGGTAATTGTATGACACCCGTACAATGAGTAGGAATCTCTTGTTATTAAATAAGCTGAGTTGTATATATATACTTTTGGATTTTGTCAGACTGGTTATTCAATCCTAATCCTCTACTGCCCTGCTTTATTTAATGCTCATTGGCAAGCCAGCCAATAATATAGCACAAGCGGTACATGTAGGTACCTGTTGTCGTACATGTAGGTACCTGTTGTCGAACCAGTCTTTTCATTTATTAATTTTATAGTATCCAAGGTATCCATCACGAACCAATTCTTTTCATTTATTAATTTTACAACGTCCAATGTATCCATCATATAACACCAGTTGTATGGGTAGGAATCCATGATTTATGAATCTGTCTTACCAGTTGTTTTGGTTGGTTGGTATGCATTATATAACACCAATTGTCTGGGTAGGGATCCATGGTGTATGGATCCATTTCCTTATTCAATTGCTTTTCAAGGTGTTTGTTCGTATGATAAAAATGTGTGTAATTACTTCTCCATGATATTTAAGGTATGCATGAGAGTGAATCCATGGTTGACTAATCTAATTTTTCATTTAATTGCATTTTAAGGCGTTTGCTCATATAAAAAAGATGTGTAGTTTTGTTTTTGTTTTTTGTTTTTAAGTTATTCATTACATAATTCTTATAAGATTTTGTTTTATTTAGGTAAGTTAAAATGTGTTTTCTACACTTATTAGGAGATAGTGAGTATAATTTTTTTATTATATATATAATTTAAATTAAAATATATGTATAAATGTGTGGAGGAAGTTTAATTGGTGATCAAAATAATGTGAGTCTTGTGAAAAGTGAGAGATCCAAGATTTAAATCTTTTTATTGTGAAGGAAAGTAATAGATCCCATTAGATTGTTTGGTTCCTCTAACATGCCAAATATATATGTAAAATTATTTCCTTTACTTCATATAGATAAAAAATCTTTGAAATATTAGAATTGATAACTGGCAAATTGTATACTTATTTTTATACCTTGGTAAAGTGACCTTTGAGTCAAAAGTATAACCTTTGCTTTGATTTTTTTACTTTATCAATACCCTACATTGTCAATCTTCTTTTTATCAATACCCTATCATACCAACACAAAGGTTATAATATGATGGTAGTAAAAGTTTGCATAAATATACATATCCATATCAATGTGTATTCTTTATTAAACCTTAAGCATTATTGTCTTTCAATCTCAACCGTTAAATCACATCTCAAACTTTAAAATTTTGGGCCATATAGAAAATTATTATATTTTTCTAATTAAAAATAGTTGAAAGTAATTATTATAATACAAAATCAAAACAATTTTATATTTTTTTTGGCGTATTCTCATTTATAAACGAAATGCTTTTTTTACTTGAATTTCATGATACAATCACAAGTAAGATTGTGATTTTTTTTTGTTTAAAATACATTTTTGAATGCGTAAATAGATTTAACCCCTGAAACCTGGAGCATTTAAATTTCACATATTAAATAACTTAAACGTGTTTATTTAAAAATTTCAGCCAAATTTTAATTAAAAATAACCAAAAAAAGGTATTTCATCTATAAATTAAACTACTCCTATTTTAATTATAGAAACATGAGAAACACTCTAACAAACTTACATATTAATCTAAAGTAACAATTATATAACACAATCAAAACAATTTTATGATTTTTATGAAAGTATTAGAGACATTAAAACAAAATGACAATTTAATGTGGGTATAGTTAGCAATTTCATATATTTATATAGATGTTAATAGAGATAGATTCATCATTATTATTTAAAAGAAAATCAAATTAATAATAATTTGTTGGTAATTCATAAAAGGTAGGTTTTCACTATAAATATATATATAAATAATTATATTAAAATAAAATATTATAAAAAATATATATTATTAAGTGCTATGTGTGAATGGTGATAGTTTCATCACTATTATTAATAATAATTTATTGGTAATTTATAAAACCTAGGTTTTCACTATATGTATAAATAAATATATTAAAATAAAATATTATGAAAAAAATATTATTAAGTGTTATATGTAAATGGAGATATTTCATCACTATTATTATTTAAAAAAGAAAAAAAACCAAACCATTTAGAATTATTTAGTGGTAATTCATAAAAAAAACAAAAAAGTAGGTTTTCACTCTCACACTCTTTCTACTTTATTTTCGTTGAATTAAACTAAAAAATAAAGATAATAAAAATTAATTATATTATTTTAAGATAATAACTAAGTTAAAATATAATTGAATTTTATGTTACTATGAAAGTAATGAACAAAGTCTAATCATTAGATTTTTCTGTGGAGCATACTTTATTATTTTATAATGATAAATATGTTTAAAATATAATATTATTTTATATTAGTATTGAATATATTTATATATTTAAAATTTTAATTAAATAATAATAAGTTTAAATTAAATATATATTAATAATTACATTAGAAAAACTTTAGTATTAAAAAGAAAAATATTACTTGAAAGAATAGCTTCCGCTTAAGAAACAGATCCAGCTTAGCATGATAAATAGTTTGAGCAGAGTCTCCAACGGCTAAATGGACTAACGGCTAATTTTGACCTTAAGACCCAGGTCAAATTATTATTTATTAATTTAATATTATTTTTCTTATGGAAATAAGTTAAATTAGGTAAAATGGTTGGTTTTAAAAAGGAATTTATTTATTTAAAATAAAAATTAATATATATATATATATATATATATATATATATATATATATATATATATATATTAGGTTATTAAAAAGTTAGGATTAATAATTTCAATAGTTGGTTTGAAAAGAAAATTTATTTATTTATTCAAATTATTTAATAATTATTATTGGTATTATTATGATGATGATGATGATTAACGTCGGCTGAGACCAAATAATGGTCTATCGGACCTAAAGAAACAAATTATCTATTTTGATTTAAGATTTTATTCCTATGCTCAAAAATCTTGGAGAGAAGCCTCCCGAGCTCACTATAATTTTGACATTGTAAAAGGCTAGGAAGGTCAGTATTGTAACAAAGATTGTGAAACTGAGATCTAATGTGGTTATACGCGGGGCACTCTAAGAGGAAGTGGTTTTCATCCTCGATGTTCCTATTCTCACATATATGGCAAATCTTTTCCGTCCATGGCGTTTTAGGAACTATATATATATATTAATTAAAATCATAATATTAGGTTGACGAGTATTTTTATTCAATAATAATTTAATGGTTAGTTTATTTTTATGGAAATTAGTTAAAATAAAAATAAAATAATTTTAAGGTTAAAGATGTAATTATTTATTTATTTAAATTATTTATTAACAATTATATATATATATATATATATATATATATATATATATAGATATATTATAATAAAAGTTATAAAATTAGGCTATTAAGGTAAAAGTTAGGATTAATAAGTAAAATCATTTTAATGATTAGATTAAAAAGATTATTTATTTATTTATTTAAATTATTTAATAATAATAATAATAATTATTATTATTATTATTTTATTATTCAATAAATATACTCGTCAACCTAATATTATGATTTTAATTAAAATATATACATATATAATAATTTGAATAAATAAATAAATTTTCTTTTCAAACCAACCATTGAAATTATTAATCCTAACTTTTTAATAACCTTTATTATCTATATATATATATATATATATAAATTTTTATTTTAAATAAATAAATAAATTCCTTTTTAAAACCAACCATTTTACCTAATTTAACTTATTTCCATAAGAAAAATAATAATAATAATAATAATATTATTAAATTAATAAATAATAATTTCACTTGGGTACTAAGGTCAAAATTAGCGGTTAGTCAATTTAGCCGTTGGAGACTCTGCTCAGATTATTTATCATGCTAAGCTCGATCTGTTTCTTCAACTTGTCCTGACGATGAACCACACTAGTTGGTTCGAAACACGTTGACAAATGTATGTCTACATCCGAAGTTATTCTTTCAAATATTATGGATCACAGAAGCCTCAATTCAACTAAAAATATTACTTTTCAGGAAATCAAAAAGTAAGATCTTTTGGGTGCATACTAAAACTTGAAAAACTAATTTGAAAATATAAACGGAGTTGTCTATAATGTGACTTTTTGGAGATTCCATTGACGGAATCTGGCGGAAGAGAGGTTAAATCTTGATTTGTTGCAGTTAAAATGGTTTTTTAACTGTATATCTGGATTCAGCACCATGAAAAACCTTTGCGACGCTTTGATCGTGCAGAAACTAGCTATCAAACTTGAGATTCCACTAAATTGCTGCCCGATTTTGACGAGAAAAACCCACCGAAAAAACTTCCAAAAAATAACATTATAGACAACTGCAATATAAACCGAGCTATATCTAAGACCTAAAACCTATTTCTAAAAATACTATTTATATTTACACTCTACTGTGAAAAATAAAAAACCATCCAGATACACTGAACACTAATCATCCACAAAAATTACTAGGCGGAGTCTGGTGAAAGCTACCCTCTACACATGACAAAATATATTGACGAGACGGGTCACGGATGAGAAAGGTTGAAATTTATCTGCATAAAAATTTTGCGTGGAATCTCAAACTATTAAAAAGTTTATGATCAGCACGCTTCGGTGATTTTAACTTAAAATTTTTCACTTCAATGCTCTCAGTAAAGGAATGAATGCCATGGGCAACACACGGCCAACGACAATTGAAACATCTGTTTCCTTCAGTTGAGGACATAGTACACTGAACTCCATGTGTTACAAAAAGACCGTGACAGGTAGAGATCATTAAATGTTCTAAGTAGCCACGCATGATCGAAGCTTTATTCTGTTGGTAATCGTAAGACACTTGTACCATTAGTACGAATTTGTTGTTATGAATGGAGTTGTTTATAATGCGATTTTTTGGAGATTCCGATAAAAATAAATAATTTGTTAATAGGTATTAAATAAATTAAGTAGTATATATTTATTTTTAGATTTTAGTAAATTAATTATTTAACTATGAATAATACTTATTGACAAGCCACTTATTTATTATCATAATAATATAAGAACTATACATGTAAGTCCCTGTTGTGGAACCAGTTCCTTTCATTTGTTAATTTTATAACATCCAAAATATCCATCATATAACACCAGTTGTATGGGTAAGAATCCATGATTTATGAATCTGTTACCAGTTGTTTTGTTGGTTGGTATGCATTATATAACACCAATTGTCTGGGTAGGGATCCATGGTGTATGGATCCAATTCTTCATTTAATTGCTTTTCAAGTTGTTTGGTCATATGATAAAAATGTGTGTAATTACTTGTCCATAATATTTAAGGTATAAATTACCAATCCTTTTACCGATTGTTTTCGTTGGTAGGGGTGTTACTCTGTGTAGGAATCCATGGTTCACGAATCTATTTTTTTATTTAATTGCATTTCAAGGGTGTTTTTTCATATGATAAAGAATCCTTTTACCAATTGTTTTCGGTGGTAGGTGTGTTACTCTGTGTAGGAATCCATGGTTTACGAATCTAATTTTTAATTTAATTACATTTCAAGGGTGTTTGTTTACATGATAAAGATGTATAGCTATTTCTCGAAGGTATGCATTACATAATTTTATTGGTAATTTTATAAGATGTTGTTTCATTTGGTTAAGTTTAAATATGTTAGAGATGTATATTTTTTTAGGAGAGATAAAAATGTATATATATATACATATATAATTATTTAAAAAATATAAATAAAATATTTTAATATTTAATTTAAATTAAAATATATGTATAAATGTCTTGACTAAGTTTAATTGGTGATTAAAGTAATGTGAGTCTTGTGAAAAGTGAGAGATTCAAGATTTAAATCTCCCATTGTGTCTCCATTTAAGGAGGACAAGTAGTAGACCTTAGTGAGTTGTTTGGTTCTTCTAGGATGCAAAATATATATGTAAAATTATTAAATAAATTCTAATGTATATGTTAAAAGGTTTTATGTCACCAAAATATCTTCAACAATACATTAGTGAGTTGCTTGGTTCCTCTACGATGCAAAATATATATGTAAAATTGTTAAATAAATTCTAATGTATATATTAAAAGGTTTTATATCACCAAATTGTCTTCAACAATACAGAGCTATTACATCTTGTTTAGAGTGGGGATTCTTACTACTCAGGATAATCCTCCAATTTTTCTTTTCAAAGGCCTCCAAATTACAAAAAATTAGATATTCTATATACAACAAAAGTCAAAATATACTCGAAGACTTAATAGCCATTAAGATTCAAAAGAATAAACACTCGATGGTTGGGTGTAGCACTATCAAAGTCACAATGAAGATGACCCTCTACATGGGCCAGCCTTATGTCAAGCCTATCCATGGAGAAGCACTAGTTCCTCAAAATCCTTTTAATGTCCTCCAATGAAGTAAATTGTATCCTTATGTATCCTTCCACTTGTTTATCTTTCATTACCAGACCAAACTAAGTCTTCATCTACAAGGGCAGAGCAACAAAATTGAGGTATTTCTTTTTTCATCCCCTAGTGTGACTAGGGCTAGGAACCCATTGAGAACTCTCTTCTAGTATCTCAGAGTCAGAGTAGGATTGCCTCTCAATACCCACCTAGTTGAGTCTCAGAAGGCACTGCATTAAAATATGTTATGACTAAATTCTGGGGATAAAGTTGAGCCCCACATTGTCCCCACAAACTACTACCACCTCCACCCCTCCTATATCACATGCATTGTCTAGGGGGCATGGTGAGCGGGAGGGGTTCAAGCCTCTAACAATTACCCAAAAAACCACCACAAAGAACCTAGTGAGAATAGTCACGTGACAAAAAGCTAATAGAGTAAAAATAAAGGGCATAATTTATTTAATAGATGAAATGACTTTTCATTGAAATCTAAGAATACAATTTCTGGTGAAATTGTGATTTATTGGTGTTAAAAGTGCATTTTGAAATTCATAAATGGGTTCAACATACTAAAAAACCCTTCGGGGCACTATAATTCTCCAAATTAAACAACAAATACATATGATTCTCATAAATCTTGTGAAACTTTGAGCAACTTGTTTTGTAAATAGGTATTTAAAGAGAATTCTAATTAATAAAAAAGTTGGCCTTCTTTTGGGTATTTTTTCTCGTCAATTTTACAAAAAATATGCTAGATATTTTTTAAAATCTTAAGTTTGAGTTATATAATGCTTTAAAATGTATGCTCTACCCTATAAATATTTCAATATAAAACTTATAAAAAAAATTGAATATTCATGTTAACAACTATATTTCAATATAAACTTATTTTATATATAAAGAATGTGTGTGTGTATGTCATTCTCCTCTGTGTGTAGTCTCTCACACTACTACAAAAAAATAAAAAGAAATGTCCTCCAAGAGCCCCCCAACACAAAATTGTGGCTTGTCTCGAGCCACTCAGTCATTCTCCTAAGATGGAGTCCCCTCTTTTGCTAATTCATTTAAGGTTTGCAAGGCCTGGTGTTGTGCCTCCACTTCGGTTCCTTTATCTTCCCCCTTGTTGATTAGGTTATGTGTTGTTTTCGTGGTCAGATCCCCTGTGACTACATTGGTGTCCTCGCTTCTTTCCTACTCTATGACCATCAACAATTCGTTGCACTTGTCAATAAATTTTATTTCCTCACTTTGGAGGTATTCCCATTTCTTTTGATCTTCTTAAAGTTCATCAATATGGAATCTGTGTATTTTCCTGTGAAGTGTTTCTCTTGTCTACAAAACTCACCCTACCCATACTTTGTCTCATTTTCTGCACTCTTTCTTCAAATTTCTATATCTTGTTTGTGACTCTTCTACAATGCCTGGATCTTCCAATAAAGAAATCCATAATTAAGAATCATTTTCCACCATATTCCGGCACCACTACTCGTACTCAACCAACTAATGATAGTGGTCCCTGCGCACTGAACCAAGTCCTTATGTTCTCGCTCCTCTGGTGGCATCGATGGCTTCTGCTGCTCCACGAGCTTTGTTACTTTTGTTTTGAGTCCTTGGATGACCTCTCTTATATTTCCAACTGGTCCCTTAGTTGGGATAATGGTGTTGATAAGATCACCTATTACCTCTTAGTAGACCTGCCCTAACGCTACATGCCATTTCATCTCATTGTCTATGTTAGGTCCCTATACTACTAGTGTAACCCCTTATTGTTATTAGTACAATCCCCTTATTATATTGTTGTGCCCATGTAGTCCCCATATTGATATTATTGTGCTCCATAGAAGCCCACTATTGTTATTATTGTACCCTTACATTATTATTGTTATGTCGGTTCTAATTATTTTATGACCCCTTAGACTCCTATATGTAGAAAGGAGGTCTTGTCATTTAAATCATCCAAGAATTGTTCATTTGTGTAATGTAAAGGAGGTTTCCTCCTCGAAGAGGCTGAATTCTAAGACGTTGATATATCTTTTCTATATTTTTGTGAGCTAGTTTCCTAGTATTTGGTATGAGAGCTTTGGATTCTAGGGTTTTGCTACTCCAAATAGGTCATCGTGGAATTTTCGCTATAACTTTGTTCTGTGACGTTTCAAAAGCTAAAAAAAACCCATTTGAGCCGAAATCTTTATGAACTTGGGGTCCAAATTTTAGAGCTTGTATCAATATATTGTCGGAGATATGATCTGAGGACATTAGGGTTTTTGCAAACTCCCAAATTACATTCCAAACAGGTGACCTGGGGAAAATCATCATAACTTTTGTTCTGAGCATCAGATTGAAATTTCATAAGAAGTTTCAGAAATAGGACGGCCTTTAGTTTTCTGTATATTAGTTTCAGGTACTAAGGTCGAAACAGTGACACATGGCACTTCGTACAAGTTCGCTCTACTGAACTAGTCTATAATCAGGTCACCGTGGGAGATTTTGCATAACTCTTCCTTGGAGAATCCAATTGCGATTAGACTTACGGTGTTAGAAAGGGAACTCAGACAGCTATTACAAGCTGAAATTTCAGAAATAAAAGATTTGAAATTATAGAGTTACAGTCGTTTCAAGATCGATCTCCTAAAATCAAGAAAAAATGAGATGAGGAAGTTTGATGGCAAGGATCCAGTAAATTGGATACTACAGTTGGAGAAATATTTTGATCTACATGGTGTACCACTATTACAAAAGGTAGGTATTGCATCTTCATATTTAGAACTGAATCAATTTTTATGGTATAAAGGGCTTTGTTCTCGTAAACCACTTGTTATGTGGTCAATTTTCATGGAGGTGATCCAAATTGGATCCTCAAACACTCTTACAGTTTCCTGAACTCTGTAAAACTCATACAAAAGTTCCAGAGTGCTATGGATGTCGAGCTTATCTGAAATGACCTCTGAACAATGGTAATTTGTGGTCAGCACAGAGCAACGAGGACCCTCGGTCAAAGCGCGCAGACTATTGGCCCATGGTAACCGCGTGCTAGCGCAAACTAGCAAAACGGGAAGTCAGATCCAGAAATGGAGGTAGTTTCTGATACGTGATTAGCACTAAGCGCTAATCGCGTATTGCAGGGCATCCCCCTCAGTGAAGGAAAGCCCCGAGTGCTCGGTCACGAGGAAAAGCACAAACCATACGGAAATTGCCAATTCCGTCGGAAGGCAGGCCCTGCGCTAAAACCGATAGGATATCGGAAGGCCCTCAAGTAGTAAATGGGTTCGACCGAGTCCCACCTGATTCCATACAAAGGGTGACACATGTCCATCGGATGAGAGAGAAAACCGCTATCATTGCGCAGGTAAAGGTCATGCTACTTACCCACGCGATATGGACGGAGACCGTACGATCTGGAGGCCTCAGATCAACGACGGAGGAGCAATCCAATGGGTGACCGGATTCTATAGGGAAATAGGCTGAGGCAGATAATATTTGAGATCTAGCATGACCGATGAGTTGGCAGAGGAATCAGTTTCACGGGCAATCTTGGAGAAATGGAAATAACGACCGTTCAAAGAGAACTAACACTCAGTTCGTGAGGAAACATGTGGCCACCTCTCTGTGAAGCATTATAGTGATGATGAGGTAGAGCAAGGGAATTCGAGCGGACAGAGGTAGGAGATCCAGAGAGTCAGGAAGGAGAAACGAACAGTGAGGGAGCAGATTGGCTTTAAGCCACAAACATACAGATAAAGTAGAGAGGAGGAGGAGAGATAGAAAAAAGAGGAAGTAAAGCAAATTGCAGAGAACAGAGAAGCCGAGCTGACCTACAGAGCAAAGGCAACATCAAGTAGACAGAGACAAAGAGAGTCCAAGAGTCTGTGAACTCCAGAGAAGGCTTGAGAGGTTCAAGCAACTCCTTTGTGTATACCTTTCAGGTATTGAGTACCAAATTGGACTCATACCGCTGAGACCAGTTGAGGTTGAGTTTCAGTAAGGGGAGTCTGTGTGCTCTAGAGACTTGGGGGATCCAAACACAACCCTAGTGATCATTATCTGTTAAGTGAGACTCAATTTGAGCTCACTGTTGTAAAACTCTAATTTTTAAGACACAATAGAAAGGCCACCACTGAAGGCTAGACCAGGAGACATAGCCCAGGAGGATTGGGTGAACTCCTTATTAAATTTGTTGTGTTTATGTGTTTGCTTACTGTGTTCTCTTACTATTTTACTGTCTGTGTATTTCGCAATCTTATCGATCTGTTGCATAAAATAACATAGGCACACCTAGCACTTGAGTCTATAATACCTTCATTAATTAACTGAGATCATTCACGAGTGATTTCAGATCAAGTGGTATCAGAGCTTCTAGGTTGTTTAAGGTTAGACAAGCTTGTGCTAGATTTTGTTGTTGAATGCTCACTAGATCAAAGCTTAAATTAGGAGAAGGAGAGTTGGTCGAAACTAACCTGGAAATTGGAAGAGTCTTTCCTAAGAAGAAAACGTCAGAAGAAAGTCCCTTGGGACCAAAACCCCAATTCATAGATAGTTTCCTAGCCATGAGGTCCATGGTAGAGGAAATGTATAGGGAGTTTAAGATAGGTAAAGATGAAGATTCATCACTCCAAAGAAAAAGGAGAAGAAGAATCTTTCCTCCATGACCACTCCAAAGGCAAAGGAAAAGAAGAAAACTTTCTCACACCTCCTAATAGCCCTGAACATAAAAAGAAGACATCTTTGATTAAATTAGATGTTAAATTTGATTTACTAATATATGATGGAGAGTTGAATGCAGAGAAGCTGGATAACTAGATCAGACAAATTAATGTTTATTGCAAAGGGCAGAGTATCGACTCAGACAAGAGTAAGATTTAATTGGCCAGCCTATGCCTTGGAGGCACTACCTTTGTATGGTGGGAAGGCAGGACCCAAGCTGACATGAAGAAACATGGTAAGATTCTTTCTGTCTGGAGTGAATTTGTTTATGCAATCAAAAAGTAGTTCTATCCACTAGCTTACATGCAGCAAGCCATGATGAGCTGGCAAACTCTTCGCCAATTGAAAGGGCAAAGTGTACAAGGTTACACCCAAGAATTTAGGAAGAGAGCTTTGATTCTAGGAATTTCATTAGACTCACCTGAGACTCTATTGAAGTACATAGGTGGTCTACACAGTTACATGAAGCACACTATCCTCATGTTTAATCCCACTAGTATAGATGAGGTATCTATTCAAGCTACGCATCTAGAAGCTAGAGGAAAAAATGGGAACCTGGAAGTTCGAGGATCATCCAAGCCCATTGCAAGCAAGAATAAGGAGAAAAGAAAATAGAAATGGAAAGATAGGAAGGCCAATACTGCACAAAAGACAAAGTCTTCATGCACTCACTATAAAAAGGATGGGCATGATGATGAACACTGCTGGATTTTGCATCTGAAGTTGAGATCTAAGAAGTTCGAGGGCAAGAAAAAGAAGACTGTTGCAGCTATTCAGAAAGATTTGGGGTCGGACTCAGGAGATGAAACAACCATTGTAGCCATAGGTATAAAAGGTTGTCCGCTTTAGAGAATGTAGAAATCAAGAAGCAGGTGTAGGAGTTGCTCGAGAAGGGGTTCATCAGACCTAGCACATCGCCATGTTGGTCTCCAATCGTTTTGGTGAGAAAGAAAGATGGCTCATGGAGAATGTATATTGATTACCTAGTACTGAATAAGATAACAATAAAAAATTGTTATCCCCTTCCTTGCATAGATGATCTATTAGATCAATTGAAAGAAGATATTTATTTTTCCAAGTTAGACTTGCATAGTGGACATCATCAGGTCAGAGTTGCAGAGCAAGATGCATGGAAGACTTCTTTCAAAACAAAGCAGAGATTGTATGAGTGGCTGGTTATGCCTTTTGGCTTAACTAATTCTCCTGCTACTTTCATGAGAATAATGAATGATGTACTCCGACCTTTTCTTGATGATTTTGTTATTGTATATCTGGATGACATTCTTATATTTAGCAAAACGCGGGAAGAACTTTTAAAGCATGTTAAGCAGACACTAGATGTTTTGAAAAGAGAAAAAATTTATGTTAAACTCTCAAAATGTGAATTTGGAAAAACATCTTTGAATTATTTGGGTCATATAGTAGGGGGTGGTGAAATGAAGATAGATCCCTCTAAAGTTGCAGTCATTGTAAACTGGCCTAAACCCAAATCTGCTACAGAAGTTAGAAGCTTCTTAGGAGCAGTAGAATATTGGAGAAAGTTCATTTCTAACTTTTCCTTAATTGCAGCTCCCTTACATGCTTTAACAGGATTGAACAAGGTGTTTCAGTGGGGAGGCAAACAACAGAAAGCCTTCAACACTTTGAAAGAAAAGATTAGTACAACACCAGTACTAGCACTGCCTGATCTTCAAAGATGATTTGAGATCCAAATGGATGCCAGTGACTATGCCATGGGAGCAGTGTTGATACAACATGGTAAACCCATACGTTATCATTCTGAGACATTTAATTCTGTAGTAGTTAATTATCCCACATACGATAAATAATTGTATGCATTAGTACAGAGTGTGAAAAAGTGGAAACATTACTTAATGGGAAAAGAGACAGTTATACATACTGATCATCAACCACTTCAATATCTACACTCCCAAACTAAGTTGCAGCAATCAAGACATGATAGATGGATGGGTTTTCTACAACAGTTTCATTTAGTCATCAGATATAAAAAGGGCATACACAATAAAGTTGCAGATATGCTATCTAGATCAATTATAAATGCATCTACTATACTTAAGCATAATTCGGTATTACGTGAGGGCTACATTGAACAATATGCTCAAGATATAGATTTTAGAGATGTAAATGCAACCTTAAGTCAAGGAAAACAAGTAGAAGAATTGGATTATCACATTAAGGACCAACTCTTGTATCATTGTGGGAAGCTATGCATTCCACAAACTGAAAGAGTAAAGATAATTCGAGAAGCACACACTTCTCTAATATCAGGTCACTTTGGGGTAAGTAAAACAGTTGCATAGCTGCAAAGATTTTGTTATTGGCCAAAAATGAATGAGACAGTTTCTAGATATGTAAGAGGGTGTACCATGTGTGCTAAAAGCAAGCCCAGCAATAGAAAACTAGGCTTGTACACTCCACTGCCAGTTCCTTCTCATCCTTGGGAAAGTGTTTCCATGGACTTTGTTGGAGGACTGCCTAAATCTAGGAAAGGTCATGACTATTTATATGTTGTTGTGGATAGGTTCAGAAAAATGTGTATTTTGATACCTTGTAATAAACAGATTACAACTGAACAAACTGCAAAGTTGTTCTTTCAGCATGTATGGGTTCATTTTGGATTCACTTCCATTGTATTTGATCGAGACACCCAATTTGTTGGGAAGTTTTGGTCAAGTTTGTGGGAACTAATGGACACTAAATTGAAGAAAAGCATAGCCTTTCATCCACAAATAGATGGCTAGACAGAAGTGGTCAATAAAACAGTGATCCAATTGCTCAGAGGCTATTGCAGCAAGCATCCCAAACTTTGGGATGAACATTTATGTTATGTGCAGCATGCTTACAATTGAGCAAAAAATTCTTCTACACAGAGTTCTCCTTTTGAGACCTGTTTTGGTTTTACACCAAGGTCTCCCTTGGATTTTGTCTTTGGTAAAGACATAGCAGTTGATGGATACAGTGATGTGGACAAGGCAACCAAATTCATTGAACAAATCCAAGAGATTCACCAGGAAGTATAGGAACAGCTAGAAAAGAGCCAATCCAAATACAAGGTAAGGCATGACAAGCATCAGATGGAGCATAGTTTCCATGTTGGTGATCAAGTCTGACTGTATATCAACAAAGACAGAATGCAAGGTGAAGGTAAAAAGCTAAAGCCAATAAGGTATGGACCTTTCAAGATACTTTAGAAGATTGGTGAGAATTCCTTTCGCCTTGATTTACCAGCTTACATGCACATCTACTCAGTCCTTAATGCAGACAACTTGACACTATTTGAACCTTCATTAATTGAATATCCCGAAGAGCAGAGTCAATTACCTTCTATTGATGATCTATTCCCTGAATATCTCAATGAATTGCAGGAAGACACAGTTCTGGACAAGAAGGTGAGGACGACGCGTAGGGGAGATGTTGAGTACCTCAGGATTGGACTCAAGGGTTCAAAGCCAAGCAGTGCAAAATGGATGGAGATTGGACAAGTGAGACCACTATACCCTCACTTAGTTGATGCTTGAAAACCAACTTTTGGTGGTCCAAAATCTTCTTTTAGTGGGAAGTCCATGATCCGAATTGGATCCTCAATCACTCTTATAGTTTCCTAAACTCTGTAAAACTCATACCAAAGTTTCAAAGTGCTATGGATGTCGAGCTTATCAGAAATAACCTCTGAACAATGGCAATTTGTGGTCAGCACGGAGCAAACAGGACCCTCGGTCAAAGTGCGCAGACCGTTGGCCCATGGTAACCGCGTGCTGGTGCAAACTGGAAAAACAGGAAGTCAGATCCAGAAATGGAGGCAGTTTCGTCCCCCTCAGTGAAGGAAAGCCTCGAGCGCTCGGTCATGAGGAAAAGCACAAAACAATACGAAATCACTGATTCCATCGGAAGGCAGGCCCCATGCTAAAACTGACAAGATATCGGGAGGCCCTCAAGCAGTAAGCAGGTTCGACCGAGTCCCACCCAATTCCATAAAACAGGTGACACGCGTCTAGCAGATGAGAGAGAAAACCACTCTCATCGTGTGGGTAAAGGTCATGCTACTTACCCACGCAATATGGACGGAGACCATAGGATCTAGAGGCCCCAGATCAACGATGGAGAATCAATCCGATGGGTGACTAGATTTGATAGGGAAATAGGCTGAGGCGCATAAGATTTGAGATCTGGCATGACCGATGAGTTAGCAGAGGAATCAGTTTCGCGGGCAATCTTGGAGCAATGGAAATAACGACCGTTCAAAGAGAAGTGACACTTAGTTCGTGAGGAAACAGGTGGAAACCTCTCTGTGAAGCATTACAGTAATGATGATCCAGAGAGTCGGGAAGCAGAAACGAACAATGAGGGAGCAGATTGGCTTTAAGAAAGTAGAGAGGAGGAGGAGAGTCAGAAAAAAGAGGAAGTAAAGCAAAGTGCAGAGAACATAAAAGCCGAGCTGACCTACAGAGCAAAGGCAGCATCGAGCAGACAAAGACAGAGAGTCTCTGAACTTCAGAGAAGACTTGAGAGGTTCAAGCAACTCCTCTGTGTATACCTGTCAGGTATTGAGTACCAAATTGGACACATACCAATGAGACCAGTTTAGGTCGAGTTTTAGTAAGGGGAGTCTGTGTGCTCTAGAGACTTGGGGGATCCAAGTACAACCCTACTAATCATTATCTATTAAGTGAGACTCAATTTGAGCTCACTGTTGTAAAACTCTGCTTTTTAAGACACAATAGAAAGGCCACCACTGAAGACTAGACCAAGAGACATAGCCTAGGAGGATTGGGTGAACTCCTTATTAAATTTGTTGTGTTTATGTTTTTGCTTATGGTGTTCTCTTACTGTTTTAGTGTCTGTATATTTCACAATCTTAACGATTCGTTGCATAAAATAACATAGGCACACCCCAGCACTTGAGTCTGTAATACCTTCATTAATTAACTGAGATCATTCACAAGTGATTTCAGATTAGGAGGAAATGATAGCACATTATGAGGATACAAAGAGAAACACCTTCTTTAGCCAATTGATAAATCTCAAACAAAAGTGGTCAATGGTAGAGCACATTGAGGACTTTCAAAAATTGAATATAAAGGAAAATGATATTCCAGAGAAGCAGAGGATTGATGTTTCCATAGGGAATTTAAAGGATAACAGTCAACATGAGGTTCATCTTTGGGAACCTGATTCGTTGGAGAAGGCATTCAAGTTGGAAAGAAAAGTGGAAAGAAAAATTATGGCAACAAGGATGTCTACCCCTCACAACTATAAATATGGAAGTGTTGTTTCTCCCAACCTTCCACAACCTACAAGGTTGACACCACAACAATTGGAAGAAAAAAGAGCAAAAGGGCTTGCTACAGTTGTGATAAAAAATATATTAAAGGACATAAGTGTGCAGAGAAGAAATTATTTTGCATTGATTACAAAGAGAAAAAGGGCTTTGCTACAGTTGTGATAAAAAAATATATTAAAGGACATAAGTGTGCAGAGAAGAAATTATTTTGCATTGATTACAAAGAGGAGGAAGAAAAGGATCCAAAAGCATCAAAAGAAGAGGATATACACCAGGAACCAACCCTAGAGAAAGAAGAAATGAATTCGACCATATGTTGTAAAGCATTGGCAAGAATTACCACTCCTAAAACTCTCAATATAGAAGGACATATTAAGAAGAAAAAAGGTTCAAGAAGTGAAAGATCACATCGAGCATCAAGAAATTAATCTGATAATATCTTGTAATGCATTGGTTGAAAGTACCACTCCTAAAACTATCAAGATAGAAGGACATATCAAGAAGAAAAAGGTAATAGTGTTGATTGATTCAGGTAGTACCCATGATTTTATTCATTGTAAGATAGCCAAGGAATTGAATTGCTTCCTATATCCAACATTAGAGTGTCAAGTGATGGTTGCAAGTGGAGGAACCATAAATTTCTCTGGAAAGTTCCATAATATCAAGCTATCAATGGGAGAATATGTATTGAATAGCCCAATGCTTTCCATTCCAATGGGTGGTGCTCATGTTGTACTAGGAGTCTAATGGCCACAATCCTTAGGTACAATAGCTTTTAATTTTCAAGAACTTTTCATGAAATTTTCTTCGGAAGGAAAAGAAGTTGAATTAAGGGGTATCACAAGGAAACCGGGAAAGATAATCATCTCTAATGGAATGAAAAAGCTTCTAAAGAAAGAATAAAGAGGCGTAATTGCACAATTATGTTCGCTAGAGGTTCCCACATCGAAATCATCTATTTCTCCAGATCTCCAAAATTATTGGACAAACATTCCAAGGTATTTAAGACTCCTAAAGGCCTCCCACCTATTTTTGATCATGATCATGCTATTCATTTTCCAAGAAGTGTTCCTCCAAACATCAGGCCTTACAGATATACCTTTGCACAAAAGAGTGAAATTGAACGTATGGTTGCAGAAATGCTAGAGGCTGGTATAATTCATCGTAGTCAAAGTTCTTTCTATGCTCTAGTAGTATTGGTGCACAAGGCGGATGGATCATGACATAGGTGGCGCAGGTGTCTAGATTATAGAGAGCTCAACAAGCTCACTATTAAAGATAAATTTCCCATTCGTCTCATTTATGAATTATTGGATGAATTGCATGGAGAAATTTACTTCAGCAAGTTGGAACTTCATGTAGGATATCATCAAATCAGAATGAAGACTGAGGACATTCTAAAAACAACATTTAGAACTCATGAGGGTCATTATGAATTTTTGGTCATGCCTTTTGGCCTTACCAATGCACCTTCTACGTTCCAAGGTTTGATTAATTCCATTTTCAAACCCTTCCTTAGAAAATTTGTGTTAGTATTTTTTGATGATATACTAATCTACAACAAGTCTTGGAAGGATCATGTTCAACATGTTGATAGAGTGCTTAGACTATTGTATGAGAAACAATTATATAGAAAAACCTCCAAATGTTTCTTTGGAGTAGAAGAGGTGGAATACTTGGGTCATATTGTATCTCTTGAAGGTGTTAAGGTAGACACTCAACAACAAAAAGTTCTCCAACTCTTAAAGGATAGCCTCAATTTGGCACAAAATCGAATGAAACAACAGGAAAGTCAACATCGCAACAAAAGAAGTTTTGATATAGGTGACTGCGTATTTTTACGAATACAACCATATAAAAAAATGTCCCTCAAGCAAGCTAAGAAGGATAATAAATTATCACCAAAGTACTATGGTATTTACAAGGCACTACAAAATATTGGTACTGTGGCATGCAAATTAGAGCTTCCTGCATCTTCCCGAGTGCCCCCAGTTTTCCATGTTTTATGCTTAAAGAAGTTTATAAGTGACAAGCTCCTAATTCAAACAATATTATCAGAACTTGACAAGGAAGGAAAAATCATATTGGAACCTGAAGCAATCATGGAAACAAGAACCACAGTTATAAAATTGATCAATATCATAGTATCTCATCAAGTGGAAGAACTTACCCGCTGAAGATTCCAGATGGGAGGACAATAATTTTATACAAAAGCGTCCAGAACTACTGAAGCATTGAGGACAACAGTTTTTGAAGGAGAGGGGCATGTTAGGTCCCTATACTACTAGTGTAACCCCTTATTGTTATTAGTAAAACCCCCTTATTATATTGTTGTGCCCATGTAGTCCCCATATTGTTATTATTATGCCCCATAGAAGCCCACTATTGTTATTATTGTGCCCTTACATTGTTATTGTTATGTCGATTCTTATTATATTATGACCCCTTAGACTCCTATATATAGAAATGAGGTCTTGTCGTTTGAATCATCCAAGAATTGTTCATTTGTGTAATGTAAAGGAGGTTTCCCCCTCGAAGAGGCTGAATTCTAAGGCGTTGATCTATCTTTTCTATCTTTTTGTGAGCTGGATTCATAACAGTCTCATGTTAGCTTCTACGCTTATTGTAATTGTTGTTGCATTTTCTTCATCTATTCTACTTCTGTAATGGTGGTTGCTACCATGACATTTGCAAGACATTGTGCTAATACTAGTGTAAACTATCTAGAGTTAATTGGGAAAGCACCAGGTCGAGCTATGCAGTAGTTGTTGTGCACTTCTATGATTCCTTGACAAGGAATTCCATAGCTCCGATGGATAGCCACAATAATCGTTTGCTTTCTAGATGTGAAAGAAGGCACCTACATTGTCTCTAGGGACTAGGGTTGGCCTTTAGTGGTGGTCTGAACTGCGGGTTCTTACGAAGGTTATTAGACTGCCAACCTCTTTCATAGATCATGCAATGTTTGTTGCATCTTGTCCAACTTTTCCGTGGTGGCCTCTTCCATGTGCTCACCGATTATCTCAAAATCGTCATCTGATAAAATCATTTGAACCGAAGAAGCACAAATTTCCTTTTTTTCTTTCTAGCTCAGGTTGTAGACATGTTGCTTGCCCTGCTCCTCAATATCCTCTTTCTGTGGTTTTTTATTGTACTAGTTGTTCTTATTCCTGCTCATGTTTTAGAATGACAAGGGAATGGACCTCCTGCTTTTTTTATCTAACTATGACCCTTTAGTCTCTTAACTGCTTGAAATTTCCTTGAACTCCACTTTTATGTTCATGTGTACCTTCCAAGTCACATCCCATTACTTTCTTGTACATCCAAGTAGTCTTGCTAGAGTTTTCTCAGTAAATATGGTTCCCAAATTAGCTTCTTTCCTTTAATGCACTTTTTGGCTGTGATAATAATAACAACCATTACTTAATCCTTCCAATATTTTTGTGACACTTTATAGGCTAGTGCATGTGTAGCAAACTGAGTGGCCTTGTTCTTAATCTTAGAGAAATTATAGCCTCTACCTCCCTTAGACATTTCGAAGTCCTTCATCACCTGCAGGCTAAGGCTATGGTCATTATCTGCAATCAATGGCTTTGGATTGTCTCCCTCAATGGGGAGGGTTGTAATCTCATGAATCAAGTTGGAGTTCAACACTAACTGGTTTGTCTAGCTAGAGGAAATGATGAAAGGAGATTTTGAGGTAAGGAAAAATCCCTTTCATATCAATTTTTTGATCCTTAGGCCTGTGGGTTATGGGCCCACAAACCTATCGAAATCATTAAACATTGCACTCAGGCTCAAAACCCGGGACCATTCAACTATCAGGATACACATGATTACACGGGAAAACACACAGTCGAAAGCATGGCCGGACTTCAAAAATATTTCACCCGCATCTATAAATCGTCGGGTCTGCTCTCGGTCCATCTCCTTCCCGCTGCGCTCTCCATTCTCCGATCTCCGATCAGCCTGATCTTTGTCATCCATTACATCCTCCGATCCAACGGTCAATATTCACTTTGAATTTTCAAACAGTGCGTTGATCCTCCACAATCGATCAACTCATGCTATATCCAACAGCTTTCAGAGATTTTGGGTGCACAACTTGCATGGAGAGTACCCTCCCGAAAAGCGGTTTTCCTCTCCCCTCAGCTGCTACGTGTCGAACGGTTAGTGGAATTGCGTGCCCAACCCAAATTACCACTTACCATTTCTGCCTTGCCTGAAATACCACTTCCTGTTGTGAAACTACTTTCCTCACGAATTAACTTCCATTCTCTTCCACCATGCGATGACCATTGATTTCTTCCATCGAACGGTTCTGATGGTTCCTTCATGTTCCTATGTATTTTGATAGTATCCGTCAATCGGACCGATCCAACGACAATGATTAAAATAGATTCTTCGTTCGCTTTCGCTCATGATGGAACTTGTATTACACACACAATTAACCTGACATACAACAACTCGCTTAACCTTGGATTGCCATCAATCCTACAATGATCGATGGTCGATCAAACCTGCAACATTGGAACATTCAGATGGTTTATAAAATACACACATGTGAACAAAATCAACACTAAACACACACTTTTCTATTATATATAGATGATTACAAGCTAAGGTATTTCAGTGTTCGAACAAACTCCCTCTCGACTACATTGTATCTGTCTTTGTTACACAATTTCTATTAATTGTTCTCTGTCCCCTTGAACACGCAGGTTCATCATATATATATATATATATATAAGGAAACATTGGATCGGATCACTGTGAAGGATCCGATCACATCCTTTCCTCAAATCTCTCAACTAAACGCATACATGGAAAATTACATTTAATTAAGTCCATCAAGCTAGATCTAAAATAGAATTTGTCTCCTGTTTTGCTTCGATGGTCCACACCCTCCTTGCTCTGGTTTGGATTCCTTGTTTGATTAAGTGTTGGATGCTCCTACATCATACTCCTGAGGCACAAAAATTGATGACCTCCTGGTCATATGCTTCTCCTTATTCCTTAGCAATTCTACCCACTTCTTTAGTGGAACTTCCTTCATGATTTTTTGTGAGCTACAACCAACCTCTGTAGTAACAGTCTTCTCTAATACATGATACCTCACCAAGCTTTCTCCTCTGAGCTTTAGTCTTTTGGCATCATTTTGGTTCTCTTCTCTGGAACCAATTGAGCATTCCATGCTCTAGGTTGCTGCAAGTTGTCTCACCTTCGATTGCCGCTATCTGCATGACAGTAAGACCATAAACTCACCATGCTTCATCAACTGTACCTCCTTATCTTTCTTCTTGCAAACTCTTCTTCCTTCTCGCAAGAAATCTTCTTCCCTTAAACTTTCCCTGCTTTGATACCAAATGATGAAAGGAGATTTTGGGGTAAGGCAAAATCCCTTTAATATCAATTTTTCGATCTTGAGGCCTATGGGTTATGGGCCCACAAACCTATCAGAAGTGTTAAACATTGCGCTCAGCCTCAAAACTTGGGACAATTCAACTATCGAGATACACAGGATTACATGGGAAAACACACAATCGAAAGCATGGCCTGACTTTAAAAAGATTTCACCTGCATCTATAAATCGTTGGGTCCACTCTCGGTCCATCTCGTTCCAGCTACGCTCTCCATTCTCCGATATCTGTCGTCCATTACATCCTCCAATCCAATATTCAATATTCACTCTAAAGTTTCAAATAGTCCATTGATCCTCTGTCGTCGATCAACTCACGCTAGATCTAATGACTTTCAGAGATTTTAGGTGCGCAACTTGCACGGAGAGTACCCGCCCGAAAAGTTGTTTTCATCTCTCCTCGGCTGCTACGTGTCAAACGATTAGTGGAATTGGGTGCCCAAACCAAATTACCACTTACCACTTTGGCCTCGCCTGAAATACGACTTCCTATTATGAAACTACTTTCCTCGCGAATTAACTTCTGCGCTCTTCCACCATGCGATGTTCATTGATTTCTTCCATTGGACCGTTTTTATGTTTCCTTCAGGTTCCTCTGTATTTTGATAGTATCTGTCAATCTGACCAATTCGATGGTTACAATTAAAAATTATTATTTGTTTGCTTTCGCTCATTATGGAACTTGCATTACACACACAATTAACCTGCCATACAACAACTCGCTTAACCTTGGATCGCCATCGATCCTACAATGATCGATGGTCGAACAAACCTGCAACACTGGAACGTTCAGGTGGTTTATAAAATACACACAGGTGCACAAAATCAACACTGAACACACACTATTCTATTTTATATACACGATTACAAGCTAAGGCATTTCAGCCTTAGAACAAACCCTCTCTCGACTACATTGTATCTATCTCTGTTACACAATTTCTATTATTTGCTCTCTGTCCCCTTGAACACGCAGGTTCATCATTCATATATATATATATATATATATAGATAGATAGATAGATAGATAAGGAAACATTGGATCAGATCATTGTGAAGGATCCAATCAAATTCTTTCCTCAAATCTCTCAACTAAACACATACATGGCAAATTACATTTAATTAAGTCCATCAAACTAGCTCTATTAAAACAGAATTTGTCCCCTGTTTTGCTTCGATGGTCCACATCCTCCTTGCTCCGTTTTGGATTCCTCGTTTGATTAAGAGTGCCAGATTCTACTGCATCAAACTCCCGAGGCACGAAAAATTATGACCTCCTGGTCATATGCTTCTCCTTATTCCTTAGCAATTCTACCCACTTCTTTAGTGGAACTGCCTTCATGATTTTCTGTGAGCTGCAACCAACCTCTGCAGTAACAGTCTTCTCTGCTACATAATACCTCACCAAGATTTTTCCTCTGAGCTTTAGTCTTTTGGCATCATTTTGGTTCTCCTTTGGAACCAATTGAGCATTCCATGCTCTAGGTTGCTACAAGTCATCTCACCTTCGGTTGTCACTATCTGCATGATAGTAAGACAATAAACTCACCATGCTTCATCAACTGTACCTCCTTCTCTTTCTTCTTGCAAACTCTTCTTCCTTCTCGCAGGAAATCTTCTTCCCTTAACCTTTCCCTGCTCTAATACCAAATGATGAAAGGATATTTTGGGGTAAGGAAAAATCCCTTTAATATCAATTTTTCAATCCTGAGGCCTGTGGGTTATGAGCCCACAAACCTATCGGAAGCATTAAACATTGCGCTCAGCCTCAAAACTCGGGATAATTCAACTATTAGGATACATAGGATTACATGAGAAAAAACGCAGACGAAAGCATGGCCAAAATTCAAAAAGATTTCACCCGCATCTATAAATCGTCAAGTCCACTCTCGGTCCATCTCCTTCCCACTGCGCTCTCCATTCTCCGATCTCCGATCAGCTCAATCTCCATTGTCGATTACATCCTCCAATCCAACAGTCAATATTCACTCTGAAGTTTCAAACAGTCCATTGATCCTCCGTCATCAATCAACTCACGTTAGATCCAACGACTTTCAAAGATTTCGGGTGCGCAACTTGCATGGAGAGTACCCGCTCAAAAATAAGTTTTCCTCTCTCCTCGGCTGCTACGTGTCAAACGGTTAGTGGAATCAGGTGCCCAACCCAAATTACCACTTACCACTTCTGCCTCGCCTGAAATACCACTTCCTATTGCGAAACTACTTTCCTCGCGAATTAACTTCCGCGCTCTTCCACCATGCGATGATCATTGATTTCTTCCATCGGACGGTTTTATGGTTCCTTCAAGTTCCTCTGTATTTTGATAGTATCCGTCAATCTGACTGATCCAACAGTTACGATTAAAATGGATTCTTCATTCACTTTCTCTCATGATGGAACTCGCATTACACACACAATTAACCTGCCATACAACAACTCGCTTAACCTTGGATCACCATCGATCCTACAGTGATCGATGGTCGATCAAACCTGCAACACTGGAACATTCAGACAGTTTATAAAATACACACAGGCGCACAAAATCAACACTGAACACACACTTTTCTATTATATACAGACGATTACAAGCTAAGGCATTTCAGCCTTAGAACAAACTCCCTCTTGACTACATTGTATCTATCTCTGTTACACAATTTCTATTATTCACTCTCTGTTCCTTTAAATGTTAGAAAAATTATATATAATAGAGAAATGCAAGACATATAATATGCGGAAAAACACAAACACATAAAACTAGAGAGACATAGATATATGTGGTTAACCCAGTTTGGGCTATGTCCACCCCGAACAGCTAGTCCTTCCTTTCTATTATCCAACAAAATGAAGAGACACAACCTACAACAAATCCGCTGTAATATCCTCTGTTTTCTCTCACAATCTCACCTCTCTATTTCTCACTCTGAGAATACACAAATATCTCACAGCCTCAATACAATACCCTCATAAAAAGAGAGGGGTTACCTTCTAGGGAAAAAAACCCTAAACTAGACATAAGTTCTATCGTTAGATCATCGCGTAATGAACAACCCAGATTGACTAGAAATTACTATACTTTTAAAAGGCAATTTTACATCTATTTTTAGCTTCGGGGGCACTGCCCCCGAAACCCTCGCTGGGGTACAGCTGGCCCCTAGACCCCCCAGCTGAGGGGGACAAGTCCCCCCTGCATCCCCCACGTAGAAGGGTGTACAATCTTCCTGGGGTATACATCCAGCTAAAACAAAGACCTCTAAATAATCATGCTCCACACCCAACATTGAACACGCAGGTTCATCATATATATATATATATAAAAGGACACATTGGATTGGATCACTGTGAAGGATCTGATCACATCCTTTCCTCAAATCTCTAAACTACATGCATACATGACAAATTACATTTAATTAAGTCCATCAAACTAGCTATATTAAAACAAAATTTGTCCCCTATTTTTCTCCGATGGTCCACGTCCTCCTTGCTCCGCTTTGGATTCCTCGTTTGATTAAGAGTATTGGATTCTCCTGCATCAGGAAACCTCCATGTACATAGGCAAATATACATTTAACAACTTCATTCACCTCAGTTCCCCTCCCAAAATGGGGAATAACAAATAAGTTCAGTATGTCACTTTTTTATAAGTGGCAGGCCCACTCCTAGAGTTCCAGCTTAATCACCCTGGGGTCATCCGTATCCACACATTGAAAATAAGCCGAGAGGTTTGGAAATTTGGAAATATTATTGATATCATGACCAACATAACTCATTCTCTCAATATGGCTTCACATTTTCCCTTTAGTTTGACCAACATGTGGTAGGGGTGGTATCTCCACCGAGTATTTTGTGTCACAAGTTACTAAAATAGGTGGGGCTATCTTCTTCCTTGGTGGAACATATCAGGTATCTTTTCTGCAACCTAACTCCACTAATGGCCCTACCGTCTCAAAATTGGTCCTCGCACTATTATATTCTTCGATTGTCTCTTGCTCCTCTACCTTTTGCGATGCAATTTCTTCCAGCAACACTTTAACTTCAACCTTTCAAGGGAACATATGTTGTTTAGTCTATAGTCTCCATTCTCCTAGTGATCCTATCTCTTTCCCTATTTTTCTACAATGGAGGCTTCAAATTCCAATACCAAAATTCCTTAGCCTTAGACCTCTAGTATGTATGCTCTCTTGGTTGTTAAATCTAGTTCACAACCCTACTTCAGCTCTCCACTCCCAAAAATCTTCAATGTACAAATGGGCTTCATGCAAATAACTTCTCGCTCTTATGCTTGTCCTCATAATTATCCCACCTCTGACCATCACTTTATCACAACAATATAATCGTAGGCGATCGACCACTTACCTTGTTATCATCGCATCGTAGGTGGGTTAGACGAGCATGATTCTCAATTGTGATTACACCTTAATGACAACATTTTCCTTAATGATTTCTTCCCTCTCTCAGTAATAACAGATGGGTCGTATCACCTAACTTTGACACTATTTCTCCTAATTATATGTTGGGAAGGTCCCTCCATGCCATTTTTCATCCTATTCGTAGTTCATCCATCTTTTGTACACTGTTAACGGAATATGCCCCTAACACTGTGTGATGCATGCTTTGATGATATTACCATGTGGAACCTCCCTGATGCAAAATATTCCTTCACTTCGTGTAGTTTTTTATTCTACAATAAGCCAAAAGATTCTACTACCAACAACAAATGATAAATTACTACACACCCACTATAGTAACTAACTAATACTTAATTCATAAAACAAACAACATACTTTATTTATGTACAAAGGGTAGAGTTCTTCCTATTCCTTTACACATGGCAAGAAGGAGCCTGGTTGTCCTTTTACAACTTCAACCAATTCTCATTAACAAATCCTTCTCATAGTGTACCATCCAAATCTTGTAGCCACACAAATCTCACATCAATCACTTGTTGGATCATGTATGGCCCCAACCAATGCATTTGGAATTTTCCTGGGTGCTTCAAAATTTTTTTGTTGTATATCAACACAAAATATCTAGGCATAAACATATTTTATTTAATTCTCTTGTCATGCACACTTTCTTCTTTTCTTTATGCACCTCTCAGTGGAACCTGGATATTACACAATCTTCCTCTAACTGCAATAGTTCCTACGCAAGATGGGCACCAAACTTTCCATGGGAATTACTACCTCCTACCCATATACTACCCGAAAGGGTGTATGTTTGGTCAACTTCTTGCATGTGGTCCTATATGCCCATATGACCATCGACATCCTCGAATCCCAATCATCACGTAGCACATTACACACCTTCATGAGCGTGGCCTCCAATATATTGTTAAAGGCCTCCATTGTACCATTAGCTTGAGGATCATAAGGAGTTCTCTTTCTGATGGTAACTATTAAACTCTTCAGTTAGCACTGCAATGGTCTTAATGAGAAAATGAGTTCCTTGGTCACTCAACAAAATTCACAAACACCCAAATATGGTTACTATATTGTCAAACAAAAAATGTGCAACTATCTCTCAGTTACAATCTTTGATTGGCATGGCTTCTGCCCAACATGACAGATAATCAGTTGTGGTAATAATGTATGACACATTAGTCCTCCTTGTCGGTGGGTTGATGGGACCCACAAATTCAATTTCCCATTTGTCAAACGGTTGTAGGGTGAGTTTGGGAACCAAGGGAATATTTTCTCTCCTTGACCCCACTCACTGGCATGTAGGTTTTAACCCCATAAAGAGATTACCTGCATACGAATTGTAAAACACAGAAAATAAACAATGCGAGAGCATAACACATGAAACACATATACACATCCCCTGGATCCAAAAACTGGGACTACCAGCTTGATTTTTCAATATGTTCCTTTCAATGTTACATACATATTTATACATGACGAAGCATCCAATATCATGGACCGAAAACCATTGCGTCCAAAACCATGGGCCGAAAACTAGCGCGTCCAAAACCATGTGCGAAAATCATGCACAAAACCATAGTTTGGTCCGCCCAACCTAATATAGGGTCCAAAAAACAAAATTTTCCAGGTCGTTGCCCCAGACTCCATAGAGGGGGGTTACTTGCACCCCTAAAACCCCTTGTGACCCCCCCACTATGCAATCAGTGCAACAAAGGGGGGGGGGGTGCTCTGTCCCCCCTATAACCCCCTAGTTAACTATGTGGGCTAGTCGTGGAAAGATTATAACACAACCCAACATGACATACATTATAGGCCTTGCAAAATTATTTGGCATTACCATGTAAGGTAGGCCACCATAGTCCTTACGCAAGATCTTCTGCATTGTGGCATTTCTCACATAGCATGATCTAACAATGCCTGCATATTCCTCATTCAGTACCATGGAATGCTAATTTTCTAGCACACATCTGCATATTGTCCCATCTTCACCCAACTTATATAGGCACCCTGCGATGATAAATATTTTTTTTTTTTTACCACCAATTTATTCCTATGTGCAACAGTATATCCCTCCACTACCATCACTATACTAAAAGAGCATGCAATCTCTGCAAAAAAGGTCATCTACTATACTCACAACAAAAATTTGTGCATTTGGAAGATTGTCTTTTAGTGTCTTTTAGATTTTGTGCGCGACAAATGTGTTAGGATGTAGAAATAATAAGAGGGAGGAGGGGGGATCAATATTGCATGAATATTACAAGTTTTCGCAAGATGATATCTTTTCAAAATTTATAACTTTAACAATAGATGAATAAAAACAAAAACAAACAACACCACATAAAGACATCGATATTTTAGGTGGAAACCATCCTAGGGTAGAAAACCACCGAATTATTTGCTTTCTTCTTCTTCTCTATTAATTTAAGAATCTTCTGTTATGCAACGAACTCACAAAATAGAAGAAAGAGATAGATAACCGACTTCAAAAGTAGCCTCTTCGAGGGGGAAACCTCCTTTACATTACACAAATGAACAATTATTTGATAATACAAATGAAAAGACCTCCTTTCTATATATAGGAGTCTAAGGGGTCACAATATAATCAGAACCGACATAAACAACAATAACAATAGTGGGATTCTATGGGGCACAATAATTATAATATGGGGACAACATGGCACAAAAATAACAATAAGGGGCTATAGTGACAATAATAATAAGGGAATACACTAGTATTATAGGGACCTAACATTCCCCTCTCCTTAAAAAAAGTGTTTTCCTCAATGCTTGAGTAGTTATGGATGCTTCTGTATAAAATTAACATCCTCCCATGTGGAATCATTAGCGGGTAAGTTCTTCCACTTGATGAGATACTCTGAAATTGATCGATTTCGTAGCTGTCAAATTATTGGTTCGATGACTTCTTTAGGGTCTAATATGATTTTTCCTTCCTCGTCAAGTTTTAGCAATATTGTTTGAATTGGGAGCTTGTCACCTATAACCTTATTTAAGCATGAAACATGGAAAACTGGGTGCACTCGGTAATATGCAGGAAGTTCCAATTTGTATGCCATGGTACCAATCTTTTGTAACATCTTGTACGGACCATAATACTTTGGTGATAATTCATTATCCTTCTTAGCTTATTTGAGGGAAATTTGTTTGTATGGTTGTAGTCATATAAATACCTAGTCACCTACATCAAAACTTCTTTCACTGTGATGTTGATATGCCTGTTGTTTCATTCTATTATGTGCCAAAGTGAGGTTATCCTTTAAGAGTTGGAGAACTTTTTGTTGATGCTCAATGTGATCTTCCACTGCCTGAAACTTACAATTTTCTCTTAAATATGATGTGATGGACGGTGGATGTGTTTTAGCGGCTACAACCACCCTCCAAAAATTTTCCTTAGCTTCATTTTGGAGCCTCCCTTCCAACCTTCACAGCAGCTTGCCTCACTTGGTCAAGTTCACAAGCTTCATTTTTTTGCTTGCACAAAGGCAGCCTGTCAATCGCAACTTGATCCATTCCCCCTCATAGGTTGTTCACCCAGACTTGGTCCAGCTGTAGGCTGAGTAGTTTCCCCAAGAAAATCATGCATTTCTGGAGGGAAAGCAACCTTCCCTCCAGAAATTGTGCAATCTTGTCTAGTAGTCTACTGGTCTTTAAGATTGCACAATCCTGCCAGTCAACACTCCCAGTAGGAATTGCGCAATTTTCCCCAGCAGGGCTGCTCAACCTAGAATTTGTGCAAATATAGGCAGTAGTCAGTTGCTCGGCCCAGAAATTACAAAAATATCATGGGTAGTCAGCTCAGATCCCAGCTAGAAATGCCCATTTCTTTCAAGCAGTCGCGCTGTCTCTTGCATGTGCAGCTGAGTTGACTGGTTCCCTTCGGGACCGAAAAAATAGACTTGCATGCATGGGTTGCTTCTCCCAAGGTAGCATGCAAAGGAATCCCTTGTTTCAGGGACCTATGTTTGGCAGTTGGTGGTTACAAGCAAGGATCATTTCAAAAACCTCCCACTAAGTGTCGCTTTCCCTAGATTTGTGGCATGTGCATCACAACCCCGATATTATCAAAACTCATCAACCGGATGCTGCAGAGCTCATTCCTCACATCAACCTTGCAGCTATGACATCCCACATCACATCTAGGAGTAGCTGGGTAATTCAACTCAGTTGTCTTGGGGTAATCCCGCTTCCCATTCCTTGTGTTGCATTTCTGTCCCTTTTTGTGTTTTTGCTTGTGTAAGTATTGTTTGCTTGATTTTAGTGAATGCTTGCTGTTGTTTACATGTATATTATCTTGTCCTATCACTATATCAGTTTTCATTGCTATCTTACTATTGTCACATGCATGAAACTGTTTTGCATAGACGTTCACCCAACCGACGAATTGCCTCACCCACATGCATGTTGATCTGTTTGCTGAATCTTTCATTCATGTTTTGCATGCACTATCGATCACTTCTGCTATCACTTGGTGTCGTCATGCATTCATTGACTTGCTGTCAGTTTCCCTTCAGTGAGTCGGGCCAACCTTGGCATGGGCTCTACCTTCACCAAGGTTGTATTACTCAATTTGGGAAAAGAAGGCTCATCTTCCTCTCCAGATTTGCACATTCCTGCCCAGCACTGGCCTCCAGGACTATTTTGCACATTTCTGGATTGTAGTGGCTGCTTGGCCCAAGAAATTGCGCAAATCTATCCCCGGGCTAACAGTCCTTTCCATATGGAACTGCACATTGCACAATCCCAACAGTCAGCAGCTAGACTAGATTGTGCATTGTGTAGTTCCAGCAGTCATCCAATCTCCCAATAGCCTAGACTGTGCCTTGTGTAATCTTGGCAGTCGGTCTCCCGACCTCCCAGTCAAAATTGCGTAACCTTCATGATCATGCACCGAGGTATGTTGCAAGTCAGTTCTCATGTTCATTTTGGTTTTCGACTGACAGATTACTTGCCATGACTATTGCAATGTCTCCAGGTATCCCAAGTGTTCATCTGCCTCTCAACAATACAGGTACAATGGTTTCCAAGAGAGCAGAGATGAAGACACCATTCAGAGCACACTTGGGGATACAGTCGATCAATCGTCCATGAACTTGCCTACCCACGAAGACATCAAGTTTTTCATAGACAAGGACATGAAGATATGACAACAACAACATCACAACGAGCAGCATCATGAATAGCAGCTGAAGACAACATACCAAATGCAATGAATACAAGAGGAGGGTTGTTGTCAACACGGAAGTGGAACAAGGTTGCAAGCTCAAGGAGGTCCATTGATGATGAAATCAACTTTGGAGACTCTGACTATGAAGTGATGGCGCAACGTGAATATTGCGCGAAGGCAGAAGATGGAACAAAGAAGGAGTTGCATGTGTTGAAGCAGAAACTCAAGGAAGAACATGAAGCTGCATAGATAGACGAATGAGTTGTAGCAATATCATGAAAAATAGTGGGTGCAACGTGCACTCATGGATGAAACTACACCTGTACAAGTTATAGATCTATCCTAGCAACTGACATGGAGTAGACATGGTGAGCAGTGTTGTTGATCACATGCAAGGGATTTAGCAACATGCATGTCATTGTGCGCACACATGCAATCCAACCCATTTTTCACACTCACCAAAGCAAAGACAAGAAGCAAGTCCAACTGGAGCTGAACATGTATTTTAGCAAGTTGATGTGCGTGACCATCGACACACACTTGAAGATCAACATGAACACTATGCATCAGTTCATTTCCATTTCAGCCGCACCGAAGACGACCATGCGCATGTAAGCAAATGAGTTGGATGAAGGGGTCGAACCAATGCACCGGTTGCAACGGAGGCAAGAGTTCGCTTCAACTAGATGTCACCATGAGGTACTGTTGATGGCTCTAAAATCGTAGCACCAACATTAGGGATAACCACTCGGTCTGGACCTTATCGCAACTCCTTCTCTGTTTGGTATGGTGGCTCCAACTGGATATTGTGGGACCGGTTTCCTAATAGAGTATGATTTGATGAATGGGTGTTTTAAATGTATAAAAAGATGATAGGTGGTTTGATCTATAAAATCTAAAATATACAGATATATCTATATAACCCAGGTGATCTCATAATAATGTGATTCGTGATGATTCCTAGCAGACAAATAATAATATAGATTATTTACTTATCCACATAAAGATGCATTTAAATAATGATTACTTTGTTTAAGAAATTAAACAAAGTAATTGTGAAAACATATCACATAACATACTGATATTTATCGCTGACATATATCTATCTATCTATCTATCTATCTATATATATATATATATATATAACAATTCTAAATCATTCAGAAGTGAAATAATACAGAGTTGTTTGAAACATGTGAATACATCAACAATAACAAATCAATGAAATGTTAATTACATCAAAACAAGACAAAAGAACAGTGATAGAAGTACCAAATGCATTTGAGTCTCGTTATGTAAGTAACACTCTGGTTCCACCTTTTTTTATTCTAGAAACTCCAAGGAGATAAAGAAAATGCAGGTCTTCATGAAGCTCTTTCACAAAAATCTGAAACCTTGATCACGGCTTATAAAAAATAAATTAAGAAGTGCAGAAGTGCAAATTTCTCAAGTCTAGTTTTATACAAATTGAGGACCCTTTCTAAAATGACATGAAAGGGTTTTTATAATAAAATTAAAAACAAATTGTCCACAAAATATTGTTGAGAGTTGTTGGAACTGCCTACATTAAAATCTGGGATTTGAATTTCAAAAATAGTATTGCGATAGCCTTTGAAGAGATTCATCGCATCTATTTCTTCTCTTGTATCCGCAACCGACAAATTGAGAGCATGTTTTGGATTTTTGGAGGATGACTCATCCTGGAGTGTAATTGTCCTGTGTATGTGGCATTTGAAAGCTCGGGCATCATGCGATCAACGACATCGACAAGGCACTTGATAGTCATCTGTTGGTTGTGTGGCTTGACCAAAAAGGACCAATACGCATCCCAGTTAAGGCTTTGTACTCTATTGAGTTGTTCATCTTTGGTGTCCATATCGTGCTTCCATTGATTCTCTAACACTTTTGCCTTTGGAAGATTTCCTGGGTAACAATCATAAATTAAATTGGCACCATATAAATTATCATTCACCAGCTCAATAACATTATTCATTATAGCCTTGACCCTGGAGGTAACTCTTTCTTCCTTTATCAACTATGTTTCCCATTCTGAAAACAATATCTCTTTATGCGACTCTTGAATTTTCAGTAGTTTGGCAGCTCTTCCTTCTTCTATGCTTTGCCAGGAGAGGTAATTTGCGTCTTCAAATTCTAACCTGGTATTAACTGCTTGGTCGATCAGTGATGTCATTATGATGGATAATGGATCAATAAGAGATATTTTATGGCAAAGTAGATTCAACTATTGAAATAAGGCCTTATTTGCTTCTAGGGCTTCCTTCTTAAACTCATCAACCTTGTGATAATCTTTGAACTGTTCTATAGAGAGTTGTAGTTGTGTGATTTGCTCCTCTTTATCTTTAATTTCTTGTTGATGTGTCGATTCAAGTTGTTCAAGCTCTTGAGACAACTGTTGTTGTTTTTGAATGGCCTGCTGGTCAATTTTCTATTTTTCCAGGTTTAATTTTACTTCAAGCTGCTCATTCTTTTATTTCTCTACCACCAACTATTCCTCAAGCCGATTAATCTTCTGTTTCTCTACTATTGACTGTTCTTCAAGCTGATTAATCTTTGATCCTTTTCATTGATCAATTGGTTAACTTCAGTTTCCTTATCAATTGTAGCAGTTGTGTATGCCCCTACAAATTGAGATAACTTAATCAAATACTTAGAAGGATTGACCTGCGAATCCTTCCATATAACATTCATAAATTCAGATTGAGGAGCTGTGGATGATGTCTAGTCTATTTTCCTCTTTTTCCTCTGCCTCTTGACTATAACCCTGTGTTTTGGGCTGTAAAATACATCCAAGGGTGGAATTTCCTCAATATTCAATGTAATTTCTCCTGAAGGATTTTCAGGGATTATTTCTATCTCTTTTTGAGTTGTGTCTTTGCTAGGTGTCCCTTCAATCACAATATCAGGAATAATGGGCCGTTTTGTTCCAGGAGATGCTGATGTGATAATGTTTTGAGGATCATTCTGGATTTTAATATATTGATCAAATTTCTCCTCTTCTTTAATCAATATGGGATCAATGTGAACATCAGTTCTTAGCAATTCACTGGCCTTTTCACTTGTTTCACCTTCTCTAGAAATCTTTTCAATAACCTTCTCTCCGGTGTGATCTACTTTTTGAACAATTTGTATAGTATTTAATAAATCCAGAGGTACTGCCAATAACCTCTATGTCCTATATTCCATGAATTTGTCCATTTTCTCAGCTCCTAATTTGAATCTTGCCAGATGAATTGCTGTTGAGAATAACTCTGCTGAAGCAAATAAGACATCAAACTCATCATTCTCATGTATGAATCTACTAACTTTCACCTGAGTGGTGAAATTGAAAGCAACCTTATTTGGATCGTATTGTCTTTTAGGGATAACCGCTACACTCAGATCCTTTGTTTTCTCCGCTTCTTTCTTGGCATGTTTAAAATCATGCAATGTGTAGGTGCCACATCGGAGGGGAAAGGGAGGCCAAAACTAATTCTTGGACTCTTTAAGGTTTCTAGACATCCCTTTTTCCACTATCTGGTAGGCTACTTCCCTGGCTAATAAATTATCTAGAGTTTAAAGTGGAAGGACTTGAGGATCTGTAATACTGCCAAAAACCCTAATATAGGTGAACTTCTCCTCCCGAACCAACTATTGATTGAGGTTAAATCAATGCTAGCCTCGTCAAACAACCGAGGAGTAGGTTTATTAAATATAGCTTGATGGACGGGTAGAATGAAACCATGGCAAATCCTGTAGAAATGATTCTTGTATTCAAACTTCCATAAGTACTTATGATAAATATGAATGGGGGGTGGATCTTGAACAGTCCATTTCCAACCTAGTATGGGAAAGTCAGAATTAAAACAAATTGTGTCCATTATGTAAGCACTCATATAGAATGGGGGCACAACTCAGGTAGTGACAAATATGTTCTTTCTATAATCCAGTATTTGACTAGCCATTTTATCTGATAGAATAGTTCCCAATCCATAACAAAGGAGTTCATCGTTTCTTCTATCAATGGAACCATCTCAATAGAAAATCTAGCATAATCGAGGCTTCTAAAGAGTCTACATACAATAGTAGCAGCATAACAATATGGAGATGCTAAGGAGTCCACAAAGTACATACCAGAAGATTCATGTTTATGCTTGTTAGGAAAGTGTCTCCATTGCTTAATAGGGTCTGACTCTATCTGATTCTCCTTGGCAAAAGCTTCTAGGAATGAATTGTTGTAGTGTCACTAGGGATTTGGCAAGTGATACCTTCACTTGACATCTTCAGGTTTAAATGATCTGAACATCCTTCCATCAACTGTGAAGAAAGCTTTGTCCATTATATTAATGCTCTCAATTACCTATCTCACTAGATCATTATATGGTAAAAATTTTGCACAGGCTACTATTCTATGGAGGAAAGAGTTGGCCAAATCACTTAGCATGTTTTTTGTTTCATCAGTTCCATCAGTTGTTGTTTCTTCTTCTATCTCCCATGGATTTTCACCTTCAAGCAAAGCATATATGCCTTCCCACGAGATCTTACCAAGGCCTTGACAGGTAGTATGTGATATTAACACCAATTTTCCTTGTCCTTCTTCGACTGCAATGGGAGCCTTTGTCTTTCGAGATTTCTTAGACATCTTGAATAACTATGTTATTCTAGCTTAACAATGCAAAATGAGAAAGAGGAGCGTGATATGCGAAAAACTTCGAGAGGAGACAATACAACAAATTACATACTAAAAGCAGTTATGTGCATTAGATGCAAAATATCTCACATTGTACATAGCCACCATGGATGAAATCCTTAAAGCACTCTAACCATAACTGCCCCTTAATGCTTTACCGTAACTTCATAACGTGAAACTTTAATACCGAAGTAATATATGTCACTTCAAAATTTTTCCAACGGTCCTTTTAGAACAGGCGCCGTGACTCTGCGATTTGCGATCGTATTATTTTAATATTTGTGGAACCATCGCATATCGCAAATCGGGAGTTACAAGCACCATGATCAAAAAAATTCTTTGTATTTTTATGATTGTGGTGAGTGCTGAGTTGGCATGTGGAGTTGGCGGGTTCCTTTTCAAACTTGGCAAATCATGATTTTTCTTTATAATTGATTTATCCCAATATCGAGCGTGTTCATAGTTTATATTACTTGCTTTTATTGAGAGTACGATATGTGATAGTTATATCGCATCACAAAGATTCAATGGAGTGGTTTCAATTTTTTCCTATGGATCGGCGATATGTGATTGCGATAGTCTTATCGCATCGCAAGGTTTCAATGAAATGCTGTGATTTATTCCTTAGGATTAATGATATGTGAGCTGTGATAGTTATATCACAACGTATTTTTATAAATGGATCATTTCGATTAAAACTTCGCAATGAGGGATTTGTGTTGACTCTGATCACATCGCAAGTTTTCAAATGCATGTTCATTGGTCTTAAACAATTGCGATTTGTGATAAGCGGTTCCAAATACTCATAAAGCAACTTTTATATGAAAAATATGAAAAATCTATTTTATTCAAAAAGTTTTATTGCTTTTTTATATCCTAAAGGGGACCTATTTCTAATTTAGCATCTTTAGACTAAGATTAAAAATTGAAATGGGGAGAATTGTTGTATAGCACAACAATTGGCGATTCACTGGAAGAACCAGTTATCTATGAACAAAATAATGAAATTTCTAAAACTTTCTTAAGTAGAATCAATTGAGGAAAAGGGAACTATCTTGGAATTGGTTAGATAAAAATTTTACTCTGAATAAAACAAAAAAATATCAACTTTGCAATTTCTTTTACAAACCCTTATCATAATTTTTTTTTTTTTTTTTTGGTTTCTTCAAGCTTTGATTGGTTGTTAAAGATAAAGTAGGGGGCTCTTCCAACTTTGCTTTTAAATTTACTCTTTTGTCACAGGTAGTGCCTCTTCTGCCAACAAACATTTATAGTCTCGACAGGGTTACCTTTTAACCATCAATCATTCATTGTTCCATCCATCTAAGAGTATAACCTTTTAAAGATAAATCTAGAAAGATATATCTACATATATTTTCATTTTTCATTCTTTTATTTTTAGTTAAAAGCCATTGTCCTGGTTTGGGAGCCAGAAGATGACAATGCTATTCACCGGTTGTAATTGAGCTGAACAAGTTGGCTCGTAATGAGACCCCTTGTCTTGTGATTATAAGCCATTACCCTGTCTTGGTATGCAGTGCTGGTAATGTCAGTTTAGTTAGTTCCCTATGAGCATTGTAAACAGGCTCGTCATGGGACCTATTATCTTTTAAATCAGATATACTTTAGAATTACACTCTGAAAAATCACAAACCTAGTGGATGGGGTGAATGAATTACTCCTTAAGAGTTTATGGATGACAATTATAGAGTTGTAGATGCTTAGCTGGAGAAAGTCTTTACCTTTTTATAAATAACCCTTCTCAACTGATAAAAATCAAAATGATTTACTGTATTTTCAAGGTTTGAAAGATTTCACAAATTTAAAGAGGATCTCAGAGTTTCATTCTTTATCTAATTTCCAAAACTATAATCATTTCCTTGAAAGTTTGTAGTTTTTTAAAAGCAAGTATTCACAATATTCTTTCAAAGAGCTTTTCAATAGTAAAAATCCAATGGTAGGCTATTTACAACATTATTTTCTAAAAGAAATTAGCTTGCATAAAGAATATGTACAGGTAAGAAAGGGTTACCTCCTTAGGAAAAGAATTTCTTTAATATAAGCCCATTCACTGGAAGAGAATCTCTCTTTCTTGATAAGTCTTGCAGTAGAAACGTTGATGAGCCTATATTTTCAACGATCTGAAATGGTCCAAGCCACATCTTCTGAAATTTGGTATGCTTACCTTTGTCTTCATGTGCTTTGTCCCATTTCAAAACGAGATCACCAATCTGTAATGTTTTTGAGCTAGCAGAACTTGCAGTAAAAGAATATTTAATGACTTGCTGATGTTTAGCATGAGTAATTTTGGCCTTTTCTCTTTCCTCATCCAATTTAAGAATTTGATCAAACCTTAATTGAATAGAGGAAGAAGGAATTTCTTCACTGAATTGTACTAGGGCTAGAGATGGGAGTGCTAAATTTAGTGGAATTACAACTTCTTTCCCATACACTAAGTTAAAAGGAGAAGTACTATTGAGGCCTTCTGAGTGATATGATCTGCCCATAATGCAAATATTAAAGATTTATGCCAATTCTTTTGGTTTTGATCAACAGTTCTTTTAATAATCTTGATGAGATTTTTGTTAGTTGACTCTACCAAGCGATTTCCTTGAGGATAGTAATTTTCAGAGTATTTTAACTTAAAACCTCTCTTAAGAGAAAATTCAACTATACTATTCCTAGACAAATGAGATGCATTATAAAAAATAAGCGCATTGGGTAAACCAAACCTTGTAATGATGAACTGATCAATAAATTCAATAATTGCATCAGAATTGGCTACCTTCAATGGAATTTTTTCTACCCACTTTGTGAAGTAGTCCGTGGCCATGGGGATGTATCTGTGTTTCTTGGAAGAATGTGGAATGATTTCTCCTATAATATCAAGCCCCCACTATTCAAATGGTTGCTCAATGTTAAATGGTTGTAAAGGAAAAGCTGGTTTCCTTTGTCTTCCACTAGTGGTTTGGCATATTTTACATTTCGTTACATAGTCATGGGAATGTTTTAAAAAAGTCTGCCAATAATATCCAGAATGTAGTATTTTGTGAGCTGTAGTGTCGCCTCCAAAATGTCCACCTGTTGGGCTATCATCTAATTCCTGCAAAACCATTTGTGCTTCATTTTTTTCAAGGAATCTTAATAAAATTGAATGATAGTTTCTCCTGAATAACACATTATCAGTGATTTCAAAGTGTTTGGATTTTAATCATAAGGCACGTTTGTTTTTGTAACTGAATTGAGAAGGAGCATATCCATTTTTTAAGTAAAAGATCAGATCATCATATTGAGATTCAGAATTAATGATACTTATCTCGTTTATTTGTGCAGTACTATCTGAATCTTCATGATTTGGTATACTGGAAGCTCCTGCCAATAACCTACAAAAACCTTGCCCTCTTACAATTTTCACTGGTTTAATATCAATATCATACTCTTGTAAAGCTATTACCCAGTTAGCCCTTTTCTCTCCTACGTCTCTTTGAACTAGCAATTGTCTCACTGTAGAGAATGGGACTATTACTTTAGTGTGTGTTTTTAGGAGGAATGGTCTAAAGTGTTTAATAGACTTAAATACAATGAAAGCTTATTTTTCAACTTCGAAATAGTTGAGCTCAGCGCCCTACAAATTAGAACTAAAGAAATATATGGGTTCTTCTACTTGCTGGTCGTTGATCTATGTTAAAACAACATCATAAAATGTTTTGGTGGCAAAAGTATACAAAATAAAATGACTATAAAGATTCGGAGTCTTCAATGCAGGAGCATTAATGATTACTTGCTTGATCGAGTCAAAATCCTCTTTTTCGTTATGTCCCCATTTGAAGATTGAATTTTTCTTAATCATGGTTTACAGGGGCAATACTATATGAGAAAAATCAAGAACAAATCTCTTCAGAAAATTTATCTGTCTCAAAAATGATTGCATAGATTTCTTATTATGTGGCAAAGAGATATCAGAAATTTCTTTTATCCTGTCAAGATCAACGTATATGCCATCTTTGGATACATTAAACCCTAAGAGTTTACCTTCATTAAGAGAAAAGAATGATTTCTTGGGATTTAAAGAAATCCCATATTTTTTGCAACGTTCAAAGATTTGTTTTAAATCATGTAGATGATTGCTCTTTTTCTTAGAATAAACAATTATGTCATCTAAGTAAACAACGAATGTCCTATTGATCAAACCTTTGAAGGCTATATCCATGGCTCGTTGGAAAGTACCTCTAGCATTTATCAAACCAAAAGGAATTTTCCGATAAGCGTATTTCCCCTTTTAAGTAGAATGTAGTCTGTAATCTATCGTCTGGATGTACCAATATCTGATTGTATCCTGAAAAACCATCAAGAAAAGACATTAACGATGATCCAACTATTGATTGAAGTATTTGATCCATTGTTGGTAATGGGAAATTATCTTTCTGACATGATTTGTTGAGATTTCTAAAATTTATGCAAAACCTAATATCACCATTCTTTTTCCGCACAGGTACTAAATTTGAGACCCATTTAGAATGTCTGATAGGAAATATTATTTTGGCTTTAAGGAGTTTATTCATCTCTGCTTTGATTTAACTTTCAAGAATTGGGTGAATTTTCCTTAGCTTCTGTTGTATAGGTTTCTCATCAGAAATCATTGGAATTGTGTGTTGAATGATAGAGATATCATAAGTTTTCAGATCTTCATAATTCCAAGCGAAAACATTTTTGTATTTCTTTAATAATCTGATGAAAGAAAATCTTTCATCTGATGAAAGTCCAAGTCCTAGATTGACATTTTGTGGTTTGGCCTCAGTGCCGAGATTTACTAATTCAAACCTTAAAGTAGAAATTTGAAGTTTTGCATTAGTGACCTTTTCGAATCTATCCTCAATATCATAAAGATCTTCTAGCTTGACCATAGATTTAGGAATAGGATTTTCATTGAGTCTCTGCTTTAATTGAAGATCATGATTGCTTTCATCGATAATCTGATCGTCATAAGATCCTTCAGAAGTCAAGAAATTTAAGATATCCTCATCATGATTGAACACACACAAATTGGTGACATTATCTAGGACAGATGGCCGAAAAATTAATTCAATAGAAAATCTATCTGGACTATAATCCTCGGATGGAAGGAGTTTAGAAGCAACATTAGCTAAAAGATCTGTTGCTGCATTCTATGATCTAGGAATAGGAGAAATGTCAAATGCCAGAAAATGAGTTATGAGATCTTGAACAAGTGATTGATAATGTTTCAGATGCCCCGAAAGACAATGAATAGTATTTCTCACTTGTTTAATGACAATTTCAGAATCACCAAATACTTTCAGATATTGGATATTCAAGCCTATTGCTTTATAGAGCCATTGAATCCATGCCTCATATTCTGCAGTATTATTGGTATACTCAAATTCTAATCTACATGATAACATCGTTTTTTCTCCTTCTGGACTAACTAAAATACATCCTGCTCATGCATCGTCATTAGATTTTGATCCATCAAAATACAAAGACCAAAATAAAGGCTTATTTATGGGTTTATTTACAAGTTCATCTGCAACAATAACACACTTTGAGGTATCAGTATGGGAGAAATTTTCGATTTGTGGCATGACACTATTAACATGAAAAGGAGATTGTTGAGCATCAAAATTCCCAAAAAATGATTCAACCAAATAGTTTCCAAGAATGTTATTATTGAAGGCTACAGGTTGATTTTCTTCTTCAAACTCAGTTACTATGTGAGTCAAATGTTTTTCGTGATCTATTCTGATTTGATTTGGTTTCAGATTATAGGGAAGCCACATGTGAGACCAATTAGCTGAAATATAACTGTGAAGTTTTTTGGACAAATCTCTGCTAAGGATCAAACCATAAAAATCAGGGACGTCAGCAATTATATATCAATTCTTTGGACAACCCTGGGATCAGCAGATAATCTGATAGTAACTGAATTTATTTCTCCTAAAACTTGAACCTTAGTTCGATCTAATTGAATAATATGAACTACAAACTTGGAGCAAATTGAGGCCGGCATTATGTTTGATGAAGCCCCTGAATCTATCAAATAGTTATGAAAATTTCTATTGTAGATCTCATAAGTCAAGAGAAAAGGAGGAGTATGATAATTTGACCTATCCCCAAGTAAAACATCATCAATAGCATCTACATTATCAGATGGTGGCTTACCTAATCCTCTAACAGCTTTGGATAATACACTAGTTGGAAGAGGAGAAGAAGGTACTGCATTTAATTCTTTAAGCAACAAACTTTGTTGATGTTTGAGCTTGCTAAGTTCATGCAGAGAAATATTTACTCGAGACTTCTTCAAATCTTCCACAATGTTATAATCCATGGAATTTGAAACTACTAGTGTTTTAGATGATGAGGGAGGATTGGAGGATGATGGTTGATTGTGGGGAGACACAATTGGAGCTTTCTTTGTGGGAGCTTTGTGTTTAGTAAAAGGACTTGAGTTTTTCTTCTTTGAATTTGCTTGATTAGGCTCCATTATACTTTTTCTTCTGGTGTTTACTGGGAGAGCTTCCTATTCACTTTCATTATCAGAGTTGGGAAAGATAAAGTCTCACATTCCATGACATTCAATTGTTTCCTCTTCTTCCATTTATTTAGCTGATAAAACTGTATCTTCATCTTCATCATCATCCAGATCAGATTCTGCATTAGATATAGCATTAGGTGGTTTAGGATCAGTTGGCTGATTTCTTTTAAAGTTCCTAAATGGTCTTTTCATAGAAGTTTCAACTACTTGCTTTTTTATTTCAACCATTTCATTAGACATAGTTTTAAGAAATTTTTGTAAACCTTCCATGTCATATGGATCCTTGGTTTCTTTCTTCTTTGAATCATCTCTAAAGGTAACTTTTTTGGATTTCCTTTCTTCTAGAGCGTTTTTCTTTTCCAAAGCAAGGATACATTTTTCAACAGCTATTGCTTCCTTCATATTTTCTGCTAATGTTGGTTTAGTAGCCCTATCAATGAAGATGGCTATGTTTGAAGGCAAAGTAGAAATATACCATTCATTCCAGACTTTCTCACTAGGCTTGGATGTCGTAGGAATTTTATTCAACAGCTTATTAAAGCATGCATTAAAGTCTTTGATGGGCTCTTTTGATTCAAATTTCAGGTTGGAGAGATCATTAATCAAAGTTGTTGTAGACCTATTGTCTCCAAACTTAGCTAGAAATTGCTCCTGGAAAGCATCCCAACTATTGATAGGTCCTAGTGGTAATGAAAAGTACCATGATCCTGCTGCTACTTGTAGAGTGTATGGAAATAGTCTAACAACAACATCTTCTTCCGTTACTCCATCAAGTTAATTGATAACATGAAATTGTTTATGTGTTCTTCCGCTAACAGGCCATTGTTAGGATTAAATTTAGGTAACCATTTTTTAGGATGTGCTAGCAATTGGGTCAAAGGTGTAGGCATTCTCACAGCTCCTGGGTTGATCCACGACCTTGGTTGAGGTTGATTATGCGCCATTGTTGAGCTAATAGTAGAAGAGGGTGATGAAGCAGTTGAAAGTGATTGGGTCGAGGATGTTGAAGTTCCTGTACCTGTTTGGATTATGATATGAAGTTGGGAAACAGATGGATGACCTTGCAATGGTATGGATGATGATGAGGACAAAGCCTCACTGTTAGATTCTAATGGTGTCTTCCTATCCCTTTTTCTACTTGGTAGAGGGAATTCAACTAGTGGAATACCAAGCTTTTCACTCTTTGCCCTAATAAGTGGTTGTGATGGGATATATTGTGAAGTCACACTGCCTTGGGATAACTCAGACTCTTCTTGGAATATTGAAAACCCCTAGAGTTTATGAATCAAAGACTGTACTTCATGGGGTTCAAGAGAAGAATTGTCTGGTGTGTTTGGGGTTTCAGCAGTGGGTGTTATATTTTCCTTTTCAACTTCTCGCTTAGGATAGGAGATTTAGAATGCGAACGAGAAGTTGGAGGAGATGGTGAGGGAGTTTTACTCTTAGAATGGCCTGTAGATTTAGATTTACTTCCCATTCACAGTTAGGCCCTCCTAGCGCCAAAAATGTTGATGCCTCTAAAATCGTAGGACCAACATTGCGGATAACCACCTGGTCCGAACCTTAGTGTAGCTCCTTCTCCGTTTGGTATGGTGGCTCCGACTGGATATTATGGGACCAGTTTCCCAATAAAGTATGATTTGATGAATGGGTGTTTTAAATGTATAAAAAGATGATAGGTGGTTTAATCTATAAACTCTAAAATATACAGATATATCTATATAACCCAGGTGATCTCATAATAATGTGATTCTTGATGATTCCTAGCAGACAAATAATAATATAGATTATTTACTTATCCACAGAAAGATGCATTTAAATAATGATTACTTTGTTTAAGAAATTAAACAAAGTAATTGTGAAAACATATTGCATAACATACTAATATTTATCACTGATATATATATATATATATATATATATATATATATATATATATATATATATATATATATATATATATATATATATATATATATATATATATATATATATATAACAATTCTAAATCATTCAAAAGTGAAATAATACAGATTTGTTTGAAACATGTGCATACATCAACAATAACAAATCAATGGAATGCTAATTACATCAAAACAAGACAAAAGAACAATGATAGAAGTACCAAATGCATTTGAGTCTCATTATGTAAGTAAGACTCTGGTTCCACCTTTTTTATTCTAGAAACTCCAAGGAGATACAAAAAATGTAGGTCTTCATGAAGATCTTTCACAAAAATATGAAACCTTGATCCACCACTTATAAAAAATAAATTAAGAAGTGCAGAAGTGCAAAATTCTCATGTCTAGTTTTATACAAATTGAGGACCCTTTCTAAAATGACATGCAAGGGTTTTTATAATAAAATTAAAAACAAACTGTCCACAAAATATTGCTGAGAGTTGTTGGAACTTCCTACATTAAAATCTAGGATTTGAATTTCAAAAAATAGTATTGCAATAGCCTTTGAAGAGATTCATCGCATCTATTTCTTCTCTTGTATCTGCAACCGACAAATTGAGAGCATGTTTTGGATTTCTGGAGGATGACTCATCCTAGAATGTAATTGTACTGTGTATATGGCATCTGAAAGCTTGGGCATCATGCGATCAATGGCATCGACAAGGCACTTGATAGTCATTTGTTGGTTATGTGGCTTGACCAAAAAGGACCAATACGCATCCTAGTTAAGGCTTTGTACTATGTTGAGATATTCATCTTTGGTGTCCAAATCTTGTTGCCATTGATTCTCTAACACTTTTGCCTTTGGAAAATTTCCTGGGGAACAATTAGAAATTAAATTGGCACCATATAAATTATCATTCGCCAGCTTAATCACATTATTCATTATAGCCCTGGCCCTAGAGGTAGATCTTTCTGCCTTTATCAACTGTATTTCCCATTCTGAAAACAATATCTCTTTATGTGACTCTTGAATTTTCAGTAGTTTAGTAGCTCTTCCTTCTTCTATGCTTTTCCAGAAGAGGTAATTTGTGACTTTATCATCCGCATCTTCAAATTATAACCTGGTATTAATTGCTTGGTCGATCAGTGATGTCGTTGTGATGCAAAATGGATCAATAAGAGATATTTTATGGCAGAGTAGATTCATCTGTTGAGATCAGGCAATATTTGCTTCTAGGGCTTCCTTCTTAAACTCTTCAACCTTGGGATAATCTTTGAACTGTTCTATAAAGAGTTGTAGCTATGTGATTTGCTCCTCTTTAGCTTTAATTTCTTGTCGATGTGTCAATCGAAGCTGTTCGAGCTCTTGAGACAACTGTTGTTGTTTTTGAATGGCATGCTGGTCAATTTTCTGTTTTTCCAGGTTTAATTGTACTTCAAGCTGCTCATTCTTCTATTTCTCTACTACTAGTTGTTCCTCAAGGTGATTAATCTTCTCTTGCTCTATTGTTGACTATTCTTCATGCTGATTAATACTTTGATCCTTTACTTTGATTAATTAGTTAACTTCAGTTGCCTTATCAATTGTAGTAGCTGTGTATGCCCCTGCAAATTGAGATAACTTAGTCAAATCTTTAGAAGGATCGACCTCTGAATCCTTCCATATAACATTAATAAATTCAGATTGAGGAGCTATGGATGATGTGCTGTCTATTTTCCTCTTTTTCCTCTGCCTCTTGACTACAACCCTGTGTTTTGGGCTATAAAATACATCCAAGGGTGGAATTTCCTCAATATTCAATGTGATTTATCCTAAAGGATTTTCAGGGATTATTTCTATCTCTTTTTGGGCTATGCCTTTGCTGGGTGTCCCTTCAATCAGAATATCAGGAATAATGGGCCGTTGTGTTCGAGGAGATGCTGATGCGATAATGTTTTGAGGATCATTTTGGATTTTGATCTGTTGATAAAATTTCTCCCATTCTTTAATCAATATGGGATCAATGTGAACATCAATGCTTAGCAGCTCACTGGCCTTTTCACTTGTTTAACCTTCTCCGGAAATATTTTCAATAACCTACTCTCTATTGTGCTCTTCTTGCTAAACGATTGGTGTAGTATTTAATAAATCCATAGGTACTGTCAGTAACCTTTGTGTCCTATATTCCATGAATTTGTCCATTTTCTCAGCTCCCAATTTGAATCTTTCCAGATGACTTACTGTTGAGAATAACTCTGCTGAAGCAAATAAGTCATCAAACTCATCATTCTCATGTATGAATTTACTAATTTTCACCTGAGTGGTGAAATTGAAAGCAACCTTATTTGGATCATATTGTCTTTTAGGGATAACTGCTAGACTCAAATCCTTTGTTTTCTCTGATTCTTTCTCGACATGTTTAAAATCATGCAATGTGTAGGTGCCACAGCAGAGGGGAAAGGGAGGCCACAACTGTTTCTTGGACTCTTTAAGGTTTCTAGACATCCCTTTTTCCACTATCTGGTAGGCTACTTCCCTGGCTAATAGCTTATCTGGAATGTAAAGTGGAAGGACATGAGGATCTGTAATACTGCCAAAAACCCTAATATAGGTGAACTTCTCCTCCCCAAACCAACTGCCGATTGAGGTTAAATCAATGCTAGCCTCGTCAGACAGCTGAGGAGCAAGTTTATTAAAGATAGCTTGATGGACAGGTAAAATGAAACCATGGCAAATTCTGTATAAATGATTCTTGTATTCAGACTTCCATAAGTACTTATGTTAAATATGAATGGGGGTTGGATCTTGAACATTCCATTTCCAACCAAGGATGGGAAAGTCAGAATTAAAACAAATTGTGTCCATTATGTAAGAACTCATATAGAATGGGGGAACAACTCGAGTAGTGACAAATCTGTTCTTCCTATAATCCATTATTTGACTAGCCATTTTATTCGATAGAATAGTTGGCCAATCCATAACAAAGGAGTTTATCGCTGCTTCTATCGATGGAACCATTTCAATAAAAAATCTAGCAGAATCGGGGCTTCCAAAGAGTCTACCATAGCAGCATCATAACAATATGGAGATTCTAAGGAGTTCACAGAGTACATACTAGAAGATTCATGTTTATGCTTGTTAGGAAAGTGTCTCCATTGCTTGATAGGGTCTGAATCTATCTGATTCTCCTTGGCGAAAGCTTCCAGGAATGATTTGTTGTAGTGTCGTTGGGGATTCGACAAGTGATACATTCTCTTGACATCTTCAGGTTTGAATGACCTGAACATCCTTCCATCAGCTGTGAAGAAAGCTCTGTCCATTATATTAATGCTCTCGATTACCCATCTCACTAGATCATTATATGGTAAAACTTTTGCATGGGCTGCTATTCTATGGAGGAAAGAGCTGGCCAAATCACTGAGCATGTTTTCTATTTCATCAGTTCCATCAACTGTTGCTTCTTCTTCTATCTCCTTTGGATTTTCACCTTCAAGCAAAGCATATATGCCTTCCCATGAGATCTTACCAAGGCCTTGATAGGTAGTATCTGAGATTAACACCAATTTTCCTTGTCCTTCTTCCACTGCAATGGGAACCTTTGTCTTTCGAGATTTCTTAGACATCTTGACTAACTGTGTGATTCTGGATTAACACTGCAAAATGAGAAAGAGGAGCGTGATAGGTGAAAAACTTTGAGAGGAGATAATACAACAAATTACAGACTAAAAGTAGTTATGCACATTAGATGCAAAATATCTCACATTGTACATAGCCACCACAGATGAAATCCTTAAAGGAATGTAACCATAATTGCCCCTTAATGCTTTACCGTAACTTCATAATGTGAAACTTTAATGCCGAAGTAATATATGTTGCATCGCAAGTTTTCCAATGGTCCTTTTAGAATAGGTGTCATGACTCTGCTATTTGCGATTAGTGATTGTATTATTTTAATATTTGTGGAACCATCCGAACCATCGCATATCGCAAATTGGGAGTTACAAGCACAACGCTCAAAATAATTCTTTGTATTGTTGTGATTGCGATGAGTGCTGAGCTGGCAGGTTCCTTTTCAAACTTTGCAAATCATGTTTTTTCTTTATAATTTATTTATCCCTATATCACGTGTGTTCATAGTTTATATTACTTTATTTTATTGGGAGTGCGATATGCGATAGTTATATCGCATTGCAAAGTTTCAATGGAGTTTTTTTAATGTTTTCCTATGGATCGATGATATGCGATTGTGATAGCCTTATCGCATCACAAGGTTTCAATGAAATGTCATGAGTTATTCCTTAGGATTTGTTAGAGTCGGTCTGGTTAGTCCTCCGTGAGAGATCAAAACTCTTTATGCATTTCATTTTTAGGTGTCCCACTCCACTCACTCAGCGGCATTCCGCTAGGGGCATGCCATGATCTGACGGAGAAGGTCATGCTAGTCATTTCCCCTCATATCTGGCTCTTGCTAGCTCAGGTCTTTTGTCAATAATCACCAAAGTCCATGACAGTCAAGGTCTGGTCCTTTAAAGGACAAAAGTCATTTTCGATGTTTAGGTCTAGGGATTCATCAATTTGGTCATTGAACATGTCCAGTAAAGCCATGCAAGCCAGAGTGAGGCCCTTACACAGTTATGATTCAGAGAGCTTCATCGTCATGTGGATAAACTTCGACTCTTCTTCAAAACTCTGTTTTGAAGAAAAGTCAAAAAGTGTCATTTGTGATAAAATCTTCAAACAATTCGCCAGTTGATTTCTCCAGATGCAGGCATGGTTTCTGTGGCCAAATGTCCAGTCATGCAATCCCTGCAAAGAGTGCTGAAAATTTCATCATTTGAGCTAAAATTTCAAAGGGAAAGTGAAAATCAGTGTTGCCTTAAGTCAGTGAAAAAGTGCCAAGACATGACATTAGAAAAATGGGTTTTTGAGGAAGAAAAAATTAAACCCACCACTTCCAAGGCTATATATACAAGTTTTCATCAAATTCAAAGTCATTGTGCTAATCCAAGCCTTAGAGAAATGTTGCAAAGGGTGTGAGTGTGCATCGTGTGTGTTTGAGGGAGTTGGAGGCAGTTTGAAGACGCGCGGCACACACAGGCAGGAGCGCGGTGCACTCACCAGGTGCGGCGCACACAGAGCCCGCCCATAGTTCAAAATTACCACTGGCGTGGTGGTGGGCTCCAGTATTGTAGCAATAATGCTACAACTCCTGGAACTCCCTTCATTAATTTTATCAACCTGGTAGTTCGTAACAAACTTGGAAGCGACGGTGCTGTATGCACAAGTACTAGCTCTTGCCGCAGCTGTCACTTGGTCAGCTAGCACAAGTCCAGTAGGAGCTTAAGCCAACTTCTATGAGCTCTTAGAAGAAGCTTTTTAATTGATGGATGAAAGCTAACTCGAAGGAAGCTAATCTAATTGCAAAAAGAAACTGAAAGCCAAAAAGAAACGCAAACCCTAGCAAACCCTAATTCTACCAGCTAGTCCTACTGACGCAAAGGAGAGCATGCAAACTACTGAAAGAGATGCCATTACTTCTATGAAGGTAAAATACATGTGTCTAGACTACCTCTATCTGAAGAAAACATCTTTTTGTATTTTTGATTAAGTTGTTGGAATTATCATGCATGTGCTTTTAACTATTTTTGACTGTGCAGAGGTGGATCAAGGAGGAGAAATGCTTGGGAAAGGTTGGGAAGGTTCAGAGAGGGTCTAAGGGGTCCCTAACACCCTTCCAGAGAGTCTCACAAAGTTTGGCTGCCAAGAAACCGTGTTTATGAGCTTCTACAGGAAGTTTGCAGGGGTTCTACAGGATGTTCTGTAATTCTTCTACAGGATGTTTCGAAATGGGATTTTGGAGCATGGATGGAGGGAAAAAGATGGAGGAATGAGTATGGAGGTGAAATAGGGGTGTGAAGAGGTCTAGGACTTGGTGGATGAGGCTAAGGAGCGATTGGATTTGTTCAAGGATGGAGGAAGCGATGATGCACAAGAATGTAGGAATTAGGGCAAGGTGGGGAAAGTATGGCAAATGAAGGGTACGAATCATGGACTAAGGGTTGGAGCAAATTATCTTATGGATTATGGGTAGGTAGAGAAGGATAACAGGTGCTCTGCAAGTTATTTTTCGAATTTAACAAATGAAGACTTGGAAAATCAAGAACCTAATTACCTTGACCTAATCTAACCTAGATCATAGCAAAAGAAATGGAACAGAAGTTTACTTGCACAAAATCAGATGAACTAACTATGCAACTAAGCAATCATAACCCTAAGCATGCAGTCAAAACTAATATCAAGTTTGACAACTAAGAATCCAACACTAATACTTGCATGGTGAAGCGAAATAGTGCTTTTGTGGGCAGCAAGGTCACCTTTGTCCCAACTCACGATCCCAAGGATCCTTTATGTTATTAATCTATCGAAATCAATCTGAACATGAAAATCTACTTTAATCATCAAAATCAACCTAAATAACACAACAAGCTTTAAATCTAAATAGCAGATTTTACTCTAAGAATGCAGCAAAGACACATAAAGGTAAAAAAAAGAGGTACGGGGCGCTTGAGATGGGCCCAACCCCAAGAGCTACAGCCTCCTAAGAGAGATTTAGAGCTGGTGCAAAGCTGGATTCATCTTTATTGATCAAGAAATGAAGAGTTACATCAAAACTGTCCACAAGGAGAACTTGAAAATGAGCTGACAGCAAAACTAATCTATTGCCTAAAAATCGAACTACAAAATGACTACAACAAGACTATGAAATGACTAACTACCAGCTACAAAATGACTAACCACTAGCTAACCAAAATGAGGCCCTAAGCCTTCTTATTTATACAAATTGAGGACCCCAACAGTCCTCCTAAAATTTAGGGACTCGGCTGCCCAAAACTTGTAGTTAACAACAGTCCTACTTGACTTGCCTGGTTGCCCTTGTGCTAATTGATTTGGTGGCCTTTGAACTCCGAGATTATGGTGGAGAATTCGAGGTAAGGGCCCATAAATGAAGGGGACACCTTCCTACAAATCCTCTCCCTTGTTCTCCCACGAATTTGGCTGCCAAGTGCTCATTAAGACCTTCAATTTTGTCTCCAAATTGACCAAAAAGGCTACACAAAGCACCCATTAGACTTGTTGGCATAATGACTAACCAAATTCACTCTATTAGCATAAATATAATCAAAAACATGCAATAAACTAATGAGAATGGTGGATTAAGTCAAATTAGGAGGTTGAATGAGCCCAAATAATTATCCATTTTTAGGGCTCATCATCACCCCCCTACTGAAAGTGTTGCTCATCCTCTAAGCAACCAATCTCTCTCCTCATCTTTGATGGCCCTGGTGACCTCCTTGTCATGCCAAGCTTCTGAAGTGATGTCCTCTTTTCTGTCATGAAACCATGCTTCTTTGCTTCTTCCCACTGTCTGTTCCTTTTCCTAGTGAATTCTCAGCCTTGGTATGAGTGTGCAAGTACATTCAATCTGATGGCAGCAATGGTGGCGAAAGGAGATGAAACCAGTGGAGGATGGAAGAAAAGAGTGGTTGCATGTCTCCTCAACAGTCTTCAAGCTTCAAATCCCTCTCCATAATTGATTCTAGCCTACCCAAAGGCTTCTACAGGATGTTTCTGGTAAAAATACAGAACTTCCTGTAGAAAGTTGAACCATGACTAAATTGTGTCCGAACCCTGAAAAGAATGAGTGTTCATGGAGGGGATGGATGTGCTTAGGGTGGCCAACACAGGTGCTGCCTCCTTAGCTAAAATCTCTGCCGATTTCTCCTTTTGTTGCCCTTTTTCCAAGCTTCATGTAGAAAGTCCTGTAGTTGAGTTCTGGCTTCCTGTAGAAACAGTCTTCAATGTTTTTGCCTGCTTGACTGAAGATGCCTTCTCCTTGACCTGTGCTGTGGTTTCCTTGGGTGTGTCCCTACTTGTTTTGACATTTTTAGTCCTCTCTGCCTATGTTTGAAACCATTTCTCCCTTGGTGTTTGTGCCTTCATTCCTCCCACAGTTTTGGCCTCAACAATTTGGCCCTTTTTCTTGCTTTTCCTTTTGTTGTTCTTGTGGCTTTTCCTGTGATGGCCTATCCTGGGTCTTCTTACCACTGCCTTTCTCTCTTGCCTCCGCGTGTTTCCTTTCTTCAATTTTGTGCCACACTCAACTTGCTCCAAAAAGGATGTAAGCTGGTTGGTCTGGTTTGGTGAGAGTGCCCTGTTTCAATGCTTCGAGCAGAAAGGGACTGTTGTTTTATGTCTTCCTCTTTTGATCCTCAGGATAGGATTTCTCAGGTGTGTCAGTCTAAACATCAATCTGGGTACATGAGTATGGCAAACTGCAAAGGATTTGGGGCTAACAAGTAGTTGGGGAACAGAATGGTAGGAATACATCCATAGTTTAAATCAGAATGGTGCTTTTATCACCGATGCAGAGGATAAAATGTATTAGGTGGGCACATAAAAAAAAGGACATATTTCTATCAAAGACATATATATTGCTATACCAATTCCCTGGTTATAATGCTTTTGTTGCCCAAACTCGACTGTCAAAAGGGAATTAAGCTCCCACAGACAGAGTGCAGAGCCTCAGTCAATCTTCACTGATAAGTATATTGTCCGCACAAACCAAAGGCATGCATAGAAACAGTCAAATAATATCTCCACCACCAGTTGTAATCTTCACTGCACAATTCAAAGTGGCACAAGACAATGGTGATCCCTGCACATGTAACAATGAGGATCACAAAGACAATGAACAGGAACCCAAATATACAGTAGAACTGATGCAGCCATATTGAAGTTAATCTGAAGAACAGTCCAATGGATATAGCTCCAAAAGGCAAAATGCCTCCAATTGGTATTGAGAAAATGGGCTGCATATACCAAGCTTGCTCTGGAATCTGCCTGGGGATTTGATTGGTCTTCGCTGGATCTTCAATTGTAGATTCCTTGTAGCCAAAGTAACTGCCCACAAAGACCAATGGCACAGAAATTCCAAACCATAAAAGGACCGAGGCAAACATAGTCTCGAAAGGAACTACACCAACTGATTTTTTTTCCCATAGCAGTGCATTGAGAATAAAGAAAATGCAAAAGGAAATGCCTGGAAACAAGAATGTTGTCTTCAGCGTGTTCCTCCTCTGTTATGTGCCCTTGAACATCTGATATAGACGTGACAATGCATACCCCCAAAGAAACCCATAAACACCCATAATAGCAGCATAGATGTCATTAAACTTCCACGGTTCAATGTTCGCATCATGATCATTGCAACTATTTCGGAGAGAAATAAAACAACCATCAATGAGTTGATGATAGAGAACCAATTAACCGATTGTGCACACTTCAGTTGAGGATGTGGAAAGTGCAAATGAACAACAATTCATAAGTTTTAGCTGAGCCGCCTTTAATTGCTGCGTGATTTGCGTGAGAGAGTGAAGTGGCCAAGTGTACGTGGACACATGTAGACGCAGTGCTGTGATGAGCTGCATGTCCTCTTCTTGTTAATCAGTTGCACTGGAGTTAAAGCCTCTACCACTGTCTGTTTTTATTTTTATTTTTAATTTTCACGTAAGTTGACTAACACGTACGCTGCATGATTCCTAGCTGATTGCTAGAGAATTGGAAAAGGAACTATCGGCTCAATGTTGCCATATTCGTGCCTTAATTCCACCATTCCATTTGTTTAAGCATTTCTTCAATTAGATTCATGCAACAGAGGAACAAGTTTTAGTCACGTACCTGAAGTCAAATGGCTGCTATGGCATGTCATTTGCTGCATGCATTGGTTTTTCTGATTGCATGTGGCTTGGCTGCTAATTTTTGGTTGTTTTCCTTGTGCAGGTGTCCTCTAGCCAGATGCATGCTGCAGGAGTCCATTTCCACGCTCAGATCTGCACCTTGAAGCTGTTGTTGCTGAATTTTCACCAGACCAGAACTTATTTTCGCCATTGCTCCCAAACGGTAAACCGGATCGATCTGAAACTTGCTGAGCATGTTCCTATCATCATTATGCACCTCCCATAGCAAAATCGTGATCAATGGATGCACGGATTTCGAGAAAAATGGAAAATGGCTGAAGATTTCAGAGATCGATTTCTCGGAAACCGTGCATCGGAATCGGCTGAAACTGCTTGGGTAGGTTACCATCACTCATATGCATATCCCCATGAAACAGGTTTTGAAACGGATGCACGGATATGGAGAAAATGCAAAAATGGCTGATGGAGATGGAGGCTAATTTCTTGGAAACCGTGCACCGGAATTGGCTGAAACTGCTCAGGCATGTTGCCATCACCCTTTTACAATTCCCCATAAAACGGTTTTTCAAATGGATGCATGGTTTTCAAGTTATGGCAAAAACAAATTTTGTTCTAGGTATTTTTGCTTCAAGGCATTTTGCATTTTTGTTGCATGGTATGAAAAATGAATTTGGGCTGTGATGCAGGTATGGAGATGATGGAGGAGGAGTTGGAAGATTGCATGAGGACTTCTGAACCCTTGAGGAAGCTACCATGTTCACCAAACCACTTTTTTTCAATCCATTTTTAACTTCTTGTAGTTCCTACAGGAACTTCCTGTAGAAAACACAGTTTTGAGGAAAGAAGCACAATGACATGAAAAAAATGATGGAAAATGGGTGAGGGATGGAAACATGGATGCTTGTAGGCATAACCAATAGATTCCAAGCTTTAGATTCCCTTCCAAAATCGAATCTGGCTCGCTTGAAGGTTCTACAGGATGTTTCTTGTAGAAATACATAACTTCCTATAGAAGGCACAAAACTCCCTTGGACTTGGTTGTGAGTGATCCTCCTGCCCTGCAATGTCCTTGCTGCAACCTGAAATTAGCCAATGGAAATTAGTTTTATTTCTCTTTTTCTTTTTCTCTTTTTTTTTTTTTGAAAAACAACTAGGGCGCCTCATGGAGGTTTTCACCCTAATTGCCTGCCTTGGGCGCCTCCAAGGGAGGTTTTCACCCAAGGATCTTATTCCCTTTTATTTTCTCTTCTTTCCAACCCATTGACCGCCTCATGGAGGTTTTCAATCAATGAGCCAATCTAAGTGCCTCTGAGGAGGTTTTCACCTTAGATTTTTATTTTCTTCTTATTTTCATTTTTTTTATTTTCTTCTACTCTACCCTACTTGAAAAACAAAATCATTTTCAAGTATAAGAATACTTCCAATGGAGCCATGTGCACATCAAGATTAGAGGAAAAATGATGTGAAGGCTCGAAATGCATGCTTGGACAACTATCCAAACTTTAGAGACCAAATGATCTGACTTTGAAGGGATCAAACATAGCTGAGGAAGAGAGTACCGCTGCAACTTAGTCACCTTCTGAAACCATATCTCAATATAGCTTTGATATCCTTGGTCCTTTTGCTGATCTGGATCATTCTTCATGTCACCTTCTAACATGACTTTCTCATCTTCCTCTTTTTGTTGATCTTTCTCTTGAATACATGGAAGATTTGATGGTAACCATGAGGAAGCTTTCTCGATCTCTGATTCTGATCTCTTCTCTTCATCAAGTGCAGCCCATGGTTCTCTGATCTTTTCTTTTGAATCTTCTTCTGCTGGATGTGGTCCTTCAATGCTTGCAATATAGCCTCTTTTTTGCAATACTCTTCCTGAGCTATGGTGAAGATCATTGAGCTCAAGAGGAGTTGTTCGGACATGTTGTGCCTCAGCTTTGCAATTAGGTTGAGCTATTCCAATGTGCGGGTTTGGAAATGGTGGTATGGGTAGCTGAGTGGGGGTGTATTTTTGAGATGGATGTGGATGGGGTTGTGGTTGGGTAGGCATTTGGGGTTGCCTTGGTGGAGGAGGAGGCGATGGTTGCGAATGAGCAGGTGGTGGAGGAAAAGAAGCGAGAGGAGTGTTGTATTGGGGCCTCCACCCCTGATGAGGTGCATTCCACTGAGGCTGTGGCTGAGCATAAGAGTGAAACGAATGAGCAGCTAGTTGGGCATAATATGGATCTGTGAAGGAACAAGGAAGAGGTGTGAACCAGGAAGGATGAGCAGGGGGACCCCAAGAAGGCATGAAAGTGGCTTGATAGGGGTCATAATAGGTCTCGGATGTCCCTTGCAGTTCCTGTTGATAAGATCTAGGTTCATGTGGCCTCCTTTGGTTCATATAATAGAGTGATTCAGTCGCTCCTTTGGCTCTTTGATATGCAGCTTTGATTCTGGATAAGTAAGGGCACTGATCTGTGGGATGGTATTCTTCACATACAAAACACACTTCTATGGAGTACAATGGACATTCGTTCCTAGGATGCTTTCTAGTGCACCTAGGACAAAAAATGGCCAAAGCCCTCTTGGCTTCTTCTTGCTTCTTTTGGATCCGCAAGGTATCCAGTTGCATGGCAAGAAACTGCCTCATATCACTCTTGAAATCTTCCAGCTGATTTGCAAATTCGTGTTGGGACAAGGTACTGCTCCCAACATTCCTGCTTGTAGCCATTTGCTCCAGAGGAATGGTTTCTTCTTCTTCTTCCCTAGAGGTTCTTTAAATATGCCTTGATGTCCACCCAGGGGTTCTTTAATCACAACCATCGAAGAAGAGAGAATGTTGGCTGTGTGAAGCAGTGGGGGTGTTGTGCAATCATTTTTCTAACTTATCTCTACTCCTACAAGGCATGAAATGAAATCTTTTTGGTTGATTTTTTTCTTTTTTCTACTTCTACCTGCAAAACTGAAATAGATTGAACTGCAACTAACTATCTTGCTAAAATGAAAATGCGGAATTGAAATGAAAGCAGGAAAGGACTAATCTATTTTGCTCAAATGAAATTGCAGGAATGAAATGCTAGTCTACGCTTGCGGAATTGAAATGCTAATCTACGCTTGTAGAAATGAAATTATGGAATTGAAATGCTAATCTATGAAAGCAAGAAATGTCTATGCTACTTTTGCAGAATGGAAATGAAATAAACTACTTAGCAGAAGGCGAGAGTAGGAAAATAGAAGGAAAGCAACAATCACTAATACTTTGAAGCTTCCCCGGCAACGGCGCCAAAAAGATGGTGGGCTCCAGTATTGTAGCAATAATGCTACAACTCCTGGAACTCCCTTCTTTAATTTTATCAACTCGGTAGTTCGTAACAAACTTGGAAGCGACGGTGCTGTATGCACAAGTACTAGCTCTTGCCGCAGCTATCACTTGGTCAGCTGGCACAAGTCCAGTAGGAGCTTAAGCCAACTTCTATGAGCTCTTAGAAGAAGCTTTTTAATTGATGGATGAAAGCTAACTCAAAGGAAGCTAATCTAATTGCAAAAAGAAACTGAAAGCCAAAAAGAAACGCAAACCCTAGCAAACCCTAATTCTACCAGCTAGTCCTACTGACGCAAAGGAGAGCATGCAAACTACTGAAAGAGATGCCATTACTTCTATGAAGGTAAAATACATGTGTCTAGACTACCTCTATCTGAAGAAAACATCTTTTTGTATTTTTGATTAAGTTGTTGGAATTATCATGCATGTGCTTTTAACTATTTTTGACTGTGCAGAGGTGGATCAAGGAGGAGAAATGCTTGGGAAAGGTTGGGAAGGTTCAGAGAGGGTCTAAGGGGTCCCTAACACCCTTCCAGAGAGTCTCACAAAGTTTGGCTGCCAAGAAACCGTGTTTATGAGCTTCTACAGGAAGTCTGCAGGGGTTCTACAGGATGTTCAGGATTTCTACAGGATGTTCTGTAATTCTTCTACAGGATGTTTCGAAATGGGATTTTGGAGCATGGATGGAGGGAAAAAGATGGAGGAATGAGTATGGAGGTGAAATAGGGGTGTGAAGAGGTCTAGGACTTGGTGGATGAGGCTAAGGAGCGATTGGATTTGTTCAAGGATGGAGGAAGCGATGATGCACAAGAATGTAGGAATTAGGGCAAGGTGGGGAAAGTATGGAAAATGAAGGGTACGAATCATGGACTAAGGGTTGGAGCAGATTATCTGATGGATTATGGGTAGGTAGAGAAGGATAACAGGTGCTCTACAAGTTATTTTTCGAATTTAACAAATGAAGACTTGGAAAATCAAGAACCTAATTACCTTGACCTAATCTAACCTAGATCATAGCAAAAGAAATGGAACAGAAGTTTATTTGCAAAAAATCAGATGAACTAACTATGCAACTAAGCAATCATAACCCTAAGCATGCAGTCAAAACTGATATCAAGTTTGACAACTAAGAATCCAACTCTAATACTTGCATGGTGAAGCGAAACAGTGCTTTTGTGGGCAGCAAGGTCACCTTTGTCCCAACTCACGATCCCACTGAGGGAGAGGTAAGATCAGAGGTGCTTGAGCCACTTTTTCCAAGGATCCTTTATGTTATTAATCTATCCAAATCAATCTGAACATGAAAATCTACTTTAATCATCAAAAGCAACCTAAATAACACAACAAGCTTTAAATCTAAATAGCAGATTTTACTCTAAGAATGCAGCAAAGACACATAAAGGTAAACAAAGGAGGTACGGGGCGCTTGAGATGGGCCCAACCCCAAGAGCTACAGCCTCCTAAGAGAGATTTAGAGCTGGTGCAAAGCTGGATTCATCTTTATTGATCAAGAAATGAAGAGTTACATCAAAATTGTCCACAAGGAGAACTTGAAAATGAGCTGACAGCAAAACTAATCTATTGCCTAAAAATCGAACTACAAAATGACTACAACAAGACTATGAAATGACTAACTACCAGCTACAAAATGACTAACCACTAGCTAACCAAAATGAGGCCCTAAGCCTTCTTATTTATACAAATTGAGGACCCCAACAGTCCTCCTAAAATTTAGGGACTCGGCTGCCCAAAACTTGTAGTTAACAGCAGTCCTACTTGACTTGCTTGGCTGCCCTTGTGCTAATTGATTTGGTGGCCTTTGAACTCCGAGCTGATGGTGGAGAATTCGAGGTAAGGGCCCATAAATGAAGGGGACACCTTTTTACAAATCCTCTCCCTTGTTCTCCCACGAATTTGGCTGCCAAGTGCTCATTAAGACCTTCAGTTTTGTCTCCAAATTGACCAAAAAGGCTACACAAAGCACCCATTAGACTTGTTGGCATAATGACTAACCAAATTCACTCTATTAGCATAAATATAATAAAAAAAATGCAATAAACTAATGAGAATGGTGGATTAAGTCAAATTAGGAGGTTGAATGAGCCCAAATAATTATCCATTTTTGGGACTCATCACGTGGCGCATTGGGCTTTGCGCGCGCCGCACAGGGGCAAAGCGCCCAGAACTTACCAATTTCACTCAAAAAATTTTGTGGAGCTCATCCAATTGCAAGGTAGGCAACCTACATCCACTTGTGCATCAAATTTGGTAGAAATATGATGGTTTTATGCCTATAATCAAATGTAAAAAATTTTCATAAAGCAAACACAAGAAGACATCAAAGAAAAAATTGTTATGCTAGGGTTTGTGCTACAGTGATATTGCTGCCAAGGTTATTCTTCCTACCCTAACCCTGTTCCTTATTCCCCTATGCCATTGTCCCCATAATCACTACCCTAACACTACCAAAATCATACTCCCTTTTCCCCTCCTCCTATTGCTCAATAAACCCAAACCCTACCCTATCAAAATACCCAAAAACCCCCTGTATATCCCTAAACAAAATTCTCCTATAAACCCCTATCCCCATTATATTATCCCCCTGCTAACACTCCTCCCTTTTTAATCATCCCCTTGGTGGCAAATTGTCAAAGAAACCTCCAGCTTCACTATAATCAAGGGGCAGCCTAGATTCAGTTTACAAAAACAGCAGTCATGGCATCAGAGCTTTCATCAGAATATGAGGTGGAGACCCACAGTGATATAGCTTTAGGAGAACAAGCCCCCAGGAGACATCACCAGAGTGGCAAACATGTTAGAGATGAGCCAAACACCCTCACTGAGTTGCAGGCATGCCTTCTTGCTATGTCATGTTTCCAACACTTAGCATGTTTTGAATTTTGTCAGAGGGTGGCAAATGTCAGAGTTCATCATGAGTTGGCCCGTCTTTTTGCACTTCACCTACGTGGAGGACAGTCTATCTTGGCTGGGGTCACTTTCACATTGACACCCGAAACCATATCAATGGCAACAGGCATACCAAACATTGGAGAACAGTGGCATAAGAAGAAGAAGGTGGAGAGGCATCATTATGAGCCTTAAATTAAGGCCAGTTGTTTGAGTCAGCTCAAGAGTGTTTTTCCATTCAGATTTTTGAGAGATGAGTATGCTCCGCTCATGAAATTGATCATGAAGTACTTCAGTTGTGAGGGGAGGTTTTCTCGCCTTTATGCCTATCACATCAGATTGCTCATGCACTTTACCAAGGTGCGAATGATGAACCTCCCATTTTTTCATTTGCGGGAACATAGAGAGGATGAAAAATTTCATGCAACACAAGACCTCTCGACAACAGCTCAACAATGTTTATCACTTTGCTCTTATCCGAATTTTGGTGGAACATCAGTTGGGATTGCAGGGTATTGCCTGGGAGGACTTCATCTCCCGTGACTTCTTCAGCGCTCCACAGGTAGTATCAGAGGCAGAACATGAGGTAGGTGGCCCATCTCATCAGTATGAGTGACATGAGACTGCTACTATGCCAGCATACATCACCTATCAGAAAGGCAGAAAACCTTTGTTTGCAACAGCAAAGCGAGTGTTATCTCCACCTGGGGTGGAAGGGGACTCGCTTCTGACGTCAGCATCACAGGAACAGGACAGAGGTAAGGAGCCAATGTATGATGAGGGGCCTTCAGGTGAGCCATCAGGTGAACGAGAGACAAAATTTGTTCTCCTCCATGATGATGAGACAGATACCGAACCGACAAAGGCAGAGCTTAGAGAGATCATCCAAGAGCAGCAATCAGAGATTGAAGACTTGTCCCTTGATTTAGAAAGAGCCAAATGGAACATGAAATATCTGGATCAGAGAAACAAACAACTTGAGGATCGACAAGCTGAGATAGAGTTGCAACTGATCAAGGAAAATCGACAACACATCATGGCATCACAAGGTAGACCTATGGAGCAAAGAGATGAGGACCGGGAGTATGTTTTAGAGAAAGTGAACGTCCACTTGGAGCAGCGGTTGGATAAGGCTAACAGGGAAAAATCCATGCTGAGGCACATGACTCACCATTACATGGCCCGAAAATTGAGCTCCAAAGCAAGAATCAGGAGCCTAAAGGCGAAATTGAGCAAAGCAACAAAAGAGGCGAAAGAGGCGAAAGAGCAATATCGGCTTCAAATCTTGGCTGAGGCTTCCTTGGCACGACATAGCACTTCATAGAGGACCTCCAACCCAAATTTCAAGGAATTTGGGGAAATTTTGGTCACATGACAAATTTTTGGGCAAAACACAGGTTTTTTCTCCCTGTGTGGCGCGGCGATAAAATTCTAGAGCTCCAAATGAGTAATGGTTTGCATTTTTGGATTCAGCATGGAAAATCATGACTACTGGTGTCCGGACAAGAAATTTGGGAAAGATGTGAGTCTCCTAGAGGTCAAAAACACCCAAAAAATGGCCTCTCTGCCCCTTTTGACACACAGGAAGCAGTCTTGGGAGAATGAAGATTTGGAGGGGAAATGAGCACCAAATTAAAAAATTCTAGTGGGGTTAGAAAGTAGAAAGGACAAAATTTCCAACAAGCCCACTTGGGCACATTTTGGACACCCGAAAGTGCCCCAAAACAAGCCCCAAAGTAGTGTGGCGCACAGAGAAAATGACGCAGCGCACAGAGGAAAATTGCCAAATTTGCTTCTGTTTCGTGAAATTTCGGTTCGCGACTTCTCCAAGTGGGCCCGCTCATCTACACTTCGGTTTTTTGGCACCAAAGGTGGCATTTAAAGTATTTTTTCTCCATATTGGATTCTATCCAAGTGGTGAAGGAAGGTGATGGGTCACCCAAGCCAAATGTCATGTTTGTAACGCTACACCTGTAGCCGATGGTTGGCTCTTCATCTCCATTTTGTAATGATTCGAGTAACTCCCCAACCCTTGGGCGTTCTATCTCTTCATGTCACATTCTATATATTGTATGTAAGCTATTTTCAAAGGGTTGGTTGGCTTATAACTTCTGGGAGACTGTGGGAAAGAAACTCTGTTTCTTCACTGTGTATTTTTGACAGAGAATTAATGAAAGGCAGTGGCTCTATTTCATGAGATTCTTGTGGTTGTGAGTGTAGCAAATGTGTCTCTTATGTTTTCATATGTATTTTGTTATGTCTCATAATTAAATTCATGTTCATTTCCAGTGAAATTTTCTGAGTGAGATTAGGTAGAATTCAATTTTATTGCTCTGCCTGTGGGAAAATTTCATGTTCAGTGTTTTTCTTCTGTTGAAAAGGATTCATGTGACTATGCCCTTTTCACTCTCTTCAACAATCTACTCATTCCATGTTACTTCAAACTAAATTTCTACATTTTCCGCCTACCTTGCCTCACGGAATAATCTGTGCCTTTGTATTAAATTCTCTATTCTTTGCTGACTGTTGGTCCCATACCATCCCAGAAGCTTGGTCATTCATGAAAATTGTTTCTTGTATCCATTTTCACTTACTAGCCTAAGATAAATATTTCATTGTAAGTCATCTCAGATTGTTCTTGCTTATCTATTCACTGAGCGTGACTCGGAGAGAGCCCTCTCCTGTTCTGGTAGGGCTAGCTACCAGACTGAGCGTGGTTTGTGGTTAACCTGAATTTTTCCTTCCTTCAGCCTAGGGCAGATTCAGGTGCTAACATAGTGGTGACTCCGCTGGGGATGAAAATGGTTTGCTTGAAGACTGTTTTTCCCCAGTACATATCTCAAGTTCAGAGCTAATTGTTGATGGTGAACAATGATCAGACATAAGAAGACGACTGAAATCATTCTCCTGGCGACTCCACTCACTAAATAATCCAGCAATCAATCCTTCATGGTGACTCCACTGCAGAGGGATCAGTAGCTTTGAGATTTCTTAAAATGGAGCGGATTGCAAGAAGATACGCTCCCATGAGCCGAGATCACATCCCAAGTTTTCCAAACAAAATTCCGAAAGTAGATTGGTCAAGGAATCTGCCTACTTTTAAAGATGATGGTAGGAAAGACGCTGCTTTACATCTAGTTCGATTTCACATGCATATTCGCAAGTTGAAGGTTGATTTTCCTGAAGATTGCTTGATGAAGATATTCATGGCCACTCTAGAAGGTGAAGCCCAATCTTGGTATGAAAATTTTCCCGTTGCTTGTATTTACTGTCTAAAGGATTTTCATGCCCTGTTTATTGAAAGATATCAAGAATCTTATCCATCATTAAATCTAGTTCATGACTGTTGAAAGCCTTGAAAAATACTATGAGGATGATAATTTCATGGATGATGAGATCATGGAAGCCTTGTACGAGAATCCATTTCAGCAACATGAAGAGAAACTAGAGGAGTCCCATCAAGATGCTCAGGAAACGTTGCAGTAGAATCGAGATCTTTGTACGGTGGAAAATGAAGGAATTTTGCATCTTGACAGTCAACATGAATTACATGAAATAGATCAGCAGGTTGAAGAGTTCCATAGGGCAGAAAGTGATGAAAGAAAAAGTGTCGTTTCAAATTTGTCCATAGAAGAAGACAGCAGGCAGAGAAATCAAGTTTAAAATTCAGAGGGTGATAATGTTAAGACAACCATTTCAGATGTAGATTCAGATTGTGAGGACCAAGAAAACCTTGTACTAAGTCCCATGAAAGAGAACTTTGCTGCTGAAATCATCTGGGATGAAGAAGACAGAGTGTTGGATCCAAATGTTCTCATGTCATCAGAACATAGTCTTCATGAAGAGGTAATCCAGTCAGCTCATGAACAACAAGATGAGAATTTTGTTCAAGTAAGTGAAAAAGATCTCGGTGAATTTATGGTAGATGATATAAATGATTGTGTTGGGATTCAAGAATCATTTGAAGTTTCTTTTCTCATGATTGATGGATGCAAAGGCAATCTGCCTGTCATATCATACGAAGATGATCTACAATGTATTCAAACTTCAGCAGACTAGACCATTTAAGATTCCGTTTCAGATTCTTCTTCCTATGTTTCATGTTCTGAAATGTTCTTTGAAGAGGAAATCTGCTCATCTACTTGTTCAGAATTGTTTGAAGACCGGGAACCTACTCGTATTTATGAAAAAAGATCAGCATCACAAGAAAACAACACCTTGTTCCTTCAGCATGAGGAAAGACCTTATGTTCTTCATGATCCAATGGTAGATTTGTTGCAGACAATAGTGAAGGTGATTATTGCAGTATTCAGCGATGAAGGAGATAATGGTCAATTGTGTTTTTGGATGCCCAGTTACAAGTATCTACTGTTGACTAGGAGATCTGATCAAGAGAATCAGTCAGCAAGGCATCTGCTTCATTGGTTACATTGGAAGAAACATTACACATGATTGTACATATTACATTAGTACACAGGTGGCTATCATCATGATTTGGAACCCTCAGATCTTGATGGATTGCTGCCATTGAAAAGGTTTTGTGAGTTCTTATTTTAGTTAAGTCAGTCATGAGTCGTTTCCTTTTGTTAGAGTCAATTTTTTTCAGTCATGTCAGTTTGCATTGAGTCAGTTTCAGTCAATAAATGAGTCAGAGTCCTATGTTGTTTGTCAAAATGATGACTCCATAGCCCAATGGACGAAAGGCACTTTATAGCTCTTCTAGAGATCTACTGTTCTTGGCACCTCCAAGGAGCTACCATCCCCCATTGGAGCCAATGTTAGAGTCAGTCTGGTTAGTCCTCCGTCAGAGATCAAAACTCTTTATGCATTTCATTTTTAGGTGTCCCGCTCCATTCACTCAGCTGCATTCCGCTAGGGGCATGCCATGATCTGACAGAGAAGGTCATGCTAGTCATTTCCCCTCATATCTGGCTCCTACTAGCTCAGGTCTTTTGTCCTGTAAAGGACAAAAGTCGTTTTCGTTGTTTAGGTCTAGGGATTCATCAATTTCGTCATTGAACATGTCCAGTAAAGCCATGCAGGCTGGAGTGAGGCCCTTACACAGTTATGATTCAGAGAGCTTCATCGTCATGTGGATAAACTTCGGCTCTTCTTCAAAACTATGTTTTGAAGAAAATTCAAAAAGTGTCATTTGTGATAAAATCTTCAAAAAAGTCTCCAGTTGATTTCTCCAGATGCAGGCATGGTTTCCGTGGCCAAATGTCCAGTAATGCAATCCCTACAAAGAGTGCCAAAAATTTCATCATTTGAGCTAAAATTTCAAAGGGAAAGTGAAAATCAGTGTTGCCTTAAGTCAATGAAAAAGTGCCAAGACATGACATTAGAAAAATGGGTTTTAGAGGAAGCAAAAATTAAACCCACCACTTCCAAGGCTATATATACAAGTTTTCATCAAATTCAAAGTCATTGTGCTAATCCAAGCCTTAGAAAAATGTTGCAAAGGGTGTGAGTGTGCATCGTGTGTGTTTGAGGGAGTTGGAGGCAGTTTGAAGATGCGCGGTGCACTCACCGGGTGCGGCGCACACAGAGCCCACCCATAGTTCAAAATTATCACTGGCGCAGCACACTCTGAGCGCGCGGCGCACTGGGCTTTGTGCGCGCCGTAGAGGGGCAAAGCGCCCAGAACTTACCAATTTCACTCAAAAAATTTTGTGGAGCTCATCCAATTGCAAGGTAGGCAACCTACATCCACTTGTGCATCAAATTTTGTAGAAATATGATGGTTTTATTCCTATAATCAAATGTAAAAAAATTTCATAAAGCAAACACAAGAAGACATCAAAGAAAAAATTGTTATGCTAGGGTTTGTGCTACACTGATATTGCTGCCAAGGTTATTCTTCCTACCCTACCCCTGTTACTTATTCCCCTATGCCATTTTCCCCATAATCACTACCCTAACACTACCAAAATCATACTCCCTTTTCCCCTCCTCCTATTGCTCAATAAACCCAAACCCTACCTTGCCAACAACACAAACCCTACCCTATCAAAATACCCCAAAACCCCCTGTATATCCCTAAACAAAATTCTCCTATAAACCCCTATCCCCATTATATTATCCCCCTCCTAACACTCCCTTTTTAATTGTCCCCTTGGTGGCAGATTGTCAAAGCAACCTCCAGCTTCACTATAATCAAGGGGCAGCCTAGATTCAGTTTATAAAACAGCAGTCATGGCATTAGAGGTTTCATCAGAATATGAGGTGGAGACCCACAGTGATACAACTTCAGGAGAAAAGGCCCCCAGGAGACATCACCGGAGTGGAAAATGTGTTAGAGATGAGCCAAACACCCTCACTGAGTTGCAGGCATGCCCTCTTGCTATGTCATGTTTCCAACACTTAGCATGTTTTGAATTTTGTCAGAGGGTGGAAAATGTCAGAGTTCATTATGAGTTGGCCCGTCTTTTTGCACTTCACCTACATGGAGGACAATCTATCTTGGCTGGGGTCACTTTCACATTGACACCCGAAACCATATCAGTGGCAACAGGCATACCAAACGTTGGAGAATAGTGGCATAAGAAGAAGAAAGTGGAGAGGCATCATTATGAGCCTTACATTAAGGCCAGTTGTTTGAGTTAGCTCACGAGAGTTTTTCCATTCAGATTTTTGAGAGATGAGTATGCTCCGCTCATGAAATTGATCATGAAGTACTTCAGTTGTGAGGGGAGGTTTTCTTGCCTTTATGCCTATCACATCAGGTTACTCATGCACTTTACCAGGGTGCGAATGATGAACCTCCCATTTTTTCATTTGCGGGAACATAGAGAGGATGAAAAATTTCATGCAGCACAAGACCCCTTAATAGCAGCTCAACAGTGTTTATCACTTTGCTCTTATCCGGATTTTGGTGGACCATCAGTTGGGATTGCAGGGTATTTCTTGGGAGGACTTCATCTCCCGTGACTTCTTCAGTGCTCCACAGGTAATATCAGAGGCAGAACATGAGGTAGGTCGCCCATCTCATTAGTATGAGTGACATGAGACTACTACTATTCCAGTATACATCACCTATCAGAAAGGCAGTAGACCTTTGTTTGTAGCAGCAAAGCAAGTGTTATCTCCACCCAGGGTTGAAGGGGCCTCACTTCCGACGTCAGCATCACAGGAACAGGACAGAGGTAAGGAGCCAATGTATGATGAGGGGCCTTCAGGTGAGCCATCAGGTGAACGAGAGACAAAATTCGTTCTCCTCCATGATGATGAGACAGATACCGAACCGACAAAGGCAAAGCTTAGAGAGATCATCTAGGAGCAACAATCAGAGATTGAAGACCTGTCCCTTGATTTAGAAAGAGCCAAATGGAACATGAAATATCTGGAGTAGGGGAACAAACAACTTGAGGATAGGCAAGCTGAGATAGAGTTACAACTGATCAAGGAAAACTGGCAACACATCATGGCAAAACAAGGTAGACCTATGGAGCAAAGAGATGAGGACCGGGAGTATGTTTTAGAGAAAGTGAACGTCCACTTGGAGCAGCGGTTGGATAAGGCTAACAGGGAAAAATCCATGCTGAGGCACATGACTCACCATTACATGGCCCGAAGCATGAGCTCCAAAGCAAGAATCAGGAGCCTAAAGGCGAAATTGAGCAAAGCAACAAAAGAGGCAAAAGAGGCAAAAGAGCAAGATCGGCTTCGAATCTTGGCTGAGGCTTCCTTGGAATAACATAACACTTCATAGAGGACCTCTAGCCCAAATTTCAAGGAATTTGGGGAAATTTTGGTCACATGACAAATTTTTGGGCAAAACACAGGTTTTTTCTCCTTGTGTGGCGCGACGCTAAAATTCTAGAGCTCCAAATGAGAAATGGTTTGCATTTTTGGATTCAACATGGAAAATCACAACTACTGGTGTTCGAACACGAAATTTGGGAAAGATCTGAGTCTCCTAGAGGTCAAAAACACCCAAAAAATGGCCTCTCTGCCCCTTTTTTGACACACAGGAAGCAGTCTTGGGAGAATGAAGATTTGGAGGGGAAAATGAGCACCAAATTCAAACATTCTAGTGGGGTTAGAAAGTAGATAGGATAGGCTTTACAACAAGCCCACTTGGGCACATTTTGGACACCTGCAAGTGCCCCAAAACAAGCCCTAAAGTAGCGCGACACACAAAGAAAATGGCGCAGCGCACAAAGGAAAAATTGCCAAATTTGCTTCCGTTTCGCGAAATTTTGGTTCGCGACTTCTCCAAGTGGGCCCGCTCATCTACACTTCGGTTTTTTGGCACCAAAGGTGGCATTTAAAGTATTTTTTCTCTAGATTGGCTTCTATCCAAGTGGCAAAGGAAGGCGATGGGTCACCCAAGCCAAATGTCATGTTTGTAACGTTGCACATGTAGTTGATGGTTGGCTCTTCATCTCCATTTTGTAATGATTCGAGTAACTCCCCTACCCTTGGGCGTTCTATCTCTTCATGGCACATTCTATAGATTGTATGTAAGCTATTAGCAAAGGGTTGGTTGGCTTGTAACTTCTGGGAGACTGTGGGAAAGAAACTCTGTTTCTTCACTGTGTATTTTTGACAGAGAATTAATGAAAGGCAGCGGCTTTGTTTCATGAGATTCTTGTGGTTGTGAGTGTAGCAAATGTGTTTCTTATGTTTTCATATGTATTTCGTTATGTTTCATAATTCAATTCATGTTAATTTCCAGTGAAATTTTCTGAGTGAGATTAGGTAGAATTCAATTTTATTGCTCTGCCTGTGGGAAAATTTCATGTTCAGTGTTTTTCTTCTGTTGAAAAGGATTCGTGTGACTATGCCCTTTTCACTCTCTTCAACAATCTACTCATTCCGCGTTACTTCAAACTAAATTGCTACATTTTCCGCCTGCCTTGCCTCACGGAATAATATGTGCTTTTGTATTAAATTCTCTATTCTTTGCTGACCGTTGGTCCCATACCATCCCAGAAGCTCGGTCATTCATGAAAATTATTTCTTGTATCCATTTTCACTTACTAGCCTAAAATAAATATTTCACTGTAAGTCATCTCAGATTGTTCTTGCTTATCTATTCACTGAGTGTGACTCGGAGAGAGCCCTCTCCTATTCTGGTATGGCTAGCTACCAGACTGAGCGTGGTTTGTGGTTACCCTGAATTTTGCCTTCCTTCAGCCTAGGGCAGATTTAGGTTCTAACAGGATTAATGATATGCGAGATGCGATAATTATATCACATCGTATTTTTATAAATGGATCATTTCTATTAAAACTTCGCGATGAGGGATTTGCGATGACTCTGATCGCATCACAACTTTTCAAATGGATGTTCATTGGTCTTAAACAATTATGATTTGTGATGAGCGGTTCCAAATACTCATAAAGCAACTTTTATATGAAAAATATGGAAAATCTATTTTATTCAAAAAGTTGTATTGCTTTTTAATATCCTAAAGGGGACCTATTTCTAATTTAGCATCTTTAGACTAAGATTAAAAATTGAAATGGGGGGGATTGTTGTATAGCACAACAAGTACATGCACACCATCACAGATGATCGAGCTTGGCATCAACTCACCACCTTCACCATCACAAACATGTCAAAGAATTTGTCTCATCACAGTGGACCGAGTGTCAGTGATGTCTTGCAAGGCTTGCTCAAGCCATGTTGTCTCACATGAGTACATTTGCATGACATTGTGTTACTACTGGTGTAAACTATCTAGAGTTAATTGGGAAAGCACCAGGTCGACATAAGCAGTAGCTGCTATGCACTGCTATGATTCCTTGCCAAGAAATTGCATAGCTCCGGTGGATACCCCAAATACTTGTTTGCTTTCCAGATGTGAAAGAAGGCACCTACATTGTCTCTAGGGACTAGGGTTGGCCTTTAGTGGTGGTCTAAACTGTGGCTTCTTACGAAGGTTATTAGACTGCCAACCTCTTGCATAGATCACCCAATGTCTATTGCATCTTGTCCAACTTTTCCATGGTGGCCTCTTCCATGTGCTCACCGATTATATCAAAATCTTCAATTGATAACATCATTTGAACCAGAGAAATTCACATTTCCTTTTTCTTCTTTCTATCTCAGGTTGTAGACATGTTTCTTGCACTTCTCCTCAATATCCTGTTTCTTCCTAGTGGTGATTTTTTTATTGTACTAGTTGTTCTTCATCCTACTCATGTTTCAGAATGACAAGGGAATGGACCTCCTTCTTTTTTTATCTGACAATGACCCTTTAATCTCTTGATTGCTTGGTATTTCTTCAACCTCCACTTCTATGTTCATAGGTACCTTTCAAGACACATCCCATTACTTTCCTGTACATCCAGGTAGTCTTGCTAGAGTTTTTTCAGTAAATAAGGTTCCCAAATTAGCTTCTCTCCTTTAGTGCAATTGTTGGTTGTGATAATAATACCAACCAATACTTAATCCTTCCAATATTTCTGTGACACTTTACAGGCTAGTGCATGTGTAGCAAACCAAGTGGCCTTGTTCTTAATCCTAGAGAAATTATAGCCTCTACCTCCCCTAGACATTTTGAAGTCCTTCATCACCTACAGGCTAAGGCTATGGTCTTTATCTACAATCAATGGCTTTAGATTGTCTCCCTCAATGGGGAGGGAGGTAATATCATGAATCAGGTTGGAGGTCAACACTAACTGGTATCTCTATCTAGAGGAAACCTCCATGTACATAGGCCAATATAAATTTAACAACATTCACCTCAGTTCCCCTCCCAAAATTGGGAATAACAAATAGGTTGAGTATGTCACTTGTTTCTACGTGGCAGGCCCACTCATAGATTTCCAACTTAATCACCCTGGGGTCATCAATAACCAAACATTGAAAATAATCCTAGAGGTTTGTAAATTTGGCAAGATCATGGATATCATGATCAACATACCTCATTCTCTCAATATGGCTTCACATTTTCCCTTCAGTTTGACCAACACATGGTAGGGGCGGTATCTCCACCGAGTATTTTGTGTCACAAGTTACTAAAATATGTGGGCCTATCTTCTTCCTTGGTGGAACATATAAGGTAACTTTTCTACAACCTGACTCCACTAATGGCCCTACCATCTTGAATTTGGTCCTCACACTGTTATATTCTTCGATTATCTCTTGCTCCTCTACCTTTTACGATGCAATTTCTTCCTGCAACCCTTTAACTTCAACCTTTTGAGAGAACACATGTTTTTTAGTCTATATTCTCCATTCTCCTAGTGATCCTCTCTCTTTCCCCATTTTTCTACAATGGAGGCTTCGAGCTCCAATACCCAAATTACTAAGCCTTAGACCTCTACTATATATGCTCTCTTGGTTGTTAAATCTGGTTCACAACCCTACTTCAGCTCTCCGCTCCCAAAAATCTTCAATGTACAGATGGGCCTCATGCAAATAACTTCTCGCTCTTATGATTGTCCACATAATTATCCCACTTCTGACCATCACTTCAGCACAACAATATAATCGTAGGCGATCTACCACTTACCTTGTTATCATCGCATCATAGGTGGGTTATACGAGAATGATTCTCAATTGTGATTACACCTTAATGACAACATTTTCCTTAATGATTTATTCCCTCTCTCAGTAATAAAAGATGGGTTGTATCACCTACCTTTGACACCTATTCTCCTAATTATATGCTAGGAAGGTCCCTCCATGCCATTTTTCGTCTTATTCGTAGTTCATCCAACATTCGTCCACTGTTAACGAAATATGCCCCTAACACTGCGTGATGCATGATTTGGAGATGATACCATGTGGAACCTCCCTAATGCACAATATTCCTTCACCTCGTGTAGTTTGTTTATTCTGCAACAAGCCAAAAGATTCTACTACCAACAACAAATGATAAATTACTACACACCCACTCTAGTAACTAACTACTACTTAATTCATAAAACAAACAACATACTTTACTTAATATGTACAAAGAGTAGAGTTCTTCCTATTCCTTAACACATGGCAGGAAGGAGCCTGGTTGTCCTTTTACAACTTCAACCAACTCTCATTAACAAATCCTTCTCGTAGTGACCATCCAAATCTTACAGCCACACAAATCTCACATCAATCACTTGTTGGATCATGTATGGCCCCAACCAATGCATTTGGAATTTTCCTGGGTGCTTCAAAAAGTTCTTGTTGTATATCAACACTAAATATCAAGGCATAAACATATTTTATTTAATTCTCTTGTCATGCACACTTTCTCCTTTTCGTTATGCACCTCTTTGTGGAACTTAGATACTACATAGTCTTCCTCTAGCTGCAATAGTTCATGCAATCTCCATTCCACTGCACCAAGTTCTTTCAGCTACGTGATTTCCACAATGTACAAGATGGGCACCAAACTTTCCATGGGAATTACTACCTCCTACCCATATACTACCTGGAAGGGTGTATGTTTGGTAAACTTCTTGCATGTGGTCCTATATGCCCATATGACCGCTGATATCCTTGAACCCCAATCATCACGTATCACATTACACACCTCCATGAGCAAAACCTCCAATATCTTGTTAAAGGCCTCCATTGTACCATTAGTTTGGGGATGGTAAGGAGTTCTCTTATGATGGTAATTGTGTAACTCTTTAGTTAGCACTACAATGGTCTTGATTAGAAAATGAGTTCCTTGGTCACTCAACAAAATTCACAAACACCCAAATATGGTTACTATATTGTCAAATAAAAAATGTGCAATTGTCTCTAGGTTACAATCTTTGATTGCCATGGCTTCTGGCCAACATGACAGATAATCAATGGCGGTAATAATGTATGACACATTAGTCCTCCTTCTGGGTGGGATGATGGGACCCACAAATTCAATTTCTCATTTGTCAAATAGTTGTAGGTTGAGTTTGGGAACCAAGGGCATATTGTCTCTCCTTGACCCCACTCACTGACATACATTATAGGCCTTGCAAAATTATTTGGCATTTCCATGTAAGTTAGAACACCATAGTTGTATGCACAAGATCTTCTGCATTGTGGCATTTCTCACATAGTGTGATCTAACAATGCTTGCATATTCCTCATTCAGTACCATGGAATGCTAATTTTCTAGCACACATCTACATATTGTCCCATCTTCACCCAAACTATATAGGCAACATGCAATGATAAATAAATATTTTTCTTTTACCACAAATTTATTCCTATGTGTGACAGTATATCCCTCCAGTGCCATCACTATACTAAAAGAGCTTGCAATCTATGCAAAAAGGTCATCTACTATACTCACAACAAAAATTTGTGCATCTGGCAGATTGTATTTTAGATTTTGTGCATCCTCTCCTGTGGTCATGCATGAAAAATGTGTTAGGATTATGAAATAATAAGAGGGAGGGGGGGGGGGGGGGGAATCAATATTGCATGAATATTACAAGTTTTTGCAAGATGATATCTTTTCAAAATTCACAACTTTAACAATACATGAATAAAAACAAACGCAAATAGCACCAGATAAAGACATCGATATTTTAGGTGGAAACCATCCTACGGTAGAAAACAACCAAATTATTTGCTTGCTTCTTCTTCTCCATTAATTTAAGAATCTTCCTTATGCAACCAAATCACAAAATAGAAGAAAGAGATAGATAAACGACTTCAAAAGTAGCCTCTTAGAGGGGCAATCTCCTTTACATTACACAAATGAACAATTATTGGATAATACAAATGACAAGACCTCCTTTCTATATATAGGAGTCTAAGGGGTCACAATATAATCAGAGCCGACATAACAATAATAATGTAAGGGAATAACAATAACAATAGTGGGCTTCCATGGGGCACAATAATAATAATATGGGGACAACATGTGCACAAAAATAACAATAAGGGGCTACAATGACAATAATAATAAGGGAATACACTAGTATTATAGGGATCTAACATGCCCCTCTCCTTAAAAAAAGTGTTGTCCTCAACGCTTGAGTAGTTCTCAATGCTTCTGTATAAAATTCACATCCTCCCATGTGGAATCTTTGGCAGGTATGTTCTAAGTTCTTCCACTTGATGAGATACTCTGAAATTGATCGATTTCATAGCTATCAAGTTCTTGTTTTTGTGACTGCTTCAGGTTCCAATATGATTTTACCTTTCTCGTCAAGTTTTGGAAATATTGTTTGAACTGGGAGCTTGTCAGCTATAACCTTCTTTAAGCATGAAACATGGAAAACTGGGTGCACTCGGTAAGATGCAGGAAGTTCTAGTTTGTATGCCATAGTACCAATCTTTTGTAACACCTTGTATGGACCATAATACTTTGGTGATAATTTATTATCCTTCTTAGCTTGTTTGAGGGAAATTTATTTGTATGGTTGTAGTCGTAGAAATACCTAGTCACCTACATCAAAACTTCTTTCATTGTGATGTTGATATGTGTATTGTTTCATTCTATTATGTGCCAAAGTGAGGTTATCCTTTAAGAGTTGGAGAACTTTTTGTTGATGCTCGATGTGATCTTCCACTGCTTGAAACTTAGAATTTTCTCTTAAATATGATGTGATAGATGGTGGATGTATTGTAGCGGCTACAACCACCCTCTAAAATTTTTCCTTAGCTTCGTTTTGGAGCCTCCCTTCCAACCTTCACATCAACTTGCCTCGCTTGGTCAAGTTCACAAGCTTCAGTTTTTTACTTGCACAAAGGTAGCCTGTCGATCGCAACTTGATCCATTTCCCTCACAGACTGTTCACCTGAACTTGGTACAACTGCAGGCTGAGAAAATTCCCCAAGAAAATTGCACATTTCTGGAGGGAAACCAACCTTCCCTCCAGAAATTACACAATCCTGTCTGGCAGCCTGCTAGTCTCCAAGATTGCACAATCCTGCCAATCAACACTCCTAGTAATAATTACACAATTTTCCCCAGCAAGGTTGCTCAGCCCAGAGTTTGCACAAATCTGGGTATCATTCAGTTGCTTGGCCTAGAAATTACGCAAATCTCTTGGTCAATCAGCCCAACTCCCAGCCAAAAATGCCCATTTCCTTCAAGCAGTCGAGCAGTGTCTTGCATGTGCAGCTAAGTTGACCGATTCCCTTTGGGAACGAGGAAAATAGACTTGCTTGCATGGGCTGCTTCTCCCAAGGTAGCATGCAAATGCATCCCTTGTTTCAGGGATCTACGTTTGGAAGTTGGAGGTTACATGCAAGGATCATTTCAGAAACCTCCCACTAAGTGTCGCTTTCCCTATATTTGTGGCATGTGCATCATAACCCTGATATTATAAAAAATCATCAATCGGACACTGTAGAGTTCATTCCTCACATCAACCTTGCAGCTATGACATTTGGCATCACATCTAGGGGAAACTGACACATTCAACTCAGCTATCTTGGGGTAATCCTACTTCCCATTCCTTGTGTTGCATTTCTGTCGCTTTTTGTGTTTTTGCTTGATTTCAGTGAATGCTTGCTATCATTTACATGTATATTAGCTTGTCCTAGTACTGTTTCAGTTTTCGTTGCTATCTCACTGTTGTTGCATGCATGAAACTATTTTGCTCAGATGTTCGCCCAACCAGCGAACTGCCTCACCCACATGCAAGTTGATCTGTTTGCTGAATCTTTCATTCATGTATTGCATGCATTGTCAATCACTTATTCTATCACTTAGTGTTGCCATGCATTCACTGACTTACTTACTTTCAGTTGCCCTTTGACGAGTCAGGCCAACCTTGGCCCAAGCTCACCAAGGCTGCATTGCACAATCTCGGAAAGGAAGTCTCACCTTCCTCTCCAGATTTTCACATTCCTACCTAGCACTGGCCTCGAGGACTATTTTGCACATTTTTGGAGGGCAGTGGCTGCTTGGCCCAAGAAATTGTGAAAATATGTCCCTGGGCCAGCAGTCCTTCCCATCTGGAATTTCACATTGTGCAATCCCAGCATTCAACAACCAGACTGGACTATGCATTGCACAATTCCAACAGCTAGCTAGTCTCCCAACAGCACAGACTGTGCCTTGTGTAATCTTGGCAGTCGATCTCCCGAGCTCTCGACCGAAATTGTGCAACCTTCATGATCATGCACCAAGGTATGTTGCAAGTCCGTTCTCATGTTAATTTTGGTTTTCAACTGACGGATTGCTTGCCATGAGTGTTGCCATGTCTCTAGGTATCCCCGGTGTTCATCTACCTCTCAACAGTACATGTACAATGGTTTCTAGGAGAGAAGAGGTGAAGACACCATTCAGCGCACAATTGGGGATGCAGTCGATCAAGTGTCCATGGACTTGCCTACCCACAAAGAAATCAAGTTGTTCATAGACAAGGACATCAAGATATGTGATCTGAAAATGAGATCTTAGATTACTTTTAAGGTATTACAGACTCATGTGCATGGATTTTCCTATATTACTTAGTGCAACAGATAGATAAGATTCCGAATAATATATACAATGAGCAGTTAGAGAAACATAATAGACAGACACACATAACACATCAAGTTTAATATGGAGTTCACCCAAAACTCCTGGGCTACGTCTCCTAGTCCAGCCTTTAGTGGTGACCTCTCTATTATGTCTTCAAGAGTCGAGTTTTACAAAAGTGAGCTTAAATTGAGTCTCAACATAACAAATACAAAACAACATGAATTTACTTGAATCCCTCAAGTCTCTCTGAGTACACAGACTCTCCCTCTCACTCTTTGTCTCTGTCTTTGCTCTGTCTCAGCACTGCTTGCCTCTGTCTCTATCATTTTGTGGCTTGTAAGCCAATCGATGTTGTGTATTTGTTTCCTCTTCTTAGCTCTCTGGCTCCCGGCCTCTGTCCCCTCAAATCCCCTCTGAGCGTTAAGCAATCATTGCTAAATGTCTTTGGGTATGGTGGTCACCTGTTTTGTAACGGAATGGACCATCGGCGCCTTTGAAATCCTCAGAATAGTCATTCTCTATTTACACAGAGAAATAGACTAAAAAATCTGAAAAACCTGCAAAATATATTTCTATCGGACTTCAAAAATCATTGAATCCACCCTAGACTCTTATCTAGTCTGCCTTTGATTGCTATCGCAAGTCGCAAGTGCACATGTGCTATGGTTTACTTTGTATTTGCAAAATGCATTAAAAAACTGAAAAATCTTGACAAATGGCTTTATGGCGGACTCCAAATAATATACAGTTGCCTTTATAAACCCTTTCGGGTCCGGATTTATCGCATCGGGCGCAATTCCATTGTATTTCGTTTATTTAATGAAAATAAAAATACAAAGAAAAACCTGTTTTCCGTAACTCAAAATATATTAAACTTCATCCACAACCCCGTCGGCTCCGGCTATTAGAAACGCATTTGTATCGGCCCTGCTCCTTTGTATCGCTCCAATGTGATATTGCAAGTTAACTTGGGCCATCGATTTGCGTGCTTGATCGACGGTCCTCATTGACTTGCATTGATCACTGTCGCAACATTCATATGGTAGCCTCTGGTAGCCTCTACTTGCCATCTCCGATTGCGATATGCTGATCGGGCCTGGACCATTGATCAGCCAAATCCGACGGCTCCTGTGCATCATTGGTCAAGCCTCTGATAGCTTTGTTTTTCACTATTTCTTCATGTTTTTCAGGCCCGATAGTGTAATCTGCCATTTTTAAAGGTTCATCCTTTATGATAGTTTTTGATGTTTGAAGACTTATAGGGGTTTTAGGATCCATTTTGGATCACGCCTTCCCATTGAAAAAGCTTTTGGACCACCAAAAGTTGGTTTTAAGCATCGATCAAGTGAGGATACAACTTCCTCACTTGTCCAATCTCTATCCATCATGCACTGCTTGGTTTTGAACCTTTGATTCCGATTTCGAGGTACTCAACATCCCCTATGTGCGTAGTTCTCACCTTCCTGTCCAGAACTGTGTCTTCCTGCAACTCATTGAGATATTCAGGCAATATATCATCAATAGAAGGAAACTGACTTTGCTGTTTGGGATCTTCAATCAATGAAGGTTCAAATAGTCTCAAGTTTTCTGCATTAACCACTAAATAGATGTGCATGTAAGCTGGAAAATCAAGGCGAAAAGCATTTTCACCAATTTTCTCAAGTATCTTGAAAGGCCCATACCTTATTGGCTTTTGCTTCTTACCTTCACCTTGCATTTTGTCTTTGCCGATGTACAACCAGAATTGATCACCAACTTGGAAGCTATGTTCAATTCGATGCTTGTCATGCCTTGCCTTGTACTTGGCCTGTCTTCTTTCTAACTGTTCCTACACTACCTGGTGAATTTCTTGGATCTGTTCAATGAACTTGGTTTCTTTGTCCACATCAATATGTCCATCAACTGCTATGTCTTTTCCAAAGACAAAATCCAAGGGATACTTTGGTGTAAAACAAAATCAAGTCTGAAAAGGAGATCTCTGTGTAGAAGAGTGCTAAGCACAGTTGTAAGCATGTTGCACATAACATAAATGTTCATCCCGAAGCTTGGGATGCCTGCTGCAATAGCCCCTGAGCAACTGGATCATTGTCCTATTGACCACCTCTGTTTGGCCATCTATTTGTGGATGAAAGGTTGTGCTCTTCTTCAGTCTGGTATCCATCAATTCCCACAAACTTGACCAAAACTTCCCAACAAATCGGGAATCTCGATCAGATAAAATGGAAGTGGGTAACCCAAAATGAACTCATACATGCTAAAAGAACAACTTTGCTATTTGTTCATCTGTAATATTCTTGGTACAAGGTATTAAAATACACATTTTGCTGAACCTGTCCACAATAACATATAAATAGTCATGACCTTTTCTAGATTTTAGCAATCCCCCAACAAAGTTCATGGAAACACTTTTCCAAGGACGAGAAGGAATTGGAAGTGGAGTGTACAGGCCTAATTTTCTATTGCTGGGCTTGCTTTTAGTACACATAGTACACCCTTTAATATATATAGAAATTGTTTCATGCATTCTTTGCCAATAACAAAACCTTTGCAGCTGTGCAACTGTTTTACTTACACCAAAATGACCTGATATAAGAGAAGTATGGGCTTCTCGGATTATGTTAACTCTTTTAGTTTATGGAATGCATAACTTTCCTAAATGATACAAGAGTTGGTCCTTAACATAATAATCCAATTCTTCTACTTGTTTTCCATGACTTAAAGTTGCATATACATCTTTAATATCTACATCTTGAGCATATTGTTCAATGTAGCTTTCATGCATTACTGAGTTATGCTCAAGTATAGTAGATGCATTTATGATTGGTCTAGATAATATATCTGCAACCTTATTTTGTATGCCCTTCTTATATCTGATGACAAGATGAAACTGCTGTAGAAAACCCATCCACCTATAGTGTCTTGATTGCTGCAATTTAGTTTGTGAGTGCAAATATTGAAGTGGATGATGATCTATATGGATGATTGTTTCTTTGCCCATTAAGTAATGTTTCCACTTTTTCACACTGTGTACTAATGAATACAATTCTTTATCATATGTGGGATAATTAACTACTGCATAATTAAATTTCTTAAAATGATAGAATATGGGTTTACCATGTTGCATCAACACTGCTCCCATGGCATAGACACTGGTATCTATTTCAATCTCAAATGGTCATTGAAGATCTGGCAATGCTAGTACTGGTGTTGTACCAGTTTTTTCTTTTAAGGTGTCGAAGGATTTCTATTGTTTGCCTCCCCACTGAAACACCTTGTTCAATCCTATTAAAGCATGTAAGGAAGTTGCAATTAAGGAAAAGTTAGAAATAAAATTTCTCCAATATTGTGCTGCTCCTAGGAAACTCCTAACTTCTGTAGCATATTTTGGTTTAGGCCAGTTCACAATGACTTTAACCTTAGAGGGATCTATCTTCAATTCACCACCCCCTACAATATGACCCAAATAATTTAAAGATGTTTTTCCAAATTCATATTTTGATAACTTCACATAGAGATTTTCTCTTTTCAAAGCATCTAAATTCTATTTTACATGCTTCAAATGTTCTTCCCATGTTTTACTAAAAACAAGAACGTCATCTAAATATATAATTACAAAATCATCAATAAAAGGTCTGAGTACATCATTCATAACTCATGAAAGTGGCAAGAGCATTAGCTAAGCCAAAAGGCATAACTAGCCATTCATACATCCCTTTCTTTGTTTTGAAAGCAGTCATCCATGCATCTTGTTCTGCTACTTCGACCTGATGATAGCCACTACGCAAGTCCAACTTGGAAAAGTAAACTGCTTCTTTCAATTGATCTAATAGATCATCAATGCGAGGAAGAGGATAACGATTCTTAATCGTTATTTTATTTAGTGCTCTGTAATCAATGCACATCCTCCATGAACCATCTTTCTTTCTCACCACCACGATTCGAGATCCACATGGTGATGTGCTTGGTCTTATGAACCCTTTCTCAAGCAGCTCATGTACCTGCTTCTTGATCTCTGAATTCTCTAAAGCGGATAACCTATACATTCCGATGTTAGGAAATGGAGCATATTGTTGCAAATGGATATCATGTACTATTTCCCTTTTGGGTGGCAGACCTTTAGGTTCTTGAAATAGGATATCATATTTTGAAACAACTTTAACTAAATTAGCTTTCTGTTTAGCATCACAACCCTCAAATACATTGGTTTTATCAGGGTTCTTTTCCTTTACAACCATTAGTAAAAATTGCTTGCATGAATTTACAATTATTTTCATTTGCCCTGAGTTTATGGGAGAGTAATTATTTTTGAGTTTATGATCTCTTACAATATATTCTATTCCATCTTTAGTGAGTTGATACTTATTTCCAGCTCTATAGAAAATGGCTTTTCTATCATACAAGTAAGGAATTCCTAAAACAATACCACATATATCTAAGGGAACTATGTCTAACTCAACCTCATCTACAAATGTTGACCCAATAACAAACCTAAGTTTACATTGTCTAGTCACTTGTAGCTTTGCTTTGTCACATACCCAACCTAATGGATATGGCTTCTTGTGAGGTGTTGTTAGTAATCCCAACTTCTTTACAATTTCTTCAGAAATCAAGTTTACTTGTGATCCACTATCAAATAAAGTATCAATCTTTTGATGCTTGGAAATAACTCTAATATGAAAAAGCTCATGTCTTTTCCTGTCATTATCTTCATTATAGATTGTGGAGAATTACTTGTAGATGCTTCAGAATTTTTACCTTTTATACCTGTGGCTGTGACTGTTGTTTCATTACCTGAGTCTGACCCCAAGTATTTTTGAATATCAGCAACAGGCTTCTTCTTCTTACCATCGAACTTCTTGCGTTTCAGCTCCAGATGCAAAGACCAGCAGTGTTCATGATCGTGTCCATCCTTCTTGCAGTGAGTGCATGAAGGTTTGTCTTCTTGTACAGTATTTGTCTTCCTCTCCTTCCATTTTAGCTTCTTCTTTTCCTTGTTCTTGCTTGCAGAGGGTTTTGATGATCCCCCAATCTCTGGGTTCACATTCTTACCTCTAGCCTCTAGTTGTGTAGCCTGAACTAATACATCATCTAGGCTAGTGGGGTTAAACATGAGAATGGTGTGCCTCAAATAGCTATGCAGACCACCTATATACTTCAACGAAGTTTCAGGTGAGTCTAGAGAAATGCCTAGAGTTAAATCTCTTTTTCTAAATTCCTGGGTATAGCTTTGTACACTTTGCCCCTTTAATTGGTGAAGAGTTTGCCAACTCATCATTGCTTGCTGAATATAAGCTAGTGGATAGAATTGTTTTTTAATGGCAGAACTCTAGGTTGATGATGGCAGAAGTAAATGAGGACTTGGAAGCTCGAGAGGACTTGATTATCCAACATGGTGCCGCCATACAGAGGGAAAAAAAAGTACCGCCCAGGGGTCCTTTGCTTTAGTATTGCAACATGAAACTGATAGTGCCCACTCCCAGCTTTAAAGAATGATTGGTTCAAGTATTAAAGGACAAAGCAACGAGAGTTAGTCGAGTAACACAGGAGGCCAGACCGTGAGCAAAATTCAACCTGAAGCAGTGGCAATCACAGGGATGGGCATAGAGGTATTTTATTAATGTGTTCATGTGATTTTGGCTGATTTGTTATCTTTTAATGTGTCACCATTTAATGAGGCAATTAATATTTTGTAATGTTTTTGGGCCACAGAGCCATACTTGGCCAAGACAGCTAGTCGATTTGACAACTGAGACTTGGTAGAAGATATTTTTTTGTAATGAATGTTCAAATGCTCCCCTCTCTAGATAAATAGGGCAAACCGACACTTTACAAAGGTTCACAATTCTTAAGAAATAACTACGTGTATTTTCAGGTTGTATGACTTCAATATAAAGACCTTTCATAATATCAAGTAAATGGTGGCGATTCCCCCTTCGAGTACTATAATATGTTCTCCCTCTGTTGAATTCTACTATGTTCATGTTTCCTCTCTAAATTCATGTAATCGTTGCTGCTAGAAATATTTCATAATTTATTACAGATTCATTTGTATGGACTTATTAATGCACGTGTCTATATGGATTATTGAGATTATATCTTTAAAATCGCACTACATGAATCATAACACCCATCCCCTCTTTTGTCCATTATATCTACATGTAACTCAAATAAGTGTAGAAATTCCCAATGCTTCAAGCTCTACATGTTAAGTGTAGAATTCTTGATGTTTTAAGATCTATGTGATGAGTTACTCCTTCTCCTTATCCTCTCTCATTGCTTTGTCAAAGCTTATTAAACTGTAGGTCCTTGAACTACTCAAGCTCCACTATTTTATGCATATATTTTTTTGATTTGTATATGTGAAGAAATACCAAAAATTCATAGCTTACTCCTTTAGATGAATGAGCCAACCCATTCCATATATATATGTGTGTGTGTGTGTGTGTGATGTCTCCAATTTCTTGAGAATCATACGAGACACATAGAATCTAGATGTGCGCAAGCACTGGTCTTGTAAGCAATCTGAGGCTATCTCTGGAAGTGAAAACACCATCAATAAACAAAATATTTCCAACTTTAACCTTTTCTTTCAGCAAAACAGTTCCTTTCCTTTAGTAGCAACATGTGAATTATTTCCAAATGTTACATTATTTTCTTTCTTTAATTCATTAAAGGACATGAACTTATCTTTATCACCTACCATATGTTTTGAACATCCACTCCCAATGTACCAAATATTTCCTTGATCTCCTACATATAAAGCTAAACCACAAGTCTCAAATTCTATGGTTTCTTTTCCATACCTTAGACGTTGTTAATTTTTTTTCATTCTCAAGAGTAGATCGTATTTTGCTTATGCATTTAGTTTATTTATGCCCAAAATTATTACAAAGGGGTCATTCAGATTCATATTGAAGAGGTGAGAAGGTATTGTAAGAGTATTTCTTTAACTGAGTCTCATTATTCTAGCTTCTCTAGTCATGATATTTTTATATGCAACACTCTGAGCATCCTTATGACCAAAATTATGATAAGTGAAGCATTGACCATTAAAATAAAAGTTCTTAGGAGTGTAGTACCTTCTTGTGTAGCTTTAACTTTGATTTTGATAAGGTTGATTTACCTGAGAGACATTTGATCCCTTATCCCTTTGCTGAGAGCTAGAATTGTGTAGACTACTTTGTTTTACTACATTGAGATAACTACTTGTACCTGTTTTAGAAGATTTTACAGTTTTTTATGATTCTCCATTGTATTCAAGGCCTATTTTTATAAGAGGATAGCATTTCACTTTGATGATTTCTTCTAAGGTCTCATATCCTTTAGTAAATCTAAGGTTTAGACTTTTTTCTTTCTCAAGTTCCTTCCTTAGACTTACAATCTTTAGTTCTAACTTTTCATTATGGCTCTCCTTTTCTAGGATTTGTTTCTTCAGTGCATCTTCTATCAATTTAGCTTCTTCTAAACAAATTTTAAGAAGAGTTATTACTTCTATGAGATTATCCTTTTCTTCTAGGGCATCCATAAAGACATCATCATTTTCATCAATACATAAATCTTCAAATGCCATAAGTAATTGATATTCCTGATCGGACTCACCTTCTTCACCATTTGAAATACCATCACTATCTTCATGTGTGTAGAAGTTTCTCTTGTTTGCAAACGTTCCTCTAAAATTTACTTTTGCTTAATTTCCCCTTAAATCTCATGTTTTTCTTTATAAGGGAAGTTAGCAATATAATAACAAACTCTTCCATAAGCGAAACATTTGAAAGGAAGGTTACCTCTGAATTTGCCAGTGCCTACTTGGAGTTTCTTTACAAAGTTTGTCTCTTCTTCATCTGATACATATCCTGATTCCTTGAGATCCTCCTTTTATTTTCCTTTGGAAGTGGCTTTGAATGCAGCTTCTCTGATATATGAGGGACCCCATTTTATCATTTCATAGACTATTAAAATCCCATGAAGTTGTTCAATAGTAAGGTTCTTCAAATCCTACATTTCTTTAATGGGAGAGACTTTCGAATCGAATTTTGGGGTTAGACAACTTAATATTTTCTCAACCAATGATGCTTATTTTATTTCATCACCAAGATCTCTCATTGAATTAACGATCTCATCTACTCTAAGAAAGAAACTTATAATACTTTCATTATTATGCATTCTGAGAGTTTCATATTGAATTCTAAGGGTTTGAAGTTTGGCTCTTTTTACCTTAGTTCCGCCTTCATAACTTTGGATGATATTGTTCCATATAGCCTTTGCGGTATTCAACTGCATGACTTTGACAAATTATGATCTTTCCAAGCTTCCTAACATAGCATTGACTGCCTTTGCATTGGTTTCATATTTTTTCTTTTCTACTTCATCTTTGGGAATGGAGGATGGATATTTATATCCTCCTTCAATGATTCCCCAAACATTCACTCCAAGTGCCTATAGGTAAGCTCTTGCTATGACTTTCAAGAATAATATATTGGATCCATTAAATAATGGTGGCCTGATTGAAGTTGCACCCTCTTGGTTTCTCATCTTGATGAATCTGTTGTCAAGTGATCAAGCTTCTTCTGAAGGTCCTGCTCTGATTCCAATTGTTAGAAAAATACTCGGGGGGGGGGGATTCAGTATTTTAACCTACTTGAAATTTTCTTTCCTTATTTAGATTTATGTATGCGATTTTTATGAAGTAAACATGCAGATGTACATGATTGTGATGAAGACAAGAGGTGTATATCCAGTTCACTAACTATTTCATTTAATTCATCATCTATTTAAATTGAACTAGCATACCAGTGCTTCATTAAACATTAATTAAACAATAATCATGTGTAGTAAGAATATAATAAGTCATCATGCACAAGAAACACATGAACACTAGGATTTTGAGGTGGAAACCTAATGTGGGAAAAAACCACCGTTGTTGTTGTCTCTGTCTTTTTCTTTTATTATAAATAGAAATTTATTACAATACTTGTACTACCGCAGAACCATACCAGCACGCAAGCACCCACCTATAGAAGGCTACAACCTTCTCTCGTTTTCTAGCTTCTATTGGAAGGAAGCTACAACCCCCTTATCCTCTGTTCTTTATGGATCACTTTTCATAATATTTCAAACTAGATCCATTCCAAATATTAGACATCAGACAATAATATTGAAACTAACACAATATCAAATCATTGAACCAATGTAATCACCAAGTCATTGAATAAATCAAATACCAAATCTCAAACAACCAAAGAAACTAGATCATTTCAATTCATTGTATACTCTTCATGAGAATGTCAGACTACCTATTGTTCATCAAAGAAACTAGATCTTGTCACTGCAAACCATGGTCAACCTTATGTCAAAATATATACACTATTATTATGATACATACCTACATATATACGTGTTTCCTCTTCAGATAAACCACGTACATATCTCAAAATAGTAAACCCTAAAACTGAATCACTGCATTGCTGAAATCAATCACTGAAACACATACTGGCCTTCTCACAAATCTCTAAACCAAATACAAATCTTTTGTTAGGTCCTTATAATACTAGCGTATTTTCTTATTATTATTTTCATTGTAGCCCTTATTGTTATTGTTGTTCCCATGTTGTCCCCTTATTGTTATTATTGTTCCCCATAAAAGCCCACTATTGTTATTGTTGTGCCCTTACATTATTATTGTTATGTTGGCTTTGATTATATTGTGACCCCTTAGACTCCTATATATAGAAATGAGGTCTTTTCATTTGTATCATCCAAGAATTGTTCATTTGTGTAATGTAAAGGAGGTTCCTCCCTCGAAGAGGCTACTTTTTAAGTCATTGATATATCTCATTCTTCTATTTTGTGAGCTCGTTGCATAACAATTGGTATCAGAGGTTTGGATTCTAGGGTTTCATTGCTTCAAATAGTTCATCATGGAATTTTCACTATAACGTTTCTTCTACGAAGCTTCACATGCTGAAATTAAAACCCATTTGAGCTAAAATCATGATGAATCTCGAAACCGAATTTTAGATCTTGTCTCGCTATATTTTCATATATATGAACTGAGGAAGTTAGGGTTTTTGTAGGCTTCCGAATTCAATCTCAAACAGGTCACCTTGGGAAACTTGTTATAACGTTTCCTCTGAGCATCAGATTGAAATTTCGTAAACCATTAAAGAAAGAGGATGGACTGTAGTTTTTTTTTGTATCATTTTCAGGTCCGAAAATATAAATAGTCACACGTGGTACTTTGTACAAATTTTCTCTACTGAATCAGTCTATAATCAGGTCATCGTGGGCGATTTGACATAACTCTTTCTTGGAGAATCCAATCTGGATCAAACTTGTGGGGTTGGAAAGAGGACACAAAAGGATATCACAAGATTAAATTTCAGATATTGGAGAGCCTAAATTACATATATATAACAGATTCAATATTGAGCTCCTACAAAGAGAAAAAAGAAAATGGAAACACCTAGTAAGCAACGTGAAAGCTCTAGCATGACCCATGAAGAAGAGGAAGAAGTGCAACATGATATATCAAAATTACGAGACCAAGCGCAACAAATTTCACTCTCACAAAAAGTAACAGAAGCTAAGATGGATGGTTTAAGGAAAGGCGTGGAAGCTAATATGAATGGCATGGAAGCTAAGATGAACGGCATGGAAGCTAAGATGGATGGAGTGGAAGCTAAGATGGATGGTTTAGAAGCAAACATTTAATATTTGAAGAAAAACATGGAAGGTTTGAAAGGAGGTTTGGCAAACTTGCTACAAGAAATTCTTTCTAATGGCGAAAAATTAGTAGAGGAAACTCATGATGAGAACAAAAGAAATACTGGTCATGATTTCAGAGATTCTAATGTTGGATTGAAGACCCACCATGTTTCAAAGATCGATATGAGGAGGTTTGATGGCAAGGATCTCGTAACATGGATACTACATATGGAGCAATATTTCGATTTCCATAATGTGAAAAACACACAAAAGGTATGCATTGCGACTTTATATTTGGAACCCAATTAGTTTGTATGGTATCGATGGATTTTCTCTCGTAAACAAATTGTCACTTGGGAAATTTTTACGGAAGAAATGATAGCACATTATGAGGATACAAAAAGAAACACCTTTTTTATCCAATTGATAAATATCAAACAAAAGGGTTCAATGGTGGAGCACATTGAGGACTTCCAAAAATTTAATATAAGGGTAAAAGATATTCCAGAGGAGCATAGGATTGATGTGTTCATAGGGACTTTAAAGGATAACATCCAACATGAGGTTCACCTTTGGGAACCTGATTCATTGGAGAAGCTATTCAAGTTGGAAAGAAAAATTGAGAGCAAAATTATGGCAACAAGGAACCCTACCATTCACAACTATAAATATGGAAGTGTTGTTGCCCCATAGTCTTCCACAACCTACAAGGTTGACACCACAAAAATTGGAAGAAAAAAGAGAAAAAGGGATTTGTTACAATTGTGATAGAAAATACACTAAAGGTCATAAGTGTGTTGAGAAGAAATTATTTTACATAGATTGTGAAGAGGAAGAATAAAAGGAATAAGAAACATCAAAAAAAGAGGATACACATCAAGAACAAACCCTAGAGAAAGAAGAAATGAATCTAACCATATCTTGTAATGCATTGTTCAGAATTACCACTCCTCATACTATCAAGATAGAAGGACATATCAAGAATAAAAGGGTAATAGTGTTGGTTGATTTGGGAAATACCCATAATTTTATTCATTATAAGATAGTGAAAGAATTGAATTGCTTCCTATATCCAGTACCAGAGTGTCAAGTGATGGTTGCAAATGGAGGAACCATAAATTGCTCTGGAAAGTGTCATAATATCAAGCTATCCATGGGAGAATATGTTTTGAATAGTCCAATGCTTTCCATTCCAATGGGTGGTGCTGATGTTGTACTAGGAGTCCAATGGCTACAATCTTTGGGTATGATAGCTTTTAATTTTCAAGAACGTTTCTTGATTTTTTTTTTCAGAAGGAAAGGAAGTTGAATTAAGGGGTATCGCAGGGAAACCGGGAAAGATAATCAACTCTAACAGCATGACAAATCTTCTAAAGAAAGAAAAATGTGGTGTAATTGTACAATTATGTTCACTAGCGGTTCTGACATCGAAATCATCTATTTCTCTAGATCTCCAAAAAGTCTTGGACAATCATTCCAATGTACTTGAGACTCCTAAAGGCCTCCCACCAATTAGTGATCATGATCATGCTATTCATTTGATTCTAGGAATTGTTCATCGAAACATTAGGCCTTACAGATACCCCATGCCCAAAAGAGTGAAATTGAACGTATGGTTGCAGAAATGTTAGAGGCTAGTATAATTCAACCTAGTCAAAGTTCTTTCTCTGCTCTAGTAGTATTGGTGCATAGGAAGAATGGATCATGGCGCATGTGTCTGGATTATAGGGAGCTTAGTAAGCTCATTATTAAAGATAAATTTCCCATTCCTGTCATTGATGAATTATTGGATGAATTGCGTGGAGAAATTTACTTCACCAAGTTGGAACTTCGTTTAGGATATCATCAAATCAGAATGAAGACTGAAGACATTCCGAAAAAAAACATTTAGAACTCATTAGGGTCATTATGAATTTTTTGTCATGCCTTTTGACCTTAGCAATGCACCTTCTACATTTCAAGGTTTGATGAATTCCATTTTCAAACCCTCCCTTAGAAAATTTGTGTCAGTATTTTTTTATGATATACTAATATACAAAAAGTTTTGAAAGGATCATGTTCAACATGTTGATAGAGTGCTCAAACTATTGGAGGAAAAACAATTATATGCAAAAACCTCCAACTGCTTCTTTGGAGCACAAGAGGTGGAATATTTGGATCATATTGTATCTCATGAAGGTGTTAAGGTAGACCCTAGCAAAATTAAAGCCATTAAGGAATGGAAAATCCCCACATCCATAAAGAATCTGCGAGGATTTCTCTAGTTGACAGGGTATTATCACAAGTTTGTTAAGAATTATGGGAGAATAGAAGCACCTTTGACAATATTACTGAAGAAAGATGCATTTTCATGGACTCCAAAAGAAATGAAATCCTTTTAACATCTTAAAGAGGCAATGTTCCAAGCACCAGTCTTAGCTACGCCAAAATTCACAAAAACCTTTATTGTGGAATGTGATGCCTCAGGAAATGGAATTGGTGTTGTTTTAATGCAAGAAGAAAGACCCATTACTTTTGGGAGTCGTCCAATCAAAGGAAAGTATTTACACAAAGCTATTAATGAGAAGGAAATGTTAGCAATACTACACGCACTTAAGAAATGATGACCTTACCTAATGGGAAGACACTTCATGGTAAAAACAGATCATGATAGTCTTAAATACTTTTTAGAACAAAGATTATCTTCAAAAGAGCAGAAAAAATGGGTCACAAAGATGTTGGGTTATGATTTTGAAATCATCTAGAGAAAAGGGAAGCAAAATTTTGTTGCATATGCACTCTCAAGAAATAATGAGGATGTGGAAGCATTTCTTTGTGTCATTTCTATTATCCAACCATATTGGATAAATGAAGCAAGGGATGAATGTAAGAATAACGAAAAATTGTGGGAACTCATTCAAAAGTTGCAACAAGATCCTAGTATATCTAATATATTTAGCTAGAAAAATGATTTGTTATGGTACAAAAATTGCTTATACCTCTGTAAGAATTCCCAACTCAAACAATAGTTTCTTCTAGAATTGCACACCTATCCTTTACGAGGGCATTCAAGATTTTTAAAAACTTACCACAGGGTTAAGAAGGAATTTTTTTGGGATGGCCTTAAATATGATATTCAAAAGTTTGTGGCAGAATGTTTGGTTTGAAAAAAAACAAATTTGAGACAATTAAGAACCTAGGTCTATTATAGCGTTTATCCATTCCAAGTCAATGTTGGGAGGAGGTTTCAATGAATTTTATCACAGGTTTACCCAAGTCCGAAGGAAAGAGTGTCATCATGGTGGTATTTTATAGAATTACCAAGTATGCACACTTTTGTGCATTATCTCATCCATTTAAAGCTAGTACAGTTGCTACTACATTTATGCAAACAATTCAAAAGCTACATGTAAACCCAAAGATTATTGTAAGTGAAGAGTATTCAATCAACTAATAAAACACTCATAAAATAAATAGAAGAAATATACAAATCAGACATGGTGGAAAAGGCTTGAGCCTCACTGTATTCCTCTCATAATGTAATCCAATGTACAAATAATGATAATAGTACAAATAAATACATGAGGAAGTTTTTATCAATATAGTACGTCTATCTTGGACACTATGGTTGAGAAAATCTCTCAACCAAACACTAATCTAGGAACCTAACTAGTTGGAGAGAATCTCTCACCCAACTAAGCCTAAACTGACTCCTAACCATGAGGAACAAACTCAATCTAGAAAGGTAGGATTAAATCCAAATTTCTTTATTTTAATTAATTTAATTGTTTTGGTCCTTATAATTGTTCTCATCACATGAGAGTGAGGCTAACATTCCCCCCCTCAAAGATAAGTCCAAAATAAGAACGAGGTACCATCCTCCAAGTTCTCATGTTGATCCTAAAAAACGCTGCCTGAAAAACCACCAAAGCTAGATGTTGAAGAAACTGCAATATGAAGAGACCATGAGTCAAATGCATGTATGATTTATCTTTGAATGTTGCTTGACAAATCCATCACGTGCCAATTTGCAAAAATATCCAACTGTCCTTTTCTTGAAATCAGCATCCTGTGTCCATTGAAAAAATTTGAGGAATTCCCATTGGCATATTTGTTTGCCCACTGAAAAAATTTGATGAACGACCATTGGTGAATCTGCTGATGATGATCACCAACTAGATAATGACGTTTAAAAACAACTCACTATTGCTTTTGCTGTGTTTGAAAATTTCTCACTACTGACTTTGCTGTCGATCGCCCACTGGCGAATTTGTTGATGCTCACTTGCTGATGAAAATTCCCACTGGATGCTTCGTTGATGTTGTCGAGACATTCAGTTTGGAAACCGCTGTCAATTTCATTGACATTTTCCCCCCTTTGTCAGCTAAAAGGAGAGACAATCTTCTTCAAATTATTTCTGAACTCCACCTCTTCAGGTGTAGGATTTTTCACTGGTGTAACTCCCCCATTCAATTGCACGAGAGTACCATTTTCATTTTTACTGTTGGTTGCAATATGTGTGAGTGAATTTGATTGTAAAACTTATACAATCTTCTGACCATGGATGACCATTCCCAGGGATCATTCCATGAATAATTGATCTTCAATATGGTTGATTGTTGTTGTTTGCCACATTGTGCTGATAAATTATTTGACTTGCCACAATGGTGACAAGGATGGAGATCAAAACAGTGATCTTCCAGATGACCAGTTCTTTGAAAATGAAGGCATTTTTGTTTAACTGCAACTTTAGTTTGCGCATATTTCTGTTTGTTTTCAACTTTCTCAGAACTAGCCGATGTGAGTTGTGCAAGAAACCCTTCACTTACAAACTTAATGCGCCTTGAATAATCTAGGATATGCAATTTGGCGTCATCTTTGACATATCCTAAGCCTCGTCGATTTCTGTTACTTTGGATTTCTTCCTATGGCTTGATGATTGGTTTGGAAGAAATTTGAATTGGATCAGGGACCACTTAGAATAATAAACACAATTAACACACATAAAAAATACCAGAGACATAGAAATGGCAGAAAAGGCCTAAGCCTCACTGTATTCCTCTCATAATGTAATCCAATGCACAAATAATGATAATAGTACAAATAAATAAATGAGTAAGTTTGTCTCAAGATAGTACGTCTATCTTGGACACTGTGGTTGAGAAAATCTCTCAACCTACTAAGCCTAAACTGACTCCTAACCATGAGGAACAAACTCAATCTAGAAAGGTAGGATTAAATCCAACTTTCTTGATTTTAATTAATTTAATTGTTTTGGTCTTATAATTTCTTTCATCACATGAAAGTGAGGCTAAAATTCCCCCCCTCAAAGATAATTCCAAAATAAGAACGAGGAACCATCCTCCAAGTTCTCATGTTGATCCTCGAAAACGCTGCCTGAAAAACCGCCAAAGCTAGATGCTGAAGAAACTTCAATATGAAGAGACCATGAGTCAAATACATGTATGATTTATCTTTGAATATAGCTTGACAACTCCATCATATGCCAAGCTACAAAAAGATCCTATTTTCCTTTGCTTGAAATCAACATCCTGTGTCCATTGAAAAAATTTGATGAACGCCCACTGGCATATTTGTTTGTCCACTAACAAAATTTGATGAATGCCCATTGGCGAATCTGCTGATGATGATCGCCCACTGGCTAATGACATTTAAAAACAACTCACTGTTTCTTTTGATGTGTTTGAAAACTACTCACTTCTGTCTTTGCTATCGATCACCCAGTGGCGAATTTGTTGATGCTCACTTGCTGATGAAAATTCCCACTGGATGCTTCACTGATGTTGTCGAGACTTTCAGTCTGGCAACCATTGGCAATTTCATTGAAATTTCCCCCCCTTTGTCAGCTGAAAGGAGAGACAATATTCTTCAGATTATTTCTGAACTCCACCCCTTCAAGTGTAGGATTTTTCACTGATGTACTCCCCCATTCAACTACACGATAGTACCATCTTCATTTTTACTGTTGGCTGCGATATGTGTGAGTGAATTCGATTGTAAAACTTATACAATCTTCTGACTGTGGATGACGATTCCCAGGGATCATTCCATGAATAATTGATCTTTAATATGGTTTATTGTTGTTTTTTGCCATATTGTGCTGATAAATTATTTGACTTGCCACAATGGTGACAAGGATGGAGATCAAAAAACTGATCTTCCATATGACCGGTTCTTTAACAATGAAGGCATTTTGGTTTGACTGCAACTTCAGTTTGCGTGTATTTCTGTTTGTCTTCAACTTTCTCAGAACTAGCCAATGTGAGTTGTGCAATAAACCCTGCACTTACAAACTTAATGGGCCTTGAATAATTTGGGACATGCAAGTTGGCGTCATCTTTGACATATCCTAAGCCTCGTCGATTTTTGTTACGTTGGATTTCTTCCCATGGCTTGATGATTGGTTTGGAAGAAATTTGAATTGGATCAGGGACCACTTAGAATAATAAACACAATTAACACACATAAAAATACCAAATACATAGAAATGGCGGACAAGGCCTGAGCCTCACTGTATTCCTCTCAAATGTAATCCAATGTACAAATAATGATAATAGTACAAATAAATAAATGAGTAAGTTTGTCTCAAGATAGTATGTCTATCTTGGACACTATGGTTGAGCAAATCTCTCAACCAAACACTAATCTAGGAGCCTAACTAGTTAGATAGAATCTCTCAACAAACTAAGCCTAAACTGACTCCTAACCATGAGGAACAAACTCAATCTAGAAAGGTAGGATTAAATCAAAATTTCTTGATTTTAATTAATTTAATTGTTTTGGACTTATAATTGTTTTCATCACATGAGAGTGAGGCTAACAGTAAGCGACATAGATCCTATTTTCACTGGAAAATTTTGGACAAAATTATTTTCTTGTCTAGGTACTCAGTTAGCTCATAGCTCATCTTATCATCCTCAATTTGATGGGAAATCTGAGATAGTGAACAAATATTTGGAAGGATATCTTCATTGCTTTGTATTTGATAAACAAACACAATGGTTCAAATGGTTTCCTCTGGCTCAATAGTGGTATAACACTTCCTTCCATACTGTAGCAAAAATCACCCCATTTATGGCACTTTATGGATATCATCCACCATCCATCACATCATATTTAAGAGAAAAATCGAAGGTTAAAGAAGTGGAAGATCACATCGAGCATCAACATAAATTTCTCCAACTTTTAAAGGATAACCTGACTTTGGTGCAGAATAGAATGAAACAACAGGCAAATCACCATCACAACGAAAGAGGTTTTGATGTAGGTGACTGGGTATTTCTACGACTACAACCATAGAAAAACATTTCCCTCAAGCAAGCTAAGAACTATAATAAATTATCACCAAAGTATTATGGTTTTTAAAAGGTATTGCAAAATATTGGTACTATGGCATACAAATTGGAATTTCCGGCATCTTCCTGAGTGCATGCAGTTTTCCATGCTTCATGCTTAAAGAAGGTTATAGGTGACAATCTACCAATTCAAACAGGGAAAATTTTAAGAACCCCCCCTAAATTTATAAATATAATAAATGGGCGAATCTCCATGGTATATAGGAAAAATGAAAGGCGATTTTATCAATAATATAATATGTATATATAATTTTTTGGCGAATCTCTCACTAGGCATGGCGAATATTTTACTCAATTATAAAATCTTGTAAGATCTTGGCGATTCTTTCACTAAATAATAAAACTTTGTAAAGTCCTAGTGAATCTTAGCATAGGCTACATGCTGGTTTAATTCCCCCATTTAAATAGGCTACATTCCAGGTGAATACCATGGGTCAATACCATGTGCCATTTTGGTGAATACCATGGGTCAATACCATGTGCCATTTTTATTTGTATTAATTCTAATATTAGGGTTGATAATGGTTTTTTGCATGGTATTAATAACAATCTAGTCCATGGTATTTGTCCCATAGTATTTTGGCCATAGGTTTCACCTAAATATAACCCATTTTTTGAGTGTTCGTAAATATAAGGTGACTTATGGAGTAAATATAAAAAAATGTTTTATTTGTTTACCATACCTCTCATTTATTTATATTTTTATTAATTTACCATACCTCTTTTACAAATATGGTATTTGGCCCATAGGATTCACTTAAATAAAAACTCTTTCCTGAGCCTTCATAAATAGAATGAGGGTTATGGACTAAATATAAAAAGAGGTTTTATTTATTTACGATATGTCTAGTTTATTTATATTTTTATTTATTTACCATACCTTTTGAGTAAGTATAAAAAGACGTTTTATTTATTTACCATACCTCCACTTTACTTATATTTTTATTTGTTTACACCCTTACATGTATATAAGGTGACTTATGGAGTAAATATAAAAAAATGTTTTATTTATTTACCATACCTCTCATTTATTTAGATTTTTATTAATTTACCATACCTCTTTTATAAATATGGTATTTGGCCCATAGGATTCACTTAAATAAAACCTATTCTTGAAAATGGGTGAATGGATTCACTTAAATAAAACCTATTCTTGAAAATGGGCGAATGGAAGGTTGTAAGTCCTAATTTCAAGGGCTAAATTTACCTTTTTTACCCTCTCCCTTAAAATAAGGTGGGCTATTTGAGGTGATATGTAAAAATGTACTATGATACAAAATATTCGCCCACTAAAAATTTAAAACCCCTTAATTTCGCCAAAGGGCGAACATTCGCCCCTAAAATTATCCTTGAATTCAAACAATATTTCCAGAACTTGACGAGGAAGGAAAAATCATATTGGAACCTGAAGAAGTCACTGAAAAAAACCTCAACATCTATGAAATCGATCAATTTCAGAGTATCTCATCAAGTGGGAGAACTTACCCACTAAAGATTCCACATGGGAGGATGAGAATTTTATACAAAAACATCCAGAACTACTCAAGCATTGAGGAAAACACTTTTTTGAAGGAGAGGGGCATGTTAGGTCCCTATTATACTAGTGTATTCCCTTATTATTATTGTCATTGTATCCCTTATTGTTATTGTTATGCCCATGTTATCCCCATATTTTTATTATTGTGCCCCATAGAAGCCCACTATTTTTATTGTTGTGCCCTTACATTATTATTGGTATGTCTGCTCTGATTATATTTTGACCCCTTAGACTCCTATATATAGAAAGGAGGTCTTGTCATTTGTATCATCTAAGAGATTTTCATTTTTGTAATGTAAATTAGGTTTCCCCCTCGAAGAGGCTACATTGGAAGTCGTTGATCTATCTCATTCTTCTATTTTGTGACATGGTTGCATAACATCTTCTCATAACAACATCATTACCATTCAAGATTTATAACATAATCAATACAACCTCAATCAACACTATCAAACACAGATCATCATGGAAGACTTCATCGATAGAAAACAACGAAAACAATAACACTGATTATACATCATATACAACTAAACCCTAGCATATGTACGATGTTGTCACTCACTGCTTTTTCAGTCACCAATGGCTTCAGAAGCCAAATAGAAGTGATGTTTGATGCCAAATTTTGAGCCACATAAGCTATCAAAACTAGATGGGACCCTCTCCAGTGTGTAGTGCTCAAAAATAGATTTCCAATGGTATATAGAAGTCCAAAAAAGGGTCCCTGGATTAGAAGTTAGAACTTGTTGAAGAATCCCTTTAGAAAGCTCAGAAAACCCAAAAAATCGCTAAGCGTTGAAAAAACATTTCAATTGGGACTTGGGACAGTTCATCGCAATCGCATATCAGTACCAGCAGAGTCCAAGAGGTAAAGAGCATTGGTGGAAGGAGGGATAGGGATCCACCGATCATTGATATCGCATATTGGCGGTCGGTGGGTCTAGACACATAGCATATCAACATCAACGGGTCCAGGTGGTTAAATAGCATCAGCGGAAGTAGATTAGCGATCTGTTGATCACTGATATCACATATCAGTGATCGATGATCGGCGGGGTTTTAAGGCTTAACACATCATAGATGGGGCCGATAGCAATACAATGTTGTACCACCGGGAGGGGTGGATTCTAATTTACATGGTAAATGGTTACACAAACCAAGGGTTGGGCCTCCCCTTCTCTCTCTTCCACATGGAACCAATGATCGACGGGGTCACAATTCTAAAACTATAAAAAATCTCCGATATTTTGATATGGACCAAAATTGCCAAGGAGGGCTGATTTTTAAATACAAAGGAAAGCATGGAAAAACAGGGCTTTGTGGGCCTCTTTCTCTCTCCTCTAGGGGGGCCACGTGGCAGCGTCTGATTGGTCCATTGAGCTGACATGGCAGTTGACGTTAGTAATGATGTGGAAAGTACAAAAGACGACATGGCAGGTGCACACATGTCACTTGTTTTGGGAATTTTTAGGGGTCCTATGGGGTTGTTTCCAGGTGCCACATGGCACCACTCATATGTGACACATGGCAATGATGACATCAACAATGACATTAGCAAGTTATCAGTGATCAGAAGCTCTGGGTCTCGGGCTTATCGGAGATTGTGATGCGATAGAAAAAAAATTCTCTAGACGCGATATATTATGAGTTGCAATTTACAAAGATTTCAAGTCTTGGAAATCAACTCATGAGGGACTTATGCTATATAAAGAAAAAGGCCCCCACACAACAAGTTAAGGCCTTAAGCGCTTTAAATATAAGCTCTCGTTCTTCGCCTTTGGTCATATGAATAAATAACAAAGGGGCTATAATAAAAGGCCATAAAGGATAAACGTGTAAGAGTTAATTAAAAATACCTACATGTTCCATCTGTTTTGGTGTTAAAAGGCCCGCGACTGATCCATTGTTCGCTATAGCATAGTGCCGAAAGCACTACACAGATATTTTAATTGGCTGATGGGTCAGCAACTAGGGAGTTTAATGAAGGTATGGGCACATTCATGGATCTACTTAGCTTGTAAGATTCCTCCATAAGTCGGTGCCAGAAGCAGTCAAAGGATAGTTGACAGAAGCCAGTTGATGTAGCAGAGAGAAGCATTACAACAACAGGGGCGTGGTTCCATCCAAGGCCTCCACTGAAGCAGCAAGGGGACACCTCCTCCTTCATCTCTTGAATTTATTTCTCTGAGAATTTATTTCTGTAAATTTCAAAGAAAGGGATTCTATCCCTGTTGTAATATTAGGTAGGTGGTAGCAGCGCCTGACATAGCCGAGACAGCTAGCCTAGCATGACAATTATGGCTCAAACTCAAATATTTTGATTGTAATTCAAATATATTTGCCTCTTCTTCTAAATAGGGGATGAAACATAATATAGAGGTTCCGGATTCTCAGACCCGCGAGGGTTGAACTTTGTAATGCCATTTTGGTTCAATATGTTTTTATGGGACTTCACTGATATCATGGCTGAGTGTATGGACTATTTATTAGGCCCTTTGGGATAAATGGTGTTTCCCTGTTGATTCCAAGCATGATTAATGTGTAGCAAGTTCCTCTTGGTAATCTCATTTCACATGTGTTTTTCTTTATTTGAAATTGTGTAATGAATGCACTTGGTTCCTCTTCAATCTATGGATTTATCTTAGCTACTTTGGCAAAGAATGATACCATGTTATGTTGATCTGAAACCTTATTTTTCTCCTCTATTTCTATCATCTCATTGGAAAACCATGGTTTATTATTTTGTCTTTCTTACAGCCCTATCCATTGAATTCCCCTTTCTGCTGGAACATTGCTTCCTAGGATTTTGTTTGTTACAACCCTATGCATCTATTTCTCTCCCTCCTTTCCTCCTCTCCACCATCAATACAACTTCAGTTTAAGTTGTCTCATTTTTGTGTGTTGGCCACCAGAAGGAGAAGTCATTTCTCTTTGAGATTGCCCAAATACCCCCCAGCATTTGGATCCATGTGTTGGCCTAAATCTTCCTCTTTGAAATCTTATTGAACCAATCCCCTCCTATTTCTATTTTTTTTTAAGTGAAAATTGGAGTGTTGTAGCCCCCTTACAATATAACCTCACAAGCACTCCTCTATTTAAGATGTCCTAAGCATTGGTCTACAATCAACCCAGAGGCTATCTCTAGGGAGCTTTCTTTGTCTCCTGTTGCACTTATGCTACAAGTGCAAGATTTAGCTACATCTTTCTAGCATCGTTGCGGGGGAACGGATTAGAATATTTTTCCCTAGGTACAACAAAGTTTTACATTTCCCCTATTAGGTGAGCTAGGGAAGTGTGGGTTGAAGATATCTCACCTCGGAAACTCCGCTATCAATTATATGGTAAACATCCTAGTGACTCCACTATCCATATCTCTATTTGATCATCCTAACTTTGAAGCAACCACATACTCACTTAGATGCTACAACAACTAAAAACTTTCCCTACTTTTGAAGCTGAAATCAATCATATAGGGAGGTTTTCAAGGTGGTCATTCCTGCATTCATGGCCAACAAGTTTTCCCCACTGGATTTTTCCTCCATTGTTGGTTATCCTAACCATGTTCCTTTGTTTCATGAATGGGATACCTACTTGCCTAGATTCAGTGGGAGCACAGAGAGAAGGCCTTAACAACACCTTAAAGAGTTTCATGAATTCATGGAGCAACAAGGTATTTTCTTTGAATATGTATAAATTAAGTTTTTCATGTATTCTTTAGAAGAAGGTACTAGAGTTTGGTACAAAATACTACCTCATGGTAGCCTATATTCCCTTAAAAGTTTTCATATAAAATTCAACCACTACTGCAAAGGACTATATCCACTGAATTATCTATTTGAATATTGCTACTCACATTTTAATGATGAAGACATTCCTAAGATTGAAGACCTTGTTGAAGATGTTTGTGGAGCTCCATTCCAAGAAAACATCCATTCGCATCAAGAGGCATCACCCACTAAGCAAGAAAGAGAGGAAGGAAACATCTTCACCCTTCAAATAAGCCCTCAGGGCTTTAATTTGGCTGAGTGTAATGTTACCCCTTCCTTTGATGAATACGACTCTGATAGAGAGTCAAGTGATGCAGAGCCTCCAACATCCCTGTTATGGGAAGCTGCACAAGAAGAGGAGGTCAGTAAAGAGTCTTCCACCCACAATGCACATATTTCACATGGAGAGCAAGATCAAGAATCTCCTCCTAGTTATGAGACATACTATTCAGAGGACGATGAGATGGTCATGGAGGTCCAGAAGGATCTATTTATGAGCAAGTGGGGAGAAACATTCCAACAACTGGTTTTTCAAGAAGAACCCAAAGCTAAGAGACCACGCAAAGTCTGTTACTGCTTGTCACAGAAAGATCCCTGCCAGGAATTCTCAGTAGATCCTCCAATTTATGAATCTTACAATTCAGAAACTAAAAATTCCATTGAAGACTCCAAAGAGGGTTGGCCTTTTGAAAAATGGGGAGTAACAGATCATCAACAAGATTTTCTTGGAGAATCTGAAGCTGAGGAGCTGAAAAGTATTTGTGGCTGCCCTGACCAAGAAGATATTGGTCAGTTGACTATTTATGCAAAAGAGGAAGCTGTAGAGCATTGGAAAGGTATGTTTTAACGAATAACTTAGTGGTGTTCCAAGCAATAGTTGTAACCTTTTCTTTGTTATAAAATAAGGAGAATGTAATGAGAATGAGCACGAATGACCCAATCACTAATAGTTATCTTCTCTATGCAGGAAAAGACAAAAGTAGGAAGGCGCGGTGCAAAATGAGAGTTCCATGAGGAGATAACGGCTGTCCCTCCAAAACCAAATAAAATCCAGACCAGGGCGAGTAAATCAAGGCAGATCAATCCGGGACGAGATGAAGGACTGTTAGTTCGGAAGACTAGGCAGAGAAAAGAAAGGAGTTAACAGTTTAACAGATCCCTCAGGATCTTTGATCCTGAGGGATCGTTACTTTCAATTATTTTGTTGTTTAGTTAACTCCGCCATTACTTGTATAAAAAGAGGCAGCATCGAAGACTTCAGGGACTTTTGATTATCTTGTATCTTTACTTTCTGTTTACAGACTTCACAGTTGGTTAAACTCAGACTATCGAGTCTCTTTGAGACTTAGTTTTGCTGTACTATCATTGATGCGTTAATATAATATATTTGGTGTTACTTTCTCCCTGCATCTGAAGTAAGTTACAGCGGTGTGCCATTGGAAGCTAAGGGCCCGGCTCCAACGGACACTGGCTGATTGTATCATTATAGTTTGGCTTTGTGTGGTTTGTTTATTGTTCTTAATAATCTGATATACTTACATGCTGTTCCATACTCGTTCATCAGTAGTTTTTCCTTTTGTAAATCTTTGTAACAAGTTTACATCATATTTCTAGAATTGATCACATAACATTGTTCTGAGTTGTTCACTTCTGTTACAGAATTTCTAAGTGGAATGTTTTAGCTACATATGGTTGGAGTGACAATCATAAGAAGATGGAATTAACGTTGTGTGTGGACTACTGGTGATCATTTCAGATTATGTGTACATACGATTGACGTTTCCTGTTTATTTGATTCAGCTGTCTACTTTTGTATATGATTGACGTTTCCTGTTTATGGTGGTTTGCTGTTCCATTTGATTAAGCTGCCTACTTGTACAAAAGATTGCTCTTTCCTTGTATGTAAGTTGATGCCAAGAATTGAGAGTGTTGAATTCGCGAGATTTAGTTTCTTTACTGCCGTTTCTTTTACTGCTGTTCCATTTCTGAATTGCCGTTCCATTCTGCTTTCTTGCTGTTCCTTTTTACTTGCATTTATTGGTTTGGTGTGGGAGGAGGATCAAGGCTGTCGTGAGACACAACAGACGCTATTATGCTCCCAGATCCATGATCCATACTCTAATTCCTTTTCCTTCATCAGTTTCTAGAGGGATGGGTTATTATTTCCGTACCCTTCACTGGTAAAATTGCCGCGTGTGATTTCTTTATGCAAAAGTAATTTAGCCATAGCTTAGCATCCGTTTACTCTTGTATTTCTTAGACCTATACTACTAAGCATTACTCTGACAAATAGCCTCAAATTGAGATACCCTTTACAATAACAAAACGCTCCCGGATTGACTTGCAATGTGAGATAACTAGAGGTGAAAAAGGCCCTTGTTACAGCTCTACGTTTTGGCGCCGTTGCGGGGGAAAGGGTATAGCCATTTGTCTTTTAAACAGGGTAGTATGCGAATCTGCTAGGGGAGAGTTGGATTTTAAAAACGGAAGGTAAGAACCTGCGTACGGAGCATGTAAAAGCCCTGCTCCACCGTCCGCTTTCCTAGCAGAATTGATTGGTTAAATAGGATTTAGCAGTTTAATTGGAGTGCATGACTAAGCAGAAAAAGCCAGAGAAAGATCAAAAGCCTCCATCCAAAGCCAAGGGGCCGGTGACCCTTGGACGAATGACCTTCATAGACGAAATCTATAAGAAATCCGACTCTCAGCCATCAGTAGGTTATAGGAAAATCACTTCTAAACAGCCTACTAGTTCCCTTCAGGCCTCGGGATCACCATCTGAAGCCTTTGCTGAAGTGCACAGTCAAACAGAGGAGCAGGACTTTCAAGAAATTGAAAATTTGACTCCTGGACTATTGCACGAAGGGAATCTTAGTAACCTTTGCGAAGGAGGAGGAGAAACAGGGGAAATCGGGGAACCTAGATCTCCTATTGAACCAAACCAGCCTTTAAATAGCCCGGATAAAGGAAGCGCTGCAAAAATCCTCGTTGAAGGAATTCATTCACCTCAGACAGTTGGGACCATCATCATCCCTGATAAATGGAGTGTTGTCAAAACAATCCCTGTTAAGACTACCCCTTCTCAACCAAGGAACACTCTCTTGGAAATTCCTGAAGATTACTGGCATATATTCGATCCCATGGCGCAGAATCAGCCAAACGCCCAGACCTCCACATTGCAATATCCTATAGTAGATTCTGCAGCAAATGCGCCCATGAAAGCTATCCCTCTCCAGCATATCCCCACATTTCATGGCCTTACATCAGAAGATCCGGATGCATTCTTGTTCGAATTTGATGTATTATGTAGAGGATACGATTACACCACCGATCCCCAAAAATTAAAATTGTTCCCCTCCACATTAAAAGGGGCTTCTTTAAGATGGTTTATGGGCTTAGGTGGTGGGGTTATTAACAATTGGGATCAAATGAAAGAAGCCTTTTTAAAGAAATATCAGGATTACTGTAGGTCAAGAGAACTAAAAGATGAAATCTTTCAAATGTCAGCCAGACCAAACGAAACTCTAGAAGAATATGTGGAACGTTTCCAATATAACTTGCAAAGATCTCCCTATGCATCGTTACCTCTGCCTGATAACGTGTTGAAAACCGCATTAATTAGAGGTATGAAAGAACAATGGATTGAAACGTTGAATATTATGGGGAAAGGATACATTTATCAGGAAAAGTTTGATGATATCATTGATCTGTGTATCAGGAGCTCAAGAGGCAGCACGAGGATAAAACCAGCAGAATATGATCGCTTTACCAGAGATAACAGAACATCAACAGAGGGAGTAACACGTGTGGAACTTGGAAATTTGCTAGAAAATTTTAAAACTGATATCCTGGGGACATTAACTACACAACTTGATATTGTGCAGGCTAAGCAGAAGCAAGCAGAGGCGGAACAGAATCTAGCGGTTTTCTGCCCTCGATGCAGGAAGAAACATAGCCACAAGGATTGCCCGCTGGATACAGTCCAAATATGTGCTATCTGTACCAAGGACCACCTGACTGAAAGCTGCCCCTCACTTCCTGGTTTGAAGGCAGTATGCAAAGAAGCAAAAGAGGAGCCAGAATCAGCATATTTTATTAACCAGCGTCGTCAATGGCAGCCTAGGCAATCTGGTATGTTTTCAGACCCCTCCTCTTCTTTTCAACCCCCGCAGTTCAATGCTCAGCAACAGAATATGTGGCAAAACCAGTCTCAGCCCCCGTTTTCGAATTGGTCACCTCAAATGTTTCCTACTCCGAATCCTTGGATGACCCAATTTGGTTGGCCAAACTTCCCTTATCCCCCAACATATTGGTAGAATAATTCATATCCTCCGCAGTGGACCCCTTCTACTTCGCAAGGTTCACCCTGGCAGACAAGCTGGCCAAAATCGACATATCAGCCAGCAGGATCAATTCCACTCCCTCAACCAACTCTGCCAGCCTTACAGCAAAATCCCCAGCCTAATCTGAGACCGCAGCTCCTAGCCCAACCCAACCCCAATCCAAATAATAGACCAGTTCAATCTCTTCAAATTATAGAATCCTCAGAGATTAAATTTGATCTGCGGGAGTGCAATGATCTTCAGTTAAGATCTGGGCGAATAATAGAAACTGAGGGACATAGAACAACTCACATTGAAGATCAGTTATCTATAGAACAGTCGTCACAACAGGAAGATGTAAATAAAGACCAGGCTCATCAGCAAGTAATTACATCTCCTCCACCTTTCCCAGAACGATTGGCCATTCCGCGACCAACACAATATCCAGATTTTGATATTCTGGGAGAACTACAAAACTTGTATATAAGAATTCCATTCCTTCAAGCTATACAGGATATCCCCATATATGCAAAAACCATAAAAGACCTGTGTAGCAGAAAATCAAAAAGAAATGTAACCTCTAACCCAAGAGTCCAGGTAGTCGGCACCTTATCCGACCTCCTATCAGGAAAAGAAACACCAGTTAAATACGAGGACCCTGGAAACCCAATTGTCACTGTTCAAATCTATGGGCAGACCTTGACCAACGTCTTAGTTGATCTAGGGGCTGCAATTAACATCCTGACAACATCGACTTGCCAGAAGCTTGGAATTACATCGGTAGAACCTACTTCCACTTTGTTAGAACTAGCTAACCGATCAGTAATTAGACCAGAAGGCACCTTGCATGATGTCATGGTTTCAGTGGATTCCTGGGAATACCCGACCGATTTCCTAATAATTAATCCGAAAACCCGACTAGATGGACATCCGCTAATTCTAGGTAGACCGTGGCTCGCTACTGCTGATGCCTACATTGGTTTCCGGCAGGGAAACATGACCATAACCAGAGGGCCGGATATCAAAAATTTAATCTTGTACCCTCCAGGGCAGCCAAGCATCACGATGATGAGAACCAACCTGCGCCCTGCCTCATATATCACTGACAATATTAGACCCCCATTAACAGTCCAGGAAGCGCTAGATTTCAAAGATCAAACGGAAGACGATGCCATCAATAAATTCATTAATCAAACATAATCCACATCGTATACACAATGTTTTATGATAAAAGCGGCATTTGATAACGAATTAGAGGAGGATCCTCTGAAAGACGAACATGACCAAATTATACCTGTGACTTTTGTCGCTAATAGCAAAGTAGTGCAAATTGAACCGGGGAAAACTTTAAACATTAACGCTAATCTGACACCAGATCAAGAGACGAAACTCATCCAGCTGTTACGGAAGTATCAGGGGGCATTTGCATGGGACTATCCCGATATGAAAGGGATTGATCCCCAGCTATGCACACATCATATTTATATCGAAAAAGATGCAAGACCTGTTGGACAACTGCAAAGAAGACTCAACCCCCATTTAAAAGATGTTGTAAATGCTGAGCTTCAGAAACTGTTAGATGTTGATTTTATTTATCCTATTTCTGACAGCAAATGGGTCTCTCCACTTGTGGTAGTACCTAAAAAGAACGGGAAATGGAGGATCTGTGTGGATTATAGAGAATTAAACAAAGCCACACAAAAAGATCACTTCCCTCTTCCATTCATAGATCAGGTACTGGACACCTTAGCAGGCAAGAAATTCTTTTCTTTCTTGGATGGCTTCAGCGGATACAATCAGATTCAGATTGCCCCTGAAGACCAGGATAAGACTACCTTTACTTGTCCCTGGGGAACGTTCGCTTATCGAGTCTTACCTTTTGGTTTATGTAATGCTCCAGCCACATTCCAAAGGGCTGTTCTTAGCATCTTTGCAGATTTAATTAATGATGGATTGGAAGTCTACATGGATGACTTCACACCATATGGAGATGACTTTGATCCAGCTCTAGATACTCTCGAAAAATTCCTACAGCGCTGTATCGCTACCAGACTTTGCTTGAGTCACGAAAAGTGTTACATGATGATGACCGAAGGACTCATTCTGGGACACTATATTTCAGCAGCTGGTATTCAGGTAGACCCGGCTAAAATTCAAATACTTTTGCTTATTCCAACCCCCACTAATCAAACAGAGGTACGCAGTTTTCTTGGTTTTTCTGGATATTATAGACGATTCATACAACATTATTCACATATTGCCGCACCTTTACATGCATTAACTAGAAATGTTGACTTCTTATGGACATAGAAATGTGATTGAGCCTTCAAAGAATTAAAGAAGCTGGTATCTACAGCTCCAGTTCTCCGAGGACCTAATTGGAATTTACCATTCCAAATTTCAACTGACGCCTCAGACACAACAATCGGTGCAATTCTGGGCCAAGAAGAGGATAAAAGACCATACGCCATCTATTACATCAGCAAAAATTTGGCTCCGGCTGAATTAAATTACACTGTCACCGAAAAAGAATTTTTAGCTGTGATACACGCTGTTAATAAATTTAGACACTATATTACAGGCTATCCCGTTATTTTGTATACAGACCATTCTGCTATTAAGTATTTAGCAAATAAGCCTGTTAGAAATGGAAGAATAACCAGGTGGTTGATCCTGTTGCAGGAGTTTGATATTACAATCAGAGATCGACCGGGGAAGGAGAACCCTGTAGCGGATTTCCTCTCACGAATACCAAAATCAGTTGAAGCGGCAGCAGTCGAGGACCAATTTCCAAACGAACACTTATTTGCTGTCGCTGTTCAGACTCCCTGGTACGCTGATGTTGCTAACTATCTTGCAGTAGGTAAGCTTCCAAAACATTTAACCCCCAATGAACGGAAGCAGATTGTTCAGAGAAGCAATCGATTTTCGTGGGTTGGGGGCTATTTGTTTCACACAGGAGCAGATATGGAAATCAGAAGATGTATTCGAGAGGACGAAATCTTTGATATCTTGAAAGCCTGCCATGACGGGCCATGTGGAGGACATTTTGCTAAACGAAGAACAGCACATAAAGTATTACAAATGGGATATTACTAGCCTACAATTTTCAAGGATGCGAAAAAATTTGTCCAGGCCTGTGATAGCTGTCAGCGTGCAGGACGACCTGGTCCAGCCGACGAAATGCCTTTGCGGCCTCAATTAGTGATCGATCCTTTCGAACGCTGGGCTCTGGACTTCGTCAGACCCATCAGCCCGCCATCAAAACAAAGAACCTACATTTTGGTGGCAACTGAATATGTTACCAAATGGGTTGAAGCGGAGGCATTGCCTAGAGCCACAGAAGATTCAGTAATACAGTTCTTGTTCCATTTGTTTGTACGTTATGGTCTTCCGAGGGAAGTAATTACAGACGGAGGACCACAATTTGTGGGGCATCAATTAGCTGCAACACTCAATAACTATCATGTCCAGCATAAAATTACTACCCCATACCATCCTCAGGCAAATGGGCAAGTGGAGAGCAACAATAAGGTAATAGAGTCTATTTTGACAAAAACTGTTGCCTCACATCGGCGTGATTGGGCCGCCCGACTACCCGAGGCACTGTGGGCTTATCGAACCACATGGAGAAGCACCACCGGCTATTCACCATATCACTTAGTGTTTGGAAGGTAGCCCATTTTTCCTATAGAATTCGAGATCCAAACGCTGCGAACGGCACAAGAAGTCGGATTGGATTTAAGTGAAGCACAGAAAAATCGATTACAGCAAATTAATGAATTAGATGAAATAAGGCTCTCTGCATTACAGAATACAGCACTCATTCAACAGCAGCGAGCCAAATGTCATGATGCGCTTATCAAAAACAAGATATTCCATGAAGGAGACTGGGCTCTGTTATATGATTCTAGATTTCAGGATTTCCCGGGGAAGCTTCAGACTCGTTGGTTGGGACCATACGAGATTCAAAAAGTCCATGACAATGGGACCCTTACCCTGATCACAATCGATGGGTCTGGATATACATTTAAGGTAAACGGCCACCGAGTTTGTCTGTATCGCAAACCGCTCACTCGGGAATCTTTTTGTCAGCAGCTACGCCAAGATACTAACATTGAGATTATGGGCGAGGAAGAAAAAACTTCCTCACCTATAGATCAGTGAGAAATTCATTTTTTTTATTACCACATCTTGTATATAAGATTGTAAATTTTGTATATATGTTTTTAGTATTTGTGCGTGCTATTCCTTTTCAAAAGGGACAGCACTTGAGTGTTTTTGTTGTTCCTTTTCAAAAGGAACAACACTTGTGTGTTTTTACTGTTCCTTTTCAAAAGGAACAGCACTTGTGTGTTTTTGCTGTTCCTTTTCAAAAGGAACAACACTTTTGGGTTTTTGCTGTTCCTTTTCAAAAGGAACAACACTTGAGTGTTTTTGTTGTTCCTTTTCAAAAGGAACAGCACTTGTGTGTTTTTGCTGTTCCTTTTCAAAAGGAACAACACCTGAGTGTTTTTGCTGTTCCTTTTCAAAAGGAACAACACTTGTGTGTTTTTGCTGTTCCTTTTCAAAAGGAACAGCACTTGTGTGTTTTGCTGTTCCTTTTCAAAAGGAACAACACTTGTGTGTTTTGCTGTTCCTTTTCAAAAGGAACAGCACTTGTGTGTTTTTGCTGTTCCTTTTCAAAAGGAACAACACTTGAGTGTTTTTGTTGTTCCTTTTCAAAAGGAACAACACTTGTGTGTTTTGCTGTTCCTTTTCAAAAGGAACAGCACTTGTGTGTTTTTGCTGTTCCTTTTCAAAAGGAACATCACTTGAGTGTTTTTGCTGTTCCTTTTCAAAAGGAACAGCACTTGTGTGTTTTTGTTGTTCCTTTTCAAAAGGAACAACACTTTTGGGTTTTTGCTGTTCCTTTTCAAAAGGAACAACATTTGTGTGTTTTTGCTGTTCCTTTTCAAAAAGGAACAACACTTGAGTATTTTTGGCTGTTCCTTTTTCAAAGGAAACAACATTCGTGTGCTTTTGCTGCCTTCTTTTTTAAGGCAATGCATCAGATGAACTCCTCCTCGCCCTCCCTTTCAAAAAGGAGTAGTATGCTCTTGTCCCTTTCATATAAAGGATGTGTTGTCCATCCTCTTTCCAAGGCCATAAGTAGCAGCTATACATTTATGCAATGAATATAAAAGTCAGGATATATCGAGATCAGCATATCATAAATCGCTATCTTTAAAAGCCCTAGTATTGATGCAACAACAAAGGAAGGATCCACACACTCATCATTTTTGCTGTCATGGTCTCACCTCCTCTGCCTTGTTGGAAAATTTCATCATGTTGAGTTCCTACAATTTTCTCTATTATTACTTGGAAATAAGAACAGAAGATTTATATCTTCCTATTGGGATGACAAGACTTCTTCCGCCATTCCCACTCTTAAGGAGGGCTGAACCACCCTTATGTGTAATTACACAAGAGCAAAGGTGTTTAAAAAAAAGGCAAAAGCAAAATAAAAAGAAATTATTTGTCAAATGCAGGATAGGGGGTTTCATTAAAGAACCAGCCTACTATGATCATAAGATTGGAAGTGAAGTGGCATTCCCATCATGGCCACCACACCAGGGATATGGTCCAACAGGTTTACTACATAAACAAACCTTGGAACAGGGGGTCTCATTACGAGCCGGCCTGCCCACGTTTCGCGCCTCTCTGGTGAATGGCATCATGGTTATCTGGTTACCAAGCCAGCATGATGGCCTGCATTTTGACAAGAATTGCTCTTCAAAAATACACAAAGGACCATGGTTCCAGGGTGAAATAAACAACTCTGTCAAGGTTATGAACACCTGTTGGCAGTAGAGCTCTGTTAATGGTATCGGAGTCGTATTATATACACCAATTTGGATCATATCAAATACTTATTTCTATCCTCGTAATAATTATATCTTACACTTTGATGGATACGTCGCATGAATATCTATCATCACCAATCATGGCAAAGGTATTGACTACGACTACCTCAGACCTTATATGAGTGCCAGACGTCCTATCCTCCTATTTTGCATCACATCACGCAGGCTTATGCAAAACGCGATCTACCTTTTGCCTCGATCTCGGTATTCCTTTGTCTAATCTGAAACATGGCAAAACTCTATATGCTATTCCTTTATGACTTGGTGACGGGACGGCGGCTCCTCCTCCATTTGACGGCTAGGATAGCCTATCATATTGCGAGGGGGGAGGTGACCTCATTACTCCGCCGGCCACGTGTTAGCACATCATTCGGAAATGATATGGTACGAAGGTACGGTATGGGTTAACGGCATGACAATGCTATTTTTGCAATAAGTTGTTATTTACAATCAATTTTCATGCATGCTCTGTGTTTTTTTTCTTGCTGTGATTACGTTCTTTGCGACAGGTAATTGCTGTTCCATCTAGGATCTCGAAACAGAACCATGGGAGGCAAGGCTATCAGAAGCGAGCCTAGTGAGCTGGTAGTCTGCGAAGCTGCTCGGGAAATCCTAGAAAGGGCGGGGTGGCTAACTTATTTTAGCCGCCTGCGTGAATCAAATGAAACTGTGGCCATGGAATTCCTGCAGAATTTGCAGGAAGAACACTCCGTAGTAGGTGGGAAGCAGATAATGGTCACGAAGGAAATAATCGCGGAAGTAACAGGATTACCAGCCTCGGGACCAATATGGACGATAAAGAAAGAGAGGTTGCAAAAGATCATAGAAATTTTCCAAGACGAAGGACAGAATCTAACAGTGAAGGGAAAAGGAGTGCTGCCGGCGACGCTAGGAGAACCCTGGAGCGAATTGGCAAAGGTGGTGCAGAGCTACATCACCTGCGAGGGGCGAAACGATGTGGTAAGACCGCGTCACCTTAAGCTCCTGGCTGTGTTAAAAGGAAAATGTTCTGTGAATCTCCCTGCATTGTTAAATTCATTACTGCATGATGCCTCTCGGAGCCTGAAAAAGAGACACCATGAAGACGCAGTGGTTAGCCACCATGGGTTGATCCGCCTGATAGTGAGCTACAGTCTCACTCAGCAGCAGTGTAGCTGGGGGGAGCTTATTACAGCAATTGGAGGGGGAGTGGCATCACCATCCCCAAAGGCTAAGCATCCCGCTAGTACCTCTGAAGCACCCAAGGAGCCCAGAGAATCACCAAAACCCAAGCATCCCTCGGATACACCCAAGCAACCCAAGAAACGCACCGAGTCAGTAAAACGAAAACGTTCCTCTAGAGCATCTGGACATGCAGAAAAACATAAGGAACTGGCCACAGAAGAGCATGCTGCCTCGAAACGTAGGCATTCCTCTGGCACGCCAGAACAATCTGAAAAACGCAGGAAGGTGGTGGTGGAAGAACAGGTGGCCAGCACACCTGAACAGCCCGAGAGGCCTAGGAAGTCAGCTCGGTTGGCAAGAATAAAAAGCAGGCTGGAGAAAATCCAGCTAAACATTGACCAGCCGATCGAAATAACAGATGAGCCACCAGTGCCAGAACAGGAACCCTTGAGGGAAAATGTGGAACAAATTGGGAACGAAGCAGAAGCCGAGGAAGGAAATGAACATTCTGACTCTGAGGCCGAGGCCGACTATCCGGAGGCAGCCACTGAGCAGCCAATTCAGGAGGAGGAGACGGAACAATTGGGGGACAGCCCTCCACAGGTCTCCGTGGAGGAAGAAGAGCTGGCCACCATCTTGGCCAGCCTGGGAAATTATGCTTCACCTTCCAGTCCAGCAGACCCTCCTGAAGGACCCTCTGGGGAAGAGACGCATGAAGAATTGCATGAAGAAATGGCAGGAGGAGAAAACCTCCCTATTGTTGACAAAGAAAATGTAAATACCAACCGGGAACAATCCGTTCCCAAAACACCAGAAGAAAACCCACCTGTTGATGACGTGGAGAATGAAAACGCTTGTCGGGAACAGTTCGTTCCCAGAATGCCAGAAGAAACCCTCGATGAAAGAGGAGCAGAACTGAGGGCCACTCATGCGCCCACTACCGAGGCAAGAGAAGTTAAGAAATTGAGAAAGAAACAGTAGAGACTGCTGAATATTATAGCCCAGCTTCGGCAGAAAATTCGAAGTTTGAAAGCCAGTCTAAGAATAAGAAGGACCATAAGGAGAAAAAGAAGGACAAATGCAGCAGGGTCTTGTCAGATGAGAAAGCAAGGGGCTTATAGGTGTCTCGTAGGTCAATACCCCGCTGATAGACCTACAACTGTTCCAACCAGCACTGAGGAACATAATGCCGTTCCATCTGATATGGAACATCAGGATGTCGTTCCTATTAACGCTGAGGAACAAACTGCTGTTCCAAATATCCCATTGGGACCAACTGTCGTTCCAATCAAAACCGAGCCGCACGACGACATTCCATTTACAGAGGGACCATCGTACCCATTTATTCATGTTAAGAAAGAAAGGGAAAACAAAGCAGTCCAAACTGAGGCACCACCTTTAGGGATAATTCGGGATACGAATTCCAGGCAGCGAAACATGAAGGTCCAGGTAAAACTCCCTGCCTCTGAGAAATCATGGAAAAAGGATCCAAAAACCAAGGCCTTGCACCACGAGATGAAGCAAGCCCGACAGGAGGCTGACCAACTAAGGGAACAAATGATCCCTCGGGAAAAATACGAGGAGTTGCAGCAGGAAGCTGAGCAGTTAAAGGAACAAATGATCCCTCGGGAAAAATATGAAGAACTGCAGCAGCAACTGCGGAACATGAGTCAATCAGAGAGTCAGGTCTTTGAAGGATGGCAAAAGGAACAGGAAAAGGTTGCCAAGGTAACACGTCGACTAGATGCTGTTATTAAACAATTGGACACTGTATGTTCGCTGTATAATGATGTTTTGACTTGCAGGGCCCCTGCAAAGAATTATGCTTTATTTCTCCTTGAAAGATACTTAAGATTGAAAATAAAAGCTGTCAGGGCAGGTGCCCCTATTCAGATTAATACTGTTAATGATTTCATTGATTGTTGCAAACATTATGGGGTTAAGGTCCAACGGTTATTATGTGAATTCTATTTGCACAATATGGTGCTTGAGTAGGAAACTGATTTAAACCCTGGCCCTTTCGTGGGAGATATACAGCTACAAGCCTTTGTTTCATTTGGGGTCAATCAGTTAAAGTGGCTCAGAGCTTACAATGCCTTTCAGAGGCAGGAGAACAGCCTAGATCTATGGGTCAGGGTCGAGCCTAGAGACCCAGTTCACCTATGGCAATCACACAAAAGCCTTATGAGAACCCCGGGCGTCATAGAACTGCTAGGACCCATGCATGAGGATTTGATCCGAAATAGCTTGGAATACTTTCTGGCTATTAAGGATTCTGCCCTGGATGCTGCCAAATTCCGCTATCGGATTTCTACCCCAAGCATCCAGCTCAGGGAGCCATTCAAATACGAGAATTTTGAGCTGGCTGCTGAACGGGTGAGCCTTTATGGCCAGCGCATTCTGCAAGCTGGGCCGTCTTGGTTAGGATACCGGTTCCGTAGCCCAATTATTTGGCACCCTGCACCTGGGTACCAGGCCTTGTATAATATGCCTGCAGATCAATTGAATCAATTCTTTGATGATCTGGTTGCTCACCATGGTTGCAGACCTCCTCACAAGGTGCCCTCTCCCGCCTATTCTCTTACCGCTCTCCATGTTAATTATAACATTTTCATGAGGACATGAAACAGAGTAAGCCGGGGGGTGTGTAGAGCATTGGAAAGGTATGTTTTAACGAATAACTTAGTGGTGTTTCAAGCAATAGTTGTAACCTTTTCTTTTTTATAAAATAAGGAGAATGTAATGAGAATGAGCACGAATGACCCAATCACTAATAGTTATCTTCTCTATGCAGGAAAAGACAAAAGTAGGAAGGCGCGGTGCAAAATGAGAGTTCCATGAGGAGATAACAGCTGTCCCTCCAAAACCAAATAAAATCCAGACCAGGGCGAGTAAATCAAGGCAGATCAATCCGGGACGAGATGAAGGACTGTTAGTTCGGAAGACTAGGCAGAGAAAAGAAAGGAGTTAACAGTTTAACAGATCCCTCAGGATCTTTGATCCTGAGGGATCGTTACTTTCAATTATTTTGCTGTTTAGTTAACTCCGCCATTACTTGTATAAAAAGAGGCAGCATCGAAGACTTCAGGGACTTTTGATTATCTTGTATCTTTACTTTCTGTTTACAGACTTCACAGTTGGTTAAACTCAGACTATCGAGTCTCTTTGAGACTTAGTTTTGCTGTACTATCATTGATGCGTTAATATAATATATTTGGTGTTACTTTCTCCCTGCATCTGAAGTAAGTTACGGCGGTGTGCCATTGGAAGCTAAGGGCCCGGCTCCAACGAACACTGGCTGATTGTATCATTACAGTTTGGCTTTGTGTGGTTTGTTTATTGTTCTTAATAATCTGATATACTTACATGCTGTTCCATACTCGTTCATCAGTAGTTTTTCCTTTTGTAAATCTTTGTAACAAGTTTACATCATATTTCCAGAATTGATCACATAACATTGTTCTGAGTTGTTCACTTCTGTTACAGAATTTATAAGTGGAATGTTTTAGCTACATATGGTTGGAGTGACGATCATAAGAAGATGGAATTAACGTTGTGTGTGGACTACTGGTGATCATTTCAGATTATGTGTACATATGATTGACGTTTCCTGTTTATTTGATTCAGCTGTCTACTTTTGTATATGATTGACGTTTCCTGTTTATGGTGGTTTGCTGTTCCATTTGATTAAGCTGTCTACTTGCACAAAAGATTGCTCTTTCCTTGTATGTAAGTTGATGCCAAGAATTGAGAGTGTTGAACTCGCGAGATTTAGTTTCTTTACTACCGTTTCTTTTACTGTTGTTCCATTTCTGAATTGTCGTTCCATTCTGCTTTCTTGCTGTTCCTTTTTACTTGCATTTATTGGTTTGGTGTGGGAGGAGGATCAAGGTTGTCGTGAGACACATCAGACGCTATTATGCTCCCAGATCCATGATCCATACTCTAATTCCTTTTCCTTCATCAGTTTCTAGAGGGATGGGTTATTATTTCCGTACCCTTGACTGGTAAAATTGCTGCGTGTGAATTCTTTATGCAAAAGTAATTTAGCCATAACTTAGCATCCGTTTACTCTTGTATTTCTTAGACCTATACTACTAAGCATTACTCTGACAAATAGCCTCAAATTGAGATACCCTTTACAATAACAAAACGCTCTCGGATTGACTTGTAATGTGAGATAACTAGAGGTGAAAAAGGCCCTTGTTACAGCTCTACAGAAGCTACAAACTTTCCTTGTCAATTCCATGACCCTGTAGCTGAGTGCATGAGAAGGTTATTAAGTCAGCAACAGTGGTTGTGTCCAAAGCATGTATCACATTCCATATTTGCATATTTTTCATGTTGCATGCCTGTTTTAATTTTTCTTTTTCAGTAGTATGAAGGCATGTGGTCCAGTACTTTTATGCTAGCCTAGTTCTACTGGAAAGTTGAACATACTTAGATGAATTAAGTACTATGCATAAGTTGGATTGTACATAAAGAATCTCACTAGCCAAGCATTTACTTTTCAGTTGTTAAATTTTTTATTTCTATGTTCTAGATTGAGGAGGAAAGTCCTATGGAGATTTTGCTAATTACAAAGATGCATTTTGTACTGATTCCATGCCCAATAATGAAGGAGGCTCATATGCAAGTTATCAACACCTTGCAAGAAAGACATTGTCCCCAGTAGGAGCCAAGGTTGTCACTCACTGCTTTTTCAGTCACCGGTGGCTTTAGAAGCCAAATATAAGTGATGTTTGATGCCAAATTTTGAGCTACAAAAGTTAACAGAACTAGATGGGACCCTCTCTAGTGCGTACTTCTCATAAATAGGTTTTCAGTGGTATATAGAAGTCCAAAAAAGGGTTCCTAGATCAAAAGTTAGAACCTATTGAAGAATCCCTTTAGAAAGCTCAAAAAATCCAAAAAATGGCTAAGTGTTGAAGAAAAATTGCAATTGGGACTTGGGACAGTTCATCGCAATCACATATCAGTATCGGCGAGGTCCAGGAGGTAAAGAGCACCAGCGGAAGGATGAATAGCGATCTGTCGATCATCGATATCGCATATCGGCAGTTAGCTGGTCTGGGCGCATCACATATCGACATCAGCGGGTCCAGGCAAGTAAAGAGCATCGACAAAAGTAGATTAGCGATCCGTCAATCGCCAATATCACATATCGACGATTGGAGGGGTTTTAAGGCCTATCTTAGTGCAGATGGGGCTGATTGGAAATGGTTGCACAAACCAAGGGCCGAGGCTCCCCTTCTCTCTCCTCCATGTGGCATCAACGATCAGTGGTTTGGTGGGGTCAAAGGTATGAAGCTATAAAAAAACGTCAATATTATGATATGGACCAAAATCATTGGGGAGGGCCTATTTATAAATACAAAGGAAAGCATGGAAAAACAACGCTCGACGGGACTCTTTCTCTCTCCTCTAAGGGGGGCCACGTGGCGGCCTCTCATTAGTCCACCGAGATGACATGGTAGCTAATGTCAGTAAAGACGTGAGAAGTACAGAAGATGATGTGGCAGGTGGAAACGTGTCACTCATTTTGGGCGTTTTTAGGGATCCTATGGGGCTGTTTCCAAGTGCCACGTGGAACCCCTCACAAGGTGACACATGGCAGTGATGACATCAGTAATGACATCAATAGGTTATCATCAATCGATGATCGATGGCTCTGGGTCTCAGGCTTATTAGCAATTGTGATGTGATATAAAAAAAAGAAGCTCTAGATGCGATATATCATAAGCTATGATTTACAACTATTTTGGGTCCGAGAAATCAGACGATGAGGGACTTATGTGATATAAAGAAAAATGCCTCCACACAGCAAGTCAAGGCCTTAAGTGCTTTAAAGATAAGCCCCTGATCTCCACTCGTGGTCATATGAAGAAATAACAAAGGGGTTATAATAAAAGGGCATAAAGGATACACGCATAAGAGTTAATTAAAAATGCCCGCATGTTTTTTTGTTTTGGTGTTAAAAGGAACGTGAGTAAACCATTATTCACTATAGCGTAGTGTCAAAAGGATTGCCTAGAGATTTTAATGGGCTGATGGGTCAGCAGCTGGGGATTTTAATGAAGGTATGGGCGCATTCATGGAAGGACTCAACCTGTAACATGCCTCCATAAGTCAGTGTTGAAATTAGTCAAAGGAGAGTTGAAAGAAGCTGGCCGATGCAGCAGTAAACTACCTCAACAATAGAGAGAAGCATGACAATAGCAGGGATGTGGCTCCATCCAAGGCCTCCACTGAAGCAGAAAGGGGACACCTCCTCCTTCCTCTCTCGACTTTATTTCTCTGAGCATTTATTTTTGTATCTTTCAAAGAAATGGATTCAATCCCTATTGTAATCTTAGGTAGGTGGTAGCAGAGCCTGATAGAGCCAAGACAACTAGTCTAGCATGAAAACTAGGGTTTAGGCTCATATATTTTGATTGTAATTCAAAATTCTCCCCCTCTTCTTATAAATAGGGGGATGAAACATAATAGAGAGGTTTTGGATTCTCAGACCCACAAGGGTTGAACTCCGTGTTACCATTTTGGTTCAATGTATTTTTATGGGACTTCATTGATATCATGACTGAGTGTATGGACTGGTTACTTGGATGTTTGGGATAAATGGTGTTTCCCTCTTGATTCCAAGCATGATTAATGTGCAACAAGTTCCTCTTGGTAATCTAATTTCCCTTGTGTTTTTCTTTCTTTGAAATAGTATAATGAACACAGTTGGTTCCTCTTCAATCTATGGATTTATCTTAGCTGCTTTGGCAGAGAATGATACCCATGTTATGTTGATATGAAACCTTCTTTTGCTCCTCTATTTATATCATCTCATTGGAAAACCATGGCTTAGGATTCTGTCTTGCTTACAAGCCTATCTATTGAATTACCCTTTCTGCTGGAACATTTCTGCATAGGATTCCATTTGTTACAACCATATGCATTTATTTCTCTCCATCCTTTCCTACTCTCCACCATCAATACAACTTCAGTTTAAGCTGTCTCATTTTTGTGTGTCAGCCACCAGAAGGAGAATTCATTTCTCTTTGAGATTTCCCAAATACCCCCCAACATTTGGATCCATGAGTTGGCCTGAATCTTCCTCTTTGAAAGCTTATTGAACCAAGCCCCTCCTATTTCCTTTTTTGTTTTACATGACAATTGGAGTGTTGTAACCCCCTTACAATATAGCCTCACAAGCACTCCTCTATTTAAGATGTCCTAGGCACTAGTCTACAATCAACCCAGAGGCTGTCTCTATAGAGCTTTCTTTCTCTCCTACTGCAATTGTGATGTAGGTGCAAGATTTAGCTACAACATACGTGACCCTTATAAGACACTTACAGATATGTACGTGCTTTTCATGAAGCATACCCATGTATAGATCTATCCATACTGCAGAATCGATACGCTACTAGCCAAAATTCGATCCGTGTATGTACGCAATCTTTCTGAAGAAAAAATGTGTATAGATCTGTAACTATTGAATAATTTCTTCGCTGCACAATAGATGATCAATCAAACCCAAATATCAATGCACATTGTAAAAGACACACATCATAACATCATCATTGCAAATCTATCAACCCATAAGTAAATTATACAATGTGTAGTCATTTTCAAATCTATAAGATCTGATCCATCGTCACACTCCTAGGTGCACACTTATTTCAGATCAAAAATTCAGCAATAAACCAAATCGTACATACTTAGCACTTTGATCTCCATCTCCTTATATAGCTTCGGACTAACCCAATACCTCAGGCCAATTTTGTAGTTATGTTAATGGTATTCTTTGATGGGATCAAATATATTTTGTTTCACTCATTACTATAGGCCACTACCATGGTAAAGACCCCTAATATTAAGAATAATATGGTGCAGAAATTGTACGCAACTTTGCTTCATAGAACTTGCGTATACTTCTTCAAACTTTATATTTATCATTCCTCTGTCTCTGAAATGATATTCAATCTGTATTGGCATGAATACTCATCCCACTACCATCATGTCTACATATTTATTAAGTAGGCTTCCATTAAGGACAACACATTTGTCATAATTCCAACATAATTATGATAGAGCATGTAGGAATTGTTATACCTAGGGTTTAAGACTTCAGATAGTTTTGTGCAACATACTAAGTGTCCTCGACATTTAGTGTCCAACAGGAAATACACTATTTGGAGTGCAGCCTCCCATGCATATTTTTTGAAGCCTAAAGAGGGATAAGCTAAAACAAGGGAAAGGACTATCTTAGTAAACTAATGCCCTTAAGCCCTACCTATTAAAGACTTTCACTTGTCGAAGCTAAAAAGGGATATATGTAGGCATAGTAAACTATGCATGTCCATTCCACCTTTAAGTATGGAAGGACAATCACTTTTCTCATAGAAATAGAATTGGGTCCTTTTCACTTTTCAATTACAGAAAAAATTGCATTGTTGTTGAATATTTTGTCATTAAGTCAGAAACACGATCTAAACACAAACATTTTTTTGTTTAATGACAACAACATTCAGTGGCAACAATGATCATCTTCAACCAACAAATAACCATCAAAATGCATACTTTTCCAAGAAATAATTCTTGTTGAGGCTATTAAGAAAATTACATGCAACCAAATAAACCAAAGTGCAGAAAAGCATCCAATATAAGTACCAATTTTCCAAGGAAAATTTTAAGGATGGAAAACTTTCTTGAAGTTTAAAAACATTGGTGAATCTCACTAATCCCTAATATGCAAACTATAAAATGTTTATTGATATATTTGTAAACTATTCAAATTTATAATGATCTTATATATAGTCTCCATATAATGTTGGCGATTTTTAAGGTAAAATAATTTATATTCTAAAATTTGGGCGAATCACCTTTTATAAAGAATGGAAGTTGGTGAATCTTTTTTGTGGAAAAATCATGGAAAATTAGCCCATTGGGCGAACATTAGCCCCTAAAATTTTCCATGCTAAATTTTCTACCTCTATTAATACATTAAACATATAAGTTCACATATTTTTTACCCAGAAAAGGTTGGAATATGACGAGGATAATAATTCATTTTTTGTTTTTTTCCATTGTATCTGTTTATTTTGGGTTCTGTGGACACTGTCTCACTCCGGATCGAAGACGTTCTCATCACTCTGGATTTCCTCCCTTAGGGATTCCATGGTCACATGGTGGAGAAGAATCGGGGGTGTATTGTTATGTCATGGGTGCCGCAATTGATCATTCTGGCACATCCTGCCACTACAGATGAAACACTGCCTTGGAGATGATGATGATGGGTGTTCCATTATTTCCTGACCACCACTTCAACTTTAATTTTGTGGTTGACTACTCCAAATCTACCAAATCCTAAATTGTGTTTTTAAAACCATGTGTAAGCTTTTAAATAGCCCTCTCCCCCCCCGCACCCCCCCTCCCAAAAAAAAACCCTTCATTCCCTATCATGTGGGCTCATCCCAAAAAGGGTGAGGAATTCCCCATGCCTTAGTCTATTCATTTCCCATGGTATTCTCTATCTATGTGTGTTTGTTGCCTCTACCCCTATCTATGATGGTGGCTACCTTTACTGCTACCTTGCTTTAGATTGATGGTGGCTATCAATATGGGTAATCGAGAGATGGAAGGATCTAGTTACTACTATGGCTTATTTCTCACCCTCAACACCAATCTCTTGATCTAGCACACTTGTTTCTTTGGATCGATTTGCTTGGAGGTTGGGGGTAGTCTTTCTATTTTTTGTCAAGCTTTGGTGGTGATGAATTGTGGAGACTTACCAACAATGAATCCTAGTTAACTAAACCCCATGAGTAGTTTGCTAACTCATTCCCTCAACGCTGACCCACCCACTCAACCATCCTTCCTAATATCTGAATACCTAAACCTAATCTATCTAATTCCTCAGCATTTGAAACATCATTTTCTCGATCACCAAGGGTTTTAAGAAATTAAGCCTAATATAATGAAGTTATTCCTGCCCTGGAATTTTGATCATGCCATATTAAGTCCAAAAATTCAACATCGTTCCCAATAGTGATTATTTATTTTGTCTCAATTAAGACAATTAAAAAACTCAACATCGCTCCCTAGGTTAATTATTTATTTCATCTTAATTAAGGCACTTAAATATATTATTTTTAATTGAAGAAAAAAAAAAAAAATTGCCTTTAAAAAACATCTCAAACCACCCTTTTGTGTAGTAGTTTCAAGATTAAGGAAATAGTCCCTACCCTTTCCTCTTGATTGAAGCTAGTCTTTCCCCAATTGAAAGCATGGCTATGATTAGGTATCTCGTGTATAAGAAGAAGTTACACAACATGGAAGCCAAGAGGCTCCCCAAAATTGCTTCTAACTCTAGCCAAAACCCCCACCTTTGGCTTAAGCGAGGTTGGCATAAGGATGCCTAATCTTAGCTAGACCATTGGGGGGTAAAGGAGGAGATCATCTCGAAGAATAAGGATAATATTAAAAATATTACTACTTCCAAATTTAAGGATACATTGTGGGATAATAAGGAGTTAGAGGGGAAAAGGAGGCTAAGGTATTATAAGAAGGTGATCAATGCCACCCTTGATAACTAGAATTATTTTTCTATCTTGACCAATGCTAAGAAGGAAATGAACATTGCCAAGATAAGAACTAACTCTCATAAGCTTCAAAGTGAAACTAGGCATTTGTCAATTTCCAAAATACCTTGAGACAAAGAGTTTGTCACCTTTGTGATACTAAGAGGGTTGAAGATGAAAAACACTTTCTCCTGGATTGCCTAACTCTTACTCACATCCATTCTAATTTTCAAAATATTGTCCACACTACCAACCTACTTGACTTGTTAAGTCAATAAAACTATGCACTTCTCTCCTTTCTTTTCGATCACATAAATAAAATGTTAAAGTTTCTCAATGCATCTCTTTCTTTCTTAAGGTCCTATTGACCATATTAGTCGTAGTGGACATTTCTTTTCATCATCATTATCATCATTGTCACTACCAACTTTCTTGAATTATTAATTCAATAAAACTATAGTGATCTAGGAGTGCTTTTCTTGACTTATTAAGTCAACAAAACTATAGTGATTTAGAAGTGTTTTCCCCCATTATTTTTAAAATATTATAGTCTCATCATCATCATCATCCTCCTCGCTACCGTTGTTGTCGTATTTTATTAATCTATAAACAAATTGGTTGAAAATTTTAAATCTAAATTAATTTTCGCCCACAGGATTTGACATAACACAAACTTTTCAGCTTAGCTAATTTTTTATAATTAAAATAATATGAATTTATATATTATTTTTACAATCAAATAAATTTTTCTTATTTATATTAACCTTTTTTTAATATCTCAATAGATATGAACATATATTAAATACTTAAATTTTTATTATTTAAATTAAAATGAGTTTACATATGATATAGTACTTTTATCATTAAATTGATATAAATTTATATATTATTTTTATAATCAAATAATTTTTCTTATTTATATTAACCTTTTTTTAATATCTCAATCGATATAAACATATATTAAATACTTAATTTTTAATATTTAAATGAATTTGAATTTACATGTGATATAGTAATGTTTTTTGGGTTAAATTTATTTTTATATATTGAAAGAAAAACAATTTCAGTAAATTTAACTTAGAATTTAAATAAAATTACTTTAATTCAAATAAAATAAAGCATAAAATTTTAATTTCAAAAAAAATATTTATAATAAAAAAATATAATTAATTTCATTTTTTTTAAAACATAAAACTGAAATATTAAAATTAGGTTAAAAAATATTAGTGACTTTAAACTTAAAAAATTAATAGAATATCATATTACTTTAAATTTAAATTTCATTAAATAAATTATTATAAAATGCATATTATTTTTTTCTATCTTTAAGATAAAATGGCTAACCAGGGTCTCTGGAATAATTTGTTTGAGAATGCATATAAACATATCGAATAAAAATATTATAAATCCTAACCTAACTCCGAACGAAAGATAAACGTTTTCTTTCAGTTTTCTACAAGTTGTCACTGGTTTCCGTTGTACAGTTTCGCTTTCGCCTTTGCTTTTGTTAACATCCCACGTTAATGTGGTGACACGAACATCAATCGGACGGGATGGTGATTGAAAGTATACTGCCATCCTCCATGTCATTTATTTTACACAAAAATAAATGAAAAATGGAATACAACGTTTTCTTTGACTTTATTGCAAATTGTCACTATTTTCTGTTGTGTAGTTTGGTTTGTGTCTTTGCTTTACTTGACATCCCACGTGAATATAGTGACAGGAACATCAATCCCACCGGATCTAGGCGGGTAAAGAGCATCGACGGAAGTAGATTAGTGATCCGTCGATTGCCGATATCACATATCAATGATTGGATGGGTTTTAAGGCCTATGATAGTGCAGATGGGGCCGATTGGAAATGGCTACACAAACCAAGGGTCGAGGCTCCCCTTCTCTCTCCTCCATGTGGCATCGATGATCGGTGGATCGGCGGGATCATAGGTATGAAACTATAAAAAATCATAAATACTACAAAATGGACCAAAATCATTGGGCAGGGCCTATTTTTAAATACAAATGAAAGCATGGAAAAATAGGGCTCGACGAGCCTCTTTCTCTCTCCTCCAAGGGGGGCCACATGGTGGCCTCTCATTGGTCCACAGAGATGACATAGTAGCTAACGTCAGTAAAGACATGGCAAGTACGGAAGATGATGTGGCAGGTCGAAACGTGTCACTGATTTTGGGCGTTTTTAGGGGTCCTATGGGGCTATTTCTGTGTGCCACGTGGCACCCCCTACAGGGTGACACATGGCAGTGATGACATCAATAATGACATGAGTAGGTTATCATCGATCGGTGATCGACAGCTCTGGGTCTCAGGCTTATTGGCGATTGCGATGCGATATAAAAAAAATAAGCTCTGGATGCGATATATTATAAGTTGTGATTTACAAATATTTCAGGTCCAGGAAATCAAATGATGAGGGACTTATGTGATATAAAGAAAGAGGCCCCCAGATAGTAAGTCAAGGCCATAAGTGCTTTAAAGATAAGCCCCCGATCTCCACCCATGGTCATATGAAGAAATAACAAAGGGGTTCTAATAAAAGAGCATAAAGGATAAATGCACAAGAGTTAATTAAAAATGCTCACATTTTTTTTTGTTTTGGTGTTAAAAGACACGTGACTGATCCACTATTTGCTACAGCGTAGCGTTGAAAGGACTGCCCAGAGATTTTAATGGGCTGATGGGTCAGCAACTGGGGATTTTAATGAAGGTATGGGCGCATTCATGGAAGGACTCAACCAGTAACACGCCTCAATAATTCGGTACTGAAAGCAGTCAAAGGAGAGTTGACAGAAGCCGACTGATGCAACAGTAAACCACCTCAAAAATAGAGAGAATCATGACAATAGCAGGGACATGGCTCCATCCAAGGCCTCCACTGAAGCAGCAAGGGGACACCACCTCCTTCCTCTCTCGACTTTCTTTCTCTGAGCATTTATTTTTGTACTTTTCAAAGAAATGGATTCGATCCTTGTTGTAATCCTAGGTAGGTGGTAGCAGAGCCTGACAGAGCCAAGAAAACTAGTCTAGCATGAACACTAGGGTTCAGGCTCATATATTTTTATTATAATTCAAATATCTCCCCCTCTTCCTATAAATATGGGGATGAAACATAATAGAGAGGTTTCGGATTCTCAGACCCACGAGGGTTGAACTCTGTGTTTCCATTTTGGTTCAATATGATTTTATGGGACTTCATCGATATCATGGTTGAGTGTATGGACTAGTTATTGGGATCTTTGGGATAAATGGTGTTTCCCTCTTGATTCCAAGCATGATTAATGTGCAACAAGTTCTTCTTGGTAATCTCATTTCCCCTGTGTTTTTCTTTCTTTGAAATAGTATAATGAATGCAGTTGGTCCCTCTTCAATCTATGGATTTATCTTAGCTGCTTTGGCAAAGAATGATACCCATGTTATGTTGATATGAAACCTTCTTTTTCTCCTCTATTTCTATCATCTCATTGGAAAACCATGGTTTAGGATTATGTCTTGCTTACAAGCCTATCTATTGAATTCCCCTTTCTACTGGAACATTTCTACATAAGATTCCATTTGTTATAGCCCTATGCATCTATTTCTCTCCGTCCTTTCCTCCTCTCCACCATCAATACAACTTTGGTTTAAGATGTCTCATTTTTGTGTGTCAGCCACCAGAAGGAGAATTCATTTCTCTTTGAGATTGCCCAAATACCTCCCAACATTTGGATCCATGAGTTAGTCTGAATCTTCCTCTTTGAAAGCTTATTGAACCAAGCCCCTCCTATTTCCTTTTTTGTTTTACGTGACAATTGGAGTGTTGTAACCCCCTTACAATATAACCTCACAAGCACTCCTCTATTTAAGATGTCCTAGGCACTAGTCTAAAATCAACCCAGAGGCTGTCTCTACAGAGATTTCTTTGTCTCCTGCTGCACTTGTGATGCAGGTGCAAGATTTAGCTACAACATACGCAACCCTTATAAGACACTTATAGATATGTACGCGCTTTTCACAAAGCATACCCACGTACAGATCTGTCCATACTGCAGAATCAATACGCTACTAGCCAAAATTCGATCTGTGTATGTATGCAATCTTTCTGAAGAAAAACTATGTATAGATCTAACTATTGAATAATACCTTCGCCGCACAACAGATGATCAATAAAACCCAAATATCAATGCACATTATAAAAGACACATCATAACATCATCATTGCAAATCTATCAACCCATAAGTAAATTATTCTATGTGTACTCATTTCAAATATATAAGATCTGATCCATCATCACACTCCTAGGAGCACACGTATTTCAGATCAAACAATTCAGCAATAAACCAAATCATACACACTTAGCACTTTGATCTCCATCTCCTTATATAGCTTCGGCCTTACCCAATACCTTAGGCCAATTCTGTAGTTATGCTAATGGTATTCTTTGATGGGATCAAATATATTTTGTTGCACTCATTACTATGGGCCATTACCATGGTAAAGACCCCTAGTATTAAGAATACTATGGTGCAGAAATTGTACGCAACTTTGCTTCACCATATTTGAGTATGTACGCAACTTTGCTTCACAGAACCTGCGTATACTTCTTCAAACTTTATATTTATCATTCTGTTAGGTCCCTATAATACTAGTGATTACCCCATTACTATTGTAGTTGTATCCCTTATTAATATTGTTGTGTCCCTATTGTCCCCATATTGTTATTATTGTGCCCCATAGAATCCCTTTATTGTTATTTTTGTGCCTTTATATTATTATTGTTAGGTCGGCTTGGTTATATTGTGACCCCTTAGACTCCTATATATAGAAAGGAGGTTTTGTCATTTGTATAGTAAAAGAATTGCTCATTTATGTAATGTAAAGGAGGTTTCCCCCTCGAAGAGGATGAATTCTAAGGCGTTCATCTATCTTTTCTATCTTTTTGTCAGTTGGTTCCATAACACATTCCTCTGTCTCTGAACTGATATTCAATCTGTATTGGCATGAATACTCATCCTGCTACCATCATGTCTACATATTTATTAAGTGGGCTTCCATCAAGGACAACACATTTGTCATAATGCCAGCATAATTATGATAGAGCATGTAGGATTTGTTGTACCTAGGGTTTAAGACTTCAGATAGTTTTGTGCAACATACTAAGTGTCCTTGACATTTAGTGTCCAATAGGAAATACACTATTTGGAGTGTAGCCTCCCATGTATCTTTTTTGAACCCTAAACAGGGATGAGCTAAAACAAGGGAAATGACTATCTTAGTAAACCAATGCCCTTAAGCCCTACCTATTAAAGACTTTCACTTGTCGAAGCTAAAAAGGGATATATGTAGGCATATTAAACTATGCATGTCCATTCCACCTTGAAGTATGGAAGGACAATCACTTTTCTCGTAGAAATAAAATTGGGGCCTTTTCACTTTTCAATCTCAGAAAAAATTGCATTGTTGTTGAATATTTTGTCATTAAGTCAGAAACACGATCTGAACACAAACATTTTTTTTTTTAGAACAATAATATTCAGTGGCAACAATGATCATCTTCAAGCAACAAATAACCATCAAAATGCATACTTTTCCAAGAAATAATTCTTGTTGAGACTGTTAAGAAAATTACATGCAACCAAATAAACCAAAGTGCAGAATTGCATCCAATATAAGTACCAATTTTCCAAGGAAAATTTTAAGGATGGAAAATTTTCTTGAAGTTTAAAAACATTGGCGAATCTCACTAATCCCTAATATGTAAACTATAAAATGTTTATTGATATATTTGTAAAACTATTCAAATTTATAATGATTTTATATATAGTCTCTATATAATGTTGGCGATTTTTAAGGTAAAATAGTTTTATATTCTAAAATTTGGGCAAATCATCTTTTATTAAGAAGGGAAATTGGTGAATTTTGTTTTGTGAAAAAATCATGGAAAATTAGCCCACTGGGTGAACATTAGCCCCTAAAATTTTCCATGCTGAATTTTCTGCCTCTATTAATACATTAAACATACAAGTTCACATATTTTTTTACCCAGAAAAGGTTGGAATATGACGAGGACAATAATTCATTTTTGGTTTTTTTACATTGTATCTGTTTCTTTTGGGTTCTGCGGATACTCTCTCACTCTGGATCGAAGACATTCTCATCACTCTGGATTTCCTCCCTTAGGGATTCCATGGTCACATGGTGGAGAAGAATCGGGGGCATATTGTTATGGCGTGGGTGCCGCAATTGATCATTCTGACACATCCTGCCACTGCAGATGGAACACTGCCTTGGAGATGATGATGATGGGTGTTCCATTATGGCCTGACCACCACTTCAACTTTAATTTTGTGGTTGATGACTCCAAATCTACCAAATCCTAAATTGGGTTTTTAAAACCATATGTAAATTTTTAAATAGCACCCCCCCCCCCCACACCCCCCCTCCCACCAAAAAAAAAAAACCTTCATTCCCTATCATGTGGGCTCACCCCAAAAAGGGCGAGGAATTCCCCATGTCTTAGTCTTTTCATTTCCCATGGTATTCTCTATCTATGTGTGTTTGTTGCCTCTACCCCTATCTCTGATGGTGGCTACCTTTATTGCTACCTTGTTGTAGATTGATGGTGGCTATCAATATGGGTAATCGAGAGATGGAAGGATCTAGTTACTAATATGGCTTATTTCTCGCCCTCAACACCAATCTCTTGATCTAGCACACTTGTTTCTTTGGATTGATTTGCTTGGAGTTTGGGGGTAGTCTTTCTATTTTTTGTCAAGCTTTGGTGGTGATGAATTGTCGAGACTTACCAACAATGAATCCTAGTTAACTGAACCCCATGAGTAGTTTTCTAGCTCATTCCCTCAACACTGACCCACCCACTCAACCATCCTTCCTAATATCTAAATACCCAAATCTAATCTATCTAATTCCTCAGCATTTGAAACATCGTTTCTCCATCATGAAGGGTTTTAGGAAATTAAGCCTAATATAATGAAGTTATTCCTGCCCTAGAATTTTCATCATGCCATATGAAGTCCAAAAATTCAACATCATTCCATACGGTGATTATTTATTTTGTCTCAATTAAGACAGTTAAAAAAAATCAACATCGCTCCCTGGGTTTATTATTTATTTCCTCTTAATTAAGACACTTAATTATCTTATTTTTAATTGAATATAATGAAGAAAAAAAATAAGACAAAAAAATATTTTCGTGATTAAAAAACATCTCAAACCAGCCTTTTGTGTAGTAGTTTCAAGATTAAGGAAATACTCCCTACCCTTTCCTCTTGATTGAAGCTAGTCTTTCCCCAATTGAAAGCATGGTTATGATTAGGTATTTGTGTATAAGAAGAAGTTACACAACATGGAAGCCAAGAGGCTCCCAAAAATTGCTTCTAACTCTAGCCAAAACCCCCACCTTTGGCTTAAGTGAGGTTGGCATAAGGATGCCTAGTCTTAGCTAGACCATTAGGGGGTAAAGGAGGAGATCATCTCAGAGAATAAGGATAATATTAAAAATATTATTACTTCTAAATTTAAGGATAAATTGTGGGATAATAAGGAGTTAGAGGGGAAAAGGAGGCTAAGGTATTATAAGAAGGTGATCAATGCCACCCTTGATAACTAGAATTATTTTTCTATCTTGACCAATGCTAAGAAGGAAATGAACATTGCCAAGATAAGAACTAACTCTCATAAGCTTCAAAGTGAAACTAGGCATTTGTCGATTTCCAAAATATATTGGGACAAAGAGTCTGTCACCTTTGTGATACCTTTGTGATACTAAGAGGGTTGAAGATGAAAAACACTTTCTCTTAGATTCATCCATTCTAATTTTCAAAATATTGTCCACACTACCAACTTTCTTGACTTGTTAAGTCAACAAAACTATGCACTTCTCTCCTTTCTTTTCGATCACATAAGTGAAATGTTAAAGTTTCTCAATTCATCTCTTTCTTTCTTAAGGTCCTATTGGCCATCTTAGTCGTAGTGGACATTTCTTTTCATTATCATCTTAGTCGTAGTGGACATTTCTTTTCATTATCATTATCATCATTGTCACTACCAACCTTCTTGACATATTAATTCAATAAAACTATAGTGATCTAGGAGTGCTTTTCTTGACTTATTAAGTCAACAAAACTATAGTGATTTAGGAGTACTTTCCCCGTTCTTTTCGATCACGGAAATAAAATATTATAGTTTCATCATCATCATCCTCCTCATCGCCGCCACGGCTGTTGTCATATTTTATTAATCTATAAACAAATTGGTTCAAAAATTTCAATCTAAATTAATTTTCACTCACACAATTTGACATAACACAAACTTTTCAACTTAACTAATTTTTTATAATTAAAATAATATGAATTTATATATTATTTTTATAATCAAATAATTTTTTCTTATTTATATTAACTTTTTTTTAATATCTCAATCGATATGAACATATATTAAATACTTAATTTTTATTATTTAAATTAATATGAGGTTACATATGATATAGTATTTTTATAATTAAAATAATATAAGTTTATATATTATTTTATAATCGAATAATTTTTCTTATTTATATTAATTTTTTTAATATCTCAATCGATATAAACATATATTAAATACTTAATTTTTAATATTTAAATGAATTTGAATTTACATATAGTAATTGTTTTTGGATTAAATTTATTTTTCTATATTAAAAGAAAAACAATTTCAGTAAATTTAACTTAGAATTTAAATAAAATTACTTTAATTCAAATAAAATAAAGCATAAAATTTTAATTTCAAAAAAAATATCTATAATAAAAAAAATATAATTAATTTCATTTATTTTAAAACATAAAATTGAAATATTAAAATTAGGTTAAAAAATATTAGTGACTTTAAACTTAAAAAATTAATAGAATATCATATTAATTTAAATTTAAATTTCATTAAATAAATTATTATAAAATGCATATTAATTTTTTTTTTTTTTATCTTTAAGATAAAATGACTAACAAGGTCGGCCTGGGAGTATGCCGTAAAACTGCTTCTGCTTGGCTAAGAGGTCGTCTTCCTCGGACGTAAGGAAACAGGTTAACGGCCCAAGACCCACAGGCATCTGGCAGGAGTGAAAGCCTGCTCCCTTACGGACCACCAGCGGGTTATTACAGGTGGCGTGGTTTTCCTTGATAACAGTGATGAGTCAAACCGACATTCGCGAATAGTAGCCAGAGATGGCTGTCCTCACTGTTGGTTTGACACCTGAGTTTGGTAGGTTTTGCCACCTTCCAAGAAAAAGAAAAGAAAAAAATAAAAAAAAAATGGCTCAAAAGTCTCTGGAATAATTTGTTTGAGAAAGCATATAAACATATCGAATAAAGAATATTATAAATCCTAACCTAACTCCAAACGAAAGATAAACGTTTTCTTTCAGTTTTCTACAAGTTGTCACTGTTTTCCGTTGTACACTTTGGCTTTCGCCTTTGCTTGTGTTAACATCCCACGTGAATGTGGTGACACGAACATCAATCCGACGGGATGGTGATTGAATGTATACTGCCATTCTCCATGTCATTTATTTTCCACAAAAATAAATGAAAACTGGAATACAACGTTTTCTTTGATTTTATTGCAAATTATATTCCGTTGTATAGTTTGGTTTGTGCCTTTGCTTTACTTGACATCCCACGTGAATACCTAGAGTGAGAGGAACATCAATCCCACCGGATCGCGAATGAAACGTATACTGCCATCAGCCAGCCATGTCTTGTCTGTGTACGTTCCTTCCTTTTGGATTGCCATCATTCAGCGCTACAAAAGGACAGCGACGGGTGAGGACAAAATATAATAAACGCCATGGACTACAAAAGGACAGCGACGGTTGAGGACAAAATATAATAAACGCCATGGGCTACAAAAGGACAGCGACGGTGAGGACGATTTAAAGAAGGATGGGATGGGATCCTGCTGCTCGTATATAACATCCAAGTTATACATTATATAACACCAGTTGTATCCGTAGGATTTCCTTGTTTTCACTGGTAGGAGTAGGAACTTGTTCTTTTCATATCAATCCGTAGGATTTCATGGTTTTTACTTTTAGGGGCAGGAATTTGTTTTTTCCATTTGGTTAGTTGAGAGGTGCTTTCTGCACTTCAAATGATAAAGATGGGTTCTGTTCCTTTAACATTGAAGGTATGCATATAAAACACGAGTTTTGTAGGATTTATTGTTTTTATTTGTAGGATTTCATTTGGCTGAGTTGAAAAGTGTAGCCATTGTTTTTTAGTGCAGGAATCTGTTTTTTTGCCATTGACTTGGAAATGGTTAGAGTAAGATATATATAATTCAGTGTTTAATATGTATATACAATTTAAGGTTAATAATTAATCAAATATTTTAATATTTATTTTAATTTAAAATATATAAAAATAAAGTAATTAAAAATGTATTTATTTATTTATTTTATAAATAAAAATTAAAAAATAAGAAATAAAAGTAGTTAAAAAGGAAAAATAAAAAGTATTTTATACTTCATAACATGAAGTAAACTTAAAATTAATGTGTGTAATTTAAAACTATATTAATAATCAAAATACCAAACAATTATATATATATATATATATAGTTTTTAATTAAAATATTTTAATAGTGTGTATATAAAGTAAATCTATATTTTTTATAGAGTTAATATATTATGTATGCAAATATAATTAAATAAAAAAAATAGATAAACTATTAAAACAAATGCTTTTTCCATATATAAATAATTTATTTTAATTTAATTTTAAATTTAATATAGATTAAAAGAGATTAAATCCTTAAATATGCAATCTTTCACATACAAATTTGAATAAAAGATTGTATCTTGCCCCTTTTCGATGGATAATAAATCAAGAGTTGCTTATAAAAAAATGTGGATTGTATCTTGACCTTTTTCAATAGATAATAAATCAAGAGTTCATAAAAATTGTTGAGCCTTAACCTTTCTAGGTGTGTGATAACACCAAGGATATCGATAGGAATCTGTTCCTTTTATTTGTTATTGCTATAAAAGTTATGGTAGGTATGTTTCTATATGGAAAACTAGGAATGCTCTTATTATTAAATTTATAGATGATTTTCATTGAGTAAGAATTTATTGTTATTATTAAACTTATAGATGATTTTTATTGAGTAAGAATTTATTGTTTTCATTTGTATAGGTAGAAATTTTTTTGGTTGGATAAGAATAATATATGAGTTAGCTTTAATGAAGATTCATATTTTAAAAATAGGTTTGCATTTTAATGGTGTTGATAGATTCAATTTGAAATGAAGAATGAAAGGAATTACAAATATTTTCCATGTCAATACCATGTTGATTATGGAAGAAGTATATATTTGACTCATAATACAATTGAAATGTTTTAATTATAATGTGTGGAAATATTGTATTTGAAATATTTTTTTTATTGATATTTGTTTTAAATACAATGAATTCATTTATACATCTCTTTTATATTGTTATCTATAATACTTATGAGTTCATTTATACATCTATTTCATATCGTTATCTATAATATAATACTTATGAGTGTGATGAGAAATATTCTATTTCAATTAGCCTTTATATATTATATATAATTAATTTTGAAATATTTTATGGTACTTGGAATATTTTATTTATGGTTCATAAAAAAAAAAGTCTTATTAATATATTTTTTTAAATGTTAGGCATCAATTCCAAATTAAGCATTTAATTAAAAAAAATTGCATTCAATTAATTAATTATAATTATATATATATATATATATATATATATATATATATATATATATATATATATATATATATATATATATATATATATATATATATTCTCTGAACAAGGAAGGAATTATACATCTTTTATATATGGATGTATAAAAAGTACATATTTTTGAGAATTTAGATACTTTCATTTAATTTCAATATATATAAAATTCCTATATATTTTACTCATTGTGGTTATTGAAATATTTTATTTATGACAAATCGTGAAATAATTTCTTGCTTAATATATTTTTCAAATCCCTTCATGTTGAGCACAAAAGAAATTACTCTCTAGTTATTAATATATATTTCAAATGACACATGTCAACTCCATGTCGATATTGGAAAGAATAGCACACCTTCTTGAAACTAAGTTGTAGAAAACACATATTGGTGCAATTAGTTTCTTTACTTAAACCAAAGAGCTTGTTTCTCTTGGGTGGGAATTGTTGAAAATAGCAACAAGAAATGATAAAAATAGAATCCAGATTATTACAATTGTAATTTGTCCTTGAATTAAAATTCGAATTTAGTCTCACCAGCTACTTGGAAATAATTCATTAATTCATCTTCAGTTAATTAGTTGGAGAAATTCAAGTTAGAAGTCTTTCTGAAGTCATGCAACAGTTATCCCTTAAATTAAGGAGATTATCCCTTAATTAAGGAGATAAGATTGAGTTATATTTGAGTTGTAATTAGTTAGCTCAGTTTACTGAGTTAAGTCCAGTTAAATTAGTTCCAAACTGTTTGAGGAACTAATTATGAGTTATCAGTCAGTTGATGCATGCATGCACTCAACAAGTGTACTCGAGATAACTGAAGATTCTCTCATCAGATTCTCATGCATGTCTATTCAGAGAAAGACCCAGTTGAGCTAAATGTCAAGGATAGGTTACTATCAGTTGCATGAGTTTTCCTATAAAGGAAAATCATCCATGCAAAAGGAATAAGGTTCCTTGAGGATTGCGCAGTTCTGACAGTGTGTTAGAGCAGTGTGTGAGAGCAATGTTACACTGGGTGAAGGAGATCATCCCAGAGGTAATTGCACAAGGAAATAGGAGCTTGGATGGCAGAGAGGAAGGCTTGTGAGAGGCTTTGGTTGCCTGTGAGCATCTAGGAGGATTGTACTGAGAGATGGCTAGTTGTGAGAGCTAAGGCTTTGTATAATTTTGATGTATTTCCACCTTGTATGATAATACAGATAGTGGGGTTTCTAGTTGAGGCTTTCCCCTGAGTATTTTTTGTGTTTCATGTGCATTGATTCTTCTTCTTCTTGTTATATGTGTTCAACTTTGATTCAACTCGATCTTTAAGCTTCCGCAAGAATTGATAGTAGAAATAGATTATAGTATTTTTCTTTGATATATTGCATTGTCAGGTTAATCTACAGTCAGATTTTCTACATAGATCTCAGAGGTAGATTTGTAGAGAATTTGCAGAATTTCTACATGGTATCAGAGCTAGCTGATCTATAGAGAAATTTCTACAGGAATCTATTGTTTTCATTTGTATGGGTAGGAAACCTTAATTTTTTCATTAAAATTGTACAAGGCATTTCAAACTCCCTACTATCAACAAATTACCTGACCTGATGTGTTTCATCATTATCAAAATGATATTTGATGTTTCAAACTAGATAATGGTTCTTGGCAATATGGAAAATAATAGTACATAATGAAAATCGGCCTACAAATGGCCATCTATAGTAAAGGGAATAGGTTAGGAGATAGCGAGAGAACAAACTACAGGGCACATAAAAGGAACGTTGACATTAACAACTAAGGACAATGATCACATAACTCAATAGTCACCACCATTGTTGAGCAAAAGCTCCATAACACAAGGAAAAAACATTCCATAACTGACATATGCCCATATGACTACTCGTATCTTCAAATCCCAATCATCACGTAGCACCTCACACAACTTAGTGATCACATTCTCCAATATTTTGTTAAAGGCCTCCATTATACCATTAGCTTGTGGATGGTAAGGAGTGCTCTTCTCATGGCAAATTTGAAACTCCTTTGTTAGCACCACAATGGTCGTGATCAAGAAAAAGTGCCTTGTTCACTCATAAAAATTCACATACAACAAAATATGGTTACTGTATTGTCAAACAAAAAATGTGCAACTATATCTCGGCTACAATCTTTGATCCCAAGATGTCAAATAATAAATAGCGGTAATGATGTACGATGCACTAGTCCTCCTTGTTGGTGGGTTGATGGGGCCCACATATTTGATTGTCCATTTGTCAAATGGTTGTAGGGTGAGTTCGGGAACCAAAGGAATATCATCTCTCCTTGGCCCCACTCACCAACATGCATTATAGACCTTGCAAAATTCTTTTGAATTACCATGTAAGGTAGGCCACCATAGTCTTACACACAATATGTTCTGCATTGTGGTGTTTCCTAGATAGTGTCCTCCAACCATGCATGCATGTGCCTCATTCAGTACCATGTGCCACTCATGTTCTAGCACACATATGAAAAGTATCCCATCTACAACTAACGTATATAAGAAACCTATGGTGAGCTGGTAATCCACTGGTTTGACCATCAATTGCTTCCTTTATATGATAGTATATCCCTCATTAGAAAAAAAATGAGGTCTAAAATGGGCCTCCTAAGGAATATTATAAAATAAAAGTAGAAATAATAAAATAAAAATATATTACATTATCAAATTTTAGAAGGAAAAAAGAAATAACTACTTTTCAGCTCGTATTTTCAACTTATCTCCCTACAATTTTACTCAAATTTCAAGTGGGAGCACTCGTTGGATGCAAAATTCAACTCCTCATCCAAGGAGTACCCCTGTTGAATACTTTTGATGGACCCTGCTACACAAAAAATGAGAAATACATGAAAAAACATGATTGCAATCACATTTTTCATGTATTTCTCATTTTTCATGTAGCAGGGTCTATCGAAAGTATGCAACATGGGTACTCCTTAAATGGGTAATTGAATTTTGCATCCAACAAGTGATCTTTCTCAAAATTTGAGTAAATTCGTAGGGAGATAAGTCGAAACTATGAGTTGAAAAAGTAGTTTTTTAATCTTTTTACTTTTTAACTGCAAAAATGGTGAATCAAATCCCATGGTTGACATCATCATCTTGAAGCCTATTAGTTCTTATAACTTAGTTGATTTTGGTTGTACATTTTTTTTTCGGCTTATTTTAGACCTTAAAATTTCTCTAATGCGAGTGTCATCCCAATAATAAAAAATCTTGCAATCTCTGCAAAATGGCCATCTACCATAGTCGCAACAAAAGTTTGTACATCTAGAAGATTATATTCTATATTAGCTACATCCTCTCTTGTGGTCATGCGCAACAAATGTGTTAGGATCTAGCAATACTAAGAGGGGGGTTGAATCGATATTGCATGAATATTACAAGTTTTTTCAAGATGTTAACTCTCCAAAATTCAATAAAGTAACAACACATGAAAAAAATCAAACAAAAACAATTCCACATAAAGACACCAATATTTTAGTTGGAAACCCTCTTGAGGTAGGAAACCATTGAACTATTTACTTGCTTCTTCTGTGCTATTAATGTAAGATTTTTCTGAATTACAATCTTCAATTAGCCTCTACTAGTAGTAAGGATCCCCTACTCCTTAGCAATGAATTTGGTTGGCCATAACCAACAAGGAGCCACTACTCATACAAAATTATGGTAAGCATTCACTTGCTTGAGGCCACAACCTCAACGCACATATAACTTAGAAGTTTAAAAAGAAATTTTGAAATAGATACAACAACTACAAATACAAAAGAGAACTCCTATAGATAACCCTTTAGCTACCACTTGGAATTATCTCATCACTTTTCTAAAATATAAAACAATCCTCCACAATTTTCTCTAAATCTAACTCCAATCCCTACATAATAATCTGATTTTTTATCTTTGAATAAGTTCTTTGGACCTTTTCACTTATATGCTCTAGCCACTGAATACCAAATCCTTCTCCACACATAAAGCATAATAACTCTTACAAACATAAAGGAAACAACCTCGATACCTGAAAGAAATCTCCTATAAGTAATTTTATGGAGTGATTAAAATAATAAATGCAATTAGAGCAATGGAGAGCTAATCATCTGTGTTTATACATTATATATTGCGTTCAATTCATATAAATTTCCTCCTTGACTTGATCCACCATTGTCTTCATTGAATGAGATATATTTTTCAACTTTAATCATTTTCAAAATGAAGAGAAATATTCCTTGACTTTTTGACCAAATACCAAGTGCAAAAACCATATAAAAATCCCATGGAATTAATTGAGTGCACACACATTTCGGGAAATCCACCTACAAAATTCCTTACCTAGATGAAACTAGCTCCCAGAGAGGATTGTCGCTAGGATAGTATGAGCATGCTAGTGAAAATGTTGTTATTTTTTCTCTGTGGACAACTTCTTCCTAGAGAAGATACCATAAAGTATGTAGCCTCCTGCCACCAAATTTGCATCTTAGCTTCAAGACAATAATTTGCAACCTTGAAACACTGTAACAATCATAGAAGATCATACATTAGACCAATACAAGGCATAGGAACCATGATTACAAGGAAAATAGTTCCGAATACTTGTGGCCATCAATGGAAACACTACAATGCCAACAAGTTCCCCCTTATACATTGACGTCAACTTGAACTTGATCTTCCCTCTTGAAACTAACCTTTGAAGTTGAGATCAATATGCTTTCCCCCTTTGACATCAATGGAAAGGGGAAATTTAGAGGAATACATAGCAAGGACATAGCAAGAGGAAATACATCGCATGGACAAGATACAATGCAAACTTTAACATACCCCCCCAAGAAGTTGCCTCATATAATCCCCCTACATGAGTGAAAAACTATGCACCTTTGGGAAGTAACAAAGAAGAAGCAAGCAAAACAATTCATATTGCAATGAAGTACATTTCACGAAGCAACCACCATCAAATTTAGAAGATTTTTGCATATTATTGAGCCATCTTTGAGATAGTTTCTAGCACCATATAAAAACTTCTTAATGCCTTCGAAAAGGTACCACAATCATTTGTTGTCTAAAATGTTCAAAAATCTCCCTTGGAAGTGCTTAGTGAAGGTGTGTTGCAATTTTTTCATTTGTGGCCACATACTCCAACCTCACAACTTTATGGACCACCTTATCTTGTAGAAAGTGATACTTGATTGCTATGTTCTTTGTCTTGGAGTGAAGAACTAGATTTTTTGAAATGTTGATCACACAAATGTTGTCAACCATGATAGGAAGAATATCAATGTATTTAACTTGCATATCTTGAAGAGTCTACTGCATCCATAAAATTTCAGTGCAACAAGTGTTTGTTGCTACATATTCAACTTCAGCAATAGACAATGAAATGGATTTTTTTTTTTTTTCCCAAGAGACCAAGTAACTACCCAAAAAGAATGCTACTCCTTAAGTGTTTTTCATGTCATTAATTCTTCTCCTAAAGTGCTTTTCGTGTCATGAGTATAAGTAATCAAACTAAAACATTTACCTTTAGGATACCATAAACCATAGTCAAGAGTTCCTTGGAGATATTTAAAAATCCTCTTGACTACATTTACACGACTTTCCTTGGGATTATCTTGAAACCTTGCAACCAACCCTACAACTTGTATTATGTCAAGCCTAGAGGTTGTTAAATACAGTAGGCTACCAATCATTGTTCGATAAATGAACTGATTTACCTCATGAGATTCATCATATTTTCTCAATTTGCAGCCAGTCACCATAGGTGTGCTAGCCTATTTGCAATCCTCCATGCCAAATTGCTTCAATTTATCTCTTAAGTACTTGGATTTAGAGATGAATGTTCCTTTATTTGTTTGGGTAACTTGCAACCCAATGAAGAAGGTCAACTTACCCAACATTGATATTTTAAACTCCTTTTGCATGTCTTTAACAAATTTGTGGCCCAATTCCTCCAAATCACTCCCAAAAATGATATCATCTACATACACAATAGTAATTAGAAAATGATCATATTCAAATTTGATTTATATGTTGTTGTCCAATAATCCTCTTTTGAAGCCTTATTGTTGTAGGTATTTGTCCAAATTTTCATTTCAAGCTCTTGGGGCTTGTTTCAACCCATAGTAAACATTTTTAACCTATAAACTTGATTCCCATCATTAGTCAACTGAAATCCTTTTGGTTTTTCTATGTAAACTTCCTCTTCTAGTTCACCATTCAAGAAGGCTGACTTGACATCCATTTGATAGACTTTTACATTCTTATAACATGAAAATGCCAAGAAAATTCTAATAACATATAATTTAGCTACTAGTGCAAATTTCTCATAAAAAACAATATCTTCTACCTAAGTATATCGTTTTCATATCAATCTTGCCTTATTTCTCACCACTTTACCTTCTTCTTTGAGTGTGTTCTTGTCGACCCACTTGGTTTCAATAATGTTATTGTCCTTTTTCCTGAGTACAAGCTACCATGTGTTTTTCTTCTCAATCTTATCCAACTCCTCATTCATTACCTTGATCCAATTCTTATCTTCACTATCCTCACTAAAGTTCATGGGCTTTACTTGGGATAATAAAGAAAAATGCACTTGGTTTGAGTTTCTCAACATTTTTCTACTTGTTTTCACTCCTAGTTCTTTATTCCTAAGGATTTGACTTTATGGAAGCTTCATTTGTATGTGTCTTGGTGGGGCCTTCTATGTAGAGGGGTTCTTCTCTTATTCTTCCTCTTCCTCATCCTTTTCTAACACTTCTTGGTCCTCATGTTCTATGAAGTCATAATCAGCTTCAAATTCTTTGGAGTCTTCATATTTAGGCAATGCCTCATCCACCACAATATCAGTGCACTCCACTACCTTTTTGGTCCTTTTCTTGTAGCATTTGTAACCTTTTCTTTTGAATGACTGGCTAATAAAGACACCTTCATCAGCTTGTGAATCAAACTTCCTAATCTTGTCATCATTCCTCTTTATGTAACACTTGCTCCTAAAAAGACTTGAATTGATCCACTCATGTTGGTCTCACTTTCCATAAATCATAAGGGGTTTTGTCACTATTCAGCCTAAGGAAGATCCTCACTACAACAAAAATGGTCATTAGTGACAATCATGCCTGTGATGGAGCTTTAAGGTCCATCACCAATGTTGCATATAGTGACAGTCCTTAAAAATGCGTTGTTGTAAGTGCATATAGTGATGGTCTAAGGCTTATCACCAAAGCCATTTTCAGTGACACTTTTGGTGAGGTTTTTTAAAGTCCCATCACTAATTATCTCTTTGGTGATGCTTCTAGTGACGATATTTTATTGACCCTCACCAATTCTCTTTTTGGTTACTTTTGGTGATGGTCAAAAAATGTTCGTCATTGTTGATCATTCCAATGAGTTTTTAATGACTAACGATTTAATACCATTATTGTGGAGTCTTTTTCATTATGTGCCCAATGCCATAGTGGTTAGAGTTATTAAATTTGTTAAGAAGTAATTAGTGTGTATCATTCTCCTCAAGTAATGAGAATATAGTTTTCCTATGAGTCAATACATCATTCATATTTATTAGGTTTATTATCTAACAAATTCCCTTTACATAAAGTTCCACTAGTGTGTGTAGGAACTATATTATTTAATACATAATCAAGCTCTGTCAATTCTATTAATGAGAGATACCTAGCACTCCTCAACACTCTTGGCACACCTTAACATGCTTTGGCACACACTAACATTCCTTGGCACCTCACATGTCTTGGAACATCTTTATAACTTAGAACATCTTTCCATGACTAGGACACCCAAGCACATGTTGGTAGGCCCTAGCATAGCATAACACTCTCCTAGTAGGTGTTGGAATGCCCTATATTCCTTACCATGCCCTGCAACACTTTGGCATGCATCAACATGCATTAGCACTTCGCACACATTGGCACCTGGCATGTATTGGAACCTATTATTAGTGTGCCTAGATTGCCCCTTTTGAAAAAGATAAAGTTATGGCTTATTAACCCTCTTGTGTGTTCATTTCCTTGCATTTTAGCTTGGTTCTTCCTTTTGTTTCCTTAAAACTCCTTGACACATATTGGCATACCCTGATACCCTGCACATGCTAGCATGCCTTAGCATCTGGCATGTATTGGCAAGCCTTAGCACTATTTGGCACATGTTAAAACACACCGGAACTCCCTAGCACACTCTTTCACTTCTTAACATGCCCTGGTATTCCCTAACATGCCTTACCAGTTCTTAACATAACTTGTCACTCCCTCCTTGGCATATTAGCTAGCACTCATTGACCCTCCATGGCACACCTTCATATTCATTCGCTTCCATGAATTTTGACCTAGTTCTCCCTTGTGTTTCCTTATTACTCCCTAACACTCCCAAGCATGCATTAGCACTCTATGGAACACCTTAGCACTCTTTGACATGCCATGCCACTTAATAACATGTGTATCACTCCCTAACACACATTGACACTTGCACTTGGAAAGTCTTAGCATGTCTAACATTCATTGAGATGCCTTGGTATGCTTTGGCATGGTTTAATATTAAATTTATTTAAGATCAATTATTGGAAAGTAGATGAGAAGTAACAAAGGAAGTTTTTGGCACTTGCACCTATCGGCACCTAGTGTCAGTGTGCCTAGCATGCCCCTCTTGGAAAATTTAAATTGATGACTTATTAACCCTCTGATGTGTTCATTTCCCTGTAGTTTAACTTGTTTCTCCTTTTTTTTGCCTTGACAATCCCTAGCACATATTGTCACACCCTTACACATCTTGGAATGCCTTAGCACTTGAGACATCTTAACATATTTGACATGCCTTTGAACTATTTGGCACATGTTAGCATTCCCTAGTATTCCTTGGCATTCATGCCCTCACAACTAGCCTTACATTTTTTCATGACTTTGGAACCCAATCAAGTACTTAGCTACTACAGTTCATGTGACATTCACATGCTTCAATCACAACAACTCGACCAATTGTACCTACTACAAGTGTATTGTGGCTTGTTCACCTAAGAAGTTCCTATAACATGTCTTAGGCCACTCATGTCCAAGCTCAACTTGTCCCACTTAAGAAATTACCAAGACAAGGATCACATCTAGCCATGTCCATACAACAACTAAGAAACATAGCTTACTCAAGAAATATTTCTCATGTATGTCCAGTTCATATAAAGAGTAGAGCATTAAATAAGAGTTTGGAAGAACCCCAAGATGCACAATACACACAAGATATAAGTCAGCACAAGTTGAGTGCCCTGAAAATTATACATAATAATGTACAATATGAAATTTTCTAAAATAGTTTAAAACGTGAGGATTCGGCCAAAGTGTGCCACATGTCATATAAAAATAACAGATAAAGGCAAAATACTATTGTGCCTAGCTCAAAGTCAACCTTTGTCTAAAACCACCCTGTTGATCCCCTTATCACAACCGTAGGATTTCCTCCTGCAATCTTATTATGAACTTATTCTAACATACATTGTCCTTGGGACACTTAAATTCACTGACACTCCCTTGCACACGCTCTTATTTGTTCATTTCCATGCAGTTTGACCTAGTTCTCCCTTGTGATGTCTCAACACTCCCTAACACTCCTCATCATGAATTGGCATTGTTTGGCATAAGTTAGCATGCCTTCTCATTCCTTGGCATGCTTTGACCCTCCCTGGCTATCATGCACTCACAACTACCCTTACTTAATTTGCAACTCAGGAACCCAACCAAGTCCTTGCTTGACTACAAGAGCTTGACCAAATTATGGTTACTACAACTAGACTATGTTGTTGAATTGTGTAGCTTGGGAGGTACTCCACAAGCCCAGTGAGATGGGTTTGTGAGTTTGGTCACAAAAGGCTTTGTGGGAAAAGAACCCAAGCGAAGGGTTTTGGACCAAAGAAAATTAAAAAGGAAAATTAATATTTCCTAAGGTCTAAGTGGATAAAATCAGTAAGTTCTAGAGGGTTCCTAAGAGGCCTAGCTAGGAAAATATATTTAAGGAGGCCTTAGTAGTCGTAAAGTAGGTCGATTTTGAGGGTTGAATAAAGGTTGATAAAGGGAGGCCATGATCATCCACCAAGAGAAAGATCATCATGTGAGGGTTCACAAGAATTCCGCATACCTTAATGGGTTCGAGCTAGGAAGTAGGACGGCATCTTGTTGGTTCTCTTTTGAAAGATCAAGCTCAAGAGAGGCGGATCATGAGAATTTGGGCATGTGATTTCAGTGGTATTTTTGTGTGAAGGCCATATAAAATTATGAAACAACAAAGAGGGTTGAGGCCCTATCTTTTGGTGGTTAGTAGGCCACAAGTTCTGTGATAAAAACCAACACAAATGGAGGATGGTCTGCACTCGAAATTAGGGCCAAAACAAAAGTAGCCACAAGTGTAATATTGCCTACTGTAATCGTAGTTTAAGGTTTTTAGAGATCTAAAGTTCAGAGAAAGATTCAGTCAAATAAATGCTCATAATATATGGTTGCACATGATCTAGGTCGAGTCTCTTATGGATGAAAGAGTTTTTTTTCTTTTTCTTTTTTTTTTTATTTCTTTTTTCTTTTTTTTTTCTTTTTTTTTTTCTTTTTTTTTTTTCTTTTTTTTTTTTCTTTTTTTTTTTCTTTTTTTTTTTTCTTTTTTTTTTTCTATGGGTGGATAGGGTTTTTTCTAAAGAAATTAGAAAAAAAGTATAATGCCCTAGTTAAGGTGTTTTCCTAGCATGTTTAGTCCATAAGGTATGAACTTAAGACTGTGACAAATCTATGTAGAATAAGATGGGTCGTGACCCTTAGAGCGAGGTTTATCTCTGCAATATAGAACAAAGATCTGGAAGATGGTTTGCAGAAGTATGTGTGGAGATAATAGACCCAAAGGAGGGTGGAACCTGATTATAAGACTAAGTAGAAGAAATGTTCCATATGAGGAATGGATTGACATGAAGAGGAGGTGATTTTGGTGGACTATCCATACAGTTTTGGACAGAGATCTGAACCAACCTATAAGCAGTTAGTCAGTGGACTATTAGTGGATGATTTGTGACCATATTTCATTCATTTATAGATTATTATAAGGATGATAAGAGGATTAGTTCATATTTTTTCATAGATTGGAGAACAAATAAATTTATACACAATAATAGTGATTTTGAGAGGACTCAAATCACTATTAGGTGGCATATTTTAATAGGCCTAGATGAGGGCAGTTTTGTGGGCCCTAGATCAGTAAAATAATTAACTATGGCTGGGGAAATTGATGGCAATCCAAGTACAGTTGAAGGGTCATTAGATGACTTTCAAAGAAGAGCCCTAAGTCTTGTACTTGTGAAGGAAAACAAGACTGGTAGAAGGGTAGGTGTATTGGGCCTAAGGACATGTAGACTTTGAAGGACTAAAGTAGCAGTCAAGTGGGCTAGAAAACTAGCTCTAGTTCATTGTATTGTAGAGGATTGAGTGAATGAGAAGAATGAAAGCCTCCATAGCCCTAGACTTGTCATCCTGAAGCAGTAGTATGGAAAAAGTGATTAGATCAAAGACTTGTTCACAAACAGAGTTTTGAACAGCTAATCAAAGACCCTAAGTGTTGCATAACTTGAAGGAAAAAGGAGGTAGCTAGAGGGAAACATTTCTTGAGTCTAGTTCAGTAACCTAAAGGAGTTGAGTTCATTGATAGAGGTGGATTGAGGAGTTGCGGAATGGCAGGAAAGAGGATCTTCCAGATGTGTTCAGGACATGTGGACTGAAAGGGTTGTGTGTGACCACCATCAGTAAGTAGGTCAAGTGTTTTCTTGTTCAAGGTAGATTGGTTGTCAAAGAACTAACACCAAGTCCTAGTTGTATTCCTTGTATTAGTGTGATTGTAAAGGGCCATGATCCTTGGTACGTGAGCTCTAGCCTATTTTATTATAGTTTGTAATATAACAAAGAAGTGTTTGAAAAATCTAAAAATTTTCATGTGCACTAGTTTATTCCCTATGTGTGTAGATTTTGTTCTACAAAGTAGATGTTTTTTGGAACTTGAGTGTATTTGCAACAAAGATTCTAAGACCAAAACCAGATTCTCATGTGCCATGGAAATTCAACATATGCATTTTTCATCTAAGAACTACCTATAACTCATCTTCGGCTACCCATGTCCAATCTCAACTCATCCCACTTAACAAGTTATGAAGAAAAGGCTCATCACATCCAATCGTGGTCATAAAACAACTAAGCAACACAATTTACATCTTGACATGCCATAACACCTGGCATGTCTTAGAATTCCTTGGAACTATGTGGCATGTGTTAACATCCCATGCATTCCTTGGCATGCTTTGACACTCCCTAGCACACCATAGAACTTCCTGACATGCCTTGGTAGTTTAGCATACCTTGGTACTACCTAGCATATAACCTTGTCACTCCCTCCTTAACACACCTAGAACTCATTGAAACTCCCTATCACACACTCTTATTTGTTCATTTCCATGCATTTTGACATAGTGTTTCCTTATGTTTCCCTTACTCTCCTTAACACTCCCTAGCACACATTGGCACACCCTAGCACCTGGTACATCTCAGCCTGCCGCCTAGCACTCTAGCATTCCTTGGCACTACCTAGCATAGCTTGTAACTCCCTCCTTAGTACACCTAAAACTCATTTAAAATCCATCTCACACACTCTTATTCATTCATTTCCATGCATTTGAAACTAGTGCTCCCTTGTTTTTCCCTAGAACTCCATAACTCTCCTTGGCATGCATTGACACACCCTAGCACATAACACATCTTGGCATGTTTCCCTTGCCTCTAGCATGCCTCAGCACTACCGAGAATGCCTTTGATCACTCCCTCCTTAGCACACCTGGAACTCACTAACACTTCTTGTCACAAACTCTTAATCGTTCATTTGCATGCATTATTTTCACCTAGTTCTCGCTTGTGTTTCCCTATCACTCCCTAACACTTCCTATCACATGTTGGCACACCTTGGCACCTAGCACATCTTGGTTGCATGCTATGTTGGCATGCTAGAATGACTTAGTGTTGCTTAGCATGCCATGTCACTCCCCCCTTACCATACCTAAAACTCGATGACACTCCATGTCACACACTCTTATTCATTCATTTCCATGCATTTTGATAGCCTAGTGCTCCCTTGTATTTCCCTAGCACTTGGTAACACTTAACACGCATTACCACACCTTGGCACTTGGCACATCTTGGTATGCTTCCCTAGCACTCTAGCATGCCTTGGAACTACCTAACATATCTTGTCACTCCCTCCTTAGTACACTTGCAACTCATTGAGTATTCGTTTCCATCAATCTAAAACCAATGCTCCCTTGTGTTTCCTTGACACCTGGTTCTAACACTCCCTAGCATGTGTTCACACCACACCCTGACACTTGGCACATCTTGGCAGGTCGTATCTCTTGTCATGTCCTGGCATGCCTAACATGCCTTGTAACTATCTAGGATGTGTTAGTAATTCTTGGCATTCCATGGCACACCTTGGCACTTCGTAGCTGTCATGCCCTCATAGATAACCTTACCTTTTTTGTGGCTTGGGAACCCAACCAAGGCATTGGAAAAACAATGTTGTGCCCAACCCAAAGTCTCCCTTTATTTGAAACTAATTTCTCTAGCCCCTTATCACAACCATATACTTTCCTCATGCAAGTCCTATTATGAACATCTCGTCGTACACTCCATCCTTAGCACACCTAGAATTCACTGACACTCCTTGGCACACACTCTTATTCGTTCATTTCCATGCATTTTGACCTAGTTCTCCCTTATGATTCCCTGGCACTCACTAACACTCTTCAATATGTATTAACATTGTCCAACATGTGTTAGAATGCCTTTTCATTCCTTGGAATGCCCTGACACTCCTTATTTGTCATGATCACACAACTACCCTTTCTTTTTTTGGGACTTGGGAACCCAACCAATTACTTCTTCAACTACAACAACTTGACCAAGTTACAATTACTAAAACTATACTATTCCTTGTTCAACTAAGAACTGACTATAACTCATCCTAGATTACTCATGTACAATTTCAACTTATCCCACTTAACAAGTTACAATATTCCAAGTCAAGGCTCACGTCCAACTGTGGCCATAAAACAACTAAGAACCATAGTTTACATCTTGACATGCCATAACACCTTGCACGTATAACAAGCCCTTAGAAATATGTGGCATACGTTAATACCCCTTGCATTGCTTGGCATGCTTTGGAACTCCCTAGCACACCCTATCATTCCCTGACATACCCTTGAAAGTACAATCCCTCATCCCCCAAGGTGAAAGAGAAAGGTTTTGTCCCGATGGTGACGACTCCTCTTATCCTTTCTACAACTATATTGACTTCCCCTACTGTCTTGATGACTCTGAATCCAAACCTCACTATGATTGTTTCTATGATCATTGATAGGGCTTCCATAGAGCATATATCTTATCAAGAACAACTCTAGTTAGCCACTACTCGACGATGCCGCTCCCAGGTACTCTCTCTAAATTTGTTTCTTTATATTCTATTGTTAGCTGCATTTTGGATTTGGGGAAAGATTGGAATACAATAGAACATGCACTCCCTATATATATGTTATTGAAAGAAATTATAATTTTTTGTGGCTAGGGTCATGTGGTAGATACCAACTTCTTCAATGAGTCCTACAAGTCACATCCCTTGGGTAGGTGACTTCAAGAACAAACCAAATATACTTTCCATTGCAGCTAATAATTGGCCATGGTTAGCTTGATAGGAAAAAGGGTATTTTTGGAAAGTCTCATGCATTTATAATAGCATTATTAGATCCATAGATCAAATTCCATTTGTACATGTTGATGTAGAACTTTGATGGTGATGATAAAAATGTCTTGAAGTCAAAACTTACAAAGTGTGTTGAGCTTAGTTAACCCAATATCGAACTTCCATCATTTTGCTAAAGTTCATGATTCTAACAAATAAAAGGAAACACTTGAATATCCAATATGAATGTTGAATCCATAATTTGAAGATGTATATGAAGATACCAAGTATGTTCATGACCCTATAGAATTATGTTGGGAAAATTCTTTAGTCACATGTACCATTATCCTTCGTTGATTATTGTATCCTTGCAATGAAACATTTTTTGATGTAAAGGGCATTATTGGTTTTTCTTGTTATGGCATGTCGTAGCTAAAAGGAAAATCTAACAAGAGGTTGTATCTCCTCTTGTTGTTCATTGATGAAAGGTTGTTTAACGAGTGTGGTATCATAAGTCCTTAGATTAGTAGGTATAGAGTGCAATGCCAATTTGGATGCCTTCTGTCTCTATAACATTTTCCTAGAGAAATAGTGGGAACATTATATGGGTACATAAGTGTCTTTATAGATGGAATTATGTTCATAAAATGTGCTATTGTTCAATTTTTATAGTTAGGTTGATGTTAGACCCTATAGTACAATAAGTTATTGATTATTTTATGTGGTCCCAATGTTTGGCCAAAATGTTTGATTGGTCTCCAATTCGTATGTTGTTTGAGATGACAATCCTATAAGTAAATCATAATGGAGGAGCATATATGAAGAATTTGTTGTAGATATGCTAGAATGTTTCTACAATGAATAACTAGTGGTTGGTTATTATAGTGGTGAAAGATGAATTGAAGCAATACTCTTTTACGCCAGTGTTAATGGTAGATATTTCTTAGTTGGAATTATGAGTTTTAAACATGGAGGACATAATGATGTTGTAGACATAACAGAGGGTTTTTGGAATTCCATCCAAAAGCATGGAAATGATATTCCTTGTGGTAGCAATGGAGATTGGTTGAAGATGGATAAACAAGGTAAACCTTTTATTATATTGAATCAAAACCAAGACCATGTTGAAAGATGAATCACATCTTATATTTGGAGGAAGCCTAACATGTTGTGTGTATATTATGTATATTGGTCATTGATGTTTTTTAGATTGATCTTAGCTAGAGTTGGTACTTGGGAGGAGTACTGTAATAACATGAGACATTATAAAAGCTTGTTCTTATTTCTTGCATGATATGGAGCATGTAAATAGTATGTAACCATATCTATCTATGTATTATGTAAAGGGCATATCATTGTAGGACTCTTGTAAGAAGGCATACCCATTATCCATGTGTCCCTGATGATCGAGATAACTTGTTTAATATAGTGCAAAACCTCTGATAGAGTATGGTCCATGTGTCAGTTGAATTCTCTATGAGTGGATTATGTTGGTTTTAAACTCTATGGGGCGTGATAGGTCTAAAAACCTGAATTTTCCTATACATTTAGGTGGAATTCATTGAGAATATGAATGAACCATTTACTCAAAGGTGTTCTTAGTGGGTTAGTAGTTGAAATAGTTAGTTACCCATGTATTTGGTGGATTTCCACTCCCTTATGTGGATGTTAACAATTTGGTAATGTCTACATGATCGAGGAATGAAACAAAAATGTCGAGTTAGATCATATATATACTTTATCAATTAAGAGTGCCTATGATGCATTGAGCCAATGGAAGATGATGATTAAGACTTAAATAAAAAAGATAAATACATGTCCAACTCACTAAGTGTGAAAGTTGGGATTATTAACTCCTACATATTATATAGAATATTATGTGATGTTGATGATCATACATGAAAGGGTTGTGGTTTGTTAATGTATTGATCATTGTGATGTAGTGTTGGTCTCAACATGTGTATTCTTCTTATGTGTTTTTAGGAGGTTGTTGGATCATGGCTTGATGAAATATTTTTGTCAACATTTTTTTTAGCTAGTGCATAATTGAAATTTCCTCAACAAGTTTTTAATCTACGAAGATAACACATCTATCTCAAAATAAAATCTTATTTATTTACATATGTACTATTACATTGTTAAATAAACTGAACACACACAATTTTGGTGTATAAAATATGTTCACTCTTTTATTATTTAGATTAAAATTTCAAATATTAATTTTTTTAATATATACATAAAGTAAAAAAAGACAAATTAATCTAACTTGAATTGCATTATATCACATGCATCCATAGGTTATTCATCCATAGTACCTATGAAAACCCATGAAAAGATAACTCTATGATCAGGTATAGCATGATCGAGACAATTTTCCTTGTTACTGCTCAAACGAGCCATGTTGGGAGAAATAAGAGTGAAACAATTAGGGTAGCCCCACAACCCACATGGATCCATATGTTTATCGAGCGGGTTCACTTTAACATATCGATGCCACTTTTAGAGATGGTGTACCAACTACCCTCTATAGAATATAGATTAAAAATTTAACCACCCATAGGTTTTTTAATGTTTTATCTAGATGTGAAAAGAGAAAAAATTCATGCATGAAAAATAGTATGTAGGTGTCTCTGCTATGAAGGAGGCATGTGTAGACAAAAAGTAGCAGAAGAAAACACACGATGGTGATATATGGTTGCTACTAACGGTGCAAAGGCCAAGAGTAGAGGTGATATATGCATTATTTTCACCTTTAATATCTCCTCCCTCTACTGTTATCAACTTTCATTTCCAGCTTTCGATGTAATTGCTAGTTTTAATATGTTAAAAGATTATACACATAAACACTATAACAAGTATTTAGACATTAGGAGGAAAGAAAGTTTATATCCAATTAAAAAGGAAAAGCATCCCATTATCTTAACTTTTTAATTAACTATCTCACTTTTTTGAAACCTTCACATTTTTTGTCCAATTCATGGTGGTAGACATTTTTTTCCCTCCTATCACCTACTTTCAAACCCTTTGTTTATGCTTATTATTATAGCATCATTTACCACCTTTGTATACCTGATGCTCTGAGGCATGGCCTTGGGCAACCCTTTCCCTTCAAACTTAGTCGAAATATTAAAAAATATTATTTTAAATTCCATACATGACTCTGCCCTGTAAAAATCACATGCGCACGCATGTTCAGCTATACCCAACCTGCGAATATGTTTTAAAATATGAAAAAAATATAAGTCCCTATTTTTTGGGAGGGGTTTACGGGTTACACCGGAAGCCTACCTACAAGATTCGGTGGCCTAGTTGTTTCCCAACTGAAAAAAACTGTTTTGAGGTCATATAAATACACCTCATGGGGAAGGCCTAAGGGGAGAGCAAGATAGGATATTTATGTTATATCCAACGTGTCCCTGATCAATTCTAATTTATCCTTGTGCCTCCTGCACTCCCAGCTATTGGAAACCCCTGTTTCCTCATTGTGATGTTTATCTCCTTCATATGACATCCATGTGTATGCATTTGAAAGAGAATTGTTGAGGCTTGGGCTGGACGGATCTGAAGGAAGGTTTCGCTTGGAGCTGGAGAAGTATCAGGTTGTATTCTTCCATATTCTTATGTTGTCATCAATAAATAAGCCATATTTTGTTCCTGATGTTTAGATCTTAATGCTTTAATTCATGTTTTAATCTAACTAATGTATGATTTCATGTGTTATACTTATATGCTTACATGATCTAATGCTTATATCATGAACATGCTTTCAATTATTGTTGTTGTCTATGCTTTGATTGAATAAGTTGCAGGTTTTAAGGAATTGGAGGAAGAATAGGGTTTGCACCCTACGGGAAAGACCTCAAACATAGGATCTTTAGGTAATACTTCTTGTTCCTACTTCAATATTTCAAGTATTAAGGCTACTTGTATGTCTGCTTCTTATTGGTGCATGCCCTCAGCTTAGTTGGGGTGCCCAACCAATACCCTGGGGTGTATTATTCTTGTAACATAATTGGAAACCATACTGGGGAATAGTTCTAGTATTTCCTAATTTTGGTTGTTTTCTTGCTTGATCTAGGCTTTCTTCTTTGGTTTCGTGTATTTCCAATATCTTTGACTTGTCTGCAACTTGGGAAAAGAGTCTGATCTTCTAGATCATACCTCATTTTTTTTTCCTTACTAAATTTTCTATATGCGAGTTTTATTTTATACGGTCACGTATACACGCGTTTGTTTCCAAAGAAACATGTGTATCTGTGTGTTTCGTTGATAACAATCATGTATACATGCGTATTTGTCACTGTAAATTCGCGTATGTGTGGTTTTATTTGAATATTTCAAATACTGATTCAAGTAAAGGGTTTTGCTTGATGTTTCTTCCTTCTGTTTAGTCATTGATTTCCTTGGAAAGTCTTGCTTCTCGCATATGATCAGTTTCTTGTCTCTCTTTGTGAAAAGACCTAGTCAACCTAGGGTTTGATTTTTGGTAAGGTGTTGGTTTTTGTGTTTGGGTTCAAGGCTTCTCAGTGAAGTTCTTGGCTTTCTAAGTCTTTGGAATGGAGAATTGGCTTCAATTCATTTATAACCCAGCCTTTGGATTACTTTCCCTTGCTTTCTTGAAAGTTGGTGTTCTTGGTTTTTGAGAAAGTTTTTCTTGCAATCTTGCAAAGTTTTCTTGGTCTTCTTGAATTCTTTCTTATTTGATGGAGTTTGTATGCTGCTCTTCAAATAATTTCATTTGATTTTGTAGCCTCTTGACACTCTAAGTCTTATCATTCTTGTGATATGTGGCTTGTGAAGTTTGAGGTTCTTTATGCTTGAATTTGATTTTGAAACCTGTAGTAGTTTTTTCTTTCTCAAAAACTTTGTGTCCTTGAAAAGAAAAAGATAAAAACATTGTTTTTTTGCCTTTCTTTTTTCTTTTTGGTTTTTTCTTGGTCTCTTTATCATTTTGAGCAAGTGTGAACTCTTTTCGTTAGGTTGAATTCCCTTGATTTTGGGAAGAGTTTGAGAGTAAATTTGTTCTTCCTTTTTTTAAGTTTGGCCTCTTGATCATTTTAAGAAACACATTTGCTTGTTTTTAGAGTAGTCTTTTGAATCTTGCATTAAAAATTTAGTTTGCATTAGGATAGTTGCATTGTAAGCATTTTTAGTCCTTTTTTGTAGATTTTGAATGTGTGAGCGTGTGTTTTGAAAAACCAAAAATATTTTTTTTCTTTTATAGTTTGTTCGTAGAAACTTGTAGAAATCTCTTTTCATCAAAAGAAAAAAGGTTGCATGCACATATAGCTAGGTTTTCTATTGATTTCTTTTGCATCCATAACATCATAAAGTTGCACTTCCATCTTACCCTTGACCTAAGAAAAGCCATTAGAATAAAGCGCCTAATTTAAAATGAACTAGAATTTTTTGATTTTTCATTTGTAACATCAACTAGTCTAGGTCATATTAGGGTCTTGGAATAGGCGAGTGGAGAGTTAACTCTCTAAGGTCACCCTAAATTTAAAACATATTAGTTGATTAAAAGAGTGAAATACAGTGTCATGAAGTTGACCAGGAAAGCTCTTCTCTTCTGGGAGTTAAGCATGAGGACGAGTGAAGGCAGCAAAGAGAGATACCCCCTCTCCAACTTGTTGGATCCCGACCAAAGACTATTACACTCGGCTACCGATACGAACTAGTGACCATAGTTTCCTTTCCTAGGGACCACATAGGTGACTATAGTGGGGAATACCCGTGGTACCTGAGGCAGACATTGTATCACTCTCATTAGTACTTTTGGAAGGTTCCTTGAGAAGCTTAGGTACTTGCACTAACAAAGGATTTTGATTGGAGGTCAACATAACTATTTCTGTTACCTTCGCTGGTAGGTTTCGGCTGTCATTATCCCAAACTATCTTCGGAAGGTCCTTTATATCACTTTATTGTATTTTGGTGTCCGTTCCTAATCACCTAGAGCAGTAATACCTAAAAGTAGCTTGATTGATTGTATCTTTAGGGACATTTCAGTGAGTTCTCTTTGCTCCTAGATTCCCATAGCTTTATAATTTTTTGAGTCTTTACAAGTTCTCATAATAACTGAAAGTGGTTCATCAACTAGTTCGTCACTCCAAGAGGCTTTGTGGGCTCTCACCTACAAGTGCCGAGCCTTCTTCTAGAAGGTGTAGGAGCAATTCTATTGGTGCTTTTCAATCAACAGTAGTGAATGTATCAAATATTGATCCTCCGCATCAGGTTATAGTTTCACAGGGTAGACCTAGTGCAAGTTGTGATTTGAATAGGGATACCCCTGTCCTTTCTAGGGTCCTCTTCCACTCAAAAGATGAATTTGAGGTTGAAGAGATCCCTGAGTCACCTGTGACTCCTTCTTCACCTCTTCGTCCTAATTATCCAAACTTTCTTTTATATGTTGGGACCCTGACTTATAGGCTAGCAAGACCTGGTTTTTATCGTCCTTTTCCTTCGATGGCCATTGTTGGGAGCATGAATCCGAATATGAGTGCTACTAGATACTCCTCTTTGATTTCAAGGAGGAGGTACTATTTTTATATCTATTGTCACTCCTAGTACTACAATATTTGGCTCTACTTCCATTCCATCTTCGAGTGGGGGAAGCCAAGCCTTTGCTTCCCACACTGGTTCCTTCCCCTTTCAGATGCCTTCTAGTTCAATTCCTTCGATTCCTCTATCCATCCCATCCGATGTTTCCACAGCCATGACTTCTATGGCTAGTGGTTCAGCCTCTTTTCAGGGTTTTCCTTTTGGAAGTGGTCACATTCCTCATTCTAATCCTTCTTTAGGATCTAGTCCTTTTTCCACTCAAGGTCAAAGTTATAATCCTTTTCAAGGGTGGACTAACCCTGCTTTTAGTGGTTTGGGAACCCAGAATCAATTTTCTTTTGGTCAACAGGGGAACATTCCTTACTCCTTTGTAAGTTCCTTTCAGGCTTTTTCTCCCTTCACTAATGCATGGAACCCTTACCAAGGGCTCTCCTCTCTTTTTAATACTTCACTTGGGGGAAATATTCCTGGTTATAGTAACTTTTTGGCAGGAGTTGGTCAAACCCTGAATTTATTTGGACCACAAGGTTCTACTTACGGTTCAGTTTCTTCTACGAGCAATCCTTGGAAACCTAGTGCCTCTACAAATCCAGGATATTCTTTTCAGACTATTAGGAATATGTCTCATAGTGGGTGGAATTATCAAGCTCCTCCGTGCTTACCATTCTTGGAAACCCTAAATTTGCCAAATCTCTCAAAATTGATGAATGATCCCATCTGATATAATCTGGCATGGCCTCCGGTTCCTACAAAACTTCCATCGGATATTCCAAAATTCAAAGGAAAGTCTAGGGAGGATCTGACTAACCATATAACAACATTTCATTTATGGTGTTCATCTAACTCCTAATTGACGATTCAATCAAGTTGATATTGTTTCAGTGCACCTTGACTGGAAATGCTACTAAATGGTATATAGAGATTAATGGGGGTACCTTTTCTTCATTGGTGAGTTGGCTACTATGTTTTTGAACCATTTTCAGTTGCCCGTTTGGTATGATGTTGGAACTGAGCTATTGGCTAGTTTCCAACAAGATACAACAACTCACATTTCTAACCATATTCAGGAATGGCGGAGAAGGAAGAGGGTCATCAAAGCATATATTACTAATGAATTCCTTCTCGAATGGTTTTTAAAATATTTACAACAATAAATTTCTAAGGATGTATCGCTCTCTAGAGTGTTCACTGAAGAACAGGCTATCTTTAGAGCCTAGCAATTAGAACTTATATATTCCCAGTCTGGGATTCTTGAGAACATTTTTCTTGACACTCCTCAATCCAAGATTGATTTAGCTAAACTGAAGCTAGGTCCCCATGCCAACGAAATTGTCAAATTGATCGATAATAATACAACTACCTTTTAATTCAATTACAACAGTTGTCTTTAAAAACTGCTTCTTCAATTCATGCATCGTCATCAGTGTCTATGCCTTCTCAACCTTCAACTATTAACATTGTCCAATCTTCCAACCCCTAAGGAAATCAACAATCCGATGGGAAGAATAAGGGACGAGGTAAGAAGAAATATAAGCATGGGAATGGTAATGCGAACAAACCCAGTAATAATACTGGGGAGGGTAAAAAGGAGTCTAAAAACCCAATAATCGACTAGATGTGATAGCAAAAATGCATTTATTTGGATTCAACTGGATTTTGTAAAAACGACATCGCTCAACAACCAATCGAAGATGATGAGGATGATCAATTCTCTTTCGAGAATGATCAACTACGTCATCCAAATAAGTTTCGATGATATGTTTGATATCATGGAAAGCGTAGGACATGGCTCGCTAAAAAGTAGCTCCAACATTTTTAAGGCCAAAAAGCATCTTCTTGTATGAAAAAGTACCCTAGGGGAATATAAAATCTATCATATGTTGATCTTTAGGACAGATAGTAATTTGATTATATCCCAAGAAACCATCCATGAAGGAGAAAATCTCATTTCCCACACATTCATCGATAATCTGATCAATAAACGGTGTTGGGAAATCACCTTTAGGACAAGCCTTATTTAAATCCCTAAAGTCTATGCATATGCGGATCATTCCTTTTTTCTTATCAACTGAGAATGGATTCAAGACCCACTTAGTTAATGGAATGGGGTATATAAAACCCACCTTGAGCAGCTTCTCAACCTTGGCTTTGATAGCTGCCACTTTCCTAGGGTTTACCAATAGAAGATTTTGTCGTATAGGCTTTGCATTCACATAAGTCTTGATCTCATGTTGGACTATTGATGGATCAATTCCAAGAATTTCCTCATACGATCAAGCAAACACATCACAAAATTCTTTAAAAAGGCCAGTATAGATTTAAATTTCTTCACGGGAGCATTCGGATCCAATGAAAACATTCTCAATTATATTGGGATTCCTAGAGATGTTCATCGGAATAGTTTCTGAAATAACAGACATGTTGCCTTCAGCAAAAACCTCTACTGGAGACAAAGGGTTTAAAATTGTCTGAACATCACCAGTCAACGAAGGACTAGACAAACTTGATTCTACTTCATGCAAGTCTAGGAGAAGATATGACCGGTGATGCAAATCATCCCATGGTCTGTCCATACCCATCATTGCTTCTAGCATTTCTTCCTTAGATGGTAAAACAGTATCAAGGCAATCCATATGAGAAGTAGAGTCAAGAGTCCAAGCTAGAGCCACATCTCCAACCAATTCCTCTAGTGAAAGAGGATTAGGATCAGAATATGCAATGTTGACAATAAATTGATAAGCAATTTTAGTTGCAAACATAGGATATGTCATTCCACCCACTTTCCCTACTTCTAATATAGTGGTGGTAGAAGAGGGTGAGGGCCAACGATCCCAAAAAAATTATTTCTACAAAACTATCTTCGAGGAATACATTCCAACTCCTAAATTCTCAACAGGTTTCTTGGGATTATTCACCAAGGGAATGGAGGAATCAGAGGATGCATTGTATTCTTTCGGAGAATACTCCATCTGATCAACAATAACAATTCTCCCAACACAGATGGGAAAGGATGGAATAATTCGATGTGGCCTACATCAAATGCAGTCAAGAGAGTAGGCGAAGGAACATTTTGAGGAGATTCGATAGCTTTCGAACATGCAATAGACATGAAACATGTGGAAGCTCCCTCGTCAACTAAAGTTCGAAAGATATTGATCTTTCGATATGTAGATTAATTTGAAGAGCCACGTGATGAGGCAGTATCTTCTTAATATTTAAAATGTCAAATGTAACAATAAGAGAGTTTTTCAGATCTATAGCCCTGATTGCAATGAGTAGCACACTCCTTTGTGCCAGAAACGACTAGAGTACCTCTAACGCAGACATCACACAAGGGCTTTGGGCCAGATCTTTAACAATGGAGTAGTTCTAGGTAGCCCTAGCATTAGGGTTAATCATTGAACATTTTACAGAGCCTTTCGACATTTGAGGTATAGACTCAACTACAGGCCTCTCAATATGGAGCGGCTCTGAAACATCAGGAGCAACCTTAGCCTTAGATGATTCTAGTTCACCATAGTCATATGATCTTGTAGCAACATCGACACGAGTACTTATCATATGTACATTTTATGGATTTTCCCCTTCCTGGTTGCCCCTTACGGGGTTTCTAGTATTAGCATTTGCGCCAACAAACATTTGGTGCCCTTGGGGAAAAGGGTTAGTTAGAACTTCCTGGGAGCTAGAAAACCTTGCTATACTAACAAGCACCAAGCGTCCTAAATCTTAGGGAAAAGATGAGTTAAATGGTCTCTATTTCATAATTTACAAGGGAAAACTGGGAGCAACATGGGTCCATGGACCGATGTTTCTCTTCCAAAAGTTGTAGTTCTCGGATAGATATTTCTAACAAGATATTGTGCGTGTCAAACAGAGATCGTATGCCAAACTTACGACCTCGGGAAGTGGATGTATCAATTTACCCAAATGGGGCCCACAGTTTGGTGTTTCAACTTCTAGGGTTAGGTTTTTATATGTTTAGGGTTTTCCATTGTTTCTCAACAATAAATAGGCCTTCGAGCCTCATTGTAACACACTTCAGAGGCATGTAGCCGACACATCTCTTCTCAGAGATAAGCTACCATCACCCTAGCTTGTTTATTTCCATTTCTGTTTGTAAGCATATTTCAATATTTTATAGTAATGAAATGAAGTATTATTTATGCTGCATCTCTATATGTATGGTTATATCTTTAATTTTTTGCTTTCCTATTTAAATCCGGATCAGTGGTATCAGAGCAGTATGCTCTTTCTCTATCTTTCTTTGCATGTCCCCAACGAGGTCAGGATATAAGGAGTTAGGGCTTGAACTGGTCGAACCTTTGCAAGACTAGCCTCGCAAATCCCGATGGCCTCCTATGGTGGATGAAAAGAAAGATGAGGGGGTAGGAGATCTTATCAAAATCTTGCTCAAAGAGGCCCTCAAGCAACAAAGGAATGCGATGATGGACAATTTTGCCCAGATCCTTCAGCAGCTACCCAGGGGCGACACATCTACTTTCAGCAGCTACTCTGGAAATGCCACACCCTTTAAGGTACAAGTCCATATTGACATCTCGAGGATAGATTTCCAAGTATTGTTTTGATCCGGGCATGATCATATATGTCACTATCTATCTAGATTATGCCATTAGTTTGTCTGATGTTCACTTAAAAGATTGTTGGAAAGCTTTAGTTGGAGTACAAGGTCTAGAAATGGTTCAAGACAGTGAATATTTATCTTTGTTAATCCAAACCTCTTTCTAGCTGACCAATACTATACATCCTAAACTAAGACAACCACTTTTAAAAGATTGTGTTGTTGTAGGTGTGAGCAATGCTCAAGTAGAAGGTGTTCATTATGACAAAGAAGCTTTGCCTAATGACTGGTATATACAATATAAATCTCTGGCATCCGCAAACAATTCAAAGAGAAATACTAAAAGAATGTCTGTATCAGATGGTTGTGTTAGAATTCTTCCAGACCGACAAAAAGTACCTCGACCTATAGTCATGTCAGAAAAACATGTGTTACCAGTAATTCAAGAAAATTAACAACCTCCTGTCAATGGTAGAAAATCATTTTACTGTCATATTCCTTCACTAGACGAAGCTAGTTCTTCCACAAGTACACCGTTGTCTACAAACCAATTGTACAAACCAGAAGAAAAACCTTTCTTTGCTGTAAATAAGATGTTTCGTACATATGTTATTCACACACCACCTATAGAGGAATTTTAGTTTGCAAATCACAGATTTGTAAAAGGAGGGAAATGGCCACCAAAGACTAAATTCTGTACTTCTTCATCCAATACCAGACAGCCAGCAACAAAAGCTGACTACACCCCTTTAATAGAACAAACTCATAAAATCCAAACGATTTAGAACAGGTCTACTAGATAGGAAACTATCTAACCACCTGGTGTTCACATGCTGAAGATGTTCTAGATGATTTGGGTAAACAAGCTGATTTAATAAATGCCAACCTTAAATTTCTTTATGATGAGCAACAACTAGAAAAATTAGAAAAGGAAGAAAGAAGGAGAAGGAGACAGAAGAAAAAGGCTAAAGAAATCCCTAAGTTTCAAATAGATATGAGTGCACCCAATTATTGGGATCAGGAAGAAGAAGAATCAGAAGAAACAGTAACTGCGACTAGTGCAGAAGAGTCCACTTCAAAGAACACTAGAAAACTAATGAGTGAAAAAAAGGAAGCATATAAAACAGATAAACCTTTTGTTTCAAAGAAAAAAGTGATGACCCTTGATCAAGTTGCCTCCAGATTTCCTTCTTTTATCTTGCCATCCATAAATAACCAGAACAAGGCTTATCTCCTGAAAGAAGTGAATAAGTATCCACGTGTTGAAGAAGATCTATATGCTACCAATACAAGTGGCTATATTCTAGATTTGGATAATTCTTCAAACCCTAGAGAATCAATCCGGATTTGGATAGGTGCTCTGTATCAGATGCAGATTACAACAAAATTGGATAATGCACCCATTATGGTCCTAGCAGAAAAACGCATCACTGGTATAGTCTATGATTGGTGGATGGGACCATGAGAAGAAGAGAGAAGAGCCGTCATGGAAGCTGGACTGTCTACATTAGAATTATTGCTAAAAGACACAGTTTGTGCCAGAATTGGTTGATGAGAAAAAGCAATTGATAACAGATCTTAGTCGAATGGAATTAAAAGATTTGAAGTACTTTGATCAATTCAGTAAAGATTTCATGGCTAAGGTTTTCAAAGCTAATCTCTCAAATGATGTGGCTCAAAAAAAATCTTTTTTGTCAAAATTACCAGGCAATCTAGGAGACCTCATTATGAAAGATCTAGATGTACAAAACAAAAGACTAGATCAAGTTTATTGGGTTGACCTTCTTTTCAGAATTACAGAGAAAGTTAAATACTTATGCTGGAAAAAGAAGGTGCATGACATCACACCCAGTTCAGATGTCTGCAAAATCATGCTACCATGGACACCATTCAAAAAGACAAAGAAAACAAAGAGGTATGGTAGATTTAAACCCAAGAGAGTCTCAAATCCAAGAAAGCCATTCTGAAAGTATAAATTCTTGAAGAAAAGATCAAAACCAAGAAATAATAATTGTTGTTTCATTTGTAAAAAGGAAGGACATTTCGCACAAAAGTGCCCACAAAATTCATCAAGTAAACTTAAAGCTTGTATAGATATAGAAGAATTTCAAGATGATTGGTCTATAGTAGAATCAGAAGATGATATTTCAGATGTATATATTTTGATTGAAATATCAGATGCAGAAGAAGAAGAGTGTGTCCAGAAGATGAATATCTATTTATCCTATTCAGATGATGATTTTTCAGAAGAGCTCCATTACAGTGAACAAGAAGAAGAAAGTGACATTGAAGTCACTAGCGAAACAACAGATGTTTCAGAAGATGAATCTGAAAGTTCACGGTCAGAGCAGCCAGAACAAAAAGGTAAGCAATCTGTGTTTCCTTTTCTAGAAGTAAATTCTTTCTGTCCATTTCAAGAAAGAACCACAGCCTCGACCAGTCTTCCAAAACCAGAGATCAATAGAGTAGAAGAAAATACTTTGTTAAAAAAGATAGTTAAGACTAATAGCCTTATTTATATCCTGGTTCAAGTTCAAGTAAAAAATGAATGGATATCTGTTGATGCATTCATAGATACCAGTGGATCGAACAATTTGTATAGACCATCTCTATTTAAATCTCTATGGAAATCGTTGCAAAATATATTGGTGTCTGAAACCATAGGAGGATCTATGAGTTTAACTCATTATGTAGACAATATTCCATTAAAAGTTGGGGGGAGCATAGTTAAGATTTCTGCAATACACAACATTTTGATCCCTCAGCTAGTTTAATGTTGGGAATGTCATTCTTAAATTCTGTGCTTCCAGTAACAATCAGCCAAGATAAGCTAATTATAAATCTGAAGAAGAAGGCTATTGTTGTACCTAGATTGTTTATTGCAAATTCATAAGCAAGACATGAAAATAGCCAGAAAAGAGTAGGAGCCAGAAAGCCATTAAAAGATTCTGATGACTGGCAGGAAGTTCTGCAAATCTATGAATCAAGAGCAGAATCTAAATCAAAACAAATGTCATGCACAGATTCCAGTTGGTCTACAGAACAAACTGCTATCCACGACAGACTTCTAAAAAGTTGTTCAGAAAATCCACAACAGTTTTGGGTAGTAGAAAGTCCAATGCAACAGATTGTGACCTTGCATGATAATGGAGTCAAAGGGAAACTGAATCCTTGCACTCCTTCAGATGAGCAAGAAATGATAAGCCAAATTAAAGAATTGTTAGAAATGCAGCTCATCGAGCCAAGTGAGTCTCATTATTCTTGTTCAGCGTTTCTGGTAAGAAATCATTCTGAGATAGTCAGAGGTAGACCTAGAATGGTGATAAATTACAAACCTCTAAATGCAATTACTCAGAGTTTTAATTATCCACTGTCAAGACCAAAAACCATAACGCAGAAAATACAGCACAACAAAGTATTCAGAAAATTTGATATGAAGTCTGGATACTATCAGATTCAAATACAGAAAGTGGACTGGCATAAAACTGCTTTTATTTGTCCTGCTGGATTTTACCAATGGAAAGTTGTTCCATTTGGTTTGAAAAATGCCCTTGCATTCTTCCAGCGAAGAATGGATTTCATTTTTGCCAAGTATAATTTCATTGTAACATATATTGATGACATTCTTATTCATAGTCTAGATGTAAAAACCCATCTAGAGCATTTAGAGATTTTTCTAAAAGAAGTTCAGCAGCATGGCATAGTTTTATCAGAAAGAAAAATGTCTTTATTTCAAGACAGTATAGATTTTCTGGGAATTCATGTAGTCAATGGTGCAATTCAAATGCAACCACATGTGTTGACTAAATTAACCCAATTTCCAGATGAATTGAAGGATACAAAAACAATTCATAGGTTCTTAGGAGTCCTGAATTACATTCACAAGTACATCCCAAGATTGACAGAGAAAACAACTCCAATCAGAAAACATCTCAAAGAGGGATGATCACCAGAAGCAACAACAGTAGTCAAATAGGTGAAAGCAGAATGTCAGCAATTGCCAAAACTCTAACCACCAGGTGATGGTTTGCTTATACTCCAAACTGATGCTTCTTTAGATTTTTGGGCAGTCGTTCTTTTTGAACGAAGGGAGAAAGGTGAAGAAAGACTCTGTGCCTATGCATCAGGTGAATTCACACCCAGCCAGAAGAATTATTTCATAGCAGAAAAAGAAACACTAGCCATATTCAATGGGATACAAAGGTTTGAGTTATACCTTACACCTATGAAATTTTTAATAAGAACAGACTCCAAGAATTTCAAATATTTTTTATCTGCCAAGATATCAAGACAAATTGCAAAAGGAAGAATTCTTGCATGGCAGATTTGGTTCCAACAGTTTGATTTGAAGTTGAATGGATCCTAGGTAATTCAAATTATTTGACAGATTCATTAACCAGGGATATGAATAAAGCATTCATTACTTGTCCAGGTTCGTGTTTTACCATTCCAGGAAAAGGACCACAGGATGATAGTTTTTATACATTTGTTGATAGATTCAGATTGCTTGAAGGACATGCAAGCCGTCTTGCAAAAGAAATCAAGAAAGTTGTGGGAGTGAGACTGAGAAGAAACAGTTGGATCAGAAAATGCCAAGCCTGGCAATCCAAGAATGTAGGTATGTCTTTAGGCCTAGATGCTGAACTAGTAAAGGTATATCCTTTGCCTAACATGAAAGTAAAGTTATTTTTCGGAAGTCTCTCAGATCTATGTTCTAGTGAATATAATGATAAAATGATATGGATCCTAAAGGTTTTAAACTTTTATCATCTTATTGGAGGAATTGATTTTGGTCTCAGCATTTTCACTGGAGCAAAAATTTTAGATCTTGAAGCCATTCCTTTTAAGCCTGAAATAGAGAAATACATTCTATCTCTAAAAATCCCAGACATTTTTGAGGAATTAGAAGCATCATTTCTGCAAAGGTTTGACGAGAATTATGCACCAAATGACACTTTTCCTCAATATGAATTTTTTTAAGGATTTGCTGACTGGGAGATAAAAGATGGTTTCTGACATATTAATCTAAAGTAACCATTATATAACACAATCAAAACAATTTTATGATTTTTATAAAAGTACTAGAGGCATTAAAACAAAATGACAATTTAATGTGGGTATAGTTAGCAATTTCAAATATATATATATATATCTGTGTGTGTGTGTGTGTTAATAGAGATAGATTCATCACTATTAATTAAAAGAAAATCAAATTAATAATAATTTGTTGGTAATTCATAAAAGGTATTAAAATAAATATTATAATATATATATATATATATATATATATATATATATATATATATATATATATATATATATACATATATATACATATATATACATATATATATATATATATATATATATATATATATATATATAAAATTAAGTGCTATGTGTGAATGGTGATAGTTTCATCACAATTATTGATGATAATTTTGATAATTTATTAGTAATTCATAAAATCTAAGTTTTCATTATATGTATAAATATATATATTAAAATAAAATATTATGAAAAAAATATTACTAAGTGTTGTATGTGAATAGAGATAGTTTAGTCACTATTATTATTTAAAATGGAAAAAAACCAAACCATTTATAATAACTTAGTGGTAATTCATAAAAAGTAGGTTTTCACTCTCACACTTTTTCTACTTTGTTTTTGTTAGATTAAGCTTGAAAATGAAGATAATAAAAAATAATTATATTAAATAAAATATTATTTAAGATAATAAATAAATTAAAATATAATTGTATTATTTTAAGCTAATAACCAAGTTAAAATGGCACACTCGAGTTTCATTCTTGAACGCGAACGCCTAATTGACAGAACACCGATGGCAAGGATTTGCATGAAATAATCTCTGATCTGCCCCAACAATCAGATCCCATGAAATAAGCAACAACTATTGTCAGTTGGAAACAAAATCGATAGGTTTTCCATATCCATCGTGTTAGACTCTGTCTCATGTCAGAGATTGATTCTTCTTCAAAACAGGGTTTTGAAGAAGAAATCATTTAAATGTTGCTTTTTAGATTATGTAATTTGTTTTTCAGCTCTTCAACTGGCAGCGACTTCAAGCTCCTACCTCTGTAAAAGCACAAAGAAAACAAAGCATACATCAGACTCTACTGTTGATGAATTTGGTCAAGTTTTATCTTCATATGGTTTCAACTATCATGGCACAGAGGTTCCCTACAGTGGCACCCTTGGCACAGAGCTTACTTGTGAAATATTCATTGGTCCAGTTTACTATCAACGACTTCAACTTGCAAGTGTGTTGGATGAAGTTAGAGAGGGGTCGCGTGGGAAAGAGAATTCTTCTGGAAAATTGATGCTGGAAAATTGATGTTGCCTGTTGGGTCAGTTGGGCAGATATCCTCATCACCTCGTCTTCTAGTTGCTGCTCGTCTTGTTTCAGCTGGTGATGCTGATATTTATGAATACTTTTGTTGGAGAGAAGTAATAGGCTTTGACAAAGCAAAGTGCTCAGAACTCCGAGCAGCAAAATTACTGCCAACATCTTCTCCGATTGTTTATCTGGCGGCAAGTCAGCACCATCTTGCCTCAATGAAGCCCGAGTTTGAAGATATAATTACAAATGAAACTGTTATGGCTACAGGTGGTCTGAACATGTACAATAACAAAAAGAAGACACCTCCTGGCATTCGGGATGACCATGCAATGACTCCACGCTTGTTCAACAGTTTCAAGAAGAGAAAAGGAATTGATACAGCAATAACAAAGGATATAGCAGGTGACCTGAAATTTGATGAGAGAAAATCAGAGAAAGCTAGACAGACTTCATACAGGAAAGATGACAATGCCAATGATGTCAAATTTCTGGGACGGAATCTGATTTGTGATGACATATCAAGTGGAACAGAAACATTAAAGATACCATGCACTAATGATATAGATTGTGAGTCAGTTCCACTGTTTGAGTATATCAGTGAAAACAGGTTCTCAGCACTTGTTACTGCTATTCTGGAGAGTGTGTAACAAAGAAAAGCAAGCAAAAGTATGTGATGGTTGTGACAGTTTTGACATTGATGATCCCGAGGCTAGTATATCTGCCCATGTAAATTTGAATGGAGGCACCCGTGATCAAGATGCTCGACTTGATTGGCAAGGAGAGCCTATGCTAGGTCGTCTACCATATGATCGTTGTGGCCGTCTCCAGCTTGGGCATGATTCACGGGATGTGGTGGAATGCAATACCAAGTGCCCGTGTGGATCAAAGTGTTTGAACCGAGAACTTCAGAACGGCCTCAAGTTTGCCTTGGAAGTTTTTAAAACAAAGGAGGGATGGAGTGTACGATCTCTTGAACAAATCCCAAGGGGAAAGTTTGTTATTGAATATGTTGGAGAGGTGCTATCTCAGAATGAAGCCCTGGAACGTGCTCAAATGTGTGATGAATACAGCCTCAGATATCTTTTCAGTATGGATCATCCAAGTGTTGCTGAAGAGGATCAACTGGTTATCGACATTTTTAGAATGTCAAATTTGGCACGCTTTTTCAACCACAGTTGTGCAGGAAATTTATTAATTTACAGGGTTTACACAGAGACTTTAGATACTAGAATTTATCGGATGGGTATGTATGCATGCCGCGACATAGAACTTGGGGAAGAACTTAAGTATGATTATAATGTGTCAGTGTAAGTATATGCCAACAATGGAGGCATCCAGGCTACCTCTCAGCAGCTATCAAATGCATGTGCCAGGTTAAAACTTAAGACATACAACAAAATTACAAATTTTTACTGTCAGCCTGAACTCAAAAATTTTGCCTCCGAATTTCTGGTCTTTGAAAATATTTAAGTATTTTCTTTGGCAACTTCTATCTCTGGGAGGTTCTCTTTTTGTTTATGCCTATTGAATTGAAATTTTCTGCTGTTCAGTTTAGGGGTGCTTGTTAAGTTTTTGGTGAAAGCATCTGAAGTCCATTCAATCTAGGGCTGGGCCATCATTGAGTGCATATAACTATGATAGTGTTTATGGAAAGAGGGCTCTTCATATGATGTATAAAGCTATCATTGTGCAGAGCGATCAACCTGTTTTACCTCCGAATTGCTTAGTTGGAGAGCGTGAGAAAATTCAAGAATTTCATAGTTTGGCAAAGGCAGCATTGATATCAGTTGGAATCATTAGGGATGCAATACCTGAAGGAACTGATAAAGATGATGTTGGTCGTGTCTTGAATCGCATTTTGGGATTGGCACCTGATATCCAAAAACGGATTTTTGAGTATTTTACTCTGTTCACATTAATGATTGATCGTGGAATGACATTTGAGGCTGCGTCTGGGTTGTTAGATCAGAATGCTAAGATTGCTGGCTATCGAGTAATTGATGATCGCTGCAAGGCTTAGAGCATGGCGAAAGGGAGAGAGGTGTAACTATGACAGTTGCTGTAGCACATTTTGACACCGTCAAATTTCATGTAGTACTTTTAGATTCTCCCAGGCACAAGGATTTTGTTCCAAACTTGATCGTTGGTGCGTCTCAAGCAGATGCCGCAGTCTTAGTTGTGGATGCTTCTACAGGTGCATTTGAGACAGTGCAGGAAGACGAGCATTCAACATCATGAAATGGCTAAATAAATACTTAGTTCAAAACAGAGAGAGCAGTCTTTTTCCATCGTATTTTTAATGAAAACATGAATTGTTTTTTGCCCCCGAGTTCAACTGTATCATAGCGTTTAAAGACATCTGTCACAGCAGAAAAACAGGGTCAATTCACCTATTTTTATCTTCAGTTCTGATTCAGAAAGGATATGCAGCTACAGTTGTTGCCTCCACATTGATTATCATCGGATTTTATATGTAACGCTGCCCCTTTTCAGAACAGATGGACAGGAAATTGCGCATGCAGTGCTAGAACATCTTGCCCATGAAACTGGATGTCGTGGCTTGTTTTCTCCTCACTATCACCACCGCCACTTTCACGAATGATGCGGGCGCCCCAATAACAGATATTTACAATAAAAAGGGTTTTCTCTTTAGATATGGAATCGGGTGATGTCAACCCCGCCAGGGCACTAAATCCGGTCCTCATTCACGCCACAAAGACATCAACCGCAACAGAAAAATAGGAACCAATTTCCTATTTCAAGACCTCAGAAATCAAAAAGATCTGCGCTCCATGTTTATTAGTCATCAGAGGATTTTTAGAGGGACATTGTATTATTTTAGAATAGAAGGCTGTTCTCTTTTCTAATTTATTGTAATTGCAGTTCAAACAACGCCCTGATTGTTGGGTCGTTCTGTTGTTTTTGTTTTAGAATAGTTTATAAAAATAATCATTTGTAAAAGAGAGAGTTAGTGAGAAGGGAAAATTTCTGAGTGCTGAGAGCTGGTGGAGAACAGAGCTTACCATGTATAGTTTTTGGCAGAGAATTTAATGAAATTACACAGCTCTGACTTCTGAGTTTCCTGTGGTATGATAATTTAGCATAAGTTTTCCCTAGTTTCGTATGTAATCTGTTATGTTTCATTTCACTACATGATCATTTCTAACTGAACAAATGAAGTGTTTAGGTAAGAATTCATGCCTGCCATGCTCTGCCTATAAGTTTGTTCATGTTTAATGTTTTCCTCTGTTTGACAAGGATTCATCTCCTATGCCCTTGTCAGCTCCTCACCGGTCTTGCCATCCCATTTAAAATCTAGATTTGATGTTAAATTTCTTGCCTACCTTGCCTCAGTCGATAACCTGTGTTGTTCATTACATTTCTCTGTTTCAAGCTGTGATTTTGCCCATGCAGCCCAGAAAAACCCCTTTATTTAATTAAAAACCCCAAATCAATCTTTTTAATCAGTTTACTAGCCTAATATTAGTGTTACCATGTTGGTCATCTCATCCCATTGAAGATCTGCCGAGATTGACCGGAGAGAGCCTTCTGGTGCCCCGTAGGGCTAGCTACGAGGCTGAATGGTTTGATGTATCTTTGAGGTTTGCCTTTCTCAGCCTGAGGTGAAATTTCAAGTGCTAACACATCGCATCAAAACAGCCCATTTACAAGTCCGAACAATGTGGAATTGGCAAGGAAAAAATGCAAGAACGAATGTTGACCCAATGAAAGTAGCACAAATGGTTGCCAATGGAAATGCGACAATGCGATGAAATGAAGACGCCTTCGACATTCTTACAAGAACAATTTCAATCTTGGGAAATAAGAAGATAATTTAACCGCAACAGAACTCAAATATATCGCTGGAAAGTGAATTTTTGGCATAACAGATCAAGCTTTGGAAGCAACCTTCATACTTTTCAAACAAAGCTGTAAATTTAACGATGAAAACAAAGCGGCTGGACATGTCAAATACACCCTTTTCAATAGACTTTTAGTTTTGTTTTTGTTTTAATTTTAAATTAGAATTTATATTCCTTATTATTATATTAGTTCTAGTTATTTAAATTTAGTTTGTATATCAGATTTGGATTCTATTTTATTTAATTAAATCATTTTTATTAAAAATAAAAAATAAAAGATTTGTTGGTTTGAATTATAGGTGGAATGGAGGATTTGAAACCTCAGCTCAAGGAGAAGGAAACAAATTTATATGGTTATATAAGAAGCATGGATACAACAGCGAAAAGGTATTCAGACACAGGAGTTTTTACACTACAGGAAGGATTGTGATTCAGGAGAGGGGATTCTCTACTATGATTTAATTTGTGCTTATGCACTTATGTTTTGCACACAGAGAGTGATTGTAGAGATTGAAAGAGGGTTTTTGGCCTTGTTTTTTTTGCTTAGCTCTATTGTAGGAAGTAAGAGCATAGGTCTCAAATTCTCAAGGACTGTGTATTTTGTAAAAAGATTTGTCATTGTTTAAATGAATTTCCATTCATGTGTACTATTATCGGAATGCTGAATTTTTATTTTTATTTTTGTCTAGGTTTTGTAATTGATTTCGATCTTTATTTTAAATAGTATTTCTTGTTGATATCTAACACTATTGTTGGTTCAATTTTGATATGTTATTGAAGCTTTACAGGAGCTATCTCCAAGAGGCAGAACCAGATCGAATAGGCAGAACAAGATCGAATCTATAATAAATTCATTGAAGTATATATGAGATAAATGATAACTATTTATCATTTAATCGCAAATGTATTTTGATTTTTATTCCATTAATTAATATGAACTATTTCTTTTGGTTAATGGAAATCACCTGGTGAATTCACTCATAAACCAGTCCTTCCCCCTGTTTTATTTCATTTTCTCTCGGATTAGGAGAGGGCTATCCCGTTCTAGTTCAAGATAGGATTTTCGTTTTAAATTAGTTTTGCATTTGTAAATTAATCCTCATAAAGTCCTCTTTCGTTAGAGGCAAATATCCTAGTCCTGAGTGGCATGATTGAGCCCTTATATCAATCAAACTTCTTGACTGATTTTAATCTTTATTCAAAACATTAAAAAAATCAATCATGAGGATTAATGTAATATATTGTATATTAATTTATTTATTTTTAATCAATAACATTTAACATTTGAAATTACTTTTCTCATCTTTTTTAGAGTTAACTTTAGCATACTAATTACTAATTAGACATTAACTTTCAATAAATAAAAATAACCTAGAATAATTTTAATTTTAATTAGGTAGTGTATTTAACTAGATCTTATTTTAAATAAATGTTTCTTTAGAATAATAATAACATTATTTAGTTTAATTAACATTCATTTGCAGTTTATCATAGATATATTATAATCTTATAATAAACTATATTAAATATTTAGTATTATTGTTAGAACTATATTAGTGATATTTAGGAATATATTATAGAATATTATTAGTATAGTATAAGGTATATTTCTCTATATAGTATAATTAGTTAATTAGTATAATATCATAGGATATATTAGTTTAGATTTGACATATGAGATAAATATGAAATACTTTAGTACCTAACATGACTTTAATGATAGTGTAGTATTAATATAGCGTTACTCTAGGATTAATAAATAGTATTAAACTAACAAGTTTCATAGTGATAACATTATCATAGTGTCATATAAGATTAACAATTAATATTAACTTAATACCATAAAGTTAGTTAGGTTAGAATAAGTTAAGCTAATTGTAAGTCATAACTTAGTCTTGGCTTGGTTGAGCCCCAGATCAGCTTAAGGATCACTTTCTTGCCTAATCAGCAAGAGGGCTGATCTGATGTCTCTTCTCCATTGATGAATGAAAGTCATATTTTAAGTCATCAGAGATTGAGAGAAGGTAATTGGACCTAGTTAAACCAGTCGGAGCCACTAATTCAAACGGATAAGGGACGGTATTCAAGTCCCTGACCGGGTGGTTATCCCCTAATGTTGAGGCAGACATTTTTGGCCCTCAACAGAACCGAACCCATCAAATCTTTGAAACTAGATCTGACGCTGTAGCATTGTATGTATGCATCCAGGCATGTGGGGGGCTACCTGAAGGGCCACCTCCTCATCAGGTCTGAAACATCTCACACATACCCGGGAATCACTAGTACAATCTGCTGCATCACTGGACCATCAAGTGTATGGATCACAAACATGAAACGACCAAGTCAAAGGGCATTAATGAGACCCTCTACTCGATCCAAGGTGTCGAATAAGAATGGAAGTTGGAACCGAGATACATCGCCCTCTAGGCCATTCTTCTGGTATAAATGACCTGATGTCAATAGAATAGGTCCCATGATAGATGAGGCAATGAGGATCCTCGTCAAAAGTGTGAGGGAAAATAGTAATGTAATTGATGGACTAATACCAGGGATAATGGGGAAAGGGGATTGAGGGACAAACATACAACTACCCTTGTCAGAGCATAAAGTGTTGGAAATAATACTGAGAAGGGGGGGTGAATCAGTATTATCATATCAATAATTTAATTTCCCAAATAGATTTGTATATGCTACTTCAGTTAAGTGAACTAGCGTGTATACGCGACTGTACTTAAAGCAACCAACGTATATGCAGAGAACTTTTGATTTACCCAATTTATCATGCATTGAACTTTAACCAGTATATCAGAGATTTATTAAACAATGCAGTAAAAGCATAATAAAGCATCACACATAAGCAACACACATGAACACCAAGATATAAGGTGGAAAATCAATGTGGGTGAAAACCACCTACTGTTGTCATCTCTGTCTTCTTTTAATAATAAGAAAATATGTTTACAATCTTGTATTGGTGCACACTTATACCACTACGCAGGCTTCTACCTACAAAATGTTACAACCGTCTCTTGTTCTACAGCTTCTACTGGAAGGGAGCTACAACCCCCTAACTCGTGTAATAGCCGATATGTTTACTAGTACATAGGCGACGACCTACAGAAGGCTACGACCTTCTTTCTTCCTCCAAGGACCACATTTCATAAATTTTCAAACTGGATCCATCAACAACATCATAACTGCAATTCAATAATCAAATACATCTGCATCAACCAATCACTGAGACTCAATCATCACTTTCTGAATCAACCACAACCGAATCAATCAATCACTTTGACAACCCATCATTAAATCACAATCAATCTAATCATTTAGAATACTGTCACCAAAATACAGTAACCAGAACCCAGAACTCTGCAACAGCAAATAGAAACAACTGAAACATACTTTATAAGGTATACGCTACTTCCATGTGTCAAACATGCGTGTATACGTGTTTTTCTCAAAACCAACTAGCGTATACATCTGCAAATATTAATTCATAATTTTACAGCTATTCCAGACTTCAGTTATACCCAGATCATAATATTTACAGAATAACACATGCGTCAATATTAAGATCTAGACTATACATGATCAAACCACATAATCATAATTCATTTCAAGCCTTAAGATCTCGATCCATCATTAGATCTTATCCTTCATCAACCGCTAAGGTTCATCCTTGGTTCAGATCCATCACAACACCATAAGCAAATAACATGCATACTAGATCTCACACTTCATCAAATATTTGATACTTGCACACCTAGCCTAATGATCTTCTCCTCATTTTATAGCTTTAGGCCTTTCTCAACACCATGGACCAAAACCACTTAGGACCAAATACCTAGGGTCAATACCCCAAACCAGATACCTTGGACCAATACCATGGATCAAAATACCATGGACCAAATACCTCAGACCAAAACTTAGTTTTCCAAGGTATACGCGCTTTTCCTTCTATGAAAGTGCATGTGTACGTATACGCTACTTGTGGTCAGTGAACCTGTGTGTATACGCAGCTTGGTCAAAGTGAACCTGCATATACCTCTCTTTCTTCATTATGTGTAGTCTGATCTATAATTCTTTGTTGTTAACCTGTTGTACTATGATCTTTCATCTAAGTGAGTTTCCATCAAGGACAACACCTGTATCATTCTTCTGGTATAAATGACCTGATGTCGATAGAATAGGGCCCGCGATAGATGAGGCAATGAGGATCCTCAACTAAAGTGCGAGGGAAAATAGTAATGTGACTAATGGATTGATACCAGGGATAGTGGGGAAAGGGGACTCGGGGAAAAATAGACGACTACCCTTGTCAGAGCAGAATTTGCATGGTTGACCTGGCAACAACTGACTCAACTCTAGAGGGCATGGGGACAGTATGATTGGAGGCAAAAATGGGCAACACGGGATGAATGGTATGTAAATATGGATGGAATACTATCACATGATATGATGGGGAATGAAATAGACTCCAAGAATACAAGGGTGATTCATTGCAGATGCTCTGAACAAGGAGACTCGATGACGCTGCCACACAGACTAGGCCCGGTGGGGACCATGAAAACATGAGTAAATGATGCTTACTCATGACGAAAATTGAAATATGGTATGAAAAGTACTAAGAGGAGGTGGACCTCAAAGTACAACTGTCACTTTATGACGAAATTCGATTTTGAGAGGCAACGAAGTGACCCTTCTTGGAAAAACGACTTCCTACTGAAGTGTCAAATCATCAAGAACTGAGGAAGACCCAATATAGAGCTCAATGAGAAATTTCTAACGGTGTTGACAGTTTGTCAAACTAAGTTACGGTTTGGTCACAAAGGGCAATAGAAGACAAACTGACCATCGGAATCGGGATGTACAACTTTCAGATAAGTGGCCTTACTTGTCTCAAGATGGCCTTAATGCTTCTTGGAACGATGGTTCCTGGTGAAGGATTAAGGTAAGAGGAACATGATAATGAACTACTAGAGGAGGTATAGAAACATTCTCATCCACTAAGTCAACATGGGGACTACTTGGACATAGAGTAGAATATTTGAAGATATGGTATCAAACTTCAATGATATGCGATGTGCATATGGCTCGCCAGAGAGGTCGGTAGGACAAACTATCCAAGGAATGGGAGGATAATCGACCATACCTAGATCCAGTGGGATCTAGGCCAAGACTTAACTGAGAAGATGGCTAGGGGAAAACCATCATTCCCCCGAGCATGGGATGTTGATCTAGTATGCAAAGGTGGGAATGATGCCCCCTAGCAGGAGGATTTTGTGGAGCACCATTTTGTTCCGAGTGCTCGAAAAAGGGATTCAAGCATCTTGGCCCAACTTGGCACAAGATCCTCCAATGGATGATAAGGAGATGTAGGGGCCTATGTTCTCCCCAGAATGTTATGGCCGCACTCGATCTATTTAGAGTTATGGGTTCCAAACACTTATCTGATACATAATATGATTATGAATTTTATATGAAAATGATGGTTCGTCATTTTTCGATTATCTTCTGTGGTATACATGTGATAGATGCCAATCTAGAATGTTGTTTTCAATGGTATCTACATATTGATTTTGGGCTCTAGGCACATGACTGAATGTAATGGTTTCAAATTCACATACCAGTAGCTTCACTCATAGATATTTTCCAAATAGGACTTGGTTATGCACATGATGCACACCATTCAATTGCATGACAAGTAGCAAGGAATCTAAACGAACATGAAGATGAAGGATGCGATGAGTGAGGGCATCGACTAACAAACCTATCACTACATCATATTCGGCCTGATTATTGGTGGAAAATCTAATGCACATGCTATTTGAGAGGACTAACATATGCAAGGGGGTAAAAATGGCCCAGGTTGCTGAGGCTAGATTCCAAGAGAAGCGACTCGCACCATCGGCATGGTTGATATACGGTGTGGATGATGGATCCATCTAAAAGGTGCAAAATAAAATGGATGAGATGATGAAATCTACCTAACTTTATGGCGGAAATAGAGACACGCAAATCAAAGGGATGTGCTATGAGCAATAGTTCTGGAGATAGAGCGCATTGGGATAATTAGGAAGGAGATGGCCTTCGAAATCCTCTTGAAGGAATGCCTCCTCACTCAAGTGTAGGGGTAATCATGGGTAGACATAGCTTCCATGGTGTCCTCATCAGGTTGGGTGATGGGCGAACGTGAGGAAGACTAACTAGATGATGTGGAGGCATTACCTGGTGCATCAACCTAAGAAATAAGGTTCACATGTGCATCATCTTGAATGGCAGACTATGGACTGGTAGACGGAGGCTCTACTAAACTTGAGACCTCAGATTCTGTCGAAGAAGGTTTTATAGAAATGTGCACAGCAACCTCAGGAAGGTTTTTCAGCGAGGAACTCAAGGATGACGACAGGTAACGCATGGGGCCTGTAGTGTCCATCATCTCAACATCGGGGTGAGGGATCACAATAGTGGGCCAGAGTTTCCCTGTTCTGGTTGACTGGTGGTACCAGAATCCACAAGTAGAGGAGTAGAGGCTCTATTACGAGTGGCCTCGTATTCACGAATTTCCCCAAGGCAATCGCGAAATTCATCGAGGTGAGGGCAAAAATGGGAATAGTGACCATGAAGATCACACAAGGCACAAGGGTGGTTTGTGCGAAGTGTTTTGAGTTTCTTAGGTGGGACCAGTATGTTAACATGGACTTTTGGAATATTCGACTCAGGGAATGCTTCATGAACCAATTGTTTAAGTTGAGGAAGTTCAGGACAATTGTTGGTGGCGTGCCTAAAAAATTCACACAAAGTGCATGGCTTTGGGGCCTTAGGGGCTGGAGGAGTTTGGGGAGTCGTGTCCTTTGAATCTTTCTCTTTGGCTTTGCCCCCCTGGCCAGCTGCTTTCGCAATAGGAGTTGGTTCCTATGGCAGTTGTGATGGTATTGAAGCAGCGGCAGGGGTCATGGGGACTGGTTGAACCGGGGTCAAAGCATGATATGGTCTTGGCTGACTAGGTGGAATGTTTACAGGGGGATCGATGTACCATATTGGGATCCCGAGAGTCATGTTAAGAAGGACTAGCGAAGCCATGACAGGTACAGAAAAAAATCCCAAAGGGGGGAATAAGAAAGCTATCTGGCCAGCAAGATAATGCTCCAGCAGAATAGCTCCTTAATGGTTGAGACCTGGAGGAACAGTTCCTAGAGGGAACATAGGAGAGGCACCCACAAATGGAGGAGGTACCAGGGGAGTGGATCCAAAGGGTTTAGCTGGAAGAGCAACAACAAGATGCTGGGAGCTGGTTGTTGGTCAGGTGTACCAGATTGCTTAAGGGCAACCTATGACGCTTGTAACATGCAAACACTCATGGAAGTAGGTTCAGAAATGGGAGGGGGAGGACCAGGGAAGGCACCCAACAATGAGGAATCCTTATAGACTCCGGGCGAGACACTTGTGCAAGGGTTTGACGACTATTTATCAAACACTGACGAGATTATGGACTTGAGGGAGGTCACGGATACCGGCTCATAGTAAGTCAACTGATCAATGGTAATGATCTTCCCTTCATGGGGGAAGAACATCTTGCGAAACACCACAAACAAGATAACTGACATGGCGTATGTGTAACTATGACCTAAGAAAATATTGTAATCCAAAGGGGCATCGATGACTTCGATATCGACATGGACAGTCTTGCCCGCAAGGGTCACTGGATAGTTGCGGTACATGCCAAGGGGCTGGGAGGAGTGTCCATCCCAAGCACGCAAGGTGATGGTGGAGAGGGACAACTCGGGTGACTTGAGTTGTTTCCAAATAGCAACGGACATCACACATGTGGATGCACCTTCGTCAATAATGCATCTGTAGATAATGGCATTACGAACTCTAACTGGTATCTAGAAAGCAACAGATGAAGGTAATGGGGGGTTCTCTGATGTATCAACCGAGAAGACGATCAAACATCGTCAAAAGGATCCATTACACCCAAGGCAGTTAGTAGAGCCTTCTTTTGGGAAGGGCATGACTGGAGGACATCCAGTGTCGACATGGCAGCAATTGACTGCACCAAGTCGGCTACTATACTGTATGTATGGGTAGCTCTGTTAGAAGCTGCATTACGACGTAATGGTCAATTTGGGATCTTGGGAATGGCCTCAACTTTTGGTTGAGGGATTTGTAAAGGACCATTTGGTGTCGTAAGAGGCTTAGCGGACACTTTGGTTTTGGATTCGGCAGCTGACGAAGTGGAGGGCTTGTCATACTGATGCGACCGAGTTTGTAGGTTGATATTGGAGGGGTTAACATCATCATAGTTCATCATCAGGGTCTGGTAGTCACTGGGACCAAAAGCTTGGGGGAGGTGGTCTGCTTGACCTGGCTGAGGTTGAGCAACAACAAATCCTTGCTGAGGGAAAGCATTTGTGAGCATGGCCAGTTGAGGTGGTGCACGATTCTGAGGCAATTATTGACGTCGAGAAGTTGCTTGTGTATGTTTTAACCCCGTACAGAAATTACCTGCATACAAATTCAAAAACACAGAAAATAAACAATGCGAGAGCATAACACATATACACAGATATTTTCCCCTGGATCCGAAAACCAGGACTACCAACTTGATTTTTCACTATGTTCCTTTCAATGTTACAATACATATTTATACATGTCGAAGCATCCAATACCATGGACCGAAAACCATCCCATCCAAAACCATGTGCGAAAAACATGCACAAAAGCATAGGTAGGTCCGCCCAACCTAATATAGGGTCCAAAAACAAAATTTTCTGGGGCGCTGCCTCAGACCCCATAGAGTGGGGTTACTTGCACCCCTCAAACCCCCTATGACTCCCCCCACAACGCAATCGACGCAATGAAGGGGGGGCTCCGCCCCCCTTGTAACTGCCCAGTTAACTATGTGGGCTAGTTGTGGAAAGAATATAACACAACCCAATAGCTTGAGCTTCCCATAGTTGGCGCATCTGATGTAAAAGGGGACACTCATGTGTGTAGTGGCCATGTACACCACAACATGCACAAGGATTATTCATATGAATAGCCTTGCTTTGCTTGGGTTGGCCACCCTGTTGCTGGTTGTTAGTGTTAGGTTGGCTCCCCTGGGGTTCACTAGGTTGGTGATGAGCCTCATCATTGGGTAATTATATGGGCCTTAATTCACCTCCTAGATTAGTCAAACCAACTTTTCTCATAACTTATTACATGTTTTTTATTATATTTTGTTTAGGACGTGAGTTAGAGTTGGATATTATGCTTAGTGAACTAATATGAATTGAATGCAGGAGTAAAGGAGAAAATCAAGGAATTTTGGCAAAGACTAAGGTCAAAACTCGAATGGGACAAGGGAGAGGAATTGTAGGAGGTAAAGCCTCCTCATTTACTACTCCTCAATTTGAATATTCCTCCATTCATCACATCAGCCAGGAGTGAAAACAACCAAGTCATGAGGATTAGAAGGTAGCCAAGCAAGTGAGAGACAAAGCACCAGTTTATCTCGAGTTTGGGAGTCGAGCCTCCCTAATTTTAAGGAAGTCGTTGGGGACTTTAGTTTTATAAGTAGAGAGGCCTAGGACCTCAGTAGGATTCAAATTTTTATGTAAAACCCTAAGCTATTTTCGAGCTGCAATACTTATGAAAGTTCTACTGATGTAATTTGATGTTTTGGTAATAAGAATTAGTTTTGTTTTGAGCCAGCACTGAGTTACTTCATAGGGTTGAAACTCTTGGGTTAGGACCCAACCCTAGCAGCCAAGGCTCCTCTTTCTTGTACATGTATTCTTAGTGTATTTTCATAGCTTCATTGTTAATTTGCTTTTAGATGCATTTCCATTACAAGTAGTGTAGATTAGATTGGTTGTTTATTAGTTTGCTTCCATTGTGCCTTACGTCAAGTAGCAGGTTAGCAGGGATAAAAAAAGATCACCACAAGGTTTTTAGTAGGTGTCTCAACCTCACTTCCTTCCTCTGGATATTGACTTGAGGAAGGGACCCCTAAGCAGCCCCAAAAAAAACAAATTTCTAGTTCTTTTATGAGCTTTGGAGTTTGTTGTCTTTAAATTAGTATTTGGTTAGTTTTGCAAGGTATATTTCCATTGTCACCTTTTTCATATTCATCTCTGCAGTAGATCTCATCCATGCTTTCATTCCTTTCAGCAACTTTCCTCATGCATAGTGTAGGCAGTTAATTCATTAATTCTGCTTTTCTAGTTTATGAAAATGTTTCTTGTTTGCATAGATTTTTGGAAGACCTACATGTTTTATGTAGGGTAGGTGCTTCAGGAGGAGACTAAGATTTAATATCCAGTAGCCACCTTCCACTCCATCCACCTTAGCCATCCCTTGTTTTCACCATCACCTTCACTAGTTTTTCATCATTTTTCATAGAAATCCTTCCAAGCACATTGAGCAAATCCAGCCATCTACTATCTTTGATGTTGACTCCTGAGTGATCCTAGACCTTATCCCACTCCATTCCACCCATAACACACCTTTCCTAGGCCTTCCATCACCTCCAACACCTCACATTTTTCTCTCGGCTATATCTTGTAGGTTTACAGGGGATCCTATAGGGGTCTAGTACATCCTATAGGTTTTCCTGAAATGGCATGTTTTAAGGTCGAATTGATGGAAAACCTCTAAGAAGTCACCAAAAGCCTCCCAAGGGTCTTCCAAACCATCCAACCATCTCATAACCCTTCCAGCCATCCTCAAACATCCTTAATTCACCTGCCACATCCACAGAAGCAATTAGTTTGCATACTTGATTTTGCATAAAAAGACAAAAAAGAAAAAATAGATTTAGTTCAGTCTCTTTACTTGCATATTAGTGATGTTTGATGCTTCTTACTTCTATAACATAGAGAGTAGCATTTGTTTTATGTTGATTTATCATTCTTTCCAAGCATAGTTTCTTAGTGGTTAATTAGGAAATGGTGTGATTTAGCATTACATGTCGACTCTCTCCATTATTGCAGTAGAGTAACTCTCTCTTAGAGTAGATTTACCTTTCTTCCATCAAAGAATCAAGCTTATTCTGACTCCATAGAAGTCTAGCTTGGAACCCCAGTGGTCTCTCGCCAGCTGAACAGTGACAACAGGTAGAACCATCACTTTTACTTATGTATATAGCACTGTCACCTCCAAGTTTGTATGAACCCTAGGTTGATAAAGTAAAGCTGGTAGCCTAGGAGCTGCAGCATCCTTACTGCAATACTGATGCTCATCACTTTTTGGCGCCATTTTCGGGGAGCTTTCTAAGTAAAATGTGATTACTGCTTTCTTTTCTTCTATTTATTGTCTTCAATATTCTACCATTAGTTTATTTCTGCAAAAGTAATCTAGTTGTTTCCTTTCTTCCATTTTGCATTTTCTACTTTCCTTTCCACTTTACAAGCAAGAGTTCAATTCAAAAAGTAGCTTTTTCATTCTATCAATAATTTTTCATTCAATCAGCAATTTCAATTCTGTAAAGTACTTTCAAAGTTTGACAAAAAATACAAAACCAAACCAAAATATTTCCTTTCATGCCTCGTAGGAATAGGGACAACTTAGGGAGATTTTTTCCAGATACCCCCACTGCATCAAACATCCAACCTTCGCTCTTCTTCAGTGGATGTGAACTAAAGGAACCCTTAGGTGAGCAACCTGACATATTTGAAGAACCTATAGGGGAAGAAGAAGAAGAAGAACCCATTCCTATTGAACCAATGGCTGAAAACATAAATGACAGAGGGAATAGAGAGAGAGTTGAGGGTGCCTTCCCCATCAAGGAAACCAATGGGAACACTAAGATGAAAAATATAAGCCCCTATGCCCTACCTCCTTTCCATGGCCTGACAGTAGAGGACCCCGACACTTTCCTATTTTAGTTTGTTGTTATATATCGAACCTATGACTATGCAGATGATGAGAAAAAGTTAAAACTATTTCCATATACCCTCAAGGATGCAACATTGCATTGGTTCATGGGTTTACCTAGAGATAGCATCACAACTTGGGATCATATGCAGTAGGCCTTTAACAAAAAATATCGGGACTATTGTTGATCAAAGGATACTAAAGAAGAAATTTTCAGGATGACCATAGGCAATGATGAATCCCTAGAGGATTACGAAGAAATATTCTAGCTTAGTTACAAAAGGGCCAGGTGCACACTTGACCCTAAGTCACTAAAGTTGATCCTGCTTAGGGGAGTAAGGGAAGACTTGATGGATACCCTACATTTGTTAGCAGGAGGATATATCTACCAATTACCCTATGAGGATATCAAGATTGTCTTTAGAAACCATTCTAGGGTAGCTAGGAAAAAGGGTAGGGGTTGTCAACCTATGGTTAGTACATCGTCTTCCAACTCATCCATCAAGGGTGAAATTGGAAACATGCTGGAAGATTTCAAAAGTGAGATGCTGCAAACCATTGCCTTGCAAATGGACACCATGCACATTAAGAGGAAGCAGGAGGAAGTAGAGAGATCCTTGGCCATTTTTTTTCCTAGATGCACCAGGAGGCATCCTAGGAATGAATATCCATTGAACTCTATTAAAATTTGCTCAGTCTAGTTGTATATCAAGGAGATGAATGGGTCACTGAGTAGCTCTGCTACAATAACCAGAGGAGACCTCATGGGTCTAGGCCATACCAGTAGGGCATGCAAGGATCGTCCCATGCATATTACAACCCAACCAAACCAAAACCATACCTTCTTGGGGACCCCCTTCTCATCCTTTTGGTATACACCCCCTCCTTAGTCCTTTGAATCTCTATATTACTCCCAGCCAGCCAACCAGTCATTTCAACCTTATGCTCCACCACAACCTCAGTGGAATGCACCGCCCCAAGGGTGGAGGCCCCAATACAACAATGCTCCAGCTCTATTGCCTCCACCACCTGCCCAACCACAACTGATACACTCTGCTCCACCCAAGAAACCCCAGATGCCTGCCCAATCAAATCTGAACCCGAACAATAGGTAGGCTCAACAAGTATATAGTGGAGAGACATCATATCCAACTTATGCTGTGGAAATCCAGGAGATTAACCTGAGATCTGGGAGAGTTCTCCCAGATAAACAACCTCCACCTCCACCTAGGGAGGTTGAGGAAGACAGAGAGGAAAGCAATCTTAAATTGAATCCACCCTTTCCTGAGAGATTAGCCCAACCACTCCAGCCTACCCCGTAAGAGACTAAACTTCTGGGAGAATTGAAAAATCTATGTGTAAAGATTCCACTTCTCCAAGAAATAAAAGATGTTCCTATTTACAATAAGTTGATTAAGGAGAAGTGCTTCAAGCATCCAGGGAGATGAAGAAGGGATTCCCCTACCATTAATGTCATTGGATAGTTGTCTGACTTAATGCTGGGGCAGGTAATCTGTCCAAAATATTTGGATTGTGGAAGCCCTGTAGTAGATGTGCACATCAATGGCACCATTGTCCCACACAATCTGATCGATCTTGGGGTTGCCATTAATGTGATGACCAAGGACACCATGCTCAAGCTCAACCTCCAAGGTTCATTGAGGAAGACCACAATAGTTCTGCAACTTGCAAACCACTCCACAGTAACCCCTAAGGGGATTGTGGAGGATGTGATGGTCTCTATTGACTCTTGGGAGTACCCTGTAGATTTCCTAGTTCTCCAGCCTAAGGTTAAGCTTACTGTTTACCCTCTCATCCTTGGGAGACCATGGTTTGCCACTGCCAATGCTTACATTAGCTGCAGATTTGGGAATATGACCATCAATAATGGGAATATGTCCTGCTCAACCTTCTCTAGAGCATGATTTACCTTTATGGTTGGATAAGTAGGAAGAAAATGAAGTTTATTCCACCCAACTTTATACTTTAGAAACAACTATGGGAGGAGGACAACAGGATGAGGATGACTTGATTGAACACCTACTCCAAAGTCCAACTCCCAGTTCATTTCCCTTAGAAGAAGCAGTAAAGGAAACCCAAAACAATCTTGCAATTGACTTATGCTTGGCCAATTCCAACCCACTCTGTGTCAAAACCATAGAATTTTTCCCGGAGAGAACCTTGAAAATCAATCCATCTCTTTCTGCTCTCCAAGAAGAGAAGTTATTCAACATGCTGAAGGAAAATCTAGAAGCCTTTGCTTGGAGTTACAAAGAAATGAACGAAGTACACTCCTCAGTGTGTACTCACCACATATACATCAAACAAGGTTGCAAGTCAGTTCAACAACCTCAAAGGAGGATGAATCCAACTCTTAAAGATATAGTCAAAGAAGAACTGCAAAAACTGCTAGATGCTGGATTCATTTACCCTATCTCTGATAGTGATATGGTCTCTCCTTTGGTGTTAGTTCCAAAGAAAAATGGTAAGTGGAGAATTTGTGTCGACTACAGGGAGTTGAAAAAAGCCACAAAGAAGGACCATTTCCCTCTAACCTTCATTGACCAAGTGCTAGATGGCCTAGCAGGGAAAATGTTTTTCTCTTTCCTAGATGGATTCAATGGGTACAACCAAATCCAGATCAGCCCGGAAGACCAGGATAAAACCACCTTCACTTGTTCTTGGGGTAGTTTTGCCTATAGGGTCCTTCCTTTTGTCCTATGCAATGCTCCTGCCACTTTCCAGAGAGCAGTCCTGAGTATTTTCGCCAAATTAGTCCATGATGTGGTGGAAATTTATATGGATGATTTTACACCTTATGGCTGTGATTTTCAAGAAGCTTTGTCTAACCTAGGAAAAGTACTGCACAAATGCATTGAAATGAACTTGTCTCTCAGTCCCAAAAAATGTGAATTCTTGATGACTGCATGGACTATGCTAGGTCATTCAATATCTCAACAAGGACAGCAGGTGGACCCAAACAAAATATCTATCATCCAAAGGGTCCCACCTCCTCAAAAGCAAAGGGATGTCAGAATATTCCTAGGGCTAGCTGGATACTACCGAAGGTTCATAAAGGACTTCAGCAATTTGGCCTCTCCTTTATTTGGATTTTTGGCCAAGGAATCTGAGTTTATATGGTCAAAAAGTTGTTAAGAGGCCTTAGATATCCTAAAGGACAACTTAACCACTGCACCGATTCTCCAAGGTCCAAATTGGGCCCTCCCCTTTCATATTCATTCTTATGCCTCACACAAAGCCATAGGAGCAACCCTAGGTCAAATAGATGAAAAATTGCCTTATGCTATCTATTTTATTAGTAATAATTTGTCAAAGGCTGAACTAAATTACACAGTGACCAAAAAGGAACTCTTGGTTGTTGTGCATTCATTGAACAAATTCAGGCATTATATTACAGGCTATCAAAAATTTGTGCATACTGACCATGTTGCAATATAATATTTAATGAACAAACCAGATGTGAATGAATTATAAGATGGTTACTTTTATTACAGCAGTTTGATCTAACCATTGTTCATAAGCCTAGTAAGGAAAATGTTGTTGCAGACTTTTTGTCTAGAGTAAATTTTTCTACAGGTGAAGAAGAAATGGTTGATGACTAGTTACCAGACGAGCAATTATTTTCTATTTTAGTTCTCTCTCCATGGTTTGTTGATATAGAAAACTATTTGGTATCAGTACAGTTCCCACCGAACTTGTCCTCCAAAGAAAAGAGCAAGATAGTAAGGAAGAGCACCCCCTTCACTTGGATTGGGGGAAATCTCTTCAAACTTGGCCTAGATCAAATCTTGAGAAGGTGAGTCAGGGAGGAGGAAGTCTTTGACATCCTTCTAACTTATCATGATGGGCCTTTTGGAGGTCACTTTGCAGCAAGGAGGACAACATTCAAGGTGTTACAAGCAAGCTATTATTGGCCCACTCTTCATTAATATGTGAAAAAATATACTAGTCAGTGTGATCAGTGCCAAAGGATGGGAAGTCCTACTCCAAGAGATCAAATGCCTCTACAGCCTCAAGTGATTTTCGAGCCATTTGACAAGTGGGGCATGGACTTCATTGGGCCTATTGACCCTCCCTCCAAGAAAAAATAGTACATTATTGTGTGCACTGATTATTTGACTAAGAGGAGTGAAACCAAGGCAATTAAGGCAGCAACAAAGGAGAAGGTGGTTGAGTTCCTAAGGGAGAATGTATTCTACAAATTTGGGTACCCTAGAGAGCTGGTCATAGACCAAGGCAACCAGTTTACCTCCAACATGATTGAAGACTTGCTCAGCCAGCACAAGATCAAGCATAGAACCTCCACTCCCTATCATCCACAAACTAATGGGCAAATGGAGGTGACCCACAAAGCACTGGAGGGCATCTTGACCAAAGTGGTAAGTAGCAGTAGGAAGGATTGGGCAGATAGACTAGTTGAGGCCACCTAGGCCTATAATACCACATGGAAGACCACCACTGGATTCACACCCTATGAGCTAGTCTATGGGAAAAGGGCCTTGCTATCCATTGAATTTGAGTATAACACATTAAGGATGGCAGCCCAACTAGACCTAGATCTCAGCAGTGCACAAAAAGAGAGATTTTTCCAGTTGAATGGTTTGGATGAATTCAGAATGCAGGCCCTCCTACATATAGAGGTAGTTCAACTTAAGAGGAAGATCTAGCATGATAAAAACATCAAGGAGAAGCAATTTCAGGAAGGTGATTGGGTGTTTCTATATGATTCTAGGTATAAAGACTTCAAGGGCAAGTTAAGGACAAGATGGCTAGGACCTTATGTTGTGGAAATATGTCATGATAATGGTTCAATGCAAATCAGAACCATAGATGAAGAGGTCATTCCTTTGCTTGTTAATGGACACTGATTGAAAATTTACAAGAGATCTTTATCAAAACAAGATTTCATTGATGATATCAATAAAACGGTTATGATAGTGGAGAAATTTCCAGATCCTCCCTCGTCAAATCACTGAGAAAAAGAAAAAAGAAAAATAAGGACTTGGGTGAAAACCTCCATGAGGCACCTAAGTCCCATCATTGGGTTGAAAACCTCTTGAGGCGGCCCAGTGGTGTTAAAACAAAAAAAAGAGAGAAAAAGCATGGAACAAGAAAGATCCCTGGGTGAAAACCTCTCTTGAGGCGCCCAGGCAAAACAGCTAGGGTGAAAACCTCTCAGAGGTAGCATAGTTGTTTAAAAAAAAAAAAAAAATCATGAAATTTCCATTTGCAAGTCAGCAAGAAGAACAGTCAAGGAGCAAAGGAAGATCACAAAGATACCCCTGTCATTCACATCTTTATTTTTCCACTCATTACCATTCATTCCTGCACCATTTTTGTCGTCTTTTTCCACTCCGTTGCTTCAGGTTACAAGGGTCTATGTTTTCTACAGGATCCCCTGAAAACCTATAGGATGATCCTGTAGGAATTATAGTGACCCATAAATCCTACAGGAGGCATTCCTAAGGCAAATGAATGAATTTCTAGGCCAATAAAATTCACCCCCTTCATCATTCAATCACCATACCTTGTCCACCATCATCACCCCTACACTCACCATTAAAAATAAAATCAATTTCAAGAGTTTGTCTTTTTTTTTTTTTTAGTCTTTGAAAAGAAGGGAAACAGGGAGGAATAGAGAAAATCACCTTAGTATTCCTTGTTCTCCACACTCCTATTCTTTCTCTCCATCCATATCACCATCCTCACAACCCCAGCAAATAGAATGATTAAGATTTATGAGGGAGAAGCGGCTACAGAACATCCTGTAGGAAATCATGTAGCAGCCTATCCCACAGAATACCAATCATAACAGCAGCAAACCTCTAGCATGATGATCCAAGAGCTCCAAAGCAACACCACCACCATCATCTTCAACCACAAGTACTTGCACAAACAAAGGAGTCATTAGCAAATAACAAGAGGAGGAAATAATAACATGCAGCCAAGACACACAGCAGCACCTCTGGTCTTCGACAACTACAACAAAGCATTGGCACCATAGGTAAGTATCCTGCTCACTCTCTCATATGCATCATGTAGTCAAAAAATGTAAGGGTTACGAGTAAGTTGGTTTATAAGCGAAATGGTGGCCAGTTAACTTGGCCACCTTCGTTCAGTCAACAGATACACAATAGAGTGTCCTCTCACATGTGGCAGCAGTCAACTCAAAGAAAGAGAGGGAGAAGGACAAAAGAGGTTAAAAATATGGATGCATAAGGTGGGAGCTAATTACGAGGAGTGGGGAATGATGAGGTGGTAGTGGGGACCGACGGTCCAAAAATGGAAACATACCTTTGTTTCGAACACACCACCTCACCCCGAATAACCATAAGAGGAAATAATCATCGTCCCCATGCATTCATGCATTCACTTCCTCGAAGCTCACTCTCACAGGTCACTCTCATACCTAGGAAACCCACTGGAAGAAAAACTCCATCATTTTACTGCACAGGAATTCCTACAGGATTGCACAGGAATTCCTATAGGATCATGCATAGGAATTCCTACAAGATACACAGAGACTATCTATAGGATTGTCCAAGAGGGGTTTCAGAGGGGAAAACATGGGAGTTGGCCATTGCAAACAATATGAAGAGGTAGGCTATGTAATTACATCCCTCTTTACAAAGTAATTGAACCAGAAATCCTCTAAGTTTGAGAGAATTTATAGTTGTGTAAGGGAATTACATAAACAGTCATTTATGTTTTGGTTCTGCATTTGAAAATTTTCTCAACCCTCTCATCTCCTCAAACTTCACCAACCAAGATGACAGGAGGGTTTAATAGGAGGGAGCCCATCAACACTGTGAGAATCCAACAACACCCCCAAGTGCTTGAAATCTTCACAAGACATAATTGGATGGGGTTTTTTGAAAAATTCAGAGGGTATGATGATGAGGTGGCTCGAGAATTTTCTCTCTCCCTCATTCCACTCACCAAAATCCATGCCACTATTGTGATAAGGGGCCTCTCTATAGAACTCACCCCTGAGCTCATCAGCAGAGTCACCACACTTCCCCTAGAAATACCATGGAGGAAAGAAGACAAAGGAGATAGCCAAGTTTCCAAAAAGAAATTCTTTTTAGAAGGTAAGGAACCCACTGAGGAAAAAAATGGAGTAAGGAGGGAAAGTCTGCCACATCCATGGAATAAGGTAAGCTACCAACTGATCAAATACATTTCATGTGAGGGTAGGTATAGTGTGGTCTATGGATATCATTTTAGGCTTCTTGAAGAATTGAGATTTGGAGCAGAAACACCCCCTCACCAAAGGCTCAGCATACCATACTTCATGTTGCAATCACTAATAGACTCAAGCATCAAAGTGTAGGAGGGAAATTCCCAACAGTTAGCTCACCATGGGTTAATTAGGATCCTTATAGAAAATGCCCTCCAAAACCACAAAATCCCTATAACATGGTCAGTTTTCAAAGACATGGCAGCAGAGGATGACATCAAAGCTCTCACATATGATGTTAGTCCTACTGTCAGTGAAGAGGGAGAGGGAAAAAATGAAGCAGAGGAAGAAGAAGTAAAGCAGGAAGAGGAAGAAATAGAAGGAGATGAAGATGATATGGATGAAGAAGGAGAGGAAACAGAAGAAAATGAGGAAGATGAAGAAGAAGATGGGAAAGAGAAGGAGGATGATGAAGAAACAGAGGAGGATGTTAAGGAGGAAACTGATAAAGATGTTGAAGATCTACAAGAGGAAGAAGACATGAAGGACATAGGTGAAGAAGGCAATGGAAAAGAGGGGACAAAAAATAAGGAGGAGTCACCTAGGGTGTCTCTAGAACCCACTAAGAGAGAGGAAGTAGCTTCCCTCACTACTCTTAGCACCCCCATCAAGTAAAAAGGAAAAAGACAAAGGTAGACCCCCTTATATTTCAGGACAAGGAAAAGCACAAGAATAAGACAGGGGAAACCCCAAACATCAACCAAAATTCATATTGTAATTGAAGACTCCCCTACACAAAAGGAAAAAATGCCTTCCCCTAAGTCTCCTATCACCTATGTGAGAAGGCCTAGTACGAGATCAACCTCCTCCAAGGGAAAGGCAATCCTACAGGATACACAACAGAATCTACAGGAAGCAGAAGCAGTCCTATAGGATACTCTGTTGAACCTACAGGAAGCACAAAAGTTGTAAAGGGAGGTAGGGGAGCAGCAAGAAACTAAAGAAGAGGACCCAGAGACAAAATAACCCAGCCCCCAACCTAACTTGGACTCCTACTACAAGTTTATTGAAGGAGGCAGGGTCATACCTCAAAAATTTGTTATCCCACTATTCTTCAAGCTTGAGAAGTAGAGGGCTAGAACTCACTGATGGATGCAGATCACCAAATCAAAGGGGGTGGAATACATTGGGCACATGGAAGAGAAACTCAAGGAGATGGGAAGAGAGCTAAGTGGCTTGAGAGACAGAGAGGCCATAATGAGAAATCAACTACAGACAGAAAATGCATGGTTGAGAGGACAGCTGCAGGAAAGAGAGAATCGATTGGCATGTATGGCCAGTCTCTCTTTGGAAGAAATCTAGTGTAGGATTCCAGCTAAATCCTATGCCCTATACCTCAAAGAACAATGGCTATAGTTCTAGATCAAGACCCTAGCATAGAGAGGCACCATGCCATTTTAGGACTACAGGCAGTTCATTGATCTTTGTGATCAAAGCACACTAGAAGATATGGCCAAGATGGCTGAGTTTTATTTGCACAACATGGCCCTAACAGACATGAATGTATGGGACCCTAATTCCAAGCTAGGAGATTTACAATTGATGGCTTTGTCATCATGGATGAACCATGAGGAGTCAAGGGCTATAGAGATGAAAATGATATTGGAAAGAGAGCAAACTGAACCTCTTGTGATCAGAGTTGAACAATTAAATCCCATGGCCCTCATCAGTACCCATAATTTGATTGCAAATTATCCTCAACTGGCACCTAGATATTTTGTTGCACAAGAGCAAGAAATTTCACTTTTTTAGGACATGTTTAGGTTGCTAGGAGACGATAACATACATGCTTGCCTAAGGAGATGGAACACACTGCCATACAGATTAAATATAAGAGAGTATCACTCTCCTCAAAGATTGAGAGAGCCACTAAACAGGACACCCATGTATAAGCAATCTATGCAAAGGTTGAAAGTCAATTGGATTGGCCTAAAACTTAGTCCACCACTACTCTTAGGGATGCTAGAAGGGAGAAAGGAAGAAGAAGAAAAAAGGCAGTGGGAGGAGGTAGAAAATAAATCAGGCTTCTATGAACAAGAGGAGGAGACCACAACAGAGGCATGGGATGTCAGAGAGGCCACTAGAGCCATGAAGGATATGGATATTGATTAAGTTTCTCAAAGGATGAGCAACACTTTTTTAAAGGAGAAAATCAAGGAATTTTGGCAAAGACTAAGGTCAAAACTCGAATGGGACAAGGGAGAGGGATTGTAGGAGGCAAATCCTCCTCATTTTCTACTCCTCCATTCGAATATTCCTCCATTCATCACATTAGCTCGGAGTGCAAACAACCAAATCATGAGGATTAGGAGGCAGCCGAGAAAGTGAGAGACAAAGCACCAGTTTATCTCGAGTTTGGGAGCCGAGCCTCCCTAAATTTAAGAAATTCATTGGGGACTTCAGTTGTATAAGTAGAGAGGCCTAGGACCTCACTAGGATTCAGATTTTTATTATAAAACTCTAAGCTATTTTCGAGCTCCAATACTTGTGAAAGTTTTATTGATGTAATTTGCTATTTTGGAAATAAGAATGAGTTTTGTTTTGAGCCAACACTGAGTTACTTCAAAGGGCTGAAGCTCTTGGTTTAGGGCTCAACCCTAGCAGCCAAGGCTCCTCTTTATTGTACATGTATGTTTAGTGTAGTTTCATAGCTTCAATGTTAATTTGCTTTGTAGATGCATTTCCATTACAAGTAGTGTAGATTAGATTGGTTGTTTATTAGTTTGCTTCCATTTGTGCCTTACTTCAAGTAGTAGGTTAGCAGGGATAAACAAGGATCACCACAAGGTTTTCAACAGGTGTCTCGGCCTCACTTCCTCCCGCTGGGATCTTGACTTGAGGAAGGGACCCTTAAGCAGCCCCAAAAACACAAATTTCTAGTTCTTTTATGAGCTTTGGAGTTTGTTGTATTTAAATTAGTATTTGGTTAGTTTTGTAAGGTAGATTTCCATTTTCACCTTTTTCATCTTCATCTCTGTAGTAGATCTCATCCATGATTTCATTCCTTTCAACAACTTTCCTCATGCATAGTGTAGGCAGTTAATTCATTAATTCTGCTTTTCTAGTTTATAAAAATGTTTCTTGTTTGCATAGATTTTTAGAAGACCTACATGTTTTAAGCAGAGTTGGTGCTTCAGGAGGACACTAAGACTTCATAGTCAGCAGCCACTTTCCACTCCATCCACCTTAGCCATCCCTTGTTTTCACCATCACCTTCACTAGTTTTTCATCATTTTTCATAGAAATTCTTCCAAGCACATTGAGCGAATCCAGCCATCTACTATCTTTGATGTTGACTCTTGAGTGATCCTAGACCTTCTCCCACTCCATTCCACCCATAACACATCTTTCCTAGGCCTTCCATCACCTCCAACACCTCACATTTGCTCTCGGCTGTATCCTATACGTTTACAGAGGATCTTGTAGGTTTTCCTGAAATGGCCTATTTTAAGGCCGAAATGATGGAAAACCTCTAGGAAGTCACCAAAAGCCTCCCAAGGGTCTTCCACACCATCCAACCATCTCATAACCCTTCCAGCCATCCTCAAACATCCTTAATTCACTTGCCACATCCATAGAAGTAATTAGTTTTCATACTTGATTTTTCATAAAATGACAAAAAAACAAAAACAGATTTAGTTCAGTGTCATTACTTGCATATTAGTGATGTTTGATGCTTCTTACTTATATAACTTAGATAGTAGCATTTGTTTCATGTTGATCTAGCATTCCTACCAAGCATAGTTTCGTAGTGGTTAATTATGAAATGGTTTGATTTAGCATTACATGTCGACTCTCTCCATTATTGCAGTAGAGTAACTCTCTCTTAGAGTAGATCTACCTTTCTTCCATCAAAGAATCAAGCTTATTATGACTCCGTAGAAGTCTAGCTTGGAACCCCAGTGGTCTCTTGCCAACTAAATAGTGACAACAGGCAGAACCATCACTTTTACTTGTGTATACAACACTGTCACCTCCAAGTTTGTACGAACCCCGGGTTGATAAAGTAAAGCTGGTAGCCCAACAGTTGTAGCATCTTTGCTACAATACTGGCGCTCATCAGTTGGTTACCTTGGTTACCCTTGTTATGCTTCCCCTTATTATTTTTCTTTGAATTCTGGGGATTGGTATCACTCTGTTTTTCAAAAACCTAACCCTGAGGGGGTGGTGGCTGCTGGGGTTGATGATGCATGGGAGTTTGTGGTGCTAATTCTTGAGGGGTTGGAGCATCAGGTTGTGCATAAGAAGGAGCAACAGTTTGGTAGACAGGTTGGGGCCCTAGAAACATGTTGCTAGTAGGAGGGGCATAAACATTGGAGGAACTGGTGCCCCCCTGCGTGTAGCCATAGCTCTGCTGAGAATATGGCAAAGAGTGTGAAATTGATCCAACACTACCATCAATGACGTGAGATTCCTCCAGTGCATTAGCACTTCCAGGACGAGGGAGGTCTAGAATAATGGTATAGACATAACCTGATTGAGCATAAATCAGATCATATCTCAAAGCGGTCTAGAGAGCTTCTTCCTCGGTCTGAGGAAAATGGGACATGACATCTTTCCCGATGGGGGATAAAAGGCTCTTAAGAAACCAATTTAAATAAACACGGTCTTTGAAAGGTGGGGCACGACATGTGCTCCTCCTTTGATGCCACTCTTGAACATGGTCAGAAAGGCGAGTGGTAGAGGATTGATGAAATGTGGTCAAAAGCTCAGTACGAGTGTCATACTAGAGAGGTAACTGGAAATATGATAAGAACACTTTAGCAAGTGTCGCAAAAATGGAATGAGAGGTGGAGGGCTGGTCTACATACCATTTTACAGCATCTCTAGTGAGTGTGCATTGGAAGAGTTGAAGACAAATGGAGTCATCGGTTATGGAGTTGGACGAACACCACATGTGGAAGGATCGAACATGGTTGGTAGGATCCTCTCTAGCAATACCCTCAAACTTTGGGATGTCTGAGGGAAGCTTAGTCGGCATAGAGGGCCAACTAGCATCATGGTGTATGGGGTCGTTTATCAACTGGTTAAGATCCGGTAGACTTAACCTAGCCATAAAAGGGAGCATGGGGGCTACTAGAGCGGTTCTTGAGACTGTTCCACCTGATATGATTATCAGTGTAGAACTGGAGCCACCACCAGGTTGGGTTCCTACACCAGTTATGGGTCCAGACATGGTGATGATATGCGATGAAGGAGGCAAGGAATCAGATGAGGAATCAAGAGAAGAGTCAAGATGGGGACTCAGAGGGCTATGAACTCAAACCCGACAGGGAGGAGTAATACACCCAAGAGGAAAATGAGGTTGAAGGCCTAATAGTCTCTGTGACTCACGCCTTGGTTGCGCAATGATGGAAGGGCACACGGAACACGAAAATGGTGAAGGGAGATCAACAACATATCTTTTGTCTCTGATGCAGTGAGATAAATTTATTATATTAATTCTTGGCTTGGCGGTGTAAACCAAACACCCTTCACTTAAGGTGTGCTTGTGTGTGAAAGTGTATTAATTGATTAATCCCGGATTGTGTTTGTAAAAAAAGAAAAAATACTTGTTGCAAATAAACTGAAATAAATAACAGAAAATAAACAGTAAAACAATTGACTAAACCCCACCCAAACTGGGTTTGCAAACATTATACTGCTTGGTGGCTAAACCGATGGAAAATACAATGAAACAATCAAGAGATCTAAATGTCGGTGTGACTGGAATCAAGTGACTTTAAGCTGCTAGAAAGTGGTCTAGCAACAAAAAAAAACCAAAGGGGAAGATCGTTGCAAAAAGATAGGGAGATGGGTGAAACACCTAGGGAAACCGATGGGACCCTAAGGAAAATGACCAAAAAAGTTTAAAAGTGAAACTATGGATGGTATAAACCTATCTTATCAGATCTGAAACAAAAGGTTACAGATCTAGAAAATGTGGCTGAAAGTGCTGCAAAAACTCAAACTTCTCACCCAGCTAAACTCCTCCTAGAAAGGTGGAAGTGTACTAGAAGCCCTAGGGGAGGCTAAATTTTACTTCGACGAGTAAAACATAATGGATCAAGGCCTAAGCAAGATGAGACAGAGGTCAAACACCCAGCAGATAGCTCTCAGAATAACCTAGAAACAGATTTGAGAAAAACCGTAAAACCTAGAAATTGCAAGTTCTGACCTGTTTTTTGATGAAATCACACTTTTTGGGCAGAAAGTTGCGTTCTAGAGTCCAGATTGTACCTTTTGGGCTGAAAACTATGATTTCTACTCCAAGACTCCCGATCTGCAAATTTCATAAAAATGTGTCGCCTTTGCCGCAGCTGGTTCCTGTAACTTGTGGAAACGACCAGAAAGCTTACGGAAGTTAGAAATTTATCAGACCTATGGTTAAAACACTAGGAAACATTAATAGAATTGAAAAAGAAGAAACCCTAAGCTGAAAACCAAAGGTCACCTAGGTTTCTAGATCTGAAGTATAAAACCCAGCAGAGTCGCCAATATATTGTAGTGTTTTCTTCTCAATGATGTACAAAAAGAACCTACTTAAGATCATGGATGAAAAACTATCTCAACAATAGAAATGACTACTAAACATTGTAGATATGCAGCTATTGATAGAAACAAAACCTACCAAAATATTGATCTATGCTGCAATCATAGTTAAACAGTGAAATAAAGAGTAATAACCCCAAAACATCCAATGGAAACCAGATATGTAAAGAATGATTTTATTATAACACCCGTGAAGTGAACAAATATATGTTACCAGCCCCCCTGTCACGCCCCCAATATTTTTTTTGCTAATCGGGCAGCGCGCGGCACCACCAAGCGCCCAATCTTCCGATTGCACACTTATGGACTACGCCTAGAACACAAGTTATCAACTTATATTAATCTTCCTTAAGCATTAATATACAACTTCAGCATAATTCACATAATCACAATCATCATTTCCACATAACAACAACTTTTTATTATAATGCAGAAAATACAACCGGGCGGGCGACCGCCCGTGCGCTCCGCACGGCGGTCCGCCAAGACCCTCAATACAATATACAATACAATGGCGTTTCAGCTGCCCGGCGGTTTACCCAACCGCCACCTTTCGTTTTGCCCTGCACGGTGATCCACCTGTCAGACCGGCCGTTCTTCCCTCGGGCACCCCTGCACGACGACCTATCCGTCAGACTTGTCGTTCGCCCTTGGGCGCGCCTGCACGACGTTCCGTCTACCCGACCCACCGTTCACGCTTCGGGCGCGCCTGCACGACGACCTGTCCGCCCGACCCGTCGTTCACAGTCCAGGCGCGCCTGCACGACAGTCTGTCTGCCCGACCCGCCGTTCACGCTTTGGGCGCGCCTGCACGACGATCCGTCCGCCCGACCCGTCGTTCACACTCCGGGCGCGCCTGCACGACGTTCTGTCCGCCTGACCCGCCGTTCGCACTTTGGGCGCGTCTGCACGACGCTCTGTTCACCCGATCCACTGTTCGCACTCCGGGCGCGCCTACACGACGGTCCGTCCGCCCGACCCGCCGTTCACACTTCGGGCGCGCATGCACGACGCTCTGTCCACCCGATCCACTGTTCGCATTCCGGGCGCGCCTACACGACGGTCTGTCTGCCCGACCCGCCGTTCACACTCCGGGCGCGCTCGTACGACGGTCGGACCGCCCGACCCGCCGTTCGTGACTGCCCAACCTGCGGTTACTGCGACCCAAGCGCCGTTCGCCACAACTCCGTTTGCTGTAGCTCGACCCTCGCCCGTTCACCGGGCTCATCACCTTCGATCCGCCACTTACAAGAGAAGTGCGCCCTGTTTCAGAGGTATCAAGATAGAAAACCTCACCATGCCCATGAGCTCCAACTCGGCGTCTATTTATACTTTTCCCCAAGTATTTCCACCGCCTCAAGCCGACGCTCCAATGTCCACTTTACTCGCCACCATTCATTATTTTAATTGTCGGCCCACCCTTCAATTAACTTCTATAATGGTCGGCTCGTTGTTTTATTTCGTCTTGGGCGCGCCACCCGCCTTGGTTTGCCCGCCCATCCTTGTTAATTTACATGTTGGGAGAGAGCGCGCTCGGGTGGACCTGCCGTTCACCCCATCGCGCGCCCGGGTGGGAGCGCCGGTCGTCACATTCTCCCCCACCCGAAATCATTGTCGTCCCGACAATTCCAGCCTTTCTCCTCAACATTTTGTCATATCTGGCGATCTTCCTCTTCCATCTCCAGAGTGAGTCTTCCGTTTCCCAGCTTTCTTCTTCTGGCGCATCCTTCCATCTACAAAGGAATTCCCGTCGTCGATGGCATCCAACACCTCTAGTCCTGAGATCTACAAGTTTTTCCAACTCCAACCCTGGCCTGTCCACAATTCCAGCTGGTCCTCTTGTTGGTTCAACTCTCTCTGGGTGTTCGGAATCAAGTCGACATTTTTTTAACTGACTTACATGAAAAACAGGGTGTTTCATGTTCATGTGTCGTGGAAGTTCTAACTCATAAGCTACTTCCCCCACTCTTCCTTTTATCCGGAAGGGTCCTTCATATTTCCGCCTCAGTTTGCCCGTCGTTCCCTTGGCTGGCTGAAACTGCTCTCCGGTAATTCTGAGAAACACCATGTCTCCTTCCCTAAAGCGTGCTTCACGTCTCCCTCGATCCGCATACTTCTTCATTCTTCTTGCAGCATCGTGCAAGCGCACTCTTGCTAACTCCAAGGTTTCTTCCCACGCCTTCATGAACCTCTTTGCATGAGGATTTCTCAATACTCCTCCTGTTACTACAGTATGAGGTGCCATCGGCATTCGTCCGTTTACCAATTCGAACGGACTGTACCCCGTCGCAGAACTCTTCTGGAGGTTGTAGCTGAACTGCGCGATGTCCAAGAGCTCCGGCCAATTTTTCTGGTCGGCTGTCACATAGTGTCGCAAGTAATCTTCTAGCAACGCATTGATTCTCTCGGTCTGTCCATCGGTCTGGGGATGGTAACTCGAGCTCATCAATAGTTCTGTCCCGATCAGTTTGAACAATGTTGTCCAAAATCTTCCTGTGAACCGTGGATCCCTATCTGACACTATGCTCATCGGCATTCCCCAATACTTCACCACATTTTTGAAGAACAGCTCCGCTGTCCGCTCAGCTCCACAGGGTATCTTTGTGGGAACAAAGATAGCGTACTTGGAGAAGCGGTCGACCACAACCATGATCCCATTGTATCCTTTGGCTTGTGGTAGCTGTGTGATGAAGTCCATCGAGACACTCGCCCATGGTCTCTCTGGTATCGGTAATGGCTGTAACAATCCCCCTGATCTCTGGTTATCCGACTTGTCCTGTTGACAAATGATGCACGTGTGTACATACTCCTCTACTTCCTCCCTCATCTTCTCCCAGAAAAACCCCCTCTCCAATAATGACAAGGTCCGCCTTTGCCCTGGGTGTCCTGCCCATGGAGAGTCATGACACTCTTTCAAAAGGTGTCTCCTGAGTCCTGATGATTTTGGTACATAGAGTCGGGTCCCAAAGAACAAGAATCCATCCCGTAGGAAGAATTTCCGCGTCTTCCCTTCCTTCACCTGATTCACTATGTTTTGTGCCCAAGTATCGGTTTCGATACTTTCCTTGATCTTCTTTTGCATCTCCTCCGTCATCTGAACTCGACTTCTGCACCTACCGGCCTGATCCTCTCCCTCTTCCAATGCTGCCAACTGCCCTTTCCTGCTAAGAGCATCTGCCACTGCATTGTATCTCCCCGGTCTGTACTCAATAGTCATGTCGAAATCTGCCAGAAAATCTTGCCATCGAGCTTGTTTTGCTGACAGTTTTGGCTGAGATGCAAAGTAGCTTGCTGCAATGTTATCTGTCTTGACAATGAACGGCTTCCCGATCAGGTAATGCCTCCATACTTGAAGACAGTGGATGATGGCGGTCATCTCCTTCTCATGAACTGGATACCTCTGTTCTCTCTCCTGTAGCTTCCGACTTTCATAGGCTACCGGGTGTCCATCCTGCATGAGGACCCCTCCTATAGCAAAGTCCGAAGCATCGGTGTGTACTTCGAATGGCTTTTCGAAGTCAGGCAGCTTCAATATCGGAGCAGTGACCATCCTCTTTTTTAAGTCATCAAATGCCTCCTGACATTTGTTCGTCCAATTCCATCTCTTGTCTTTCTTTAGTAGATCTGTCAGTGCTGATGTCACCTTGGAGTATCCTTCTACGAACCTCCGTTGGTAGTTAGTCATACCCAAGAACACCCTCATCTCATGGACACTCTTTGGTTCAACCCAGTCTTCGATGGCCTTTACTCTACTCGGCTCCATCCTTATGCATCCCTGTCCGACAATATGACCAAGGAACGGAATCTCTGTCTGGGCGAACACGCACTTGGACTTTTTCAAGAACAACTGGTTCGTTCTTAGCGCCTCGAACACCATTGCCAAGTGCTTCTTGTGATCTTCCATGTTATCACTGAACACCACTATATCGTCCAGGTAAACTACCACGAACGAGTCCAAGTATGGCCGAAGGACATCATTCATCAAGGTGCAAAATGTAGCGGGAGCATTGCATAACCCAAATGGCATAACAAGGAATTCAAAACTGCCATACCTTGTCACTATTGCGGTTTTCTTCTCATCCCCTTCTGCTATCCGCACCTGATAATACCCTTGTCTGAGGTCCAACTTGGAAAACACTCTAGCCTTCGCAAGTTTGTCGAAACAATCGGCTGCTAGTGGCAAAGGATACCTGTTCCTTACCGTCTGCTTATTCAAGGCTCGGTAATCACAGCACATCCGCAGCTCGCTTGAATCTTTCTTTCGTTGGAACAGCACCGGCGCTCCGTAGGGGGACCTTGAGGGTCTGATGAATCCTGCTTCAGTTAGTTCCTTCAACTGACGCTTCAACTCCTCCAATTCGGGTCCCGACAATCGATACGGTGCCTTGGCTGGAGGTTGTTTTCCTGGCTCCAGCTCGATGCTGTGGTCCACCGTACGTCTCGGTGGAAGTGTCTTTGGAAGCTCATCTGGCATCAAGTCTGCATATTGGGTAAGTATCTCGGATATTTCGGCCGGGACAGATGCTCCTTTTCTTCCCTCCTCCTCAACATCCTTGAACATTACCGCATATGTCTCCATACTTGAGTCTTTCATGGCCTTCTCAAAGCTCAGTGCTGAGACATGCTGCACCTTGGTTTCCTTCTTCTGCCTATGGGTGGGCAAAGTCCAAACCTTTGATTGCCCGATCAGCACCACTTCCTCGCAGAAAGGAACAACGATAGCCTTGTTCCCTTTCAAGAAATCCTGACCTAGTATCATGTCGAAGTCATTCATCTCCATTACTGTGAAGTCCAACTGACTCCTCCATTCCTTTATCTGTACTGGTACGTCGTGTACTAGTCCTGCTACTTTGGCTCTGGAGTTTACTGCCTTAACCTCCATTTTTGATGGGATGATGGTCAGCCCGATCTCTTTCGCTAACCATGTTGCCATAAAATTATGCGTGGCCCCTGTGTCCACTAAAGCTTGGACAGTCTTACCCTGCACCACCAAGTCTACGAATCCCAATTGATTCTTCCATGCTTTCTCCATGTTCACCAGCTCGCCGACCGAGCTCTGATACCACCTGTCACGCCCCCAATATTTTTTTTGCTAATCGGGCAGCGCGCGGCACCACCAAGCGCCCAATCTTCCGATTGAACACTTATGGACTACGCCTAGAACACAAGTTATCAACTTATTTTATCAACTTATATTAATCTTCCTTAAGCATTAATATACAACTTCAACATAATTCACATAATCACAATCATCATTTCCACATAACAACAACTTTTTATTATAATGCAGAAAATACAATTGGGCGGGCGACCGCCCATGCGCTCCGCACGGCGGTCCGCCAAGACCCTCAATACAATATACAATACAATGGCGTTTCAGCTGCCCGGCGGTTTACCCAACCGCTTCCTTTCGTTTTGCCCTGCACGGTGATCCACCTGTCAGACCGACCTCGGGCGCCCCTGCACGACGAGCTGTCCGTCAGACTTGCCGTTCACCCCTTGGGCGCGCCTGCACGACGTTCCGTCTACCCGACCCGCCGTTCACGCTTCGGGCGCGCCTGCACGACGACCTGTCCGCCCGACCCGTCGTTCACAGTCCGGGCGCGCCTGCACGACGGTCTGTTCGCCCGACCCGCCGTTCACACTCCGGGCGCGCCTGCACGACGATCTGTCCGCCCGACCCGTCGTTCACACTCCGGGCGCGCCTGCACGACGTTCTGTCCGCCCGACCCGCCGTTCGCACTTTGGGCGTGTCTGCACGACGCTCTGTCCACCCGATCCACTGTTCGCACTCCGGGCGCGCCTACACGACGGTCTGTCAGCCCGACCCGCCGTTCACACTTCGGGCGCGCCTGCACGACGCTCTGTCCACCCGATCCACTGTTCGCACTCCGGGCGCGCCTACACGACGGTCTGTCCGCCCGACCCGCCGTTCACACTCCGGGCGCGCTCGTACGACGGTCGGACCGCCCGACCCGCCGTTCGCGACTACCCAACCTGCGGTTACTGCGACCCACGCGCCGTTCGCCACAACTCCGTTTGCTGTAGCTCGACCCTCGCCCGTTCACCGGGCTCATCACCTTCGATCCGCCACTTACAAGAGAAGTGCGCCCCGTTTCAGAGGTATCAAGATAGAAAACCTCTCCATGCCCATGAGCTCCAACTCGGCGTCTATTTATACTTTTCCCCAAGTATTTCCACCGCCTCAAGCCGACGCTCCAATGTCCACTTACTCGCCACCATTCATTATTTTAATTGTCGGCCCGCCCTTCAATTAACTTCTATAATGGTCGGCTCGTTGTTTATTTCGTCTTGGGCGCGCCACCCGCCTTGGTTTGCCCGCCCGTCCTCGTTAATTTACATGTTGGGAGAGAGCGTGCTCGGGTGGACCTGCCGTTCACCCCATCGCGCGCCCGGGTGGGAGCGCCGGTCGTCACACCCCCTCTATGGGATGGATTCTTGGCTATCCTCAAATGACTTCAGCTTTTGTAGAGTCTCTCTCCTCTATAATGCATAAACCCAATAAAAATATGGTGTGCGACATGAAAATAATCAGAGCTACAACAGTGAGTGCAACAATGAAAATAATCAAAAGTGAATAATGAATGGAAAACCCTCCTATTTATAACAAAATATTGAGTTATCCTCAAATAATGAGAAATAATGAAACACTGTTGATCCCATTCTTGGAATTACCATTTGGAATATTTTATTATATTTGTTTAAGAGGGAAAAAGTATTTAAACTTTTATTTAGAAATAATAAATAAATAAATGATTTATTTATTATCTGAATGAATTAGTTAAGGAAAAATAAACAAATAAGGATTTATTTAATTATTCCTACGGGATTTAGTCAAATTTAACAAAGAATAATAATTAATTAGTGATTAACTAATTATTCTTAGAGAAAAATAAGATAAATAATGATTTATCTGTTTATTTTTCATGATTGGGTCAAATTTGACAAGGAATAATAATAAAATAGTGGTTAAATTAATTATTCCTAGAAGAAAATCAAATAAATAATGATTTATTTAATTACTCTTCATGGGTTTAACTATAAATTACTTAATAATGGTGGTTTATTAGGTAATTTCTCATAGTGAAAGAAATTTTAATATTGTAAAATTGGCTTTACATGGTGTACTTCGATCTATCTAGTAAATTAGGCTAGATGATCAATTTTTTGGTGATAATAGACTTCCCTGGGCTTGTTAAAATTACAGGTTAGTAGGTCCTTTAGGATTCTCTCAATAAATTTTGCTTTTAGTTAATTCTATATTGCTCGTGTTGTATTGATGGGGGATTTCTTAAGACCCTCCTTCGAACAATCTTTTCCCATCGACATCAACAAGGTATATGGGTGCAAGATCATAGTCTTATGATGCCTTGAATATTGTTGCCCTAATGACATGTTATCTCGCCAGCAGCAATGGAGAATCACTATGGCTCCTTGACTGTTGGATCCTACAGGGGGGTTCGACAACAGCTCATTAATTCACACCCAATAGGATGCATCAGGGTACCTTGGTCCTCGCTCTCATCAAAGGTGATGGGCCTCACATTGGTTAATAGTTGACCTCAATGGCTAGTAATTCAATGAGGTCATTACACATTCGACATCAACACCTTTATTCATGTGCAATGAACTGTACACAAACGAGGGAGAAGAGTTGTTTCATGGTCTGATTTCCTACAGAAGTTCCGCAAGTCATGGTCTAATTTCCTATAGAAGGCTCAACAGTCACAGTTTCATTTCATGCAGAAGGCTCAACAGTCATAGTTCCATTTCCTTCAGCGACACCCTGATTTTCTGAAAAACAAAAACCATAGACAAAACATTAACTTAAATTATTTAAAGTACTGACAGATTTTAATTACTAGTCGAGGTCATGAATTATGAGGTCATACATCTGATTTAACTATTAAGTGGGTTATCATCTCAAGGACATGCACACGTCATCCAAGGACTAGACCGTTGGTAGGTAAGAATGGTAAAGTACAGCTGACGACAAGACACTTGAGGTAAGGGGTAATTGACGCTTTAATTTTTAACATTTGTATGATTTTTTTAGCTATGGTTACCCTTGCAGAAAAATGCAGCTGTAACCTGATGCATCATAACTCCAGCTCCACGCCTAACTTCCATGATTCTGAGATGACCAACGGATGTACTCTCCATATCTTTCTACAGGTCGAATCATGATGGAAATCATGATCACGACCTGTCTCTCGAAAATCCCGTGCTTTTTTATAATTTTCGATATTAAGCCCTCTCTTGTCGCGTGAATCCTTTGCAAAAGCTTAACACGATATTTTCAAAGAAGTGCATGCATCATGTCTTCCCATTTTTCACCATGTCAAAATTGCGTGCCCCTTCCGCTTCGAGCCATAAGGCCCTGAGTTGCTGGAAGCCGACCCTCACAGTAAGGAGAGACTGGAAAAAGCAGGGTGGCTGCCATTTTTCCAACGACTTAGCGGCCACAATTCGGAGGTAACAAAGTATTTTGCCCTGAATCTGAATGGCGACAAGGCTCAAGTTGGGGATGTCTAGTTCAGGTTGACCAAGGGTTTGGTGGCGCGAGCATGCGAAATTCCACAGCTGGGAGAACGCTGGTTTAAAAACCAGTGTTTCAACAAGGGCTTGTGTGCAAGAGCATTTGGACCCTGATTGGAGTCGGGGGATTTCACAGGATTTCTTGAAAATTAAGTACCAAAACTTGTTGTTTTTCCTGCAGGAATACATAACGTGTGAAGGTCACTTTGGGCTTGCATTCTTGTTTCACATTTGGCTCCTTGCCCATTTTCATGACAAGCCGTTAAATTTGTTGTACTATTTGAGAATGTCTCTAATGAAGATGTCTACGGTTGCCAAGGAGAGGGTGGCCAATTTAGAGGAAAACTTTTATCACCATGGGCTAGTGAAAATCATCCTAGTGGACGTTTTGAAAGAAAAGAAGCGGACATGGAAGGAGTTCCTGGCCAAATATTACTTTGCATAGAATGAAGACTCTAATTCCTCAAATACCATGGAGGAAGCTCCAACAGAAAAACAGAAGAAAAAGTCATGGACACGTGGGCTACAAATAAAGGAAAAAGAGGAAGATAAAGACTCTGATGTTTCAGAGTCTACAAAGGAAAAACCAGTCAAAAAATCGAAGAAGAAACCATGGATTCATGGGCCACTGGTAAAGAAGGAAGGAAAATATGACCTTGATTCTCCAGAGCCCACCAAGAAGAAGGTTGCAGGAAAACCAAAGAAGAAGAAGCCTCAAACCCTTGGGCTACAAAAAAAGAAAGAAGAAAAGGACAAAGAAGTGGTGGTGATAGGGGAGACTGTGGGCGAAAATCCTAAGTCGAAAATGGCACTTCCACCTCTGCTAAGAGATTTACCAGGAGCCAGGTTTTTTAGCTGGCTATAAAGGATATTGCGGAATAAGAAGTGTTGCCTGAGACACCTGAAAAAAAGAAGGAGAAACATCACAGCCCACCCAAAGGTAAAGAGAAGATAGAGTCAGCTGAGTTCATCAATGAAGAAGCAATGTCCTTCCAGGACTCCCCGCTGCATGGAAGCGAGGATGACACAACAGAAGAACAACAAGTAGAGGAGGACCTTGGTTCACCTCAATCCCTCCAACGACATCATGAAGGGGAGGTAACCCCCAAAAGAGGTGGTCTCTGCAGGAATTGGAAGAAATCATCACTGAGCTCACCATTTCAGAGAGAGAATTGAGAAAATAAAACGAGACCCTGAAAGAGAATAGCCTGCATATACAAAAATACCATGAGGAATGGGTTCAAAAAGCAGCCTGAATTATGAAAAAGAAGTAGGTTCGGATTGACCGTCTAAAAAAGAAGAATTAATTATACAAGGGTCAAATTCCTGCAGAATCTAGTGGTAACCAGTTGGACCAATTGGTAGAGGTAGCATATCAGTTGGTTGTAGTAGCTACAGCTCAGGACAAGGAATGATTTCCTTTTTCCTTTTATTTTTGTGGAAGATGCAACTTTTTTGTTTGCATAAGGGGCATGAAAGAAGCTAGGTGTGGGGGAGATGTTGGGGCTTGGGTTTGCCCAATTTTGACACCCTTTCCAGACTTTACCTCTCCCATTTTGAACTATCTTTAACCCCTATTATGCCTATTTCGATTATAATACCTAGGTTTTTTCCAAAAGGGTGTAGTATGCTGCAAGTATGCAAAATAACATGAAAAAACATCTTTTACCTTAACCTTAAGCATTCCTTAAAGCTAGTTGTTCTTGTGTGGATTTGTTTTGATTCGAAACAGGCCCGCATTTCTTGCAGACAACTTGTGCGATCCTATTTCCTACAGACGCTCCGACATTCATGCAGACGCGGATTTCTTGCAATTGCCCATATTTCCTATAGCAAAATCGGTGGTTAGCTATGTTCTACGAATTTCTAAATCAAACAAGAACATGGGTTTTGTGGGGAATCTATCACATATGGATGTTGTCCTATTGGCCGTTTCAAATCTGCCAACGAAACTACCCAGATTTGCAAACCTTTTCTCGTAGGCCGTATGGAGGAAAGCTACAACCATGTAACGAATTTCATCTAATCCATGCTTTCAGTCATGGATTAGACTCAGTATGGCTAAATTTGATATTTTGTAACAGGATTTTTAGCTAATGGCTTAGATTAGTAGATTTCCTTACTTCGAGCCACATATGGGCTTTTTTATTTGTATAAATTATGTTCTAGTTTATATGGTAGGGGGTTGCTGGGTTGGTTTCAACTGATACTATATATCAGATTGTACTCAACTGTTATATTTTCATATTAATACAATATTATATGTTCTATCTATTTCATTGAGCAATCTCTTCTAATTTGAAGGGATTGTGAGTAAGGGAGGGCCCCCTTTGCTCACAACTCCCATAGTTTAGTGGGTATGCATTTTATTTCTATTATGTAGTAATAATTTGTTCTTACAGCTAATGTACTCTTTCGGATATATTAGCAGCAAATGATTGAATGAATGAGTTTCATGTTAATGTGTGGATTTCATTTAATCAAGATTTGATTTATAATGTTGAGTGAATTTCTGAGTTTGTTGTAAGTTTGATTTTTGTATCTTTTCCTAATCAACATCAGTAATACTAAGAGTTGTAGAGGGATGTTTCAATCCACTCCATAACCTTTGCTGCTAAATGATTGATGCAGGAAAGAGGCATTAGTTTGGTATGATTGACTAGTTAGATTAGTCAGCACTCACAGAGTTAAGCCTGCATATATTTTGCGCATCATATCACAAGATTACCTACCCTGGGTTGATGATTTATGTTAATCAAATTATAAGTTTATAATTTGACTCAACAGTCATTGTTTCAACCTTCGGCCCTGAAACTTGTACCCGAAAAACTAAATTTTGTGCACTTTCAGTCACTTTTTATGGAATTTAAATCTAATGCTCAAAGAAAAATTATAATGATTTTCCTCTTGACACCTGAATGAGACTGAATTAAAGAGCACACAAGAACCCTAACTTCCTTGGAACATATCTCTGAAAATATAGTGAAGCAAGTTATGAAATTTTAACTATATGTTCATCAACATTTCACCTCCACATGGTAACAATTTCACTATTTGAAGCTTCAGAGAAAAAAACTATAGTGAAAATTCCACAATGACCTGTTTGAAGCAACACAACCTTAGGACCAAGAGCTTTGATGCCAAATGTTATGTATCCAGATGAAAATAATATAGAAACGTAAGATAAGATAGATCAACGACTCTAAAATAAACCATTTTGAGGGGTTAACCTCCTTTTACATCAAATAAATGAAAAATTAGTGGATGCTTCAAATGACAATACCTCTTTGGCATATATAAGAGTCTAAAGGTTCAAAATATAATTAGGGCCTACATAACAATAGTAATGTAAGGGAACAAAAATAACAATAGTGGGCTTCTATTCGACACAACAATAACAATATGGGGACAAAACTAGTATTATAGGGACCTAATAGTTCCCCTCTACAATATTCATCAAAGTGTGTAGAGTGCTTACCTCAATGTTCATAGAAACCTGCAAGGTCATAGGTTTGACACTAGGAATGGTATGACTTGACTTAATGGGATTCATGAAATACATACTCCATGGGATAAGTTGTTGGTATTCTTCCTCCTCCACCTTAGTGTGAAACATATTGAATTACGTTTCCTCATAGATCTGATCACTTGCACTTCTTCTTGTCCTCTAATGGCCTTTCATTTCCCCTCTCCCTAGGATTCTCCTTGTTGTAGGCATCGATTCTAACAAACCTCATGTTGCATCACTCTGTCAAAACCTTCATCCACTCCTCAGTGTGCCACCCTCACAGTTCTCTATCTCCATTTTGTCTCTTTATCTTCAAATTCACAATCCTATACTCACTTTCAGACTCCACCGTGTCAATCTAGATTTTCATTGATGTCAATATGGAAATATTCTAGGATACTAAATGATGATGTGAAGCTGAGGAGAATATGATCCGTGAAGTAACAGGAGTAAGAAGCCATGGAGAAAATCCATCAGGGAAGCCATTGGAAGTCAGGAACAAAAGCCATCAAAGAAGAGCTATCGGAAGTCATCAAAGAGTACCCATCAAAAATCACAGGAACGATAAGCCACAGGAAAGCCAAGCCAAGAGTAAGAGTCGAAAGGAAGAAAATAGTAATATCGGAGGAGCATTGCGGAACCAATGGTCCCATTACAAAACACCCTAATTAATATCGCATCCGTCGTATCGGAACCTTCACGTTGCAAGTTATGAAGGCTTGTCACATTAAAACTCTGATTGCGATATAATATGTAGACCCAATCAAGTTATGGTAGCAACCCTAATGTAAGATCACATCTGCCTATCGAACTTTCATATCGCAAGTTATAAAGGGATTTCAAAACTTTGATTGCGATATTATTTCGGACCCGACTGCACCACTATAACATAACCTAATGTAATATCGCATCCATTGAATCACAAGTTTCAAAGGATGACATGTAAAACCTTTGATTGTGATAGAGTTGTGGACCCGGCTGATCTATCAAAAACAGGTTATTGAATATCGCATTCGCTCCGTCGGAAGTAGGGGCATCAACAATGTAATATTGGAAGACAAAGCATGTGCACACTTGTAAAACCTCTTATTTTCATGAAATTTGCGATTGCAGGATTAAAGGAATGACGTGGCATGTGGGATCTCCATGTGGGTATAGCCTCTCCTATGTGATTTCTGTAAATAAACAATTCTATGACATAATTGGATGAATATTAACAAAAAGGCCCCTCCGATATATTTTCTTAATATGTGACATCATAATTCGGCCTCTCCTCCCAATGAATGTGTCTTTTGGTTATTGGTGAGACTCGTATAAATACAAGTTAGAACACTTCACTTCAAGGTGGTGAATCAGGTATCTATCGCAAATAAGAAGAGACAGTTCACAACTCGTGAACTTGAAGGGACAAAGGAAAGGAAGTCGAAGGTCGAGTGGAAAAGAAGAAAGCTGAAGGTCGAGCGGAAAAGAAGAAAGTCGAAGGTCGAGCGGAAAAGAAGAAAGCTGAAGGTCGAGCAGAAAAGAAGAAAGCCAAAGGTCAAGCAGAAAAGAAGAAATCCGAAGGTCGAGTAGAAAAGAAGAAAGTCGAAGTTCGAGCGGGAAAAGAAGGACGCCAAAGATCGAGCAGGAAAAGAAATTCTTTGACTAGGTTAATCTTTGAAAGGCTCGAACCTGTAATGAATCTGTAGAAGTGCAGGCCATGACCTGGTGCAAAGACTACATAGACAGGGCTTAGTGAAGAAGACTTTGGAGCAGTGAAATACAACCAAACATACCTTGACAAAGTAAAGATATAAGGTTGGAGCCCTTAGCGTTTGTGCCTCAGAATTGACAGGGTTGGTGCCTTAGAAAGTCCAAGTTGGTTCTTGTCAAACATAGGATTGGTGTCCTTGGAGTTGGTGCTCCTAAACTCAAGGTCGATGCCTTGATAAGATAGGGTCGAAGCCCTAGAGGTTGGAGCCTCATCAAAGTCCAAGTTGGTGCTTGGCAATATTCATCAGTTATTGTATTCAATCCTTTTCTGTATTTAATAAAATCATTTCTTTGATTAAATTATGAAGAATATAAATTGGTAATAATAACAATTGAAAATAAATATTGATTCACCCCCCTCTCAGTATTTCCAACAATTGGTATCAGATCCAACTTCTTCATAATCAGCCTAATAGCTGGAAGAAGGATTCTTAGTTACAATGAAGAATCAAGAAATAACGGGAAGGCTTCCCTTGTTTGATGGTACAAATTTTGGTTTCTAGAAAAAGAAAATGTCTTACTACTTAATGTCTCTTGGACCTGAAGTTTGGAACTTTGTTTTGAATGGGTACAATGCTCCTCCCACTCTTCCTACTGATCAAGATGAAAGGAAAGCATACATTGCAAATTCCAAAGCTCTAGATTCCATTACTAGTGGAATTATTGATATTGAGTTTACGAAAGTCTTGAATTGTGACTCGGCCAAAGAAGTATGGGATAATATGGTTAGCTTATATTATGGGGTCTCCAAAGTTAATAAGGCAAAGCTTCAAACTCATAGGAGGTAATTCAAAAGTCTAAAAATGGATGATGAAGAAGATATTGCATCATACTTCCTCCTAGTAGCTCGAAGTAGTCAACTCTCTTAAAGGGTTGGAAGAAAAGATTGAAGAAAGAATTGTTGTTCAAAGAGTCTTAAGATCTATCCCAAACATATTTGAATCCAAAGTAAGTGCTATAGAAGAAATGAAGGACCTAGATACTCTCAAGATGGATGAACTTCATGGAATACTCATTTCCTATGAGATAAGAAAAGGAATCCCAAGTTCCAAAGGTGCAACATTCAAGGCCTCAAAATAAAAAAAGTGGAAAGGAAGAAATACCAGCAGTGATGACTCCAATGTTGAATCCGAATTGGAACAATTTGTATGAATACTAAAGAAAGGATCCAAGCTAAAAGGTAAGCACCCTCTTATTTGTTTCAAATGTGGAAGAATAGGTCATTATGCTGCAAAATGTCCTCATAAGCATGACAGTGATGATGAGGAAGATTCAAAAAGGAGGATATACAAAAAGAAAGGATTTACTAAGAAGAATTTCCTCTCTAAACAAGATGAGTCTGATGAAGATGAATATGTAGTCTTAAAAAAGAAATCATCCAAAGATATCTTTCATCACAAAGGAAGTAATGATGAATCAGATGAAGAAAATGACTATGCTGGAAGCAAAGAAGTACTATCTATGGCATTCACTGAAGATGATGAACCAAGACAAGAAAACGAAGAAGATATAAATGAATTACTAATAAGTGCCCTTGAAGAAAATGAGAAGTTACGAAAGAAGGTCATCTATCTTAAAACAAAAAAAGAGGAAGCTAAAATAAGGGAGGACACCACGAACAATAAACTAAAATAAAAGGAAGAAATATGTGAAAAACGTGAAGCTGAAATGGTATCTCTCAGGAAAGAATTGGAACAAATCAAAAGAAGTTGTCAAATTTCTCAAACACTTGATCACATTCTCAACACTCAGAAATCTCAAAGTGACAAGTCTGGGATTGGTTTTAAAGGAGAATCATCAAGTACTAAGGATAATGCAAGAAGTTATGTCAACATACTTTCCAGCAATCCAAAAGAATAAAAATCATCTCATCAAAGGCCCATCTCAAATCCAAAAAATGAAGAAAGAGTAACTCCAAGAAAGAATCGTGGCTATTACAACAGGTACCAAACTATATTTTTTGGGCATTGTTATTATTGTAAAAAAATTTGTCATCAAGCTAAACATTACATGGCTTGTAAGAATGGAGCACCAAGATTGAAGGATCAAACAAACAAACCATGTAGTCTCAAAGGGCAAGGACAAATGAAGACCTACAACTCTTTTGATCGTTTGGCCAAATTTGATCCAATTTGCTCATTATGTAATGATAATGGACATAGTAAACAAAATTTCCCCCTCAAAAGAAGATAAGTAAAAGATGAAAATGCCAATATGGATAAATGTGGTCTAGCTCTATGTGCTCATAGTGATTAAAATATTTGGTTTGTGGATAGTGGGTGCTCCAGACATATGACAAGTGACAAAAGGAAGTTTGTCTCATTGAACAAGAAAGAAGGAAATGTATCCTTTGGGAGTGGATCTACCAAAATTTCTAGAAAAGGAACCGTTACCCCTATTAATGGAAAAGGAAAGGTTAAAAATGCTTTATTGGTAGACGGGCTCAAACACAATCTCTTGAGTGTGAGCCAAATCTATGATCAAGGACATAATGTTGTCTTTAGCACTAAATATTGTGAAATAAGGAACTCTTCCTTAGGAGAACTTGTGGTGAAAGGAGTTAGAACATCAGATAATGTCTACATTCTGAAGAAGAAAAAAATCAAGGAGATAAATGCTATCTAAGTCAAACAGATGAAAGTTGGTTGTGGCACAAGCGATTGGGGCATACAAGTTTTGATAACTTTATCAATATTAGCAAAATTAATGCAGTAAGGGGCATTCCAAAGATGTTCAAACTAGATCAAGTTGTATGTGGCCCGTGTCAACATGGCAAGAAAACTAGAACCAACCACAAGACTAAGGAGTTCTCAACATCAAAAGCTCTAGAGATCATTCATGTAGATTTATGTGGGCCAACCAGAACTCCAAGGAAAAAGGTACTTTTCTTTATTTGTTGATGACTATACTAAAATGATGTGGGTAAATTTCATAAAATACAAATCCAAAGCATTTGAATGTTTTAAGAATATTAAAGCTCTTGTAGAAAATGAAAAGGACTCTAAAATTAAATGTCTTAGAACGGATAGAGGGGGAGAATTCACATCAAAATAATTTGATGAATTTTGTAAAGTACATGGAATCAAAAGAGAACTCTCTGTTGCTAGAACACCTAAGCAAAATGGGGTAGTTGAAAGGAGAAAGCGAATTGTTCAAGAAATGGCAAGAACTATGTTATTGGTAGCTGACTTGTAGCCAAAATTTTGGAGGGAAGCAGTTGGGAGAGGTATTTATACCTTGAATCTAACTCAACTAAGACCAAATAATGAGAAGAATCCTTATGAATTAGGGAAAGGAAGACCTTCTTCAGTAAAATACTTCAATATTTTTGGAAGCAAATGGTTCATAAAGATCAATGATGACTCACCAAGAAAATTTGATTCTCAGGTTGACGAAGGAATATTTCTTGGATATTCTACTAGAAGCAAAGCTTACAAGTGCTACAATAGTCGACTATGGAAAATAGTGGAAAGTATTGATGTGAAGATTGATGAAGCCCTTCCAGAAAAGAAAATTGAAGATCATGAAGTTGACCCCTTCATTGAAGAAAGAGAAGAAGAACCTAAAAAAGAGGAAAAAGATCAAGAAAAACAAAAGGAAAAAGAACCATCTCAAACTCCTTCAAAAGTGAAATTCCTCCAAAAACATCACCCAAAAGAGCAGATTATTGGCAATGTAGATGAAGGGATACAAACCCGAAGAAGGATGGCAAGTACACCAAAGAAAAATGATGTTTCTCTCCTATATATGATAGAACTAGAAACTTTTACTCAAGCAAGGATCCTCAATGGGTGGAAGCCATGGAAGAAGAAATGTCTCAAATCGAGAAAAGTGAGACATGGGAGTTGGTACCTCGTCCAAAGGATAAAAACATAATTGGAACTAAGTGGGTGTTCAAAAACAAAATGAATGAAGATGGAAAAATCATCATAAATAAGTCAAGGCTTGTCTGTAATGGTTATTCACAAATTGAAGGAATCGACTTTCAATAAACCTTTGCACCGATAGCTCATATGGAAGCTATAAGGATGTTCTTGGCATTTGCTTGCTCAAAACGATTAAAAGTCTATCAAATGGACGTAAAATCAACATTTCTGAATGGGGAACTCAAGGAAGAAGTATACATGGAGCAACCAGAAGGTTTTGATCTAGCAGAAGGAAAATACTTTGTATGTAAGTTGAAAAAGGCATTATACGGGTTGAAACAAGCTCCTAGAGTGTGGTACGCAAGGTTGGATCACTATCTACAACAAAAAAACTTCAAAAAGGGGGTGGCAAGAAGTAATCTCTACATGAAGATGGATAAGGATAAATTACTAGTCACTCTTATGTATGTTGATGATCTGATTTTTGCCAGAAATAATGATGAAATGAGCCATGAGTTTTCTCAAAATATGTCAAAATAATTTGAAATGTCTATGATTGGGGATCTATCCTACTTCCTTGGACTACAAGTATCACAAACCATAGCAAGTATGTTCATTTCTTAAACAAAATATCTTAAATACATGCTTAAAAGATATGGAATGGAAGAATGTACACCTATGAGCACATTGATGACCACAAACTACAAATTAAGCAAAGATGATGAATCCCCCCCCCAGTAGATGCAACTCTTTACAGGTCAATAATTGGAGCTCTCTTATACTTAACTGCTACAAACCCCGACATTATGCAAGCAGTAGGAATGGTGGGAAGGTTTCAATCAGCTCCTAAGCAATCCCGTTTGTTGGCTTTGAAAATAATTCTCAGATACTTGAAAGGAACTCCTGACTTTGGTCTTTGGTATCCCAAAAGAAAAAATCTTACAGTGAAAGATTATACCGATGTTGATTGGGCTAGAAGCATGGATGATCGTAAGAGTACCAGTGGAAATGCATTTTTTATGGGAGATTTCCTGGTATCTTGGCTCAGCAAAAAACAATCATCTATATCTCTCTCTAGAGCTGAAGCTGAATACATAGTCACAGCTAACTGTTGTACACAAATACTATGAATGAAAGAAGCTTTGAATGATGTCAATATAGAAACTAAATAGCCAATCACCATCTATTGTGACAACACAAGTGCTATCAGTCTCAGTAAAAATCTAGTGATGCACTCAAAAACCAAACATATAACAATGAAGTATCGTTTTCTCCATGAACAGGTGGTTGAACAAAACATCAAGTTGGAGTATATCAATACTAAGGAATAGATTGCAGATATTTTCACCAAACCTCTTCCTCGAGAAGAATTTGAACATCTTCGCCAAAATATGGGGGTTATTGCTCTAGCATTACACTAAACCGATTCTTAAGATGTCACATGACAGGGGGAGCAGTTCGACAAGGGGAGTCCTTGTGCACTCCTTTGCCATTGATGTCAAAGGGGGAGAGAAGAAGAATATTTCCATCAATGACAAAGGGGGAGATTTTTGATGTAGATTTTAATTGATGTCAATATGGAAATATTCTGGGATGCAAAATAATGATGTGAAGCCAAGGAGAAGCAGATTTGTGAAGTAACAGGAGAAAGAAGCCAAGGAGGAAAGCCATCAGGGAAGCCATTGGAAGTCAAGAATAGGAGTCATCAAAGAAGAGCTATCAGAAGTCAAAGGAAGAGATATCGGAAGAGCTATCAGAAGTCATCAAAGAATAGCCATCGGAAATCACAGGAATGAGAAGCCACAGGAAATCCAAGCCAAGAGTAAGAGTTGAAATGAAGAAAACAATGATATTAGAGGAGCATTGCGGAACCAATGGTCCCATTACAACATTCCCTAATTAATATCGCATATGTCATATTGAAACCTTTGCATCGCAATTTATGAATGATTTTCACATTAAAACTCCGATTGCAATATAATATGCAAACCCAATCAGTTTAAGGTAACAACCCTAATGTAATATCGCATTCGCCTATCGGAACTTTCATATCGCAAGTTATAAAGGGATTTAAAAACTGTGATTGTGATATTATTACAGACCCAACTGCACCACTATAACATAACCTAATGTAATATCGCATCCGTTGAATCGCAAGTTTCAAAGGGATGACGTGTAAAACCTCTAATTGCGATAGAGTTTTGGACTCGACTGATCTATCAAAAGCAGGTTATTGAATATCGCATCTGCTCCGTCGGAAGTAGGAGCATCGACAATGTAATATCGAAAGATAGAGCATATGCACACTTGTAAAACCTCTGATTTTCATGAAAGTTGCAATTGCGGGATTAAAGGAATGACGTGGCATGTGGGACCTCCATGTGGGTATATCCTCTCCTATGTGATTTCCATAAATAAACAATTCTATGACATAATTGGATGAATATTAACAAAAAGGCCCCTCTGATATATTTTCTTAATATGTGACCTCATAAGTCATCCTCTCCTCCCAATGAACGTGTCTTTTGTTTATTGGTGAGACTCGTATGGATACAATTTAAAATGCTTCACTTCAAGGTGGAAAATTAGGCATATATCACAAATAAGAAGAGGCAGTTCACAATACATGAACTTGAAGGGACAGAGGAAAGGAAGCCGAAGGTCAAGCGGAAAAGAAAAAAGCCGAAGGTCAAGTGGAAAATAAGAAAGCTTAAGGTTGAGTAGGAAAAGAAGGAAGCCAAAGATCCAGTGGGAAAAGAAATTCTTTGACTGGGTTAATCTTTGAAAGGCCCAAACCTGTAATGAATGTGTAGAAGTGCAGACTATGACCTGGTGCAAAGACAACATAGACAGGGATTAGTGACGAAGACTTTTGAGTAGTGAAATAAAACCAAACATACCTTGACAAAGTAAAGCTGTAGGGTTGGAGTCCTTGGGGTTGGTGCCTTAGAATTGACAGGGTTAGTGCCTTGGAAATTCCAAGTTGGTGCTTGGAAGACATAGGAATGGTGTCCTTGGAGTTGGTGCTCCTAAACTCAAGGTTGGTGCCTTGATAAGATAGGGTCAAATCCCTAGAGGTCGAAGTCTCATCAAAGTCCAAGTTGGTGCTTGGAAAGATTCATCAGTTATTGTATTCAATCCTTTTCTATATTTAATAAAATCATTTCTTTGATTAAATTATGAAGAATCTAAACTAGTAATAATAACAATTGAAAATAAATATTGATTCACCCCCCTCTCAGTATTTCCAACACACCGAAGTCTTTCCCACTATTTCTCCACTTCCTCTTTCTTTAGAATACCTCGAGGTTCTCGCCCATATTCCTGTTAGAAAACAAGCAGTTTCACCACTCATAGTATCTGAATCCATGGGTAGGGTTCTATGGTTAGGCAAGAACATCTTGACTAACAAGGGCAATGATCGTATGAATCTACTTCATTGACCCTGCAAGAATTTCCTCTGCATCACACTATATGGCACTATAGCTTCTATTTCAAACTTGAGAGTACATCCTTCTAGTATGCTTTCAAGCCAAAAATCCATAGCATGAGAAACTTTATTAATTACTGAATGAAAATGACACATCTCCTCTAGATTCCACTATCTTGGTCCATCATGGTGATAAGTCAAATTTGAATATTTCAACTGTTTAATCCACTCTGTTAAGATAATGAGGAACTATGCAAATAATATTTTATGGAACTTGGTGAACATGTCCTTCTATATCCAATCTTCAGTGCCAATCCTTCAATCTTTAATCTGTCTAGCTACAAACTCATGCTACTTTTGCTTAAACCACTGGGTGATTTCCTCTTTCGTTAGATTCATGGTCTCCACATTCTCATTACAGAGTAATCCAATCCTGCAATTATCCCAGTCCCATCAATGAAACCATTTATTAGTGTGAGGTTTAGAAAAACCCAAGTTTTGTGCATAGTGTTAGCCAACAAACCCACTCATCACTGACCTTTTTGGCACTATCCAAAGAATAGATGACATCTCACCCGAGGTGCCATGGGGGATTGTTGAAACTAAGTTTCTGCAGTCAGATGACATTTTTATGTATATTTAACAACTCAACTTACTCTATGGGAGTCATGACATCTAACTAACAGACATATGACAACCATCCTAACCTCCTATACCATGTAAGGTCTCATAAAACTTTAATCTAATTGGTCAGTTTACTATTCAAAATTTATAATATTAACATGGTAAGAAAACCACACTCATACCAACTTCTCCTATTGTGTAGGTCATTAGAGAGTATTGAATTAACATTATCAAAGTATTCATATAGTAGCAATAAAAAAGACACACATTCATAAACGGAGGTAGGGGAAATCAATTAGTTCTTTATTACTTCATGATAGAAAAATATGTGCAGCATGCTACAACAGGAATTCTTACTAACCCAACTCACCAGCCTTACTAGAATCAAATATAACACATCTTCTATGTCACAGAGTATCAATGACTCTAAACATAATATTTTCCTAAGACCAAAGTGAATCTATGAACTCCATTCATGAATGAGTTGAATAACATCCACATACGTACATAAAAATAATGTAACTGCAATCAACTAACAATGGCTATAATAGCAACAAAACAAACATCAATGACTCTCCAATTTTCCAACCAACCCATGAACTAAGGGATTCAGATCTTCTTATCATTCCCCAATGGTACCTCAGTCATCCTAGTCTCGATTCTCATCTAGTTCAACTTTTCTCCACGTCAATTAATGGTTTAGATATTTTCTGAAAACCATTTTCCAAATATCCCATGCTCTCCAATTGATGATAGGTTTTGTCTTGGAATATCCACTAATGGTTCTTCCCCACTCCTCCAACCTATCTCCTCTTGCAAATATCTTCTAATTATTTCATCATGGTGACCTCCCTAACCTTCACTATTTGTCTCCAAATACTAACCACCAAGATCTACTTTGTGATGAGGCTCATCATTGCATAAAATATATGGACCTTAATACACCTCCAATCTGACTAAAATAAACTCTTATCATAATTCCTTACATGTTTTAATTATATTTTTCTTAATGAGATGAGTAAAAGTAAGATGTCATGTCTAGTGGTCTAATGTGCATTGATTATAGGTTTTTGGGAGAAAATTATGGCTAATTAGGGTGTAGGAACTCGAATGAGACAAGAAGGAGAGATTATAGGAGATGAATCTCCCTCATTAAATCCTCACTCACTCAAATATCCCTCAATCAAATCACACCAGCTCGAAGTTGTAGGCAGTCGAGTCATGAGGATCATTGGCAGCCAAGCCAGTGATAGTTAAGAACCAGTTAATCTCAAGATTGGGATCCAAGCCTCCCTAGATTTAAGGAATTTTTTGGCAACTTCAGTTGTATAAATAAAGAGGCCTAGAGCCTCATTAGGATTTGTATTTTTTATGCAAAATAGCTAAGTAGTTTTCGAGTTGAAGGATTGTGGCCAAACACTGTTATGTATTTTTTGATATGTTAATGAAAATGAGCAGCATTCCCTTGATCTAGCACTGAGTTGACTCAGAGGGTTGAAGCTCTTGGGTTAGGGCCCAACCCTAGCAGCAAAGGTTCCTCTTACTGTACTTGTATGCTTAGGTTATTTCATAGATTACTTGTTAAATTGATTTTGGTGTTGTTACATTGCAAGTATTGGTAAATTTGATTAGTTTTCTTCCATTTATGCATAGCTTTAACAGTAGCATTAGAGTGATAAGGAAATATTCAAAAAAAGGTTGATAACAGGTGGATATTACTTCATTCCTCCCTTCCAAGACCATGGTTTGAGGAAAAACTCCCATTCATCCCAAAAAGACAGAATTATGGTTTCTTATGAAACTTAGGGTTTTTCTGCTAATTAGGTCAGCATCTTTTAGTTTTAGAAGATAGGTTGCAGTTGTCATTTCTGATATATTAAGTTTTGTATTAGATTTCATGTTGCTTTCATAATAGGCTTCAATCATTTCCATGCATGAACTTGGCAAATAAATGATGCAAATTGTTTTCTTATATTGTTGTAAACCCTTCTTCTTTTAAGGTGATTTATGGATAAATGCCAACAATGATGTGTATGTTGCAGGAGTTTCAATATTTTAGGAATACCTCATATCATTAGCCTCAACCAAACCATACCCACCCATGATTGCCAAAGGCCACTAAGTTCTCAATTCGAGTTATCATTTTACAAGGACAACTTGCCATGCTTGTTGAGAAAATCCAACCATCATAGAGCTTCGGTTTGAGTTCTGAGCAAGATCCAACCACTTCCTTGCCTTATTCCTCCCATCACTCACATTACCTAAGCTCCCTACCACTATCCAAACCACTCCTTATGATTTCGGCCTATTTTTGTAGGAAAACATGGGATCCTGTAGGTGAACTAGGACATCCTGTAGTGGCATGTTTTGAGCCCAATTTGTGAAAAAACATCACGAAAGCCAGGAGAAGACCCCTGCTTGCCTCCCAAGTCATTTGACCCATTACACTCATCTCCCTCCACACGTATCCCACCTTCCATGCAACCAAGAAGGATTAGCATTCATGTTTTTACAAAAAGACAAAAAGAAAAAGGTTGTTATGCTTATTCATGTGCACAGCAGTTAAGTGCTTGTTTAGATCAGATTTCATGCTTAGGTTAGGTAAGATTTCACATGTGTTAAGTTAGAATTCTTTTGAAGCAAGGTATCTTAACAAATAGCTAGATGAGTTGTGTGTTTTAGACATCTATTTCAGTCTTTCATTACTGCAGTAGGTAGCATTTCAATCCTCTCAATTAGGGTAAAATTCTCCTTTCTCAATTGGTAATCAAACTTCTTCTAAATCAATAGAAGGATGGTTTGATAGACCCTAGTGGTCTAACACCCCAGCTCAGCAGTGACAAAGAGTGGACCCATTACATCTATTTGTGTATACAACATTGTCACCTCCAAGTTTGTACGAACCTCAGGTTGATGAAGTAAAGTTGGTAGCCCTAGGAGTTGCAACATTCTTGCTACAATACTGGTGCTCATCACTTTTTGGTATCGTTTTCGAGGAGTTGTCTGAGTAGATGTGATTTTTTCTTTCTTTCTTCCATTTCTTATCTCTTTCATTCTGTGATTGGTTTCATTTTTTCAAAGTATTTGTAATTTGGTTTTCTTTCCTTTCCATTCTGCAAGGGATTTCATTTAGGAATTAGTTTCAATTCTGCAATTAGTATTAAAGCTTGAAAAACAAAACAAAAGCACTTCTTTCATGCCTCGTAGGAATAGGGATAACTTAGGAAAATTTCTACCAAATACCCCCACCACTTCCAACAACCAAACTTCCCTCTTCTTCGGTGGTTTTGAATTAGAGGACCCCTTAGGCGAACAACCATAGATTTTTGAAGAGCCTATAGGGGAAGAAGAGGAACCTATTCCAACTGACATAATGGCTGGAAATAGAAATGAAAGGGAAGATAGATAAAGAATTGAGGGTGTTTTTCCCATCATAGAAACCAATGGGGATGCCAAGATGAAAAACATAAGCCCCTCTATTCTTCCATGGCCTGACCTCAAGAGATCTATATGCTTTCTTGTTTGAATTTGTTGTCATAGGCAGAACTTATGATTACACCACTAATGATCAGAAGTTGAAATTTTTCCCATCCACTCTCAAGGACACAGCTCTATGTTGGTTCATGGGTTTACTTGGGGATAGTATCACCACCTGGGCTCAGATGCAGCAAGCTTTCAACAACTATAGGGACTATTGTAGGTCCAAAGACACCAAAGAGGAAATTTTTAGAATGACCTTGGGGCATGATGGGTCCTTAAAGGATTATTTGGAAAGATTCTAGCTTAGCTATAAAAGGGCCAGGTGCACACTTGATCCTAAGTCACTTAAGTTAGTCCTTCTCAGGGGGATAAGGGAGGATCTCCTGGAAACACTAAACCTACTATCAGAAGGGGACATCTACCAACTACCCTATGAGAATATTAAGACTTTTGTCAAGAACCATTCTATGGAAACTAGAAAAAGGGGCAGGGTCAGTCAAACAGTGGCCATCTCATCCTCTTCCAACACATATATAAAAAGTGAAATTGGAAACATGTTGGAAGATTTTAAGAGTGAAATGTTGCAAACCCTTGCCCTACAGATGGACACTATACAAATCAAGAGGAAGCGGGAGGAAGCAGAGAGAGCATTAGCCATCTTCTACCCTAGATGCACAAGAAGGCACCCTAGGAATGAATGTCCATTAGACCTTATAGAAATTTTCTTGGTCTGTGAAGAAAACCACTCCACAGACAAGTTCCCTTCTCTTCCTAGACTAAAATTCGTGTATTAGGGAACTAAAGGGGTGACTGAACAGCTTTACTACATAAATCAAAGGAGGCATCATGGGCCTCGACCATACCAGCAGAGCATGCAAGGGTCATCTTATGCATATTACAACCCTAACCAAAACACATCCATTCCCTCTTTGGCCCCCCCTGCTCATCCCTCCCGGTCTACACCTTCTCCCTGGTATTTTGCACCTCAGTACCATTCCCATCCGACCAACCAGCCATTTCATCCACATACTCCTCCACAACCTCAATGGAATGCACCACCCTAGGGGTGGATGCCCCCATACAACAATGCTCTAGCTTTATTACCTTCACCTCCATCTCAACCATGACTTTTACACCCTGCTCCACCTAAACAACCTCATATGCCTACCCAACCAAACCCAAACCCGAACAATAGACAGGCACATCAGGTCTATAGTGGAGAGACATCCTACCCTGCTTATGTTGTGGAAATTCAAGAAATCAACCTTAGGTCTGGGAGAGTGCTCTTGGATAACCAACCTCCATCTCCACCTAGGTAGAGTGAGGAGGAAAGAGAGGAAAGTATGACTAGAGTGAATCCACCACCCTTTCCTGAAAGATTAACTCATCCAGTCCAACATACCCCAGAAGAGAATGAACTTCTGGGTGAATTGAAAAATCTATGTGTCAAAATACCACTTCTCCAAGCTATTAAAGATGTACCTATTTACAACAAGTTTATTAAAGATAAGTGTTTCAAACATCCAGGGAGGAAAAAAAGAGACACCCCTACCATTAATGTAATTGGACAATTATCTGAATTAATGTTGGGGCAGGTAATTTGCCCAAATTATTTAGACCCTAGGAGCCCTGTAGTATATGTACACATCAATGGCACCATTGTCCCCCATACCTTGATTGATATTGGGGATTCCATTAATTTAATGACTAAGGACACCATGCTCAATCTAAATCTCCAGGATTCATTAAGAAAGACCACGACAATTTTGTAGCTTGTAGACCAATCCACAGTGGCCCCAGAGGGGATTTTTTAGGATTTGATGGTCTCCATTGACTCTTGGGAGTACCCTGTAGACTCCTTAGTTCTCCGGCCTAAGAATAAATTTAATGGTTATCCTCTCATAGTTGGGAGGCCTTGGTTAGCCACTGTCGATACCTACATAAGTTGCAGGGTTGGAAACATGACTATCAAAACTGGGCATCTATCCAAGAAGTTGGTCATGTACCCTCCTACTCAGCCATATTTAGAACATGACTTACCTTTATGGCTAGAATATGAGGAAGAAGATGAAGTCTACTCCTCCAAAATCTATACCCTATAAACTACCATAAGAGGAGGATAACCTGATGAAGATGATTTGATTGAACACATCCTCCAAAACCCAACTCCCAACACCATATCTCTAGAGGAAGTAGTGAAGGAAACCAAGAAAAACCATTGGATTAATCTATTCTTAGCTTACTCAAACCCTACTCGTGTCAAGGCAATAGAATTCAGCCCTAAAAGAACACTGAAAATCAACCCCTCTCTCTCTATACACCAAGAAGAAGAGTTATGTACTATGCTAAGAGAGCATTTGGATGTCTTTTCTTGGAATTACAAAGAAATGAAGGTCGTGCACCCCTCGGTGTGTACTCACCACATTTACATCAAAGAAGGTTGCAAACGAGTCTGACAACCCCAAAGGAGAATGAATCCATCTCTCAAGGATATAGTCAAATAAGAGTTGCAAAAGCTGCTGGATGCAGGATTCATTTACCCTATATCGGATAGTGAGTGGGTGTCTCCTTTGGTGTTGGTTCCAAAGAAAAATTGAAAGTGGAGGATTTGTGTTGATTACAAATATTTAAACAAAGAAACAAAGAAGGACCATTTTCCTCTATGTTTCATTGACCAAGTGTTACATGGCCTGGCAGGGAAAAAGTTTTTCTCTTTCTTAGATGGGTTCAATGGGTACAATCAAATCCAAATTAGCCCAGAGGACCAAAATAAAACCACCTTCTCCTGTCCTTCGGGTACTTTCACTTATAGGGTCCTTCCTTTTGGTCTATGCAATGCCCCTGCCACTTTCTAGAGGGCAGTCCTGAGTATCTTTGCAGAACTAGTCCATGATACAGTAGAAATTTATATGGATGACTTCACACCCTATGGGTGTGATTTGCAAGAGGCTCTCTCTAACTTGGGTAAGGTGCTGAATAAATGCATTGAAATGAACTTATCCCTTAGTCCTGAAAAATGTGAGTTCTTGATGACTGCAGGGACTATTCTAGGTCACTCAATATCCCAGGAAGGACTACAGGTAGACCCAAATAAGATAGCCATCATCAAAAGGGTCCCAACTCCATAAAAATAGAGGGATGTCAAAAAAAATTTAGGTTTAGCTAGATACTATAGGAGATTTATAAAATATTTCAGCAAGTTAGCTTCTCCTTTATTTGGGTTATTGGCCAAAGACTCCGAATTTTTATGGTCAGAAAGCTGTCAAGAAGCCTTGGACACCCTAAAGGACAAGTTGACTACTGCACCTATTCTCCGAGGCCCAAATTGGGCTCTTCCTTTTCATATCCATGTCGATGCCTCTCAAAAATCTATAGGAGAAGATCTAAGCTAGATAGATGACAAGCTACCTTATGCCATTTACTTCATCAGTAAGAATCTGTCAAAAGCTGAGCTGAACTACACAATGACTAAAAAAGAGCTCCTAGATATTGTACATTCATTGAATAAATTTAGGCATTACATTATTGGTTACCAAACATTTGTACACACCAACCATGCTGCAATTAAATACTTGATGAATAAACCTGATGTAAATGCCTGGATTATTAGATGGTTACTTTTATTGCAACAATTTGATTTAACTATTATTGATAAGCCTGGCAAGGAGAATGTTGTTGCATATTTTTTATCTGGATTTAATTTTCCTACAGGGGAGGAATGAATGGTTGATGACCAGTTACCAGATGAACATTTATTCTCCATTTCAGTTCTCTCTCCATGGTTTGCTGACATAGCAAACTACTCGGTGTCTGCACTGTTTCCACCAAATTTTTCCTCCAAGGAAAAGAGAAAGATCATAAGAAAGAGCGCCCCATTCACTTGGATTGGGGGAAATCTCTTCAAGCTAGGTCCTGATCAAATTCTAAGAAGATGTTTCAGGGAGGAGGAAGTCTTCAACATCCTTCTGGCCTGTCATGATGGGCCTTATGGAGGTCACTTTGCAGCCAAAAGAATAGCATTCAAGGTACTACAAGTTGGTTATTACTAGCCCACTCTTCACCAAGATGTGAGGAGGTATACCATCCAATGTGATCGGTGCCAAAGGATGGGGAAACCTGCCCCAAGGGATGAGATGCCTCTACAACCTTAAGTGGCTTTCGAGCCATTTGATGAGTGGGGCATGGATTTCATCAGGCCCATTGACCCTCCATCCAAACAGAAGCAGTACATCATTGTGTGCTACTTAACCAAATGGGTTGAAGCCAAAGCCATCAAAGTAGCAATAGAAGAAAAAGTGGTTGAATTCTTAAGGGAGAATGTGTTTTATAAGTTTGGGTACCCTATAGAATTGGTCACTGATCAAGGTAGTAAATTTACATCTCACATGATTGAAAATCTGTTATGCCAGCACAAGATCAAGCAAATAACATCAACCCCTTACAACCCACAAGCTAATGGGAAAGTGGAAGTAACCAATAGAGCATTGGAAGGCATTCTGACCAAGGTGATTAGCAGCAGTAGAAAGAATTGGGAAGACATATTAGTTGAGGCCACCTGGGCCTAGAATACCACTTGGAAGACCACCATTGGCTTCACTCCTTATGAGCTGGTCTATGGGGAGAAAGCCCTGTTGTGCATTGAATTTGAATACAACACCTTAAGGATGGCAGCACAACTGGATCTAGATATCACCAGGGCACAACAAGAAATATTGCTCCAGCTGAATGGGTTAGATGAATTTAGGGTGCAAGCCCTCCTGCACATAGAGGTGACTCAAGTTCAAAGGAAAATATGGCATGACAAGAATATAAAAGACAAACAATTTCAAGAAGGTGATTGGGCTTTGCTATATGATTCCCGGTACAAGGATTTTAAAGGCAAGTTAAGGACTAGATGGTTAGGGCCTTATGTAATAGAAAAATGTCATGATAATGGTGTTGTGCAGATAAGAACCATTGATGCAGAGGCTATCCCTTTGCTTGTCAATGGGTATAGATGAAAAATATACAAGAATCCCTTATCAAAGAAGGAATTCGTCAATAGCATCAACAAGATAGTGATGGTGGTAGAGAAAGTCTCAGCTTCCACCCCACCATGTCTCTGAAGAAAAAGAAAAAATAAATAAATAAAGACTCAGGTGAAAACCTCCATGAGGCACCTGAGTCCCACTGTTGGGTTGAAAACCTCTTGAGGTGGCCCAAGAGTGTTTTTTTTTTAAAGGAGAAAAATAAAAATATCTCTGGGTGAAAACCTCTATTGAGGAACCCAGGGCAGGCAACTAGGATGAAAACCTCCTTGGCAAAGTAGTTGTTTAAAAAAAATTAAAGATACAAAAGATGACAATTATGTGTTGCAATTCTGCAAGAGGAGGATAATCACAGCTTGAGGAGGACAGCAGGACCTACAGAAGCCATGTTTTAATTCACCCATCTCATATCCTCCATTATCCCCCCTAATCTTCAGTCTTTAAACCACTCCAACTCATTTCACACAAATTATGTGTTTTCTATATGATTCCCTGTAATCCTACAGGAGTTTCCTGTAGAAATGACAGGAGATCTTGAAAACCATAAGAAGATTAGTCCAAGAGCAAAGTGATGACACAAGCCTGTGTCTGAATGAAAAAACCATTTACCTCACCACACCACAGCCAATACCTTGCATCACCATGTCACCCTTGTATCCATCAGAGAAATCAGTTCAAAAAAATTTAAATTAATTACAAAAGAAAAAGGAAAAGAAGAAAAAAACAAAAAAGAGAGAAAAGAAGGAAAGAGGAGGCATACCCAAAGGCAACATCCCTCACCTATCATTCCATGCCCCCCTTCTCCACTCATTTCAACACCCCTTCTACTTCAGAGCTGAGAAAAATGTGAAAGTTTAAGGGAGAGGCAGCTACAAGACATCTTGTAGGAAATCCTATAGCATCCTATCCCACAAAAGAAACCACAGAGACTGCAACCATCTTCAGCACAGGGACTACAAGGATGAGCAAGCTCCTCTAGAGCTCAGCAGTAGCAGGAATATCACTAGAAACAAGGTCTAACACCTGCACATCAAAAGGATCAAAGCATCAAAATAGGAAATACACAATGAAAATATGCAGATTGAAAAGCACAGCAAAGTGGCACCACTCTCCAGCATGCATCATCAACGAAGCAAAAGACCCACAGGTATGTTATCTTACTAATTCTCTCTCATAAGTACGATATGATCAAAACTGTAGGAATAATGCGAGAGTTGATTTTATAAGTAAAGGTGGCCAGTTACCTTGGCCACCTTTGGCTAGTCAACGAGAAGAAAAGAGTTATACCACTCCACATGTGGCAAAGGTCAAATCAAAGGAAAAAGGGAATGAATCTAAAAATGGTTAAGTTACGGAGGATAGGAGTGGGAGATGATTATGAGGTAAGGTGAAATGATGGACTGATAGTGGGACCAACGGTCCAAAAGAAGGTGCTCGTACTCGACCAGCCAGCACACCACCCCATGCGCTCATCCATAAATAGAAATAAAACATTGATTCCCATATGAAGAAATCAAAGAAAACTTCGAGGATTCATCGAACGAAGAGGTTGCTCTCAGCATTCCTGAAATATCACCAACAAGAAACAGTCAGCATCTATATCATGCAGGAAACCTACAGAAAGCCTACAGGATAGAGAGAGATCAACCTACAGAGCTATCAATGAACACTAAGGGAAGTCAAATCAAGGTTTATCCTCACCAAAATGTATAAAAGTGAGGTAGGAGCCATACCTTCCATATTTTCCATTTAAAAAAAAAAAAATCCTCAATTCGGAAAGGAATTTGCAGTGCATCTTAGGATAGAAAATTGTATTGCATGTCACTAAAAGCTAAATTCCAAAATTTTCTCACCTACCAGAAGTCTTGAACTGTATCCACACAAGCCTCAAGAATTAACAGGAAAAGATGACAGGAGGTTTCAAAAAGAGAGAACCCACCAACACAGAAAGGATCCACCAGCATCCTCCTGTGGTGGAAATGTTTACAAGGCATCAATGGATGGGGTTCTTTGAGAGGATGAGAGGATATGATGATGATGTGGCTAGAGAATTTTCCCTCTCACTCATACCCCTCACTAGGACTAGTGCCACTATTGTGGTGAAGGGTTTATCAGTAGAAATTACCCCTGAGTTTATAAGCAGAATCACTACACTCCCCCTAGGGTTACCATGGAGGAAAGAAGACAAGACTAACAATACCCTTACAAATAAAAGCTTCTATTTGGAAGGAAAATAGCCAATAGAGGACAAAAATTGGGTTAGAAGGGAGAGAATTCCATACCCTTGGAATGATGTCAATTACCACCTCATCAAACATATTTCATGTGAAGGGAGATATAGCGTAGTGTATGGATACCACTTCAGACTCCTCCAAGAATTGAGATTTGGAGAGAACACACCTCCTCATAATAGATTTATTATACCCTAAGTTCTTCTACAATCAATGATAGACATGAGCATCAAGGTGCAAGAGGAAAAACATTATCAACTAGCCCATTATGGGTTGATCAAAATCAACCTTGAATATGCTCTACAAAACTTAAGATTCCCTGTTGCATGGACAACATTTGCAAACATGCAGGCAGAAGGAGAAATTCAATATATTGAAGTATGACAAAAGCCCTACTGCGAGTGAGGGAGAAGAAGAAACAAAAGATGTTAAGGAAGAAGAAACAGAGGAGGAAAATGAAGAAGAGACAGAGGAAGAAACAAAAGAAGAAACAGATGAGCAGAGTGAAGAAATAGAGGAAGAAAAAGAAGAGGAAGGAGGAGACAAAGAAGAGGATGAAAAAGAAAATGGAAAAGAGGAAAAAGGATAGAAGGATGAACAGAAGTCTACAGCTCAAGGCAGAGAAGAAGAAGAATCACCAAGGGTGTCTCTAGAGCCTACAGAGAAAGAGGCAGCAGCTGCTCTAACTGCCCTAAGTACACATGTCAAATCAAAGGGAAAGAGGCAAAGACAAACCCCATTGTACTTCAGGACAAGAAAGAGCACTAGGATTAGACAAGGGAGACCTCAAACCCCCACCAAAACTCCAATTTTCATTTAGGATTCACCAAAACAACAAGATAAGGCATTCCCTCTAAAGAAAAATGAAGGAGAAGGAACATCAAAACAAGCTTCTCCCAAGTCTCCAATAACCTATGTTAGGAGGCTTGTCACAAGGTCAAACTCATCAAAGGGAAAAGGTCTCCTACAAGAGACACAGTCAGACCTACAAGAAGTAGAGACCATCCTATAGGAAACTCTGTCAAACCTACATGAAACACATAAAAAATACCAAGAAGGAATTACTCAACAAGAAACAAAGAGGGCGAAGAACTGAAGGAACCTAACCCACAGCCAAATATTAACTCCTACTAGAGGTTCATTGAAGGAGGAAGGGTGATACCACAGAAGTTTTTTGTTTCTCTATTCTTTGAACTTGAAAAAGAGAGGGAAAGGACACATAGGTGGATGCAAATTGCTAAATCAAAAGGGATAGAGGATGTAGGCCACATGGAGGATAAATTGCAGGAGATGGGCAGAGAACTGAGAAGCATAAGAGACAGAGAAGCAATGATGAAATATTAGTTAGAGGCTGAGAACACATGGCTAAGGAAGCAGCTACAAGAAAGGGAAAGCCAATTGGCAACTATGGCCAATTTTTCCATGGAGGCAATCCAATGCAGGATGCCAGCAAAGTCATATGCCTTGTACCTCAAGGAACAATGGCTACAATTCCAGATAAAGACCCTAGCACAAAGAGGAACTATGCCCTTCCAAGACTATAGACAATTCATTGATCTCTGTGATCAAAGCACCTTGGAAGATAGAGCAAAGATATCTGAGTTTTACCTACACAATTTGGCCTTGACAGATTTAAATGTGTGGGACCCAAATCCAAAGCTAGGGGACTTGCAATTGATGGCCTTGGCATCTTGGATGAATCATGAGGAGGCAAGAGCTATAGAGATGAGAAATGTATTAGAAAAAGAAGGGGCAGAACCACTTATGATCAGAGCAAAACAATCTAACCCAATGGCTATCATCAGCACCCACGAACCCATTGCAAGTGATCCCAAGCTTGCACCAAGGTACCTTGTTGTACAAGAATAGGAAGTCACACACTTTGAAGACATGCTAAGGTTGCTAGGAGATGATAACTAGCAAGCATGCCAAAGGATATGGAACACCTTACCATACAACCTAAAAAACAGAGAATATCATTCTCCTGACAAAATGAGAGAGGCACTAAATATAACCCCAATGTATAAGCAGGCATTACAAAGACTCAAAGTCAATTGGATTGGCTTAAGGCTCAGTCCACCATTGCTTTTGGGAATGTTGGAAGGAAGAAAAGAAGAAGAAGAAAGAAAGCAATGGGAGGAGATAGAGAAGAATGCAGGGTTTTATTCACAAGAGGAAGAGGATACAACAGAAGCATGGGATGTCAAGGAAGCCACCAAAGCAATGAAGGACATGGACATAGATTGAGTTGCTCAGAGGATGAGAAACACTTTTAGTAGGGGGTGATGGTGAGGATCATCATTGGGTAAAATATATGGACCTTAATACACCTCCAAGCTTACTAAAATCAACTCTTCTCATAATTATTTACATGTTTTAATTATATTTTTCTTAATGAGATGAGTAAAAGTAAGATGTCATGTCTAGTGGTCTAATGTGCATTGATTGCAGGTTTTTGGGAGAAAATTATGGCTAATTAGGGTGCAGGAACTCGAATGAGAAAAGAAGGAGAGATTATAGGATATGGATCTCCCTCATTAAATCCTCACTCACTCGAAGATCCCTCAATCAAATCACACCAGCTTGGAGTTGCAGGCAGTCGAGTCATGAGGATCATTGGCGGCCAAGCCAATGATAGTTAAGAACCAGTTAATCTCAAGATTTAGAGCCAAGCCTCCCTAGATTTAAGGGATTTGTTGGCAACTTCAGTTGTATAAATAAATATTCCTAGAGCCTCATTAGGATTTAGATTTTTTATGCAAAATAACTAAGCAGTTTTCGAGTTGAAGGCTTGTGGTCAAACATTGTTATGTATTTTTTGATATGTTAATGAAAATGAGTAGCATTCCCTTGATCCAGCACTAAGTTGACTTAGAGGGTTGAAACTCTTGGGTTAGGGCCCAACCCTAGCAGCAAAGTTTCCTCTTACTGTACTTGTATGCTTAGGTTATTTCATAGATTACTTGTTAAATTGTTTTTGGTGTTGTTACATTGCAAGTATTGGTAAATTTGATTAGTTTGCTTCCATTTGTGCATAGCTTTAACAGTAGAATTAGAGAGATAAGGAAATATTCAAAAAAAGGCTGATAACAAGTGGATATTACCTCATTCCTCCCTTCTAGGACCATGGTTTGAGGAAAAACTCCCATTCAGCCCAAAAAGACATATTTATGGTTTCTTATGAAACTTAGAGTTTTTCTGCTTAGGTCAGCATCTGTTGGCTTGTATGGACCTGACCCAGGTTCAGAGGTGATTTAACCAAGCAAATCCCTGTACTATTGGCCTTTTTAGCAGCAGTCTGTGAAGCGCAGACTGAGGTCTCACCCGAAGTAGTATGGGAGGGTGCTAGAACCAGGTTTCCGCACCCTTGGGATGTCTGATGAGCTTCTGGAGGTCCACGGTTTGACCCTACGCGCACGTCGCTACGCACACTTGTTATTCCTTTGCAACCTGTGATGTTGTTTCCGTGCAGCCCTACTCGGGGTGCAACCCATATAATACCCAAGTTCCTTGCTATTTAATCTGTTATTACCCGATTACTTAACTTTTTTGTGTAAGACTAATGATTATTACAACATATTCAGCAATCATATCAGTGCACGTGATAAATAGAACAATATAAATGTAAAGAAGGCAATGCACAAGCAGATACATAGAAATAGGAATCAACTTCACTTTATTATTCTTCGATCAAGATTACAGACTCGACACCGCCCTGCGCACTTAGCTGCAGAGGTCCGCGCACTCAGTTGTGGACTCTACTAGACCTCTGCGCACACAGTCGCAGAGCCTCTTCCTACTACTACGACCCAATACACTTAGACTCTTACTCTATGCTTCAACCTTTCGTATTATTCCCTCCTATTCGCTATCTTTACAACTTAGAGCCTCGCTCTATTTATACAATCCCATGGTCCGCAGACCATGGGTAGGCCGACATGACTTTACATTTCATTACAATACTTTAGGGTGGACAGCCTGCAATTCGTGAAGTCTTTACAATACACTTAACCAAAACCTAGTCTTTGAGCCCCAAAACATGTTGTGGGGGGATTCCATGCTTGACAAGCCCCCAACACAATCATCATGACTCGTCCTGAGTCACTCTGTGGGTGTGGCGATCTTGGCGCGAAGCCCCTCCAACTGGTCCCGTACTACTCGGAGGTCCGTGGCACACTGTTCTGCGGTTTGCTGGACCTGCTACATGCGCTCTTCCGATGCTTCTTTGTGAGGATCAGCTACCTGCCTTAGCGCGTAGAGTCCCTGCATCTATGCAAGCTTTCCCTCAATATCTGTCATAATGGTGAAGGCCTTGTCAATCCACGGCTAGATGCATGCTTTGAGGAGTGCCTCTTTCTGTCTGGAGGCATCCACCTGCTCTTTCAGTGCCCTTGCTTGCTACATCTTCATGAGTCATTGAATGAGGACGACTATCTGCACTGTTCCCCTTACATTATCATACTGCTCCTAAAGCTCATGTGCCTCTATTTCTAGGCGTTGTATGTTGGGGTCCTCTTGTAAGGCTGTGAGGATGCCAAAGGCTTGGTCCAACATATTGGTACAGTCCTGCACTACCTGTCCAATTTCTTCCAATCCTTTTTTAATAGTGCTAACACGCTTCTCTCTAACTTCTGGAGGAGTGGAAGGCTGCGCCTTCAGCCACAGCTCGGCAATCTGGAGATTCAGCTCCAGCTACACAAGTGTTGTTTCTTCGCGCGTGTTTCGGACTCCACATGCAAGACAATATATCGGTGTCTCTTTTGGTAGGTCTGCGGCGATGGAGAACTCTTGGACTCATCGGCATGCTTCATCAACTGTCTGCACAATCTGCTGGTTATGTGACACCAGTTCGTCACGCTGCAGGCTGAGCTGTTTGATGTTGATCTTTTGCTCAATCATTACCTGAATCGCACGACCCTCCCTGGCGCAAAACTCTACTGTTATGACATCCTGCAATTGGTACAATGTGTCTCACAAAAGGGCAACCAAATTAAGGCCAAGTCCCTTAATCCTGCCCACCGCGGATCTGTCGTCCTCTTTCTTTGTTGTTAGCGCTCCTTCTGGTAGCACTATGGTGTTGGCCAACTTTGCGCGTAGCAGCTACTTTACTACTAATGTGCCTGTTGCACCGTAGGTAGCTACAGTTCCTTATTGTGGGGGCCACACCTGTAGTTCCTGCAGCTGTGCCCTTAGGGCCCCCAACACAGTTTGCTGCTCCTACATGGCTTCTTGAAGTGCTTCCTTGGTGACCTCGCGAACAGTGTCGCCGATGTCATAGAGTTCACTTTCTATTAACGTGATTGGGTCAAAGGTCAATTTGGAGGCCTTGACCTTTTTCCGTGGACCCGATCTCTCTGTGAGGCATGACCTTTTTAGTTGGGTAGACGTTGTGCTGAGGTTTGCACCTTCTTTTGCAACATTTGTGTCCTCTGCCTCTTGTCTTGTAGACAAGTCTTTTCCTTCCTCTTGCTGCATTGTGGCCCATGTTGTCTGCGCTGCTACTACAACTTCGACGGCCTTTGCCTGCTTTGTGGCTGCCTTTGCTGCTTCACGAACTGCCCTTACCTGTGTTGTCGCTTTTTCATTGTGCCTCTTTTCGGCCTCATCCTTTCTCCTCTGGGTTGTTGTCCTATATAGCTTCGCCAAATCCAAGGCACACCACTCAGGAGGCCATGATTCTAACACTGAAAAAATTGCATCATCAATGGCGATGAAGGGGAGCTTGGTCCACTGCTGCGCCGGATCCATTCGCACCTTGATGTAAATGTTGTGCATGTCCGCCTTGAAATCTACAAAGCTCCGCAGACTGTTGTAAACTGTGGGGGATAGGCGCGGCCTCCTATTAATTAACATCCGGACACTCACCTCCATGAGCACCCAAAAGATCTTTGTCTCACGAATCCGCTTCGCGTCCTTGGTAGCCCAGAGCGATGCATATTTTGCAGCCTCTGGTAAGTCCTGTTCGATGCTCAGGAACTGACTGTCCTCTAGAAGTTCTCTTGCTACCAGTAGAATGGACAAGAGAAACCACGTGTAGTGGAAGGTCTTACCCTGCTCCTGGGCTTCTTTGCAATTGGTCAAGAATTCCTCGCAGAGGAACTCGGCCCAATTGAATTGGACCCCCTCTGGGCATTGTTCAACCAACGCAACTATCGGCGTTGGTACTTCATCGCCGTGGAATTTCCTCATTACCTTCCCGGCTAGGAGTTGGGTGGCTACGTGCACCTCCTTATCTTTGATGTTGCTAATTGCGTAACCCCTCTTTTTCTTCTCGAGCTTGTATTTCTTCTTCATGGCTTCCGCGAGAGCCAAATCGCTGCTTTTTCTTGCTATCGTCGCAGGGTCCTTTCCCTTACAGGAAAGCCGAGAAATTCGGTGGATGAGATCTGCCGTGATGGGAATAGGCTCCTCCAGCCATAGGTACCTGTTGTGGCCAGCAACAACCCCCCTTTTATTTAGTTTTAGTAATAAAGCTAAATAAATGGGGACCCTTCTAAAAAACAAAAAACTAGCACTTATGTTTCCCTTTAAATAAAATATGCTATCATAAACTTAGGAAAACACTCGCTAAACCGAAAAAATTTAAGTTTTATGATAAGTTCCGAATAAAATCATTCTCTTAACAATAAAACATCGCATCGCAAAGGGTAATGGAGGACATCATATAAACAAACTTCCAAAATTGCGAAAACGCGATGCGAGATCGCGTGCCTTAAAGACCCATCACGGATCACAGCTTTCATACACCGCAAGTATCACCTAAGGTAAAATATCCCGATCCGGCGATATGCGATAAGGCATCTCGCAAATCACATCTCGCAGATGCATAAGGTGATAAATGATTGTTGACAAAATGGATTAGTGATATTGCAAAGAAAATCGCAAAATCACTTTATCGCAAATCTGCAGGGCTCATCGTTCAATAAAGTTTTTCTCGTAATCTGATACTGAGTTATGGGCATTAATGTCAATTTAATGGTTAGTTGATGGTCATTTATGGGATAAGATTTAAATCTGATCAAAAGGTTATTTCACGTAGGGTGGTATATTTGATATGATTTCAGACTTAAAGAGCTTACCCGTCACTTTATCTCTTTCCTTCCTTGTAAATTTGCAGGAGCGGCAAGCAGAGTAATATACGTAGCAGTGTGCAGAACATAATGGGAAAGAAGGGAAAAGCTCCGGTTGCAGAGGACAAAGAGATGACGCCCTTATACATAGACACCACCTGTAACAAAGATGTCGGCATAACTACTTGGGAAGGCATGTACAGTCTGCTCGAAGAAGAAAAGCCAAGAGTTATGGAGGTTAAAGCAACAGCAGACTCACGCGGGTCGTCTGAGGCATCAATCATTGAACTTGCATGTTCGTTCTTGCACCGAATAGCGGCAAGACCAAAGATTCTTCCACACACAGACATGGTCAAGTGGGTACTGGACAGTGCAAATATAACATATAGACAATTCAAGACTCGAGGCCAAGACCTCATTGGGTCATTCACTGCACAAGATTTAAGGCTTATGTATCATCTACCAGAACCGCAGGAAGTCTACAACAAGAAGTTTGTAGAAAATTTTGCCAAGGAAAATGAAGATTTAGCGGAGTGTACCAAGCGCTGGTTAGTGAGGGAAGAACCATTAAAAAAGGACAAACATGGTATGTATAGTATTGGTTCACTCTCCTCCCCATATTGTTTTGTTGTTCCTATGCTATGTAGACTATTTGGAAAGCCAAACATCAACAAGTTTTCGTCTAAGTGGCTACCCCTCTTAGATGCATCCACTAATGCCACTATTATGGATTGGGCTCAGAAATTATCTGATAATTTAGCTACAGCCATTTGGAACTACCAGTCCAAAAGAACTACCACTCAGAGGATTTATCCTCCTTTCTATTTATCTGCTTATGTTATGGATGGAATCTATTATGTTTCCAAATTTCCTTTAATGGGTTGGAAGTGGACTACACAAAATCCCTTTCCCATTCACATTTATCATAAAGAATTGTGGGATTCCAAGTTTACTCCGTATTTTTACAGAATTTTCCATGGAATTATGTTGCCTCTTTATAAAATGTTGTATAATAGGGATGCCCCAAGATTTTCCCCCGAAGCAAAAGTTGACATTCTCCTTGTCGCAAGATGGTTTGGGGAAGAGCTTTTCACCTATGTCAGAGTATTTGGAAGCATTGCTTCCCCTCATGTCCTACCCTTATATGTTCCTGATAAGTTATTGGCTTGAGAAATTGCCTACCAGACCTGTGGGGTGGGAGGAATGAGCAAAGAGTTGAAAGATAAGAAGAAGGCCATTTGGCCGCAATTTCCTGTGGCCTGTGGGGCCTTTTCATTGTTTGATTTAGGTCATGCATTCAAAGAAGTAGACAATATGTTGTGTCTACAACTGTTCAAGTTTCCAGGAAGACAATTTGACCCTTTTGATGTCATTAATAATTTCACCACTGCTGTCAAGATAAAAGTATTTTCCAAAGAAGAAGATCTTTTTGATGATGCCTTCCAACAGAAAAGCACACTAAAAGAAGTTTTTCATATGGCTCAAATTCAATTTCCCCTAGCGGAATTCCAAGAATTCAAATTGTACAGAGAAAGGAGATTAGCTAACATCCCCTTGGATAAGTTATGCTTGGAACCAATAAGGGAGCCAACTCCCAGTATCAGTTTAAGTGGAAGCTCAAGTACAGACAAGTCCAGATCTAAGTCTGGAAAAGAATCACCAAAACGCTCTAAATGATCTGAGAGCGACCATAATAAAAGTGAAGGATCAGTTAGAAACACTGCCCAATCTAAAGAACACCCGGAGCAATAGGTCTTGACTACACCACAGGTAAAAGTTCCCCCTTCCATCATCCAACCACCAAAGCCAATAAGAAATGAGTTGGATAAAGAGTGGGAAACATTCAATGAATTGATTAATACTGAGGAGAAGAGCACAAAGACACCTGAGATTACAGTACAGACAGTGACAGATATGATCGTGGAAACAGTCAGCAATGCTCCAGAAATAGAGCATATTCCCATTAACCCATCATCTGAAATCATGCTCAAGGTAGAGGAGATTCCTCCTCTAGATGTATTCTATAGCCCGCAGCATAAGGCAGTGGTATGAAGGGAAATAAAGAAAATAAAACTTGACAACGTGCTCTCACCTGAGGTAGAGTAGCTAGACGTCCTTTGGCAAGACCCTACCACTGACCCTACTGAAAACCTCACTAAGTTATCTCAGATCATAGGAGTCTATGCTTCTGCTACCATTGACAAAGCATCCAAGGTACATCAATTACTGAAGGAAAGATAGAAACAAATACAAGTTTTGCAGCAACAATTACAGCAATCCAGTGCCAACTGCGAAGCAGAGGAAAAGTTAGAAAAGTTACAGCAAGATTTCAAACAGATGCAGCTAGGATACCAGAACAATTTGACCGAAAAAGAAAATCAATTACAAGCTATGCTAGAGATGCATAGAGATGATCCCAAGCTTACAGAGTTTATCTCAGAAGCCCTTGCCTTAAACAACCTGTTAGTGTCAGTCTTTCCAGCCTTCCTCCAGTGATCAAATATGCTCTTACAAAGTGATTTTCAGAGTGTCAAGGTCAAATTTTGTCATTTCAGTGAGTCTTCAAGAAAAATTTGGTCACTAGGCATTAGGTCTAGGGTTTGCCCAAATGTCGGTCCATGTCACTATTCAGCGTCTATCATCATTCAGAGGGTTTCTATCATCATATTAGGTTCCATTGGGTCATGTTACACCTTATTCATGCTTTAGTTGTGCCTAGGCAAGGTCATTTCCCTCTCCTAGGGTTTTGAAGGCAATTTCTCTTGGATGGTCAAATCACCGGCAAAACTTGTTTCCTGATGTTCATACACCTTCCCCTATCCTTAAAGTACCTTTTCAAACACTTCCCATCCCTTAGATCCGCCAAATTCCTCATTTTTGCACAAACCCTAGTTTCTAGCTACAACTTGGCAATTTTCTAGGTTGGGCCTGTGTTTTTCCCTTTTGGACCCCTTCCCCTCACTCAATCTCTGAGATTCCACTTTTCCCTGCTTCCTAACATCCCTCCCTACTTCCAAAAATTTCCCCAAGAATTTAGAAGCCCCCTATTCCCTTCATTTCGCTCCATTTCGACAAAATTCCTTGTTTCACACATCGGGACAAGTCGCACTCAAATGATGTTCCAGAGCAATAAAAGATGCATTTTGGAAAACTGAGAGAGGTTTTTGTCCACAACATGCCAAGGAAGAAAACCCTCCTTCACTTTTTGATCAGGTGTCATGTTTTTAAAGAAATGTCAAAAATACCGGCGAGAACGAAGTTGCTCCAAGGACGGTTGGCCAAAGCACAAAAACGAAGGAAAACGCCCGATCCACTCCAAATTTTGGCCAAAGCCTCTTTGAATGAGCATGGTACTTGATTGGGGACTCCCAGCCCAAATTTCAAGAAATTTGGAGAAAATTTTGTCATTTGTGAATTTTTTATGCCAAACACAAGTTTTCTCCATTAACGGGTCTCACCCCCCACGCGACCCTTCATCATGGCAACTCCATTTTGCAAAAACTCAACATTTCCAGATTTTTCATGAGAAGTTACATATGCTCATCAATGGATTTGAGATTTTATGAAGTATTAGGCCTCCAGAAAGTCAAAAAACAAGCAAAAAGTGACTTTCTGCCACATTTTTGAGTTGCAGAAAGCAGTCTTGGGAGATTGCAATTTTGAAGGGGCAAATGACCACCAAATTCAAACATTCTAGTTGGGTTGGAAAGTAGACTCATAGACCTTTCCAAAAAGCCTACTCTTGCTCAATTTGGCCACTTGTAAGTGCCCCAAATGTGGTCCCAAAGGCGCACGACCCGTCAGGCAGAGGCGCGCGACCCGTCAGGCAAATTTTTCCAAAATGCACTGTAGAGCTCATAAAAACGCAGTTTGACCTAGTTTGACTTTTTGGGGTGAATTATGATTCTCTTTGATGTAATTATTGTACTTTTAAGACACTTTTACTCTTATGTAACACTTCTAGATGATTCATTCATGAAAAGGGTAAATATTAAATGAATGAATTGGTTTCCTAGCTTATAGAGGCAAGTTGTTTTGACTGCCTATTTTGTAGTGCTTAGTTTAGAAGTGGTTGAAACAGCTCCTAGGATAGTGATATCGACCCATGGAGGCAGGGAAAGAGGTTAGATCATCTATATTATGTACTTTCTTGCTCATTTTCATGGTTGGACTCTTGAGGGAGAAGCTATCATTGTATTATTCACTGTATCTCTGCAATTTTTGGCTAAGGAAGACCAGGGTTTTGCAGTCCTCTTTGGGATTCTTGTGGACTCATGTGTTGATGGTGTGTTTCTCAATGTACTTGTAAGCTTGTTATGTGACTCATTTCCTTTCTTTTACTTCTTCACATTAAACAAATGAAGTGTTAAAGTAAGAATTCATGCTTGCCATGCTCTGCTTTTAAGTTTGTTTAATTTCAATGTTTTCTACTGTCTAAAGAGAATTAAAAGTTATTGTTTGCTCTCTTTAGCTCTTCACCTTTCATTCCTGACCATCCACCTCAATTAAAGGCATCAACACTGTCTCCTACCTCGCCCCAAAGAACTCCCTGCAAAAACTGTGTCCAATCCCCGCACCCAAAATTGCCCTCTCCTCAATTTGCCACCAAAAACCCCAAATCAACCTTTTTGATCAGTTTACTAGCCTAATATCAGTGTTACCTTATTGGTCATCTCATCTACTGAAGATTTTACCGAGATAGACCGGAGAGAGCCTTCTCCTGCCCTGTAGGGCTAGCTACGAGGCTAAATGGTTTGATGTTGCCTTGAGGTTTACCTTTCTCAGCCTGAGGTGAAATTTCAAGCGCTAACATACTGGCGACCATACTAGGGAGAACAAACTAATCGTTTGTTGATTGATGTGTTTGTTTCACAAGTCTTAGACGGAGCCTGAAGTTATGCCAGGTAGCCTTCAAAACGCTTTTGCTTTGCATAAGCGGAAGTAAATAAACGCTGCTTCAGTCCATCTCCGTGAGCTTGTGAATACGGCCACTTCATTTGAATTTTACCCCAGTACATGTATCAAGTTCAGATCTGATTGTTGATGGTGGACAACGATCAGACACTGACAAGGCTGAAATCATTCACTGGCGACTCCTTCACTGAAAACTTCAGAGATCAATGCTTCATGGTGACTTCACTGCAGAAAGATCAGTAGCTTTGAGCTTTTCAAGATGGATCGGATTGCAAGAAGATATGCTCCCTTGAGCCGAGATCACATTCCAGGTTTTCCAAATAAAATTCCCAAGGTAGATTGGTCAAGGAATTTGCCTACATTTAATGATGATGGTAAGAAGGATGTTGCTTTACATCTAGTATGATTTCATATGCATATTCGCAAGTTGAAGGTGGATTTTCCTGAAGATTTCTTGATGAAGATATTCTTTGCCACTCTGGAAGGTAAAGCCCAATCATGGTATGAAAGTTTGCCACCTGCTTGTATTTACTGTTTAAAGGATTTTCATGCTATGTTCATTGAAAGATATAAGGACTCTTATCCATCATTGAATTTAGTTCAAGACTGTTGCAAGCATGCCTATAGTTTTATTGAAAGCCTTGAGAAGTTTTATGAAGATGATAATTTCATGGATGAAGAGATCATGGAAGCCCTGTATGAAAAGCCGTTTCAGCAGCACATAGAAATCTTAGAGGATACTTTTCAAGATCAACAGGTTGAAGATGGCCATATGGCTGTAATTGATGAAAGAGAAGAGCTTGTTTCAGATCTGCCCACAGAAGAAGACAGCGTGCAAGGTAGCCAAGATTCAATTTTAGAATGTAATGCAGTCAACTCAGCTATTTCAGATCAAAATTCAGATCATGGTGACCAAGAATACCTTGTGTTGAATCCTATAAAGAAGAACTCGACTGTTGAGATTAGCTGGCATGAAGAAAACGAAGTTACAAATCTAAGTGCTCCCACCTCACCGAAACTAGATCTTCATGAGGAGGTCATTCAGTCAGCTCATGAACAACAAGGTGAGATCTTTGCTCAAGCAAGTGAAAAAGTTTTTCTGCATGAGTTTGTGGTAGACGATATAAATGATCATCTTGTGCTTCAAGGACCATCTGAAGTTTCTTCTCTTATGATTGATGAATGTAATAAGGCACATGATAACCTGGCCCTCATGTCATATACAAATGACCTACAGCACATTCACACCACAGAAGATCAAAACATTCAGGATTTCCTTTCAGATTCTTCATATGTTTCATGTGCTGAAATGTCTTTCCAAGAAGAGATCTGCTCATCCATTTGTTCAGAGTTTTTTGAAGCCCATGAGCGTACATTTACTGAAGCACGTGATGAAGGCAGATCAAAATTTGAAATAAAGGATTACTTGTTCTTTCAGCAGAAGGTGGCAATGGCAAGTCTTCATGTTTTCCAGGATCCAATGGCAGATTTGTTACAGTCAGCAGTGACAGTGTTTATTGCGATGTTCAGTGATGAAGGAGATCATGGTCAACTATGTTTTTGGATGCCCAGTTACCAGTATCTATTGTTGATCATGAGATCTGATCAGGAGAATCAATCAAGAAGCCATCTTCTTGATTGGTTTCATTGGCATTATGATATAGTTTGATGGTAGGTTGTCTTGTAAGAAACATAGGCGGTTATGTACTGCCATCAAGTTTTAAATTTTAAGTTCAGGTCTTGAGTTAGTTTGTTAGAGTCAAGTTTTTCCATCATTTCAATTTGTCATCGAGTCGGTTTGAGTCAAGTTTCAGTTAAGTTTCAGTCACTTTTTAGTCAAGTTTTCATTCAATAAATGTGTCAAAGGTTTTGTGTTCTCCGTTCAAAATAATGACTCCATTGCCCAATGATTGTAAGGCACTGGTCTGCTCTCCCAGAGGTCTAAGGTTCTTGGCGCCTCCAAGGAGCTACCATCCCCATTGGAGCCAATGTTAGTTTCAGTCTTTCCAGCCTTCCTCCAGTGATCAAATATGCTCTTACAAAGTGATTTTCAGAGTGTCAAGGTCAAATTTTGTCATTTCAGTGAGTCTTCAAGCAAAATTTGGTCACTAGGCATTAGGTCTAGGGTTTGCCCAAATGTCGGTCCATGTCACTATTCAGCGTCTATCATCATTCAGAGGGTTGCTATCATCATATTAGGTTCCATTGGGTCATGTTACACCTTATTCATGCTTCAGTTGTGCCTAGGAAAGGTTATTTCCCTCTCCTAGGGTTTTGAAGGCAATTTCTCTTGGATGGTCAAATCACCGGCAAAACTTGTTTCCTGATGTTCATACACCTTCCCCTATCCTTAAAGTACCTTATCAAACACTTCCCATCCCTTAGATCCGCCAAATTCCTCATTTTTGCACAAACCCTAGTTTCTAGCTACAACCTGGCAATTTTCTAGGTTGGGCCTGTGTTTTGCCCTTTTGGACCCCTTCCCCTCACTCAATCTCTGAGATTCCACTTTTCCCTTCTTCCTAACATCCCTCCCTACTTCCAAAAATTTCCCCAAGAATTTAGAAGCCCCCTATTCCCTTCATTTCGCTCCATTTCGACAAAATTCCTTGTTTCACACATCGGGACAAGTCGCACTCAAATGATGTTCCAGAGCAATGAAAGATGAATTTTGGAAAACTGAGAGAGGTTTTTTTCCACAATATGCCAAGGAAGAAAAACCTCCTTCACTTTTTTCACAGGTGTCATGGTTTTAAAGAAATGTCAAAAATACCGGCGAGAACGAAGGTGCTCCAAGGACGGTTGGCCAAAGCACAAAAACGAAGGAAAACGCTCGATCCACTCCAAATTTTGGCCAAAGCCTCTTTGACTGAGCATGGTACTTGATTGGGGACTCCCAGCCCAAATTTCAAGAAATTTGGAGAAAATTTTGTCATTTGTGAATTTTTTATGCCAAACACAAGTTTTCTCCATTAACGGGTCTCACCCCCCGCGCGACCCTTCATCATGGCAACTCCATTTTGCAAAAACTCAGCATTTCCAGATTTTTCATGAGAAGTTACATATGCTCATCAATGGACTTGAGATTTTATGAAGTTTTAGGCCTCCAGAAAGTCAAAAAACAAGCAAAAAATGACTTTCTGCCACATTTTTGAGTTGCAGAAAGCAAGCTTGGGAGATTGCAATTTTGGAGGGGCAAATGACCACCAAATTTAAACATTCCAGTTGTGTTGGAAAGTAGACTCACATACCTTTCCAACATGCCTACTCTTGCTCAATTTGGCCACCTGGAAGTGCCCCAAATGTGGTCCCAAAGGTGTGCGACCCGTCAGGCAGAGGCGCGCGACCCGTCAGGCAGATTTTTCCAAAATGCACTGTACAACTCAGAAAAACGCAGTTTGACCCAGTTTGACTTTTTGGGGTGAATTATGATTCTCTTTGATGTAATTATTGTACTTTTAAGACACTTTTACTCTTATGTAACACTTCTAGATGATTCATTCATGAAAAGGGTAAATATTAAATGAATGAATTGGTTTCCTAGCTTATAGAGGCAAGTTGTTTTGACTGCCTATTTTGTAGTGCTTAGTTTAGAAGTGGTTGAAACAGCTCCTAGGATAGTGAGCTTGACCCATGGAGGCAGGGAAAGAGGTTAGATCATCTATATTATGTACTTTCTTGCTCATTTTCATGGTTGGACTCTTGAGGGAGAAGCTATCATTGTATTATTCACTGTATCTCTGCAATTTTTGGCTAAGGAAGACCAGGGTTTTGCAGTCCTCTTTGGGATTCTTGTGGACTCATGTGTTGATGGTGTGTTTCTCAATGTACTTTTAAGCTTTTTATGTGACTCATTTCATTTCTTTTACTTCTGCACATTAAACAAATGAAGTGTTAAAGTAAGAATTCATGCTTGCCATGCTCTGCTTTTAAGTTTGTTTAATTTCAATGTTTTCTACTGTCTAAAGAGAATTCAAAGTTATTGTTTGCTCTCTTTAGCTCTTCACCTTTCATTCCTGACCATCCACCTCAATTAAAGGCATCAACACTGTCTCCTACCTCGCCCCAAAGAACTCCCTACAGAAACTGTGTCCAATCCCCGCACCCAAAATTGCCCTCTCCTCAATTTGCCACCAAAAACCCAAAAACCCCAAATAAACCTTTTTGATCAGTTTACTAGCCTAATATCAGTGTCACCTTATTGGTCATCTCATCTACTGAAGATTTTACCGAGATAGATTGGAGAGAGCCTTCTCCTGCCCCGTAGGGCTAGCTACGAGGCTAAATGGTTTGATGTTGCCTTGAGGTTTACCTTTCTCAGCCTGAGGTGAAATTTCAAGCGCTAACACAACCAACTCTTGCAACAGTAAGAAGTATTATGCCAAATAATATCGCAATGGAATTCCCATTGTGAGATGAGCAACAAAATTACCAACCAAGTCATGGACTTGGGACGTGATTATGATTTTTTTTTTGTAGGCTAAGGTGTTGCTCTCTTTTTTCTATTACTTCAAATCAAAATACATATCAAAAAAGGTTGCCTTCCACTCGCCCTCTTGGGGAAACCGAGTGTTTAAGCCACCTGAAGTTCTTAATAGCCGCCCAAAAATAAAAGATCCATAGTCTGGTTGTCCAAGCTAAATACACTAAGCAGTCTTTCTGGTTTCTAGTCCTACTTACTTGCATATAACAGATTTCAACATCTAATACTTGGAACACACTGGATTTATCTATACTATGTATTTTCATCAAAATTGAAAAACATATCTAAAATTACTCAGCTTCTGCCTCTGGACGTTGGGTAGTCTCCTTGTTTGCATTCTGATTTCCTTCCTTTATCAGTTGCTGGATCTCGTCCAGCTTCTTCTCCTGCATCTCCAAGGAAATCTGGATAATTCGGAGCTCCCTCCTCAGGTTGGGAACCCCCTGCGCAAGTTCAGCCATTTTTGTTGCAGCTTGCTCCAGAGCTTTGGCCAGCAATCTTTTCATTACCCAGTATATATGAAGGGACTATTTAAATAAATACATTCTGCCCCTAGTGTTACCAGGGTCGTGGAGAAGGAACTCCCAGTCCTCCATCTCAGAATCCGACTGAGCTTGAATGGCGTCTTCCTCCATATTCTGTATAATTCTTCTAATTCTGGGGCTCGTGTTCTGGTTATATGCCTTCTCTGCTTGCTGGATTTTCCTGTCAAGCGACCGGCTTGTCGTTTTTCCCGGTCTTCCCCTCTGCCCACGTCGACCTCCCCTTGCTCCTCGGTATCTGCTCGCTCCTCTGCCTCTCATGCTGCTCGGATCCGTCCCGCTTCCAGCCTGTCTGCTTCCCCTCCGTCTGCCACTCTGCCTTACCCTTCCTCCCCGTTGTTCCGGCTGCTCATCGCTGTTTTGTTGGTTCTCCCAACCTTCTACAGTTTTGCTACGCTCCTTATCTCGCCTGCATTTATCTTGCCAGTCCTCCTCCTCCTCAGAATCATCATAAACTTCATATATTTCTTCAATTGTCTCTTCCTTCGCAATCGCCTTGCCTTTTCTATCCCTTTCCCTGCCTTCCACGGCTTCCATTCTTCTGTGATCCTTGCTCTCTTTCTCATTTCCATGGCAGCCTTAGTAGGATTTTGGCGTAACCTCTCTCTGTAACTGCTCACCGCCTCCGTTCCTCTCCTCGCTCTCGGGGTTCCAATGCAATTCACTTGATGTTGAATCCCTTGTTGCCGCTCATTTATAATCCTTCTTTCCCTACTCCTCTTGCCTATCAACTTGGCCTTTCGATGCCACCTGTTGATTCGCCCTCTGCCTTTCCTATCAACTGTCCGACTTGCTTCATTTCCATTTATGGATTCTGACATACCTCTTTTTTCTCCACTCCAATCACTTGCGTTAATTGTCTTGCTGCGAAGTGATTTCTTCATTCTTGTCACCACACACTCCTGATGTACTACATCATGCCTTTCCATGATATCCTTTCTTCGCCTTATCTGACATTCATTAAATGTCTGGGCCTGCCGATCCAACTCGCCTGCCTGTCACACGAGTGCTATGATTCTCGTTAGTTGCTTGTTCATTGTTTTCATTCGTTGCTTGTTCATGGTCCTCATTAATGATACTGGCCAATTCCTCCCACTCTCTGTTGGGCCGCAACGATCTCCACTGATTGTCAACCTTGCCGCTTCGATCCTTGCAACCCCGATTCGCAAGGAAATCCGCCGCTCGGTTTCCACTCCTTTTCACATGATTAAAGATTTTGTATTCAATTTTTTTCAGAAGGTCCATTATTTCTTGAACTATCCCTGTCGTGCACCAACTGTTGGTAACCTTCTCCCAATTCTTCCCGTTATTCAATTTCTTTAGAATTTCAATTGCCATCTGGGAATCTCCTTCTATTTCCAGTTTTCTATATCCGTTTCGGATCGCAATTCTCAATCCCTGGTGAATCGCCCATAATTCGGCTTCATTATTTGTCATCTCGCCACCCCACTCTGCATAAATCCATCTGGTGTTTCTCTGGCTATCTCAGAAAATTCCCCCGAATCCAGCATTACCTGGGTTCCCCTTTGAAGCCCCATCAAAGTTCAATTTCATAAAGTTGTCTTTGGGGTAAGCAAACTTGTCGTGGCTTTGAGGTCTCGTAATAAATCTATCAATTTTCTTACTATGCACCATTTCAAAATTCAAATTTAGGTTCTTAAGAATTTGCTCTTCTCCCTGGTCAGCTTTCCAGTCTTCCGCATCCCACTTCTCTACCAAAATTGCTTCTCTAGTTAAGTTCACTATTCTGTCCCATATTTTTACCGTGTTTTTAGCTTTGTCTTGGAAGATTCTGCGGTTCCTTTCTTTCCATACCATCCAAATCATAAAGATGGCAATGAGATCCCAGACCTTACGGATTACTTTACATTGGAATTTTTCTTTCTGCCATTGAAAAATCACTTCATTTGTTTCTCTTGGTGACCTCTCAGGTTTCTGGAATAATTTCTCGATTTCCATCCACAGGTTCCTGGCATAACCACACTTGATTAGTAGGTTCTCTTGATTTTCTGCTTCTTTATTACACAGATAGCATTTTGAAGGCCCACTGAAGCCTTTCTTTTGAAGTTTATCCCATGTCAGGATCTTACCCTTAGCTACTAACCATGCAAAGAGAGTAATTTTTGGCCACCAGTTTTTGCCCCAGATGATCTTCCAATCTTGGTTTTCATCAGTTGTTCCCTGATGTTCAGCCAGATAGTACGCCTCCTTGACCGTAAAGGATCCTTTCATAGACTTACCCCATCTGAGGATATCCCTACCCATTCGCGCTTTTACTTTCCTGGACTCTACCTCTTCCATGAACGCTTCCTGCTGCTCTTGATTTATCTCCATGCCCCATTCCTCTGGATTTGTCCATTTCCGCCATATTCCATCCAGTTCGTTTTCCTTCCAATAATCTTTGACATATATACGATTGTCTCCTATCCTCTCCTGTATATTCTGGATTTTTTGTATTCTGCACATTTTCTCCCTCTGTTGCCAATTCTCATCCCAGAATTTGGCCTCCCCTCCTTCTCTAATTTCCCAGAAAGCATTCTTATCTACTATACTTCGATTTTGACGGGCTAGATCCCAGATTGCCGATCCCTTCGGGGTTTCCTGCATTCGGTAAATACTCTCTGTAGTATCTGGCATATCGTACTTGTGTCTCCATATTTGTTTCCAAAGATCATTGCCCCCTCTCAGCCATCGCCACCAAAGTTTTGCACCAAGCACCTTGTTGAGTTTGTCTGGATCGCGTAGACCCAATCCTCCCTCCTCCTTTCGTTTCGTCAGATGTTTCCATGATACTAAGGCCCACTTCTTCTGCTGGGCCGAGCCTCCCCATATGAACTTCCTCAGGATTTCTCTGATCTTAGTACATACCCCTTGAGGCACTGCCATAATCGATAGTGGATATATGGGGATTGCCTGTAGCACTGATTTTACGAGTACAATCCTTCCAGCAATGTTTAAGGTTCTGAAAGCCCAGCTAGCCACTCTGTTTTTTAATTTCTCCAGGACTCCTTGCCAGTTTTTCTGTCTTTTAGAGTTGAAGTCCAAAACGTTTCCCAAGTATTTGGTTGGGAGGTTCCCTTGCTTGAAATCCAACATCCTGGTCAAGTGGCTTTTAACTGGCTCTATGGTATTGAATATGAAGGTGCAAGATTTTTCTTTATTGATTTCCATACCCGATGCTTCCGCAAATAAATCCAAGACCTTCTTCATATTTCTCACTTCTTTTACGGTTGGTTCCCCAAATAACATGATATCATCAACGAATTGCTGATGGGTTATTGGCAGTTCATTGCCCCATAGTCTTAGCCCTTTGATTTTATTTGCTGCTCTTTCTTTCTTAAGGTATCTGCCCAGGCCTTCTGCTGCAAGAATAAAGAGGAAAGGAGATAGGGGATCGCCTTGTCTTATTCCTCTAGAAGCCTTGAAGATTTTCGAGGGGGTTCCATTGGTTAAAATTGAGAAGTTTGGGGTTGATATAAGACTGTGAACCCACTTTATCCACCTGCTCCCAAAACCAAAACTTCCCAAAATTTCTTCCAAATATTGCCAATTGATCCTATCATAAGCTTTTGACAAGTCTAATTTAACCATCATTCCTTTTTGTTTCTTTGCCTTCAAAGAGTGGATTACTTCTTGAGTGACCACTAGACCATCTAGGATTTGTCGACCTTCTACGAACCCGGTTTGTTCAGGGGATATCAGACTATCTAGCAGGGGTTTCAGTCTTTTGGCCATCAGGGATGCAATTATTTTATAGATAACATTACATAGGGAAATGGGTCTAAATCCCTTAGCATCCTCTGAATTATCGCTTTTAGGAATCAAAGTGAAAAAAGTGGAGTTAAGAGTTGGCCATACCTTTTGGTTTATACGAGATTCTTCTACCAGATCCAGAATTTCCTTTCCCATGAAGTGCCAGCCCGCTTGGTAGAAATCGACCGTAAAACCATCCGGTCCTGGCGTTGTTCCTTTCTTCATGCTCATCACTACTTCCTCCACCTCTTCCATACTAGCAGCTCTCATTAGGGCTCTATTCTGGTCTTCTGTAACAATTCTAGGAATTGCAGTGCAAACTTCCTTTATAGCTTCAGACCTGTCTATTTGAGGTTCTGTCAGTATTCCTTTGTGATACTCCATCAGCACTTTTTCAATCCCTTCCTGATCAACAATCCTCTCTCCTCTCTCGTTTTTGATAGAAAATATTCTGTTCCTTTGCCTGTGTTGAACCATTGCTTGATGGAAAAATCTAGTATTCCTCTCCCCCTCCCTGAGCCATTTTATTCTAGATTTCTGTCTCCATAGGACTTCTTCCTGCTTTCTCCTCTCCTCAAGTTTTCCTAAAATTATCCCTTCTTTTCTGCTGCTTTCCTCTGTTCTTCCTTCATTTATTATCCTTTGTTGCAAAGCTTCCATTTCTTCTTCTAACTTCCGCTTTTCCTCCATGATATTTCCAAATTCTTCCTTGTTCCATTTCTTTATTCTTCCTTTTAGTTCCTTAAGCTTCAGTTGGAAGGTATGCATTTTTCCTTTACCCTGTACTGTGCTTTGCGACCACCATTCTTCCATTTTTTCTAAGAATTCCAGGTGTCTAAGCCAGAAGGCTTCAAATCTGAAGGGCTTCTTGCCAAGATTAGCCTTAATGTCCACTTCCAATCTAATTGGCCAATGATCCGAGCCGAGAGATGGCATGATCTTTGCTTCTACGAATACATCTTTGTTCATAATTGTTTCTAATACTAAAAACTGATCTAGTCTGGATGCTATCTGATTTTTCCCCCCTCTCCTATTGTTCCATGTGTAGACTCCGTTGATAGTTGGTAAATCAACCAGCCTCAGACCATCTATCATATCATTAAACATTTCCATATACTGGTCTGTTTTCCTTATACCTCCCTTTTTCTCTTTTAGGGACCGGATTGCATTGAAGTCCCCTCCTACAATCCATGTTGTCTCCGGGTGAAGTCTTCGGGTTGCTTGCAAATTTTTAATGAAGTTTTCTCTGTCTCCCGGAGTATGAGGACCATACACCCCTGAAATGATAACCCTTTCCTTTGTCCCCGCTATTCTTCCCATGCCTGTAAGGATTCTGATCATACTGGTCCAACTCTCGAAAATTATCTCATTTCGGTTCCACAATATTGCAATGCCTCCCGCTGAACCTATTGCATCATGTCCCATGACTTCGTATTGGAGTTTATTATTTTTTATTATTCCTTCCATCTGTTGCATGGTGATCTTTGTCTCTTGTAGAATCATGATGCTTGGTCTTTCTTTTTTTAGTTTCTCTTTCATATATCTTTGTTTACCCTTACTATTCAAACCCCTAATATTCCAGCTGATAATAATCATTTTAAACTTTTTTGGAGGAGTGGAAAAATACCTCGGAAAGAGGTATCACTTTACCTGAGTTTGTCAATATTTCGCCAATTGTTTGTATCGTTTCATTCATTGTTTTCCTCCCTCTTTTCCTACTGCTCTTGCCAGTCCCACCTATTCCAATCTGATCTTTCTCCTGTTCTCCTGAAATATCCTATTTTTCCATATTCTCCCCATTCCTTTCTTTATATTTTTGAAAGGTCTCCTTATATAGTTGTTTTTGGATGTCTGGTATGAATATTTCGTCTAAGTTCTTCCATTCCTGAATTAATTGTCTCATAATTCTTTCCTCCTCTGCCTCGTTTTCTTTCTGATTTTCCGTTTCCATTTGAGATTGGTCCATTAGTATTTCTATCTTTTCAGCTGCTTGCCTTTCATACATTTCTCTTGTTCCTGTATCTTTTTCTCTGGTTTCCTTGATTATTTCCATGGGTTCGTTTTCTGGATCCTCTTCCTCTGCCACTTTATCCTCACCCTCTTCATTGTTGTCCTGGAGTATTTTGAACTTATTTTTACTTTCAATGCTCAGTGACTCTGTTTGTGTCTACACCCTTATTCCTTCTTTACCTGCTTTCTTCTTTCTGTTAACCTGTTGGAAGCCCTTATCATTCTCCTCAGTTCTCTCTGTTTCCCTTTGTTGTTCTTCTCTTTTCCTAGTGTATTCTTCTTCCTTATTTAAAGGGCATTGTCTGTATAGATGACCATACTCATGGCATCTTAAGGGGATATGCTCATAATCTAATGGTTGTTGCCAGACTTCATCATGGTATTCCAATTCTATGAATTCTGGCAGAGGTTCAGCTATATTCATGTAAACACACAATCTTGCGTACGACGTATACTTACCTTTCTTCGTTGCTTCCGCTACCTTGACAAAGGCACCGATCGTATTACCTATCCCTTCCATAATCTCAGGGTCCCAAAATTCCACTGGTAATCCAAACAATCTGACCCAGATCGGGGCTTCCAGCATCTTTTCATTGTCAGGATTGTATCTTTCTTCCCAGTATTTCATGAACAGTCCTGCGTTGTTCATGAAGTATGGTCCTTCCTCAAAAACCCTTTCTTTATCCCCCAGATTCGCAAATATTGCTGTAAAAAACCCTTTTGCTCCCAGTTTTAGCTCTACATGCCCCTTTGGTCTCCATCTCTGGTAAATCCACCTGTATAGTTCTTTTTCCGTGGGCCAATATCCTACGAACTTGCAGATCAGTGCATGATCTTTCATATAACTGTTGTACTCCTCCAGCTTGTTGTTGGGTATGACGTATCTGGGTTTCTTCTGTGCCCTAGGTAAACACTTTCCTCCGGTCTTCATTTGCCACAGCTTGCCCATCACTGGTGCTTCTTTATTATTCTCCCTGGCCTCATTCTGGATACCGCTGCCGCTTGCCTCTCCTGCAACTATGTTCTTATAGGAGGGGATCTCTCCCCTCCCTTGCCGGTTTTCCATTATTGCGCTCAGCACCCGCTGCTTGAGAAATTTCCGTTCCTGCGCGTGGTTTCTTGATCTTCCCTCCGCTCCGCTCCAACTTCCCTTGCTCTTTCCCCCTTCGCTCGCTCCTTCCCGCGTTCCCTACTATTCCGCTTGCAAACCCTAGCCCGCCGCTCCACCCAAAACACAAATATTCAATCCCGGGTCAAAATTTCATGTAATAAAGTTAACAAAAAAAATAAGACCAACGTCACGGGACAGTTATTCCAAGTTGAATCCATATAGCTTTTTTTCAAAGGGTAGGGAATAGCTTTCAAGAATTGACCTTGTGACCTCTTATCTAGAGAGGCCCCAACTTGACCGATTGAGCTAACCCATGAGGCGTGACATGATTATGATTTAATTGACAAAAGAATTTCTTATTATTTGGCTTGGTAGGAATTAGAGGAAGGAAAGAAGGCAGGCGCACTCAGAATCAATGAAGCACATAAAGAAATTATTTTCCATAAATGGGATGCACAGATTAGAAAGGCAGAACAGGCAGCAGAAGAAACAGCTACAACGGCAAACAACGTCATTGACTGTGTCAATGAAAACCTACATAGAGCAAATCTCATTTCAGAGACCGCACCAGGATTTCTCCCAAAGGCACAACAACTGCAGACAAGCTGGAGACAGAAAGTTGAGGAAAGGGCAGAGTCCATCAAGAAGTTAACCAAGTTAAATTGGGAAACTTACTGGCAGTACTTGGTTAAACCGCACAGTCAATGCATGACTCTCAAATGCCTTACGAATTCTGCCGAGAAGATAGCACCAGCACTTGCTGATTCTATTTTCCCAGGGCAACTAAAATTGGAGGTTGGCCAATTAACGCACCTCAAGCCTATGCTAAATGCTTGCGACCACATAAAATAGATACATAGATAGTTAATTCCAGGTTCAGTTTTAGTTTTAGTTTTGATTTATTTTTGCCTTAGATGAGAACGGTCATTTAAACCTCCTCCTATATTTTTTTAATAAACTATTTTTAGTATTTAGGAAGTAGTATTTTAACCCCTCTCATGCATTTAGAGAAGGGTCCTGAAATTTGTCAAAAACATTTCCTCAAAACATGCACTTCTGCACCCTCGGAGGAGGTTTTGATGAATGAATGGCACAAGATTTATTGATATCTGTGTTTAATGTCTTCTATTGAAATACACTTTTGTACTCTTAGTAGATGTTGAATTAGGAAGAGATAAATCTATATTGCTGAAGCTCATGAGTAGGACTTGTTATCAATGGTACTTTTATCTCTTAATGATTTCTACTTATGTGTCCAAGTAATATTTTATGCTCAATTATTTATATATGAAAGCTTCAATGTTTGAGTTATCATTTGGCACTTTTGTACAGTGATGACTATTCTGTTTATGCTCAATATATGAATGACTTATTATGCAATATGCTTCTCACAATTGTTTCGGCTAACTTTTTATACGAAACAATTCATTTTTATTGAATTCTTTTCTTGTAGCGATTGAATGATCTTTATTACCAATTGCTATTCGAAATTATTTTAGATCGCATAAGTAAAAAGTTGAATCCCGGGTTAGTTTTAGACTTAAATATTTCTATTCATTAGAATACAATTGCATTTTTAAATTAGACTTAGATTAAAAGCATTTTACTTAGAAATCTTTAGAAAACAGAAATATTAATCAACACACACAAATTGGGAAACTGGTCCCATTATCCCCAGTCGGACCCACCATCCCAAATGGAAAAGGAGCTACTTTCAAGGTCTAGACCGGGTGGGTATCCCCCTTGTTGTAGACCCGATTTTCAGGGCTTCAACATATTTGGTGCTAGAAGGAGGGCATGAAACTCCGAACTATGAATGGATAGTAAATCCAAATCTAAATACCATTCTGAGAGTAAATCACCCTCAACATCTCCCCCGACTTCTCCATCACATTCCAAATCTTTAAATCCTAAGAGAGAAGTTGAGAAAACAACAACCACTGCCACAAACCCAAACATTTCAGAGGAATCTACTATTGAACCTCCTGAATTTGAATCTTTGATTCATAAACTTCAAGGATTTTCCATATCACCACAAAAGTCTGAAATATCTCAAGGTAGTTTGACTTCGCAATACAATCCTTCTCATCCTCTAACCAGATTGCAAAGTGAAAAGTTTGGTATCAAACCAACCGAATTACCTCTACCTAAAAGGAAAAGAGCAAGGAAATCACCTCAAGGGTCTGATAGTGAGACTCTTTCATCATCAACATCCATTCCAACTTCTCCATTGCAAAGTCAACCATCCACCCCTCCACTTCAAATTGTTGTCCATTAGAGTACTGGAACTTTAACATCCTCATCCCTTCCACAAGCAACTTCGTCTGCGCTTTCCTCTGTTAGTAGTTCAACGATGGCCCAAACCCCATGGAATAACCCAGGGGCAGTCTTAATGCCTAACCCCTTAAGTCAATTACCAGCCCATCCTGAAAAATGGCTGCCTAAGTTTAATCCTGAAGCAGGCATGCTAGCAGAAGAACACATAAACAACTTTATGTTATTGATAAATTTAAATGGTGTTACTAATGAAGATGCTATTGTTCAAATTTTCCCTTACACTTTACAAGGAGCAGCCGGATCCTGGTATTTTTCATTACCATCAGGATCCATCACTAGTTGGGACATTTTCCAAGAGAAATTCTTGACTAAGTTCAGCAATGATAGATCTACAGCGACACTGATCAATGATCTATCGAATCTAAAGACTGAATCGAGAGAACCTATCAAAGATTTTAACTCACGTTTCAACAAGCTTTTGAATAAAATTCCGACCACTTCCAAGCCTAGCGAAGAAGTTCGAAGTGAATGGTACATTTCTGCTTTACCATCAAACATAACGATCTTCGTTGATAGGGCTACCAAGACAACATTAGCTGAAAACATGAAGGAAGTGATAGCGATAGAGAAACGTATTTTAGCTTTAGAAAAGAAAAATGTTGTTGATGAAAGAAAAACTAAGAAGGTTACTTTTAGAGATGATCCTAAGAAAAAGCAATCAAAAGACCCATTTTATTTAAAAGGATTACAGAAAGTCTTAAAAACCATGTCTAATGAAATGGTTGACATAAAGAAACAAGTAGCAGAGACTTCTTCGAAAAATCCCTACAAGCCTTATAGAAAAAGTCCCTCAAGTGATTCAAAGCCTCCCAATGCTATAACAAATGTAGAATTAGAAGAAGAAGAAGAAGAAGTGTCTAACGAAGAACCTATTGATGAAGATGAAGTTTTAGAAGTACAAGGAATGTGGGACTTCATTCTTCCAAACGAAGAGGATCAAGAGGTATTACCAGTTAGTACAAGAAGTAGAAATCAACTCGATCCTCCACAACCTAGTCCTAAACAGAAGAGTGCAAGCTCGACATCTAAAGATAAATTTACAGGTAAGAAATCATCACCAAAAGCGACTCAAACAAGCTCAGTCCAATCCGATCCCTCAACTCCATCAAGAACACTGATTGTTTCTGATGAGATGGAGTATAATATCATTAAATATATGAAGAAAACTAGGGCTAACATTACTTTTCATGAATTGAGAAAATTTAAACATCAACAAAAGATACTTTTGAAAGAGTTACCTGCAGTACCCGTTGCACCTCTTCCTATTGTTGTAATCTTGCAAGCCTCTCATGAGATGGGAAAACCTCCAACTAATATGGCAAATAAAGTTTATCCAAATGATATTGCTTTAATTGGAGGTAGGTCAAAATCCCATACTCCCCCATTCCTTCTTACTTATGAACATTTCAATAAAAACTTGCATAATTGTTTGGTAGATTCAGGAGCTTCATCTAATATCTTACCTAAAAAAATATGTGCAAAGTTAAATGTCCAACCTCAAAAATCTGCAGTACGCATAGTTCAGCTCGACTGATCGTAGGTTGAAGTAATCAGTGAACTAAATCAAGTTACCATAAGGCTGTCATCTAATCCAAAGGTATGTCAAGTTATTGATATTCTAGTTGCAGACATTCCCGAATTTTATGGTTTAATTCTTAGTAGGGATTGGTCTGAAAAGCTTCATGGATACTTTGTGACTGATTGGTCACATATGTGGCTCCCTTACAATGGTAAACCAAATCAGATAAAGGTTGAGCGAGAAAGACACCAAAAATACATAGTGATGGAATTGGAAAGAGAAAATGAACCGTAGCATACAACAACAATATAATTGGCAACTATTTTGTTGATTCTTTCTTAGGAAATTTTACTGCTCATACTTCACCTTACCTAGAACATTTTGTTTTGTCTCAAGTGGAAATTTTTTCTCAAACAAATAGTTCTAGATGTGTTAATTTTATAGATAGTCTTTTAATTAAATATTTACTTTGGAAATTATTTTTTGATGGTTCTAAGTCTAATGATGGAGCAGGAGCAAGATGTGTATAAGTTAGTCCAGAGGGAAACAAAACTATGCTAACATGTAGACTCAAGTTTGATTGCACAAACAACACTGCAGAATATGAAGCTCTAGTCCAAGGACTATACAAGGCAATCGGATTAGATATCAAGTATCTACAAGTCTTTGGAGACTCTGAGATTGTTATTAAACAGGTACGAAATACTATACATTGTGTATCAGGTTATTTAAAACATTTTCAATATTTAGTGCAAGATCTGGCTGAACATTTTATAGCATTTAATATTTCCTATTCCCAAACTCCAAAATGCTAGTGCTGACCTCCTGGATAATGTAGCTTCCAAGCTCATTCCATCAGAAGACTATAGCCCAGATAGATTCTCAATCGAATTGATCTTTAGGCCCTCCATCCATGATAATGTTACAAACTAGATAATTTTCAACGATGATCCTGATATTGTAAGTTTCTTGACATCGGAAGGATCTTACACTAATCAGATAATTGATGAGGACCAACATGACCAGCAGTTACAACAAAAAAGCATTAATAATGCTATACCAAAATCTGTAGTCAAGTTGAAAGACCTATGAGATTTGAAAGACCGTTTTAAAAAATATACCAATTCAAAACTTCAGAGTTCAACTCTAAACTATGAATTAGTAAATCTAGGAATGGATACCAAGCCACAGAATATCAACCTAGGTCTTGACCTAGCCCTAGAAGAAAAATTAGCCTACGTTCGACTCCTGAAACAATAAAAAAACATCTTTTCCTGGAACTATGATGACCTTAAGACTTACGACACTTCGATTATTCAGCATACTATCCCAATGATAGCCAATGAAAAACCTGTCCAGCAAAAGCTGAGAAAAATCCATCCTAATCTCGAAATTCAGATTAAGTCTGAGCTTAATAAATTATTGAAAGCCAAAATTATTTTTCTCGTTCGACATTCTAGGTGGGTTTCCAATATGGTCCCAGTTAGAAAGAAAAACGGAGATACTAGGATTTGTATTGACTTTCGAAATCTTAACAAAGTCTGTCAAAAGGATAATTTTCCCCTGCCTCCTATGGAACAAATATTGCAAGCAGTTGCAGGATCAGAATTAATGTCCTCTTTAGATGGTTTCTCCGGCTACAACCAAGTCCTGGTCCATCCTGACGATCAGCTAAAAACCACAATCATAACCAAATTGGGTACTTATGCATATCAAAAGATGTTGTTTGGTTTGATTAACACGGGTGCCACATTTAAAAGGGCCATGGATATCGCATTTAAGGGATTAGTAAACAAATCAGTGGTGATTTACATGGATGACATAACATTATATTCTAAAAAACGCAGTAATCACGTTAGAGAATTAAAGAAAATCTTCCAACGTTGCCAAAGGTATGGGATTTCACTTAACCCAAAAAAGTCCTTTTTTGCATTAAGTGAAGGAAAACTTCTTGGATTTATAGTGTCAAAATTTGGAATCCATATTGATCCCGATAGAATTAAGGAAACTTCTAAAATATCCTTGCCACATAATAAGAAATCCATGCAATCCTTCCTTGGCCAGATTAATTTTGTCAAAAGATTTGTTCCAAACTTCTCAAGGATTGTGTCACCATTACAAGCAATGATAAAAAAGAATTCACTTTTCAAATGGGGCCAAGAAGAATATGAAGTGTTCAATCTGATTAAGCAAGCGATTATTAATGCCCCATCCTTAGTGACTCCAAATTTTTCCGATCCTTTTATTTTGTACACATTTGCCTCTAATAAGTCATATGTTGCGATACTCACTCAAGCCAATCAAGATAAGGCAAAAGCCCCAATTTCCTTCTTTAGTTCAAATCTGCAAGGGGCTGAATTAAATTATTCTGACATTGAGAAACAAGCTTATGCTGTTTTCAAAGCGATCAAATATTTTAGACCCTTTCTTCTTAAAACCCATACAAAGATCATAGTACCATTTCCAGTGGTAAGAAATCTTTTAGTACAGAAAGATGTGGGTGAAAAGAGAGCAAATTGGGTCACTGCCTTACAAGAATACGATGCTGAGATCAGGCCAGCAAATATTGTAAAAGGTCAAGGCTTTTGCAAGATGTTGGCTGGAGCTTCGCTTGTTTCTGAAATATCATCTTCAAATCAAGAGGTACAAATGTATGAGGTAAGCCTAAACGATATTGAATCGAGATATGTTGATATCATATTTTATCTAAAGAACGGATATGCTCCTTCAAATCTGGATTATACAAAGAAAAGAGCTTTAAGATTGAAGGCTAAGCAGTATCAACTCATAAATGATGTACTTTTTAGGATGAATTATGATTCTGCTCTCCTTTGATGTCTTGAGAAATCTGAAGCTGAAAAGGTGTTGCAGGAACTCCATGATGGACCGGCAGGTGGACATTATGTGGGAGATGCTACAGCACATAAAATCTTGCACGCAGGATACTATTGGAATACACTATTTAAAGATGCACATAGCTATGTAAGGAAACGTCAAGTGTGTCAAATTGCTACCGGAAGACAAAAGAAACCAGCATTGCCTTTGCAACCAATCAATATCGATCAACCTTTTGATCAATGGGGATTGGATATAATAGGTGAGATCGTTCCTCACGCTTCTAAATAGCATAGGTATATCCTTACAATTACAGATTATTTTACTAAATGGGTAGAAGTAGTTCCGCTCAAGACAGCCAATGCCGAAATATCATTGATTTCATAGATCAATTCATAATCACCAGGTTTGGTTTACCCTCCACTTTAATGTTTGATAATGCATCATATTTTTTTGGTAATGTTATGACTGAATTTGCACTTAAAAGAGGTTTTAAGCTTAAATATTCTACCAATTATTACCCACAAGGGAACGGGTTGCCCGAATCAACAAATAAAAACTCAATCAGAAGCATTAAGTGAACCATTGATCAAAATCATAAAAATTGGCACAAATCTTTGATGTATGCTTTATGGGCAGACCGAATTACCCAAAAGGCTTCCATTAGCACTTCTCCGTTTAATTTAGTTTATGGGAAAGAAGTAGTTCTCTCAACTCATCTAGCAATTCCTTCTTTGCCCTTAGTTCAATTTATCGATGAAACACCAATTTCATCTTTACAACTAAGACAATTTCATATCCTTAAGCTAGAAGAGCAACGAGAACAGGCTAAAATCACAGATGCTCATCATCAAGCATTAGTAAAGGCTTCCTTCGATTCAAGCATGGTAACTAGGAAGGATTTTCAAATTGGAGATTTAGTTTTGAAATGGGATAAGGCTTATGAGGAAAAAGGCAAACATTCTAAATTCCAACAAATGTGGCTTGGCCCATTCCAAATTGTTGAAATCATAGGTCCATCCACTTTCATGTTGCAAGATTCAACAGGGAAAAAAGAATCTTTGCATGTTAATGGGAAGATCCTTAAAAAATACATTCCATAGAAGATGAACTCTTCTATTTTTGTGAATTATCGTTTATAGTTTTATTTGGATAATAAAACAGGTTGTAAATGGTTAACTTTGGAAATTCACGAAAAAGATTAGTATTTCTTTTAGATTTTGTTTTTTTTTCTGCTTGTATAAGTAGAACTTATTTGGAAAATTGATCATTATTATTGAAAAATACAGTCAAATGCTATAAGCCTGAAAATGTTACTAGTTTCAACGTTATGAATTTTGATGAAAAACAACCTTTAGCGAGAATTTGTTTTATATCAGTCAATGAAAAGCATCAATAACAAAATAAAGATTCTCTGTAGAAAAGTTGTTTCCAAAAACTATATAATTGTTGTCCAAAGTTATTCTTAAGGAACCAATGACTTCCTTCCCACCTAGGGAATTACGAGTTTAAAGGAATAATCCAATGATACACTCTAAGCTTAAATAATAATAGGTCCCATCACAAGTCGACTTATCATGATCATAGATATTATGACTTGCTGACATTGACAAAACTGCATACCACAAGAGGGAAATGGCTCGTTGCAATCAAAAAACAAGGGGTCTCATCATGAGCCAGCTTGTTCAGCAAAGTTATAAATCAAGTGAATGGCATTGTCATAATTTGGCTACCAAACCAAGACATTGTTCTTTAAGAATTAAAAGAAAACAAAAAACAACAAGTGTGGATGTGGATTTATCTTTGAAAATTGTATATTTCTCCAAGTAGGATACAGGATCATTGCTGGGTAACAAGTAACCCTGTCGAGGCTATGAACTCCTGCTAGCAGCAGAGGCTCTACCTACGACAAATGAGCATACTTAAAACTGATCTACAGAGAAGTCTTTGTTTTTATCTTTATAAACTAAGTAGTGGCTGATGTAAATACAATGACTAGCTTTGGGAAGTAAATAATCAAAGTTAACACAGGAGAAACAAACTACCATTGATAGCTGAAAGCATGATACACTTTATATTTCTATAATAAAGTTTGATTTTCCAGAAAACATTTCTATTTTGGAAGTTTATAAAATTCAAAAGATAATCAGAGATAACTGGTTCTTCCTAGTGAATCACCAATTGTTGTGGCCAGCAACAACCCCCCTTTTATTTAGTTTTAGTAATAAAGCTAAATAAATGGGGACCCTTCTAAAAAATAAAAAACTAGCACTTATGTTTCCCTTTGAATAAAATATGCTATCATAAACTTAGGAAAACACCCGCTAAACCAAAAAAATTTAAGTTTTATGATAAGTTCTGAATAAAATCGTTCTCTTAACAATAAAACATCACATCGCAAAGGGTAATGGAGGACATCATATAAACAAACTTCAGAAAGACCCATCATGCATTGCAGCTTTCATACACCGCAAGTATCACCTAAGGTAAAATATCCTGATCCGGCAATATTATGTGATAATGCATCTCACAAATCGCATCTCGCAGACGCATAAGGTGATAAATGATTGTTGAAAAAACGGATTAGCAATATTGCGATCTGCGATATTGTGAAGCAAATCGCAAAATCGCTTTATCGCAGATCTGCAAGGCTCATCGTTCAATAAAGTTTTTCTCGTAATCCGATAACGAGTTATGGGCATTAATGTCAATTTAATGGTTAGTTGATGGTCATTTATGAGATAAGATTTAAATCTGATCGAAAGGTTATTTCACATAGGGTGGTATATTTGATATGATTTCAGACTTAAAGAGCTTTCCCGTCACTTTATCTCTTTCCTTCCTTGTAAATTTGCAGGAGCGGCAAGCAGAGTAATATACGTAGCAGTGTGCAGAACGTAATGGGAAAGAAGGGAAAAGCTCTGATTGCAAAGGACAAATAGATGATGCCCTTATACACAGACACCACCTGTAACAAAGATGTCAGCATAACTACTTGGGAAGGCATGTACAGTCTACTCGAAGAAGAAACGCTGAGAGTTATGGAGGTTAAAGCAATAGTAGACTCACGCGGGTCATCTCAGGCATCAATCACTGAACTTGCATGTTCGTTCTTGCACCAAATAGCGGCACCTCTGAAGATTCTTCCATACACAGACATGGTCAAGTGGGTACTGGAAAATGCAGATATAACAAATAGACAATTCAAGACTCGAGGCCAAGACCTCATTGGGTCATTCACTGCACAATATTTAAGGCTTATGTATCATCTACCAGAACCGTAGGCAGTCTACAACAAGCAGTTTGTAGAAAAGTTTGCCAAGGAAAATGAATATTTGGCGGAGTGTACCAAGAGCTGGTCAGTGAGGGAAGAACCATTAAAAAAGGACAAACACGATATGTATAGTACTGGTTCCCTCTCCTCCCCATATTTCTTTGCTACTGCTATGCTATGTAGACTATTTGGAAAGCCCAACGTCAACAAGTTTTCATCTGAGTGGCTACCCCTATTAGATGCAGCCACTAATGCCACTATTATGGATTGGGCTTAGATATTGTCTAATAATTTATCTATGGCTATTTGGAACTACCGGTCCGAAAGAAATACCACTCAGAGGATTTATCCTCCTTTCTATTTAGTTGCTTATGTTATGGATGCAATCTGTTATGTTTCTAAATTTCCTTTAATGGGTTGGAAGTGGACTACATAGAATCCCTTGGCCATTCACATTTATCATAAAGAATTGTGGTATTCCAAGTTTATTCCGTATTTTTACAGAATTTGCCATGGAATTATGTTGCCTCTTTATAAAATGTTGTATAATAGGGATGCCCCAATATTTTCCCTCGAAGCGGAAGTTGACATTCTCCCTGTCGCAAGATGGTTTGGGGAAGAGCTTTTCACCTATGTCAGTGTATTTGGAAGCATTGTTTCCCCTCATATCCTACCCTTATATGTTTCTGATAAGTTATTGGCTTGATAAATTGCCTACCAGACCTGTGGGGTGGGAGGAACGAGCAAAGAGTTGAAAGATAAGAAGAAGGCCATTTGGCCGCAATTTCCTGTGGACTGTGGGCTTTTCATTGTCTGATTTAGGTCATGCATTCAAAGAAGTAGACAATATGTTGTGTCTACGACTGTTCAAGTTTCCAGGAAGACAATTTGACCCTTTTGATGTCATTAAGAATTTCACCACTGTTGTCAAGATAAAAGTATTTTCCAAAGAAGACGATCTTTTTGATGATGCCTTCCAACAGAAAAGCACACTGAAAGAAGTTTTTCATATGGCTCAAATTCAATTTCCCCCAATGGAATTCCAAGAATTCAAATTGTACAGAGAAAGGAGATTAGCTAACATCCCCTTGGATAAGTTACACTTGGAACCAATAAGGGAACCAACTCCCAGTATCAGTTTAAGTGGAAGCTCAAGTACAGACAAGTCCAGATCTAAGTCTGGAAAAGAATCACCAGAATGCTCTAAATGATCCGAGAGCGACCATAATAAAAGTGAAGGATCAGTTAGAGACACTACCCAATCTAAAGAGCACCCGGAGCAACAGGTCTTGACTACACCACAGGTAAAAGTTCCCCCTCCCATCATCCAGCCACCAAAGCCAGTAAGAACTAAGCTAGATAAAGAGTGGGAAACATTCAATGAATTGATTAATATTGAGGAGCAAAGCACAAAGACACCTGAGATTATAGTACAGACAGTGATAGATATGATCGTGGAAAGAGTCAGCAATGCTCTAGAAATAGAGCATATTCCCATTACCCCATCATCTGAAATCATGCTCAAGGTAGAGGAAATTCCTCCTCTAGATGTATTCTATAGCCCACAGCATAAGGCAGTGGTACGAAGGCAAAGAAAGAAAAGGAAACTCAACAGCGTGCTCTCACCTGAGGCAGAGCAGCTAGACATCCTTTGGCAAGACCCTACCACTAACCCTACTGAAAACCTCACTAAGTTATCTCAGATCACAGGAGCCTATGCTTCTACTACCATTGACAAAGCATCCGAGGTACAACAATTACTGAAGGAAAGAGAGGAACAAATACAAGTTTTGTAGCAACAATTACAGCAAGCCAGTGCCAACCGCGAAGCAGAGGAAAAGTTAGAAAAGTTACAACAAGATTTTCAACAGATGCAGCTGGGATATCAGAACAATTTGACCAAAAACAAAAATTAGTTGCAAGCTATGCTAGAGATGCATAGAGATTATCCCAAGATTACAGAGTTTGTCTCAGAAGCCCTTGCCTTAAATGACCAACTCTTGCAACAGCAAGAAGTATTATGCCAAAGAATATCGCAATGGAATTCCCATTGCGAGATGAGCGACAAAATTACCAATCAAGTCGTGGACTTGTGACATGATTATGATTTAATTGACAAAATAATTTCTGATTATTTGGCTTGGCAGGAATCAGAAGAAGGAAAGAAGGCAGGTGCACTCAGAATCAATGAAGCACATAAAGAAATGCTTTTCCATAAATGGGACGCAGAGATTAAAAAGGTAGAACAGGCAGCAGAAGAAGCAGCTACAGTGGCAAACAACGTCATTGACTGTGTCAATGAAAACCTACACAGAGAAAATCTCATTTCAGAGACTGCACCAAGATTTCTCCCAAAGGCACAGCAACTGCAGACAAGTTGGAGACAGAAAGTTGAGGAAAGGGCAGAGTCCATCAAGAAGTTGACCAAGTTAAATTGGGAAACTTATTGGCAGTACTTGGTTAAACCGCAAAATAAATGCATGACTCTCAAATGCCTTACGAATTATGCAGAGAAGATAGGCTAGCACTTTCCAATTCTGTTTTCGCAAGGCAAGTAAAATCAGAGGTCGGCCAATCGATGCTCCTCAAGCCTATGCTGAATGCTTGCGACCACAGAGAACAAATACATAGATAGTTAATTCCAGATTCAGTTTTAGTTTTAGTTTTGATTTATTTTTTCCTTAGATGAGGATAGTCATTTAAACCTCCTCCTATATTTTTGTAATAAACTATTTTTAGTATTTAGGAAGTAGTATTTTAACCCCTCTCATGCATTTAGAGAAGGGTCCTGAAATTTGTCAAAAACATTTCCTCAGAACATGCACTTCTGCACCCTCAGAGGAGGTTTTGATGAATGAATGGAACAAGATTTATTGATATCTGTGTTTAATGTCTGCTACTGAAATGCACTTTTGTACTCTTAGTAGATGTTGAATTAGGAAGAGATAAATCTATATTGTTGAAACTCATGAGTAGGACTTGTTATCAATGGTACTTTTATCTCTTAATGATTTCTGCTTATGTGTCCAAGTAATATTTTATGCTCAGTTATTTATATATGAAAGCTTGAATGTTTGAGTTATCATTTGGCACTTTTGTACGGTGATGACTATTCTGTTTATGCTCAATATATGAATGACTTATTATGCGATATGCTTCTCACAATTGTTTCGGCTAACTTTTTATATGAAACAATTCATTTTTATCGAATTCTTTTCTTGTAGCGATTGAATGATCTTTATTACCAATTGCTGTTCGAAATTATTTTAGATCGCATAAGTAAAAAAGTTGAATCCCGGGTTAGTTTTAGACTTAAATATTTCTATTCATTAGAATACAATTGCATTTTTAAATTAGATTTAGATTAAAATCATTTTACTTAGAAATTTTTGGAAAACAGAAATATTAATCAACACACACAAATAAGGAAACGGGTCCCATTATCCCCAGTCGGACCCACCATCCCAAACAGAAAAGGAGCTGCTTTCAAGGTTTGAACTGGGTGGGTATCCCCCTTGTTATAGACCCAATTTTCGGGGCTTCAATAGTACCCATCGTGCACCAGGCACAGCAGCTGCCAGATGATGAGAATAGTGATGGGTGCGTGGTGAAAGTGTGGAATCCATAGTAGATGAAGCAAATCAACCTTCTCCACACTATGCAGCCATTTTCACAGTTGTAATGTTGTGACTCGCCCCTTCGTGCTCTGCTTCATGAGGCTCTTTGTCTCTAAATGTGGGAACTTCTCGCTATTTGAGAGGTTCAATATTCAAACTTCATTGTGGGCATGTGGCCCAGGTGTGAGCCCTAAACACAATTCCGTCAGGGAGGAGCAGGGTCTGGAGTGCACTCTTGGTGGCATCCAAATCCTTTGGTATCTTTGTTTTCCCTTTTCGCGGAGGGACATACTCAGGGAATTTCACTGTTGAGCGCATCGGCTAGATGTCCTCTTCTATGTCTTCTACTTCCTCTATCTCATCGATGAGAGCCTGTAGGTCCTCCTCCTCATCATTTGTCTCAATGGTGACAACCTTGCCCTTTTCTTCCATGGAGAATTTATCAAACCGTGGATTCCTCGGGGACATGCGAACTATTCCCGCTACCAGCTTATCTTTCTTGGGCCTCTGCATCCAAGGTGATTTCAGGATTTCCGGTGCAACCCCAGTGTCTCTAGGAACATCATGTACCATGGGGTTCTGCGCGGCTTCGTCGGTGGTTCCTTCTACAGAGCCCAAACCTCTCCTGGTAGTCGTCATCCTGTTTGAACTGTCTATTGTCGTTCATGAACTTCGGGGCTCAAATATGGCTCGACGCTCAACACTCTGTGCTCTAATCAACTACTCAAATCTCAAGTGAACAAGTGTTGTCTCGTGGCTAGCCCCTAGAGTTTTATAGCGCCTTTTGAATTCGAATTCAACCGTTCCCCCCAATTCTGGGCTATCAATGCTTTCTTGGTGGTAGATTGCCCCAAATCTTGCCCTTAATTCGTGTCTTAAATGCCTACCACCCGCTCCCTTTTGCCTTAAACCAGACATCTTTTCATGAATAGTGACACCAACAGTCACTTCCCAGCCTACCCGCGCAGTAGTGTAGCCCCCGTGTGCAGTCGCGCCCCTTGTGACATGTTGATTTTTCATGCACCTCCCTCATTGCACAGCTCCCAAACAGACTCTTTTATAATCCCGCGCTCTCTTTCAACTGCCTAGAGCGCTGAGACTGAGATCACTATGGCTAGTCAGGTGGTCGTACCACTTGTGCAAGACTTCAACTCACCTTTCAGTATAGTCCGTGGAAACTCCTCAATTGCCTTCGCGACAGCCGATGCCGCATGTTCTATTGTATGTAGTGCGCTCCCTTGGTTACTGTGTTTGGTGAGGTGCAGTCGTAGCTAGGGCAGCAGAGTCATAAATTCTCGGCGATAATCTTCTAATGCAGTGGTATGATCATCCGTATCTGACCTTGTCATCCTTGGTTTATCGATGAGACATGCTTGCATGATCTCATTTTCCTACCTCTTGATCTCAGCATCCATCAAAATGCTTTTCTTCCTCAATCGTACCCGGTCTTTTTCGAGTTCACGAATTCTAAGGTTCCCTCACCGAATGGCTTCCTGAATCCTTATATGTTTGACCTCGCGTAGCTGTGTGATTTCTTCGTCTTGGTCATCGCGTTTTGTCACAAATGCAGGAGCCATTACATGTGGATTCCTTTTTGTATTCTCTTCAGAAATTACAGTTTCTACTCTGTTCCGCACCTTTGGAATCATCTCCGTGCTCAAGGTTTTGCACATGGTCCTATAGGCCCATCAAACCGCTGGCACGTGTAGGTCCCAATCATTTCATCTCGCCTGGTGAACCATGTTCAATACTCTGCACACCCTATCAAATGCTTCTTCGTGGATAATTGGTAGCACGCATCGCCTTTCCTGCTGCTGTGTTTTGTTTCGATTCTATATTCTGGGGGTGGTGTGTGCTTGTGTGAGTTGTACAACATATGTCTATACCCATCGGGAAAGGTGGGCGCGTAATTTGTTCCTCCCCTGCTGACTGGCTTTCGTTCGGAGCTGGGGTTTTCCAAAATGTAGGCATATCATCCTTCTGCATCTGCGCTAGTCCTCAAAATTTCCTTGATGCATACCCCACCATCATGTGAGAGTTGTGCGTAGCACCCATTTCAAAGCATCGAATCGCTATTGTCATGCAACGTAGTGATCTAACCATCATGTTGCAATTAAGCGTTGTTACTTCATGCAGCCGATTCTGCTATCACTCTACTTCTTCGTCTAAATTTTAAGTGCAGGAGATTTCGCGCTCCCATGAAATTCTTCCATCTGCAATCGGATTCACCGAATCCTATTCTTGTGTAGTTATCTTGTAAATACAATCAAGATCGTCGTCACTATCATCGTCGCGAAACGATTCAGTGTATCGCTCTCCTTCAGCTGGATCTAGCGGTACTACTACGTGTAGTGACTTTTTATCAAAGATAATTTTGCGCTTCTTCATATTTATGACTCCATTCATATCGGTGGTCCAGTCTATTCCTAGTAGCACGGGATAGGGATTACTGTCATTGACAATCTTTATCACTTCAAAATTTGCCTGCACGCTCGCACCTTCAATATCTACTGTTACCCCTTACAATCTTCCCATGGGTAAAATCTTATGTTGGTTCACCATTCATAACTGGATAGGAGACCACTGTAGCGCGGGTCTACCCATGCATTCCCATGTTTTTTTTGGCAATAAATTTGCGTCCAATCTGAGATCCCGGATTACCTGATCCATTTCATACTCACTGATTTGCACAGTCAACCTCGTTTCCCTTTCTGTGTGCAATGCATGCTTTCCAAGTTTCCAGACCACGTGTGATTCTCCTGACCCTGTGCACCTAGTGATAAGTTCCTGTAGTCCTTTGACTACCTTGCTGTCATGCAGTAGTTTCATGCATGTCTCTAGAAAGGTAGTGAGCATTGGAGGATCCATCCCTGGTTCTAGTTGATCATTACTACCTGAAGTGGAGGCCTCCGTGAAGCTCTTCTTAGCTTCCATGAATGTCTCCTTCACATGTTCTAAATCAAATTTGGGTTCCTTTGTAGGAGCCTTGTGAACCCACGCACTTTCTTTTGGTTGCTTCCCTTTATCATCGCTCGTGGTCATACCGCTCCTGAGCATCATGTTTACATTTGGGTCTTCTTCGCGTGACTCAGACCTCATCATCTACAAATTCTAAGTTGGAGGGGGTTGGAGTACCCCTTTTTCGCGCATCCTCGCTATTAGCAAAGGGCAATCTTCTGCCTCATGATTAAACTGAGTACAATACAAACATGATGTCCTTGTCGGGTTTGTACAATCACGGACATAGTGCCCTGGCCCTCCGCAATTGTAACAAATTAGTCATCTGCGACCCCTTCCTGGTCCCATTCCGCCTCGACCTCAACCGTGACCCTGAAATCCAATGCGCACCATTCCTACGTTTGGGTTGAAGGGTCGCGTTTTGGTCTGCACCCTATAGGCAGGAGTCTGATCCATCATTAGTTCATAGCTTCGGTAGGTGTGTTCATCATGGCATACCAACTTGCGAAAATTACAAAACAATTGTTGGGACGTTTGCGTATACTTCTGCAATAGATGACAATTATTTGTAGTGTTTTTTCCTCCTATCTGACAGATCGTGCACCATAATGTAGGCATCGTGCTCGGCCATGCCTATGCCTCAGGTCTTAATGGCATCAGCCCTCCTCCTACCAAGTAGTTCGTGAAAACTGGAAAGTGGTCCTTGATGTGCCCTTGGCCTTTGCATTTTATACACCATACCTCCTCGCACGCCTCTGACCGAGGTGTCCTGTCCTGTTTCAAACTCTACATTTCCAAACATAGATTCTGCAGTTGCATGTGGATTTGTTGGACTCCTAACCCAGGGTCTTGTATAGGGATCTCATGTAATCTCATTGCCATCTCCAAAGCAATGGCCTGGGTGGAAAAAAAATTTGTGACAGCGTTGTCCTTAAGTGCGGCATAAGTGACGCTACAAACCATGCGCAATGCTATCCATACCTCAAAGTTATATTGGCTTCGTGAATCGTACTCTTCAACCTTTGGTCCAGATCCCAGGGGGTCTTGCCTGGGAGCATCGCAATCTCGTTAAACCCGATGATTGATTGTGTTTCTGACTTTGGCCTGCTAAATTCCCTGTTCAGCGCGGCCTAGATTTCTACAATTCCTTCATTTGGATGGTTATTAGAATGCGATTCCAGTGTAGCTGCTATGGGGTAAAATGCACGGGATGAAAACTACCCTCGAGAGTCTTCCCGGGACTTCCAATAGACAATAAGGTTATCTGCAAAAGGTACCTATTACACACATGTTCATCTATCTGACATATATTGACAGGATATGGAGAAAGGATCACCTTTGGTTCTTTCTAGATTCGCTTGGGGATCTCCGTGTGGTAAGAAGAACTCCTCCTGACTGGCTCCAAGACGATTCCTACACAAAAGAATGAAGCAAACCAATCACAGCATATACTTCTGACAATTAATGAAAGAATCCGTAACAAACATGTATAAATGTGTAACTTATCTACTCAACACAACAAGCATCAGAATGGACAAATAAATGCACAATATCACCGACACTTCGAGTAGTGGAACACAACCACAGTCCTATATTCAGAAGAGTGATTACAACAACCCTATTGTATCAACCTTCCTTATCCCTTCTTCCTCTCTCTCTCTCTCCTTCTTTCAGCTAGCTCCTTCAAGAATATGACAATATCACAACAACACCATGTATTATCCTTCTAAATGCTCTGACCCTTATGCAATGGCCCTCTCGTTGCTTAAATAGTAATCGAATTAGGGCTTCCCAACTCCACCTATAGTTTATTTGGGTAAAAACCATGAACCTGCCTCTTTTACTAGCTTTTTCCCATTTGCCTTTATTTCCGGAATAGAATTTCTCCAAATATCTTGATTTTTGGAGTTTCCCTGCTTTTCTTGCACAAATTTAGGGAAATAATATCTAGATATTTAATGGCAGATTCGTTGGCATAACCACTTGAGCATCACTAAAGTTCACTAATGCTCCCCTGGTCTAACAACATGAGTTAGCAGGTTGACTAACGCCCCTTTATGCTTGTAAACAAGCTTTATAAAGCAGGTTGTCAATGTACAGAGAGCGTTAGTGTGGATTCTGGGCCTGCAACTGTGGTCAATCTTTCAGTCATCTTGTCCTTCTCCTCTGAGTTGGTTAGGAGATCAATTTTTCCTATAACAGATGCCCCCTAAAGTATGAGATCAGAGTCAAAGATGATGGCCGAAATACTTTATGAAAATAGTGTAATTTATGTCAAAATCTTTGTAGAGAGAGAGAGAAGTTTCGAGCGATAAGGAAAACCTAATACAACAAAAGTACATATATATGAACTGCTAAAATCATGTCCTGAGTCAGGTATTCCCATGCTCAGTAGCTATGTCAGAGTAACTTTGTCCTCAGAGATATAACAATGCTGGCCGCCAACATGGCACAGGGTAGATCCAGTTTCATAATAGATTATCCTGAAATGGTTGTCTTCAAAGAACAATATCGCAGCTTGGGAGAGGAAACAAGGCTTAATGATGCAAGCCTCTACCCAAGGTCTTGATTCCTACTTCACCGAACAGCATAGATCGGTACATGTGATAAAATGAGTTGACGTCGAACATGCACGAAATCATCTGATTACCAACCAATAATGGATACTGTTAACAGATGCAAGGAAGGCCACCGATAATGGTGATGGTCTCCAAGATGCACAGTGCAAACTAGCAAGTGTGAAAGATTTTTTTTCGTCGAACACTCATAGAATCGCTTGACCGGGAGCCAATGATGAAAACCTGTGATCAAGCACAAGGTAACCTACCACTAATGTCTACAAGCACCAAGGCACTGAATGTGTTTCTGGGTTATCTTCCTAGATAGAGTGTTGAAGTCGATAGGAAGGAACTTGTCGAAAGGTAGGCAATGATGTGTCCTACATCAGTTGACACGAAACCCGACAAGGATGATTTTGTTTTCTGAAGAATCTTTTGACCTTTTGGGTCTGAACAACGGAGGGCATGATGAAAGGATATGTAGGGTCAGTTGATCGAGGAAACAAGTAGGGACCCTTGAACAATAGAAGGCATGACAACGGTTTTAACCAGACAGCACTAGACTCATGAACACTACAGAGTGTTTAAGATACAGAGATGCAATGGCATCAGGGTATATAGGCTAAAAACTCATAAGTTGGTAGGGTTCATATTGAGAGGCTATCAAAATGACGGTTTATCTAAGGGAGTGCCATGTTCAAGGGAACTTTTGCTGCCAAACCACGCTTCAAGATATGGTTGTATTTCCACTTTTTCCCCATCTGATTTTTAATGAGTCCAGATGGGTAAACTCATCGATCTTTTCATGTTTAGAGAGTCTGAAAAGGATCGCAAAAAGAACGGTTCTTTTCCGTATCTAATTAGTTTAATGAGTCCAGACAGGCAAACTCGTCAATTTTTTCATCTTTTAAGAGTCTAAAAAGTATCGTGAAAAGAACGAATCTATATCTTGTCTGTGTATATAAAGAGTCCAGACTAGACAACTCGGTGATCTTTTCATTTTTAGAGAGTCTGAAAATATTGTAAAGAGAGACTCCATGGTGGTCCCTTTGTCATAGTTGTTAAACGGGTGTAACAAAAGGTTAATAGTATACCCGTATCGGTTACTTTTCCGTATTTAATCTACTAGACCCAGATAAAGAGAAACCTTTTTCCAATAGATGTTGACCTCATTTTGTTACGAGTACGAGGCAGCGGACTAAACTCATGTTTTGTCATGATACTTTAACAAGCTCAACAACAAAAACTCGGGATTTTTCATGTTTTAGCGAGCTTGAAAAAAGTACCTGAAAGAATGCTCGGGTCATCTTTATCATGTTTAACGAGTAGCAAGACACAGCTCGGGATTTTTTCAGTTTAGAGAGCGAGAAAAAAGTGCCTAAAAAGGATGCTTTGTTGGTCTTTTTCAGTTTATGAGTTGGAACTAGATCAAAAACAGGTGCTCAAAGCATCGTTTGCATATATTTAACGAGTGCAAATGATGAAAAACTATGGGATGTTTGTATTGTTTAAAGAGTGATAAAATATCCCAAAAAAAGTGTTTTACGGATTGTGGTATGGATGTTTAACGAGTCCTACTACAAAAACTCAGAGATTTTTATATTTTTTAAAGAGGGATAAAATGTCTCCAAAAGTGCTCTATTTATCGTTGCATAGATTTAATGAGCGCAAGGACAAAATCTCGGGGATGTTTATAATTTTTAAAGAGCAATAAAATATCCCTAACAGTGCTCTAATCATCTTTGTAGTAGTTTAACGAGCCTAGAGAAGAAGACTCCAGGTTTTTCGAATTAACGAGCACGAAAAATACCATAAAAAGAACGCTCGATCTTTCTCGATCTCATGCTTGACAGTAGAAGGGTCTATGCCAAGAATTTCCTCATAAGACCAAGGAAAAATATCACGGAAATACATAAACGGGTAGGTGAAGCTCACAATTTCCTCAGGATTATGATTGGCTCCACTCTATAAGTTTTCCACAATGCCTGTCATGACAGAAATATCGGGGAGCAATGTTTGTGAAATATTGCCCCTGTTTCCTTCTGAGTCCAAAAGTTGGATAGTCGTATATGGTGAGGAAACGATTTCATGTGCGTCAGGTGGCAGGATTTGAAGAGGCATCATGTCCGAATCAGATATCGAAACATGATGGTGCGAATCCTCCCAAGGTTGCTCTTCGAACCTCGTGATCTCTCTAATAGCTTTGTCCACCGATAGAACTTGATTGATTGGATCAATAGAAGGAGCAATTATGGGAGGGGAAATGGTACCATTGGCTGAAACCAAAGTGACTGGAGATTCGGATGCAATTTGAATGGTTTCGCAAGCCAATTCAGCTGGTGGAAACGGCATTTGTTCTCCGTAAGTGTCAATGTCTGAAGGAGCCGGTAGGATCCATGGATCGGTCTGTTCATGAGGAAAAGATGAAAGCATGTTGACCGATTGTGAAACCTTCGGCGGCTGAAGAGGGAAACAACCCATGAGGGAAGAAGCCTTCAATAGACCGGTACCTAAACTGACATAAGAGTCAGTTCCACCTCCTACTAGGGGTACAAAGCCACTTGGTAATGGGGAATAATCAGGGGTGCAGAAAGACAACTGATCCACGGTAATGATCTTTCCATCCAATGGAAATTGGATGATACAAAAGACAGTGGATACGATGGCCGTCATGGCATATGTCCAACTGCGACCCAGCAACAGATTATAGTCGAGTTTTCGGTCTACGACTTCTACATCCACCGTTACGGTTTTCCTAGCCAAAGTGATGGGAAAACTGGCTAAGTATCCTTTTGGGACAAAGGTGTGGCCGTCGAAAGCTTTAAGGGAGTTTGACGATGGGGAGAGGGTTAGGGAACCCAGGGTGAGCCAACATGAAGCCGACATGATGCAGGTTGAAGCACCTTCATCGATGACAGTTTGGTGTATACCTTTACCTTTCGAAGTAATATGCACCTGAAATGAAAGCTAGTGGGAAAGGGGAGGTTTACACTTGTCCATGTTGAAAATAGCAAGCATGGAATCCGTAGGGTCAATACCCCCAATAGCCGAAAGCAAGGCTTTCGTTTGGCTGGGGCATGTTCGCAGGACTTCGAGCACCGACATGGCCAACGGTGCTTGCACCAAATCCTCTACAATGTTGTAGTGTTGGGCGGCATGTGTAGATGTGTTGTGCATTGTGTGTCAAAGTGACCCCTTGGGGGGTCGAATTTCAAAGTCCTCAACTGGCCTTTCGATTCGCAAATCGTTGGGCGGCGATGGGTTTTGACCTGTGGATGGTTCTATTGTCGGAGTGACATTAGCTCCATAAGATTTGGCTCTTGTGGTGAGATCTACCATTCCAAATGTGTAAACGGCAGAACTCCCTTCACCAGCTGAAGGGTGTTGCGAACCGTTGCTGCCCCCTGACGTGGGTTGCGGTTGGTTGGCAACGAGATTTTGTTGTTGTTGAGTAGGAAAAGGATTTCTAAGGACAGCAGGTGCCTTACCAGAATCTCTCTTGTCAAGGTACTCCGTGCATTCTTGAAGCTGCGGAAAATGCCAGGTTTCATGGTCTTCAAGACAGAGTTTGCACAAATAGTTGGTGCCTTTATCCTTTTTCATATCAGTAGGCGCAACGACCTTCTGTTTCGGGTTGGGTTGCTTAGATGACTACTCCTCAAAAGGAGCGGTCTTGTTCTGTTTCTTCTTGTTCTTGCTACTAGATTTCTGTGTAGACTGCGCAGAGTTAATCACAGTGGCAGGAAGAGTAGTCGTTTTGGTAGAGGGGTCCACTGCCAACTTGGCAATGGACCCACTGAGTTGTTTTATAGCGCTCGTGGAGGTTGCACCGATGATCCTGTCGGCATGCGCTCTAGGGCGCTGAGTGGTGGGAGGATTGGGGTTACCAGGAGCATAGGGGATAATGTCGTAGAGAGTGCTAGACTATGAATAAATTAAATCCAAGTGTTGGGCACAATGTATGGATTGGTCCTCCGTGACTGCACCACCTAGAGTGACATCTCTAGCGATTTGCGGGAGCAATGACTTACAGAACCAGTCTGTTAAGAGAAAATCAGGGATGGGAGCTTTGACTAACCTCCACCTACGTCTCCATTCATGGATATGATCGGAGATGTGGGTGGCAGTATCCTGACGAAACAAAGTAAGGAGCTCCGTCCCTGTCTCATAACGGATAGGTAACTAAAAGTGCTTTAGGAACTCCATCGCTAAAGCATCAAAGGTATTCATTGATGCACGTGGTAACTCAATATACCACTTTGCAACATTGCAAGTGGGGGTGCGGGGAAAAAGACGCAACCAGACACTGTCATCCACGATGGAGTTAGAAACACACCATAGATGGTAGGTGGTGATGTGAGTGCTTGAATCCTCCCCTTGTTTTCCGTCGAACTTAGGAATATCTGCCGGTATTTTATGCGGGATCGGCGGCCACTGTAGGTTATGGTAGATGCGGTTGTTAGTCAACTTGTATAAGTTGGGGATATCCAATGTTGCCAAAAAAGGCAAGTTTTGGGGTGCCCTTGACTCAGACCATTGTGATGACGAATGACCTGAGGAGCTCTTCGCTCCTCCCATCGTTTGGTTCTCCATGGTGTACATGGGTTGCGTGGTGTAGCATTTTCTTTGCGGTACGTGTTGTAAAGTGGATTACCATCAGGATTTTGATACTGGGGTATGAAGTTTCCCCCAGTATAAGCGGTGCCCCCTTGACTCATCTGAGTTTGTGAGTAGGGTGCCCCCATGGATTGGGTGGGGATCCCTTGTGGATTCCCAACTGACACTAAACTAACCATATGGCTTTGATTGACAAAGGGAAAACTCATGTCAATTAGCGACTATCCATGCATGCCTGAGAACGGCAGGGGGACTGTGAGATTCCCTGCCAGCATGTGAATATTGGGAACCGCCCAAGATATCTGAATTTTGGGGTTAGAACCATATATTTGTGGCCGAACTTGGTGTTGGTAAACTGGAACCGCGCCCATAGTGCCACATTGAGTTTATATGGAGCACTATATGTGGCACTAGTCGAAGGTATGCTTTGGCGCACCATAGGAGTGGAACCTAGCATTTGCTAGGTTCCGCTGATAGAGGGTGTTATGTGAGTTGCAGTACCTGGGACAAACGGGATTGCGGGGTTCCACATTGTCGGTGTTGTGATGACTGTCGACTGGGGAAGTGGTAGAGGACTCACAGTGTCTCTATAATTCCACAACCCTTGAGGTGTCGACTGAATAGATGGGAGAGTTCCTCCTAGTGAAGAGTGAAATACTGGTATGACGGGAGCAATAACAGGATCCGACTGATTTGTAAGTGGAGTGTTAAAATGAGGAAGAAATCCTTCTGTGAAGAAATCCTTCTGTGAAGAAATCCTCTGGAAAATCAGAATCGTCAGTCGTCCAAAACGATCCCGTGTGCGATTTAGGAGACTGATTCTTCGAAGATGAGGAATCTGAGTCAGTGGATCTCAGCAAATCCTCCACAGTGAGTGGAGGAAGTCCTAACAACCGTCTGGATTGACAGTGAGGGCCAGATGTAGCCACAATGACTGGTAAATTTTATCAGATAAATTTTAAGGTGATATTCTTTAAGTCTAAAAAATGATAGCACTCAGGTACCTAAAAAGAAAAAGTACACTAAAAATGACAATCAATAAACAAAGTGAAATTACCTTATCTGATAAACATCGATTACTGGAGATGAAACCCAGTCTCTCAATGAGTAATCGAGAAGGATGGCCAAATGTACAGTTACGGTTACTTTTGAGCTTCGCCCGAACCTCAGATTGAGGGGCCAAGTACTCTCGTGAAGACGAGCACCCTCCCAAAAAATGAAGACAAAGTAGATTTGTCTATTTGAGGTACCAGGATAACCCGTCCCAGTCACCTTAGGTAAGTACGTAGAAGTATTGGCCACTAGAGATACCTCAAATCATAGACATTACCAGCGGGGACATATTCGTAGACAGCACGCTGTGTGGGCAGGATACATGAGTCCCCAACTCAGTTCTGAAATCCGCGAAGGACCCCCGTTACACAGAATGCCCAAAGGAGTTGTAAAAGAAGGCGGGCTACCTTCGATTACAATCCGATGTTGTCTCGTATTTAGCTCCGTTGTGAGTGGAGTGGTCCTGGTAATATGAGTGCAAAAGGATTTTTCACTCTTTAACAACACTAGTTTGATTTTCAACCTTGGGTAGTTGACTCACTCTCTTATCCCAAGGTCCTAATCTATCTAATGTTGGTTTGCTCTAAAAAAGAGTATCTGATTGATTTTAGTGTAAATTTTAGTGTACTTTCTTATTTGTCTTCGGAGGGGGTGTTGACGTATGAATATGATGAGACTCTCGACTCGATAAACCGTGCAAAACTATGCTTTGAAAAAAGTTTTCAATTTCTTATGCAAACAAGTCCTATTCTACACATGTATCATTTCACATATTCATGTATTCGCCAGTGCATCTAAAGTCATTCAACACTTTGCATAACCAAAAGTTCCTTTTCTCAATATTCCCTAACAACTATTGAACCAAAACAAAGCAGCCTACAACTATTTCGACAGAAGGAGATGTACAGTTCATTAGCTTTTCTTTCAACAAAAATTTCTTTTATGAGAGAAAAACTAAAGCATTTTCTTAAAAAATAAATTTTAAGACACCAAATTTGTTAGCATGATACTATTGCAGATCTTAATTTAGCCTTTGGGACAAGTTTCCCCCCCTTTTGGTCCACAAAATTTCTTGAAAAACATGGAAATGGGTCACTAACGCTCTGTCTATGTGTAAAAAGAGCTTTAGTTTGGCCACTAACGCTCCCTGTGCACACTCAAAGAGCTTTATAAAGCTCTCTATAGACCAGCAACTTGCATTAGTGAGGGAAAGAGCTCAAAAAGTGGGCTTTTGGGATCGGTTTCTGAAGAGAAAGCAACTTTTCAAGATGCAACAAACTAGATGGTGGATCAAAGAAGGATATGAAGAAGCAGGAAGCTCATAGAAGAGAGAAGAGATCTGAGAGGAGTCCAGATGACCAGGAACTAAATGTATAGTCCCCAGCGGAGTCGCCAGTTCTGCTATGGGGTAAAATGCACAGGATTAAAACTTCCGACAGACCGTAAGGTTATCTGCAAAAGGTACCTATTACACACATGTTCATCTATCTGACATATAATGACAGGATATGGAGAAAGGATCACCTTTGGTTCTTTCTAGATTTTCTTGGGGATCTCCGTGTGGTAAGAAGAACTCCTCCTGACCGGCTCCAAGATGATTCTTGCACAAAAGAACGAAGCAAACCAATCACAGCATATACTTCTGACAATTAATGAAAGAATCCGTAACAAACATGTATAAATTTGTAACTTATCTACTCAACACAACAAGCATCAGAATGGATAAATAAATGCCCAATATCAACGACACTTCGAGTAGTGGAACACAACCACAGTCATATATTCAGAAGAGTGATTACAACAACCTTGTTGTATCAGCCTTCCTTATCCCTTCTTCCTCTCTCTCTCTCCTTCTTTCAGCTAGCTCCTTCAAGAATATGACAATATCACAATAGCACCATGTACTATCCTTCTAAATGCTCTAACCCTTGTGCAATGGCCCTCTCGTTGCTTAAATAGCAATCAAATTAGGGCTTCCCAACTCCACCTGTAGTTTATTTGGGTAAAAAACATGAGCCTTCCTCTTTTACCAGCTTTTTCCCATTTTCCTCTGTTTCCGAAATAGAATTTCTCCAAATATCTTGATTTTTGGAGCTTCCTTTCTTTTCTTGCACAAATTTAGGGAAATAATATCTAGATATTTAATGGAAGATTCATTGGCATAACCACTTGAGCATCACTAAAGTTCACTAATGCTCCCCCTGGTCTAACAACATGATTTAGCAGGTTGACTAACGGTCCTTTATGCTTGTAAACAAGCTTTATAAAGCAGGTTGTCAATGTACAAAGATTGTTAGTGTGGATTCTGGGCCTGCAAATGTGGTCAATCTTTCAGTTATCTTGTCCTTCTCCTCTGAGTTGATTATGAGGTCAATTTGTCCTATAACAGTAGCCTTCTTAATATTGTCATCCACGACTTCTTGTGCTTCCCATATCGCTCTTACTATGAACCAAAATTGGTTCGGATCTTCATTCCCCATTCCTCTGAATACCAGTAGTTTGATCGCACTCGCCATACTGAACTGTGGTGGTGGTGGAGGTGGGGTGGGTGGAGATGGAGGTGAGGAGGGTGAGACAGGTGGTAGTGTGGGTGGAGGTGGTAAACGCGAAATTTGCTACGTTATCAAACTGACCGCTCTTCTAGGAGAAACCTTCGCGAGCTCTTCCTCGCTTTCCTGCAAGTGTGAAATTAAGGGACTAGTTCCTAGTTCTTCGCTACCTCCACCTTTGTAGATCTTCCTGCTTCGCATAGCTCCAAACATTCATTTATTCGCATAACCCACTTTTCACACAATAGCATCTTAATCCAAGTTTTCAAAGATTTAATATACTTACCTCGCGGTCCCCTAAGGAAATGTCTTTCTGCCTCATTGTAGCTGACAGTCTTGTCTACCACGAACTCAGTGATAAATCCTCCTATTATTCAGTCGAGCCAATGGTCCATAGCTTGCGCGATCGTATCTCCTGACGCTTCTAGTCTACACACTAATTCTGGAGTCCACCCTATTGTTTTTTCAAGCCTACACCTTCCCTGGCTGTCTGCTAAGTTCACGATCCACTCATACAGCTCAGAAGGAAAGGATGCAAAGAAAATTTCATGGATTTTCGTATACAAGTAGCACCCCAACAACTGTTCCTTATATACTCGCGGATTTATGTTTTACGGCGTCGCGAACTCGTGAATCTTCTTGTCCAACCACTCTTCAATTTCTTTCTTTGTTGGATTCTAGTGGCACGACATCAGACATCCCTTATGCAGATCCCAATCCTGGCAACAGAACCATTTGTTGGCTTGTATGGGCCTCACCCAGGTTCAGTGGTGATTTAGCCAAGAAAATCGAGTACTACTGGCCCTTTCGGAAATAGTCCGTGTAGCACGAACTGAGGTCTCACCTGAAGTAGTATTGGAGGGTGCTAGAACTAGGTTTCCACACCCTGGGGATTTCTGATGAGCTTCTAGAGGTCTGCGGTTTGACCCTGTGCGCACATCGCTACACGCACTTGTTATTCCTTCACAACCTGTGATGATCCTTCCGCGCAACCCCTATAATACCCAAGTTCCTTGCTATTTAATTTGTTATTACCCGATTACTTAACTTATTTGTGTAAGACTAATGATTATTACAGCATATTCAAAAATCAGATCAGTGTGCGCGATAAATAGAACAATATAAATGTAAATAAGGCAATGCACAAGTAGATACACAGAAGTAGGAATCAACTTCTCTTTATTATTCTTCGATCACGATTACAGACTCGACATCGCCCTGTGCACTCAGCTGCAGGGGTCTGCACAGTCAGTTGCGAACTCTACTGGGCCTCTGCACACACAGATGTAGAGCCTCTTCCTACTACTACAACCCAATACACTTAGACTCTTACTCTATGCTTCAACCTTTCGTGTTCTTCCCTCCTATTCGCTATCTTTACAACCTAGAGCCTCACTCTATTTATACAATCCCATGGTCCGCGGACCATGGGTAGGCCATCATGACTTTACATTTCATTACAATACTTTAGGGAGGACAGCCCTATGACTTAACCTATACTTCGCGCTCCACGCCCGCAATTCGCGGAGTCTTTACAATACACTTAACCAAAACCTGGGCTTTGAGCCCCAAACATGTTGTGGGGGGATTCCATGCCCAACAGCATCTTTCAGTTTTAGAAGATAAGTTGTTGTTGTCATTTTTGATATCTTAAGTTTTGTATTAGATTTCATGTTTCTTTCATAATAGGCTTCAAGCATTTCCACGCATGAACTTGGCAAATAAATGATGCAAATTCTGTTTTCTTATATTGTTGTAAACCCTTCTTGTTTTGAGATGATTTATGGATAAATTCCAACAATGATGTGTATGTTGTAGGAGTTTCAATATTGCACGAAGACCTCATATCATTAGCCTCAGCCAAACCATACCCACCCATCATCGCCAAAGGCCACTAATTTCTCAATTCGGTTTATCATTTTACAAGGACAACTTGCCATGCTTGTTGAGTAAATCCAACCATCATAGAGCTTTGGTTTAAGTTCTGAGTGAGTTCCAACCACTTCCTTGCCTTATTCCTCCCATCACTCACCTTCCCTATGCTCCATACCACTGTCCAAACCACTCCTTATGCTTTTGGCATGTTCCCGAGGAAAACAAGGGATCCTATAGGTGAACTAGGACATCCTGTAGTGGCCTTTTTTGAGCCCAATTTGTGAAAAAACATCATGAAAGCTAGGAGAAGACCCTTGCTTGCCTCCCAAGCCATTTGACCCATTACACTCATCTCCCTCCACACCTATCCCACCTGTCATGCAACCAAGAAGGATTAGCATTCATGTTTTTACAAAAAGAAAAAGGTTGTTATGCTTATTCATGTGCACAGCAGTTAAGTGCTTGTTTAGATCAGATTTCATGCTTAGGTTAGATAAGATTTCACATGTGTTAAATTAGAATTCTTTTGAAGCAAGGTATCTTAACAAATAGCTAGATGAGTTGTGTGTTTTAGGCATCTATTTCAATCTTTCATTACTGCAATAGGTAGCATTTCAATCCTCTCAATTAGGGTAAAATTCTCCTTTCTCAATTGGTAATCAAACTTATTCTAAATCAATAGAAGGTTGGTTTGAGAAACCCTAGTGGTCTATCACCCCATCTCAACAATGACAAAGAGTGGACCCATTACATCTATTTGCGTATACAGCACTGTCACCTCCAAGTTTGTACGAACCCCGATTTGATGAAGTAAAGTTGATAGCCCCTGGAGTTGCAACATTCTTGTTGCAATACTGGTGCTCATCACTTTTCGTACATCCTTATCTACTTGGAACTATGAAAATTTATGCACAATGCCTTCCTGTGCTGCATCTCCCTATCTTGCACCAACCTCTCTAATGCATGCTAGGTTCCTTCCTTCCATCACTCTCCTTTATGTCATGGGGGCTCCACTGGGGAGAAATACCATACCACATGCATTCATATTGGGGGATATATATTGAAGAAAAAATGACATGATATATTGAGCATATAATAGGGGGTAAAGGGTTTTCATATTGGCAAGTATAAAAAATGGAGCTCAAAGTTAATGAAAAAATTAAATGGGTATAAAAAATGTTAATGAAAAAAAGGATACCTACAATATCTAGTTAAATTAGGGGGTTTTTTAATTGGGAAGGTGTACAGGGTTCGTATTGGTAGGGGGTTAAATAATGTGATTTTTAGAGGTATTTTCCAATATGTATTGAAATTAAGGGTATTGTTTAGCATTCAACGAACACACATGATATGTCAAAGGTTCATTGAGTGAATCCCTCATGCTTTGTGCACAGTCTCTCTCACTACTACAAAAAATCAAAAAATTTGGCCTCCAACAAGCACCAGCTCCCTAATATTTACAGGCTTCAACCTAAAGGAAGCCCCAATTTCTTGATATTTATGGGCTCCAAACTAAAGGAAGCACCAACTCCTAGATTTTTTATAGGCTCCAACCTAAAGGAAGCACCAACTCCCTGACATGTAGGTACTAACCTGCCTTACCTAGTAGATCCCTCTTTCATAATATCTTCAAACTCAAATCCATATGTGTTCTCACTTGTACAAAAACAAAATAATGCTTTCTTGTTATGTAATTTACATCCTATTTTGAATACTATGTGAAACTTCATAGATATCCTCTGAAACTCTCTTGCAATTACACATCTCCTACAAAATCATTCCATTATTTTATTTTGTTCCTTCATGCCATAGAAACACTACAAACAACTCTCTTTACATACTTCACAGATGATCAAAGATATTTTTCTCGCGCATAACTACTAATCTCCTTGGCTTATTTATACTCTACTGGATCGATCAAACATGACTTGGTTTCCAATCAACTTGCATTATTTTTATTTTCTTTGCTGAAAATATGTTCTAAATGACTCAAATATGACTTGATTCCTTGGCTCTATGGAATTTAGATTTAGATGCATGAAACCATATGATATTTACTGAGAGAGGTGACCAAGGCTCTATTCAAAAGGTGCTTAAACCTTGTGCTCATCGGGTGCTTGGAAATTTTTCATTTAAACTACTTTAACATAGTTTGATGGCCAATGGATGATGAGATTTAATCCTCAAGTGCTCAACACTAGTCCCTTGTGACCTGTGACATGAGCACAAGTGTAAACATTGATCATCGCTCTATCGGCCTCGATGTGTTGACTTTCTAGTATACCAATAGACCCCAAGGTGCTTTCCCATTTAACACTGGCAATGAAGGATTGTGACCATTGATCTAATTTTCACCATCCACAAATCATCGCTCCTCATTAGTGTGCACAACACCTTATCAATCAGGTCGTCTAATATATTGGACCATTATTTGATGTTGTTGTACCTTAACAATAAAATATTTTTTCTAGCGCCTCGATGCTCACTGCTATATCACTTGTCACCTTTCATAATGGTTATCCCCATGATTGTTGGATGGTGGGAAGTGGTTAATAGCCCTAACTTAGTAAATTTATGAAAACACCAAAAAATATTAACCGTAATAACATTTGCAAAACCAATCCTTCGTACAAATCCTGATATTCTACCACACCACCTACTACATCACATTTTTTCATGTCAATCCACATCAACCAATTAGAGCATACCACGTCATCATCACAACCACCTATCATTCCACATCACTACCATGTGTCATCTAGAAAAAATCCACTTGGCCACCCAGAAAGGCTAAATCTACCTACCATGTTTCATGACCACAAAGTTCTGCATGTCCTCCAATAAACGTCACTACCACATGTCATCTCCTTAGTGATCTGTGTTATTCTCCTACCATTTATTGCACCACCTGACTCTTACATGGAGATGCCACTTTTCCTTCCATGTGTGTTGACCTCCACTCGCCGCTCATTACTATGATGATTGTAGTTTAGTTTTCACTTGGTTGGCGAATAAGAACCTTGGTGTTTAATTTGAACACCTTGTGACCAAGGGCTATGTATGGGGGCTTTCTACCTTGTCACCTTTCACTCACTTATTTATGTTGACACTTGTCAATATTGATTAACTTCTGAAAACCATTGTAGTCATATTTAAACTAATCCTCCCCTAATGACATAGAAATTTCAATAAAGTTGACCTAGTATGTGGGACCCTTCTTTAAATAAAACCTCTTCTCAAAGGTTCCAAAGGAACTACATGTCTTGTTTGACCCAAATGAGATTGCTTTTCAAAGTATCCTACCTATATTACACACATGATTTATATGATATCCAAGAATTGAAGGTATAGTTTGTGCTTTAATCATTTGGGCCTTGAGAAAGACATATATTATACATATGATACAAACATGGTGGTGTATGGAGGGTTATACATCTGTGTATATGCTTATGTGCCTAGTTAAAAAAAATTATGGTGTATATGTATGCAAAGAGAGCATTATCAAAATCATAGGAAGGCATAACTCGTGAATTCAAAATTTTGGAGACATATTTATAGGTCTTATGGCGCAAATTATAATGTATGCACTGTGGATATGTTATGGTTACATTCAACCTCTCCTAGCAATAACACTTGGCATATGTGATAAATTAAACATTTACCAAACCTAAGGTTTGATCTGTCTATGGGTGACAATTAAATGTATTTGAATTGAGGAGTGAATATCAATAGTAAGATTTGGAACGTTTTTCTATATGTCTCTATTATGATTGATATGATATGTGGTTTAAATAGACATTAATTGACTCCTATGAAAATGATCTGGAGTCCTACACGATTTCCTCTTGACAGTCCTATTGGTCCGATGAGCCTCCTCTCACATCATGCTATGGTTATTCACCTTCCACATTTGGCTCTCTGATTATAATGTTAATTTTGTTGTTAATGCCCTCCTCCACTTTTTGACAACGTTGTCTTTAACTATCCTACCATACTTCTGAGTCACCATCCTCTCTCATCAAACCCTACCACCATGGCATATCTCTATTGTCTCATGTCCCAATGATGAGATGCTTGGCATAGTAAGCATTATGTTGAGTTTGGGAAAATTTGAGCTCCTTGTATGATATGTAACCTTTCTATTCCAAATTTTAATGCAGCATTTACTCACCACTATGACCATCACCTTGGCCTTTTCATTCCATTTGTGAGCCCTCAGAAGGTTATCCTTCTTTCATCTCTATGAGTTCATTTTCTCTATAAGGAATCCTTGGCTAAATTTCATTTTGAACTAGGGAAACAAAGTGAGAAAATATGAATTCCTAGACAATTGAAAACTCCTCCTTGAGCAAGATTATTTACCATATACGTTTTCAATGGTTCTCTTTCATCAACAAATTGGACATTGTCTGATTATTCTTCTTGCATGTGCCACGTTCCCATTCTAGTTTGAATTTGCATTGGAATAGTCATTTTAATTCTAAATCAAAGTTGTCAATGTTTCAATCTCATCGAATGTTTAAAAAAATCATTTTCCTGTGTTATTTATTAAAGGCCATTTTTTTTGTTCTTCGATTAGAAAACCCTGCACATTATGGGGCCACTCTTTTGAGGAAATTCTTGGGCATAAAACACCACACATTAATTCGTCTAAAATATCACTTGGTATGACCTCTCATGGCGTAACAAGCAAGTTGGCCTTATCTATGTCTTAATACAAAAATATAAACTATGTGGGTTTCATAAACCCAATTTCTCTTTCATCAAACCTAGTAACATTGGTTTGTATGCTATAATGTTTCATTTTCATAAAATTGCATTGTTAATAACTCCATGGAATAATTAAGTTGTTTATCTCTATTTAAGACCCTGGAAAACAAATGGATTTATCATATGCTTTTAAATATTTGTTAAAACCCTAATCTGACTATAAATTAATCTAATTTTCCATTCGTGGGAGCTTTTGATGCAATGTAGCCTTGGGAAAAAATCCACCTTGATGTTGTGTGAATATTTTTGTATCCTTTCCTCATCATTAAAAGAAATTGAGTCAAAATTATCATTCTTCCCTTTCAATTGTTATTATGCCTCCAACTCTATTAAATGTTGGTTTGAATATTCGATCATATTGATACAATTTATATATTCAAATTCGAATTAGTCTCTTGTCACATTATATTAATCGATTCTTTGATAATTTCATACTTCTTTTCAAATGTATTCACAATTTTCACAATATTTTATTCCATATGGCAGGGCTCTATTTGTGAGTATATAACATACCCTACATGTCTGCACAAAAAAAGTAAAACGGGAAGACCAGTGCTACCCTTATCTCTACAAATAACATATATACATATATATGATATGAGAGTCCAACCCCTGATCTTGCTATGTCTATCTCTGTATTTAATTTATATTCAGAGAAGGGAAAGAATTGTTATTAATTCTCTGTGAAATTGTGAATTGATTATTACGACTTTCTTGTGCCATCACCTTTCCTTATTAATATTATTCCCATGTTGTTGTTATTTTTTTTAACTTAGATAAGTGTTATTTTATTCATGATGAATTCCACATATTTTACTACATGTAAGTAGCTCAATGAATTCAGAGGCATAGGCAGGGCTAGAGGGCGAGGAAATAGCCATCAAAGTTTAGGATTAAGAAGGGATAGGATACCAAGAGTATAAATTCATTTTGATGCAGATTCTCAAGAATTAAGGCAATTGGTTTGTATTGGCGTAGTAAACCTTGTTACCCACCACCTGTGGGTAGTATGTATAGGAAAATATTTTTTCTCCTACATGGTCCTCAACTAGTAGCCACCAATGCCTTCCAGCCACTAGATATCTCGATGTTCCATTTTCTCCACCACTTGAGCCAACCATGTGGTCCCTCACCCACTTGATATGATTGTGGTCCAAAGGTATGGATTTTCATTAGTATGGTTGCATAATTTTCCTTGTTATGGGAACTTTTGGGAATGGATTGGTGGGGGGAATTTGGTGGAAAGAGTGGGATAGGTATGTACTCTTGTCTCCAGTACCCAATTTTGTGGTTAGCCTTGTACCCTAGTCTCGTGGGATCCCCTTTATTGCCAGTTAACTTTAGGGTTGGCACTAAATGGGAAATCCTAATTTTGTTTGCATTGTCTCGCTTCCCGAAACCATATAAATCACTCCCTTCCACCCATTTTAGCCCCATTCAACTCTTTTTCCATCCACGTGTGTCCTCTAGGTCCACATAGGGTTAGCCTCCCCCTCCCTTTGTCCACACCTTGGATCGGGCATGGAACAATTCCCCAAAGGTTGATGCAGCTAAAAAGAAAACAAAACAAATAATTTTTCCACTCTAAATAGGAAATGTACCATAAACGTAGAATATGGTCTAGACATACAAATTTAGCACGTGGGAAAAAGCCAAACATGAGATCTACCCATTTTCCATGGCCATCACCATAGTTTCTATGGGCCCAAGATGAGCCCCTTCCATCATTAAGGAACCCATATTGATTGTCCCAACCCCTGGTGGGAAATGAACTACCCCTGCTTAAGGGAGTGTCCACTGCCATATACTACACGTCATGCTCTCATCCCCTGGAGCCCCGAGCAATTATAAAGAAAAATAAATCAAAGGAAAAAGGCATATGAAGAAGGGTGGAAAAAAATATTGGGGTAACTCATGTACCAGGATTTTATCCCTCCTACACTCATATACTAAGGTGTGATATTCCCTTATTATAACTATCCTTGTACCATGGCATGTGATTTGGATGATTCCCCTTATCCCCACTATGTTCCACCACTATATCACTTTCCACCTCCCACCTGATGGATGTACCATGGAAATTTCCCCACTTTAAAGGATGAAACCACCTAATAAAGTCCTTTGTTAACGCCCTTATTGAGCTTGGAGACACTTGTACATGCCAAACCCACTATGGAAGGGCATGCCACCATGAAGTGCCCCATCGATTCCATGACTTGTAAGATCTTTCACTTGATTACTCTAATGATTTTTTTTATATTGGATGGAAAGGGGACGCATTAGATATTATGCAGGATTGCAGGTGGGTCTCCATTTGGGGCTTGGTCTCCCTATACGAGGTCCTATCCCTCTAGAGGGCCACATTGGCACTTGTAGGATGAGCGTTGAGAACCATGGGCCTCCACCATCTCAAAGAGTACTTCATGGATCCCCAACACCACTCATTGATTTCTCATGTTCCACCTTTTGTATGAGGATGATGCACCTGGTTCACCATAACCAGTCGTCTCCACACTTGCACCATACAGTTGGAAGATGTTCAACGGTCTAGATGAGGATGTGTCTCACTACAAGAGACAAAGGGAGGGCTTATGTCACCATCTTGGCCCTTACATATGGTTTACATGCATTTTTAATCCACTTGGAGACCCATGAGGATATCCTCGTGCCCCCACACCCACGTGGGAGCACCACAAGTTCTTACTTGGAAAACAAGGGGCCAACCCCTTTTCCACTATGTTTGGAGTCCATTTTCGTATCATGGAACACATTGGACTTTGTTAGGCCTCCTCAAAGGCCCAAAGACTCATTATTTTGATCATTCTTCCTTCTTGAGAGGTGTATTATTATGTTATTGAACTATCTTGGTGGGCTTATCACCAATGGACGTTATTATTGCACATTAATTTATTATTTAGGGCTTAATTAGGCCAATTAGGAAAATCAAACTCATAGAGATTGTATAAATAGATTGGAGGCGATTAATTTCTCTCGTCATCACTTGTATTTGGGTTTAGTAGCTACTTGGAGAATTTCTCATTCCCTTTTGGAGGACAAGTTTGGTTTCAAGGATGAATTTTGATTTATGGATTCCATCTTCTTGATCTTGAAGCTTCATTATTGGCATAATTTGATGATTGGATATACTCATTTGTACATGCAAGTGATATTTTCAAGTTTATTCTTATTTTTTACTTTGTCACATGAATGTTGTTGGGACTTTTACTATATAGTATGAAATTTACTACTTTTCTATGTGAAATTATGGAAATTTTGATCTTTTGTAGTGTTGCATCATTACACGGGCCATGTATGAATGGGTGAATGTTCGTATAGGTTATTTTTGTTGAATAAATCTTGATAAGTAATCAATTATTGCATATAAAAGTATAAATACCTTGATTAGTTGCTCTTATGCCCTAATGCCATGTGAATTTGCTCGAAGACCTCCTTGATTGCGTAAATCCTTTCCAAACAATAAATTATCTTTGACTCCATATATCCCAAAGGATAAGGCACTAATCATTCCAAAGGTGATCACTTCTAAAGAATATTTTGTTGGCATTATGATTCAAGTGTTGTCCTTGATGGCAACTCACTCAGAGGATGGTACAGGTGCTCAGAGGTTGGTACAGGTGATGGCAACTTAATCAGAAGACAGATCTTAGTACAGCATGCCAAGGAAGTTCATATACGCATGTTCGTTAAGCCCAAGTCGCGTGTACACGCAAGTTGGTTTCAGAAAAAGCGCGTGTATGTGGAAAAGTATCTTTGGTCCATGGTGGTTAGTCCTTGGAAGTTGTGCCTATGATTTCGGACCATTGTGTCTCGACGGGCGTGTCGATCCCTAGTTTTGAAGTTGATGGTATTGTGTTACTATGGTTTTGGCTCTTGGTATTGAACTAGGCCTAAGACTATATAAGGAGAAGAAGATCATTAGGCAAAATCATCTTTCGACAAGGCTTGAATATCTAAGAGAGAAAGAGATCTGATATGCAGGTTCTGGGTTGCTTGATCTAAGCCAAGGAGAGATCACATCGGTTGATGGAAGACTAGATCTAAGGATAGATCGGGATCTAATGGTTTGAAATGCACTATCATGATATGGTTGATTATGCGTATTTCTAGATCTGCATATTGTCGCAATGTTACGTTTCGGATCTAACTAATGTCTGGTACAGAAAGTTTATTTTTAGATCTGTACGCAGGTTGGCTTCGGTAAAAGCGCGTGTATATGCGGGTTTTTCTCATTGAAGTAGCGTATATCTTTTGAAGCTTGATTTTGGGTTTACAGTGGGGTCTGACTGTTATTGCAGAGTTCTGTAGTCTGCTCTGTGTTCTGGTAACTGGTGATTGACAGGGTTCAGTGGTTCAGTGATTCAAAGTTTGGTTGTTTTATGCTTCAATGATCTGTTGTGGAAATTGAATGATTTGTGGTCTTCAGATTATAATGTTGTGCTTCAGGAATATCCAAGTCTGAAAATGTATGAAAAGTGATATCTGAAAGAAGGAAGATTGTAGGTCAGCACCTACGTACTAGTATCTTGGCTAGTACAAGAGCAAAGGGGGTTGGAACTCCCTTCCAAGGAAGTTTGGAGAACGAGAGAAGGTTGTAGCCTTCTGCAGGTTGTAGCCTGCGTACTGGTATAAGGCTGCACCAGTACAAAAGATTGTAAACTGAAGTTTCATATTAAAGAAAGATAGAGACAACTTGCAGCAGGTGGTTTTCACCCACATTGGGTTTCCACCTTATATCTTGGTGTTCATGTGTGTGGCTTTTTATCTGTTCTGTTATACTGCACATGTTTACTGTTAATGTGGTGAATAATGTCCTGATGCACTTAATTGAAGAATAAGCTAACTAATTTGTGAGTTTTCTTCTTATACGTTGTTTTACTTCGTCACAGTAGCGTGTACACGCTGGTTCACTTAACTGAAGTAGCGTATATGTTTCTGAGCATTTAAAAAGTTTGATTAATCTGATAATACTGATTCACCCCCCTCTCAGTATTATTTCCAACAATTGGTATCAGAGCAGGTCCTTCAGAGAAGCTTGATCGCTTGAAGGAAGATCATTCATCATGAGCAATTACGAGAAAGAAGCATCAATCAGGCCACCGGTTTTTGATGGAACAAATTTCAATTATTGGAAGGTAAGAGTTACTGCATATCTTCAATCTCTTGGTACAGAAGTTTGGGACATTGTAGAAACAGGCTATGCTTTTCCTTCAGCTACTCCTACAGATCCAGCTGAGAAAAAGGCATATGAAACAAATGCAAAAGCAGTCAGTACTCTACTAGGAAGTATATCTCAAACAGAATTCATGAAGGTCATGCACTTCAAATCAGCAAAAGAGATATGGGACAAAATGATCACTAGCTATGAAGGAGATGAACAGGTAAAGCAAGCTAAACTTCAAACTCTCAGGATTCAATATGAGACCCTCAAGATGTATAATGATGAAAGTGTGGCTAATTATTTTCTTCGGGTAGATGAGATTGTTAATTGTATGAAAAATTTGGGTGAAGAAATAAAAGAGACTATAGTAGTTCAAAAGATTCTAAGATCATTATCCCCCAAGTTTGAATCAAAGTATCTGCAATAGAAGAAAAGGAAAATCTCAAAGTTCTCACTATGTCTCAGCTACATGGAATTCTAACTGCTTATGAAATGAGAAAGGGAGGTCCATCAGACAGAAGGGAAGCTGCTTTTAAGGCATCAAGAAAAGAAGATTACTATGAAGCAAGCCATGTTCCAGAAGAAGAGGAAGAAGAATCAAATTTTGTCAGAAATCTTCAAAGGGGTGCTGGAAGGTTCAGAGGTAAGCTACCTTTCAAATGCTTTGCTTGTGGAAGAGTAGGTCATTATGCTGCAAAATGTCCTAATAAGGATAAAGGAAAAGAACCTACTAGATGGAATAAGAAACAAAGTGCAAATAAGAAAAGCTACTACACCCATGAAGATAGTGATGGCTTATCAAACAGTGATGAAGATGAACAAGGTAATAAATATAAGCTATTAATGGCATTTGAAGATGATGATTATGAGGATGCTGTAGATGTGGATAATCTCTATAATGAAATTACTAGACTCAAGAGATGCATAGAAGAAAAGAGTGTGATCATTGATACTTTGCAATTTCAAATTGATGAAAAGGAAAAACATCTTGAAAAACTAGAAGGTGAAATTGTTGGTCTCAGAAAAGAAATTGAGAAAACAAAAGCTATTAATCTTAAGTTTGTCAAAGGATCTGAAACTTTGGATGAGATTATCAATGTGCAGCGGTCTCCTCTAAACAAGACAGGTTTGGGCTATAATGGAGAAACCTCTCAAGCATCCACCTCAAAGAGTTATCTTGATGCAGCAAGAAGAAATGAGCAGAAGAACAATGAAGATAATCAGGTAAAGCAGGGACGAATTACAAACAGAAACTATCAGGGACAATCTTTCTTAAGGGTGAACAAAAGCTACAACCAACCACAGGTAAAATCTTCTCAGTTTGGCACAAGAATAGATGAAAATAGAAATTACAATTAGTTGGCTGGTAGATTCAATAACCGCAGAAGCTTCTTCAATGGACAATGCTTTTCTTGCCATAACTTTGGTCACAAAGCAGCTCAATGTGTTGCATATAAAACAATCATGACTAGGGAAGCTCAAAAACAAAGAAGTATGACAGGGATTACAAAGAGGACCTATAACAACTTTTCGGTTCTTGAAAATGAAGTTGAATGTTCTATTTGCAATAATTTTGGTCATAAAGAATCTGAATGCAGGAGCAGGTTTCAGGAGAAAAAGGAACAAGCCACGAGCACCAAAAAATGGAGAATAAAAGAACCTCAGACAGAAAGATGTGGGATAGCGTTTTATGCAGAAGGACAGAAAATCTATGGTACATTGACAGTGGATGTTCGAAACATATGACAGGTGATAAAGAAAAACTTGAATCTTATTCTACTTTAGAAAAGGGAAAGAAAGTTTCTTTTGGAAATGATACTCCTGCAACTATAAAAGGAAAAGGTATTGCTCCTTTGAAAGAAAAGGTCAAGGCTGGAAATGTTTTGTATGTTGATGGATTGAAGCATAATCTTCTAAGTGTCAGTCAGATGTGTGATCAAAAAACCGAGGTTATTTTCAGATCGAATGGATGTCTTGTTCGTGATCTTGATACAGGTAAAACAGTTCTCAAAGGCAAAAGAACTCCAAATAATCTGTACATATTTGAAGAAGGACAACAACAATGCTATCTTAGCAAGGATGAAGAGCACTGGTTATGGCATCGAAGGTTGGGACATCTAAGCTTCTCACAAATAAGAAAAGCATGCAAATATCAGGCAGTTCGCGATCTTCCAGATATCAAAATTCCAGACAACACTATATGCAAATCTTGTCAGTTTGGAAAGCAAACCAGAACTAACTTTCCAGAAAAGGAAGGATCAGCTAGCTTGCCTCTTGAGCTAGTCCATACAGATGTATGTGGTCCATTTAGGAAAAGGACACCTCGAGGAGAAGAATATCTGATATTATTCATTGATGATTTCTCAAGGTTTGTTTGGTTAGGGCTTATGAAGCACAAAGATGAAGCATTCGAAAAATTCAAATCCTTCAAAGCATTGGCTGAAAATGAATCAGGACACAAAATTAAGTGCCTCAGATCTGACAGAGGTGGGGAGTTCACATCAAATGAATTTTTCAATTTCTGCGATGAACATGGGATAAGAAGAGAATTCTCTACAGCTAGAACTCCTCAGCAAAATGGGGTTGTGGAAAGAATGAACAGAACTATCCAACAAATGGCTCGTGCTATGCTCGATGAATCAGGTACTCCTGCAACCTTCTGGGGTGAAGCTGCACATGCTGCTGTTATCATTCTTAACAAAACAAATGTCCGAGTAAACAGCACTCAAACACCTCATGAGCTTTGGAGTGGTAAAACTCCTTCCGTGAAGCATTTCAAAATCTTTGGGAGCAAATGTTATATTAAGAATACTGATGAGCAACTTGGCAAACTTGAACCTAGAGCAGATGAGGGCATTCTTCTTGGTTATTCTCCACATAGCAAAGCATACAAGTGCTACAATAAAAGACTTGGCAGAATTGTTGACAGTATTGATATAGTGGTTGATGAGAAGGGATATATTCCTAGGCAAGTTCATCATGAAGACATTGAAGAAGATGAAGGTTACTCTCAAAGGCGAAATGATGAAGAAGAAGAACCTCAAGAAGAAGAAGAATCTCAAGAAGAACCAGAGGAGCAGACAAGAATAGAAGAGAAGACTCCATCCAGATATGTCCAAAAGAATCATCCAGAAACTCAGATTGTGGGGCAGAAAGAAGCAGGAGTACAAACAAGAAGGACACTTGCAGAAGCTTCAAGCTACTTGGCTCTACTCTCCTCCATTGAACCACAAAATGTGAAAGAAGCATGCAAAGATGAATGTTGGGTCAAAGCAATGGATGAAGAACTTGAGCAAATCGAAAGGAACAACACTTGGGAATTAGTTCCTAGACCAAAAGATAAGAATGTAATAGGAACAAAATGGGTCTTCAAGAATAAGTTAAATGAAAATGGAGAAGTAATTAGAAACAAGGCCAACTTGTTTGTAAAGGGTATGCACAGCAAGAAGGAATAGATTTTGAAGAGACCTTTGCTCCTGTGGCAAGACTAGAGGCCATCCGAATGTTCCTTGCTCTCTCAAGCTTTCAAAACTTCAAGGTATTTCAAATGGACGTGAAATCAGCCTTCCTGAATGGAGACTTAGAAGAAGAAGTATATATTGAGCAGCCAGATGGGTTCATTCTTGGAAATGATCCAAACCTTGTATGCAGATTGAAAAAGGCACTCTATGGGCTCAAACAAGCTCCAAGGGCTTGGTACTATCGGTTGGACAAATATCTTCACCAACAAGGCTTTTCAAAAGGATCAGCAGATAGCAATCTCTATATAAAAGTTGAAAATAACAAATTGCTAATTCTTGTTGTTTATGTAGATGATATTATTTTTGGCAGCAATGAAGAGACTATGAGTCAAAATTTTGCCTTGGTTATGCAGAAAGAATTCGAAATGTCACTTCTTGGAGAATTGACATATTTTCTTGGATTGCAAATCCAACAAAATGAAGGAGGTATCTTCTTGTCTCAAACCAAATACCTCAAGCAGATCTTGAAGAAGTATGGCATGGAAGAGTCAAAGCCAGTATGTACACCCATGGTTACAGGATGCAGCCTCAGTGCAAATGATGAATCAGCAGCAGTCCACCAACCCACTTATAGATCCATGATTGGGAGTTTGCTTTATTTGACAGGTACTCGACCAGATATTACACATGCAGTAGGAATGGTTGGAAGATTTCAAGCCAACCCAAAGGAAACTCATCTTCAGGCAGTCAAAAGAATCTTCAAATATCTTCAAGGGACCCAAAACTATGGCTTATGGTATCCTAGAAATACAGATCTCACTCTTCATGCTTACACAGATGCAGATTGGGCTGGAAGTGTGGATGATAGGAAAAGCACAAGTGGAGGTGCTTTCTTCATGGGTTCCAGATTAGTATCTTGGTTCAGCAAGAAACAAAGTTCGATTGCCTTATCTACAGCTGAAGCAGAATATGTGGCTGCAGCATCTTGTTGCACACAACTTCTTTGGATGATGCAGACCTTGCAAGACTTTCAAATCACTTGCACTCCACCTGTCTCTATCTTATGTGATAATACAAGTGCAATCAGCATTTCAAAGAATCCAGTCATGCACTCAAAGACCAAGCACATACCAATCAAGTACCATTTTCTTCGGGAACAAGTGCTTGAGCAGAAGGTCAAGATGGAGTATGTTCCTTCTAAGGAGCAAGTTGCCGATATTCTCACAAAGCCACTGCCCAGGGAAACTTTTGAATATCTCAGACAAAAGCTGGGAGTAGTTGATGCTTCATCCTGTTGTTGAAGTTTGTTTGTTCTACAAAAAGTTGGTATACGTAGGTTACGGAAGGGATATACGCGTATATACGCGGATTTATGATGGGTAAGTCGCGTGTATGCTGGACGCTTGTTGCAGAAAGAATATCCGCGTACATACGCTGTTTTATACAGGATAAACCGCGTATATGAAGTTCTGAACAGCAAGGGAAAACTCTGAAGTTCTGAACAGCAATGGGAATGTCAGAATTCTTCAGGCACAGTTTCAGGGAGTGCAACAGCACAGGTTCAGGGGGAGCAGCTTAAAAGTCTCATAAAGCATTGTTGGCATTCAGATGTTTTGGTTGTTGGTTTCAGGAGAAGGAGCTCAGAAAGAAATTCTGGTTGTTGATCTAACAAGATGTTTATCAGATGCTGCTGGTGCCTTTCCTAAGTCTTGGTCTAGATCTGTTGTCTCTATGTCATGTATCTCTCTTGTCATATCTCTTTTATGGTATCAAGGTCATGTAACGGCCTTTGTTGGTTTCCCCACTATGCCTGGGATGAATGCTGTAATATAATTGGTTGTTTCTGTTATGTCCCCTCTTGGTAGGGAGTATGGATGTATGTATTGAGTCTTTTGGTGATAGGAAGGTCCCTTATGGTGTATAAGTCTTGGTTCTTGTTGAAAAACATCTTTTGCAGATCTGGCCTTCGGTCAGGGGGAGCACAAGTCAGCACAGCCAAACAGAGATATCAGCATGTCCTCAGGGGGAGCACAGCCCTTTGCCCTTGATGTCAAAGGGGGAGAATGACTTGGTGTGGTGATTGCCATCAAGTCCAAAGGGGGAGATTGTTGGCATTATGATTCAAGTGTTGTCCTTGATGGCAACTCACTCAGAGGATGGTACAGGTGCTCAGAGGTTGGTACAGGTGATGGCAACTTAATCAGAAGACAGATCTTAGTACAGCATGCCAAGGAAGTTCATATACGCATGTTCGTTAAGCCCAAGTCGCGTGTACACGCAAGTTGGTTTCAGAAAAAGCGCGTGTATGTGGAAAAGTATCTTTGGTCCATGGTGGTTAGTCCTTGGAAGTTGTGCCTATGATTTCGAACCATTGTGTCTCGACGGGCGTGTCGATCCCTAGTTTTGAAGTTGATGGTATTGTGTTACTATGGTTTTGGCTCTTGGTATTGAACTAGGCCTAAGACTATATAAGGAGAAGAAGATCATTAGGCAAAATCATCTTTCGACAAGGCTTGAATATCTAAGAGAGAAAGAGATCTGATATGCAGGTTCTGGGTTGCTTGATCTAAGCCAAGGAGAGATCACATCGGTTGATGGAAGACTAGATCTAAGGATAGATCGGGATCTAATGGTTTGAAATGCACTATCATGATATGGTTGATTATGCGTATTTCTAGATCTGCATATTGTCGCAATGTTACGTTTCGGATCTAACTAATGTCTGGTACAGAAAGTTTATTTTTAGATCTGTACGCAGGTTGGCTTCGGTAAAAGCGCGTGTATACGCGGGTTTTGCTCATTGAAGTAGCGTATATCTTTTGAAGCTTGATTTTGGGTTTACAGTGGGGTCTGACTGTTATTGCAGAGTTCTGTAGTCTGCTCTGTGTTCTGGTAACTGGTGATTGACAGGGTTCAGTGGTTCAGTGATTCAAAGTTTGGTTGTTTTATGCTTCAATGATCTGTTGTGGAAATTGAATGATTTGTGGTCTTCAGATTATAATGTTGTGCTTCAGGAATATCCAAGTCTGAAAATGTATGAAAAGTGATATCTGAAAGAAGGAAGATTGTAGGTCAGCACCTACGTACTAGTATCTTGGCTAGTACAAGAGCAAAGGGGGTTGGAGCTCCCTTCCAAGGAAGTTTGGAGAACGAGAGAAGGTTGTAGCCTTCTGCAGGTTGTAGCCTGCGTACTGGTATAAGGCTGCACCAGTACAAAAGATTGTAAACTGAAGTTTCATATTAAAGAAAGATAGAGACAACTTGCAGCAGGTGGTTTTCACCCACATTGGGTTTCCACCTTATATCTTGGTGTTCATGTGTGTGGCTTTTTATCTGTTCTGTTATACTGCACATGTTTACTGTTAATGTGGTGAATAATGTCCTGATGCACTTAATTGAAGAATAAGCTAACTAATTTGTGAGTTTTCTTCTTATACGCTGTTTTACTTCGTCACAGTAGCGTGTACACGCTGGTTCACTTAACTGAAGTAGCGTATATGTTTCTGAGCATTTAAAAAGTTTGATTAATCTGATAATACTGATTCACCCCCCCTCTCAGTATTATTTCCAACATATTTCTCTCACTTCTCCTTCTCTTTCTCAGCCTAGCCTCCATACATCACCTAGGGCATCATTTTTCTCCCATTGTAGCCATAAAAAACTTTGATCTCTTGTCCATAACTACACTAGGGTTTTCTCTAGAGGCCCTCCAAATTTCAAAAAATTCCAATGGTGGGATCTTGAGATATAGCAAGCCTTAGCTCAAGGATTGTTTCTTGCACTAGGTTTCCCTTGGCTAATGTCCTAATTTGGATCATTGCATTCAATTCTCAAAGGAAAATTCTCCCTATTGGAAATACTGAGGGGGGGGGGGGGGGGGGGGGGGGGGTGGGGTTGTGGTGAATCAGTATTTCTTTTTCCGACTATTGTTTTACCAGTTAAACAATTTATATTTAGAACACAAGATGAACAATAATAATAATAAATTCTTTTATTAATATAATCTTTGTATTAAAATAGATACAATATATAAGCGGTTTCAATCAGTTACCAAGCTCTAACTCGGACTTTCGTGAGGCTCCAACCTCCAGAGCACCAACTCTATTTCACCAAGACACCAATCTTGGACTTACGAGCACCAACTCCCAAGGACTTCAACCCTTCCATTTCCTGAGACACTAGTCCCAAAAACTCATATCCTTTCTACTTTTGAGGCATCAACCCCAAGGACTCCAATCCTTCTTACTTCTGAGGCACCAGCCCCAAGGACTCCTATCCTACTTACTTCTGAGGCACCAGCCTCAAGGGTTCTGACCCAAACTTGTCATGGTTCATTTGATAGTAATGTTCTGCTCTCAGAACTCTTCTCTATTGAGTTCTATCTGATTGTAGCTTCACTACAGTCTCCAAGCTACAACATCAATGACAACCAGGTTTCTTATGAAGTAGCCTTCCCAATTCTTCACACTGCCCACACATAGTCTCCAATAGCTTTTATGCTCTCTGATAATGTCTTCACACAGCTTTAGTCAATCTACTGTTAGCTACACTAAGCTTTGCATAAAGAACAACTTCCTGTTCAAGCTTATGTTCTCTGCTGGCTACTTCTCCCCTTCGACTTTCTTTTGTCCTATTGGCCCTTCAACCCTCTTTCTTCTCTGCTAGATCCTCTCGCTGCCTCTGTCTCCTCCAACTTATATTTCACAGCATTCCACAGCCTTTAACTGCATTCACCACTAGTTGTTCTCTGCTTTTTCTATCTTTTATTCATTCCTCATGCCTCTATCTGTCGGTTTCCTCTCTTCATTGGCCCTTTGGCTTCCTCCTCGGTCTTTTTGGTTTCCTCTATCTCTTCATGCTCACTGGACACGTTAATTCATGAGAGAGGGCCAAATATACAGAGAATACTTATTACAAGTTAAAACCTATAACAGCGCTCCTTTTATCAATAATTCTTTGACATATACAGGGCTTTACAATGTAACGGACATGCCATGTTCTATCGCAATCTCAACCGGTGTGATTTAGCTCACTAAACTCTCCTAAACTATCGGGAGCATTAGTGTATTGCATTTCTGCCTCCAAACCCCGTGTAGGCCAAATATACACATACACAGGATCTATGAATAAAACAGGCGAAACTGTTAAAGAGGCGGACTTCAAATATATTTCACCCGCATCTATACTGTATCGGGTCCGGTCTTTATCGCAATCAGGGCTCAAGACTTCTGGGGGTCCTTTATACACTGATACCATAGTATAGCCGATGGCCGACAGCCGATCCTCCACAGGACGCTATATTGTATTAAGTTGTTTATAATAGGTTCGTCGAGTCCGTGTTATAATCACAATCGCAAGTTCAGGGGTGTTAAAATTGGCAACCAGGGAAAAACTTCATGTGGGTCATCTTAATCATGGGTGGTAATATTTTTATTAGATTCCTCTTGTCGAGTGGTGTAGGATTGATATAAAGATCATCCGATTCCGATAAGTATTCATGGATATATGAATTTATTTTGATTATGGAACTATTATCAAGCTGACCTACAACTCATGTAGGCTCAGAAGCCCAACAGTTGCATCTATTCAAACACCAATGTTGTGTATAAATATAGAAGGACTTTTCCTCATTTGGACTCATTCATCTCATCACATCTCTCTCTCTCTACTGCGCAAAAACGAGTCTCTTCTCTACTGCGCAAAAAAGGGTCTCTCCCTCACACATGTGAAGCCGGAAGCTACCGAATCTGAAGCTGCAATTGCAGAAGTAAAGTTTGACCTGCGTGGACTAGAAGATCTCCTCATCTGAACTGCACTATAGGTTCATCTGAACCTCCTATGAAAGCCGTAACTTTTGGTGGTGGAATCAAACCGATCCGACGGTCAGTTTGTGAGAAATCATCTACCCTAGTTTGATGGTGAAGTCGCTAATGCTAATGCTGTTGATCTAGGGTTTGCTACTGTTGATATAAATCAGATTTATTGTACTATTTCTCTTTGCTGAATTATTGAAGATAAAAGAAGATTTTATCAAAGGGTTTCCCGACACATTGTGGGGTTTGTCCCTGGCTAGCTGCCACATCTTGTGTCTCTTGTCTTGGCTTTTTTTCTGTCGATCGTTTAATGTTCTATCTGCACTTTACTTTATGTACATGTGATTTCTAATCTGTGGAATATAATAAGAAAAAGAAGTAAATTGTTATAAGCATAGAACATACGATAACTTAACATGGTATCAGAGCTGAGGTGAAGATAAAGCCCGAGCAAGAGCAAGAGAAATCATTGAAGAGAATATTGTCGAGGCTATCCTAAAATAACTATGGGGTCCTCAACACTCTGACGAAGACAAGCTCCATGAGAAAGTTGACTATCACGGATGGAAGATGTCTATTGATATAACCCTTGAGGATCAAGGAGTGTTGGATCATGTGAGAGGCAATATTATTGAGCCTCCATCAAATGCACCTCCTGCTGCCAAGAACAAATGGAAGAACGAAGAAATTAAAGCGAAGAAGATCATTCGTGACTCTATCACCAAGCACTTGGTGGCCTACATCTCTAAACTGGACACCTCCAAGGAAATCTATGATAGACTGGTGAGTTTATTTAAAGTTAATGATGCAATTCGAGTTTTGTTTCTTAGAAATAAGCTGAGGGAAATCAAGAAGGGTAAAAATGAGAGTATGCAAGCATACTTCTTAAGAATCACCGAGATCAAGAATGATCTCCTATCTATTACGGAGACTATTACTGACAAAGAAATGGCGCTCACAACTCTTAGAGGATTACCATCTGAATGGTACGTGTTCAGGACTACTCTTTTGAACAATAATTTAATTCATGGTTTCGAGGAATTAATGGCTAGATGCATTCAAGAAGAATCAAGGGTAGAAGACCAAGAAATGCCCTTGCCTAAAGGTCCTCCTGCTGCTTTTTCTTCTCATGCTAAGAAAAGAAATAATTCTAGTCTAAATCAAAAAGAAAGGCTGGACCTAAGGGTGGAAGAAAATGACGATGTTACATCTACGATAAAGCAGGTCACTATGCAAGGGAGTGCCCTGATAGAAAGGACTCACACCAGGACGATGATCAATCAAAGGAATGACAAATTCAATAGCAAAGGTAAGAGGAGAGCTGGCAATCAAGGAAGAGGACAAGCATTCAAGAAGGCTAGAAATTCCAGGATGTATTAAATGCACCTGACCTCAAAAAGAACCTGGTGTCCATCTCGGCAATGGAAGACAAAGGCTACAAGGTAACCTTCAGCGATGGCAAGGTACATATATGAAAAAATAATGTTAAATATGCCTTTAGTCTTGGGTTTCGTGTTGATTCATTATATCAAGTCAATGGAAGTCTGCTAGGTGTCATGTCTTATGACACATCTCTTTAGTCCGAACTTTAGCATCAAAGGTTTTCCCACCTTCATTATAAAGCTCTACTCGGTGTAAGACAAATTGTGACAGGGATGCCCAAATTCCGAGTAGAGAAAGAAGGTGTATGTCCAAGATGTGTCGAAGGAAAGCTCAAAAGGGGACCATTCCCCTCAAGCCAAAGCAAGACCTTTGATATATTACAGTTGGTTCACTCAGGCATATTTGAGGCTGGCATTAAGAGGGAGACTACTACACCACATACTCCTGTGCAGAATGGCGTGGCAGAAAGGAAGAACCATACGATTGTGGAAGCTATCTCTATGGGTAGATGATGTAACAATGCCTGAGGTGGAGGAACCCATAGATCCTATTTATCCACCTGAGCCTCCCTCTTTTAGGAAGAGGCCTTCATGGCTTAGGGGGATACTTGATGATGCTAAAGGACATGCTACACCCTGAGGAACCTTCTGTGAAAGTAAGAAACCTAACAGGTATCAGGGATACCTGACCATCATGAGAACGATCATACAAAATGAGCCTTCATCATTCTCATATGTTGTCAAGCATTAGGTATGGAAGGATGCTATGACCATAGAATATGATTCTATTATGGAGAATGATGTCTGGGAAGTAGTTCCCAGACCCCGGACAAGACAATTGTTACTTCAAAATGGCTTTACAAGATAAAGCATGCAGCAGATGGAAGTACGGAAAAGTATAAGGCTCGTTTTGTTGCTCGTGGTTTCTCCCAGAAGGAAGGTATAGACTATGATATTTTCACCTATTTCCAGATATACAACCATCCGCTTGATCATAGCCCTTGTGGCTTCACAAGGATGGAACCTACATCAGATGAATAGACCGCGTTCTTGCACGGTTCGATCAAAGAAGAGGTCTATGTGGAGCAACCTGAAGGATTTGAGATTTATGATTGAAAATCTCATGTATGTAGGTTGAAGAAGGCTCTCTATGGGCTGAAGCAAGCACCCCGAGCATGGTATGAGAGGATCGATAGCTACTTGATGAAGCTGGGATTCACTAGGAGTGAAGCCGATCCTAACCTTTACTTTAAGGTTGAAGATGACAAGCCTCTCATATTGGTGTTGTATGTGGATGACCTCTTTCTAACAGGTGCACACCCTCTCATTCAAAAATGTAAGAGGGAGTTGGCTTCTGAATTTGAAATGAAGAACCAAGGACTTGAAGTGTGGCAGAAGCCAAGGGAAATTTTCCTATCTCAAGGAAAATATGTGGTGAAGATTCTGAAAAGATTTGGTATGGTGGACTGCAAGCCTGTGACTACCTTGAGGATCTTAACTTTCAGAAGTTATATGGTAGTGATGTCAGACCAGATTTGGGAAATGCCTCTGAGTTTCAAAAACTCATTCGCGTTGATGTTCTTAGTGAACCTCCGTCCGAACATATGTTTTGCAGTTAGCATTGTGAGCTCATATTTGGTTGAGCCTCACTAGATTGGTGCCAAGAATCTTCTGAGATGTCTTCAAGACACAATCTCTCATGGATTGAGATATACTGCCGGAAATATGAAATTGCATGATTATTTGAATGTTGATTGGGTAGGTAGTGTGGAGGATCACTAGAGCACTTTTTAGTGTTTTTTCTCTTTGGATTCTGCTTCGATATAATGGATGAGCAGGAAGCAGAAGTTGGTTGCCATAAGCACTGCCGAGACCGGATACATATCTACGAGTATGATCTCGTATGAAGTTGCCTGGTTGGGGAATCTCTTCAGTGAGCTGTTTGAACACATGCCACTGTGATTCTCTGTAACAACCAGAGGTGGGATTCGATTATTGAGGAATCACGCATTTTTCGATTGCTCCAGCAGATAGACATCATCCGGGATATGGTAAGACGATGAACAAGAAGGCTCCATCGCATTAAGATGATGTACAAGTCGATACACCTTGTCAAAGCCCCGAGGAAAGGTCTAATCTGTGATTTTCCCAAACGACTTGGAGTCGTCAAGAAACCCTTGTACAAGGTTCCTGCATGTTGCATACATTGAGCTCTGGGAGCTCTGAGGTCTTGCGGTTCTTACTGGAGCAACATACAACCACAAGGTGACTCACCCTCCCCTGGTGGTGCGCACTAGAACAAGATGATTCGCTCTCTTGTGGCACAAGATGATTCTCTCTCTTGTGGAACAGGATGATTCGCTCTCCTGTGTAGCAGGATGATTAGTTCTCCTGTGAGACCTGAATTGATGTGTTCTCCATGGTGATTGTAGCAAGATTGGTGTGTTCTCCTGTGAGGCCTAGATTGATGTGTTCTCCATGGTGACTTTAGCAGGATTGATGTGTTCTCCTGTGAGGCCTGGATTGATGTGTTCTCCATGGAAACTGTAACAGGATTGATGTGTTCTCCTGTGAGGCCTGGATTGATGTGTTCTCCATGGCGACTATAGCAGGATTGTTTTGTTCTCCTGTGAGGCCTAGATTGATGTGTTCTCCATGGCAGCCTAGATTGATGTGTTCTCCATGGCGATTGTAGTAGGATTGATGTGTTCTCCTATGAGGACAGGATTGATTAGTTCTCCTGTCGAGGCATCCTACCCATGTAGTCTGGGACTCATGGGAAGTACCTCTCATTTGATCAACGAGCAGGGAAATGAAGTTAGGGACCATAGTAGTACCAATGGATGCATCATTGTATCTACCGTACTCCCTACGCTAGGATGACCTCCATTGATCTGGGATCAATGATATTGGTCTCGGACCAGTGGTAGGAGTTGTACCTTACTATGACATTGACTTTGGGTCATTTGAGACTGTTCTGGGACTAGTGGTACATACTCCGAGACTGACTTCGTGTCAGTGCAGTACTGGTCTGGGACCAGTGAGAGTGATACATACTATGACGCTGACTTTGGGTCAGTTGAGACTAGTCTGCGACCAGTGGTACAATCTCTGAGACTGCGATACTGGTCTGGGACCAGTGGTAGGAGTGGTACTTACTATGAAGCTGACTTCGGGTCGGTTGAGACTGGTCTGGGACCAATGGTACGCACTCTGAGACTGAATTTGAGTCAGTGGAGGATGATACTGGTCTGGGACCAGTCGAGTTGTACTCACTATGACCCTGACTTTGGGTTGGTTGAGACTGGTCTGGGACCAGTGGTACATACTCTGAGACTGACTTTTGAGTCAGTATGATACATCCTCGATCAATTCTTCTTCTTCATAATTCGGACAAAAGCAGAGCAGAAGAGAACAATACAAGAGCAGAGCAGAACAGAGCAGAACAATACAAATCAGTACAGGGTAGAACAAGACAAAGCAGAACAGGCAGAATAGAGAAAAGCAGGGCAAGGTTCAAGCTGTATAGGGCAGTGCATTTGATGGATGAATAGTAATGACCAATAGATAGATTGCAGATGAAGTTCTCCCTAGTTGAGAGGGAGTGTTAAAATTGGCAACCATGGTAAAACTTCATGTGGGTCATTTTAATCATGGCTGATAATATTTTTATTAGATTCCTCTCATAGAGAGGTGTAGGATTGATATAAAGATCATCCAATTCCGACAAGTATTCATGGAGATATGAATTTATTTTGATTATGGAATTATTATCAAGTCGATCTACAACTCATGTAGGCTCAAAAGCCCAACAGTCACATCTATTCAAACACCAACGTTGTGTATAAATATAGGAGGACTTTTCCTCATTTGGACTCATTCATCTCATTACATCTCTCTCTCTACTACGCAGAAAAGAGTCTCTTCTCTACTGTGCAGAAAAGGGTCTCTCCCTCACACATGTGAAGCCAGAAGCTGTCGAATCTAAAGCTGCAACTGCAGAAGTAAAGTTTGACCTGCGTGGACTAGAATATCTCCTCATCTGAACTACGTTGTAAGTTCATCTTAACCTCCTCTGAAAGCAGCGAATTTTGGTGGTGGAATCAAGCTGATCTGACGGTCGGTTTGTGAGATATCGTCTGCCCTAGTTTGATGATGAAGCCGCTAATGTTGATGCTGCTGATCTAGGGTTTGCTACTGTTGATGTAAATCAGATTTATTGTACTATTTCTCCCTGCTGAATTATTGAAGATAAAAGAAGATTTGATCAAAGGGTTTCCCCACACATTGTGGGGTTTGTCCCTGGCTAGCTGCCACATCTTGTGTCTCTTGTCTTGGCTTGTTTTCCGTCGATCGTTTAATGTTCTATCTACACTTTACTTTATGTACATGTGATTGCTAATCTGTGGAATATAATAAGAAAAAGAAGTAAACTGTTATAAGCATAGAACATACCATAACTTAACAGGGGGTGACAGCTCTTTATTCATTGTGATTACCCCAAATGCGACTTAACAATAGGGTGCAATATAATAGGACCATCGGGTCCACATACATTATCGCAATCAGAGGTTTTGGGGTGACACTTAATAGAACCCGCCGATATAATATACTGCTCCGCCTCCAATAGTGTATTTGTAATATATATGCTTTGGCCTCCGTTTGCGCCTCCGATAGTGTTAAGCACATATATGTATGGTTTTTGCCGCCATATGTATGTTTATGCCGCGGATAGTGTTAAAGCATATATATATGGGTTTTTGGCCTCCGTTTGCGTTAAATGCATATATATATGGTTTTCTCCTCTGATAATGTATTCTACGCATACATATATATAACTCTTCCTTTTCCACTTCGATAGTGTATTTGCATATGTGTCTAAGTCTTCCACCTTCGATAGTGCATTTGCTAGCATAAACACTAAGTTGCTCCCGATGGCTCCCGATAGTGCATTCTGTGGTATATATGTGAATTCAGCCTCCCATAGCTCTGTTCTCCTTTGGCATATATATATATTGCTTATATATATGCTCTGTTCTGCTTGCTCTGTTTGCTCCTTTAGCTCCGCTAACTCTATTTTGGCATATATATATGTGGCTCCTCCTATAGCTCCTATTGGTTCTTCTTGGGCATGTATTACATGCAATGCTCCCTCGATATGGCTCCTCTTGCTCCAATGTAGCTCCTCTGGCTTGGCAGTGTCTTTCAAAGACCTCCTTGCATATATGAATGCCTCTCTTGCTCTGATATCCTGTGATATGCTTTAATCAACCTCCTTTGGTAACTCCTCTTGCTTTTGGCTTGGCTATCATGATGGCCTTGCTCCTATCTCTTCATGGATTTTCTCTACATCCCCTTGGCTTCATATCGTCATCTAGTATCTAGAATATTGCCATATTGACATCAATGACAACCTAGGTCAACACTCCCTTTGATCCTCTTCTCTTCCATAATTAGGTCAATCCCCTCCCTGGTTGATCAACTCCATATCCTTGACCTAATTCTAGGTCCACTTGGTCTTTTGTGGTCCCACAACCTTATAACTCTAATTTCACAAAGATCACATAAAGGCCAATTCTCCATAAGGATTTTTGGGTCTAGGGAACTCCTTGAAAATGTATATTACCAAACTCTAGTCTCAAGAATCCTCCTAGCCTTTACTAGAGAGCCTATCACATTGATTTTCAAGCAAGAAATTCATATTGTTGAGCCTCTCTTATGAATGGGCCTTGAGAATCACCTTTCATCCCTTCATTGATCCATTCATCTAGTGATTCCCCTCATACCAGGTCTCCTCCCATCGGTGAAATTTCGTAAAGAGCAAGGACCCTTAGCTGAGGTGGCATTGAGCTATTGCTACATTGTTTCCCTTAACCTAGTAGTTGCTCTAAATGATCCCATCCTAGGACCCTTGAAAATTTGAGCAGTAACATTTTGGCGTCATTATTGGGGACACGATAAGTGTGTCTTGTTCCTAATTAGAAATCATTGACATATAATTCTTGGCGACTCCATTGGAAGAACAAAGCCCTAGTTATTCATTGAAATTCAAAGATAATGCTTGTGGGGTGAAGCAAGCATTTATCAAGGCATTTTAATTCACCCTGGAAACTCCATTTTGGAATTATATGAAAAATCATGAAAAATGGTTGAAGAAAGTATCCATGACATTAGCTCCGAAGAATTCCAATCCCTATGGAAAAGATTGGATTTGTGGGCTCAATTTTGTGATCACTTGATAGAGCATGAGAATGAAGATTTCATACTCAATTTCTATAACAAAAGAAGGTTACACCTCCATTTAATAAGGCAAGAGTATGAATAAATACCCATATATTATCTCTTCTCTGAGCTTGCCTATTATACTGGTGCATTCAATTCCTTGTCTTACAAGTTTGAAGAAAAATATGGCTCATTACCAGATGAGGATTTGGATACCAATATGATCAAGAAAGCAAGGATGATGAGAAAATATTAGTTATGGAATTGGAGGAAAATAACAATGAGGAGGGGAACATATCCTCTAAGGATGACGAAGAGTTTGACCCTAAAATCTTCCAGACCCTACAAGAAAGAATGGATGAATATCGCAGGAGATAGAGGGAGTTAGTAAAGGAATATAATGCTAAGGACATATTCTTCCATCTATAAAAGAAAGAGGAGAAGATCTATAAAATGAAATGTGAATATAGAGAGAACCTTACTAAAGCCCTCTTCTTAGAACCATTGTACCAATCTCATGTAACAAATACCTTAGTTGTTGTTCTCCTAGAGAAGAGAGAAGAAGAGAAGTCTCGCTTGCTTGATAATGAGGTTGATTTTGAGGAGAAGCAGGATAACCTAAGTGAAGAAATTTTTAGAAATATTAATTTAGGAATGGATATGAATAATGGCCCCATTGAAATCCATAAATATAAAAATGATGATGTAGGGCCTCTCATTCAAGGAAAGACACTAGAGGATATGGTTATTATGGATCCCTGTGATATTGACATTTCTGAATTCCTCTATATAAACACAGGAAAATGGGTTTTCAACCATCACTTCGATAATGATCCTATGTATGATACTAACTAGGAAGATGAAGTTAAATTTGATTCTCCTTTTCTCCAAGGAATTACTCATAACAATACATCTACTCACACCATGGAAGGGGAGGATCATTGTTTTCCCATACGTGAAGGAATTTAATTGGAAATAGCAAGCCACATTTATGATACCAATAATGATACTGATAGAGGCCTTAATTTCCCTTGTCCTCTTGAGGATCCCAATGAATTAGCTACATTTTACATGAGCCCTGACCATGACATCTCTAATAGTGATCCCTTTCCCCCATTTTGGTGTGAGGTTGAGGAAGAACCATCCGCAGGGTGCATCCTTTATTCCCCCTCATGCCCTCAGGATTATGAGCACATCATCATCACCCCACTCCAATGTGACCATCACATTGAGCAACCTAATTCTTTTTCCCCTTATTTTCCTCAATCCTTGTTTCACTCCCATCATGACCTTGTGGCATCTACTAATCATAACATTATGAGCAATGGTTGTGATATGGAGTTCTTAATTTTGACCACTCACTCTTTTATCCTATGCTTAGAAGAGAGGCTCCACACTTCTAATTTGATCTCCTTTCCCTCACATAGGCTTCCTTTATATGACACATGGGTATCATATTTTCCTGCCTCCCACCAGGATCATTCCTCACATGATTGTGTCTGCATTGGCTTTAGGAGCTACTACATGAGTAGTCATATAGGCGGACATGTGTATATTGATTTGATGATATGTTGGTTGCATTGGCTTTATGTCGATTATACTTATTATTAGGCTTGTTGTATGCATGTTAGGGCAGGATGCATTGCATGTTGATTTTCTCATTAGAACTAACATCATATGATATTATCATGGTAGATTAACTGCATTTAGATTAAAATTGCGCAAATATTTATTTTAATTTCTTGTTGACTTTATGGCCTAATACTAAGCATGGGTGATCATAAGACACTGCAAAAACATGTTGACCTATGTGCTTGGTCTTTGATGTGTAGGTAACGGGTTTTTGGTACCAAGATATTGTTGGTGTTCTCATGACCTCTCGTTCGAGTAACTTCATACACCATTTCGAAAGCTCGTGACCTAGCTAGAGCCATATGTTACCCACCACCTATGGGTAGTATTTATAGGAGAATTTTTTTATCCTTGATGTTCCTAAGTTGGCAGCCAACAACCCCTTACAACCACTAGATAACCCGATGTGCCATTGTCTCCGCCACCTAAGCCAACCATGTGGTCCCTTACCCACTTTTTATGACTGTATGTTTGAAGGTGGTCCTCTTGAACCCGGAGGTATGGATTTTCATTGGTATAGTTGAGTAATTTTCCTTACTTGTTATGGGCACTTTTGGGCTGGATTGGTGGGGGGATCCAGTGAAAAGATTGGGCTACTTTTGTACTCTTGTCTCCACTACCCAATTTCGTGGTTAGCCTTGTACGCTAATCTCATGGGATCCCCTTTATTGGCCATTAAATTTAGGGTTGGCACTACATGGGAAATCTCGATTTTGGTTGCATGGTCCCGCTTTCCGACACCATATACATCACTCCCTTCCACCCATTTTAGCCCCATTCATCTCGTTTCTCATTCAGGTCCTCCCGTGTCCTTTGGGTCTACATAGGGTTAGCCTCCCCCTCCGCTTGTCCACATCTTGGGTCGGGCCTAGAACAATGCCCTAGAGGTTGATGCAGCTAAAAAGAAAATAAAAAGCATAATTTGGCCACTCTTAATAGGAAATGTACCACAAAATGCAGAAGATGATTGGGACATACAAATTTATCACATGGGAAAAATCCAAACATGATATCTACCCCTTATCCATGGCCATCACCTTGGTTCCTATCATCCCAAGATGAGCCCCCTCCATCATTAAGGAACCCATGATTGTCGCAACCCCTGGTGGGTGATGAACTACCCCACCTCAAGGAGGAGTCCACTGCTATATACTACACGTCATGCTCTCATCCCCTGGAGCCTCGAGTAGTTATGAAGAAAAATCAATCAAATGCAAAAGGCATATGAAGAAGGGTGGAAAAACAAAGGTAGGAGTAACTCATGTACCACAATTTTCTCCCTCCTACACTCATATACTTAGGTGTGATCCTCCCTTATTATAGACACCCTTGTACCATAGCATGTGGCTTAGATGATTCCCCTGATCCCCACTATGTTCCACTACTATATCACTTTCCACCTCCCACCTAATGGATGTACCATGGACATGTTCCCCCCTTTAAATAATGAAACCACCTAATAAGGTCCTTGATTAAACCCCTTATTAAGCTTGGAGACACTTGTACATGCCAAACCCACTATGGAAGGGCATGCCACCATGAAGTACCCCATTGAATCCATGAATTGTAAGCTCTTTTAATTGATTATTCTAATTATTTATTTTATTGGAGGGCAAGGGGACGCATTAGATATTATACAGGTTGTAGGTGGGTCACCATTTGGGGCTTGGTCTCCCTATATGGGGTCCTAGCCTCTAGAGGACCACATTGGAACTTGTAGGGTGAGCTTTAAGAGTCATGGGCCTCTACCATAGCAGAGAGTACTTCATGGATCCCCATCACCACTCATTTATTTATCGTGTTCCACCTTTTGGATGAGGATGATGCACCTGGTTCACCATGCCCAACCAACTCCACACTTGCACCATACACTTGGTAGATGTTCCAGGGTCCATATGAGGATGTTTCTCACTACAAGAGATAAAGGGAGGGCTTATGTCATCATTCTAGCCCTTACAAATGGTTTATAGGCATTTTTTATCCACATGGAGACCCATGAGGATATCCTCATACCCCCACACCCACATGGGAGCATCACAGGTTTTTACTTGGAAAATAAGGGGCCAACCCATTGTCCACTATGTTTAGAGTCCATTTTCACATCATGGCACACTTTGGACTTCATTAGGCCTCCTTAAAGGCCTAACGACTAATTATATTGATCATTCTTCCCTCTTGAGAGGCTTATTCTTATGTTATTAATCTATCTTGGTGGGCTTGTTGCCAATGGATGTTATTATTGCACATTATTTTATTATTTGGGGCTTAATTAGGACAATTATGAAAATCGAACTCATTAGAGATTGTATAAACAGATGAGAGGTGATTCATTTCTCTCATCATCACTTGGATTTTGGTTTAGTAGCTACTTGGAGAATTTCACATTTCCTTTTGGAAGATGAGTTTAATTTCATGGATGAATTTTGATGTATGGATTATATCTTCTTGATCTTGGAGCTTCATTATTGGCATAATTTAATAATTGGATATACTAATTTGTACATGTAAGTTATATTTTCATGTTTATTCTTTTTATTTACTTTGTCACGTGAATGTTGATGGGACTTTCACTATATAGGTATGAAATTTACTACTTTTCTATGCGAAATTATGGAAATTTTGATCTTTTGTAGCATTGCATCATTGCATGGGCCATGTATGAATGGGTGAATGTTCATAGAGATTGTTTTTTTAATACATCTTGATAGGTCATCAATTATTTCATCTCTAAGTATAAATACCTTGAGCAGCTACTCTCATGCCCTAATGCCATGCGAAGTTGCTTGAAGGCCTCCTTAATTGGGTAAATCATTTCCAAACAATAAATTCTCTTTGACTCTATCTCTCCCAAAGGATAAGGCACTAATCCTTCCATTAGTGATCACTTTTAAAGAATATTTCTCTAACCTCTCCTTCTCTTTCTAGGCCTAGCCTCCATAGGTCACCTGGGGCATCATTTTTCTCCCATTATAGCCATAAAAAATCTTTGATCTCTTGTCCATAACTGCACTAGGGTTTTCTCTAGAGGCGCTCCAAATTTCAAGAAATTCTAATGGTGGCATCTTGAGATATAGCAAGCCCTAGCTCAAGGATCGCTTCTTGCCCTATGTTTTGTTGGGGTCCTAATATCAGTTTATAGATTCAGTCCCTCTTTACATTTATTATCAACCCAGGGTCCATCTGATTATTTCAAGGTTATCGTGCAAGGTCTATGTAGGCCACATGTTCTCTACCTAGTATTGATCAATTACGAAATACAAGGCCTAAGAGTTCTATGAATCAAGTAACAGAAAATCAACTCTAAGTAACAACAATTCTAAATAAAGAAGAAGATAAATGAAACATCAATCATAAAGCATTAACGATATAATTTAAATTCATACCTATACCACACAAACTGTATCCAACAACACCTTATCGAAAGAGTGGGCTCAACTCTCCTATCAGGGTCGTGGTTTAGAATTATAGACTACACCGAGTTATGATATGATGGTATTGTCATTAATTCATGAAAAGGAATTAAAAACTAAAGTTATGTTGTTACACACAAAAGGAAGATCCTTCAATATCTGATCTGATCTATATGTGTTATCTCCCTTTTCTCTCTGATTTCTGTCTTTTAAATACACAAACAACAAAAGGAAATTTACAACAAACTGATTACAAAATGATTTCCATTACAATTTAGATTGATTACAAAATCTCAATAAGCAAGAATAGATGTGAGAGATATTTCCATCATGATTTAGCTAGAACAAGTCGAATTTGGTATTGCAATTGAGGCAATTTGGAAAACGGCCACAACAGAAAATAAACGAAAATGTCCTTCAAAGAACCTTGATTTTATCTCAATCCAGACCTATGTTTGGAAAACCTCTCATTGAAAAACTAATTTGGTCCGTTCTGAACAAAACCCATGTCTCGGATTTTCAAGATTTATCTTCATTTTCTCGAAACATCCAATGCAAAATTGTCACTTTTTATCCCAACGAATTTCTCAGTTGGAATATTTGATTATGAGTTGAAGATCAAATTTGCAATCTAGAAGAGATCTTGGGGGCTAAAATCATGAGTGATGTTATAAAAAAATCATCAATAAACCATCATTGGCAAAATCATGCATACTAATCATAAATTTTTTAAAAATAAAGGAGAACAAGTATTACTTATCCACAAGAGCATAAATAATTATGAAATGGAATTATATAATAAATAATGTGATAAAGAATGGTAGAAATGGATGAAATATGTGTCAATAAATGGTAATAATAATGATAAATTAGTGGCCCGACAGGTTTCCCTTTGCTAATGTCCTAATCGGGATCATTGTATTCAATTCTCAAAGGAAAAATTGCCCTTTGATTCTATTCTCTTCCATAATTAGTTCAAGCCCCTCCCTGGTTGATCAACTTCATATCGTTGACCTAATTATGGGTCCACTTGGTGTTTTGTTTTCCTACAACTTTATAACTTTAATTTCACAAAGATGACATAAAGGCCAATTCTCCATAAGGCTTTTCGAGTCTAGGAAAGTCCTTGACAAGATATATTCCCAAGCCATAGTCTCAAGAATCCTCCTAGCCTTTCCTAGAGAGCCTATCACCTTACTTTTAAGGCAAGAAATCCATATTGTTGGGCCTCTCTTATGAATGGGCCTTAGGAATCACCTTTCATCATTTCATTTATCCATTCATATTGTCAGGCCAAGTAGTAACTCCATAGGGCAGAAATAAAATGACTATTTTATTCCATCAGGTAGGTCCTCATTATATACATGAGGGAGAGACTGTTCAATTCATCTCCCGATGACTGTTCATATTTCCTATATATCTATTTACAATAATTCACCTAATCACAAGGATTAGGTGTCAACATTCCCCCCCTTAATCTGAAGGGATGTTGGTGAGTCCAAGCATCATTCTAAATCGTTCAAGCCTTTTTCTTCCAAGCGCTTTGGTGAAGATGTCTGCAATTTGCTCATTTGTGGAACAATGATAGAGATGGATTGTTTTGGCCTCAACATGATGTCGAATTAGATGATATTTAGTATTGATGTGCTTCGTTCGATCATGGAATTTTGGATTCTTGGCCAACTTTATTGCAGAGGTATTGTCAATCATGAGTGGAGTTGATTGTACTTGTTTTACCTGCAAATCTTCAAGAACTTTCCTGAGCCACACAATTTCTTTTGTTGCTTCAGCTGCTGCCACGTATTCTGCTTCTATTGTGGAATATGTTGGAACTGACTGTTTGTGTGATCTCCACGA